>CM034146.1:347348407-348749667 GCA_019776745.2 Taxus chinensis | reverse complement strand
CTTAATGTTTTAATTAAAAACTATAATCCATTTTGAAAATGTGTTTTATGGCCTTAATTAACCCAAGGGCTAGGATTATATTTGAAGATTAAATTTAATTAATATTTGGTCCAAAAAATCATATTACAATTGGATTTTAAAAAAATTGGGGCCGAGAGAGATAATGTTTGAGGGATAATTTACATTACAAAAATGAAATGGTTTTAGTTAATTAAATTGATTAATTTAATTATGGAAATTAAATGAGGTTTTAATTGACTAAACAGATTTAAGAAAAAAATGATTGGACCAAATTATAATTTATCATAGTAGAGAAATTTAACTAAATCATTAAATTAAATTCATCTAACGACATTTCAGGAGTTCGAAACAGATAAAACCTATTTTCTCCTGACACAATTTTTTTACAGGTGCTTGAGCCCGACCTTGGGATAAAATTTAGTAATGTTAAATTTAATTTCGTTTTGCTGTACAAACTTCTTTAATGAATCAAAAAAAATTTGTCCCAAAATTTTGTTCCTTTGCGATGTTCCTTTTCGGCTCGTTTCAGAGTGGGCGAGACGAAGACCTTACAACTTCTTATAGCCCAAACACATGTCATTGGCCTATAAATTGAGCTACCATCGTTGGATCACATTTCTGCACCTTAGAGACTGGAGCTAGAGATCATGATATCATGCCATGTGTTGTCTTCTTATGATCCGAAGCTAATAACCCAATTACTAGGGATCATGCCAAGTGTCACTATCATATACAACTACCTAAATGCATTTTCTCGTGCATGTGGTACAAGAAGGCATGTGAATACAAATCTTAGCCAATGTCAAGTTTCTTTTACCCTTCAATTCATAAAATCAATTTTTTTTTCTTAAATATTAACTCATCTCATTGGTGTTACAAAACTCACACCTTGCTAGTGACACCACTATGATTATTATGGATTCCCATGTTGATCCTAGATATGGTGGAAAAAGTGATGTTATAATTTGGTAGTAGAGCCCGCTTCCTAAACTTGTGAGTAGAAATTAGGGTCATTGAATGAATGATATGATAAAATATGTTTAATAGTAATCAATAGCCATGCTTTGAACAATGCCACAATAATACACCTGCGTAACCAATTACAAGGGTAAAAAAATGAATTCAATTCTCTTATATTGCTCTCTTGGTGTGAATAGATAGACGGAGACCTACTACAACATATTGTGGAAATGGAGTCTCAAAATGTTATGGACTACAAATTTGCAAAAAGAAACCAAAATCTCGTAAGAGGATTTCTAAACCTTTCTCATGAAATTTAAAAGATCAAAAAGTAAATATCAAATATGCTTTAAAATAAAAATATGGGTGAAGGAAGATCTAATTAGAAGACTACTAAGAAAATAAAGAACCCTTACAATATTAGCACTTTCTCTGTTGAGAAATTTAATGATTTTGAACTGTAATACTGGAAGTAAAGAGGTAATAAATAGGAAAATAAAATTACTTCAGTATGTTGGTGAATTGGGAACCAAAGAAGAAGCCAACCAATGGCTATGTACCTTATAGAAATATTTCTCTCTACATGAAATTAGAAGTAAGGTCACAACACTAATTGCCACACATTGACTAAAAAATGATGCACTAAATTGGTGGCAAGGTATGATAAAAATTCAAAAATTGAGATCCAACAAAATTAAATGAGAAGAGTTGAAAACACTATTTCAACAAAAGTATCTATTTAAACAATTTCTCTAGGGAAGATAGAAGGATTTATTTGAGTTGAAACAAAAATGGAGAACACTGCATGATTATAAAAAATCCTTTGAATGAATAAGCCAATTTGTGCCTATTATATTAGTATAGGACCAAGTAGTATGATTTATAATGGGTTTGCATGATGAGATTAAGGAACTTTTATGGTATAGTGTACCTAAAAAATTGATGAAGCTTTTCAAATCGTATAATCATTGAAAAGATATAACCACCTTATAAATAAGAAGGAAGATTGTGGGAAACAAACCAATTCTTCATGCAAGTTTTTGATGTGGAAGGTGTACAAATCATATTTGACATACTCTCTAATTGAAGCTAGTGATCATCAAATCTTACCTAAAATAACTAGCTATTAAACTAGCATACTTGCAAGTAAAATTGATGACAAAAATATACATTGTACTTTTGAATAAGGTTTTAAAGCTTGTTAGTTTTTTTTGTGTGAATACATGTGATAAAATTAGAGAATAACATAATGAAAAAGTATTGCCACTTGGAATTATTCACCCCACTATTACTTATTCAATCAATCAAGAAACAACGCCAATATAGTTATTACAACAAAACTTGTCTAAATTTGCATGACATGTAAAAAATGAAAAATAAGGACTACATTTCCTAAATGAGCTAAAGACAACTAAAGAGGACTAAAAATAGACTCGGGACGACAAGTATCATCCACTGATAATACATGGTCAACATGTAAGAATCCATTATTAGTGTAGGTTACCCATGTATAGTCTATTTTGGGTGTCCCAATTTCTCCTAAAAATAGAAATAGAATAAATTTAGTCATCTAAAAATAGAAATGGTGCCCCACCTCTTGTGGATGAATGGATAATGATTTGACCTCAGCTAAGTACACCTCTAGTGACTTGAACTTTAATGACACTTCTAGTCTAAAAATAAAAGATGTCTAAATATAAATTTCTAAAAATAAAATTTTACACTTAACCAAAAAATCTTCTAAAAACCAAAATGCAACAAAAAATAATTCAAACAGAATTAATTGGCTACTCACATTGGCATGATACTCAACATTCCCCACTTTGATCCAAAGACCAGAAATGCCTATCATCTCCATAAGTCTTCAATGAATCTTCTTCAAGAATCCCTTGATGAAAATATTATGAAATTGATCTTCAATTCTCACATACTCAATGATAAACTGATTATGATTCATCAAGTCTATGATTAAATGATTCTTGAGTTCAATATGTTTGGATCTAGCATGGAGAACTGTATTTTAGACAATTGCATTGCCCCATTGTAATCAAAAAATATACATAGGATCAAGTCGGGCCTCTCCAAAATCAATTATTCTCAACCATATATATTATGTGCAAGAAGATGTAAAAGTTACATATTCAGCTTCAATAGAGGATAAAACAATTTTATCTTTCTTCTTTGATGACTATGAAACCAACCCACTTCCTAATGTGAAGCAATAACATGAGGTAGACTTCATGTCATCAAGAGATCCTCGTCAATCTGAATATGTGTATCTAATTGCACATAATGAAATTTTTGTTTTGATATGAATACTATGATTATAAGTACCTTTTACATATATGAAACTCTTTTCACTACTTGCAAATGCTTCATTGATGGATTGCCTATAAATCCAGAAACTAGTGAAACCCAATAATTCTGAACTTTGGTCTTGTATACCCACTTAGTTCTAATGAATTTTTTTTATCAGCTAGAGGCTTAATAAGATTCCACATATCATTCCTCTCAATCGAATCCATCTCCATATTCATATCATTAACCCACTCTTTCCTTGACTAGCTTCTACATAACTTATGTGTTCACTAGTCATATATGATAATGCAAACATGGCATTTTTATCATAAGCATCATAAAAAAAATTACCTTCTTGAGCTTTAAGCCTTGTGATCCTCCTCTCATAATTCATATCCATCATTTGATACGATGGATATGGATGATTAGTCTCTTGGAAAGAGTTGGTATTATTTCCCGTTGAACTAGAAACTTATGGACTTTGTAAGCCCTCAAAATATTCTTCAAGAGGCTGTCCTCGTTTTATTATGACCCTTTTAAAAATTTGGTCATGATCAACGTACCTATCATTCTCAAAAAAATTACAACCCTTAGAAACAATTATGGATTTATTAATACAATTATATAATTATATGCTTTGCTTTCATTAGAATACCCTGTAAAGATGTGTGCCACACTCTTATGATCTAATTTTAGAATACCTCTTACCATACCTTAGACTTGTGGTAAGTTGCATATCATCATTTCCTTAAACTTAGATGGACTTTTCATCTTCCAATTGCACTTGGATTTTAAAGGAATCATTTAACTTGCTTAAACCATCTTTCTGACTTATCATGTGATTTGAAAAATCCAAATGAAGACACCACACATTCTCTCTATAATATAATCACAAGTTGCATGAGAGACAATAATATGAATCATCTAAGTGCTCTTTCTCCTCA
This sequence comes from Taxus chinensis, assembly GCA_019776745.2. Taxonomy (NCBI): domain Eukaryota; kingdom Viridiplantae; phylum Streptophyta; class Pinopsida; order Cupressales; family Taxaceae; genus Taxus; species Taxus chinensis. The sequence continues at coordinate 348,745,444 of CM034146.1, read as the reverse complement.
CTTTGTTCAACTTGGAAAGTCTTATTTTCACCCTGTTGATTAACTTGATTTTAAGGTACCAATATCCTGCAATATTTTGTAAAATGTCTTGTTTTTTTGCAATAATGACAAGTAATGTTTATCTTTAATTTGTTTGTGAAATTAGCTTGATCTTTCCCCTTTGAATTATTTACTTTGGTTGTAAGTTTTTATTTTTAATCTTTTACATATAGTCTCATTTTATACTCATGGGACAAGAGAGATATAATTAATTTATCAACACTTGTAGTGTTTATGTCCTTTCCTTCTTCAAGATTGATCACAATATGTTGTCATATTTGAGCCAAAGATCTCAAAAAAATTCTTACTATAAACTTATCTTCTTTGGTTTCTCCATAAACCTCATTCTATGAACTAAATTATTTATCCTTATGCAATATTTTCCAACTTATTAATCTAACATTCTCAAAATTTCTAAATTCATTTTAAGATTTTCTAGTTTTGTTTGTCTTACCTCAACAAATCCTTGATATGAAACCTCCACTGTATTCCATGCCTTAGGGGTATTCTTGCTTCCAGTTTGTTTTGGATAAATGTAAGGATATATGACACTCTAGAGATAGAATAAAACTTATACATCTACCTTTTCTTCTTCCTTATTGCCCCTCTTATTATATCAAGAAAAAGTATTCTAATATGTAATTGGATTGAATCGACTGATAACATTCTCCCAAACTCACTTCCTTATAAGAATATTTTTCAACCAATCTCTCAAATATTCAAATTTGTCTCCTTTGAAGATATGGATATTCATAGAAGCATAGTTCACATGAGTAGTCATGGATTCAAATAATTGATAAAAAACCCTTATAAATATTTCTTTGAACAAAGATTTGATACCAAATGAAGGTTTTTAATGTGGAAGGTGTGCAAATTAGATATTAAATACTCTCTAAATGAAGCTAGTGATTATTTATTAGGAAGAATGGTGGAATGCTTAGGCTATGATAAATAAGGTGACTACTATAAATAGATACCCACTACCTAGAATCAATGATTTGTTCGATCAAATGGAGGGAGTGTTTGTGTTTTTCAAAATAGATCTTAGATCCAAGTATCATCAACTAAGGATTAAAGATGAATATATCTAAGATTGTGCTTATGACTAGATATGGGCACTATGAATTCACATTAGTAACCTTTTCTTGAATGATGTCCCTTTAGCTTTCATGACCCTGATGAATAATATGTTTTATGACTTTCTAGATCAGTTCGTGATGGTATTCATTGATGATATATTAATTTACTCTCAAAACATACAAGATAATGAAAAAAAATTAAGAATAGCTTTGAAAATATTAAGAGAGCGTCCATTATATGGGAACCTTTCCAAATGCTCATTTTTCTGACAAAAGAGTCATTAGTTAGGACATGCAATTTCAAAAAATGGAATCTTTGTAGATCCCACATAGATTCATGCCATAAGGGGATAGCTGACACCTAAGGCAAAGTGATAGATTGGGTCAAAGTTTAGATAAATTATAACACACAATAAAATGCTTCTCTCTAATAATCTTATTCATTCATAGAGGTTACATTTATAGGCCTAATGCACCCCTTAAGGTAAGGAGTTAGGCATATCTCCAAATCCCATAAATATCTCTTGACCTCTTATATATCCCTATAATCACTCACCTTAAGTCCATTCGCGTGAGTTGATAACTCACATAACACATTTAATTAATATATATTTACTCACATATATAATTTAATAACTCACTCTCAAGAATATTAATCCACCCCTTACAAATGCCAGTACTAATCAATAGATTCCTAGCATCCCCTTAGCATGAACTTGGGAGAAACCACAACCTACAACTAAGTGACATGTCATCTTGGAGCTTGCACATGGTCTCGAGCCTCACCTTTGACTTTGGAAACCACATCACCCATGAATAGGGTCCCTTCAACTTATTCAAGTGAATACATGTATCACACTAGGACACATCAACCTAACGAATCACTCTGATAAAAAATAATTCCTTCTTTAGTATATGTGGTATGGATCACATAGTCATCATAATAGGAAAAAATTGAATTTTTACTACACATATGAACATGGATGCTCTTTTATTTTTAATTCTGAGTCACATATACATAAAAAAACTAAAAAATATGCGCCACTATAGTATAAGAAACCTCCTTATTAGTGACTAACAAGAGACACTCTTTTTCCTCCCTCATCCATTACCTCCATCCTTTGATTATATATTTCTCACTCAACATGATGTATCTTGAAGCTCAAATTTGTGCATGTTATTATCGCCATGCTTCCCCCAATAATTTTTGCTTTAGCTTTGAAATTTCTAGTTTGCGGCTTGGGGGTAGCAACCCCTAATGGGGTCAAAGGGCATCTTTCCTTGCAAGGTCTTGAGGTCATGCCTTAAGTACACTCCTTTCTCCTGGTACATGGTAGGGTCGGGGGGTTGAGATCTTGAAGCCATGCATATTTACCCTCTAATGTAGTCTTCAAAATATCAATTGAAGGTTGTTTATTGCACTTCCCCCTCAGAAGACTAATACACGAGCATCAAATGCTTTGAGAATACGTTATTTTCAATACAAGGAGAATGAAAATTGAGTGGAAAAGAAATAAGCTCCTCCAAATATAAATATCACCTTCTCATTTTACAAAATTTCACCCCTTTATCAAAAAAGTGTGATCACTAAATAAAAATAACTCCCACTATAAAATATCACCACTTTACTTGTTGCAATTTAACCCTTTGACCACTTAGATTGTGAAGGTTATAACAAAATATTTCATAGCCAAGTCATATCGATATTATTTAATTTATATAATTGCAAAAACTAATATTTCAACTATAATACTCAATTTTTATAAACCAACAACGAACCTTCGTTAAATGCCGAATTCCATGGATATTGAAGAAGTTGGGCAATGTAGGAAGGTGAGACTGAGTTAATGCAATATTGTATAAATTTTTGAGATCCAATACAAGTCTTCACGTAGTCAAATGTAATGTTGCTTGTTGTTGGGGAGGAGATTGGAACAAACCAATGTGGACCTTACAAATATCAATGTTAGGTTCGATGTGATGTAGTTTCAAATAGGATTGAAGTCGATACCAATGCATTTTCTATGAGTTAAATGCAGTGTGATATTAGCAAAGCCAAATCCGAATAAGTCATTTAGTAGAGCTATTGAAATATTAAGAAAACACCAGTGTATGCCTATGTTAGAGCTTAAACATGTGCCCTTATCAAACCTTAAATGAATTCGATGTTGTAAAGGAGCAACGAAAGCATGGAATGATAGTTCACAACTTTTTTACACACGTACAATGTTTAAGATCAAGTATTTGGATAAAAAAATAACAAACTTTCACACAACATAAACAAAAATATACATATCTAGCTCTGATACCAAATAATTGATTGTGTCAGAGTTTAGACAAATTATAACACACAATAAAATGATTCTATCTAATCATCTATTCATTGATAGAAGTTACATTTATAGGCATAATGCACTCCTTAAGGTAAGAAGCTAATCATATTTCCAAATCCCACAAATCTCTCTCAACCTCCTATATATTTCTATAGTTATTCACCTTAAGTTCATTCACTTGAGTTGCTATAACCAATCACATTACACATTTTATTAATATATATTTACTCTCATATCTAATTTAATAACTCACTCTCAAGGATATTAACCTACCTCTTACAAATGTGAGTATTAATGAAGATAAGTAAGATTTTTTGTGGGTTTGTTAGGTTATTACCATAGGTTTGTAGAGAAATTTTCCAAGGTTGCTAATCCTGTTACTTCTCTTTAAAAAGAAAAGGAATTTGAGTGATCATCAAAATGTGAAAATGTCTTCCAAGGCCTGAAGAAAAATTTAGTTTTCTGTAACTATCCTTCAAATACCCAATCTAAAGAAATACTTTTGAGTGTGTACATATGCTTCTTTGCAAGGAATTAGGGGAGTGCTCATACATGATGGAAAGGTTAGAGTTAATGAGTCAAGAAATTCAAAACCCCTTGAATTAAACTACCCTACTCATGATTTAGAACTAGTAGTTCTTGTCTATGCCCAAATTAGGGAAACATTATCTAATGGGAAGACCCTTTAAAGATATGATAGATCATATAAGGTTAGAATATATTTTCATCCAATGAAATTTAAATTCCAAGGAAATAATGTGGCTGGAATTTATTTGTAATTTTCAGATTTATATAACATATATTAAAGGAAAGGAAAACAAAATAGCTAATGTTAAGCCATAGGGTTAAGATCTATGCTATCTTTGAGGTAATGGTGATCTCCAAGATCAAATCAAGAGTCAATTACAAAAAATTGACATCTTTTTAAAGTGGAAGGCTGAATTACTTCAAAAGCTTGGTATGTCTAGAGAATTCTACATAGTGAATGATAGTTTGTCAAAACAATTGGGAGAAACTATGAACCACTAAGAGGTGATTTAATAAATAAATTCTTAGAGGATGAACACATGGAACCATACAATGCTGACATTGACATGGTTAATATGTATACAAATCATATACCACTATAATTTTGGTCTAAAATGAATAAATTCAGAGAGTTAAAACAATAAATTTTCATCCAACTGGTAGTATGTATCCTCACCTTGTACCAAACCACAAGTTAGAAGTCATATTAATGGATTCCTTAATCATTTTTCCTAAATCAAGATAAATCATGATGTAGTTTTAGTAATCATGGATAAGCTACCAAAGTTTCTCATATAGTTCTTGTAAAATTAAAAGATAAAGCCCTGTCCTTTGCCCAAAAATTCATCAAAGAGATAGTGCATCTTCGTGGAGTTTTAAGCGTAGTCATATCAAATAGAGACAAACTATTTACATCCATATTCAGGACATCATTGCAATCTTCCATTGGAAGAAAATTGAATTTTACATTATTTTAACATCCTCATACCAATGGTCAAACTTAAAGGGTCAACAAAGTCTTGGGAGATATGTTATAGATGCATGTCATGGATTGGCAAAGTAAATGGAAGGAATGCTTACCTCTTGTTGACTTCAACTATAATAACTCATACCATTCTTCAATCGACATGACACCTTTTAAAACATTATATAGATGCAAATGCAAGACTCTTACAGGTTGGGAAGGTTTAGAAAACTAAGTCATGACTGTTATTGAGTATCTAGAAGAGTATACTCATCTAAGAAAGATGAAAATAATACCCATACAAGCAAAAAAGTTATTTTGACCTTTAGAGAACATCATGGAATTTTTCGATTTGAGAGAAGATTTTCCTTAGAGTTAAACCAAGGAAGATTTCTATTACGTTTGGAAAAGAAACCAAACAATCCCCACACTTCATGGGACCTTATGGAATAATTGAAAAGATAAGCCAAGTGTCCTATCAACTCACCATCCCTTCTATTCTTTCTCACACGTTCATAATGTGTTTCATGTATCTTTACTTAAGAAATATGTATTTAATCCTTTTCTTGACTTGAGATCCTTATAGGTAGAGAGGATGAGGTCAAATCTACCTCAATCCAATCAAAATACTAGAGGAAGACACTGTTATGTAATAAATAAGTACAGTGGGTGAAAGTCTTTTGGGATCAATACGATAAAGCAAGTGCTACTTAGGAAGAGAGAAATCTTCCGTAAGGAGAACCTATTCCTCTTTGTATAAAAGACTCTATGACAATGTAGTCCTAGTGTGGTAAAATGTAACATCCCACCTGTTTGTATTTTTTGGTAATTAACACTAAAAAATGTGTATATATTCCACAAACTCTACCACACCAGGCTTTGGGTAGATGAAAACACTAATTTTGTGTGTAGATATGCTAACTCATATTGCTTATAAATGTGTATGGATATTTTAATGAATGAATGCCTTTCATATTTTGTATAAAATAATTAATGATTATAATATAGTAGATTTATTTTACATTTTTATTACAATTCATAAATACAATTTAATTACAAATAATACATAATGTATATAGATTTGTTTTGGAATGTATCACGTGGAAGATAAAGTGAGATTATTATTGGTATGATGATGATAAAAAATGGAGCCATTAGTAGGAATCAATATCACACTACCATGTTAGAGTGTTTGTATTAATAATCTATCTTGTCTTGTGAGTCATTTAGTTCTATTTTTTTTGTGTGGATAATAACATTAAATTGCTTTTAGCTGGATTTTTTTTAGGGATCAATTCAATATAATTTTTAAAGATACATATATATGTGTGTGTGTGTGTGTGTGTGTGTGTGTGTGTGTGTGTGTGTGTGTGTGTGTGTGTGTGTGTGTGTGTGTGTGTGCACACAATGCCTTTTTTTTTAAAATTAGTCTGATTTGAAGACTTCTTGCACATTTTCTTCCCGTGGCTAAGAAGAAATTGAACAAGGGAAGTCCTTGAGTTTCATTTTTGTTTTCTTTCATTACTATTAATGCTTTTCTTTTGTATTTTCTTCTCTAAGGAAGGTCAGCTGGGTTGGAGAGCTCCCAAAGTAAAAATAAAAAATAAATCAAGCTTCCAAAGAGGTTGTTCTCATGGTAACTTTTCCCTTAGACCTTTGGTGCCACCAAAGGGGTATAAAGGGAGTCACATAGGCTCATTTTCATCATCAATTTTGGCATATAAACTTTTCTACTTGGTTATAGGGTTGATTGCTCTAAGAAAGGGGTAAAAATCTATTAGTGTGGCATCCAAGGAAGATGAAACACTTCCTTGTGGCATATTGGAGAATGAAAATTCTCCAAGTTGGTGGTGTGAAGTAAAATATTGAAGACCATCTTGTTGGTTTGCAACTAGGGCATCAATGAGAAGTCATTTCAAGGGGTTTTGCATTGTTTGGATCCCCTATCCTGGGGAACGATTAGGGTTAGAGTGCATTCGGGTGACTTAGGGCACAAAAATTCATAATAAGTTGATACTCATAATTATCATATTTTATAATGTTTGTATCTTCCATATTTTGTAATTGTTGGGGATTGGAGACCTCATTTTTAGCTATTTTTGTGTACTACACTTTTGTTGTCATAAAATAAATTGCAGGTGGGTATTATTTCAGATTTGACACATGTTTTAGGTTGTTTTGGCTTAGTATTGGTTCTATAAATTATATATAATTTGGAGAAGCATTGGTACATCTAATTTAAGCTTGTTTGATGGGTGTTTGATGCCCTAAAATGTAAATTTTAGTTCACTGCTAGGGTTTCAATTAATATTGGATCCGCTGTTATAAAAATAAGATTACATTTAGTTTGGGGTTTGTGTGTTTCTTCCCTATAAAGGGACATTACATAATACATTTTTGAAAGTTGGAAATAAGGGGGAAAATGAAGGAAAAAAATAGAAAGGAGAATAAAAATGGAGCCAGGAAGAAGAGGGCTATAGGAGGAGAAAAGTGGCATAAAAGACATCCTGTTACTACATCCCATACATTAAAACAAATATGGAGTGGCTTGTTTGAGGGGAGAGAGATGATCGTTGACAAGGAGGAAGTTGGAAAAATCTACAGACACATTAGGATGAGAAAAAAAGCAATTGGAAGGAAGGAAAGCAAAGGAAATTTTCTTTTTATATAATATATATTCAATCCTATTGTCTTTTATTAATATTATGATGAAATTTAATGGTTTACATGAAGGATTTTCTTTTTTGTATTCATTGTTTGGTCTAGGGTTGGGAAATTTTAGACTAAATCTAGAGAGAGATCTATAGTTTTAGGGCCATATTTCACATGCTATTTGTACAAGATTAGATATTATGGTTTGAAGGGAAAATTTATGATATTTTAAGGTATTTCTAGTGCTATATTTTCCTCAAACCAAAAATCCCCCATAGAAATTCTCAAAATATTAATATACATGGTTTAAATGGAAGAATCTGTTTGGTTAAGAATGTGTTTGGATGAATTACTGTGTAACCATTTATGGATGTTTAGTTTATGGTGTCATTTATTTATATAAGTTTCATATGGAATAATTATGGCCAAAAATAATAAATAATCATGAAGCCCTAGGTGTTAGGCTAATTGGGTAAAGCTCAAGAAGCTACGATCAATTTTCTCCACTTTAAATTCTTGATTAGACCCAAGAATTGGGACTCATTCAATACTATTGGCACATCCATGACATTTAGATTGATATTTTTTATAACTCCAAATTTTACAAAAAAAATATAAATGATATGGAGATGTGCAAATCACCCCCTTCTAGTAAGGCACAAATTATGAAATTGCTTGATTATTGTTATCCATGCAAGTTTATTTTTAAATTTTTGGGTGCATAGAATCTACTGAGTATGCTTTCAGCCTCACAAATCAAAATAAAATGTGAAGTAGGCTTAATCTAGCTTCCAAAAAAGGACTTTAGAAAATTTATGGAATTCTAGAAGTTGGAACCCATACAATGATTTGTGGTGATGTTTTGTGTTTTTATCTTGCTAAAAGTTGGCTTTTTCATTATAATTGATATAATAATGATTATACAACTAAATGGAGTGAGTGGATGACTATAACCATTGTTATTTTTTTGACAACCCAGAATGATTTGGTATGCTTGCAAGCTAACCCAAATGTTAACTTTTTGTTATGCGCAACTCAAGTGAATTTAAAACTTGGTATATCTTACCCTAGTTCATAGGAAGCTTTAGCTGAGTATGTTTAATTGTTTCTCAATAAATTTCATGTTTATAATATTCATGTTCAAACTCTAAAGTGTATTTTTGAGATTGTATAGAAGAAACCAAACTTATGATTTTGCACTCTAGATTCACAAGCTAGTTCCTAGAAACTATTCTCAGCATTGTGATAATCCTATGACTATACCTACACATTATTAAACAGAAAATTAGGTACTTTTGACTTATATATATATATATATAAGAGCATTATTCTACCTTCATTTGGTCATATCCATATCAAGATAAGCAACTATATATGATCCCATATTTGTGTTTTTTGATACTTCTATATTTTATATATATATATATTTTAAGCACCATTCTACCTTCATTTGGTCATTTCCAGATCAAGAAAAACAATTGCAAATGATCCCAAATTTGTGTTTTTTGACTTCTAATTTTTAAAAGAATTTTAAGACCGTTACTTCATTGTTACAGGGCTAATACAACTTATTTTTGACCTTGAATTGATGAGATCATTTCATAGTGATTCACTTACTTCAATACAACTTAAATTGTTAATAACTAGTTACGAATATTTAGTTTTGCACGGATGTATGTTCTAAATGAAAATATTAACTTACAATCTCTATAAGGGGTTTTGGGTAGCTTTTATTCGCATAGTTTTTACACCCTTAGGAACCACACTCTCAATGGACTGTATGTTCTAAATGAAAATATTAACTTACAATCTCTATAAGGGGTTTTGGGTTCCTTTCGATAGACACCCTTACATGTAAGATGGTTGGATTGTGTGAAAGGTTAAAACCAACACACTCAATCGACTCTTGTGTGTCCAAGAACATAACATGGGTAAATTTCTATCTTAGGGTGATTAATAATAATATGGATGTTTGGATATTGATTATTATTTTTTCCAAACCTCATGGTTGTTGTCAACATGGTAAATGGGTAAATTCACTATCTTAGGGTGATTAATAATAATATGGATGTTTGGATATTGATTATTATTTTTTCCATGTGATGGTTACCAAAATTCACATATATCTAACAAAAAATCTAAAATACTCATTTAGCTATGATAGCTTCTTTGTGAGTGTATATTGGAAAAATGTGTATGGATACACTCATATTTTGAATACTACCTAGTGTATACTACCATGATTGGGTGTGATATGTGAAGATGATTAGGTATGATATGTAAAAATGATTGGTTGTTGACAGTTGTATTGTTATAACCATGAAATCCATCACCATGTAATATTATCAAAACTTAAGTCATAAAGGAAGATTCTAGAGACAACTAAAAATTATTGTAAGATTTAAAAGCTCTAGATAGTGGATTGGATGTAATTTGTGACACCTTCATATTTGAGTAGTAGGTGTAGCATTGTTGAGAATCTATGTAGGATTCCTTTTTGAAGAATCATGATTCAGGAACTAAGTCTAGCTAGGTACAAAAGGATGTCAATTAGGAGCAATTATGACATGATTCATGTTGCACATCTCTGTAGGTAAAAGGAAAGCAACCTAGGTATGGTGTCCTGGGAGTTGGTATGGTCAAAGACCTATATTAAAAATTTGGGTGAAAGTTTTGAGGAAGGACTTATGGGAGTATAGATTGGTTATAAAACTCATAACCATTAGAACCCTTCCTCATCTTCTAGGCTATCATCATGAGTAAGGCCTATGACCAAGTTCTAAATATGCATATTTATATTACTATTGATATTATAATTCTAAGGAATGTTGGTGTAAGTCATTGATCATAATGTAACAATGCATAGTGCCAAGGCCAACTTGTTGGTTATCAAGGAATTAGTGGAGTTAGACTCCTCGTACTAAAGGGGTTGGTGAATATAACTTTAAGTTATGCCTATGACTATAACTAGACTCTAAGTAGTATGTATGATAGTTCTACATGGTGCAGACATTAAACTCTGTATGGATAGTTTATTTGACACTGATGTTAATGGTAAGCATGTGGATACCTTATTTAGTGGGTAAAACATTATATATCACAATCCTAAAATGTGATAACACAATGACCCTGGTTGGAATACATGAATCTACTTACTTTTATGGGAAAGTATACTAGGTCTTGAAATGTCCAACCCATCAATGTACCAAACGTAATTGCTTCATGTCGTGTTTATGTGTTTGAAATGGTTAGTTGCGGATATATCTTGATAAGATGAGCTATTATAGTGATTGACTATTATACTCTCCCTTTTTTTTGTCTCTTTCATGATTGTGTGGAAACATATATGTTTTGTTGTATGTTTACAGCTTAAAATGTTAGATCACTTCATTGCATTTATGTATTCGTTATTGAGGTATGGTCAAATGATATCCATAATTTTTATTCTAATGGTCTAAATTTACCTTTGAGGTGGGGTAGATAGGATCAGACATGTTCTCACTATGGTTTGATATACCGATTCCATTAAGGAATCATTGTGCCAATCATATTTATGTGATCTAAAAAATGAAAGTGACCCACTTAACTAATTCATTATTTTTGGATATTTTTAAAATGATGTCAAATTTTCACATAAAATGATTAAAATTTGGCTTATGACTTTAAAATAGTACTAAATTTATTAAACTATGAGAAAAATGAGGGAAAATATAGAAGAAAATGCAAACCAAGTGATAAAAAATTTCACATGATGTGGATTGTCTATGGGTTCAGACAAGCTCCTGAACTGGTCTGTTATGACCTAAAATCACTTTGTGCAATAATAATTACATCAAATATCTCTTTGGTATGCAATCTAATTCCTGCACACTCTCTAAGAATATCTAGTTTCAATCTCCAAAAGCCTCTTGCAATAAAACTTCTCCAAACTTGCTCTAACTTTCCCAAAGGGGCTTACAAACATTAAAAGTTACGTCTTCAATTACAAAATTTTCCATTTAAAATGTTTCTTACCCCGTGACTTAGTGGTAAGAGCTCTATGCTTTTACCTAAGCAACTGCAGTTCTAATCTCCCCTCATATCAATTATTTTTGGCATGTTTGTCCTAAATTTGTGAGATAAAATCCATATTTTTGGTTATCTTTAACAAAGGCTTGTGTAGCCAAACGGGTAAGGCTCTTTAACAACATATGTGGGGTCATGGGTTCAATCCCCACTTCCCATGTTCCTCTTTTTTGTTTGGTTGGTGCATTTTTCTTAAGGGATATGCAATGAAATGAAATATTTTAATGACATCCACGATACTGAAGAGTCTATAGGACCAAAATCTAGGACATTAAGACAATTTCAGGCTCTTTTCAATATTAGATCTTCTATTGTGAATCTTGATAACAAAATCCACGATCTTTTCAAGTCTTGTTTCTTTGAATAATTCATTTAATCTTTCCACCTACAAGTCATTTTCATACTGGATACAAATATCATCATAATATGAACACTCCATGATGAAGTGCCATTTCGTTTCTATCACCCTTTTTTTGCAGAAAAAGATAAGTTCTCCTTTCCCAATCCCCATTGGGTATAGTCCATCTACCGGTTTCGCATCAAACGTGATAAAATCCGGTCCTCAGTTGAGCCATTAAAATCCTTGCTTTACCCTTGATAACTGACCCTATATAATATTTTTCATCATGCTCCCAAGTGGGGTTAAATTATTTGATGTAATATGATTTATTTGACTAATTTTCTCTATTCACATGTCATTCCTAAATTTTTGTATCACATAGTTTTATATTTCCTTGTTATTGTTAGGACACTCCTGACAGTTGATGCCCTATTTGTTCATCCATTTGTTGTTCTACTTCATCCAAGTTTTATTTCTACACTCTAATTTTTCCTCCGCAACCATTTTGCTCTAGCGATGAATATCCATGCTTTCGACCTTTTTTAGATAGCTTAGCGACTAAGTTATTGTTGATGCTTCCATCAGGAAAGTACGCACTTCAGCCAACATGATCCCGTAAAGGATTGTTGATTTGAATTTAAAAGTGATTGTGATTATATGTTTGTGGATTATTTCTAATTGTCTCCACCCATGATTTGACATGCTATTTCCCCATACTTCACAACCATAAAGGGAAACCGGGGTCACCAACAATCCAAAAAGGGTTTTCTTAGTTTTCCAATCCCAAATTTCAACTGTCCTAAACCTATTTTGAAGTAGGTAAGATGCTTCCAACCCCCCTATATCCATTTTTCTCTACAAGTCTCCCAACTAAGCTTGTTGTGCAAATCAATCCCAAGATATTTGTATTATGTTACAATTTAGAACGGGATCCCTAAAAATTGAATTGTTAATTTGTTGTTCTTTCCTTTTCAAAGAAAAATCATGAATTTGGTTTTGCTAATGTTCAGTTGCATCCCTTCTTCCTGGAAAAAGAGTTCTAAGGATTTTAAATGATCCCTCAATCCTTGATTTGTTTTTGAAATTAGAATAAGATCATTGACATATAAGAGTAGCTTCACCACATAACTTGCCAACTGTATGCCCCTACCTCATTTTTTCTTAACAATTCTTTAAACTTGTCAATGTATAAATCAAACAAGGTGGGAGAGAGAGGACAACCTTGCTTGACACCAATGTCACTACCAAAACATTTTGACATACCCTCTCCAGTTCTGATTTTAGCTCTGACCCACTTAGAAAGCTTACACATTTCTACTCTAAACTCATATTGGATCGCAAGTTCCTCCATCCTGTTTCAAATTTTGTCTCTAGGTATCATGTCAAAAATATCTCTTAAAATCAACAAAGCAACAAAAAGTTGCCTCTCCTTGGGTATCCCATACGTTTTCAATTAAGTGCCTAAGAGTGATGCAATGGTCGATGGTTGAATGTATAGGTCGAAATTCTGCTTTCCCTTTTGCTCTTTTACCCTCTCTTTCGGCCCAACTGTTGATTCAAATATCTATCATGCCCCCAAAAAGTTTACCAAGGAGAGGATTGACCATAATAGTGTGGTATTGGATGGATTATTGATATCACCACTTTTAAATAGAGAAATAACAACACTAGCCATCCACTCTAACATGAAGCCATCATAGCTAATCTCATTGAATATTTTTCTAATGTGCAGAGTGAGGACCTCAACACCCCACTTTAAAAATTCCTCCTACAACCCATCAATATCTCTTGCTTTACCACTTGCTAGATTATTTATGCCCTGTTTGATGTCTTCCACCAAGAAAAGCTTGGTCGAGGTATTAATTATGGGAGGAATATCCTTTTGTTGAGACTGCTCATAGATGATCCTCACATACTCTAACCACTGAGCATCTGTGATATAATTTTCTGTGTGTTTTTTCTTTTGTTGCAGCTCCCTCCAAAAGCCTTTGGGATTGTGTTTACCAATAGAAATTAATTCTTTCCTCCTCATATTCATATAGCTTTCCTTTTTGTATTGTACCAATTTCTCATATTTATTTTATTTTCTTTGCTCATCTCACTTTCCTTCAAATCTCTCTTGGCAGCCTTACATTATTTGCATCCCCCTTTCTAGGCTCAGATATTTTGCAAGCACTTAACGCCTTGTGAATTAAAGGAATAAGCAAATTACTGCATACATAGCCACTTGTACCCTTGGTTGCCTTTCTCTTTATGTAATTTCTTGTCTTTGAAATTGCTTCCCAAGGGCAACAACGGATATTTCTTGATTTGCTTTATTTACAATGATTTTTCCTTATTGTTGAGTTGTCTTTTATCGGTGGTGAACTTGTTTTCTTTGGTGTTGATTTGAGATGGTACCAAGCTTGATAAAGACAGGTTTATGATCAGATTTTAGCTACATAAGACAATCTCCTATTTCAAACTCAAGCAATTGATAAATAGAGCTTTGGGAGAAAATGACATAGTCCACTACTCTTTGACCATTGTGTGTTTTGCAAGTGATACTGCCTAATCTGACCCAAACCCTCATGCCATTACAAATAATCATGTCGTATAAGTTGCATAGGCCTAGAAGCTCAACCCCAAAATGTGTCACGACTCCATTACCATATTGAGATATTCTTTCCCAAAGCTGGTCCTCCTCTTCTTTAAGACATAAAGGATTGCCATCCCCACCTTCTTTGCTGCTCAACTGGAGAGATTGATTATTTATGGTCACCAAATTAAACTCGCCCATTAAAATTATTTCCCCCGAGGTAGTGAACACAAAAATGTCTTTTTTTTTTTAACAAAGCATATGGATCTTCAGTATCTAGATTAATTCTCTTATAAGTCTTTGAACTTTTTTGTGCAAAGTAGCAAGAAGCCAATATGATTATCGCCTCATTATCTGATATTTTCAGCCATATGTATTTCTTATTTGGGTCCTCCTTTTCAACTTTGATGGTCTCGAGCCATATTTCCTTAATTGGCACTGTGATCCACCATGACCTTTACCTATTTTGTTCTATTCGTTCCAAACCAAAATTTTCATGTACCCTTCAAATTTTGGGACCTTGCACCCCTCGTGTTCATGTATTTATGCAAGAATAATAATATCTTTACCCTCTGCCACGTGCCCTAATCCAAATCCTCTTCTCCATGGATATCCCCTAAAATTCAAACTTACTGTGTGCATGGATTCCCGTGGGGCCTTGAATCCCTATTTCTTGCTTGACAATCGATCGTTGATTTGGGCTTTCCCATTCCTCAACCATGCCCATTTTCCCGCCTCTCTTCCCTCTTTCACTTTCTCCCATTCCTTATTTTGTTGGGAAAATGCCAAGTCTTCATCTAGATATATGTGTGCCTCTAAGAAGTCCCCTACTTTTTAGGATAGTATATTTGTCTTCTACATTTCTCATGACAACTCGCACATGATGATCCTTTCCTCCTTGTATTCTCCTACCAATCATGTTGGCTTGATGTATATAACCTGTCCACTTCAGCTTGTCTTTAAGAAAGTCCCTTGCCAAAATTCTAGCTCTTTCCTTTTCAGTGAAGTTTTTCAAACCTTTGATAATAAAATTTGTTGCTTTGTCTTGCTTGTCCCTTTCTTCTTTTATCTGTGTTTTGATGTTTTTCTCTATGATTTTTTTTTGTTCAATTGATGACCCACTTACTACATGTGACCAAGATTTGGCCTCTTTTATCCAATCCTTTAGTTGGTTTTATTTCATTTCCATCTTTTCAATTACCGATTGAATTTCATTTATCTGTATTATTTCATTCCCTTTTACCATTTTGTGTTTTTTCTTTCTGATTGTTTCCAAATTCCCTAGATCTTGTTATAGAATGACTAAGTCTTGTTTTCCTCTTTCCTTGACATTTTGAAGATTTAGTACCAACTCTCTTAAGAACTTTATTTTCTCTTTCCAACTTGTACCTATATTCTGAAAATTATTTTCTCTTGTTGTCTTCATGTAACCATTCATGAGCTCATTTACATCAAATCTCTCTTTCATATTCATAGGTCATTTAGATACAATTCTCAAGCCCACAGTAACGAAGTAGATGTAGGGTTGTAGAGATATTTAGGATCTTGTATTCCTACCTCATGTTCATCCTTGTTTGTAACAATTCTTTTCATTTTTCTCATTTTTAATTCCTCTCTACCATCCCTTTGCATTGATTTTTTTCCTTCTATTCGGTGATCTTTGAAAACAAAGTTTCCTTTGTTGTTTGTTGTCTTCAATAAAATCAAAGTAAAAATTTTTATTTTGAGTTTTCCTTAGCTTTTTGGCTTGCTTACACCTTAGGATCCCCTTATGTTGTTTTATATTTAAAAAACCAAATTTTTATCTGTACCCATTGCATAGGTTTAAGAGTTTCTACCATGGCTGAAATTTTATTGTCTAGTGATAATTTTTCCTCTGAAATAGTAGACCTCCGTGACCCCATATTTAGGTTGCCTTTATAACCCTCATGTTTCACCATGGTTTGCAATGCCTTGTTTAGGCCAGTTATATATATGTGTGTGTGTGTGTGTGTGTTGCAAGAGAATAAATGGTCTGGTGGGTCTCCCTGATCTTGTTGGTCTGTGCCCTAGATCCCACACACCTGCTGAAAAGGGGCCCACGTATCTGTCTCTGTCCTATCCTTCCAAACCTCTTACTGTGGCCACAAATCTTGGTCGTTTTTACCACATGTCATTCCTTCCCTGTGACACCTCTGCATATCCTATTGGACCTACACTGTCATTTTTGCCCCACTCTGTCAAACCCATGCTGGGAATCGGTTGTGCAGTTGAAGAAATGTCGAGAAGCGCTTGACAAGGAAGTTAGTCAAAACGCAAACCCTTTCCGCTTGCAGTCAACAATAAAAAGAAAAACAATGCCCTGTTTACAGCCAAGTCTGGTGTTGCCTTAAATAAATGCTCGAAATCCCGTAACTGTAAGGGACCGAACCCCTACGATCGCGTATAGAACAAACATAGGCTTTTAAAGCCCTGAGAATTAAGTGAATTTCATGGTTTCAGCCACACTTACATTCTTTTGTTTGAGCTTGCTGTGCAACTCACCCTTGGCTCGACATCGATGGTGATAGTTGGAATGTTGTGGCTTGGTTGCTACGTGGCAATGTGACTCACCGAGAAGAGTGTGGGACTCTCCAGGTGCGGTGAGGATTATGTGTTTGTTGAATGAATGAATGAATGAATGAATGAAAGATTTTAATGACGTCCACGAGACTAAAGAGTCTATGGGACCACAGAAACAATATTTTAATCAGATTTCAGACTCTTTTCAATATCCGCTCTTCGGCTGTGAATCTTGAAGATAAAGCCTGTTGTCGCTAGAAGCTTTGTTCCTTCGAAGAGTTCCTCCAATCTGTCCACCTTTAGATTGTTTTTATACTGAATACGGATATCATCATATGCAGAACATTCCATGACAAAATACCATTCTGTCTGGAACTTGATGGTAGTGTAAATCTCGCCAAACTGACTGTGAAAATCAGACGAGCTGGTTGTGATCTTTCAAAAAACCATAAGATTTAGTCCCACATGCACTAGGACTTGTGATCTTTCAAAAAGTGGACCCTACTGGCTGATGGGCCACCATTCGACCAATAGCGCGGCCTGCATTTGACCGTTGAATATTGAAGAATAAAACCAAAACCATATTTTTATCAATCACACTCTGCCACTTGCTAACACCTCATTCATCCACATGTCAAACTCTGATCATGTAACCCCATCTTTGTGCAACATGCTCAATTATTTTGCCAGTTGGAGAAAAATTCAGTGGGGCTTATCTTCTACATATGACGTCCATTTTACTCCTTTCAAAGTGCGTCGGAAATCTCTCGATGATGTAGTTTCGTTAAAAGTGCATACCATATGATGTATTTGGTGTGGGGATCCTCCTAGATCATTTCGTAACTATCAAAAAGATGGAGTGCATTAAAATTTATATGGTATTTATGACTAGCAATCGCATGTGTACAATGCAATGTTAACGCCGAATGATAAATGTTATTTGATTTAGAGGTATAGTTATTACTTTTGTAGTTGATGTTGATAAGGGGTGTGATTGATTTTGTAAGTGTAGAAATATAGATGAAACACTTCATTTAAAAGTTCTATATACATTTAAAACTTGTTACAAATTCGTACATATACATTTCTAAATCTTATATCATGAGTGGTAGCGTTTTATGGGCTTTTTTTTGCAAATCTTATATCATAACAAAAGTGCAAGTAATATTCATTTATTTTCTTAATAGTACTTTCAATCCACATAGTAGTAGGAGACAATGGTATGTTAATGTCAAAGGAAATACAACAGTTTTCTTTTAAAGTGGGGAAAAAGAGGGAAACATAGATATGGAATAACTAACATAGTGTTGATAGTTCGAAGTATAGAAAAGAATGGATGAGGGTGTAAAGTTTGAAGGGACGGATGCGGTAGAAATATTTGCGTAAAGAAGGTTACGAAGGAGATGCACTGCCATCTGCTTTCTTTGAACTGAGGATGACACATTTCAATCTGTTGATTCCGCAGTATGTCTCTTTTTTCAGGGAAAGTGTGAAGTAGTATTCATTGCCGATGACATTTCTTGTAACCTCACTATTCGCATCTTTTTCTATAGACAATAGGTGGAGGTTGTTAGCTGCAACACCCATGATTGACTCAATTATCTTATCAAAAGCAGTAATTGATTGAAGTTCCCCTGTTGGGTCCTTTAGATCGATCCTAAGTGCATATCTATACCCATAGTTATGAACTTGTATGTTGCAACTCAAACAAAACCATGAACCATTTCCATGCTCTCGCACTTTTTTCCTGCATTGTTTGTCACCTTTTTGAAGAGGACATGTTGTGTTAAAAAAAATTTCCATACTGATAGTTGTGATTTCTTTGAACTAAGGATGACATATTTCAATTTGTTGATTTCGTGGTATGTCTCTTTTTTCAGGGAAAGTGTGAAGCAATATTCATTTCCGATGACATTGCTTGTAATTGCACTATTCGCATCTTCATCTATAGACAATAGGTGGAGGTCACTAGCTGCAACACCCATGATTGACTCAAATGTCTCATCAAAAGTAGTAACTAATTGAAGTTCCCTTATTGGGTCCTTTAGATCGACCCTGAATGTATATCTATACTCATAGGTCTAAACTTGTACGTTGCAACTCAAACAAAACCATGAACCATTTCCATGCTCTCGTACTTTTTTCTTGCATTTTTTGTCACCTTTTTGAAGAGGACATGTTGTGTAGAACAATATGTACATGTTGATATTTGTGATTTCTTCAGTAACCATGACCCATTCGTTTCCCTCAGTATTCCCCATTTGTATGACCTATGAAATCGTTGTTACAGAGGTTAAGCATTTTAGAGGGCCCGAAAATTTGCTTGTGATAGAGGGCATCAGATGGGAGTAGTCATCAATATCAACCCAACCATGAAGTGTAATAGTTTCTGAAATTGGGGGGTTGACGTAACATTTGGTACTTGAAACGATGTCAACTAAGGTCCCATCGAAACTGGAGATGCGAACAACTTTCAAGGCAAGGACCGGAAGATGTTGTATACAAATAATGTCTTCAAGTTCTTTGCTTATCTCATCTAAGTGTTGTCCCCACAAAGTGACAATGAAACTTAATCTTGACATGTCCTTTAATTGTAGAGTTCTTCTTTTTGTTTCAGACTGGTCATGTATATGAATAGTTGAGAATGATGACATCGCAAAAAGAATCCCAATCAAATCAACAGAAGAACCGACAGTGTTTGCAGGTATGTCGTTGATTTTGGTGAAGAGAAAGTGATGAGAAGGTAGTGTATCCTCATTTGCTATGAGAGAAGTTATGGTTGAGCAAAGTTGCAGGAAAATCTCCAAAGTATTGTTCAAATGGTTGTAACATAGCTTTGCATCAGCAATCCTCCCAATCCTACCATTCGAAATTTTATGTATGTAAGATATGTGTTAGCTCAACTCATCCTGGTTCTTATCCTTAAATTTGATGTAAATATAATCTCAAATATATAAAGTATAGTAAAGAAATTGTGTGACATAAAGAAGTCCTTCTGCCCACTACATCTTCAACTCAACATATACTAGACAACCAACATTGGTAGGAATGCCTATTTAGATGGAATTTAAAGCCTAAAAATTCAAACAAACAAAATAAATAATGAAGAATAGACAAAATTATAAGAAATAGTTTGGCTTGTATGATTTTTCTCTAGATACAATTGAGTGAAAGTGTTCAAACCTTGAATATTTACAATTACAAAAAAATATAGAAAAGTACTGAGGGGTGGATAGAAATTAATATAAATGAGTATTGTATTTTACGAGTTAACATGATGATGGTTTAACCTAAATAGGGCTTACTACTTCAATTATGACAAAACAATCCAAGCTCAACCAGAGTGATGAATTCCTTTAGAGGGCCTAGTCTCAATTGTGATCTAGAATATCATTCACACTTAATAGAATACTATTCCAAGTTCTTCATCCTTGGGAACACAACGAACTCTGAAGTTTTAGATAACATTTTGTACATCTAACGACAAGGAAACATGGCCTAAACATAAGGAAAGGGCAAGTGGATGGAAAATATGGCACTATTCTTTCCCCAGATTATTGTAAATAAGTAGATGAGCCCAGTAGTGAACTTGAGTTTTAAAATAAAAATTCATCAGGTGTCACTATGTAGAAGGTTCTCATAACAATGATTTTTGTCAGCAAGAAACAGACTAATCAAGACAATGCATTTTCAGGATAATTCAACACCCAATCTTTTACAAGGAATAAACGCTTTGCATATACATAGCTATAAGGAGATTTTGTTACTTGAGATCAATTACTCACAAGCGGAAAGTTATGTAAACATCTTTAAGACTTACTAATACAACAATGCCATGTTAGAAACAATAGTTTAGACAAATGGTAGTCTAGAGATCTAGAACTCAAGTACCAAAGAAGAGGTTATCTTGTGCACAGTTTGATGTTATATGCGATACATTGAGCCCAGTGTATCTACAATCCATGAAGCTCAATATATAATGAGGGAAATGTCTCGTAAGGAAGGGTATATGATCATCAATGAGGTTAGTACCCAAATAAAGCTTGAAAGAGACGGTAAAAAAATATTTCTACAAGGGGTACTGGTAGGTAATGGGAAGTGAAGGTGAGCCTGTTGTTAACAAGTTGTTAGATATTTTCTAAGAATATGGAAAATGAAGGAATCCTCTTAGATGCAATAGAGAACAAATTAGGCCTTGGGTGCTTATGAAACCCGCCCTTACAAATCAACACACTACATCATAATTGTATCTAGTTGTTTTTGAAAGATAAGCCTTGATTTTGAAGAAAACATTGAAAAAGATCATAACACTTGCTTAGAACAATTCTTCATATTTGCTAATGAAGTATTAGGAAACAAAAGGATTATTCAAACACCAAGACCAATAAGTTGGTTACTGCATACGAAATAAAAAGAGAAACTTAGACAACTACATAGAACTATAAAAGAAGGTGACTTATGCTCTGTTTATTGTATAGACAAATGTTGCCCATAAAAATATTGATAAGTAACTGGTGCTATTATCACTAGTATAGGTTTCACACAAGCTTTCTTTTACCATTAGGTTGGGAAACAAAAGTTCTTAATTGTTTTATGATTGTATTTTAAAACTATTGAATATGGTTAGTGAAAAGGAGGTATTTCATCAAACACGACGGGTGCCCTGTTCTAAATCTCCCATTCTAGCAGAAGCTGGGAGGATGCTGGAAAAGATTACGGAGTCTGCATGTACCCTTGCCGATTGCATTTCTCAGAAAGATGTGAAGGCCTTTCAAACACAACCATTTTTTTCATCCCATGTGATAAATGAAGTTCATGAGGTCACATTTGTTTCAGGCATTTAGTCAAACAATTTGCATGGCACCACTTTGTGTGATGGAGGACATAAGAACTGGCAGACAATGGACACCTTCGATGAATAATCTGCCAATGATCCACTACCATGGCTTTGATTGAAAATATGTCTGAAATGTTTGAATTTTATGTGGCTTTGATTGAAAATTTGTCTGAAATGTTTGAATTTTATCTCAAGAGTCGTCTCCGTGTCAAAAGGCTCACGGAGGTTTGCCTCTTTTTTGGGCTTATAATGACTTATGTAAATTCCATAGTGCCCCTGCAGCCAACTATCATGAGACCACCGACTACCATAAATGACATTAAACTCGTTGCGGAGCAAATTAGGAAAAAAGGTTTACCAAGAAGAAATTTAATCGTGTTTAAAAACGTTCAAACGACCATCAAATTTTACATATTGGGCGAAAGGACCGGAAAGGGCTTTCCCGTAGGAGGAATGCCTTTTGCGTAAAAAGTTACGTCTACTTAATAACGAATGCATAAAGTGATGCCTCCATAAAATTACTAAAACCATGCGCTAAATGTCCCGTGAGAATAATATGTAAAACCACTTTTCCCCTAACGCGCCTCAAGAGAAATGGAAAGGGGGGGTTTCATTGATGCAACCATCGAAGAATCCATCCACCTGATATTATTGGAGTCCAAATTGGAGCTGACATTAATAAAAGGCATCATGTTTGTGCTTTTTAAATGAAGTAGTCCATCTATATTTCTACACATACAAAATCAATCACCCATAGTTTAAACAAACACAACTACAAAAGTAAAAACTATCCCTATAACACAAATAACATATACCATTTTTTGTTGCAAATGCCTCAAAGAAATGCGGTCTCATGGAATGTCATAATTGTAGGATATGCACAAAATAGCTCTGACAATGATGCTCTCAAACTCTTTGAGGTAATAAAGCACTCTGGATTGTACCCTAACCATTTAAGCTTTGTTTCTATATGTTTGCATATTTAGTCACATTTATGTTTCGTGGAGAGCTAATATGTTAAAGCACTTAGTCATTTTTTCAATCTACTTTGACATCAACACTTCACATTCACTACATTCTCGAGAGTGAGTGATAGAAAACTTACATCTCTTACTTGCATTTGTATTCAATTATTACACAATTAAATATTATTTAAAATCCCTTCTGATGTACTTTGCAACATTTGTTTTGGCTTTAATAGAAAATCAAAATTGTCAATCACGCCCCTTATCAACAACTACAAAAATAATAACTATTCCTCTAAATCAAATAACATATACCATTCGGCGTTCACATTGCATTATACACATGCGATTGCTTGATGGTCTCGTCTCTGAAACGTTTTACGTGCAAAGATGAGCAATGTGGATTACCCTTACTATCTCTTCCTTATCAATTTCAGATTCTCCTTTTGCAATTCTTCTGTCTACCAGCTCAAATGCCTCATTTTGCTCGTGTAAACTCCACGCTTGTACATAAACACAGAGGATTCTTCAAGATGCCCCTCAGAACAAGTAATCCATGAAAGATCTTAAATCAAGTTTCGAGTCTTACCCATTGTAGAAGGAGCTCCATCTCGGGTGGAAGTTTAGGATCCCTGACCTTTCTGCTGCTCACAATCTCCAGAACCAGCATGCCATAGTTGTACACATCCGCCTTATCTGTCAATTGACCATGAGTTGCATACTCCGACATAATAAACCCTATATGGTCAAGGCTCAAATTTGGTCTTTGATCTCTCTGCATATCACTATATGGTCAAAATTGTAATATGATTGATGAAATTTAAAACCAATAAATAAAAACTAAGGAAAAACATTTACCAAAAGAGATATTTTATTTCATACATAACACTAACAATGAAAACATATTCATGGCAAGACTTATTACCTTTAGAAAATGTTTAGTGAAAGACAGAGCTTCAAGACCTAGACGCCTAGTGAAAGACAAAATTTCAAGACCTGGAAGCCACTGTAGAAGTCTGGTAATAAGAGGAAACTTATTGCTTTGAATACATGTCCGACTGAAGAGCTTGAGTTGTTTCAATGTTTGGAAACCCTCAACTGTATCAACAAATCTAGTTGCAAAATCTTCACTCTCTTCTTCCCACATAAAGATCTCTAATTCTATCAAATCTCCATTGCTGGTCAGGTCAACACTTACAATTCTATTTGAAAAATTCATCTAACAAGAATTATATTACATTTGAACACATGTTTGGGAAAGACAATTTAAAGTGAAATACAACATATTAGGGCAACTGAGTGGTTAAGTTCCAACTACTACTACATACTCTTCTCTGTCCCAATCGCCATGATCAAGTAATCTGAAAGTCTGAAGATTTGGAGCAGAGATGGTAAGTTCGCCGAGGTGTATGTGTAGGACACAATCCTCTAAGTAAAGATGATGTAAAACAGGGCACTTTGATATGAAGTACACTAACGAGGCCGCTGACTGGGCCAGAGAAAGGTGTTGTACATTGTGCAATGCAGCGTACCGCACCCATTTGCATAGTTTAATGGGGCGCACATTCCATTCATGGAAATTTTCATCCAAGCTAAAACCCTTTAAATCACCACTATGGCTGAGCAGCACATTAGAAATGTTGTCTTCAATTATACGGTTTCTATCTAGCTCATCGTGAGTAGAAGGCAACAGTTTAGATGTAACAAATTTCAGTCGAGGGAGATAGGTGTAAAGATATTTCCATCTCTTGCTGAGGACAGAACACCTGACAGCAAATTTGAGTTCCATGAGAGAAAGGATTAAACACAAGATAGGGTCTGGTAAAGCGCCAAGATGGTCTTGCAAGGGTGTCATGCCTTCGGGTCTTAGCCCACAAATAATTTGCGTTACTACACTGTGCTAGCCTTAATTCCTAACAAAATCGACCACACTTTCTGAAGAGGGTGAACATCGCAAAAGAGGGTCAAATATGAAACTAGCCCATTATCAGAATTTAGCCCATTTGACCTTAAAAATCTCTGTTCTTAAATTATACCCACCTCTGCAAATATAGTAACAAAATTATTGATGTCGGTGTTATTGTAACGGCATTGCAATGATCCCTCCTTTTTGCGTTGTAGTTCTAAGGGACTGGTGCTGTCTTCAAAGCTGCAAACATCGTAGATGCCAAGATCCGCCGCCTGATAAAAAACACTAATCTTTTTATCCGTGTAACGAAGGAACGCAGGTAAAAAAAAAACTGTTAAAAATGCAAAAACGTCCAGACGGCCGTCAAACCGTCAACTTTAAGACAGTTGCAGAAACGTCCGGAGGTCCTTTACCATAGGGGGAACGCCTTCGGCGTAATAACCGAACTCCTTCGTGAGAATGTATTGAAATTAACTAGTATACCTACATGTGTGTCAAATATACTTTTATAAAATTATTTTAATTACATGATTATGATGTTCCTTAAATTTTTGATGTTATGACAAAACTCATCAATGTTATGATTGTGCTTTCACTTCTGTAGTTAATAAGAAAGATGTGATCGTCTTATTGGTGATTGATGTTATGTTTTATTATTAAAAAACTGCCACCACATACAGTCCATTTCATGCTCCTAGCTAGTTTACTTTGTACCAGCTAGTGTTGGTGATGAGGTCCATGTTTTCCTGAACCAATTGATCTCAATCCACCATATTTCTATACAATATATAAAAGATCGAGTTGCATTGTTCTATTTTGACCCCTATATATGTGCACACAACCAATCAAACTTTATTCCCTATCCTGGGGCCTCAAACATATTTATATATTTCATAACTAGTTATCCTAAATTAAAATACGATTCTAGGAATCGTGGACAAGCTATGTAAAGTTTATCATTTTATCACTGGAAACTTGAAAGATAAATCCCCAACCTTAGCTCAAAAATTCATCAAAAAGATAGTGTATCTCCGTGGTGTTACAAGTACAATCATATCAATAGATAAAAACTCTTTACATCCATGTCGAAGAAATCATTGCAATATTCCCTCAAAACCAAAATGAATTTCATTTTGTCTATACCATATTCATTGTAGTGCCCATTTTTTCTAGCCTCTATGATCTGCTGAATTCTTAAACCACAGTTATGGATTTTGATATGTTGGTTTGCTTTCATGAACACGTATGGTGATTTGGAGCGCGTAGCGCTAATTTAACTAAATTAGTAGGTTGACACCTTTTATTTGATATTGTGGACACTAACACTTTGCTATGTGATTTGGGTCAAATTGATACATGTTGGATAATTAGTTAGTCACATACCTTGTTTTTGTAACGTATTTGTTTTGCTGATGAGGATACATGATGACATGGTGATATGACATGATATGTATTGTAATACCTAACATACGACGAATTGTGTGAGATTGTGCATTCCACATTGATGATGGTGATATCATTAATTTACATGTTTGAATCTATTCGCTTAGTAAGCAGCTAGTTTACTCTTGTATTGGACAGATGCGGTTAATGTGTGTGCAATGAGTGTGCAGGTGACAGGTCATAGGAGAACGTGGGATTCAGACTAGCTACACAATCTTGCACAAGCAGCCTACGGGCTGAGTCCTAGCCATGTTCTTTGTGTGAAGCCTTAGGGTAGACGATTATTATTTTGGGCACTATGGGTGACCCCAATGTATGTAAAATATTGTGTTTTGATTTATTAATTTTGGTTAGGGTAGTTAGTTATGATGTAAACTTGTTTTGGGAGTTAATAACTCCTCTTTCTTTTAAATTGTTGATTATGTTTAATGTGTCTCTTAATAACAAGGGTTTAGGGTCACATGTGAGACCCTTGGGTGGTCCCCACACCCTCTACTCTTGTGCCAAAAATGCAAAACCCGAAATTAGGGTATTTTGGGCATTTTTGGGGGTCCCCTTTTAGCTTGGGAGTTCCCCCAACACAAAAATGAGCCCTTGGACCCTATCTAATGGGTAGGGGGGCTTATTTTCAAGGCTTGAGGGAGTTTTCCCTCCCTTTCTACCCTTGTTTGTCACATCCATGTAAGGGATGTGGATTTGTGTATTTATCAAAAGTTGCTCTTATTTTGTCTTGCTAACATTTTAGGGAATTTGGGAGAAAAGGGCAAAAAGATAATTTTACCCTTTCTCTCTTTTGTTTTAGCATCTTTGACCTTGATGAGGGAGAGGGGTGACACATGTCACCCCCTCATTTGTGAGGATGCTTGCTCTCTCCTCTTCAAATTCCCATCCATGGGAATAGTGAGGGGCTTCTTCTTCTTTTTTGGTTGGTTCTTCTTTTCTTGGAGTTTTTGGCTTGGTGCTTGAGAGATTTGGAGCTTGAGGATTGCTTGAGGAAGAAAGTTACAAAATCTTATTTTGGAGAGCTATTAGAGGTAACCTCTTGAGCTCATTTATGTGGTATGTTCCTTTGCTAAATCTTAGCTTGCTCATAGTTGGTTTAATTGTTTAGTTGTTTGTATAGTTTTGTTGCTTGAGTATATTTGTGTATTGTTTTACTCCATCCATCATATGGCTTGATGGATGTTTGAGTTATTTGGGGGAAGAGAGAGGGATTTTCCCTCTCAAACCCCATGGCTTGATGGGCAAGCCATGTCGGTTTCTTTACTCCCCTCATATGGTTTGAGGTGGGTAAAGGGGATTCATTTGGTTTGAACCCCTTTCCCATTCTTGGAGAGGAAACCCAAGGGGTTTGAAAATCCTCCCAAGAAGGATTTTGGAGAATGGATGGAGTAATAAGGAGGATCTTGTTGACTTCGGAGAAATAAGGTGGAGAAGGAAGTTTGTTGTGTGCACTCTTTTGTAGATCACACCTTATGTCATTTTCGGGCATCTCATCTACTCTTCCCCAAATTTAGAGGATGAATATGGTTTCTCCTCTCTTCCTTTTTATTGCTCAATGTTGTGTTTTTCCTTCATGCATGGTTTGTTCTTGTTTGTGAGTGTATTGTGGTGGTTGTCTCCCTAAAGATCTTGTGCTCAAAGTGGTGGAAGCTAGCTCTCTCTCCCATGGGCTTGGGGGAGGCTAGCATGCCTTCCAATCCTTGGAAAGGCATGTAATGATGCCTGAAGGTTAGGAGGTTAAACAAGCCTTGTTCTCTAGAAGTTGAATCCTTGTAAAGCATTCGAAGTTGGTGCCTTGTCCTTGAGGTGTGCTGGAGTATTTTTGGTGGCATGGTCCTTTATGACCCTCTCTTGTTTAGAAACTTGTAACTCTTGATAAACTTATGTTCTTGTAAAATATTGCAATGAGCCCTTTTACAGGTCTTCCATGTGGAATATATGTATAGTTCATAGAAGCACGTGTGTTCTCAAAGTTGTATTTAATTCCACTCTTGAATATGGTTGAAAGTTGAACTTCTTTGTAAAACTTGTTACTTTCCATACGTTGATGAGTCTTGTGGGGTTAAAAAAAAAAAAAGGCGATGCCATCATGGTTGTTTGAAAAGAAAATATAGTTTAGATTTCAGCCTTTTAAATGTGAAATGGGTGATTAGAAATTCTTTAATAAAATGAAAGGTTTTCCTTCAAATAGATGTTCCTTTTATATATTATGAACTTGTTGTAATTTCCTTGGAGGAAAGTGGATAAATCAAGGATATTGTTGATCTCCTTCTTGTTCAAATCGTAAATTTATTTTATTTAAAAGTGAAGTACCATTTTGAAATACATCACTCTTTATATATTTTACAAATTAGTGAATAAAAATGCATCTAGGTTGTTCTGCAAATAGAATGTATACATTGGAAAGAAGTTGGTATTTTCATACCACATATCAATGCCTAATCCTATCTTTGAATGAATGCAGCGTTGGATAGTTGTTATCGTGTATGTGAATCATTTACCCCCAGATTAAATAAAATAAAAAATAAAATAAAAAATACCTATGTATAAAATATAGTGATTTTTATAAATTTGTCCATGACAAAAAAAAATAAGCAGGCTGTTCTATTCATTTTACAACAGCAGTTACTTGTTACATTTGGGTTTATGTAAAATATGTTTAACTTGTAGATTTTGGTCTAGATGAGTTAAGTATATATAATGAAAAATAACATGTTTCATTTGTGATTTTGTAAAATATGTATATAATATTAATGCAGTTGTTGCACCCGTATATATTTTAGTTTGAAACTATTAAAATATATATAAATAAATAACAATAAAGAACAAAAAAAAAAAAAAAAAAAAAAAAAAAACTAAAAATAAAATAAAATAAAGACGTTTTATTATTATACAGTTTTATTTTTGTTTTTTTTTTAAAAAAAAAATAATAACAATGGGGGGGGGTTCGCCCCCCCCCCCCCTGCACCTGTTAAAGAAAATACATATTGTAATGGGGGGAGGGTCGGCCCCCTCCCCCCCAGCCGACTGTCCCACGGTGGGGCGCTGTCCCCACAACCTTGCTACGCCCCCTGTCGCCCCTTCTTGCTGCTGCGCCCCCCTGTCGACCTCCAGCCACTGCCCCACGCAGCTTCCCCTCCAACCACGACCTGCCCTAGCCTGCCGCAGCACAGTGCTGCATGAAACCACAAACAAAAATATAATCAGCCGTTTTTATTTTTATATATATTCAGCTTATTTATATATATAGAGGTTGAAAGTAAAATAAGAAACCATTCTGGTTTGTATGTAGGTTTTAACACTATATATATATATATATATATATATATATATATATATATATATATAGATGTTAATAGTATTGTTTGAAATCTTCAAACAATCCAAGTAAGAAAAAAAGAAGAAGAAGAAGAAGAAAACAAATCCACCAAACCCCATGGTTCCTCTCCCAACCTGCACAAGAGAGAAGAAAGCAAAATGAGAAAAAGAGAGAAGAAAAAAAAAAGATCATAAGGAAAGTTAGGGTGAAAAACTTAGATCTAATGGCTGAGATCTTTTGATCCTAGGGTCAAAAATTAACCCTACATCCCTTGAGTCATGGGTAGTTTTAATGGGAATGGGAAATAAAATATTAGGTTGTGTGTGTGTGGACAATTTAAATAAAAGGGGGAAAACTGATTAAATTTTGGCAAAGGGGTTTGGTAACTTCCTAGGGTGTTCCTAGTGGTCTTCATGGAGATTAAATGAATAAATTTGGTTGAGGATAGTGGTTGTGCATTATGTAAAATGAGTTAGTTAAATCTTTTTTAATATCGGGAAATGTAATTGTATTATTAGACATTCACTTTAAAAAAAATAAAATTTTACCCTAAATTGTTGCTATACTTTGGTCTAGTTTTTCTATGTCCCGGACGGGGCATTACATTCATATTGATGGTATGTAGTGCCATGCACCGTAGTGGCTTTGCTAATGAGTAATATTCAAAGTTGATTTTATATAATAATAATAATAATA
Source organism: Taxus chinensis (assembly GCA_019776745.2). Lineage (NCBI taxonomy): Eukaryota > Viridiplantae > Streptophyta > Pinopsida > Cupressales > Taxaceae > Taxus > Taxus chinensis. Next base: position 348,715,153 of record CM034146.1, on the reverse strand, counting down.
ACTAGCAATTGCATGTGTACAATGCAATGTGAATGCCAGGTGATATATGTTATTTGATTTAGAGGGATAGTTATTATTTTTGTAGTTGATGTTGATAAGAGGTGTAATTGATTTTGTGAGTGTACGAATATAGATGAAGCATTACATTTAAAGGTTCTATCTCTACAATTAAAATTTGTTACAAATTCGTAAATATACATTTGCAAATCTTATATCATGAGTGGTAGTGATTTGTGGACTATTTTATTTAAACCAAACATGAATACATGAATACAAAATATTTGCAGATTTTATAGCATGAGTGTTAGCCTTTTGTGGGCAATTGTTTTGGCACTAAACATGAATACAATTGATACCGCTTTAGATAGTTAAATACTTTTGTAGTTGACGTGGTTTGTAATTATTTGGGGGAAATTGTGTTTGTGTTGCAATGTGTTTGAGACGGTGGTTACATCGGTTGTTTGTTGAAAAACCCATTTTTGTATTGTCGATAACATGTTGATAAGGGGTGTGATTGATAGTGGTAGTGTAGGAATATAGATGAAACATTACATTGAAATGTTCTATGTATACATTTAAATTTGTTACAAAATCATACATATGCAGTTGCAAATCTTATATCACAATATATGAACTAAACATGAATACACCTTTGTACATTTACATAATATATATCATGAATGGTAGCCTTTTGTGGCCAATTTTATTTGCACTAAACATGAATACATTTGATACCCCTTGAATGGAACTGCCGCTTTGGATACAAGAAGTGTTGAGTAAAGTAGTAGTGGAGGTGCTATCAAAGTAGAGGGTGGTATTTATGACGGGTTATTTTGGTTGAGGGACAGTAGTTTGACTCCTCCTTTCTTCTTGCTCCAAGTGTTGGTACGTGCGTCACTTTTTAGTACATTTCAAATGAAAAAGGAGGGGAAATGCACAAATTTGCAAGTGAGGGAACTCTGGAGAAAATTGTGAATGTCAGACCTTGGCTTTCAGTGGTTCCAATGTCGATAGTTGCTCTATGCAAAGTAAGTCCCTGGGACTTGTGGATAGTAAATCATTAGGCCACCTTTTGTTTGGCAATTGTCTTTGATTCCCTCTTGAAATAGGGGGTATCAAAATATGTAGCAGGTTGGAGGGATTATCCCCTTGTCACACAAGATGGTAAGTTCTTTAGCCTATTTTAGTTGATAATTTTTATTTTATATTGGGCCCTCAGATAGCTGCCTCTCCTAATGTCATTCACCATTGGCATTTATCCATACATTCCATACCATGTTACTGCTAAAAAATTGGGAGTGAGCCTACTAATTGGCTATGACCCATTAATTAAAAATTTGCAGACTATCAAGTAATTTTTATGTTGTAATGCTAACGGCTTAGTTGAAGAATTGTTAAATAGCTTTAGGGAGGCAATTGGTGGACTTCCTCTAGATTCATTGCTTGTGCTCTGTACACATACATAATGATAGCTCATTTGTAAATGCAAATGCAGAAATTGTGCTTTAGTCATTGTTGTATCTAATCAACTTCACAAGCTTTTGGGCCTTGTGAAATGCGTACCTGTCCCCTTTGTATGTCGAGTTATCCTAGCCTGCCTTTGATGCCAAGATTAAAAACATGCACCAGCTAGGACTTGAACCTAGAATGCTCTCTGGCACATCCGGGCACTCTACCAGTTAAGCTATCAGCATGTTATGGTATGATTATTCATGAATTGTGTTTCTACCTTCAAGAAAACTTGTGATGCCATTTCTTGCCAGGATTATTTAGAGCTTAAGAATTATAAGGCAAAATATGTGGTAGAAATATAGTGTTTGTTCTAAAATTAATGTGCGCAAAGTAATGTTTATGTTGTAATGCTAACGACTTAGTTGAAGAATTGTTAAGTAGCACGAGGGAGGCAACTGGTGGACTTCCTCTAGATTCATTGCTTGTGCTCTGTACACATACAGAATGATAGCTCATTTGTAAATGCAAATGCAAAAACTATGCTTTAGTCGTTGTATCTAATCAACTTCACAAGCTTTTGGGCCTTGTGAAATGCGTACTTGTCCCATTTGTATGTTGAGTTATCCTAGCCCGCCTTTGATGCCAAGATTAAAAACATACACCAAGCTAGGACTTGAACCTAAATTGCTCTTTGGCACATCTGGGCACTCTACCAGTTAAGCTATCGACATGATATGGTATGATTATTCTTGAATTGTGTTTCTACCTTCAAGAAAACTTGTGATGCCATTTCTTGTCAGGATTATTTAGAGCTTAAGAATTATAAGGCAAAGTATGTGGTAGAAATAGAGTGCTTGTTCTAAAATTAATTGTAGATATAATTACAGATCAATGACAAGAATAATATGCTTATGATGACATGGAAAAACATAAATGTAGGTCTAGTATTAATCTTGTGATGAACTTCCACATGGTTGGAGGATTGAACTAATATAACAAAAAAAGGTATAGTAGTTGATTATTGTATTAATTTTGTGAAGTGAAGAATGACATTAGTTGGGGATTGAAGTGAAATTTGTAACATGTTTTTAAAATTTGTTAGTACTCGAATAGAAGTGCAATTACATGCACTCAAAACCACTCAAATATACACAGAACAATAAGACCCGTTTTTAACTCCTTTTTGTTATTTTTGGAAGGCTTCAAATTTGGCACCAGCTAGGATCATATTAGGAAAAATCCTTGTTGTAGTGTAGGAAAAATTATAAGGAATCCTCACAATGTAGCAAAGCTGAAACAATTAGTTAACTGCAATGGCACTTCACATGATAAATTTTTATTTTTCAGTATCCTGCATATGATCCATTTCCAATATTATTTGAACATCAACACAAGCTTGCTGAAAAATCTGCATGATCATGATATGTACAATAACCAGAAACACGCTTTTATGATCCATTTATTTCATTGGTGAGCCTTTATTTGATTGGTAGTTGGATTAGTTTAGGCCTATTTGTTGGATCATTTTTTCTAGGACATGCTATTATATTTTCATCAATCATTATCAATCGTTCAAGACATTCATGACGCTATTGATCTATTGTGATCATATTCTTCTATTCATGAATTTTGATGACTTAGATACACCATTCAGGAAGTATTGCATTTAACTAAAAAACTTATCTAGCTTTGTTCCAATTAACATCATCTTTTCTCAATCTTCTAATCACTCATTTTGTCTTTACCATATTCATATTGATGGTATGCAGTGCCATGCATCGTAGTGGCTTTGCCAATGAGTAATAATCAAAGGTGATTTTATAAAATAATAATAATAATAATCATAAAATATTATAATGATAAATATGTAATCGAATAAATAAGATTTATTATTATTTTTATATGGTTGCAAAAATGTTTAAATAAATAAATAAATTAATTAATATTGTAATTAAATAAAACAAAGACTCAAAATATATATAAAAAAATATTTCTGTGTTTTGAATTTCATGTCATTTCTGTGTTTCGAGCCATTTCTGTGTTTTGACTTTGGTTGTGTTTCCAAGCAGCAAAGGCGTCATCTTTTCAAGTATTATGTGACCATAGGCTTGCAGCATACCAAGGCACACCAACTGTTTGTCAAAATGCCTCAAGAAAATTAAAAATTATGCCCACGTGGACTGTAGTATTTGCAGGATATGCACAAAATGGTTTCTTTCTTTTGTGAGGTCCAAAGAAATAATGTTGGTGAAAGAAAGCTGAGTGATTAGTTATGAGCATAAGAGGGCAGAGAGTGGATAATTCATACATTTTAACGATGCCTTGAGGTTGGCATGTCTTCAAAATTCAATGCAAGCCCATGGCAACATTGATATTCATGTACAATGCTGCAAGTTTTTTCCGGATCCACGCGTTTGGATTCTGCACTATTAACGAAAGATAGCTAAGATGTCAGGTGTGCAGGAAATTGCATTCAGTGTGATTTCATTATTGAAGAATTTTATTTTTAATGAGTAAATATTCTTCAAACACCGCCCACATCACCTCCTAGCTATCGATTCTGTGCACGTGCCAGCATGCTCCCATTTTGTGCCAAGGTGGAACTCCAAATCAGGGAAGGCATTGGCTTTATTTGATTTTCTTGCTGGTTGGAAAGTGTGCAAACGTAGAAGCATGAACAAGGCACATGAACAGTTAGATAAAATTCTTTAAAACAATAAACAAAATAGACATGGGGATTGCATCAACTGCAAGCCATGTTTGCAAAATCTGGTGGCATGTGAACTGTTTGACAAAATGTCCCAAAGGGGTGTGGTAACATGGAATCTAATGGTTGTAAGACACACTTCAGACGGGATGGCGAAAGGACTTGAAACGCATGCAATGTAAATGAACTGGTGAAAGAATTCCCTTGAGGCAGTTTTACTGCTTGTGCTCGTTCAATTGGCTTGAAGTCTCTCCTACTGCTTTGGTTTCCTTCTATGCATGGTTTTATTATCCCTCTCTCGCATAATTTTTCGTATTCTTAGTTTTTACTTCACAATTAAATAGAAATTTCAAACAAGGAATATTGTACTTTTGGTTATTTAAAAACGAATTTGTAGTACAAACAATAAAATCTACCTCATGTTTTATGTAACCCGAATGGATTTTGGTTTGTCAACTATACCCTTAAACCTCTTTCTCAAATGTTCTGACAACTTAAGTAACTAAACTGGATAGCCATAACCCCTTACATTAACGAGATGAGTTTAAGTTCTCTTTTAAACCTATCAATCATTGCATTGTAAAAGTTAATAATTCACAATTTTCATCAACGCATGAAAAACCTCTCTGAAACCCCAATCTGAAAGGTCAAGGTTTGACCTTGTTCCTTGTTATCGTGAGAGGCCACAACAACTTTTACAACTCCCATATTTGAACGTTTTATCATTTAATGTAGCGCATTAGGAGCATTGTTGACCCTGTTTACAACGTTGGGTAGCTATTGAAGGTTAGAAGTTGGGTTTGGTTTTGGCTTTCCGTTTTGGCCCTGGGTGATGAAATAGACATCGACCTTTATAGACCTCTAACATTAATACGAGAGAATTTCTTGCAATCCTTAGTTTTGAGAAAAACACCTTGCTAGTTAGTTTTGCAAGGGAGTTTGTAGGCCTCTGGTTGCTGGTTGACTAGGTCAAACCAACCCAATTATGACCAGTGGCTTCAGAAAAGTAGTCACCATTTGTACCATGTTCGCCAGTTCTAAGTTTTGTCAACTCTGGTGGATTCTTAGTATATATGAGTGTGTATAAGACTTGCCTCATGGTGCGTTCGCCCATCAATAATTAGTTTTGGAACGTAGTCTCTTAGCACTTGAGTTAAAATTAGATGTTTTCGCAAATTAGTAGAAAAATGTAAAAAATGCCGTAGGATCCTCTTCAAGTCACTTAACCGATGAATAAACTTGTAGAAACTTATAAATAACTGTATGGAACTCTCTGTTGTGGTTTGTTTTGAGAAATTTAGATATTGGGAAAATGGTGTTTTTCTCTCTCCTCTCTCCTCTCTGTCTCTGTCTTTGTCTCTCCCCCCCTCTAGTTAGGAAATGAAATGAAATGGATGGATTAGAATGAATGTATATCTAACTCTTTCTTGTTGCGTGCTAAGTATTATAATCATGTGAATGGAAAACTATGAAAATGTGAATTATGCTAGGATTTTGGGTAGATGTCATGCCAACAATTTGTGCTGAACATGTGCTGGTTGCAAGTACCAAGGAAATGAGAGAGTGAAGTGTTACTGGTGATTTCATAATAACATGTTATTTGAAATAATGTATTTGTATAGGATATATCAACAAAACTATTATATATAGAAATGATAATTATTGAATTTTGTGATGAGCATGAAATTGTTAGCGTTTTGGGGTGTGTGGAAAATGAACATGTGGTCATGGGTGTTAACTTTATTCAAAATTATGTATTGTTAAGAGGATGGATGCATATAATAATTGGAAATGAATATGATCTTTCATAGTGTGCCCTGACGTGAAATTAATAAACTAACCTCTTGTGTGTTGTATTAATTACTTTGGAATTGTAAGAAAGAAACCTAAACAAAGGCCAACCTTAGAGTAAAGTTTTTGCATGATTTACCCTTCTTGTGTGATCACCTTCATGACGTAGAAAATTGAGACCTTAGGATGATCCTAGTTACTTATAGTCAATGGCACCTTCTAGCTTAAGGGAGGTAAGAGTCCAAATTCAAGTTACCATAATAACATGTATACATATCAACATTATCACAAAACCCTCCTATAAGAGCGATAATGGTTAAACACGAACTTAAGTATGTGGGTTTCCTCTTAGGAACTGTATTTGTCCACGTGGATAGTAATAAAATGATAATGGTGTGTGTCATCTACTTGTTAGCGATGAATTGGACCTAGAAAACCCTTATCATGCTAGGAAAATACTTAAGACTATTACTAGTTGTTTACTCATTTATACTTGGGTCAAGCCTTGCAAGCCTGTATCCATAACTGCATACCCTGTCACATTGGGTTTGAGTACGATCATTTTCCCTAGGTATCATAATTCTAGTCTCCTTTGGAACAAGCTATCCTTCATGTATGTCATGTCATTGATGCCCTACGGAGTAGCCAAAGCCTAATGATTTTTTTGGGGTGGTTTTAACCTTCAAATGGTCTCATGAAAGTGATTTAAATGTTACAAGTGGAACATGTGTTGTAAGTTACCTATGTATGAAGTTATTGAGTTGAAGCCTTTATTCTCCTCACAAATAGCAGTGTTACCTTGACAACAAGTACCTTTGGTTGCACAAAGGTTGTGAGGCAAGGATTTTTGGTTTCCCTAAGTTTTGCCTATTAGTTTGGCGTGTACTCCTTTTGGGTGTAAATGAAAGTAGTCAATCGTGGACCTCTCCTGAGAATTAGGGTGAAATACACTTTAATGTTTGTTTTCCCAACGAGAAGGGTAGTTGCTAAAAGGGAACAAGATGTACAAAATTGTAATCAAATGTATCCTTGTAACATGCATCTAATACTTAAATTGACCAGGAATAATATAAAATTTGTTACGTGTGGGATCATACTCCTTAGAATCTTGATGTCTAAGTGAAGAACAAGTATTATATGAACCTTAGTTGTTCTAAAAGGAAGTCAATCTGAAGTCAATGTAATGACGTAGAGGTCATAAGAATATGAGCAAAAGAGAGGAGATTTTGGAACGGTTTTTAAATGTTGCATACACCTTGAATGACGCCAACATGACTAAAATAACTAAGATGATTGTTATAACAAATAAAAATAAAATAGTGCCTCATTAGACCATCCAACCTATTAAATGGTAAACTTGTCACACTTAAGGGATGAACATATTCACCATACCCTTCATTGTTGTTTAAAAAATAATGTTAAATGATTACAATTATAAATAGGGGAATTTGAGACTTGTCCCTTTTGACTCAATGCAAACCCTCTTCTGTGTATCGTGAACGATGCAAACTAAGTATTTAAGTTAAATAGTAAGAATACATAGTTATTTGTAATAACTTAAAAAATGAAAAGGGTGTAACGTTAGTGTTTAAATGCTACTATGTAAAGAACATGAAATTTGTCCACTCTTGACCTAATATAATTCCTTTTATTTCATTTAAATCTCCCTTGTTGTAACGAAGGTAAATTACAAAACCAAGTAAGCATGCTCCCTAGTAACGAATCCTTACAACAAGAACTAGTATACTCATGTGTGCTAAAATATTCCTATTAAGAATCATGCTATATAAAGTTATTGCCATGAGTGAAATGAGAAAAATCAAATGGAACCTTTATAGGTAAAATGTTAAACGAAATAAAGAAAAATGCAACCTAGTTTTAAGAGGAAGAAGGTTTACATGCTAAGTGTTCTTCAAGTAATTAAGGTCAAATAACGAAAGTAAAATTTTAATAAATATGTAACCATGAAAACGTTGTGTCGTGGAAGGTGCATATCCATAAGTGTATATTGTAGTTGGACCGTTGCTTGTACTTTATCATTTGGGGAAATGTGGCTTTGATGTGCATCATGTGTTTTCATGTAATATATGTGGGTTCATGTTTGTGCAAACATCTCATGTGTTGTGTGTTATCCTAAGTGATCCCATGAGGTGTCATGTATCAAGCAATGTAAGTAAAAAAATTATTCCGATATTTTTGTTGTTGTATTTGTGTGTCAAAATTGTGGGCGTGACATGGTCGGACTGGGGTGAACCAAGTACTGAGAGATATGTTGTAGATGAATTTCATAGATCAAAAAAATAAATGGGAGGAATAATTTTCTCTTTTTGAATTCACCTATAATAACTCATACCATTCTTCAATTAACATGACACTTTTTGAAAAATTATATGGGTGTAAATGCAAGACTCATATAGGTTGGGAAAGTTTAGGAAACCGGTCATTGTCGGTCTTGAGCTTCTACAAGGGTATGATGTTCAAATGGAACTTATCTCAGAAATTTTAAGAGATTCCTCAACCAAGAAAAAAAATATGCTAACCTTCATAGGATGTCAAGGAATTTGTGATTTGAGAGAAGTTATTCCTTAGAGTTAAACCAAGGAAGAGTTCTATTAAATTTGAAAAAGTTATCAAACTAGCCCCACACTTTGTGTGACCTTTTGAAGTAATTGAAAAGATAAGCCAAGTGGCCTATCAGCTCACAACCTCACACTCTATCCTGCACTCTCTCACATTCGTAATGTGTTCCATGTGTCATTAATTAAGAAATATGTATTTAATCCTTTTCACATTCTTGATTGGAACTCCTTGTAGGTAGAGGATGAGGGTGAAATTTGTTTCTAGCTAACCAAAATATTAGAAGAAGGCAATGTTAAATTACATAATAGATAAGTGTGGTGGGTGAAAGTTTTGTGGAATGAATATGACAAAGCAAGTGCTACTTGGGAAGACAAAAATCTTTTCCAAGGAGTACCCATCCCTCTTTGTATAAAAGGATTGGAACAGTTCTAGCCATACTGGGGGAGAATGTAACATCCTTCCCATTTGTATTTTGTTTCAATTTAGACCAAACAATGTGTATATATTCCACAAACTCCATTACATCAAACTTTGAGGTAATTCAGGTCTAGTACATGAAAATACTTTGTGTTTAGATATGATAACTCATATTACTTATGAACTTACATAGATGTTTTAATGAATTAATGCATTTTGTACTTTGTACTTTGTGTAAAATAATTAATAATTATGATATAGTAGATTTATTTTACATATTAAATTACAATTCACGCCTATGATTTAATTACAAATACTCCATAATGCCTATGGATATGATTTTCAAGGTACCATGTAAAGAACTATGCGGAAGATAAAACAAGATTGTTTTTGACATGATAAAAATAGAGAATGAGACATATGCTAAGCATTATATTATATTGTTCATTTGCTAATCAACCATTTTTGACAATTGATTTAAAAAGAAAATTTAGATGCAACAGAGGAGTCCTTGAAAACACAAATTGCCAGACTGCTCAACAAAATGAGGGAGTTTAATATCACTGTTTAGAAGTTGAGGGAAGAGGCTTTAAGAGCATAAAGAACCATAGATAAACAAAACCATGTTTTTCTTTGGCCACAATAGGAACTAATGCACAATCTGTGCTCTAAAGGCATAAAGGGAATTTACAACAGAGAATTGTAGGCATGGTAATATTTCCAGTCTATTATCTATACACTTTTTAACATTGTATTTGATAAGTGTGTGTTAGTATATCTTCATCAAAAATTTACAAACTGAAAAGTGGCATTTAAAACCAGTGTGAAAGTGCTTAAGTCTAAGTTGGCTACCTTTACTTGTCTTTGGTACCTTTGTGAATTCATAGTGTTCTAAATCCATGTCCTTGAATCCTTCTAACCCATACCAACACTAATAACTACAAACAAACCATGAAAGTCAAATATTACAACATATATGATGCTTAGAATGCAATGCAAATACACTTTTCAAATGCTCACCTGGTGTACCCTAGAGGTTTTTCCAATCTTGCATGTTACACATCAATTGGTGGATGATGGTCTTGTCTATTGAAAGTACTAAGACAAGCCAACCACTTGCCCCCCCCTCCCAATCAATGAAGTGATCCAATTCATCTCTACATATCCAACATACGTCATTAAGTCCTAATGCATACTTCTCATGCATTTGAGCCCTTTTTAGATGTATTGAGCTAAATTGGCCTTGAGGGGGAGCTTGTATTGGTATTGCTAGTAGACATTCCCACTTAGATCCCATATAAAATTACAAACAATGAATTTTTTTATTGACAATTACATGTAATACCTCTTTCAACCTAAAAGATTGTAATATTAACACCATAAAATACATATAAGGTAGAGTCATAATTTATGCATAAATTGAATTTTGTAATACAAAAGTTGGAATTTACAATGGAAAAATTAGTAATATTGATATTGAACTTTGTAAGGAAAAAATTGAACCATGAAAGGTGGAAATTGAACTTTGTAATCCATTTTAAATACAATTGAGTGTTCAGAACACGAACTTCCTGTGCACATACACTAACTGGAAATATACATTGTGGCCATAACGAAATCATCATCGATCACAAACATTGTTTCCATCCAAACTTTATTGGGGAAGTAAACCATATGCAAACAAGGTTATAATGCTGCATATCAACTATTTTAATCACATGCCCCTCTTACAAAAAATCCTCCAAAAAAACCTAAAAATATACAAACCACATATATTGTACATGTGAGAACAACCAATATTATATGGGCAATTTGTACAGTTAAATTTGTATTGTAAACCCCCTTTTTCATCATCATGAAGTGTGTGTTTGTTGGCATCATCTCCTACACATTGACACTCAACCTATCCTTTCATTTGGTTCCTTGGGATGATGATGTAGTGGCTACCTTTTTCAATATTCTCATTTTGGCAGAGAGCGGCTCATTGTACTTAAACTATCATGATGAAAGAGACATTATTGGTTATTTTGTTGTTTTGATGGGACATTATCACATGATATTGTTGTTTGACAAAGATATTACTACTTTAGTACATTGTTTTGATATGACATTGTTCATGATATCATATTGCTAGCATTAGGATGCTAACTCTTGTTGTCAAGTTGTCTATGGGGGCACATGATGCCATAGTTCATTTATCAAATATTATGATATGACGATGATATCATGAGTTTTTATGGGCATGCTTTTGTATTGATATTAGATCCATATCAAATGTATGATGTTATATCATTTCATTTAGTGCATGATTCATGTTATGATACATTGCTAGTTTAGAATGACTTGTATGGATGTTGATTTCGATGTATATGATAGTGTCGTATTTTGTTATCATATTGGGAAGATATGAGGTTTACATTGAGTGTACATATGACTGGAAATTATCATGAGAATAATGTGGAATTCAGGGAACACACATCAACTAACACAAAAGACTTAATGGCCAAACCTCTTCTTCTTATCGATTACGACATCCCTTTCTCATGTTGTACCTTGTTGTGTTGGTTTGCTTTGATTCAGAATTATGAACATAATCTTTCCCTCCATCATGGTGATGAATTATTATGTTGCTTAGCTACTTTTTAATTTTTTATGTTTTCTTGGTTTATTGCTAGCTAATGTTAAATGTTACCCCTTTTCATGTGGTTCTAACATTTACTTTTGGTTTTGGGATGATGTGTTGGGTTAGGTGGAATTAGGTGAGCCTAATTGCCTATCTTAAATGCCAAATTTTTCCCAAACTCTGATTTGGGAAAAATGTGTCATTTTGGAAGGGTGTATGGCAAGCAAGGGACCTTATTTGCATGGAAAATAGACCCTAACCCCCATCCCTATGGGTGGGTGGAATCTTTCCAATGCAAATGAGGTCCATTGGCTCATTTTGCCACTCACCACACACTTCATATCATGGGAACTTTGATGTTGGGAATGTATGGGATTTTGGGAAATCCTCTCATGATTGCTTTGGGCTAATTTTGATTTTTCCCTTTATTTTACTTTGGTTCATTTTTTTGGCAAGGGGATTGGATTTGATTTTGGTGGGGTGACATTTTTCACCCTCCCATTACTTTTCTTGGGTAGTCTCTTTCCTCTTTAACCCCTCACTTCCTTTGGTATGGGTTTCTTTTCTTGTACATTTTTGGGGGAAAGCATGGAAGCTTGGTAGAGAATTTAGCTCTTTTGGAAAGCATTCTTGGAATTGGCTTGTAGAGTACAAAGCAGGACCTTACATACTTATGTTTCACTTGATTTTGTCTTTCTTGTTTGTGTATGATTGATTGTGAAAAATGGATGTTGTGTTGCTTTGATTGTTGCTTCACCCACCCTTGAGGGGTGTGGGTTTTTTTGAGATTGTATGGGAAGAGGGAGGATTTTTCCTCCTCTCTATTGGGGAACCCTCCTACATTTGGTTTATAGGTAGAGATGGATTTCCATTTGGGTTGGAAATTAATTCCTGCCCTCAAGAAGGAAAGTTTAAAGTTTGAAAATCCTTATTGGACGAGTTTTAGATAGATAAATAGAGATTTGGAGAGATAAGGAGTTGGTAAAATATGGAGAGTAAATGGATTTTATGGTTTTTTAAGCATGGTTATATGGTATCATGAATTTGGGATTCCCATCCCCTCTTCCCAAAGCTATAAGCATGGAGCTTCTTAGCAAGTATTCTTGGTTGCATTTTTTTTTTGAAAATATTTTAAATGAAGTTTGAAATGTTGTGTGTATTCAAATATTTCCTATGTGTTAAGTGAAGTGTGTTGCCTCTTTCCCATGGGCTTGGGGGGAGGCTAACATGCCACCTTGGACTCCTTGGTGGCATGTAATGATGTTAATTGGTTGGGTGGTCAACCAAATATCTTTCTTGTGATTTGAAGACACTTCTTATTGTTGTTTTGGAACTAAATGGAGTGGCCTAGACGATGCAAAGTTACAGTTTTGGTGTTGTAATATTATTTGTGTATTTGAGCAAAAAAAATGGCATGTTGTCTCCTTTTGTGACGAGAGCTTGTTGTACTTGCATTTTATCACATCCTCTCAGTATGAGATGGATAGATTTTTTTGTTATAATTGTTAAGACATGCAAAATGAATGGTTCAAACCATGGTTGAAAATGTTGCTACAATTGTTAAAGGTTACTAAAAGTTAAAGGTTATAAAGTACCTCATTTCAATATTTGTATTTGTATCCTTCTTTTGAAATGAAGAATTCAGATTTTGGTGTTTATTACCATTGCATGTTTTAAAAAATGGGTTGCTGTTAAATGTTAAACTGTTATTTCATGCTTAAATATTTCCTCTTGTTCTAAGTTTACTTCTAAAATTCTAATGTAATTCGTGTTTAAAAACAAACATGATATTCTTTCTTATAAGCTTGGAAATAATTCCTCTTTGTGTATATTTATCTGATGTAATTATATTTCAAAGAAATGATCTTCTTCTATTGGATTTTTGTTGTTTATTAGATAGCTTTGTTTGTGTTTAGCAAACATAAATAATTACACACACACACACACACACACACACACACACACACACACACACACACACACACACACACACACACACACACACACATGCGTGCACGCGATTTAAAATGATTCCTTCTTACTAAACAAGTTAGCAAATCTCATTATAGATTTGGGTATTACCATAGTAAAAATGTAAATGTGTTTGAAAAAAATAAGTTAGAAAATTTATTTTCGGGTATTACCAAATAAAAATATACATGTGTTTGAAATAAAACAAGTTAGAGAACTCTTATAAATTTGATTGTTACCAGATAAACTATTTGGGATTACATACATACATACATACATACATACAAATCATCTCTATGAAAAATAATGAAGTTAGTTGAGGAAGGGCCATATATGGACAAATAAAAATGGAAGTTCTTAATATAAAAAAATGTAAATGTGTGTGTGTGGGATGGGAGGGGGGGTGGGGGGAGGTGGTGCAAATGACTATCCCACCCGCCCCCACACTTTATAAACCCTACATTGAGGGTTGTGGCATGGGCCACAATCCTTCCTCCACAATGTTGCCCTAGAAAATGGTCGTCCCCCCTCAAATGGACTCAAACAGACACCCGAACACAAGTTATGACCTCTTCAAGTTCCTACTAATTTTGGTGCATCATTCTCCCCTTCTTAAAAAACGCAGCTCCTGCAAGTTTTCTTCTTCAAACTGCTTCCATTTATCTACATCCAACTTCTTAATCTCCCACTCTATGACCCAAGTATTTTCCTCTTGTTCTATTCCTTTCCAATGTACCAAATTTTTTTGTATTTCCCATGTCGCGTGTCCATTATTTTCTTATCTCGAATCTGATCCAATTATTCTTTCTTCTTCACCAGAACCTGCTACCTCCAATCTACTACTTCATCAATAACATCCCCTTTTGCACCATTCCCATGAAAATAATACGAATCTAAAACATTAAATACTTGAGAAATATAAAAATTCCCTGGCAATTCTACCTCATAAGCATTATCATTTATTTATTTCACAATTTTGTAGGGACCAATCTTCTTATACTTCAACTTGTTATAGGTTCCTTTTGGAAACCTTTCCTTCCGCTGGTATACCATAACCAACTCACCAACTGTAAATACCTTTCTCCATCTGTGCACATTTGTTATTTCCTTATACTTATAATTACTATTCTGTAACTTCTTATGCACTTCTTCCTGCAATTGTTGTATATGTTAAGAAAATGCTTCTGCATCATCAATGACTCTACCATCAATTGGTAGTTGTACCAAATATAACACCTCATTTGGATTACTCCTATACACAATAAAAAATGGATACTTTCCTTTGGATCTATTTATGGAACTGTTATCATGAAAACTCATCTTGCGGTAATGCTTAAGTCCCATTGTTTCAGCTTTTCCCCAACTATGCACCTTAACAAGTTTCTGAAACTCTGATTTACCACCTCTGTTTTCCCATCGGTCTGAGGATGATAGGAACTACTGATCTATAGTTGAGTTCCCAACTTCTTCCATAAATTCCTTCAAAAGTGACTTAAGAACCTTGTCTCCCTATCTGAAGTAATGGTTTTTGGAACACCAGGCAAACGAATAACTTATCTGAAAAAAAAATATACTACACTTTTCGCATCACTTATTTTATTACAGGTAATAAAATGAACCATCTTCAAAAACCTATCAACAACCACAAAAATTGAGTCATTACTCTTGTGTTTATTGGTAATCCCAAAACAAAATCCATACTCAGATCTATCCATGACCCTTTAGGAATAGGCATTGACATATACAACCATGTATTTTGTGCATGGCCTTTCGAGACTTGGAAAATTCGACACCTCTCCACATATCTTATCACATCTCTTTTCATCTTTGTTTAATAGTATTTCTCTGCTACCTAAGCTATCATCTCATCTTTACCAAAATGCTCATCCAATCCTCTGTTATGCAACTCTTTCACTATATTCTCTCTCATAGACCCAGCTGGAATACATACTTGTCATCCCTTGAATAAATAGCCATCTTGTAAAATGTACTTATCCTAGAAATCTCCTATGCATTTTCTGACAATGGACAAATTAACCTTTCAACAATATTCTTGAAATCAGAATCAGAAGAATACAAACCCTTTATTGCTTCAAAACCCACCACCTCATTTTCCATAGTGGTAAACAAAGTCACACGCCTACTCAATGCATTTGTAACTTGATTAAATTTTCCTGATTTATGTTTTCGAGAGAAAGTATAACCCTGCAAAAATGATAGCCACTTTGCATGCCTACTATTCAACTTCTTTTGTGTATTCACATACTTAAGGGCTATGTGGTCTATAAATAAAACAAACTCCTTAGGCACTAGGTAATGCTTCCAATGCCTCAATGCTTGTATAATTGCATAAAATTCCACATCATAAGTAGAGTAGTTATTTATTACCTCATTCAGTTTCTCACTAAATAAAGCTACTGGCTTTCCACCTTGACTTAGGACAACACCAATACCCACATGTGAGGTGTCACAATCAACCTCAAACACTTTATCAAAATATGGTAGTGCCAAAATGGGTGCCTCTGTCACCTTCTTCTTCAAGAACTAAAAACTATCCTCAGCTGCCTTTGTCCACAAAAACTCCCGTCCTTTTGTGCAATCTGTTATAGGTGCTATAGTACTGCTGAAATTTTTTATAAACTTTCTGTAAAATGTTGCTAGACCATGAAAGATTCTTACCTCTGTTATACTCTATGGAGTAGGCCATTCAATAGTTGCCTTTATCTTCTCTGAGTCCATTTGTACCCCATCTGCTGAAATAATAAAGCCCAAGAATACCAAACTCTCTTGCATAAACATGCACTTATTCATATTTGCATAGAGTTTATCTTTCCTTAACACTTCAAATATCACCCTCATATGCCTCAGATGTTCTTCTTTAGTTTTACTAAAGATCAAGATATCATCAAAATAAACCACAACAAACTTACCATTATACTCCCGCAACACGGTGTTCATCAGTCTCATAAAAGTACTAGGTGCATTGGATAACCCAAATGGCATCACCAACCACTCATATAATCCATTTCCTGTCTTGAATGTTGTTTTCCACTCGTCTCCTTCTCTAATCCGAATCTGATGGTAACCACTTCAAAGATCAATCTTGGTGAAATACCTAGATCCAGTAAACACATCCATCATATCATCAAGGCGAGGTATTGGGAACCTATACTTGATTGTAATTTTATTGATTGCTTTGCTATCCATGCATATTCTCCATGTTCCATCCTTATTTGGTGTTAATAAAGTTGGGGTTGCACACAGACTCATTCTCTCCCTTACGACCCCCTTTCTCATGAGCTCTGTCACTTGCCTATTCAACTCTGCATGCAATGTCGGGATCATCCTATAAGCCGCTTGATTTGGGAGTGAAGACCCTGGAATCAAATCAATATGGTGTTGAATATCTCTTTTGGGAGGTGATCCATCTCGTAGCTGATCAG
This sequence comes from Taxus chinensis, assembly GCA_019776745.2. Taxonomy (NCBI): domain Eukaryota; kingdom Viridiplantae; phylum Streptophyta; class Pinopsida; order Cupressales; family Taxaceae; genus Taxus; species Taxus chinensis. The sequence continues at coordinate 348,698,169 of CM034146.1, read as the reverse complement.
GAATAACATCATAAAATTATTCTATTAATTTTGTTGTTTCTACTAATATTTTTGGACTTCTGGTTCATCCTTATTTGTGACTAGTGCATAAAAAAAATCGGTTTTCTTTGCCTCCTTCACAAATTCCTTTGTAGAAAGCATATTTTCAGTCTTCCTCTCTTCCTTAAGAGGTAGGAAAAAAAATTTTTGTGCCATCCTTCCTGAAAGTATAAGTATTCTTTCCCCCGTCATGAATAAATTTTCTATCAAATTGCCATGGTCTTCCTAACAACATATGACATGCATCCATAGGAATAAAATCACACCAAATATCATCCTTGTAACTATTCCCAATAGAAAAACTTATTAAACATCTCTTATCAACAGTAACTTCATTACCCTTCTTAAACCATGCAATACGGTAAGGGTTAGGATTCTTCTCACAATGCAGACCCAATTTCTTGACCATCTCATTTGAAACCATGTTATCACAACTACCACCATCAATAATACTATTACATACCTTTCCTGCTAAAGTGCATCTTGCTCTGAAAATATTTGTATGCAAACCATGCATCACCCTTGATATCCTTTCTTGGAGCAATCATCATCCTCTTGATCATCAAATTTTCTCCAACATCTGGTGGAATTTCTAGGTCATGTTCATCTTCTACTTGTTTAGCTTCAACAAGATTTACTCTTGGAACATCTGCTTGCCTCTTGTCATGTGTATAAGAATGCGGAATTCAAAATCCTGATTCCCCTCTTCACCACATTTGTAACAAACAAAGTGGTCTTCGTGGATCCTCCCATCCTCTATCGTCGACATATCCTCTGCCCCTAGAAAATCCTCTCCCTCTTTGTTGATTCTGGGAATCTTGTCTTGTATCTTCTTGCTTTTCCACTCCACGAGGTGATTCTCCCCTACCTTGGATGAAACCAGCTCGTCCCCGAAAGGAAGATGAGCCCCCCTATTCATTCTAGGTGATCTCCTAAAACTTTGACAACTTTGTTTTTCCTCAGCCTTTAAGGCTAATTGATAGGCATCCTCCATGCTCTTAATCATGTGCATACTTATCTCATCTTGAATAGAAAGTTTTAATCCATTTACATACCTTGCAGCCATTTGTTCCTCATTTTCTTCATGCTCTACATGAATGGACAACTTGTAGAACTCATTTGTGTATTCTTGCACTATTTGTAAGTTCCGTCTAAGATTCTGAAACCTCCTATAAAGGGTTTGTGCATAATCCATAGGGAGAAATTTATCTTTCATTTTCTTCTCCATCTTACTCCACATCCTAATTATTTCTTTCCCCTTTCTTGACCTCTCTTTCTGTAGGTGATCCCACCATAACATAGCATGACCTTTCAATTTCGTGCATGAAAATTTTACCTTCTTTTCTTCTGACATAGCCTTCCACTCAAAAAATTTCCCCATGCTAGTCAACCAGTCTATCAGCTCCTCTGGTTTTAGACTACCTCCATACTTTGAAACATCAACACTTATCCCGTCATTTTTTCCTTATAATATGCTCGAAGCATCCTTTCTTCAAAAGCTAAGTGTCTCACTTGCGTTTCCTCCTCTTTACAAACTTCTTCTTCATCGGTGTCCTCTCCACCTTAATTTCCTTTCCATGTTATCATTGCAGCAAGTGTAACAACTTGCCTCTACAAATATTTCATATTTATATTCATATAGGCAATACCACCTCCTCTTCCTCTTCCTCTTCCTTCTATCTTTTTTTTTAAGACTCAAACCACTCTGATACCAGATAATGTAGCCAAATTCTAAACAAACTCAATATACTGCAAATAATATGAACTCCAAAAGAAAATAGATCTCCTTCTTTGTTATTGAATCATGAATTACAATGTTTCCTAAATAGGAAAACAACTCCCAACTCCATTTTCCAAGAAAACTCTAACTAACTTTGACTAAATCTACTCTAGGTGGCGGAAATTACTATTTTTAGCAGGTTACTAGAACCTGTTATTCTTAGTAAGTTCACATACTTATTCGTATGTAGGCACAAAAATTTCCACACAACTTCTACATGCCTAGATTAGAGGAATTTCCAATTTTCCAACTCATAATGCAACTAATAGACTAAAATTAACTAATTCCCTAAAATAGGAAAAAACCGAACTACAACTTAAATCCTAATTTTTGGCCTCAAGATGGAAAATTTTGGGCCCAAAAATGTGCCAAAAATTGCTCCAACCAATAGGTATGGTTGACTGGTGTATTCGTCTCATTGAAATATGTGGTTTCAAAAAAAAAACGGACTCAAATGGACAGCCGGAGCACAAGTTATGACCTTTTCAAGTTCCTGCTAATTTTGGTGAATTTTGGGCCTGAAAATGTGCCAAAACTTGCTCTAACCGATAGGTCTAGTGTACCAATGACACCATGTGGTTTTAAAAAAATGGAGCGCAAGTTATGCTCTTTTCAAGTTCCTGCTAATTTTGGCGCATCATTCTCCCTTGCTTGAAAAAAATACTGCTCCTGCAAGTTGTCTTCTTCAAACTGCTTCCATTTATCTACATTCAACTTCTTAATCTCCCACTCTGTGACCCAATTATCATCCTCTTGTTCCATTCCTTTCCAATGTACCAAATATTTGTTGTATTTCCCATGTCGCATGTCCATTGTTTTCTTATCTAGAATTTAGTCCACTTCTTCTTTCTTCTTCACCAGAAACCTATTGCCTCCAATCTACTACTTCATCAATAACATCCCCTTCTGCACTATCCCCATGAAAAGAATACAAATCTAAAACATTAAACACTAGAGAAATATCAAAATTCCCTTGCAATTCTACCTCATAAGCATTATCATTTATTTTTTTCACGATTTTACAGGGACCAATCTTCTTGTACTTCAGCTTGTTATAGGTTCCTTTTGGAAACCTTTCCTTCCACAGGTATACCATAACCAACTCACCAACTGTAAATACCTTTCTTTGTCTGTGCACATCTGCTATTTCCTTATACTTATCATTACTATTCTGTAGCTTCTTCCACACTTCTTCCTACAATTGTTGTATATGTTCAGAAAATGCTTCTACATCATCACTGACTCTGCCATCAACTGGTAGTTGTACCAAATCTAACACCCCATTTGGATTAATCCCATACACAATAAAAAATGGAGAATTTCCTCTGGATCTATTTATGGAACTGTTATATGAAAACTCAGCTTGTGGTAATGCTAAGTCCCATTGTTTCGGCTTTTCCCCAACTATGCACCTTAAGATGTTTTCGAAACTCCGATTTACCACCTTTGTTTGCCCATCGGTTTGAGGATGATAGGCACTGCTGAACTATAGTTGAGTTCCCAAATTCTTCCATAAATTCCTCTAGAAGTGACTTAAGAACCTTGTGTCCCTATCTGAAGTAATGGTTTTTGGAACACCATGCAAACAACAACTTCTCTGAAAAAAAAAATCTGCTACGCCTGTCGCATCACTTGTTTTCTTGCAAGAAATAAAATGAACCATCTTAGAAAACCTATCAACAACCACAAAAATTGAGTCATTACCTCGTTGTGTTTTTGGTAATCCCAAAACAAAATCCATACTCAGATTTGTCCATGACCCTTTAGGAATAGGAAACAACATATACAACCCTGTATTATGTGCATGGCCTTTCGAGACTTGGAAAATTTGACACCTCTCCACATATCTTACCACATCTCTTTTCAGCTTTGGCCAATAGTATTTCTCTGCTACCAAGGCTATCATCTTATCTTTACCAAAATGCCTAGCCAATCCTCCGCTATGCAACTCTTTCACTATATTCTCTCTCATAGACCCAACTAGAATACATAATTGGCGTCCCTTAAATAGATAGCCATCCTATAAAATGTACTCATCCTGGAAATCTCCTGCATTGTCTGACAATGGACAAATTAACCTTTCAACAATATTCTTGAAATCAGAATCAGAAGAATACAAACCCTTTATTGCTTCAAAACCCACCACCTCATTTTCCATAGTGGTAAACAAAGTCACACGCCTACTCAATGCATCTGTAACTTGATTTTGTTTTCCTGATTTATGTTTTAGAGAAAAAGTATAACCCTACAAAAATGATACCCACTTTGCATGCCTATTATTCAACTTCTTTTGTGTATTCACATACTTTAGGGATATGTGGTATGTAAATAACACAAAATCATTAGGCACTAAGTAATTCCTCCAATGCCGCAATGCTTGTACAATTGCATAAAATTCCACATCATAAGTAGAGTAGTTCTTTCTTACCTCATTTAGTTTCTCACTAAAGAAAGCTACTCGCTTTCCACCCTGACTTAGAACAACACCACTATCCACATGTGAGGCATCACAATCAACCTCAAACACTTTATCAAAATCTGGTAGTGCCAAAATGGGTGCATCTATCACCTTCTTCAAGAACTGAAAACTATCCTTAGCTGCCTTTGTCCACAAAAACTCTTGTTTTTTTGTGCAATCTTTTATAGGTTCTAATATAATACTGAAAATTTTAATAAACTTTCTGTAAAATGTTGCTAGACCATGAAAGATTCTTACCTCCGTTATACTCCATGGAGTAGGCCATTCAATAATTGCCTTCATCTTCTCTAAGTCCATCTGTACCCCATCTGCTGAAATAATAAAGCCCAAGAATACCAAACTCTCTTGCATAAACATGCACTTCTTCATATTTGCATAGAGTTTCTCTTTCCTTAACACTTCAAATATCACCCTTAGATGCCTCAGATGTTCTTCTTTAGTTTTAGTAAAGATCAAGATATCATAAAAAAAAACCACAACAAACTTACCATTAAACTCTCGCAGCATGGTGCTCATCAGTCTCATAAAAGTACTAGGTGCATTGGATAACCCAAATGGCATCACCAACCACTCATATCATCCATTTCCTGTCTTGAATGTTGTTTTCCACTCGTCTCCTTCTCTGATCCGAATCTGATGGTAACCACTTCAAAGATCAATCTTGGTGAAATACCTAGATCTAGTAAGCACGTCCATCATATCATCAAGGTGAGGTATTAGGAACCTATACTTGATTGTAATTTTATTGATTGCTTTTCTATCCATGCACATTCTCCATGTTCCATCCTTATTTGGTGTTAATAAAGCTGGGGTTGCACACAGACTCATGCTCTCCCTTACGAGCCCCTTTCTCACGAGCTTTGTCACTTGCCTATTCAACTCTGCATGCAATTTCGGGATCATCCTATAAGCCGCTTGATTTGGGAGTGAAGACGCTAGAATCAAATCAATATGGTGTTGAATATCTCTTTTGGACGATAATCCATCTGGTAGCTCATCAGGAATAACATCAGAAAATTCTTCTATTAATTTTGTTGTTTCTACTGGTATTTGTGCACTTGCAGGTTCATCCTTATTTACGACTAGTGCATAACAAAAATAGGTTGCCTTTGCCTCCTTCACAAATTCCTTTGTAGAAAGCATATTTTCAGTCTTCCCCTCTTCCTTAAGAGGTAGCACAACTATTTTTGTGCCATCCTTCCTGAAAGTATAAGTATTCTTTCCCCCGTCATGAATAACTTTTCTATCAAATTGCCATGGTCTTTCTAGTAACATATGTCATGCATCCATAGGAATAACATCACGCCAAATATCATCCTTGTAATTGTTCCCAATAAAAAAGCTTATTAAAAATCTCTTATCAACAGTAACTTCATTACCCTTCTTAAACCATGCAATACGGCAAGGATTAGGATTCTTCTCACAATGCAGACCCAATTTCTTGACCATCTCATTTGAAACCATGTTATCACAACTACCACCATCAATACTAACATTACATATTTTTCCTGCTGAAGTGCATCTTGTTCTGAAAAATATTTATACGCAGCCATGCATCTCCCTTGATATCCTTTCTTGGAGCAATCATCGTCCTCTTGATCATCAAATTTTCTCCAACATCTAGTGGAATTTCTAGGTCATGTTCATCTTCTACTTGTTTAGCTTCAACAAGATTTAATCTTGGAGAATCTTCTTGCCTCTTGTCATGTGTATAATAATGTGGGCATTCAAAATCCTGATGCCCCTCTTCACCACATCTGTAACAAAAAAGTGGTCTTCGTGGATCCTCCCATCCTCTATCGTCAACATATCCTCTGCCCCTAGAAAATCTTCTGCCTCTTTGTTGATTATGGGAATCTTGTCTCGTATCTTCTTGCTTTTCCACTCCATGAGGTGATTCTCCCCTACCTTTGCTGAAACTATCTCATCCTTGAAAGGAAGATGAGACCCCCTATTAATTCCAGGTGATCTCCTAAAACTTTGATGACTTTGTTTTTCCTCAGCCTTTAAGGCTAATTGATAGACATCCTCCATGCTCTTAACCGTGTGTATACTTATCTCATCTTGAATAGAAAATTTTAATCCATTTACATAACTTACAACCATTTGTTCCTCAGTTTCTTCATTCTCTACACGAATGAACAACTTGTAGAACTCATCTATGTATTCTTGCACTATTTGTAAGTTCTTTATGAGATTCTGAAACCTCCTGTAAAGGGTTTGTGCATAATCCATAGGGAGAAATTTGTCTTTCAGCTTCTTCTACATCTTATTCTACATCCTAATTCTTTCTTTCCCTTTTATTGACCGCTCTTTTTGTAGGTGATCCCACCATAACATAACATGACCTTTCAATTTCGTGCATGCAAATTTTACCTTCTTTTCTTCTGTTATAGCCTTCCACTCAAAAAATTTCCCCATGCTAGTCAACCAGTCTATTGGCTCCTTTGGTTTTAGACTACCTCCATACTTTGAAACATCAACTCTTATCCCATCATTCTTTCCTTCTAATGCTCGAATCATCATTTCTTCAAAAGCTAAGGGTGGTGCTTCTGTTTCCCCCTCTTCACAAACTTCTTCTTCATCTGTGTCATCTCCAACTTGATTTCCTCTCTAGGTTATCATTGCAGCAAACACAACAACTTGCCTCTGCAGATATTACATATTTCTATTCATCTGGGAAATACCGCCTCCTCTTCCTGCCATTTTTTTGAGACTTAAACCTCGCTCTGATACCAAAGAATGTAGCCAAATTCTAAACAAACTCAATATACTGCTAATAATATGAACTCCAAAAGAAAATAGATCTCCTTCTTTGTTATTGAATCATGAATTACAATGTTTCCTAAATAGCAAAACAACTCCCAACTCGAGTTTCCAAGCAAACTCTAACTAACTTTTACTAAATCTACTCTAGGTGGTGGAAATTAACTAGAACCTGCTATTCTTAGTAAGTTCACATGCTTATTCGTACGGGCATAGAAATTTTCACGTATCTTCTACATGCCTAAATTAGAGGAATTTCCAACTTTTCAACTCATAATGCAACTAATAGACTAAAATTAATTAATGCCCTAAAATAGGGAAAAACTGAACTATAACTTAAATCCTAATTTTCGGCCTCAAGATGCCAAATTTCAGGCCCAAAAATGTGTCAAAACATGCTCCAGCCCATAGGTCTGGTTGACTGGTGTATTCATCTCAACGAAACATGTGGTTTCAAAAAACAAACAGACTCAAACGAACACCCAGAGCACAAGTTATGACCTTTTCAAGTTCTTGTTAATTTGGCACATTTTGGTCATGAAAATGTGTCGAAACTTGCTCCAACTGGTAGGGATGATTGACCAGTGCATTCATCTCATCGAAACATGTGGTTTAAAAATAAACGGACTCAAACAAATACCCGAAGCACAAGTTATGACCTTTTCAAGTTCCTGCTGATTTTGGCGCATCACCAATTGACCCATCATTTGCGTGGTCACCCATTCTTTTGGGATTGTTTCTCTATATGACCGCCCCATAAACTATTACACACACACACACCAATACATTTGATATAATGTATCTTCAGATCCTTAGAAAAAAATAAGATTTCTCAGATTCTTTCCCTGGTTATGGGCTCCAAACAAAAAAACATTAAACCAATAACCCTGCAAATATACAAGTGTAGATCTATGTGATTGGCCATTGAAGAATGAATGATAAACTTGATCTTTAAACCCTGAGTGCTTGAACTCTCCTTAATCCCTTCATACCCGCAAAAACAAAAAAAAATGGAGAGACCCGAATGGAGAAGGACAAAGAAATGAATTAAAACTTAGGTTTTGCAGAATATATCCTCACCTTTTTGATTTTAGGTTAGATTTAATCCTACTGTGGAGATTAATTTGATCCTAGGGCTCTGATTAATTGTGCATATAACTTACATGTTGGGGGCCTTTTAATTTTAATATGATGTTTTAATATGGTTATATTAATTAGTGGCTTAGGTTATTTTGGGTGAGTTTAACTTGTTGGATAAATTAAAATTAAATACCTTAATTCCTATAAGTGACCTAACTTTTATTGGTGGGATTTCTTAGCGGGATATTTGAATAAATTAACTCTTTTATTTTAACTCGCAAATTATTATTCGAGGGCATGGGCCCATTTTGGAGGCAAAATGGGTCCCATGACCGTAATGGTTATTTGACCTTCCATAAAAACCTTGATCATTTTCGAAACATTTATAACTTGTCATATTTTTAAAACACTAGAAATCGCCCATCCTTTCCGCGCGATAAGTTGTATCGCAAGTGGAGTTTTGACCATACCGTCGTCACGATATGTTATAGTCGACACTTATTAAAATAATCAAAATTTGATTTAATTCCCCTATGGTTTGCGGTTGCGGTTTGGTGCTACTTCACTATTAGTTGTGACTTCGTCATGTTACTTGTGTTTCGGGTAATTATAACCGCGAAAGAACTAAATAACTTTAAAAAATAAAAATATTACCACCTTTGTGATGCTTATCGTATTTATTCAGGATGTTTGGTCATCCTTTTTCTATTTTGGAACTTGCACTGAACATGGCGCGAAAGATATTCCTTAATTCCCATTACCCTACTTCCTCAAAATTGAACAAAATATGTTGTTTATTTCATTATTTGGTTTATTTTATGTTCATTTTAAGTGTTTGAATACTCTGACCTTTTAATTTTACATTGGTTCTTTCATATTCATTTAAGGTGCTTGACAAAGTTCTTGTCCCTAGTTTTTTCGAAGACAATTTCTAATGCAGACTTAAGATGTTTGACCCACCATCCACTAAATATTTGTATGGCCTGTCCCGATTCTCATTTAAAAAGTATTTCAAAATATATAATCCAATAAAAAAATTGATGGTTGTGTGAATCTGTAATACTCCATGTACTATCGAAACTCCAAAAAAAGTCATGTTTGGCACTCATACCTATGCACTATTGAATACTTACTACTTTTAAACTTTTTTTGTCATAGCTTGGCAGGTGCAAATGTGTTGAATCTCTATAAAGCTCAATAATATGATGTTATATAGTTATTTTTACCTCTTCATGCAAATGGAAATATTAGGTGGTAGTTTATTATGAACACAATTATCCATTAAAACACCTTATCAAAGGATGAAATATGTCATTTTAACATCAAAAGTGCAAGGGTTATGTGTAATCCCGAAAATCTTCAAGCGTGTTTTTCTTTTTATGTTTGCAACCCGTCAATGAACTCTACATGAGTTAAAATTCATATTCATACTAGTGAGATGAGATATTCATCCAATGCATGACAGTGCATATGGCATTTCATTCTTTTTTCATGTCATCTCAACCAACATAAGGGGTACTATCCTTGTTATCCAATGGGATGACCAATCTTTCTCATATATTCTCAAAACTAGTATAACATTGAATCAAGCTTTTTGGATAAAAGGGTGTGAATATTTATTTCAATCGATGTTTCAAATCATCTCCCATGATCCATCATTAGGATAAGAAACATTGATTGAAATAAATATTCACACAATTTTATCCAAAAAAACTTGACTCAATCTTATGGACTGTGAAAACATAATATCTATAATATAACATTGTTTGAATCACATATCAATATTTTAAATGTAACACCAAGAACTTCCCAAAAGAGGTGGAAAATAGTAAGAATCTAAAAGCTAGGTTACCTCATAATGAACCTCAAATATGACCCAAATAACACCAACTATAATATTTCTTTAAGGCTTGTAGCATTTGTTTGTGTTCTATCTGCCATGAAAAAAAAGTGGGGTGATAAGATTATCTAGTGACAACCCATTGTTATCTATGCCTTATTTTCTCCCATCAATCCCTTTTAATGAGGTTAATACATAAATATATCATGAAGTTGTAGATCAATTTGTGGCAATGTAGATTGTCAGGGCTTGTGGACATAATTGAAATCATTTTATTTCATAGGAGCCTCCAAAAAATTGATCCCTAGAGCACTAACAATTGAATCCATGCAATTTGTGTAACTGTCTATAAAATGATACTCATCTCATGCATATGCCAAGAGGCAAATCCTCCTGGAGTCTCAACATGGTCAACACTCAATAGCTCTATCATATGTCTTTTTGTTTGTTTTACCATTAGATGCTCTCTGTGGTTTAACACTTGGCTTCATGTCTTCTTTGTAGCTTTTGGGACAAGATCGACCTTCTTTCATTTCACTTCAAAGTATCACCTAACTCAACTAAAACATATAAAAATTTGTTCCCAAAAAAGAAATGGTTAATTCACTTCTATGTGTGGCTTCTTTGCCACTAACACATAAATTTCTTTGAATAGATGTAATCAATATTTTCATCAATGTTGGAGTTTCCAAATATTTTTTTACCTCATTTAATCCAGGTGGAAAGATTCTACCTTAGGAGGAGTTCAAACATTTATATTTTAGCACTCAAACTCAAACATGCCAAATAACAACTAAAAATTCTAGATAAAAAATGTTTTTGTCAAGATTTGTAAAGAGAAGACCCAAATTGAGGAAGAAATTGCTAAAATACACACTTTGGTTCAGTCCTTGGGACATGGTGTAGTGACTTTATCTTGAAGAAAACATGAATGGAAAAATACAATCAGTTTTGTAGAAAGAAGAATTTTGTTTGGAGACAAAAACATGAAAATTGGCTTAAAGAGGGGGATTGTACTACAAATTCATTCATCAATCTACTTCATCTACTATAAAATTTAACATAATTGTAACCTTGAGATACATGATAGAAAATATTCAAAAGATTTACTTGAGATAAAGAGAGAAGTGAACAACTACTTATAAAATATTCTCTTGGCTTTCCTTAAAATTCAAGGTCAAAACAATGATTCTTTATTGATCTTATTCCTTCTTGTATTTATGATAATTATAGTGATTAACTTATGAAGCCTATTTCTTGTGAAGAGATTCTCATTTCCATCAAAATGGATAATTCATTGGACTCAATAGGTTTCCCCCAGAGCTTATTTATCTTCTTTTGGGACATTATTAAATAGGATATGTGGGAGGCAATAAATGAATCTAGGAAATCCAAGACTATATTGAAAGATTTTAATTTCACTTTGTTGGTTGAATCCCGAAAAACAACTTGCCACCTACGTGTGTAGTCGCTGACCCTTTGTAAAAAAAATGTGATGCAGTTCAAATGAAGTTTCTAAAACTTGTCTTCAATATGGTTACCTATATAGTATAATGCTCAAATTGAATTTATGAGAGTGTAACATGTGACAAAAGCATTCATACAATCTACCTAGAGGACAAAACCACAATGAATAATATGCTTATGCCAATACACACACATCACTCAAATTGTTGCTACAAGGGATTCCTAGAATTATATATCCAATACATTTGTTTTCATAACTAATTATTTGTTGTTGGAAAACAAACTATTAGCTAAGAGTGACTAAATATGCACTCAAACAAATATTTTGCACACTCAATTGTCACTAGAAAAAAAACTAATCTCCCTAAATAGAGCTTATAATTATTAATTGTGAACAACCAAAAAATCTAGACTAATAAAATAAAAACTAGATCTAGCCTAATGTGAAAACACCAACATCCATCTTTAAACGAATTTAGGGGGAGAGAAGATAAAAACAAGGATGAACTTCATGATGAATCATGATGAAGATATGTCTTAGGTTTGGATATTAAGATTCTCTTTCTTGTGTCTAAGAAGTCCTCCAAATTGCTTTACTAGCACACAACATTCTTGTGTGCACTATCCCAAATTAATTTTTTTCCTCTAAAATTTGGTAGTATACTCTTGTACAATTTGCCTTGGCTTTTCCTATATTATTTGTATTGAACCTCACCTTTCTTTTCATAATAAATGGGATAAATATGATTTTATATAAATTTCAAAATTATCCTATATAGTAGATAGTGGCAAGATTTTCAAAACCAAGGAATGTGCATTATTTTCACACCAAGTGAGTGCATGACTAGAAAGCTTAATACTTGTAAAAGAGGGTTTTCTTCTATTCAATTAATGAAAATTAAATAGATATCAAGTTGGGAAAGTTGTTTGTTGAGATTTTTCGCATCCACCTCTCCATAGGGATGAATCTCCACCACAAATTTTGCTTTTAAGGGTGATTGAGTTGGGGCATTATTTGGGATGCTATGGGGTTTCTCGTTGTCTTTACCTTTAAGTCATTTCTCTTTCCTCATCATGAGTCTTGGGTGTCCTAAATGTGATCCCAAGCATGTGAATACGTGTCTTCATCAACTTCCCCATATTGTTAAAATTTACCATATATTGGTTATGTCATAAATGAGAGATAATTCTATAAAACTATAGGGTCATATATTCTAAATAGTGCAATGATCAATAAATAAATGCAAAATTAAGACAAAAAATAAATGCAAAAATTAATAGAGAAAACAAATACATAAACATAAGATTTACCATGGGGAAGACCTTGTGGTTAAAAACCCCACCACATAGCACTTTCAATTTTTGTTTTAAAAAAAGAAACTACAATGATGTGTGATAACTTACAAACTTGCATGACAATTACAGGCCAACCCAACACTATATCAATCTTCATTTTTTTAAATTATAATTTCACTTGCACAATCATTTTTTTGTAGTGCACAACAATGATTCGAATAATCAATTTCCCAATGGGAAATCACCTATTAATAGGGTGGGTGAATTAGTTGTAACATTTCAGTTGAACCAATTTACTCTTAATAATTAATTAAATCAAATGATTTAATATTAAATTTATAATAAATATAAATTTTATATAACTTATTAAATATGTTATATTCGCATGTTTATAAAATAAACTCACCACGGAGATGTGTTGTTGTTATGGCCACACCAAGTGTCTCCCCACAAACATTACATTCTCCAACAATTGTCCTTTATGTTTAGTGGGGATACATGCCAAAGTTACCTTTTTATTAAAAAAATTTACAATCTTTAAACCATATAAGATGATTTTAGGCTAGCATGTCTACAAGGATAATATAACAGAAATATCTCAAGTTTCTCATAGCTAGGTACATACTAGAAGTCTTACATGATTTTATGGATCCTTTTATAAAACAAGAAAGCTACATAATACAATGTTTCATTGGGTTTACAAGTAAAATCACATAGGGTGATGTTTACACAAAAGCACATAGGGTGGGTGATCTTTTAGATTTTTTTTACAATATAGAAGCATAGAAAGAAATTACTTTAAGACCATTAAAAGGTGACCTTGGCATGCACTCTCCCCCTCAATGACAGACATTGTTCGAAACTTGCAAAACTTCACAACACAGAGAGGCTTCATTAAAATATTTGTAACTTGATCTTCAATAGGAAAAAATTGGATATCAATATCACCATTGAGGATTTTTTTTATCAAATAATATGTATATGAATATCTATATGCTTCATTATTTGATGTCAAGCTGAATTTTTCACAAGAGTTATGCAATTCGATCTCTCACACATAAGTGATTTTTTCCCTTAATATTCATATGGAGTTCTTACAATAGTCTTTTTAGCCACATGAATTCTTTAGTTACTTCCAAAGCACTTCTATACTCTCTTATACTGAAAAAAATATGGACATTGTTGATTGCTTCATGTTGTTTGAAGTGATAACACATGTACCAAACTCGAAAACATATCTAGAAGTAAAATTTATAGCTATCACATCACTAACATGGTCAAAATCACAATAACCATATAACTTAACATCATTAGAAGAAGAATAATATAAACCATAATCAATTGTACATTAAATATATTTTAAGATCCTTTTAGCAATTTTCCAATGATCGCTATATGGATCTTGCCTAAATCTACAAACAATGCCTACTGCATAAGAAATATTAGGTCTAGTAATAGTTAGATTAAACCTCCAACAAGTTGCTTGTATAAGGTAGAATTTGCTTTGACACATGTAAGTTTATGATTAAGTTTTATGCCAACATTAATAAGAATTGTAACATTTTACAATCAATCATGTTAAATTTTGTAAGCAAGTTACTAGTACATTGAGATTGAGAAATTATGATAGAGTTATGATCCTGGAAAATAACCATGTTTAGAAAGTGATGAAGCAAGTCTATATCAATTATCTCAAAATATGATTTCAACTGATATTAGATTTTAAACATTAAAAGAGTTTGAATACTGGTAATAAAAAGATCATCAACATATCTCAAACAAATAAAATTATCTGATTATCTTCATTTTTCACAAATAAATTATGATCTAAAAAATAATTAAAGAAACCAATATCTTTCAAGAAAGTGAACATAATCTTAGAGTACCAAACTCTAGGAGCTTGTTTCAAACCATACAAAGATTTCTTTAGTCTACACATAAAGTTTTTTATCAAGCTCTTCAAAACCATTAGGTAGAGTCATATATATTTCTTCTTTAAGATCATCATTCAAGAATGCATTTTTCTCATCCATTTGGTGAGTTTCCCAATCATACTAAGTAGTTAAAGCTAGGAGAATATTAATTGTGCTCATTTTTGATACATGCAAAGGTTTCTACATAGTCAATTATGCATTTTTGAGTAAACATGCGAGCCCCTGACCAACCTTAAATTTATCGATTTCATATGTAGAGTTGTATTTGATCTTATGCAACCACCAAAATCTGACAATATCCCTTTTAAAAGGACAAGAGACAAGTTCCCAACTTTGATTTTTAAGCAGATCATTCTTGGATTTCATGGTATCCCACCATTTTTCGTCTTGGCTTTCTTCTTCGAAAGATTGGGGCTCACATTAATGTACAGTCTTTAAGGCATGATATGTGTGTTGACTTCTAGTCATCTTTATAAGATTATCAAGATAAGAATATTGAATCAAGGATCATGCCCATTTAGGTATTTTAGATTGATAAACAGTTTGTGATGGTTCCCCCTCAAATTTTTTCTTGCGTCCATTGTTATTGTTAAAGGATTTGAACTTTGATTTGAAATTAGGTTTAGCAATTTGCTTTCTAGAGTTTTTAGGAGTGAAATTTTATGATATTTGAAGAGAAGGGGCCGAGAGGCATTCTTTTTGGAATTAAAATTGGTCATAACATGTTCTTCCTAGATGAGAAGAGCAAATAGGGTGTTCAACACAGGAATATAAATTTTATTTTGATATTTTGAGTTTTGAACAAATATGAAGTTTGTAAATTTCTCATGGAGATTCATTTGGATTATGAAATACACTAGTTTATCTTGTATTAGGTTGTAGTTACAACCATCCAATTGGGATTTAATATTTTTGAACTTTACGAGATTGTTTACGATTTTCTTGTCTTCTTTCATAGGAGTGGTCATAAGTTCCAAGACGAGTTTAATAATTTTGGAGAGTATAGTGCCATCGTGCATGGATTCCAATTGTTTCCATGCTTCGCTAGAATATTAATGGTGCCCAATATAGAGCAGGAATTTTCCATTAATGTTTATCGTGATGATAGACATTGCCTCCTAAGATTTTTCCTAGAAAGTGTTTAGGTTTTTGGCAGTAGCATGCCTACTAGTAGGTTGTTTGTCAAAATCTTTAACCAAATCCTAGAGTTTTTGAGCTTTGAATTTAGCCTTTAGTTTAAATTTCCATTTATTATAATTAGTGTCATTTTACAATTGCAACTTATCTAAACTATTATTGCTTGATAAATTAATTTCTAAAATTTTCAAAATTTATCAAAACATATTGAAAATTAATTTGCAATTTTTTCTAAGGTTCAAAAGAATTTTCTAGAAGTTACAACACCTAGAATTAATTTTTTGAAAGATAACTAATTTTTCTAGGTCTTAAAAAAATTTCTCGAGCTCGAGATTTTTTTTAATGGCCTATATAATTTTTCTGTGAAATAAAAGAATTTAATAAGTCACAAAAATATTTTTTTGCACAATTTTGGGAATCAACAATTTTTTTTGTGATTTTGGGATTTGTGATCAAATATTTAAGTCTTAATCAATTATTTCAAAAATAGGACTAATTTTTGAAATTAATATAATTAAAATTATTTTACAAAATTGACTAAAAACTTTACTTAATTTTTTTTTTTTATCTCACACAAACACACGTGAACACACACATACACACACATAAAAGGGGGGGGTGGGGGGCGGGGGGTGTTAGTGATCTTGAACCCCTAACCTATTGTAGTGTAAGTTCTTGTAAAAAAAGGTAAGTAGCCACTTCGGCTATGGGACTGATGAAATATACTTATATTAAACAATATATTTAAGTTTGAATTATAGACAATTCACTTTTAAATAAAAGGGAAGAGAAGAGGGTAGGGGTCAAACCCCTCACCTCTAATCTCTTAAGCCTAATGTTACAATTAGCTTGATATGCAAGAATTTTCACCTTTTCAATAAAAAATATAAGAGAAAGTGGGGGTTGACCCCTCAACTATATTCTTCTTAATTTTGAAGCCACACTAGCTAGCCAACTGAGCTAACTAGCTAATTGGTTCTAGCTAAGGCTTAATTTGTATTTATATTTTATATTTTAAGTTGAAGACTTCAAAAAAATTAGGGCCGACTTACCTCTAAATGTCATGTTAGATTCCTTTTCAGGGTTTTTGTCTTTTGAGAATTTATCGTCGCCTCAACGAACAACTATTAATGAACGGCTGTAAAAGGTTTGATTTAGAGTTTTAATCCTTTATTTTTTGCCTACTTGTAGAAACCATGCCACCACTCTTAGAAGTGAGGAGGCTTTGCCACCTTTGAATGAGCCACGACCTTAGGTATGGATATTTGTCTTCATTCTACGGATATTCCTAGGGGTTTGTCCATGTTTATTATCAAGCAAGGGCTCGATCTGATGTGTGGAGCCGACATGGTTGTGTAAATGTTGAAGGTTTGGTCACATGTATACATTATTAGGGCTGACTTACCTCTAAATGTCATGTTGGATTCCTTTTTGGGGTTTTTGTCTTTTGAGAATTTATCGTCGCCTCAACGAACAACTATTAATGAACGGCTGTAAAAGGTTTGATTTAGAGTTTTAATCCTTTATTTTTTGCCTACTTGTAGAAACCATGCCACCACTCTTAGAAGTGAGGAGGCTTTGCCACCTCTGAATGAGCCACGACCTTAGGTATGGATATTTGTCTTCATTCTACGGATATTCCTAGGGGTTTGTCCATGTTTATTATCAAGCAAGGGCTCGATCTGATGTGTGGAGCCGACATGGTTGTGTAAATGTTGAAGGTTTGGTCACATGTATACATTATTGCGAGCCAAGGGAGGTTGCAAGGTTGCCTCATGAGTTGGCATGCACATAAGTCAAGGTGGGACAATTGTGAACTGAATTGAGTGAGCAAGATTTAGGGTTTCCACAATTCATGAGTTGCTTTTGAAAGACCAAATCACCATGCCAAGTTGCTCGTGGGATCAATACCATTGTCGCCAAGAGCTATCAATGCTAAGGTCGATTGCTAAGATAATGAAGCAGGGCAGAGTTTGACTTGGTCACAAGAGGAGAGTTTGCTTGGTGTCTTTTGAGACACGCAAGCCATTTGAAGAATGCAACTTGTGAGAAAGTAGAGAAGAACTCACCAAGGATGCGAGAGGATCTTGTTGTTATGTAGGAGTCCAAGCTCACCTGGTAGACAACTTGCTTACCGATGTGGAGATGGGGCTCGGCCTAAAGGGTGAACCTTGTAGTGTACTATGAAGTAACACAAAAAATTTATTAGTCTACATTAGATATAAAATATTTGTATGTGTTATTTATATAGTTTTCTATTAAACCATTTGTAAGAAGGATTGCAAATTACAATCAATAAAAGTTCTTGTAAGATTCCTTTTGTGTAATTTGCAAAGAATTTTTGAGATTGTAGGAATTTTCTTGCGCAATATTCTTTTGTTAATAGAAGTTTGTATTTCTATTTTACTTTATACAATGTAGGGGTCCAGTTGTAATTGAGTAGGGGTGGTAACAAAAATTAGTCACGTGAACATGTGCAAGTTAAGAATCCCTACTTGCATGCACTTAGAAATCTTCACGTTGTGATACCATGTCAGAACTAAGAGATAATTTAATATAACTATATCCTTATATATTCTAAGCAGTGCAGAGATTAATAACTAAATGAATATTTAAGATAATAAATAAATGCATAAATTAACAAAGAATACAAACACATAAACGTACAATTTGTTGCATGGAAAACCTTGTGATAAAACCCCCACCAAATAGGACTTTCCTATTTTAATTAAAAAATGGGGAATTACAATAGTGTTTAACAACTTGCAGACTCACCTGCCAGGCCAACCCAACTCTATATCAACCTCCACTTCTTCTCAATTTCAATTGCACAATAAATTTTTGTAGTGCACAACAATGATTCAAATATTCAACTTCCCAATGGGAAATCACCATAGTAATAGGATGGGTGAATTGCAATGGGAAATCACCATATCAATAGGGTGGGTGAATTGCAACGGGAAATCACCATATTAATAGGGTGGGCGAATTGGTTGCAACCTTTCCGTTGAACCAATTAACTCTTAACAATTAATTAAATTAATGACTTAATCTTAATTTTATCATAAATATAAAATTTCTATAATTTATAAAATAAGTTATATAATCACAAGTTTATAAAATGAAATTATCGTGGAGATGTGTTGTTGTGGTGGGCCATACCAAGTGTGTCCCCACAAACATTACATGCCCAATATGTATCTTTACAACATCAACGTCCAACTTCATCAATGTCTTCTCACAAGTCTTATGACTCTAGGGTCATTCTTTCTTCATTTCTTCCTCTCACTTGTTTATTCAACTACCTTGTGGACCTTTCTTGTTGCAATGGTATCAATTCACCACCCATCTCTTAAGCCTTGTTAATCTTGTCATGAGGATGAATACATAAAATTGATCACAACATAAATTCTATACAAACCAAATAGGACTACCCGAAAGCTCTAATACCAACATGATAAATAATTAGGATGGTTATACCATTCCTTAAGAGAATTTATAACATGTTTATGTTGGAAATTAAGAACCATAAATAAAACGGGCTTTACATATAATTGGGGTGTCAGTTCAAGTGTTGGAAATGAATAAGACAATTGTGAAATGAAGAATTGAGCAAGTAAAGAAAACAAACAACAAACAACAAGATAGATTTGACAAAATCCATTAGGGATGAAAATTGCAACTTGAAGATTTGCCTCCTCATGTCAAATGAAATTAGTAAAATTACAAGACACATGCTCACTTTGGAGCCTCCAAGAACATTGTGTGACTCCCATAACACTACTACATTGTTGGGCACAAGGGTGTGGCCTAAGTGTTCTCCAACCACCCACTCAAGTTCTAATCCCCTAGGCCCCAAGGGACCAGTTACCCTTGCATTTACACAACCGGCCAGGAGGACTTGCCTTGCAATAGCATGCCTTGAAGTGTGTCAGGTCGTTGAGTCGCAAAAACTCCTATAATATTAAAAAACACTACTACATTGTTGTTTCTTGTTTTTTGTGCTCTATAACTTACACAACTTCAATAAATCTCTCACACTCAATTGGAACACATGCTACAACTCTATAGATGCCAATTAGGATATTTATGCATACATCATAACAATGTAGAAGACCCCAATTGTCAATCCACCAAAACAATCAAGACGTAGACTAACTAAGCTTCCTTGTTGGCCGATTGATCTTTATACCTTGTTGTATTGGACAAACATATCCACTTGATGAATCTATCAACCATCAAGTTTGCTGATTTCTCTTCACAATTTCTTTAGAATTAGAGAGCCAAAAGGGCGTCTTTGACGGTTCAAATTATCCTCGTTGGTTCCAAATTTCCTCCGTGCTATACAATAATGTGTTTTTGTCCCAATATTTGTCTTCCAAGGGACATATGAGCACGTCTTATTTGAGTGCACATGGTCTAAAAAACATACAATGTAACGAAAACTAAAACCAATTGATTAAATTGGATTATGAGCTATTCATTTCAAATCACTTTTAAAAAAAAAAATCGTGGATGACACCACCAATCAAGCTAGGCTATCTCAACCATCACTTCTTGCATGGTTTGCATATCCCCTTGGCCCTTTGAGATATACCACAAAGATTTGTGCGATATGATTTCTCATCTTTTCTATGTCCTAGAGGTGAGCAATGACAACAATTTTGTTTTCAAACCTCTCGTTGCTTTTGAGATTATGAGGAATTATCAATCTATACAAAGAGTAAGTTCTTTATCAACATTATTCAACCATCCTGGTTAGAGATGTGTAACCCTTCATTTATAAAGAGGTTGTCACTTCCTAATTCAAGATGCTTGACCTTTTTGGAGGGGAAGGGGGCGAGAAGAGGTAGGAGGTGGCGGTGGTGTCAGGGGGTGATAATCATCTTAAATACATGTACAATTTAGACATTGGAGGAGTATCATCCTCTAAATGCTATCAATTAACACATTAACAAGGAAAACTTAGTGAAACAAAGCTCTTCTTTGTTTATTTTTACTAGGGCACCCATGTCCTCTCTTATTACAAGCATAATAGATTTTTTTGCTTCAATGTTGAGGGCCTTTGCGTTCTTGCACATAGGTCGATATCAGTTATTTCTTTGATCCATTAGTGGTGGATGTTCGGAGAGTTTCCAAAGTGGAGTAATATACGTTCTTCTAGTATTTACATGCTCAATCCTCTTAGCCTAGGCATTCCCCCATGGACATTATTTATGGTGTACCCTCTTAGCTCAGCTCTCCTTGTTGATACTCATATTCATCCCACAGGTCTCATGTATCTTTAGGACTCCACTAACAACCTTGACCCTTCACAACCATCATGCAAGGTTAGATCTCATTCACTCCAGAAATGGTTAAGGCTTTTTATTTTCTTTACTCATATGACCCCACCTAGTCTAGGCATCTATCTCTGTAACCTTTGATCCCTATGAGACAATGGTGCATTTAAGGAGAGATCAATGTAGAACCCTTCAATTATAACCCTGTTCAATACAGTTCCTTGTGGAAACTATGGTAATTAATATCACTTGTATGGCTTTGGGAATCATTTCTAACCTTCCTCTAAGAAGACATACTTATATCATAAATGGAGGTCCCTGTCCCTTAAGTACTTCTAACCCTGTCATCTCCACTTAAACAACATTCTAGATCAATGTACCCATTCTTCATGCTAAACAAGAACTTGTCTAGGTCTGCAACCTTCAAGACTATACTGGTTATCACTTATATCTCTGTCTTAACCTTTGTATAAATGCATTCAACTCATTATAAGGATTTGTAAGCTTGGTTCATACATATGAGATGAACAATCCATCACAATATAGGCCTTTAGGAGCATGATTGCCGAGTTTCTTGTGATTGACATATTCCTAGACATTTTCCACACCTATGAAAGTCTTGGTTCTTTGCCATTATCCCTAGATCCAACTCCAACTTGCTTGCAAACTGATTGTATTCTTCATAGTTTGACAAATCAATGTAAAGGATCTAATCACTATTTTTTGTTTGTTTTGTGCAAGAAATTAAAGGGCAAACTTCTCTCATTTGGATTGTAATCATGGGACTCTAGCCACCTTTTCAAGCATCCTTTGTTAAGACTCGAAGTCTAGATAACCTCTACAAGGTTCCTTAACAACAACTTGAGGGAAAAAAAGTTTGACAATCCTCTTCTAGGCCTGTGATGTAATAATTTGGCTAAGAAGGCATGTTCACACCATGGAGGGAATTATGAACACCTTGGGAATATCCTAATACACCATCAATATCATTCCTAAGCTCTGAACATGAGAAACTTACCAAATAGCATCAAATCCCACAACCCCTTGTTCACTTGTGTCTTCAAGTAAGTTTTAGAGTTACTCCAGGTTCTTGATCTTTCCCATGAAATGCGATAACGAAACCTCGATATCTAGCACAAAGGACCCCTTGTTGCACCCTAAAGCATGCAAGAGATTATACCTATGACTTCCTTTGATAGGTATTTAAACAAGTCACTATCTCCATGGAGTCTAGATTGGAAATGGATGATGACAGTCATCCCAAAGATGATCTCTAAGAATGAAAAAAAAAACATCATAAACGTTTTGAATACCCCTTTTAACATCATACTAATCAAGTTCAACTCTTTAAGCATTCAAATTACCTCAAACTAGCCCAAATTGCACTTGTTCACTGTACAGCTCGCACGTATTCATAAATGTCTGTCAGAAGTATCTCCTAGCACACGTGTTTGTTGAACCTGAAATTTGGAGAGTTCCTTCGTAATGAGAAGACAATTTTTTACAAAGTTTGGTTGAATTTCATTGGTTCAATGAAAAGTTATAGCGAGCCCTAGATCGGGCCCGAGAGGAGACATTTTGTTATAAAACCCATATTATTCACTTTCAAGACTCATAAAAATTATAATCATGCTCCTCATCACCTGTGCAAGCATTATAATATAACAGTCAGGAGTTTCCTAATGTTTAGGTTGGACTGAGGGTTTTCAAGTTGCTGCCCTCTCAGGAACCATAGTGCACAATCCACAAAACACAAACAATTTAGCTTTTAAACTCATCAAATCTATATGCATGCTTTTGAAATCATTCAATACATGAGTGGAAAGGAATTTTAAGGTCTCAAAGGTCTATGACAATCAACTCTTATGCTTATCCATGATTGAATTACAGTCCCACCTCTTACATTTTTCATACAATCCTATTTCATCTCAGCAATATATCATTCCTCCACTTGATAATATTCTTCCTTGATCCTTTTTACATAATGCTCGATCCTCTCCTCTTATGCTCAATACACATTATTCTCTAATTACATCTCCTATCCCATCATACATAGCTGGTTTTGACTTTATCTACTTCTTGTTGAGATAATGTCTCAACTTACACACAAGAATCGGCATATTTGTTTGTGCCAATTAAAACATTGCTAAAACACAACTAAAGACATAATCAACACAACATCCTAAGACAACTAATCCTCCTACTACGTAGCACTTATCCTATAATAACTAACATTTGACTTTTTACTCTTTAAAAGTGTTATTACATTCACAATTCAAATATTCAAATATCAACCTTTTGGAGGGAAACTTGTTTGAGCACGTAACACAGGCTAAGAGTGTTTTGAAGGCTTATTATGGCTTGTCTATTCTTCATTAAGCATCATGAAGGATGCTCCTGCATCAAGTTAGTACTTGCATTGAGCATGCTTTCAACGTGACAAACTAACGATGTTAGTTCTTTTGGTCCACATTTTGTTACAAATGCATCATAGTGTTGGTTTCTAGCATTGACTTCTAGGTCCATGAATGGTCTTTACAAATTTTGTGCTTCTTTGAGGGACCTTCCTCATGAATCACTACCTGGACTTGTTCTTGGATTTTATGCTTTGGTTTTTAAACCCTCTATTTTAGTTTACATATTTGTAGGCTTCTTGTTTTGTGATTGGTTTCCTTCAATAACCTAGAGTTCTTTCTACCCAACACTTTTTCCATCTTAATCACATGTTCTTTTGAGTTCCATTGATTTATCTTTGTCATTTTTGACAATATCATTTCACGTAACATCAATATTCCATTGAGTTCATAACCTTAAAATCTCCTCCACGCTCTATTATTCCTGAGTGCATTTATAAATATAATGCCCTCAATCTTTATTAGACATAAGTTCACTCCCAATTTAACTAATGAAATTCATTTCCAAAGATCTAAACACGACAAACATGTATCCACATCACAATCCTCCTTCGAGTCTAAGAAAATAGTTATTTCAAGAGACAACAAAAGTCAAAGAAGTCACAACTTGAAAGGTAATAGCAGGCATAAGCTTGTTACAACTGCTGATTTTTAAAAGAAATTAACATACATATCTAGGCACTTGTAGTTGAAGCCCACGAGCATTCTTCATTAAACTTCAATCCTTTAGTCCAAGTATTTAACATTGAAGATTTAATAAGGAAAGCGTAACTAATAAAACTAATTCATATCAATAATTTCACCAATAAGTAATTCAGAATACACACACACTACATATATCTTAAATATATCTAGCTGAAAAATGCAAGGTGTTTATCTTGGAATTGTCAAAACAAAAATCTATTCAAGGCTTACACATTGATTAATGACTCCACTTTATCTACAAGTTTACCACTATCTAGTGACAGATAGCCTTAATCTAGCTGCACCACTGCATCACTGGTAAAAAACAGGCTCCAAACTTCAGTCTACTTAAGATATAGTGATTTTTATCATAAAAGACTCCCCTATGATGGTCAAATAAATGTCATATGTAAAATCGGCCATTAATTGTTTATGCAGACATTACAGCCCTACCATCCCTTCACCCCTTGGATGCCATTGTAGAATGTGTCTTAGTGTAACGAGCATGGACAGATTATCTTTTTAGATAAACATTGCATAGAACATACAATACATATACATCATTGCGTGCACTTGCAGTATACTTTCTATTATTGAATTCCCAGGTTACAAATTAAATTTATCAAAAGTATTTGAGATGCAGTAACTTTGGAACAAAGAATACCTTGAAAGTGATTTAAGTAATAATCATTTTAACATCTAACATTAAATAATCTTGACACACCTTAAATCAAACAAAATTTGATGAAAAAAATGTAAAACACCCCAGTTCAACTATAGACATTGTACAAACAAACAATGTAGGTTTTAAGATCACCACAGAACGAGCTTATAGATTATCAAGAAAGACAACCAATATTAAAATTCCATCTTCAATTTTATGTAAAAAATTAGTCACAAAGGCTGGTTTGAAATTACAGCATTATCAATAATTGGGTACTGTGCCAACAGACATAGGATTCATGAAAATAAAATGTTTCTAAAGGTGATAGAAATAACCATAAAGATAAGCACTCTAAATGATAGAATTAATTTTCTTTTGTTTTCTATTCCTTCACTTCATACACAGTAATATTTTCTACATGTTTTTTGATGAATGCCCAAAGCCTTCAAATAATAATCGACTACATCTAATAGTGTTATGCTTTCCACAGAAATAAGTGCAATAATGACATGAGTTTAAGATCATC
This sequence comes from Taxus chinensis, assembly GCA_019776745.2. Lineage (NCBI taxonomy): Eukaryota > Viridiplantae > Streptophyta > Pinopsida > Cupressales > Taxaceae > Taxus > Taxus chinensis. The sequence goes on along the minus strand of CM034146.1, from coordinate 348,672,781 downwards.
TATACTTCAGATTTTTCATTTCTCTTCCTAATTTACATGATACCAAATTGTGACCCCTAATTAAAATATGATGGAGTACTTCCTAATGACAACTGAAGTAGCTGCTTGTAATCATTCAAAAGATTTGGGATGTCATCCATACGCAACTGCAAAAGAAAACATACGAAAGTTAAGAAAAGAACATACCTCTTACAATTGTAAAAAGTAAATGAAAACTTCAGAAATGAAGCAACTTATATAAAATTGTCCCTTGCAACTTCAAATTGAGATACTAAAAGGTATTGTTGATCGCTTTGATTGCTCGACAATACTGTCTAGAGTATGCACCCACAATTAAATTGTCACAATGGAAAACTTTGGTGTTTTAAACTAAAGAAATCTCCGGACCAGGCTGACTCCCCTAACTTAACATTGTGCTGCGTCAAAAAGGGGAGAGAAAACATAAAATACATGAATTGAAAGGCGATGAGCCAAGATAGAATGACCTTTAACCTTAATCAAAAGAAGGAATAACATGAAACTAACACAACCCGGATACAAAGACTATCGATACAACTCATGATAGGCAAGAGTTATGAAATGTAATACTCCAACAGAACTTCACAGATCAAATCAACCACATTAGTTTCAAGCGAGGGATAGAAGTAGTTACAAGATTTTTAGCTTAAATGCTTCGAGAAATACACGATTGTATATTAATAAAAAGTTGGGTAACACAAGGATTTGTATTATACAAGCTAAGGCTATATTTCTCATGAAATCACTATTAGATAACTGCTGAAAGATTTTAAGGAAATACATCCCTTCCACAGCCTACTTCTCAATATACACAACAAATAAACCAAGGCAGTCAATAAACTGAGTGCGACATGCACTTATCCAGACTGCACAATTTTTTGAATCATCAAAGCCCGGTATCAATAGAGTATTAACTGATAAAACATGCTCGGTCGCTCCCATCAACATTCTGGATTCTTTCCTGTGGGAAGGGCATATCATCACCATCATATTCTCTCTTATATGATACAGTCATTTCCAACAAAATCCGTGCACACATGAGAGAAGACCCTGTTATTGCTTGGCTGAATGACAACTTGCTGCCAAGTGGGGAATTTGACCAATAGCAGCCATTGCTTCCTTTGGACAATTTATTTTTATTTCTAGGTGTTCGATTGGTGTCCACGTCAAAGACCAAGATTCTCTTTTTAACCACATCAGTGTCGGGACTGCCAAAATCTTCTTCAAAGGTGCCTTGCTTATCTCTGAAGTTATAATGTTATCCCTTCTGAGTCATTGATATATTAGGATTGCCAGCGAGGGGAACATGAAAGAGAAGATGGACCCTTGCCAGTCTTAAGTCTAAGATCTCCGTTCATTTGTCCATGCAAGAGTCTATCAGATGGCGTGGAAGGAGGCATGATATCAACCTCTTCTTCTCATGTATTTTAATATTTCTATGAATAGTATGGCCCCACCATATTTTCATTGTAATATCCCTTTCAAGGGCTGAAACTGAAAAAGAAGGAAATCACACAAACCCAAGTGAAGCAAAATCTGATTTTATAACAACAGTTGTAATATACTTTAAAACCCTAGCAGCGAATTGCATAGGGACTCAAATGCACCTTAAACCATGCACAATAACTTGAAATTACTTCTAAATAATTAATTCAATTAAGGCAACCAATATCCATCCAATTTGTAACAAATAAATGGAGAAAATCAATGAAGATACACTACTGTAATTAAATCTGTGACAGCAGCAGGGCAGCCACAAAAAAGGGCTGACATCAATAGATAAACCTCTCCTAAAATAGCCAAATTATGGATTCCAGCCTTATAAATTATGGAGAATCAGCATATAACATAATATATTAATTATGTGCCCTAGAAGTCACCGAACCAAACCAGCACCAAACACCAGTTGCTCCCCTAGGGAAGAACTCCAAAAATCATGCTTCTTCTTGATGTCTCTGATCCAAATCATTAAGCAAGTCTTCAAGAGATGTCTTCAATGCACCACCATGGAGAGTTTTCGTTCTCCACCAAGCCACAAGGAAGGTTTCCGTCCTCGAATGCCACACAAGAGGGTTTTCATTCTGAAGTGAAATGGTATTGAGCAACTAGCCCAACAAACCAAATGTAGATGTAAAATGCACTAAAGATAATTTGCAAATGAAGTCATACAATCCTTTTTATACTCCTTGCTTGGCGCCAAAGGCCAATTAGGTGAGGACCGACCTTTTAAGCTTCACTTGATCAATTAATTGCTTCATTTATTTTTCCAAACCCAACCAACTTGCCTCCTAAGGGAAAAACGCTAAAAGAAAACATTAAATCTAATAAAAGAAAACTGAAATGAAGTGCAATTCCTTCCCTTGTTCACTTGTTCTTCTTTTCCATGGAAAGCGAATGACAAGAAGTCTTCGTTAGGTCTCAATTCGAAAAAGGGGATATTATAGTCCTCCCTTCCTGAAATTGCTTGTCCCCAAGCAATTGCAAACTCATATGCCTTAGCATCATCATATCAAGGTACAGGAACATGTTGTAGTGCTCACATAACCTAGATCCTGTGCCTGTTAAATGAAGGAGCTTCAACCCAAACAAACTCAAACTTGTACTACTCCTTTCTTCACTGAAGTCTTCTTCAAAAAAAACAATGACATCTACTTTTTTTGCATACTCAGATGTACCAAAATCCCTGCAAACTGATGTAGTTTCCATCGTAAGGAAAGAAATGAACAAATAATCATCTTGACTAGCTATCCCTCTTATTACAAGATGCAAATCAGATTGTGAAGGGGCTGAAAACAATTCACCACAGCCATAAATCTCATGGAATCTTATCCAATTCAAGGCTATCAAATCTAATTTGTTTCTTCCTTTCAGTTGTAGCCTTCTTCCCACATCAACCCATGAAGGAATTTCCTTTGAAAATATAAGTTCATAGCTGTTCATGACTGCTAATGGCAGTCCCAAATCTGATTTTTTCATGTTCAACCTTAAGACAACGGTATAACTATCAAACTGAATTTTTATAGAAAAGGGTAATTTCATGAGTACTGTAGGGGCTGAAAATTGTCTTACATATGCTGGAAAATGAAGATCAACAAGTCTATGGTTGAAATCAACAAACATATTAGCCCTCAACTCAACATTCTTGCGTCCCATCCTTGCCCCCACTTGGGGTGGAAAATGGATTTCAACAAGAGAACTCCAATTTGTTCTTAATTTCTCAAGTTTTCCCCAGATGGAAGTAGTATTGTGCATGCCCGGGACCATCCAAAAATCATCAGCATGAAGCACCTTACCTAAGAGTAGACCCTTGCTAGCCTTTATGCATCGAATGCCCTGAAGATATGCCTCTTCCTTCTTCATGCTAGCAACACTTAGAAGCATTGCCTTCTTCCCTTTATCATTGCATTTCAACATAAGATGCAAACAACACATACCAAAATTTATGCTCACCTCCTTTGGATGGTTGTTACCTTGCTGATTTGGGTTTTCAATTGTTAACTTGAAGCTGTTCCACTGAATTGTGTTCACCATTGAGTTTGGATCAAACCATAGAAGTGCGGATGAGTGGGTGTAGTGTCCATGTACAACTCTAAATTTCTTTGTAAGCAATGCCAATGATGTTGGGATATTGGCTTTGCTCAATCTCCATGTGTAAACCCTCTAACCCATCATATTAAAAGTCTTCAAACCTGCCTCTTTCTCGCTGTCCATGGAAGGTATGCACAGCCCCATTCATAATTTTGAAGAGGACAGCCCATCATGGCTGCAGTATAGCCTTTCTAACTCAAAATTCTTGGACGTTATTGACATAGGAAGGGTGTAACAACTATAATACTTGAAATCCCTTCCACAAAGCATATCAAACCCAAATATCTTCATCAAAAATGTCAACCTACAACTTCCAAGGAATGTATTATCCATCCAAAATGGAACTTTAGGAAGAGCATTTTACCTTGGCTGTAGCATTGTGTTGTCTCATGCAAAACTGGCGTGGGGTGGAAGACCATATTGTATCCCATGCAAACATTATATCTTCCACCGTGGGTGAGAAATGCATTTTTCTTGTGATTATCAAATTTCTTATGGCTTCCATAAGGATGTACGTAACAACAGTCCTCAAGTTTGTGGCAACAGTCTTCAAAAAATCTCCCAGATCCCAAACTTCAATGTACAAGCAAAATGGAATTTGTAAGGAAGAATCTATGTGCCCCTTATCCCTCAATATGTTCTTCCTCTTATCAAATAGATCATGCTGCCCTCCATGATACAAATATGGAAGCGACATAGGAGGAATCAACAAATTTGGAATATGATGGTTATGTCTAGGGCTTCCCGCAAAGAGTTCCCTTCTTAGGGCTAACGTGGAATCCTCTTCCCATTTGGTACCCTTAATCCTCACAAAGTAGTTAGAATATTTTTTATGACGACCAAAATATTGCAAAGACATGGCATGAAGGTGATGTAGCAATTCCTTAAGAAGATGAAATTTCTTAACATAGGCTGCTGTCCTGAAATTTCCAGCGAGTTGAAATTGATTAGAGGCACCCGGGAAAGCACTCTCTTCATCTATGTGGCCACCAACAAGGTCACCCTAAAGTCTTGGCCCACTGTCCCTATGCAATTCTGATTTGTCTCCATCCTTAGCATCATGAAGACTTCCCATTTGCCATGATTTGCTATGAAGCATCAAATTTTCCCCAAGGTCATGCTTCCAGCAAATTGCCCATGACCATAAATCTGAAATGGCATGGTAGAAAACAACAAATTTGAATTACCTTCATATCTTCGGTTGTTTTCATAGTGTTCATCTTTCTTCACCTTACGAGAGTTTGTTGAAGCCTTCTCATTTTGTTGATACATGTAAGGAACCACATCATGAATCTTTCTGGAATCATGAACGCCACCAATATGTCTTTCATTGTTTGTTGTCTAGAAGGTCTGAGCGAGCTGATCATCCTCCTTGTCCTTCAACTTCTCTTCACCATCTTGTAAATCTGATTTTTCTTCTTTATTTTCTTGTAGCATGCCATCATGTAATGTCCCCATTTTAGACAATTTAGGAAATGAAGAAATACTTGTCAAAATCAAGCAAAGAATGGATAAACCCTTTTGCATCAACCTAAAATATCCCAATGTCAGCTATTTCGAACCCAAATGGGGTTGGAACTAGCCAAGGTGGTGGGATAGATTGAAAGAAAACAATCGAAATTTAAACACATTCAAATAATATTTTACAACAGCTGGAAAATAATGTAAATCTGAAACCCTAACTGCTGCAATCGTCAAAATAACATAACTTTCACTACACAACTCTGATCTAGGAAAATGACATATGCCCGAACTCGGAAAAATACAAGGAACAAGATAATGTAAACCAATTTATAACAACTACCAAAAATGCAGATCTGGCCCTCCTACTATTTTGCCCCACACATTTAGGGCTGATTAGGGCATCCAAACATGCCTAATAATGATGAAATTAATCCTCAAAGCTGCCATTAATTTATGAAGCCTAAATAACCTCAAAAATTCTCCAATAACCTTATAGATTTGATTTTTATTCGAAAGGAAAACACAACAGAACTTGAAAAGGGCATAACTTCCTCAAAACTTAGTATTTTCGCATGAAACAAAGACCAAAAAAATCTTTGAATTTTTATCTTTCCAACAAGCCCAAAATCGCTAAATTCCAAGGGTGAGAAGATCCCCAAAAAACTGTCACAAAATCCAGAACAGGTCGCTGCCCTATAGTCAGTTAAAATTTGTAAATTCAATATCTCACAAAATACCCAACCAAATCACGCAAATCAAAATGTTCACAAAATTATGAGGAATCCAATGAGTATTTTTGCAGATTTTTCTGGGCATGAAATGTGGAAAAACAGCCCCAAACCTTAGTTGCTAGGGTTAGAAAAAAATAGGATCTGCACTAAAATATTCCACCAAGGAAATTCACCACACTTAGCGCATAAACAATAATGATAATCCACCACAATAATGAAAATATACGTGTACAATTAGATCTTCAATAGCTCCAACTTGATTGTCAAAGAGAGAGCAATAACTAGGGCATACATCCCATTTCTCCAAGCATGGAGAGACAAATGATTTAATCCAACATACCAAAAGATGGCCATGCAACCTCTTTTTATAAGGTAAGGCGTGCAACATTCAAATGGCCGACCTTTTCCTTTTTGGAGGGAAAACTAATAAAACTTAATTAAAATATTAAAAGACTAACTTTATGAGCACTTTATTATTTTCTAATTAAATAATAAAAAGTAACTAACCTATGTGCACATTTTAAAACTAACTAGAGATTCCCCCTTGTAGTGCAAGACATGCGAAGGGGCTACAATGCAGACAACAAACACCTCAGAACAATCTCCAAGCTTTATCCTTGAACCCACGGGGAGAGAAAATGGGTTGAGGCTCTTCAGTTCTTCATTTTCAAATATGTTCAGAAAAGGGCACATTACACATCATTAAAAATCAATAAATCATCATTAAATATCACATAGCTTCCAACTCGTGCTACAAGATTTCCTTCTCTTCTCTAGGCTTGTTGTGCTTTAAGATTTCATCAAACCCTCGACCCTTCATATTACTGTTCTGAAAACCAATCAAGGGCTCATCCTTGGGAAGAGTGATGGGCGATTCTATGGATTCAATGAGTTGCTCCCTCTCAATGCCCAACAACTTTGATTGTTCTTCGTCATCCTTGATAATGATGGAGGGATTCTTTACCTCTAGGGATGGAACATCTTTCCCATTTCCCTTGGATATAACTTGAGGTTTGGACTTTGGTCCCATTCCCATTCTACCATTCTTTAACCCTATGAACTTGATGAGTGTCATAACATCACAAATCTCACCCGGAAGCCCTGTACTCCTCATAGATGGTATCAATGTTATGGCTCCCCGAATGTCGTGTTCTCAAGTCTGAGGTGTGATTTATTAATTAAACATTATAAATTAAATATAACATTCACCAAAACATTTAAATAAACATATCAAATGTTAAAAAACACAGGACATCAATTTAATGTGGAAAAACCCCTGAAAGGGTAAAAAACCACGGAATAAGAATTTCCATTTAATAGAGAAACAAAATTACAGTCCAGTAAAATCCAATCTCCTCACTTCTATCCCTCGAATTCACCTGCAGTGAATTACCCGAATATGGCCCACGACCATATTTAAATAACCCCAAGGGTTATGAATATTAAGTGGTGGGGTATACCCCCTAGTTTTTAAAATAATTAGTTATTAAATAACTAATAAACATACTATAAAGTTTATATGAAATAATTAACAATAAACTATATTCAAAATTATTTAATTATAAACTAAACATTATACACACTTAATATTATATTCTAACACTCACCTTAATATTAAGTGGGGAACCATATGCCAACATTACCTGTTTGTACAATAGGATTTACAAATCCATGAACCATTAGTGAAGGTTTAGGCTAGCATATCTCTTTTGAAGGATTTATAACACCATCATACTCAACTTACCTTTTGGTACAAAAGGATTTGGAATCCATAAATCAGAAGTTATGATTTAGGCTAAGCATGATTTGTGAGACTACATCTCACGGTTTCTCATGGAATTTTTTTAAAACTGCATCTCTAGGAGCCTTTTATAACGCAAGGACCTCCTTTACAAATAGATGCAACATACTGGACTGTACACCAAAAACTTAGAGTTATAAGTTTACAAAGATCATAAAGATTTGTTTAAAATGCTTTACAATGGAGCAGAAGTATAGAGGAGAAGGGGATATCAACCGGCCGGCCATTAGGAGGTGACATTTCCATGCACACTCCCCCTTAATGGCACCTTTGAAAGGCCAAACATTGCACAAAACTTGCAATATTTTACAGCACACACTAGCTTGTAAACATAATTGCAACTTGATCTTTAGACAAGCAGTACTGAAGATCTATATCCCCGTCGAAAACCTTCTCTCAAATAAAGTGCATATGAATCTGTAATGTCCCTCTTTTTGGATAGTTCAAGTGAAGAACTTTGGCCCATTCTTACCCGACGTCCAAAGGGTGAAATCAGGATAATTAAGTTTTATTTATTTATTTGTATTGTGCAAAATATAAAAATAAAAAAATTATAATGCACATACAATAAAATAATAAGACTTATTAAGAATTAGAGTTGGGCAAAGTCAAAAAGCAATTAAAAAAATAATAAATGTATTCCACTAGGGAAAATTGCGACTTGCTCATGGGATGGGAAAATTAGATTTGTGTGACAAAACACTTCTAGGAAAAGTCGACTTGGCCTAGGAAAAATAATATAATTTCATTGGCTGATTTGGAGGTCACTTTGTGATCTTTTTCCTTTAAAAGGGAATTCGACTTGCCTCTTTGGGTATCCAGAAATATTATATGACATTTTCTCTTGCATTGAGCTTCAACTTTTGCATTAAAAATTCCAAGGACGAAAAACCCTAAGGAATTAAATCCCTTGTGGATGAAAACCCCGAGAGTTGTGAGGGTTTTTCACTCAAAAATTCCCATTGATTGAAATCAGATTTTCAGAGTTATTTCAGACTTTTTCCAGCAGTGTATTTGAAGGCATTTTGAAGAATAAATTGCAGCGGTCTTTCTTCCAGTGGATCGACTTGTCTTGGGACCATTTTGACATTATTTTTGAGGAATTTACATTTGAAAATTATTGTCAAATATCTCCTAATTTTTATGAATGAAAGCCACTAAGTTTCAAAAAAAAATTGAGGGTTTTTAAAAGGGTTTTTACCAAGTTTTATAATCAGATTTCAGATCTGATTTCTGAGTCTTTTAGGCATCCAAAGATTATGATTTTTATATGATTGAGTTCCTAAAAATATTGGCAAGCATCTGTGATAAAGAAATAATTTTTGGGAATTCATTTGTGTATGTTTTTCTATCAAACCCTACTCGACCGACCCTAAAATAATTCTTATTTGCCCTAGGATTATCGCCATACATTCTCTGGGTCTATTTCAAGGGTTTGAGAGTGAAAAATAATTATTGTGGGCTGATTTGGGTGTGCTTGCATATAAAACCCTAGTCAATTTACAGAAATTAACCCAGTTTTCCCTAGTTATTTGCCCTAGTTGTCAAACATTGTATTTTTGCTATTATGTGAAGTGGGAAATATTCATATTTGTGCCAAAGGTCTATTGGGGATCTTTCAGTGGTATCAGAGCAATGTTCTTCCCACTTGGAGGGTTTTGATTTGATGCAACCAAGAGAAGTTGGGCCACACATGTATTACACAAGGAGAAAAGCACGTCTTGTAGCTGATTTGGATACAGGTAATAGAGCTGAAATCATGGATGATAGAGAGGCAAGCCCTCCCCAGAATGAGTAGGTAGATCCGGATTAGGAACTTTTCAGGACTATGGTCGCCACTCAGCAACAGTTGATTCGGTCCATGGAGCGGATGGGAGCTACACTGGATAGGTTGGTCTTGGATAGGCCAAGAGACAGGCATGACAGGAGGGATGGGTCTATATCAGTTGCCAACAGTCATAGGAGACATAACAGATCACCTATAGAGATTGGTAGCATGAGGGATTCCCCTCACCGTGAGAGGAGACACACACATACAGAGGAGAGATCTACCAGGACTGTGGATAGACCTATGCATCTTAGCTTTCTGCCTAGAGACGAGCCACCAGAGGTGGTTGATCCACTTGAGGGCACAACTTTCCAGGACAATGTGATGGCAGCCAATGATGAGTGGAGGGCTTTACCACATGTTTGGGAGGCCTTTCCCCTTCCACAGTATTATGCTCAAAGGAGAGACAGATTGAGGGGTAGACAGGATTGGAGACCTAGAGCACATCAAAATAGGGAGCTACAACAGGCCACCAACAAGGTGACCGTTTCCACCTTTGACGGTAGTGGGAAGATCAATGCCAGAGCATGGATTCATAAGATTGACACATACCTCACCCTTAAGCCTATGAAGACGCAGGAGGCTATCCGGTTTGTCACGTTCCACGTTGAGGGAGTAGTGTACAATTGGTGGCATCATGGGCTTGTCACACAGAATCATGATCTTCTGCGGTCTTACAAGGAGTTCAGTGAGAGGTTGATTGCGAGATTTGATTGCAAGGATGTAGAGTTTTACTACAGAGACTTGACACGGCTCCGTCAGAGTGGACACGTTGATACATACATCAACAAATTTCAGCATATAACAATGATGGTGTCGGAGATGCCTGAGAAGAGGGTAGTAATGCTTTTCATAGAGGGGCTTCATGATAGATTGAGAGGTTTTGTCAAGGCTCTTAAGCCTAGGACTTTACATGAAGCTATTAAGACATCCATGGACTTGGATACTACTCCTCTATTTCAGCCCCAAAATAAGAATGTCAAGAATGAGAAATCAGAGCAACGTGGAAGTGAGCAGCCCACTTCTTCAAAGGTTGAGTCTACACCAAAGATGGATCAGGAGACTCGTAATGAATTGAGGAAGAAGCTTTGCTTTCATTGTAAGGATCATAGGGAGCCTGGACATAATTGCCTTGGTAAAGGAAAGATACATCTCATAGAGGTTATTTCAGATGTGGATGATGATACTGATTCAGAAAAGGAAAAAGAACAGCCAACACCAAACATTGAAAATGAAGGTAAAATCACTTATCTTTCAGGAGTGCCAAGGTATAATCCATTCATATTTGAAGGAACAATGTTCGAGTGTAAAATCATGGCACTTCTTGATAGTGGATCCACACATAACTTCATGGATGAAGGATAGGCGAACAGAAGAGGTTTGCATTATGATCATTTTGGTGGCTTTGATGTAATTACAGCAAGTGGTCTCAATATTCCTTGCAAGAAGAAAGTGAACAAAGTCAACATTTTATTTGGTGAGTACACTCTTGGTGATGACTTCTATGTTATTGCTTTGAAAGATAACAATGTTGTGCTTAGTATGCAATGGCTTCATTCTTTGGGAAGAGTCACCCAAGATTTGCAAGCTTTGGAAGGGAAAAAGTTGCCATGAAAGCACTCAAATACACGCTGCCCCACCAAATGATAGCCATGTCTATGATAGTTACGGACAAGGAATCACCTAATGAAGACATTGGTGTACCCAAAAATTTCACTTGGAAATCTTGGAATACCCCTTTAAAATTTTGGTCTTTTTGACTTGTGCTGATTTACTCAGGATTCCTTCAGGAGATTACAAGAGGTTGCTTGGTCCAAAAAGGTGCAATAATGGATTGTATGACAATAAGAAAAATACTGCCACCACTACGTACAACTCGAGAAAATATGCACTTTTAGATAAAATGACACCTAAAACGGAGCCACGGAGTGACAGTTATTGCACTTGCAAGTTTTTGCTACTACATCTTCCCGGACCCTTTCCAAAAATGGAAACTTTTATTCTATTCTTGTGTTTTCTTCACTCAAAATCCAAAAATGGAAAAAAAATGCTTCTTCACCAAATCGTAATTCCTGGCAGCCCAATCTTCTATGCAAGTTGTGATTTCTAGTAGATCAGTCTTTTAAAATCCACGCACTTTTTAAAGAGAGGATTCACTAAGGAGAAATCGTGGATTATAGAGCTCTTGTCTTCCAAATTAAAACATCCTTCCCTTTTAAAATCCACGCAGCTTTTGGAAGGGAAAGTCTTAAGTCAAATCGTGGATATTTTTCCTTGGGTCTTCTAATTTGAAAGAATCCTCTTCCTTCCAAATTCACACAATCCAAGCTCTTTCAAATCCACGCAATTCTATTTGGAAATTGAAAGTGCAAATCGTGGTTTTCCAATGTCTTGTCTTCCTTTGCAAATAATCCTCAGCTACGAAAATCCACGAAACTCTTAAAAGGGGCAAAATCACTTAAGTGTTTGTCGTGAAAAAGAGCAGCCCAGTCTTCTAAAATCCATGCACTTCACACATTTAAGTGATTATCGTGAAACGCTAGCCTGCTGTCTTCTATTTTAAAAAGCATCCTCCACCTTGGAATTTCACACAATCCTCCTTCCTTGAAATTCACGCAATTCTTTTAAAAAAAAGAAAAAGTCACTTAAAGCCATAGTGGAAATTAAAAGCAGCTTCTTCTTGTTTTAGTGCAATTTTCCAAGGGGCAATTGCTTAAGTGCAAATCGTGGTTTTTATTTGTCTTGCCTTCTCCTTGCAAATATGCTGCCCCTTCCAATTATCCACGCATGTTTTAAAAGGGAAGTAATTAAAGCCAAGTCATGGTTATTCATGGTGGAGTCTTCTCATTGCAAGCAACCTTATCTCCCAAGTTCCACACAATTTCCCAAAGCAGCCACTATAAATGCATGCAATCCCTCAGTTGAGCCCACTTCTCTTTGCTTACATCTGAAGTAATTCCCAGAATTTATGGCTGCCAATATATATATATATATATATAAGGAGGATGAGTTGAATGTTTGTTTGAATTCTTTCCAGACAATTCACTTGTGCACATACTTGTGAAAATTAAGCAGAAGTCAATGTCTGATAGACTGATACATTGGAGATATCTTTAGAATGAGGGGAAGCAATTGCAACTTCTGCACAAATAGATCAAGCTCTCACAAGGGCAAAAACTTCAGGCAAAGGTGGAAAAGAGAAGTCTTAGACAAAAGTAGATTCAGGGAAGCATGAAGTGTAGCAGCTGACATATCTTCTTTCTTCTCTTCTTTCTTATTTTCTCGGACAAAATTGTAAAACTAAAAGTAATTGGTTAAAAGCCATTACTTCAAGTTGTTTGAAAAGGTCCTTTAATTAAGAATAGGTGGCAGACATGCAATGCTTTGATTTAGTCTTCAGATGCATGTCGTGTAGAGAGGAATTCTAGGAGAAAGATTGCCAGTTGTTTCCTTTATAGCTTCCACATGCGGGAGTTCATTGATAGTTTCCTATTTGTATTTGCCCTTTATGCACTATAAATAGAGGAAGAGCCTACAAGTTAAATCATCACAACAAGTTTTATCAAAACTTGCTTTAGCAAGAGCTTTTGTGATTAGAGCATTCTTGAGTTTTCAAACTGTGCTGGAACCCTTGGTGTGATTGCTGTGAAGGCTTGAGATTGAATAAAAGGTGGATTTTCCGGAGAACTTTGTGTCTAATGGTGCTTTGCTGATCACTTCTATTTAAGGTTTTAGATAAATTTTGTGTTATCTCAGATCTAGGTTTGAAGTCATTTCTTTCCCATTCTGCTAAATGTTATGATTTATCTGTTTATTTAATTTGTCTGGATGAGACCAACTCTGTTAACTATTGGTTGATTTAGCACATCTTCCTTTCTTTTTTCCTTCTGTTTTTTCCCTTTCTACAAATATTTCTATCACAGTTGCTTACTTGCTGCCAAATTACTCAGGGGTGGTTCACGAGCTGGAGTAATTAAAGTAAAACCCCTGAAAATAGTTATTAGGATTCACCCTTACCAAATTCATCAACATCATACACGGGAGCCTCACCGTTAAATGAGGGAGATTTATCTCATGACTGCTTAGGTTTTATGCTGTGCATAAAATCTAGCCAACAGACATATCTGAGGATTTTTCAATACATTTCAACATAGGACAACAAGTACAAGATGAAGAGTATGACAAATTTGGGGCATACATGAGGAGGATTGTGGAACTTTTGACAAGTTGCATAAGTTCTTTTTTGCAGCCTTTGAGCAATTTTGTATAGTGCATGAGAAGCCATTCAAAAATCTTAGGCTGATTTGGGATCCAGGAATTGATGAGGATGCAGATTTGCTACATGTGATTGCTTGAGGGCAAGCAATCCCGGGAAGGGAGGACTATAATGTCCCTCTTTTCAGATAGTTTGAGTGATGACCTTTGGTCCATTCTTACTTGGCGGCCAAAGGGTGAAATCAGGGTAACTAACTTTTATTTATTTTATTTGTATTGTGCAAAATAAAAAAATAATAATGCACATACAATAAAATAATAATACTTATTAAGAATTAGAGTTGGGCAAAGTCAAAAAGCAATTAAAAATAATAAAAAATGTATTCCACTAGGGAAAATGGCGACTTGCCCATGGGATGGGAAAATTAGATTTGTGTGACAAAACACTTATAGGAAAAGTTGACTTGGCCTAGGAAAAATAATGTAATTTCATTGGCTGATTTGGAGGTCACTTTATGATCTTTTTCCTTTAAAAGGGAATTCGACTTGCCTCTTTGGGTATCTAGAAATATTATATGACATTTTCTCTTGCATTGAGCTTCAGCGTTTGCATTAAAAATTCCAAGGACGAAAAACCCTTGGGAATTAAATCTCTTGTGGACGAAAAACCCTTAGGAATTAAATCTTTTGTGGACGAAAACCCCAAGAGTTGTGAGGGTTTTTCACTTAGAAATTCCCATTGATTGAAATAAGATTTTCAGAGTTATTTCAGACTTTTTCCAGCAGTGTATTTGAAGGCATTTTGAAGAATAAATTGCAGCAGTCTTTCTTCCAGTGGATTGACTTATCTTGGGACCATTTTGGCATTATTTTTGAGGAATTTACATCTGAAAATTATTGTCAAATATCTCCTAATTTTTATGAATGAAAGCCACTAAGTTTCACAAAAAAAATTGAGGGTTTTTAACCAAGTTTTATAATAAGATTTCAAATCTGATTTTTGAGTCTTTTAGGCATCCAAAAATTCTGGTTTTTATATAATTGAGTTCCTACAAATATTGGCAAGCATCTGTGATAAAGAAATATTTTTTTGGAATTCATTTGTGTATGTTTTTCTATCAAACCCTAGTCGACCTGCCCTAAAATAATTCTGATTTGCCCTAGGATTATTGCCACACATTCTCTGGGTCTATTTCAAGGGTTTGAGGGTGAAAAATAATTATTGTGGGCTGACTTGGGTGTGCTTGCATATAAAATCCTAGTCAATTTGTAGAAATTAACCCAGTTTGCCCTAGCTGTCAAACATTGTATTTTTGATATTCTGTGAAGTGGGAAAAAATTCATATTTGTGCCGAAGGTCTATTGGGGATCTTTCAGAATCTCGATATGCTTTGTACTTTGATGTTGAACTGGATTCTTTAGCAAGAGCAATACAACTCTGGCAATCACATAGAAGAGGAATACTTCCTTTAGCTTCCATGTGTATCTCTTCCAATAACCACTTCAGCCACATGGCTTTTTCATTGCTTCCATTGCACTTCTATACTCTGCCTCAATAGAAGAAATGGAGACTGTTGGTTGCTTTTGATGTTTCAAGTAATGGTACCTACACCAATAACTTGTACACAAATCCAAATGTATATTTTATATTCAACACAACATCAACATCATTAGAGTCATATTATCATAATAAGCATGATATAAATCTTTATTGATTTCACTTTTAACCATTTGTAAAGGTTAAACACTAGTTGTATAACAACTAACATAACAATATGCTTAACAACTAACCATGTTAAAGTATGTTGAAAATTTTCAACATATTACTCTTGTAAAATATATATTATATGCAATCAGTATTGGATGTCTCTAATACAAACACAAAGACATCTCCAAGTGTCATTTGATATGCATATAATAATATTTCAGTAATCACATACTTAGAAATGTTTTATCAACAATGTATATATTTTCATTATCTATTCTAAGCCCGTTAAAAAAGGTAATAAGACTGATATATAATATATCTGAACAAATAATCAAATCATACAAGAATAATCACAATATTCACTAAAAAATGATCCACTAACTGTGGACACATCCCATAGATTTATGTGAAGTTTGCTTCAATAAATGACTAAGGGTGGGTTTTTACTAATAGTTTACCATGTAAGCACCCTTTACACATTTAAGCCATGTCATACATGATCCTAAAGAGACAATCAACCAAAAAGGAACAATGGTTCTATTTTTTAATAAACTACTAGAAAAGATGAAGCAAAATCTTAAAACACATATAAGCCATTTTGTGTATGTTTTCAGTTATAATTACTTCTAGTTCATTTTCAATAGACCATCAGAAATTATAGTTATTCTGAGTCAACCATGAACAAAACAATTTTAATTCAATACAGTATAAACATATACTTTTCATTCTGATAATGATAGAAGTAATTTATAGGGTTATTACATTAGCTCTATGATTATTCTCATCAATTTTATCTTGATTTTGATCTGATTTATTCCATTTTTTATTTTTGAAATTTGACTTGTTCTTCGATTCACAAACTTCTTTCTTATGGCCAAATTTTCCATAGTTATTACATTTACCATCAAAACTAACTCTTAAGTTTCATGGTTTCTTGTCTTTACCAAGAGGTTTAAAAGTTGTTTTTTGATTCTTGTTGAACTTGGAAGGTTTAATTTTTTATTTTTGAGCGAGAAGTGTCTGAGTGACATTCTCTTTCGAATCAAAATTAGTCATAACCCGCTCTTCCTGGATCAAAAGAACACTTAGAGTTTGTAAATTAGGGATATCCTACTCAATTTGATATTTAGAATTTAATATTGAAATGAAATTCCTAAATCTTTCATGTATATTCAATTGAATAATAAAATACAATAATTTATCATTAATTAAATTGCAGTTGTATCCATCCAACTGAGTCTTAACATTCTTAATTTTTGCTAGAAAATTTATTACCGTTTCATCTCCCTTCATGGGAGTCGTCATCAGTTCTAGAATCAATTTTATAATTTTTGATATTTGCGTACCTTCATGCATTGATTCTAGTTGTGCCCAAGCCTCACTCAAACTTTCTTGATTCCTGATATGAAGGAGAAAATCATCCTGGACGCTCTGCAAAATGATGGACATCGCTCCTCCACCTTTTGTTGATATGCAACGATATTGTCCACAGTTGCTTGTCTTCTAGTCAGAGCCTTCTCAGTTCCGTTCACCACTGCCTAGAGCTTGTAAGCCATGAATTCCGCCTTCAATCGAATTTTCCAAATGCTATAATTATTTACATTCAAAATCTGAGATTTATCAATAGTAAAATTATTAGACCCCATTTTCGCGTAAATAAATTTGAATAATTTAAGAACAATGAGAGTTAACAAAAATCAAGGTTTAAAAAAATCCTCATGTCGTTGTTTAAGCCTCGCTATCAAATTTGGATGAATTATTACGACAAAAAAGGACCTGTCACACATAATCCATACAATGATAAATTAGTTTGACAATAATAGTATTTCATCAAAATGTGAGTGAATTTTTTAGTTTTTCATATAAACGACGATGATGACTTAGTTGTCATGTCGTAAAATCATTTTAATTTGAAAAACAATTTTATCTAAAATATACACTATTATTAATTTTTTCTCATTTTATAAATTAAAAAAGAGAGAAAAAATAAAAAATAGCATATACAACAAAAAAATTGGAGCAAGCTCCTTTGTATATGTCTTATATTTGGCTCAGCGGAGTTGGTTTACCCAACTCAACGAGTCGAGTTGATTAAGCCTTCGAGTTTTATATGCCATTGCCACTTTATACACTTTACAAACCTTCAAGTTTTATATGCCATTGCCACTTTATACACTTTACAAACCGCGGCGAGTTGAGTTTGATTTGAATTCCCAAATGCCAATGCTTACCGGGTTAACCATATACAACACAACGGGGTAAAGTCGAGCTCGCAGCCAGACCGCTTCTACTTTATCCAACAAAATAATAGGTGGTGTGACCGAAGTCACACCACCAAAACATTTCCTAAAGGATTTTAAAGCCTTGATAATCTCCACACCCCATGGATGTGGGATAAATAACTTAAAACAAATTAAAAAAACAATGCAACGGCCATCTCGGCCAGAGAGAGAAGGGTGGTCGGCCCAGAGGAGACAAATGTCCACATGGCAAAGGAGTGGGGCGGGCAGCACTTGCCATGTGGCAAGTAGAGGAGAGGGTGAGGAAAAAAGGGGTCGCTTAGGCCACCCAAATAATACTTTTTTTTAAATACATTATAATTTTATAAGCTTAGATATTTAATTTTTATATTAATAAGTATACAGTTTTAAAGGTTCAAATATCATGCATATTTTGCCTCATGATGTTTTTATAATAATAAGAATGGGGTGTGGAAATGGGATCGCCCTTCCATATGAGCCCACACTTAATTTTATTTAAGGTTTAGATAACAAAAAACATTAATCATACAACATTAAATTTAATTTTGGGCCGCTCAGATTAAATGTTTTAAAGGGGTTGCAATTGGTCTAGGTCTCTTTAAAAGATAAAAGGTGAATAACTTAGTATAGTTTATACTAGATAAATTTAATACTAAAGTTTAAATTGAGTGTGGCCCATACACATAAGTGTTTAGGTTATAGTTTTAATGTATAGATTAAAATAGTTTATAAAACTATGGGGTTAAACCTTTAATTTAGACTTTAGGTTTAATTAAATAGACTTAATCAACAAATAATATATAGTTTATAAAACTATAAACTATAGTTTTGAAAAAATATTTCAAATTGTAATTAATTTTAGAAAAGGGTACCTGGAGGAGACATACAAATTTGTTTTCAATTTTTAAAGGTGAAAACAACTTTTCCAGGGTTATATAAACTTTAACGTCTCCTTTTAGATTCGAGAAAATGTGGACAAAGCATCATGATTTCTACAACATAGTTCATGAATGGTGGAAAACTAACAAAAGGAGATCAATCATGTTCATATTGGTTCATAAGCTTAAGAATGTCAAGAGAAATGCCAAAATCTGGAACAAAATAGTCTTTAGAAATATATTTGGAAAAAAAAAATCATCAAAGAGTTGAGACTTCTGGAAATAAAAGAACAAAACATTGGGATGGATGTGAGTGATTATTACAAGGAAAAGGAGCTCCTCGGTGAACTTCATAATCTCAAAATTTATGAAGAGACACACTGGAGACAGAAATCGAGTGGTTTGGCTAAAGGAAGGGGATAGAAATACAAAATTCTTTCATTTGACTACCATGAAGCACAGAAGCCACAATAAAATAAATTCCATCATCGATAGTTCAGGGCAGGTAAGCAAAGATATAGAGTCAATTAAAAAAGAGGCAATAGAGTTCTACAAAAAACTCCTTTCAAAAAAGGCTCAGGACAATGAAACTAGCACTAATTTCTTGTTGAATTTCATCCCTCATTATATTGATATTCAAGAGGAGCTGAGTAAGATTCTAACACTGGTGGATATTGAAGAATAAAAAAAGATTGTCTTTTCTTTCGAAGGAGAAAAATCCCCCGGATTGGATGGCTTCCCAACTTGTTTTTTCCAAATTTATTGGAAAATTTGTAAAGATCATCTGCTCAATGCAATAAAATAATTCTTTAGCACATGAAAGCTTCTAAAAGAAGTTAATAACTTTATTGCATTGATTCCCAAAAGAGTGGGAACTAAGGATTTCAAGGAATTCTGACCAATAAGCCTCTCAAACACCATATACAAAATCTGTACAAAGACAATTGCATCTAGATTGCAACCTTTTATAAAGAATATCATCTCATGGTAGCAAGGCGGATTTGAGCAAGGAAGACAAATTCAAGATGGCATAGTTATGGTCCATGAAACTTTACATTTCATGGATAAAAGCAAGAAAGATGGTATGGCCATCAAGCTTGATATGAACAAAGCTTTTGACAGGGTTTCATGGGAATTCCTTGATAAAGTTTTGGAGAAAATTGGTTTTAATTCACACTTCAGGAAGATAATCAGAGAGTACATCTTGATTCCCATGTTTTCCATTCTTATAAATGGCACTCCTACTGGTTTTTTTTGCAACACAAGGGGAATAAGGCAGGGTGACCCTATCTCACCCATTCTCTTTATCATAATGGTGATAAATCCTTAGTAGAGAAATAAATAGCTACACTGAAGCAGGATACCTACATGGTTTCAATACCTCATTGAATAAGCTCTCATTTTCTCACCAGACAATTTATAGACGACACCATTCTCCTCTCCATTTCTTCAGTCAAAGAAGCAAAGATAATTCAAATACTTGTTAAACTATTATGAGGAATCTTCAGAGGCAGCTCATTAATTATGGAAAGAGTTCTATGTCTTTTTCATCAATACCCATGAAGAGTAGAAAAAGTAAATTGCTAAAATATTTAGGTTGTGTGATTAAAAATATAAAAACCACTTATCTAGGGATACTTATGTTCAAAGGTAGCATCCCAAGTTCTATTTGAAATCTGCTCCTTGGATAGGTTTCGAGTCTAAACTGAGCAGGATGGAAAGGGGTTGTACAATCTAGTGTTGCCAAAGTCACATTGATTAAAAGCACTCTTCAAAATATCCTTGTTTACCTTCTCTCTATTTTCAAAATTCCCTAAAAGATTATTAATTTGATTAAAAATATTAAGAAGATATTCTTATGGGTAGGATTTGAAGATCATAATATAATACAGCTGGTTGTCATGGGATAAAGTATGCAAGCTGAAATCTCATCGTGGGTTAGGAATAAGAAACATCAGATAAATGAATATTTCCCTCCTCGCTAAAATAGGTTGGAGATTTCTCAAGTAAGACTCAAATTTTTGCATCATAATCAAAAATAAATATCTACAAGAGGACTTCATTGAAAACATCACTTCTTCTATGGATTTACCTTCTAGGTTCCCATTTCTAGAACTCCCTAATGAAAAGAACAAGATATTATTGCTAAGGGCATCAGATGGGACCTTGGGAATGGGACAACAATATCAGATTTTGGGAAGACAAGATGGAACTTGGACCTCGATCAGCAATATAGGACATGAGTTACAGAACTCAGATAAGCAAGATCAAGATTGAAGTATGGAAAGAGGACAAGTGGATATATTGAAAGTAGAAATGGGAAAACCACTTGGAGAAGACTATCACTAGAGGAATTAAATGAAATGTAAAGAGAAAATCTTGCTTTAATTCAAAAAAAGATTGCAAACATTTATATTCCTAACAAAAAGGTTGAGGATGAAGTAATATGGCAAGATTCAAGGGATGGTAATTATAGTGTAAAATATGGATACAACAGTCAGAAGCAAACACTCTCAGTCCTCATAATTGCTTGGAAAAAAGTTTGGTGTAAATAAATGATACCTAAGGTTAACTTCTTTATGGTGGCTCACTAGTACAAAATAATATCCTCACGGTTGACAACCTAAGAAAGAAAGGTCATATTCTTATCAACATGTGCATCCTTTGTAAAGAAGTGGAATAAACTATTGATCACCTCTTCATACATTGTAATTTTACATACTCTCTTTGGGGTCTCATTCTTGACAAAATTGGTTTAAAATGGGTCCAACTGAACTACTAGTGCAAGACCTAAAAGAAAACTGGTATTACCACACAAAAAATGTTCTCAGCTCAGACTCTTATGGGACCTAACCCTTCCCCACACATTTTAGGTTATATGGAAAGAGGAGGAATAAGAGTAATTTCTGAAGGGAAAATGTCTACAGGTGGACATTGTCTTCAAGACATCTTATTAGGCTTATAAAAAATAACTTTAAAGCATCCATCAAATGTAGAAAAGGAATCCTAAGGGATTAAGACATCAAATTTCTCAACAAATGACACTTACAACTCTCCCAAGATCATAAGCAACAGAAGTTCTAAAATTGCTGAGGAGTGAGAATATTTGTACGCATACTCAAGAAGGTTAGCACAAGTTAAACTTTGACGAGGTGGCTATTGGTAACCCAAGCGGAGTTTTGGGGGAGGAGGAGTAATCATAAATGATAAAGGTGACCTCATTGCGGCCTATGCTGGGAATATGGGTGTTCAAACTAATCATTATGCAGCAGCCTTAACAGCTTCATGGGGAATTCAACTCGCCAACTCTCTAAATATTTCTAAATTGTGGGTTGAAGCCTGAAGGGGATTCCATGAACATTCTGAATTGTTTACAAAGCAAATTCCTCCCTCAAGTTGGATAATCAAAAAAATCATTGAAGTACTCCATCCTCGTTCTAAAAAACTTCTCAAGCTATGAAATATCTCACACCTTTAGAGAAGGAAATAAGGTTGTTGATTTGTGTGCAAATATTGGAGTGAAATTTGATAAGCTTCAAAATTGGATAGGGATTGACAACACTCCTCCAGAGATCTTAACCATCATTAATAGTGAAAAACGAAAAGTGCAGAACTGAGGTGCCTTCGGGTGTGTTTGTTGCCTTTTAGAGGCCGGTGTTTTTTGTTCCTGTTGTGTTGGATGGCCGGCTTGCAGGTTTCTTTGGTTTTTTGTCTGTTTGCCCGTGGGAGCTGGTTTTGCTTTGTCTTTGTGCTGGTTCTATGCTAGTTCTGTGCTGGTTTCTTCTCCTTCACCAACTGTTTTTTGATATTTGGTCCTTTTTGGTTTCATGAGATCTCTATAGACATATCTGGATTGATGATCCTTGTTGTAATAGGCTAGGGTCCCTGCAAAAACCCTCTTTTTACCAAATATAACAAAAAAATTTACCAAGAGAACATTGAAATCATAGACCAAGAGAAAAAAATCAATTCCTACTCTTGTGGAGTTTGTCTCCTAGCTTCTCTGTAACCTTGCTTTTTTTACTTGAATTTATCTTTGAAAATATTTATTTGCACACATTTGAAACTATAGGAAAATAAGAAACATTTAAATATTAATAACCCTTACTTGTTCTCGTATGTGATTTTCATGCGCAGGTAAATATTATTTGGGAGCCCTTTCATCTGTGCACACACAATATTCAACAACATGTGTCTCGGAGGGAAGGGGGGTTTAAATAAATATTTCTACAACTAACCACCTAACCACCAACCACCCAAATGGACACAACTATTGGCCAACTAATCAAATAATTAATTATACATGCTCTGACACAATGTCAAGTCTGAGGTGTGATTTATTAATTAAACATTATCAATTAAATACAACATTACCAAAACATTTAAATAAATATATCAAATATTAAAGAACACAGGACACCAATTTAACGTGGAAAAACCACTAAAAGGGTAGAAAACCACGGAAGAAGAATTTCCATTTAATAGAGAAACAAAATTACATTCCAGTAAACTCCAATCTCCTCACTTCTCTCCCTCAAATTCACCCACAATGAATTACCCGAATATGGCCCACGACCATATTTAAATAACCCCAAGGGTTATGAATATTAAGTGACAGGGTATACCCCCCAAATTTACAAAATAATTAGTTATTAAATAACTAATAAATATAATATAAAGTTTATGTTAAATAATTAAGAATAAACTATATTCAAAATTATTTAACTATTGAACTAAACATTACACACAATAATATGTTCTAACACACGTTTCAAACTTTGGAATGGCTTCTTCCCTAGGGAGGAAGGTAGGATGGAATGGCCTAGTAGTAGCTCCAAAACTAGACCCTAAGGGCTGCCTCATGCTATGGATTCCCGAAGAACTTCCTTCGCCATTTTGGTTTTGGATGGCCTGGATCAACTGTATCATCCTATTCGCCAATATTTCTTGCCCTAGGGCAAACCTCTCAAGCCAGCACCAAACCAGCACCAAACCCTAGTCCCTCCCCTAGGGAAGAGCTCCAAAAATCATGTAAAACCTTCTTCTTGATGTCTCTGATCCAAATCAGCAAGCAAGTCTTCAAGAGATGTCTTTAATGCACCACCATGGAGAATTTTCATTCTCCACACCACATGGAGGTTTTTGTCCTCCTTGGATGCCACACAAGAGAGTTTTTGTCCTCAAGGGGAATGGTATTGATCAACTAGCCCAAAAAACCAAATGTAGATGTAAAATGCGCTAAAGATGATTTGCAAATGAAGTCATACAATCCCTTTTATACTCCTTGCTTGGTACTGAAGGCCAATTAGTTGAGGACCGACCTCTTAAGCTTCACTTTAACTTTTAATTGCTTCATTAATTCTTCCAAACCCAGCTGACCTACCTCCTAAAGGAAAAAACGCTAAAAGAAAACAATACATCTAATAAAAAAAAACTGAAATGAAGTGCAATTCCTTCCCTCGTTCACTTATTCTTCTTTGCCACGGAAAGGGAATGGCAAGAAGTCTTTGTTACGATTCAATTCGAAAAAGGGGACATTACATTCATTTACAGTTTATTGCTTTATTATGCCAATTATTAATGTTGTCGTGGCATTTCTTTTATTGGATACCATTGGATCAATCAAGATCAACAGCAAGGGGATGAACCTGATGGTGATAGACTTCTATCAGTTAGCAGATCTCCAATCTCCATCTATTTATGCTGAGTCATCTATAATCAATGATGTGAGTGGGGAAATTAATTCCTCTTCTATTGTCTTTCGTTTATTGAGTCCATCACTCGCAAACACTTAGATTCATAGAAACAATGGTTTGTGGACCTTAGAAGTCTTTAGCCTTGTACGCTAAGGGAAGAAGAGTTTCCTGACCAACGGAGCTTCATCTGATTCCATGAGACAACTTCTTAGGAGGAAAATCTCAGCAAAAATGGAATTGTCCAAAAGACTGTTGTGGAGTGCTACATTTCTGGTGGCTTTAAAGGAATCCTTGCTTGTAAGGATTACAAAATCCAGGAGTGTATTATTCAGTGGGCAAAAGAATGCAATAAAAGGAATGACGAAGAGGAGAGGACCTAAAGGGGATTGTGATATACAAGATGGTGCTTTTCTCAAGTCATCTCACTCAGTCTCAGTAGGAAGCTGGATCTTCATTAGCATTTGATAGCTTCTTCCTAACTCGATGGCCTCTTGATGAGAGTAGTCCTTCACTTTCTCTACTACGTTATGAATATGTATCTCTAGCCCAACTGATGGTTTTAAGATCTTGAACATGTCTTCAGAGGTTGAAGTGTCAGGCCAGTTCTAGAAAGTAAGTTCATCATCCTTTCTATCTTCCATCAATTTAATCAAATCTTCTTCATGTAGGAATCTGTTATTGATTCCCTGAGGGAAAGGGAATTGTTCCTAAATGCAAATTCTTAAGTGGCTCTGCACGCCACTTATTTTCTTGGCCAGTATGCCCAATTTGTTTTGAGATTTTGGTGTTGCTTCATGTTTATTTAATATGGTGAGGGTCTTTTGAGCAGCATTGAACCCCTATCAGAAATGCATCGCTGCAATCAAGTTATTAACTTGTTTGGCAAGGTGAACAGTTGGTTTCAAGAGATCAAAGCTTTTGAACTCTTTAAACCAATGTTCTTTAATGATTCATCGATCTCAACCTACACTGTTTGGCTCTAGACTACAATGCTTTCAATGAATTTAAGGGCCTCTGACAGGCTGAATATGGCTTAAGTTATTTGTTCCAATAGGACATGCATATCCCTTTGATCATTTCCAGACCTTTAACTTTATCCTCCACTTCCTTCAATTTTTCATCTCTCCTGGGATTGTTTACTCAGATTGGTATTAGAAGCTTTTTCAAGATCATATAGAGCTTGTGACAGTGTTGATTAGTTAGTTATTCAAGGAGGCAACCTGCAGTCCCCACAACTTAGCTCTGTTTTGCTCTTTCTATAAGGTTTCTTTTGTGTCCTCTAGTTTTTTTTCTTATTCTTCTGGATCTTTTTGACCACATTTAAATAATCAGTCTTGTAATGTCCCCTTTTTTGGATTAAAATAATTAATAATACTATTTAAGTTGGGCCTCGTCATTTCTAATCTTTGGCCAACTTAATAATAATATTATTATTAAAATAAAAAATATTTTTAAATGCTTAAAGTAAAATGAATGATTTAACTAAGTCGGCCAAATGTAACTTTAGGTTATATTATAAGGCAACTTATGTTTTATTATTAAAATGAAAGTGACTTTTAAATAAAGTAAGTTGGACACCAAAATTGAAAGAAAAGAGGAAAGAGAGGTTATAAAAGGAGGATGAAGGGGTTCATTTGGGGCATCTATCATCTTGATTTTAAGAAGTCGAGCACTTGTGCTTCTACACTCAGCCATTGAGGACAAAAACCCTCCTTGGTATCCTATTGGGGACGAAAACCCTTGATAGATTACAACAATTGAGGACGAAAATCCTCGATATCTTCGTGGTGGCTTCACTTAGGAGTCACATTTGAGTGTAATTTCAGATCATCATAGCTAGGGCATGATTTTCAGCCATTTCTAGGCCTATCTACACCCCTTTGGATTTCATATTAGCTTTTAGTGCATCAGCAGCGGACAAAATTGGTTGGTTTCAATTTGTAGTATCTCGTTTTGGTCTCCTCTTGCCATCTGCAACATCTTTTGTGACAAAATTGTTGTAATCTTATGCCGGTATTTTTCTTGTTTACGGTGTGAAAATAAATAAAAATAAATTCAGACTTTGGTATGAAAATTTATTTTTCATCATCTACTTGTACCAAGAAGGTTTCAAGATGCTTTGGGCCTTCTGGGTATTTTTGTATTGTGATTATTTGTTAAATAAAGGAAGATTTCAGATTGCTGTATTTTCTGTCTTACGGGTTTGCATAAAAAACATATTGCTGTTATATTTTGTATAAGGGTTTCCAGGAAATTTCAGAATTTCTTAGTTCTGTCCCGTACAGGACATTACAGGTCTTGACCATCTTTTGGCGTCATCAAAGACAAGGAGTCTATCTCTTGGCTCACAATTCTTAAAACCGATAGAGACTGCAGATTAATAATGATCTGCCGGTGTCATTTGGCTTTCATCTTTAACAGTAGTGTGGGTCATTTTTCCTCTGTGAAACTGTCGAGTCTTTGGATAAAATTGACTTCTTATTCTGCAGCCAGCCGGTCAGGGAGCCATCTTGGCATTCTACTCTTGATATTATTACCGAGTCGGAACCTCAATTTATTGGAAGTCTTGCATAAGATTCATTGGATATCCTGTGAGCTGCCATGAGGAGTTAATGGCTGAACCAGTATGAGGGAAATTTTGAGGAGTAAAGGGGGAATGTTGGCGAATTATGGGGGAAAAGTGGAACAAGGAGCGACCTGGTCAAGTTGTTGGAATGAAGGGGTTGGCATGGTAGAAGCCATGGTCATTGGTGAGAGTGAAACATGGTAATTGCCCCGGGATAGGAGTAGGACGAAACAAATGTGAAGGGGTTTGGAGAGATGTTTCTCATTGGAGTGGAAGGGTTGGCATCAGGTCTTACATTAACATTGGTAAGTAGATTGCACCAAGATGTGCAGGAAGAGACATAGATACAAGGGGAAAAAAGGAACTAGAATGTATAACATTTTGCACATGGACACTATATACAAGGAGAGGATAAATGGAAAGGAGGATTTACAAGGGACTGTGCCATAAGGCCTGACACAAAAGAGGTGGAGCTATGTGCAACATGTATGGAGCGGGGGTGATAACTAAAGGGAAACTAGATGCAATAGCGGTACATGTCGTGCTTACTATAGTTCTGAAGGATGTAGCTGCAAGAGGTGAAGCAGGAGGCTTCTCTTCCTCGACCTCCTTATTTTCTTGCTTTTAATCTCTCTTGTATGTTTATGTAGAAGTATCTCTGATATCATGAGGTTCCTACTGCCTCCGATTTTCTTCATCCGTCTCCTCGTCATCTTGTCCCTTATCATTCAGTGATCTTTGCATCTCAATGACCCCTTGTGGAGCTCCGGAGGTTGTTTGTTACAATTGTGATGAGAGCTGCTCAGATGCACTTATTTGCTTTTGAGTGTTTGAGGCCTCTTTCCCTTCCTCTTCAGCATTGGATGGCCATTATGTTGTGGACTCATCAGCAGAAGTAGCGGTCTCTTGAAAATTGCAAGCTATTGGCCAGAGAAGGTGCCTCACTTGTTGGTGCTTGGCCTTTGGAAATACCCAAGAATTTCTTTGAGTGAAGTGGCAAAGAAAGAAGGCTCGTGTTTCCTAGTTCCTATGCCATCTTTGTTCCAGGGTTTAGTGGGGGCACCGATCACCATCAGATCCTCTATGCCTTGTTCATGTACTCCGAGTCCACCACATGTGTGGCCTTGTTTTTCCAATATCTTATTGTCTTACCCATATTTGGTGGTGTTTTTCTTATAGCTTAAGTCTGCCTTTTGTGTGAGACCGACCTCAATAGGATTACAGACTGATCTTTCTTCCTATGATGATTCTTTTTGACTGTCGGATAGAATCTCATCCCATAATTTTTCGAATGTATCATCTTCAGGGAAAGGACATTATGCATCAGTTCTATGGCCAGCTTGAACCCTGAATTTTCATCAGTTATTGTTCTTTGCATCCTTCCACCTTTGATCACTTGATTGTTTCTTTCTTCTTGTCATTGTTTAATTCTTTCTTCTTTCACTTCTTAATATATGTTTCTTGAGGGATAGGCCATTGTTGCAGTGCTTTTAGTAAAATGATCTCCCATGGGGAGACCTTTGATCTCCTTTTTTGACCATTTCCTCCAATTTCGCCTGAAATTGTTGTTGATGGCTTTGTTTTTTTCCGTCTTCCAAAGGGATTTTTCAAATCTTCAACCTAAGGCCTTTTCAGATGGACAGCTGATTGGGTGCTCCTAATCTGCTTTAGCCTGGTTGCGAAACATCCCTCAAGATCATTTATCCCCTTTGGTTTTTAAGGGATGTGCCTCTAACTTCTTGTTCAAAATAGGAGTTCTTTTTTTGCTATGGTGACTAAACACTAAATGACAACAGATGGTAAGCCTTTTTGTTCTTTCCAGCTCCAAAAGCCTACTTGATCAGCTCTGCGTGTCTCAGAAATGCCAGGGCTAGTACTTTGTTGAACACATATTTGGGCAAGGTAAACTGTTAGGACATGTTTGTGATCCAAATGTGTTAGTATATTTTTAGTACTATAGGTGTAATAAAATAAAGTTAGCAATATTATATTAATCATTAATATAAAGTTAATGAGGTTATGGGTAAGGTGTTAGTAGTTACGGGTTGTTTGACTCCATTGGGTGGTTGGGTCCCATTGCCAACCTCCCAAGAGTTTATTAAAAGCTCATCGGATGGAAAACAAATGTAATGAAGTTTTAAGGTAATAAAGTTAAATATTTTCCTGTTTTAAGCTCTTGTAAATGGAGTTCTTCCTGCAAACCTATGTGCTCTTTTACTATCAGTGGTATCAGAGCTTTATGGCTGTGCATCCTGAGGAGGAAGAAGCCACCATGTAAGAGCCATAATGATGTGCTGTAAGCTTTCTGAAGTCTGAATATTACAATTTGCAAATTCGCATATTGAAGAGCATTGGAGTGAATTTTGTAACTGCTGATTTTTAAAACTGTGAGGCACCATTCATTCTTTTGCTGCTGCAAACAAGAAAGAGCCATTCCGGCAAACTTATTGATCTGGAGAAATTCTTAATTGCTGTTGGAGGCCATTCCTTGCCTGGGTTCAGCAATAAATATTGCCGTTTTTTGCTGGTTTTAAGCTTCCAAAGACTCATATTATTGTGGTTTTTTGCTCCTCTTCACTTAGGTGCCCCCCTAATGGACTGATATCTGAGCTGGAAGCTGCTTTAACGTGATCTGTAGAAGTAAGGTGTTTGAATTTCAAGCCAGCTGCAGCTCCTTCCATGTGGCGTTGGAAGCTTAAATGTGGCACTGAATACTTCCAACCCTAAATATAGAAGCATTAATACTTCATCCAAATTCAATTAGTGCCCCCCTCAGTTCTATATCTGCAGCAAAAGCATATCAGAGTCACGGGTATGCAAATAAATAATCTCTTATTTTTGAAGAGGAAAAGTTAGCAAAACAGTAGCTTAAATGTACTGGTGGTGTACTTAAAGACATGTTCTGAGTTGTAGAAGAAGTGGTTAATTTAATATTGTAAAACACTTGTGAAAGGAAGGTCAAGGGTTCAAACCACACAAATGCCCAAAATAATTTACAAAGAGGTAAATTGAATTAAAAGTGAATACCAGGAAAACAAATACCCGCAGTCACAAATATTGCTTCAACTTTATTGTTGGTGCATGTTTTTGTACAAAAACCACTTTTCTGAAAAATAGATTCTGCCCTTATTCCAACGAGTACAAACAAGGAGGAGCGCATGATGTCTTGCTATGAAATTTTAATCCTTGTAAACTAGTCATATTTGCTGAATTTGCATTGAGGGGGGATCTGCCTAGCATGAACAAGAAGCAAATCTTTAAATTAGAGTAACTTTTTCATATGGTGGTCAAAACTGTCATGCGGCCACTTGTTTTTTATGGAAAATGATTTCTGAATCAATTGGAATGTTCAATTTCTTGTTCTTGCATCTTTGCATATAAGTTTGTGCTGAAAATGAAGAAAATATGTATTGTAATGTATGATATGCGCATTTTTAGTGGAAACCAACACCCTGATTCCTCTCAAATGTTGTACTTCAAAACCATGGGTGTAAGACTGTTTCCCACCACTTGTGTTGTCAGAGATGATGTAGTTGCACTTTAGAGGTTACAGGACCCCAATGAAATGATAGGTTGGCAGAGCCAACGACACACCCGTCTTGTGCGAGCTACTAGGCTCAAGGTTGGGATCTGCTATAGTAGCAATTGGTTTTGGCTTGTGGTGTTTCCTTATAGTTTTGGTTTTCAACTTCTTGAAATCATTGAAGAGGAGAAGACATGGTTGTTGTGATTGGTTTGTTGCTGCAGGGTCTTCTCACCTCTCGGTTGATAGAGGGGAAGAGACATTTACCTTCGATTAGTCGTTAGTGATTGTACAAGTTGACATAGGCGTTGTTATCACTGGCAGTGTTGAGCAAAGAGTTGTCAACATTATTGGGCATCAGGGAGACGTGCCATACACAGTACGTGATAATCATTTGGCGGATTTCTGTGTGAGATCTAATGTGGATTACATAGTTGAGCAGGCTTTGATTGTGCTTATATTGCAATATGGTACGGAATGGTTTAAGGTGATGGACATGCTTGTGTAGCATTCATCATTTGTGTAGCGTGTTCATCATTCACGCAGTAACTTGTGAGGTATTGTCGGGCTTTTGCATAAAGCAACAGGCTCTTGTGTGAAGCGACACTGGGGTAATGTCACAGTTCACAAGGTATCGTAGCGCTTTTACATGAAGCAACAAGCTTATGTGCAAAGTGGCATCGTGAAATATCCCTTGTGGGATACCACTTAAAGATGCACCAAAAAAATAAGAAATTGCAGCAAACCCAAATTCTGATTTTTGCAGATTTTTAACAGTTAGGGCAGCCAACTAAGAAAATTGATATCTCTCAAAATACTCACTCAAATCACTTAAAATTTTTACGAGAACTTGCTAATATTATAAAGAACATAAGAAAAATATTTTTGGAATTTTTGGAATGATATAATGCAGCCAGAAAATTACAGAAAGCCCTAAAAACTTCAAAAATTCATATCTTCTCAAGTAGGCATGATAAAATTATGAAATTTTGGAAATAACATCTACTAATAGTGAGAATGAAAACCCAACCTCCACATCTGAAAATGGACACCGGGAAGCTTTAAAAAACACTACTGCAAATCTGGAACTGAGTAGATAAAACCCTAGAAAATAGATAAAAATCTAAATTTCTGGAAATAATATCTACCATTGATATAGAAGAGATCCCATCCTCCAGATCTGGAAACGGCACACTGAAACCCTTTCAAAAATTGTTGCAAAATCCCAAAGTGGGTCGCTCCCCTTGGGAAGAGGCCAAAAACCCTCAAAGTGTCTCTAAATATGGCGCCAAAATCTGCTCTAATCGCTGCCACAAATCAGATCTGAAAACCCTTGGATTATCTCCACAAATGTCACCGAAACCCTCAAACCCTTCCTCTGAAACCTCTGAAAATACCTCTGTAAAACAGCCTTGAAAACAGCTCCAAAATGACAAGCTAGGGTAGATCTCTCACCACCGAAGAATGCCCTGCTAGCTAGGGATAGATCTCTCACCACCGAACCTAGGGTCCTTGTGAGATTTCACTCCACAAGTTGTAAATTTGCAAGCAACAGTTGCACATGAAGGAAAATAATTATGTATGCAAGAATGTCTCCATCACTCCCCCAAACCTCTTTTTATAACATCTCATTACCTTTTTCCAAGTTGGGCGCTCCATGTGGGACTAAAAAATGACGTAAGTGACCCCAACGAAGAAATAGAATAATAAAGTACCATAAGTGACCCCAACGAAGAAATAGAATAATAAAGTGTTATGGGGTCCCCCCCTAACAACAAAA
This sequence comes from Taxus chinensis, assembly GCA_019776745.2. Lineage (NCBI taxonomy): Eukaryota > Viridiplantae > Streptophyta > Pinopsida > Cupressales > Taxaceae > Taxus > Taxus chinensis. The sequence continues at coordinate 348,640,724 of CM034146.1, read as the reverse complement.
CATAACATCTAGTCCCTCCAAATCACTTTATGCTCATGTCAACAAAAAATTATAACAAATGAACTAGATATTCACACCCAATAGCTCCCAGCGTCCCTAGTCCCTTGGGTATGACCAAGGCTGGGACTCGAATTGGCCCTTAGGCCTTTGGCGTAGGAAAGGGGACATTACACATCGGTTGATCAATACCACAATGTATAGTGTGTCAAGTTGCAGGTGTGGCAGAGATTATTGATTGACATCACAATCGTTTGCTTCAAATCATCCTCTTCTACACCCCTTTAGATCAAGGGGTGTTTATTAGGACATGTTTGTGATCCAAATGTGTTGTTAGTAATATATGTGTGATAAAACAAAGTTAGCAACTTTATATTAATTATTAATATAAAGTTAATAAGGTCATAGATTAGTTGTTGGTAGTTAGGGGTTGGTTGAACCTGTTAGGTTGTTGGGTCCCATAGCCAACCTCCCTGGAGCTTATTAAAAGCTCATTGGATGGAAAATAAATGTAATGAAGTTATAAGGTGATAAAGTTAAATATTTTGCTTTGTCAATGGAGTTCTTCCTGTAAACCTATGTTCTCTTTTACTATCATAAATAATGGTTCACAAAAACCATGTAACATAAAAGTGGTGTTTTGAGAGCTTGAAAGGAAATAAGCATCCTATATAATCTTTCTACTTTTACATGTGCCACTATCTGAGCAGGTAACCTTCGACGAAATCATAATACATGCCTTCGAATATAAGGGGGTGTCATTACCTACCCATTTCAGATCCACGTGGGTGAACTTCTCAAGATTTGATGAAGGATGAAGTAGGCAAGGGAGGCAAAATGTGTAGAGGATGGGAAGATTCAAAATCTCTTATCTACTTGTGCATGGAGTTTATAATTGATTCATTGAAGTAAAAAACTATGGGGTTTTAAGGATCCAAGTGTCTAATGCCATAACATGCAGCTAATTGGTAAGCATAGACATCTCTATCATGGTCCAACGCAAAGAGACAATTTGAAATCTCTCAGCTCTCAGTGCATGGAGTTCATAATTGATTCATTGAAGTAAAAAACTATGGGATTTTAAGGGTTTGAGAGTCTAATGCTATAACAATTAGCTAATTGGTGAGCAAAGGCATCTCTATCATGGTCCAACACAAAGAGATAAGAAGTCTTGCCTACTACATCCAAAATGCTTTCTTTAAAGTGTTCATTGCAAGGGGTAGTTGAACTCTCTTTGAGCTTATCCATTACTTTCCTTTCCTTTCCCAAAAATGTTGCCTTATCTTCCATTTTCTCCAAGCACTTATTTCTTATTACCGACAGTGACAAGAAATCATGCTTATTAAATCTTGAAAGCTTTCTTTAAAAATTATTCATTGCAAGGGGTAGCTGAAACTCTCTCAGATCTTATCCATTACTATCATTTCCTTTCCCAAAAATGTTGCCTTATTCTCCATTCTTTGCACTGGGGCTGGAATAGGTTTTGTCCAGTACTGCTTTTATTCTTCTTGAGGATGAATTGTGACTTTCTTAGGCAAAATGGAACGCCCATTCCTTGCACTATTTACCATTTTAGCATTGTAGAAATTGGTTCGGCCTTTGCTTCAAATGCTCTCATCTTTCACAGGAAGTTGAAGTTCTAAATGTTTGTGCACAATATGATTCAACTAAAAGATCTTCCTTGCAATATAAGAATATTTTGCAGCCAAGCTACTTTTAGGCTCTTAATGAGAATTGTGCCCAATCAAATCATTTTTTGTTAAAACCGATACATCATTCTTTTTACAACTTTTGTGATTTTAAAGTTGATTTTTTAATAGGAACCTTTATTACTGTTATGTACTTTAGGCTTCATATCATATGGTTATTTCATTTGTGGACATGCGGTCCATGCAACCCATGATCTGGCTTACCTTAGCCAGTACATATATCAAGATCAACAGTGAAGGGAAATTTTAGGACTAACCAGTGCTAGCCTTTCACCAAAGTCCTAATCGTTGGACAAGTGTCCACAAGGAGAATCTCGTCCTTCCAGATGGAGACCAATTGTACCTAGAAGGAAAACAAAATTGCGAAAAGATGTAACATTTGCTGTTGGTCAAATTTTTCATGTGGCAACAAATCATCATCCAGCCAAGTAATAATGGGATACTTTCTAGTGTGCCCATGGCTTCTGTTGGAAAGGGCCCAATCCGATAAGAGAGAATACATGATCTGCCCTTTGTCCGGGGAATAAACTTGAATGTTGATACGAGTAAGGGTGGTTGATCCGACATGCTTTAACAGTCCTTTCTCTGCTGATATGGTGTGTTCTAATGATTCAAAAGATTGTGTTGTCTAGTTGAGTGCATGTGGCACTCGATTTATCGACTGCCTTGGTCTATTTGTTGTATATATTGAAAAGTAGGCACTACTGAAGGTATATTTTCCCTTAGAAGCATTCACCATTTATCTCTAATAGAAAGAAAGAAAAAATTATATTAATGTCCACAAATGACCAATATAGGTTGATGGGACTTGAGAATACAACCATATACAATAGAAAGTGCTAGGGTAAAAGGACCCTAGGAACAACCCTCAAACTAAACAAAAATATATATAGACTTAGCTAGTATATAGACTTGGCTTTCGATTGATGGCAAACTTGTATTTCTTGACACATTTCAGTTAAACGTGTTGCTATTATTTCTCTATCCTCACTTAAAACCAATGTGTATGATTTGATCGGTGATGTGTTGCAATATTAGATTCATTCCTCTTGCATATTATGAGCTACATTGATAGTTGTTTAATTCAGGCTGTGGCAGTTTCGTATTACTCCTTTTGAATAAGGTTTGATGTAGTTCTATCTTGGCACATCGCCTTTCAATTCATGCATTACATGTTCTCACCCTTTTCTCCCAACACAACTAAGTAGAGTTAAGCTAGGGAAGTCGGTTTGATCTAGAGATTCTCTTAGTTTAAAATGCCTATGCTTTCCATTGTGGCACTTTAATTGCGAGTGTATAATCTACACATTATAGTCTAGCAATTAACAATGATCAACACGTATGCTCAGCTAGAATGTCACAAATAAAAAATTGATAGAATGATAGAATTGTTCTATAAAAATTGTCAATTTGTAAAATAATATCTAAGATGAAATGACACCAGAAAACCTCTACATTAAAGTCCCTATCCAAGAATGGCCATTTTGATCATTCCTAAAGTTTGGGAATCCAATGTAAGGGTAGATAAAGGGGTATGTCTTATCCCATTGAAGCTAGGGTATACATTCTAGGGGCGCATTTTTTGTGCTCAAAAAGTGATTGGGGTCTTCTAGGTGCATCCATTTAAATAGACTTGTTTACTATACTATACCACAAGGAAAACAAAGTAGATAGTATTTAATACAATGATCTATTATGCAGATAATCCTCCTCAAACCCAAGGGTAAGCAAAAGTCGATTTCTCTATGTGCGTATTGAACTATAAAAGAGGGTGGGATAGATCACTATACATTCAATACAGCTCATTTTTTAATCTTCCTATATAACACTCAACAAGAATAAACAAACAAATTTTAAAAATAAGAATTAGAAGATGACCAAATATGATCGATAGAAGATAGCTTCCATTAGTTAAAAAAACATCCACGAGTTCATTTTTTCCATTTTAGACATCTCTTGAGATAATATCTATCTAGAGTCTACCTAACATGGGAGGTGTTTCATCTCACCTCAAAGCAAGTGATGAAATAACCTAGATGAGATGAAAAAAATAATATCTTCAAAGGAAACCATAAATCTAACTCTCCTCACCTCAATAACTCTTGACTAACTAAACTTGAGAAAAAATATCATAAATCATGGAAAATAACCCCATACAAAAGGAGTAACACCCTGCCTTTCTCATTGATCAAAGCCTCATGAATAAATCTACATCCAAGGACAACAAGACATCCCCAAATAAATTTTTATTTTGAAATGAATGTTTCATATATTAACAAAACAAAATTGCAACAAATGCAAGAATTAGGAAATGTACAGGGATAAATACAAGAAAGATTACACTTTTCTTAAAACAACCATAAGCGCAACCAAATCAGAATAGTCTCTAGGGTCAAACTGCTTAGCTTCCTCAAGTAAAAGATGCCCTTTTTCTGGGAGTTGCATTATGACGTCACCCTTCCAAGCATGCCAAAAATCTTGCAATTTACCCACGTCCTCCCTGAATACATAATTGCATCTGAGTTTCCATAGAATAAAGAGAGCAGCAACCCACATACAATGCCATTTACTTCTGAATGGACCTCAAATAAGCATGTTGGAGTCTTCCAGCAAAGCTGCCCTCCAATGAAGATGTCCTTGGAAGAGTACTGACATTCTGGTCTGAACTTCCCTCCAGCAAGATTTCACAAATGAGCATTCCCACAATAGGTATTTAACAGTTTCTAATTTAGCACAATAGGGGCACAAACCATTTGAGAGGCCACTTTTTGGTAACCGAGTTTTTTGTAGGCAGCCCCTGGTATATTACAAGCCACACAAACACTGTTAATTTATAAGATACTTTTATTGTCCAAACACTATGCAATCTACACACCCCTAAGGACTTAGCATCGTAAGCAGTCCATCTTGGATTAAAAACAGGTGTTTGAGGACATTTCTGGTGTAGCAATTGATAGAACAGGTGTGCATGATACTGATAAATGGGATGACCAGATATCCATCGCCAATCCCTCCAAATGGGACCTTTCAGTTCCCAGTTTAACTTAAACATATCTTCATGTGGGATAAGGTTTTGAATATCTTTAATGATTAATCGATCTGAATTGGATGATGCAAATTCTCTAGCTAGTGTCATCCAATCCTTCCAATCCCAACCATTGGCATCCCATAAATCCTTCCATACAAAGATTCTTTTTTTGCTAAGCCTACGAGCCTAGAAGCATGGGATAGTAGCAATAGAGGTGTCCTGAAGTTTCCATGTCCAAATTGGCTTTTTGGCCAGGTCCCACCCCGTTCGAGCACTAAAAACCCTCCACATGAGCAACCCTGCAACTTTTCTCCAAGCATTCCAGATACTTCGAAGAACAAAGGCATGGATCTGAAAATTCCTAGGATCCGCAATAATAGCACAAAGACCAAATTTACCTTTGATCTTGCCTAAGTGTTGGCCTGAGAGTATTCTGTGTCTCATGAGATTTTTTCAGGAAGAAAATCCTTCCAAACAATGAGTTATCCATTTGCCTGCCAATATGTATCCTTGAGTTACAATATCTATTAATCCCAAACCTCCTTTTCCCTTGGGCCTTATGCAAACAGACCATGGTACCATATGCAGGCCTTTAGCACCACCATACTCATTTTATTCTATATCTCACAAAAAAATCAGAATATTGCCTACCTATACATATAACTAATACAGAAATCATAAACACATCTTTCAGAAAAATGACAAGAGATATCAACCTCAAGTCCTTCATCTTGGATTTTTCGCATATGACATTGATTAATAATTCCATTACCTTCTGCATGAATTTCTCAATAGCTGATGAAAAATGGTGTCAATCTAGCTGCATCATTGTGTTAGGCTCGAAAAAATCTTTTTGAGAAAAAAAGACTCCAAACTCCACTGTATGGCCAAGATATTAAGATTTTTCGATTGACTTCTTCAAGTACAAAAAATGAACTTCTAAGTAACAATCAAACGGATGTCAAATTTAAGTTTAAAATTTCCCCATTACGGTCAAATACACGTCAAATTTAATATCAGAAACTAATTGTTAACAACTCACAGACATTACAGTCCATCAACACCACCGGCTGCCATTGTAGAATGCCTATTGGTTTAATTATCAAACATTCAAAACAAAGCTTCTTAAAAGAAAAACAATGTAACTCAATGGTAGATTGATAACAAATTTGCCCAGGGATTATACTCAACAACCTCCAAATACTGAATTAAAAACACAAGCTCTTCTCCAACATATGACAAACTAGTGTTACATAAGTTTCCAGGATTATGGGACACGTTTGAAGGACAGTGAAACAATTCCTAGATTTTGAGTATGGTGTGGGGACAACTATTAAAAGTACTGCTATTAGGTTCCTAGATCTCGTCCAATATGTCGCTATATGATTACCAAGAGTTGGTGGTTATGCCTGGTTGTTGTTGACTCTCTACTACTTGATGCATACTTTGATGTAGAGGTAACACATGAGAATGTACCCTTCATTTTATGCACTGTTTCATTGCATGAATTGCATAAACTTCCCTTCCATAGGTTTGCCAGAATACTTCACATACAACAAACTAGTGTTACAGACAACAGCTTGCAAGTTACAACATGTACTCGCACATTCAAGATCATGTATCAAAATTACATCCAGATTATGTTTCCAACAAAGAGATTATATGTTCAAGAAGATGATTTCATATATTTATCTTTCTTTTTCCCCTTTTGGTAGATAGATTTTGTTGTGTATTCCATTTGGATCTATTTTTATAGAATGCATTATTTATTAGAACTTTACTTTGTCGCCATATGCCTTTACTATAAAAAATTTGGTCAATATAGGCATAGGAGGTGAAAAAAATGGAAAGGTACTCATGCTCATTTCTTTTCAACAATTGAACAGATATGTCAGACAAGCTTCAGTAATTGCTGAACATAATTTTTTGAAATGCAGAGATTAAAACTTTTATACAAGTATTTTTGATGAATTGTCACGGTGATAGAATTGTATAATCTTCTTTTCTTGTTATTCTTGTTTTGTTCAGGTAAAAAGTATAACAATTTCCTCCTCCCTTCTTGTGTCTTGCATTAGAAAACCCTGTATACTGCCACTCAAATCTTTTGTTTCCCTCCATCCAATCATTGTTGGCGAACATTTCTTGAGCCAGTCGCTTAAGTAATAGCCCATTAAATAATGAACGCATGTGGGTGTTAGATGCACCTGCATGACAAGATCACCGAGGAAAAGTTATTAAACCCTTGTTTAAGAATCAGGCTTTATATTTTTTGTATTAAGGTTGGGGCCTTATATATAGCTCGCCTTTTATAAAAGGATCCTTTTGTATCAACATTCTACAGGCCATAATTCCATGTCATTCCATCCACTGGCAAGCTGATCAGGACTTGTCTTGTTGGCCTCTGATCCTTGTTCGTTCTGCCAACTTGACACTCAATCATGTGGCTATCCCATATGATTTCCTTGTCTTCTTAGTCACCCACGAAATGAATGGCCACCACCATATGCTTTTATAAAGGCATCCACCTTAATATATTTTCCAAAATGCCACGGTGGACTTTCCCTACATTTGTGTCGTTTTATGGGCGTAAATCAACGGTCACAAACCTTCTTTGTATTTTCTTGTCAGTCTTAAGATCTCTGATCCTCATTCATTTTACCAACTTGGTAGATGATCAAACAATGCGGAAATCTATGACAACATTTTGTTCAAGGCAAAGGCTATTAGTTGGAAATCTGGTATGCCCCATTGAGCACTTTTTACTAAGCATGTGGGTTTCAAAGCCATCACAAGTAATAAACAAGCAGGCTTATGAGAACCTAAGGTCGCTTAGGCCTTAATCTCATGGCCATGACCACCATACATTAAGCCAACGGGTTTCAAATACAATCAAAGGATAGCCTCAAACAACCATGCTCCACAGGTAGACGCCTTTGTGCATGAACAATGCTTAGGAAAACCAAAAAGAAAAGAAATATTTTTGGTTGATGCAAGATTGTTAACAACCCAAGGATGCTCTCGAGTCAGACACCTCAAGTAAGAGAAAATGTGAGCTCCTATTTGCTGACTTTGATTGAAATCCTCTAAAGAGTGGCCATGAAGATCATTTCACTTTAATTCAACCAAGTCAAAACTTCTTTTGATTTGTTCTTCCACTTGAGAAAATATTGCAGATGCTCTTGGCCTCATCTATTTGACAACTCTAGAATTAGGAATGGATTCTATTTCTTCCCTCACCTACCCACGGACTTGTTGCCTCCAATCAAGAAGGTAATAATCTAATTCATTCATGTCACTAACTAGTTGTCCTTCATGAAAGGAAAGATGAGAATGTGATCCATCAGCGTCATTGATTGGTTGTCATTCATGGAACATATATTAGTTCGCTACATTGAAGATGGAAGAGATATCCATCTCTTCAAGCTACTTGATCTCAATGTCATTCTTAGAAAATCTCTTTAGAATTATACATGGTCCAATCTTTCTTCCATGTGAGCTTGTCGTAGCTCCCCTTTGGAAACTTTTCTTTCGTCACCTACTTGGACTTCCTTCTCCTGTTTCTTCTAATCAGCACACCCCTTGTACTTTTTAGTACTCTACACCAATTGTTTCCTCTCTTGGTTATGCACCTCTTGCATATATTCTATAAAATCCTTTACTTCTACACTCTTCATGCCTACATATGTCAAGGTTCTCAATTTTGTGACACCTCTAGGCCTATAACCACACACAACCTGGAACAATATCCTTTTTGTACTTTTGTTCACTAAGTTGTATGTAAATTCAACTTGTGGCAAGACCAAATACCATCAATCTGTCTTGTTTCCCACAAAACATCTCAACAAATTTCCAAGACTTTTGCTCACTACAGTTCATCCATCTGTTTGTGAATGATAGACACTGAATTGCGATTCAATACCCAACATTTTCCATGTTCTCCAAAAATAACCAACAATTTTTGTATCCCTGTCATGTACTATGGATTTTGGAATTTTGTGTAATTGTACAATGTTAGTGGAATCATTAATCTTTTTAAGAGCAATAAAATGTGCCATCTTTGAGATACTATCCACAACAAAACCAAAGATTACCTTATTGGGTGCAAACAATCCCAACATAAAGTCCATGCTTATATCCTCCCATGGTCTTTTTGGTATAGAAAATGGTCAGTACAACCCTGCATTCTAGCTTGCACATTTGGTATGCTCGCATCCTCTCCAATTTTGCACAAACTTCTTCACATCCATAGCCATCCTTTGCCAAAATACCTCATTCATTTGTGCCAAAGTCTTATCAATGCCGAAATGACCTGCCAATCTCCCACTATGCATCTCCTTCACCGAATCCTCCCTCATTGATCCTTGGGGCATACAAAATAGTTTCCCCTTGAATAACAGCCCCTCCAACAAAAAGAAATGCAGCCATGGAGTCTTGTCCATGCTAACTAAATTCTTGCATGCTGCCCCAACATCCTTAATGTCGACCTCCCCTTTATAAATCGAATCACTTCCACCTCCATCTCAGTCAATAAAAATTTTCTTCTCCTCAAAGCATATGCAACCTTGTTAGACTCTCCACTTCTATGTTTTAAAACAAATGAATAACTATGAAGAAATTCCACCTATTTCATACACCTTTGACTCAACTATCTTGACTATTCGACTATAGGCCTTGATCTGTGAAAAGACAAATTCCTTCGGTAGCATATAATGTCTCCATTTCTTAAGATCTTGCACAATTGCATAAAACTCTTGATCATACATGAAACACTTATTTTTCGCATCATTGAGTTTCTCACTTAAGTAGGCAATAGGTTTGCCCTCTTGACTCAAGAATGCTCCTATTGGTGTTCCACTGGAATCACAATCAACTTGAATTATCTTGTTGAAATGAAGAAATACTAATAATGGCTATCCTATTATCTTCTTCTCCAGCAACTCAAAAACTCTTTATCATGTTTGTCTGCACAATTTTTTTCAATCTCTAATAGTTTCAGTTATGGGTGCCCAAAATAAACTAACGTTATGAATAAACTTCCTATAGAAGTTTTCCAGTCCATGGAAACTTCTTACTCAAATGTGTTCTTTGGTGTAGGCCACTCCAAGAGAGCCTTTACCTTCTTTGGGTCTAACTTCACCCATCCTAAAATACAACAAAACCTAAGTATAACAACTCATTTTGCATGAAACTACACTTCTTCAGATTCACTGGTAACTTCTCTTCTCTCAACCTTTTTAGCACTTGCTTCAAATGCATTAGATGTTCTTTAATGTCAGAATATCTTCCAAACATACAATCACAAACTTACCTAGATAAGGCTTTAGTACTCCATTCATGAGTCTGATAAATGTATTTTGTGCATTGGTTAATCCAAATGGCATGATTAGCCATTCATACAACCTCTCCTTTGTCTTGAAGGTTTTCTTCCATTTATCTCCATCTCTGATTCTGATTTGGTGATATCATTTTTTGATTCAATCTTTCTGAAGTACTTTGCTCCACTCAAACAACCATCCAATGCAAAAGAAACCTATACTTATAGTGGTTTTATTGATGGCTCTAGAGTCGATTCACATCCTCCATTCACTGCCCTTCTCTATTGCTTCTCTTGATGGAATCTATTCTAGTACAACTAATGAATTTGTTACCTATTATTCTCTTGTTGTCGCTCTTCATGTAGATCTTCCAAACTCAAGTAATGGTGTGCCAAGTATTTGGGCTACTTAGCAATGAATCTACGAGCAAGTTCATTGAAGCAAAAGTGTCTATAACTTGGATTGGTGTGCATTGCAATTCTTTGATTTCTTGACATCTATTCTCTAACTATGATATTCAACAAGTCGAAGTCCCCTGTTAGGATTTCTTCTCTCTCTTGGTTGTGCACAATACGGTGTAATATCCCTTTTGGGGACAAAACTGAAAATTACGGAAATTAGCTCAAACCCCAATATTAGCAAGTCTGATTTTAAAATCAGCAAAACTAAAATAAATCTGAAATCAGCAATCTACAAGGGCAATGAACTGATTATGAAATTCAAATCCACTTTCACCAAGCAAATCAATGAGTAATGCCACAAAACAATTATTCTAGCCAAGGCAATATTTATGAATCACAAATATATCAAAAGATGGATGGATTATCAAATTACACAGCTATAATTAATTATTTAAATCAGTAACAAACTAGCCAAAACCGAGGGCTAGGAAAAATAGTAAACCCTTGTCAAAAATCACCAAAATGGAGATTCTGGCTTTCTAAAATATGCCAAATCAGAAAATGAAGTGAGATCTCAATTTTATACCCTCTAGGGCACCAAACCACCCTCCAAAGTAGGTCCCTCCACCTAAGGAAGGCTGCCCAATGCCAATAAAACTCTGAATATTAAGTATTCTCCTCAAAGCTGCAATAATCTTCAAGCTCAATCAATGTTGAAGGGTTTTCGTCCTCTAAAAAAACCACTAGAAGGGTTTTCGTCCTTTTAGGAAGCCACACAAGAGGGTTTTTGTCCTCAAGTGGAAGAACAAGGAGCAACAAGCTCACAATGTCCAAATAGAGAAAATGCGCCAATCTAGATGCCCAAATGAGCTCCTCTAATCTTCTTTTATACCTTTCTTTGGCGCCAAAGCCCATAAAGGTAAGGGCAACCCCTAATAAGTCATTATAATATTTTATTGAGCTTCGTTAAAAGCATTAAACCCAACTGACCTCTTTAATAGCTTATTTCTTTAATTTGAGCTTATTTAAAAGCTCACCAACCTAGTCGACTCACTAATAATGGGAAATACAAGAATAGAACATGAATATAAATGATGAAACTGAAAATATAATCCATGGTTTTCCATTGTTCAACCATTGCTTTCTTAAGAATCCTTTATTTCAGATTATATAAAAAAAAGGGACATTACATATGGACAAACTCTTTTTTGATACAGTTTGTTGCTTGCCCTTAATTTTTTGTTGGAGACATATCTCCGTACTTCACCTCACCGATTTGGGGTGGTTTGGGAAAATAGCACTAGAATTGTAGGTTGTTTGGTCTATAAATTTTAGAGTAAACCCATCAACAATTGTAGTATAAAAGTAAAGTATATATAGACAAGTAAACGATTTTATTACAAATTGTAGTATCCCTTTTAGGGCATATTAGCACAATTTTGGAATTCAGCTGAAAGCTTTATTCAAAATTGAAAACAATCTAAAAATGAACCCAAAACTTGTATAGAAATCCACCAAATTCTGAAGTACACTTGCAAACCATTTTGGAAAATTATTAAATTAATTTATAACAAGTATAGGCACCACGCAACTTCAAATCTGATTTTTATTTATTTATTTTCCACGTTGTGAATTAAATAATTACAGCGGTACATATAATTGCAAATTCAACAACAAATAACAAACTAGTGGAGAGATGATGCCCTTTCAAGCTCCCAACATCACAGCTCGATCACCTCCAAGGGTGACGTCAACCCTCAAAAGGGTGAGATTAGCTTGTAGATCTGTCCTACTGCAGGTTGCTGCCCTCCCAAAACAGGTCGCTGCACACTATGCTACCCGTCAGCTGTTGTGCCAACCTTCCAAGATGATGTCCTAGCTTTGATTCAATCTTCTTTCAGTCAGATGTGAGTGACTCTCATGTGATGATGCCCTAGGGTGTTGGTGATGATGCCCTAGGGTGTTGGTGATGATGCCCTAGCTCTGATATGCCCAAGTGTGACCCTTGTGTGAAGCCATCAACACCCCAAATTCTGATCACAATGAGGGTTTTTCGTCCCGAAATGATGGATGCTAAGAGCGTTTCCATCCTCAATAGCTGAAAGTAGAAACCCAAGTGCTCGACTTCATAAAAATAAAGATGATAGATTGATGAAAGATGTCCACAAATGAACCCCTCTATCTTCTTTTATATCATTCTCTTTCTTTTAATTTCTAATTAAGTGTCAGCCCACTTAAATTAGAAAAGTACTATTATTTTAAAATTAAAACATAAGTGGTCGACATAACGTTACTTTTTAGCTCACTTAGTTTTAAACTTACTATGTTCCACTTTCCTTCACCCCATTAGCCTCTGGGAAACAATACAATAGGCTAAGGTCTTCATTCTAATTTAATTTGGTTATAGAAATCAGATTTGGTTATTTGGTGATTTGTCTGACTTCCTTGGTTGTTGGTCTAATCCCATGAAAGGGAAATTTCAGTGGGATCAAAGCTCGGATTCTCAAAGGCCTAGGGTTTCAATGGACAAATTGATAAAGGTGCAAGAAAGGCTAACAAGTACCTTGGATTCTCTTGCCTCCACCATGCAAAGCCTACAAGGAGGAAGGACATTCAAGGAAGAGCCTGGGGTTTTAAAGGTCAACAAGGTGGCAACTAGCTTTGAAGAATATCAAGCTCTTCTGAAGAAGATCCGTGATGCCCTAACCTTTTCAGAATTCATAAATTTGGAAACAGAAAGAGTGGGCATTGGAACTCGGTCCAAGATTTGAGGCATGCAGAAGGGTCATAGGGAAAATATCCCTACCCTTTTGGGAAAGAGCCCCATCTTGTTGGCAATGCAAGGAGTGGCTACAAAGCTTGTTGAAGAAGGGACAAAAACCCCAAGTTCCCAGAGAGATGATGGGCATGCCAATTGCCCTAAGGACAAGAAAATGGATGGTATATTGCAACAAATGATTATTGAGAAGGGGAAGCCCTTGGGAGGGTTAGAAACCCCCTATCCTCTTGCCACAGTTGATCCCTTGGTTGATTTTCCTAACAACACCTTGATGACATAGTGAAGCACGAGCCAAGGATGAAGTTGCAGCCCTTACTCTGATTCCTATTCCGGATAAACAGCAGTATGAGGTAATTATGGATCATGGTTTAATTAATACTAATTTTCTTTTAGCACATGATGAATTCAGGCTTGAGCAAGTGGGAAAATAAGAAGGAAACCTTTTTCCAAATGGATATAAGGACAACAAGCTTGCTGATCTAATTATGACAGCAGAAAATAACGAGCCAAGGATGAAGATCTAAATTTGGGTAAGCACGACCGAGATATTGCAAGTACATGTGAACAAGGTACGGTGGTTGTGCAAAGTGAGAAAACTCCAAGTATCAAAGAGGCTAAGGAAAAAGAGGATGAAAGTCTTGTTGCAAGTCCGAGGATCGAATACATTTAAGATTTATTGCTCCCTAGTTCACCATCATAAGGAGTTGATCATCATCATAATCAGTTTGATACAAATATGGGCAGAATGAGGTGAACATTGAGTGATAAGGGATACTTACATCCTTTTCGGAAGCCCCCAAGTTATGTATGTATCAAGACAAGTGTCGCTTTAGGCACAAGGACTGACATTGAAGTAACAAAAGGTAACCCTCTTTCCAAGGCCCATGGTTTGCATACTAAGGTAACCATTTCCTCTTTTAGTTTCGTTGGCCATCCGCTTGATATTTTTATGTTTGAAAGATTAATTTGGGGTTGTGTTGATAACACCTCAACAAACCTTTTTAGGCCATGGAAGTGGAAGGAAACTCCCCATAAAGAACAAGATGAAGGGGCTCGACTATTCCTAACAGCAGACAAAGGGAGTTCGCTTGATGGATATCACAGCCCAAACAAGAAGCCAAGAGTTACCTAAGACAAGCACCAACAACTTGGGAATGAATGCAAGGAATAAATCACCCCATCTGGCAAGGAAATCATGTTAAGGAATGTTGATTTAAACCCAAAAGTTCTGAATGTTATGGGCAGCCTGCAGTACGAAGGTATTTCAGTTTTTGCCTATGTATCATTTCAGATTTTCCACCATCGATGGATGGTTAAGAGTACTCATGTTTCATGCATGTTGTATCCTCTTTTGTCACCACTGATTGAACACCTTTGTGCACATCATACTTCATGGGGTGAGGAGGTAAGAGGTGTTTTTTTTGCGAGTATATAGACACTTGCGCTCACTTTCTATGGTGTTTTCACAAGTGGCATATAGGTGCTATGATGAGTCCTTTAAAAGAAGGAATATCTGATTTTAAAATCAGTATGAAAGGGAACTCTGTCATGAAGTGTTGGGGTCATAATAATGGTCCTAAATGGAAGAATTAGGAGGAATGGGCAGCAGTATGCATCAAATTGTCAAAGAAAAATTGGAAAGAAGGTTGGGGCCAAGCAAGGATGGTCTCAAAGGCTCCAAGATCACCAATAGCATCTTCAGGTTATCAAATTTTATGGAAAGGTACAAGGTATGTAATGTTTCTCTTGAAATTAAGTCAACTGAAGTTAATGTTGCTTGGGGATTGCAATGGTTCTAGTTTTTGGGAAAATTTCATTATGATAGTCTTCTTCATATATCAGCCCTTGGGAAAAACTTATTTTTGGTTGGGCATGTACAACTTCAACCACCCCATAAGTTTAGAAGAGAAATTAAGCTGCTGGTTTGGTTTCAGTCAGATTGAGTTATTTACAATTCCGAACAATGATAAGAATGTTCCTTTTGAAGCTACTAAATCATGGGATAATGGTCTTGAGGTTGTTGGTTTGGAGGAAGGTAGTAAGACTAACATAATTTTGGATTCCACGTACGCTGCCATAAGCTCTTATGTAAGCATTTCCAGCCTTTTCTCCAAGTTTTTATCAGCTGTAACCTGTGGCCAGCTTCCATAACATGGATAAAAGAGGAAACTTTGAAGGTATGTCATGATTACATCTGTTGTACTCTCCTTTCTACTACTTCTCACAAATTTTCCAGCTATTTGTTTACTTATAAGGCACCGAGAAAGGAGCTTCTAATCACATGGTTGAAAGAGCACCAAGCACTTCATGGCTATTGTAGTCACTATACAACCCTCATTCAATCACTATGGTGTTATTTCTCTCAAGGAACCAATGGCCTAAACATGGGGGAAAGATGGGATGGCCAATACCTTGACCCAAGGGATAAATTGAAGATGGTTCCACCAAAGGGGTATGTTGATTTATTCATTTTCAGTTTGTTCTTCTTGAAGTGTTGGTTCATAGAAAGACATTTTTATAGCCGGAGATTGTATTTTCTACACAATGACACACTTGCACTATTTTGTACAATTAAAGGTGGGATTCTAGTTCCCCTCATCCTGAATTTTGAAGAAGAAGAGCAAGATTATATTTCTGATTGGGACAGTCGGAAAGAGATGGTGGGTCACCAATGCTTGGATGGTGATTATACGAAAAGGGAGCAACTGAAACTTGTTTGGGATCCGGGCACTTGCAATTGCTTGAGGACAAGCAATTTTGGGAAGGGAGGACTATAATGTCCCTTTTTCCCACTTGAGGATCATTATTTGAATTTCTTGTCAATCTTTCTCCATGGCAAAGAAGTAGAAGAGTTGGAGAAGAACCTTGAGCTTCCATTTGCTTTTGTTTTTCTAAATTTTATATTTTCTTTTCAGTGTTTTCCCTCCTAATGAAGGTCGGTTGGGTTAAAGAGAAATAAAGGAAGCTTAATGAAGGAATAAAACATCTCTTATGGGTCAGCCTTACCTTTCCAAGCTTTGGCACCAATGGAAGGTTATAAAAGGAGTCTTGGGACCTCATTTGTGCATCTATCTTTGGCGCATTTTCCTAATATTGGGCATTGTGAGCTTGTTGCTCCTTGTTCTTCCACTTGAGGATGAAAACTCTCTTGTGTTGCTTCCTAGAAGGATGAAAACCCTTCTAGTGGTTTGGGGTGAAGGACGAAAATCCTTCATCGTTGCTTGGTTTTGAAGTTAAGGGCAGATTTGAGGAGAAGACATTCACTTTCAGATTTTTATTTGCTTCCTACATGTGGAGCGACCTACCTTGGTGTAGGTTTTGATAGTCTAGAGGGCACATAGTTGCATTTTTCAGTTCATGATCTGATTTTTCATATTTATTAAGGACGAAATCTACATTCTCTTGATTTTTGAGGGTTTCTAGACCCATAATTTATAATTTTGTTGTGGCTGCTCTTCGCTGGTTATTTATTAATTTCCAGCAGTGTGTTGATTCAGATTTCTCATTTTTTATGGTTTTATTGGATGCCTAAAATATATATTTAAATTGTGGCAAGGCTATTTGAAGCAAATTTGATGTTTTGCATATATTTTACACTGCTGCTTGGAGAAATTTGTTCGCTGTCCTTCATTTTGGATTGCTGGTTATAGAAATCAGATTTAGTTAATTGGTGATTTGTCTAATTTCCTTGGTTGTTGGTCTAAACCCGTGAAAGGGACATTTCAATAGTGACATTTACCTTGATCCTCAAAAGATCATCCGATCCCATACACGAAAACAATCTTGGAATTGAATTGAAGAATCTACAAGACCACAACTGCAAATTGTGTTCTTGACCTCAACACACTTCTTAGACACACTTTTTAGAATGCCTCCTAGGTGCATGCTTATCGGTTGAATCAACAACACTATGAAAGAAGAATGTTTTTGTCCTATCTAGCATTCCATGGATCTTGACTAGAGGCTAGTCATCTCCAAACACCAAAACATATGCACTCATAGCTTGGACATCAAATCTGGACCCAACAACCTTATTCTGAATTTGTTGACCTGAATTTCGATTTGTTCGATTGCTGCTTGCTTTGAGAACATTTTTGGATGTGAGGTGACATGTCTTTTGACCTTGCATTTGTCCCATGAGCTGCAACCACTGAATTTTCATGTACAAGCTAGTGTTGACAACATACTTATGTTCCTCCAAGTTGATGTTTGATCTACTTTTTATCCAGAAACATGTGATGATGGCATTATCACCGATACTGATTTTGAATCAGAAACTCTATCCTTAATGCGTCTCCGAACAGCAACAGGACCCCACACTGTTATGCTCCAACAATTTTGTTTTTGAGCAAAAGGATCTATGTACTCTTTACTACAAGTTATCCCCTTCACTTTATCACCATTTTTAGCATGTTGTCCAAGATGACAAAAATATTGCAGCGACATAGATGGGATCAACAAATCCAAAATATGATTAACATTATCATACCTCAGGCTACCAACCAGGAGCTCACCCTCCTTTGTTGAATTGGGAGTTGTGGAGATACTTCCAAACCCTTCTATCCATGTGATTCTCAATATTTTCTTCAAACACGTCCCTCCACAATGTTGTTTTGAAAATAAATCAATGGCTCATCCTTTGGAAGTTCGAAGGATGGTTTATATTCCTCCATCTTAAGCTCTTTGCATTCACCCAATAAAACCCTTGTTTTGATATTCCCATTATTTTGCTGCCACATGCAATCAATGGAAGTCAATGAGGCATAATCTATTGTCAAAGAATTTTAACCTTCAAGTTGTATGTTGGGTTCCTCTTGTTCTTGCTTTCTGATTTCTTCCTCTTTC
The DNA here is from genome assembly GCA_019776745.2 of Taxus chinensis. Classification (NCBI taxonomy): domain Eukaryota; kingdom Viridiplantae; phylum Streptophyta; class Pinopsida; order Cupressales; family Taxaceae; genus Taxus; species Taxus chinensis. The sequence continues at coordinate 348,622,650 of CM034146.1, read as the reverse complement.
CTCATCGCAAGGGAAGAATTCTTTTCTACTGGTGCCGGAACATCTTTTCCCTTTTTGCTCCTACTCCACAACCAAAATGCCTTAGCATGTTTTTGATTCTTTCTCTTCTTTCTGCAACCTTGTTTATAACTGCTCTAATTGTATCACCACTGTTAGAATCGGATCTAACTGTTCTTCCCTTTGTAAGAACTTCTCTTGAAAAAACATTGGTTGATTAGTTGTTGTCCTCATGATTCGCAGGTTGGGAAGATTACAATTCTAATACCACTGTAGTATCCCTTTTAGGGCAGATTAGTACAATTTTGGAATTCAGCTGAAATCCTCATTAAAAAATGACAACAATCTGAAAATGAATCCGAAATCCCTATAGAAATCCACCAAATTCTGAAATACACTTGCAAACCCTTTTGGAAAATTATAAAATTAATTCGTAACAAGTATAGGCACTACACAACTTTAGATCTTATTTTTATTTATTTATTTTCCAGGCTGTAAATTAAATAACTACAGCGGAGACATAATTGCAAATTCAACAACAAATAACAAACTAGTGGAGACATCATGCCCTTCAAGCTCCTAGTACCATAGCCCCTCAGAGTCACCTCCACGTGTGATGTCAACCCTCAAAAGGGTGACATCAGCCTATAGATCTGCCCTAATGCGGGTTGTTACCCTCCCAAAATAGGTCACTGCACCCTATTATGCCCTCCAACTGCTGCACCAACCTTCTAAGATGATGCCCTAGCTTTGATTCAATCTTCTTTCGCTCAGATGTGAATGGATCCCATGTGATGATGTCTTAGGGTGTTGGCGATGATGCCCTAGCTCTAATATACCTAAGTGTGACTCCTGTGTGAAGCCACCAACAAAATATGACGGTTTTCATCCTCAATAGCTAAAAGTACAAGCACAAGTGCTCGACTTCATAAAATCAAGATTAGATGTCCACAAATGAACCCCTACATCTTCTTTTATATCCTTCCCTTTCTTTTCATTTCTAATTAAGTGTCAGCTCACTTAAATTAGAAATGTACTCTTATTTTATAATTAAAACATAAGTGGCCGACATAAAGTTATTTTGTGGCTCGCTTAATTTTAAACTTACCATGTTCCCCTTTCCTTCATCCCATTAGCCTGTGGGAAACAATAAAATAGGATAAGGGTCTTCGTTCTGCTTTAATTTCAAAAAGGGGACATTACACTAATACACAAAGCACTTCAACAAACAAAAGACCAAGGAGAATGCACCTGTGATAGTTCCTTATCCATTCTATGTCGTAACCATAAATACAATGATGGCCAATACGTGTGACATTTAAGACAACATGGCCAACCACCGAACAAATTGACATGAACAAAAACTAATAATGGTTGCACACAAACATAACTTAGTCTTTTCCTAACACATAACTTGACATTGGTTTGTTCAACATAACTCTATTTATCACCCATGGCCGACTTATTACATAATAACACAATACGTACTAGACAAACATAACTGGCATCTATTTTAGTGCCTAAGAATAATTTTAAAACCAAATGCCCATGTTCCATTCCCATAGGCTCTCATCCACTCTGTAGTATCCACAGGGATAACTAAAGGAAACGCTTGAACTTTGACAATATATGGACCTACACTTACCCTCGTATGTTGCCATGGGACACTTGAAGGTATGGATCATATGTTGCGTGTATCCATTTAAGAACCCAGGCCCACCCCCATGTTTTCTACAATATTTCCCCTACTATTTACCCTTATATTTTTTCCATGTTAAAGGGGAAAGTGTATCACATGTAATGTAGGAACAATACAAGCACGATGTCTAATTAGGGACAACAAAGGTGCCTTTATAAGGCACCATCAACTCTAATCACGACAGGGTAAAATAATTAATCGTATGCTCGAAGCTTTGGTGGAAGGCTTCAATCTGGCTTGATAAGACAATAATCCTAGTAGAGGGTGACTTGTCATTGATTATATATGTGTTGGTGAAAAGTGTCATATTAAAAGAGAGTTGGGAGTTTGTACCCTTGTTCCATGGCTTACACTCCATGCATTGCTATCAGGAAGCAAACAAACTTTATTACCTTCTAGTAAATGCAGGAGTGGACACGATCCTATGACCACTATAACAAGCACCTATGCCATTAACTTTATCATCATGACCAAGGTTTTACATTGCCAAAATAACACCAAAAAATTGTTGTTTTTATGGTTAGAAGAAATCATAAATATCCTCCAAAAAGGTGTGGAGTTCGATACTTTTACATTATTAAGATATTGCCCTAACATAGGATGTATTGAGTATGTAGGGAAATGACTTCAGATGAGGTGGTAACGCTCATCTCAAGGATAAGAAATTGTTATTCCTTGAGGGAAGTACCGGGATTCGCTATTAGATGCTCTGCTGGCCTCATATTGGGACTTTTTAAAAATTTGTTTGTATGACAATTGGATTCATAATATTCAAACAACTTAATGGTCATAATAATAAGGAAAAAAGAAGGGATCTTCCTTTTAGTGACGGCATTTCAGTCAAATGTGTGAAGAACATTTTCACTGTGGATTTTGAAGATACCCTAGCCATACAAGACGTTTTGTTTTTGGCTAATATGGTATAAGTGACAATGGAATGAAGAGGATACAAACGTTTGTGGGAAAATAGTTTGTGCAAAATTTGGTAGAATTGAAATGGGACAAGGATGTTTATGAATGGGTGTTTGCTCATATTCTAAAAAGTAACAAGAAACCTTCACAAGGGAAATGTTGAAGAAATCAAAGGGGAACAGGAAAATTACGAAAGTTGTGGTGGTTCCATTAGACAAAGAAGGCCTACACGCTCCATCAACAAAGATAGATTCACTACATGGTCGATTCAAAACTTTACAATGTAAAGTTAAATGGCAGCTATGTGAAATAAGTTAGAGACATGAATGCGATGGAAGTGGATGGGAAATTTTATGTGTTATGTTTGACTCCTCTACTAGTGTTGAGGAAAGCCATGGCTTCCTCTCTTTAGAAGAAAAGACTGTCTTCAACCAATAAGAAAATGGAGTGCTCGAGGAAAATACAATAGAAATAGGAGCCCATGAGATAGCCTAGGGGCTTCTTTGACATCTATAATGAGCCTATAGGAGTTGAAGAAGCTTCAACCTCTGTCTAACTCTGAGATGAACAATGTACTAGTTGTGTTCGAGAAAAGAATTGATTAGATGGAATGGAATAAGTGGTTCATAATATCATAGTGATGGGAATTGATGGGGGCCTCCAAGATGTGGAAGCAAAGCGGGAGTTCCCATACAAGGCGCAATAAGGGTAATTGAACATGTTGGGTGCAACAAGGACGATCGGAAAACAACATGGAAGGCAAGGTGATGGAGGAGCAAGGGTGGGAGGTTTAATCCCATTCACTGAATTCAAATACGCACTCATGGACCCATTAATTTTATCACAGCTTCATTTTTTATATAAGAAGCTCATTTATGTATACTATCTGGCTTGGAAGCAATTAGACATATAGTTTTACTCTAAAGAAATGGAAGTACAAAATGTAAAAGGTTGTTAATAGTTTTCCATATATGGGTGCCATTTGGCAATATTGCTTGGTTTCCGGTTTGTTGATTTTACAGGGGATGGCATCATTACAACCCTTGTATTACCTATAAAAATAACACAAGTTTTCCACTATGTAATTGGACTTTCATCACACAATAGGCATTCTACAATGGCAGCTAGGGGTGGTGTTGGGGGTGTTCATAGCCAATAAATTACAACATTAAATTTGATGTTTATTTGACCATTGTAAGGTAATTTGAACTTAAATTTGATGTATGTTTGACCGTTGGTTAGAAGTTTTCTCTTTTTTCTTTGAGATTCAATCAATTAAATGTAACATCTTGGCCATATGCTGCAATTTGGAGCCCATTGTTTTTTCCAGAAAGACTTTTTGAGCCCAATGTATTGGTGCAGCTAGATTGATGTCATTTGTCACCAATTAGTGAAAAAACCTGGAGAAGATAATGGAGTCATTAACCAATGGAAACTTCCTGAAGAAGGTAATGGAGTTATTAGGCAATGTGGTAAACATAAAATTCAAGATAAGAACCTTGAGATTGGTATCTATCGGCATTTTTCAGATAGATGTATTTAAGATATATATGTACTAGTATTATATGTCAATCCTATTTCCAAACATTAAGTTACGAAATTGAAGTTCTCGATTCTTAATAGCTATGTATCTTATCTAACTAGGGAAACAATTTAGCATCTTATATATGCCCATGACAAGGAGTAAAATTCCAAAGATATAGTGTTTATCCACAATAATCTGTCTTCTTTTGAGATCAACTAAACAATATATGTTAAGTTCCACAATGATGTGAAACTGTAATAATGAGGCTGTGGAAATCTTCCAGTCAGATTTTAGAATCAAAGTTCCCATTTGCTTAGATTAGTTATAGTGTATATTTTTTCCAATAATACACCAGAGGCGGAAGAGGAGGATGAATGGTCAATAGAGATGAAAGATGATTCATCTGATTTGTATGTATCTGGTATAAACTTTATCTTTATGTATAATAGAATTTTAAGATTGCACAGTACGACTCGTTACATTTTCAATGTTATTTGGTTTTTTCAAGGATTTCTATAGATTCATGTTGTTAATATGAGATGATCAATGCTAGATGGAGCCTATGTTTGTTCTCCTAAATTTTACCTTTGTGTTCATGTTTAAGTATGTTATTTTTCTAATTTATGTCAAATGTTTCCTTAATATTTTCTTGCTTGGAAGTTTCTTGGCTTGTACCAATTCACATCTCTAGCACATTTTGCTTTCTTGTAACACAGACTCAAGCAATGCTTTCTAAACAAGAAAAAAGTTATATATTGATGATAAAGAACATGTGAAATACATCGGATGTCTGATATCTAACATCCGATAAATCTATCAAGGACTCCGAGCTTTGCAGATATCTAATGTCGACAAAGAATGTACCTCATTAGCATTCTTTAGATGATAAAACCGGTGCATCCCTGTAGCCAAATTGTAAGATTGGTAGTGAAGATCCATCGAATCCAGAATGTCATGGCTGAGCGATCACATGGTAAGCACCGAATTACCTCAGTTAATGCTAATTATAATTTTACAAACAAGTAAAAAATACTATGGAGTGTCAGCATCCAATTCTGATGAATATATAGTGATTTCTATAAAAAATTAATAAGAAAAAATTATATTATTCAAATATGAAAGAGATTTGAAAACTACAAATCTCTACAAAGAAAAGATGCCAAATTAAATCAGAATTTTCATCAAATATAGATTACTACAAAAAAGCAAATGCACACAACTAGTAACTTTAGTTTGAAGCCTGCAAGCATGTGTTTAGGAAAACTTGACTTTACCGTTGCAACTGAGAGATCAGACGGTGATAGTCACAAAGCAAAGGACCTAGCTCGTTCAATCTTATTGAACTGGCAGATGACTTTTTCCAGTATTCCCGCAGAGCCTGTATCATACAGTCATTCAATATTTTATCATTTGCATTCATAACTATTACAAAGACCATGTTTTTCCTATCTTAACATAGAAAAATCCAAATAATGAGGGAGAAATTTTCTACAAACTTTCCCTAGGTACCTTAATAAGAATGCCCCGATCAGTAGTTTTATCGAGATCTTTGGGCACTAGTCTTGCTGCTAGCGACAAAAATTCTGCGTCACTTGATTCATCTGGAATGTCAAATTCAGAAGCAGACTCACTCACCGCAGGAAGTCCAAGTCTCTGTCGCAGTTCTCCTAGAGGAGATGCAAGATCCTGATCAGTTCCCTGGTTATTGGCAGAAGTTTACCACAATATTCATTAGAATATAATGACATATAACATGAAATGCATTTTGCAACACAATTTTGCAGTAAGTGTTATATTATGTAGTTCTTTACATGAGAGATACTAATTTACTGGTGTCTAGAACTTTTTACATCTTGACCACATATTCATTACAATTTGGGCACCTATATTTACTCCCATAGGTTATGGTTGAGCTAGATTCATAAAAGTACAAAAATTACATTATTCTAATTTCAATTTGTGATACAAAACAACAATGAGATTGTTCCCGAGTGTTTTCTGTTTTGTTAGCTAAGGTGATGAACACTCTTAAGTGAATGGTTCCATGCCAATGCCATTAGCATTGTGGCATTTCCTATGGTCCTTTATGATATAATCCATCTTAGTCTTGCTTACTTTTATGGGACAGGTGGGTGGACATTTTGATGAGAAGACACTGCCAACCCCACCCACAAACCTTCCATTGTACTTGGTCTCCCATCACTGACAGCCCCCTAACAACAACAGCCCCAAAACCTCCATTGAACTTGTTCATAATAGGAAAGGCTCTGACTTGGTATACCCTTGTGGCCGGATTATGCTGAATTCCTTAAGCACAAAGAGAGGTATGGTTCTCCACAACATCAGCATGTTCTTCAAGCACAATGGGTTGCTTTTCCTTTTTCCTTTGCTGTGATAATATAGCTGCCTGCAACTAAGGGTTTGTAGAAGACGGAAGCATGGTCTTTTTGGGGTTCCCTTTTTTTTAATTTTAACTTTCATATTTGCTAGAAATGATCTGAACCACGGGGCCCAGGATGGCAGCTCATAGGACAACCCTATAACTTACCTAGTAAATTATGAGTTGCAGAAAATGCAATAAAAATGGTTACAACAGTTAACAATTATACATTTGGATGCATAAGATTCACATAATAATGCTACTTATATTCAATGAGAAATAATAGGGTATGGTACATACGTGTAGAATATGCAAGAAGACTGAGAATGAGAATTCCCATGATCAAACATGGGAAAACATTTCCTAACTAATTTTCTTAGACTGTGAATGGCTAAAAAGGCTGAGAATGAGAATTCCCGTGATCACAAAAGGGGAAGCACTTCCTAACTGATTTGCCTAGTCTGAGAGATGCTGCATACATACATTCTAGTGCGATTGCTATTGAATGACTAACATTATATCATTACAAGAAAGCGGTTACAAACAGAATGTTACAAAACAGTTCTACTTCTGCAACAAATGACAGTTTGCCTTCTTGCAGGTGCATCAATTGGTCTCTTAAGCAAGCAGTATGCCAACAGGTGTTTTGGCATGGCACGGCCTCTAGAAGTTCAACTTGGCATGGCACAACGTGGCACGAATGTCCACATCACCGCTGAGTCGTGCACAAAATCTAAGTGTTGATAGGTATACATCTTGACGTTGTGCAAGCACACAAAGTAGTGTAGAGTTTCCATGGATATTGCAGGATACTGTAGAGGTGTGCAGGCTATGTAGGGCACACAATCATACATGGGACTACGTGGAATTGCGAAGTGTTCCTCAATACTCGACCTCAACTTGGGGTGCACTAATCAAGTTGAGTGATGCTTGAGAAAAGCACCAATCCACCAGGATGGTGGCACAAAGGTTGGTGTGGATATCAAACTGTGTGGAAGTCCTCAGTGCCATGTCCTGCCTCAGGTTATGCCAATAGAGTAGAGTGTCAAAAGAGGATAGCCAACTATGATGGTGCAAGTTGGCGCACAGCTATACAAGCTGCTGTGAGTGCCAGATGTTGCATTCTGTTGAAAAATGTCAAGATTGATGATTAAAATCTGGCCCATGGGGTGTCGCCTCACACCCCACTGGGACACTTACCCTCAACCCCACAATGGGAACCCCTTGACTTATATTGGGGCTCCACCCCGTTCAGATTGAAGTGAGATCAATGTTTTATATTGATCTTGTCATAGTGTACATTGACACTATGTGGGATGCACTGGTCGTGAAGAGTGTCCAAATAACAAGAATACCATAATGAGAAGGGAATTTTGAGTGACCCTCCCTTCACCTCCCCCCTTGCACTTGCATCATTCATCACCACTTAGAGAGAAATGGTCCTGAATTTTGTTAGTCGAGTACTTGGATGATGGTGTTGAACCCATGCTCCAAATCACTGTTTACATACTTCGCGAGTACTCACCGAGCATAAGAGTAATCACTCAAATAATCCCACAGCAAGTTTTTACCATTAAAACTCGCAAGTTTGGTATCCCCAAGTCTAGGCGAGTTTTTTGAAAGTACTCACCAATACTTCACAATACTTAACAAGTGAGTACTCGCCAATACTCATTTGATATTGTATTTTGTATAAAATTTATGTTTTCTTAGGAAATTTAAGTATTTTTTAAGTTGTCATGTATTGCCGAATATTTGTCGAGGCAATTTTTTTTGTCTGCCAAGTATTGCAAAGTATGAGTATACTATGCTCCAGATCATAACTAGTGCCTGTTGATGTTAACTCCAATTCATGAGGCGGAATGTGGGATGGAAAATCCCTAAGAAGAGACGTACATCTATGTGACTGTTCTCTGATGTCTTGTGGTGCTTGCATGGTTGTGTGGCTTCTTGCATTCTTCCGCAGTTGCAGAAACTAAGTCAGAGGCGCTTGAGAATGTACCGTTGTCTATCCTAGTGTAGAACGTGCTTTGGATGCCTACGAATGCCAAGATATGTAAGTGATATCGGTGTATTCTAATGTTGATAAGAGGGATGTATGTGTATCCATGTTGCCTTCTTAAGAGATGTGTGAAGATTCCATGTCTGTAATAGAGAATTGCAGATGAAGTATATCCATCTCATATGGATGTTGCATACTCAGGCACACGGGAAAACTCTTTTCAAAGGTGTACCTAGAAAGAAAACTTGTACATAATCTTGATACCAATGCTATTGTGGCACCTATTCTAGGGTAAACCAATCAGAATTGCATGAAATTGATACCAACATTGTAATGGCAGTGATTTTAGGGTAGACCAATCATAATAGTGCAAGAGTAATGCCAATTATGTTGATCCTGGGGTAGTCCAATCAGGATAGTGCTCGATATCAATGTTGTTAAGGTGCGGGAGAATCCATCTGGTGCAGTATGAGTCTAGTGTCCCACTGTCCAATACCAAAATCTATGCAATAAAAGAGTGAAGTTGAGAAACCCCGTGCATTGTAGCTGTAAGAAGAACTATGGAGCTTCCTTTGTGAACACAAGACATGTTGCTGCATCAAAATTTGACTTGCTGACGACATGAAACTAGGTGATACTACATAACACCCTATGGAAACAAGGTACACTATGTAGATATCAAAAATATGGGCAGATGTGTAACATGATGTGTCATTATCCAACGTGATACTGATGTTGAAAGGTTTGCACTTGTAAGTATGCTTCAGACAAACCATCCCCAATTGTTAAGGTCCATCCACCAACAATGTAGTTTTACATAATAGTAATTTTTCTATGCAAGAATGTCAACCAAGCAACAAGCCAATTAGGAATGGTTGCCTATTCCACAAAGACCAAAAGAATGAGTATACTGACACTGTTTAGTTCAACGACCTCTATGTTGGCAAGGTTGTATTTATCTATAATGTGTGTTGTGTGAGTTTGCCAAGAATGTCCTCGCAACTGGCACAATTGAGCCATGTGATATTCATACAAATGATGTCACAAAAGTTGTTGTTGAGGTATGCACCATGTTTGGTGTTGGTATTGCACGAAGTGTCATTGGGAGGCTTGTGCACCTACTTGAGGATGTTGTTGTGCACAACCCTATTGGGATGCTTGCACCCATTGAATTGGTGGTTGCTTGAAGGGTTTCCAATTCTATTAGAGAGATGTTAGGTTGGATTTCTTGGCGCAAAAGTGGAAATGCTTGAACCATATGATGCAAAGCACAATGAAGAAGCATTGTTTGTGCTTCAATGCGGGGAGAAGTATATGAAGCCTTCTTTTCCTATGCTACAACCGATGTATCCAAAACCTATGTTGTGTGGTCTCATTGCCATTTGTAGGAGATAGATGATTAATTTGCCATTTTTACATAGGCCTTGGCTTTCATAGCCAATTTGCTTCAACACCTTGGAACCAATTGACTTTGGTGTGTTATATTGGTCAGGGATGTTAATTGGTTCCTTCGCGTGCCAGTTCGAATCCCCCTAAATTGCAATGTAGGATTGGGTCCTCCTAGCAAATCCGAGGTTATAGTGGCGGCCTATTCAAAGATGTGACCTCCAATGAAGAGGCTTCATGGGCAGATTCACTTCCCAATTTCCTTGTCAACGAAAAAAAATCGACATGTTTCTCGAAATTGCCAAACAATTATGTTGAATTAAATTGTGAGGAATGATAAGGACTTACTAGATTTTGATTTATCATGGTCTAAGCATCGCATGTCATAGTTCAATGTGTTGCAATGTTGATAACTAGTTGATTAAGCACTTAGAATTGTGTGAGCTCAATTTTGAGTCGATGCAAGTTGTATAAACCTTATTTTTCACTCTTACTAATGATTCTCTTTGTAGGTTATTGGCGCATTGATTTTCCAAAGTGTGTTTCTTAAGAGGCGTACTAGGAGTAGGCTCGACCTAGTTAGCAGCACCTTGTGAAAGAGAGTCGTGTGTGGCATGGACCTATCTTACTCTAGCGTGCCTCCTTACTATCTTGTTATGACCACTTGATATCCTCAGTATTATCACCCTCATATTTGCCTATATCACCTTTAAATCACCTTCAAATCCCCTTGATATTTCTTCCAAGTGTTTGCTCTACCTCCATTTTCTCTCCTCTTTGTGCCTTTTAAATGGACTAATTGTAGCATGGTCAATGCAATCAAGTAGAACCTTATTTTTGGCCAAATGGTCGATGCCATCGGCTGAGAGAGATTATGAATTAGGTTATATTCTCCTATAAATAGGCACATTGTTTCCATTTCTCTATATCATCATCGCATAGCTCTACTTTCACTCGCAAATCTTCCCTTAAAGATTTAAGAGGTTTAGTGTTCATTGGAGCTTATACTTCAAGATCTTTTTAGGAGCATTGGGTTATTACGAGCAACAAGAATAGGAGCTGAACCAACAAGGTCTACCAAGTCTTTGGGGTCCCCAACATTGGTCTATGTAGGTTTTCTACCTATCCCTCTTGTGATCCACCCACAACTCTCTCACGAGGTGCTACTAACCTTGGGAGGTTAATGCACCATCAGTGTCTTCACAAAGGTAAGTATCCCTAACCCTTCTCTTTCCTTTATGTTTGTATGATTGTTGTATCATGTATTAGACTAGGAGAGAGTAGCATATATTTTTCTATTGTATTGTCTCTTACAGCCCTTGCTTATTATCTGCAACATGGCATTACAACCTTTAGCCTAGATATCTTATAGCACTTGCTCATTATCATTACTCTTACTACCTTAGGATACTAGTAACACCCCAACCCTTGTCCTAGACACAGGCTTTGGAACCCTACGCTTTAGATACAAGTGTGGACCATTGCCTTCTAGATCCGTGACTATTACGCTACTTGGTGCTATCATTGGTGTATGTGTTGGCCCTAGAATGGTCTTCTACTTATATCTTAATCTTTATTACTGATAAAAGATAGACAATTATATTGACCATCTTAGCTGATGTACATTTTGATGAACCAGAAGTGAATCTTACTCCATCATTGAGTGAGGATTCTTCACGTTTATCTTTACATCCTATTTTATTTCCTATCACACCTTCTCATCTCCTAGTAGCTCCTAAGATTCTTATCATCAATTATGATCATGTCATCCCTTAAGGTTTTTCTAACGAGCCTTAACCCATTCTGATTTTATATGGGTTGTTGTTTTCTCCCTTTAGTGTTCACCATTGAAGGAAACCATTCCTTGTACACTTTTTCTCAATCCCAACCTCAACCATCTACCCAATGTAACATGGTCAAAGATCCAAAAAAGGATCTTCCCATATTCGACGTGTATCCAAATGAAGATCCATAACATATCTTCCCACCTTTGATGAAGATCCACAAGATGATCCTCCCACGTATTTCTATGATCCGTTCCAATATGCACATATCAATTTTCAGTCGATACTAGCAATGATTTCACACCTTTTAACCCCCACACCTGCTCTTTATTGGAAAACACCAATTGGGTAATTTTAAAAATCAGATTTTCAAATGTAGTGTCCCCAATGGAATAATTTATAAACCCAAAGGAACACCTATAAATCTGATTTATAACAGCCAACTGATAGAAGAAATAATTGATAAAAATGTAGATATGAATTTTCTTCTAGAAATGGGGACTTGAAGAGATTAATGACCCTCAAAACTGATCTAAACTTAACCCAATAATTGACAAAAATAGCCAGAATTTATCATATATATATATATATGAATACCAAACATATAAATTTTTGACCCAAGAAGAAGAGATGGAATTTTATTAAAAGACTGCAAAATTTCAACTTACCGAAATGGCTGGAAAAGAGGTTTCCCATGCAACCAAGCTGAAAATGATCTCTAAAATTATGGCAATGCTGATAGTGACCAGATCTGGAACATCCATGCCCTAGGGTGATCAGATTCCACCCAAAAGTGGGTCGTTCCTCTAGAAAAAAGCTGGAAATGTAGACAAAAATCAGCCACGACACCTTCTCCATCAAACCCTAGCTGGAGATGCCACAAATCTGCAAGGTAGGGTCTTCAAACACTTCTAGAATTCAGATTTTGTACTTAAAAACTCAATAGAAACTCTTGAATAGTGATTCTTCACACAAAGGATGAAGAGTTTTCGTTATTCAACCTTGGCAAGAGAAGGTTTTGTCCTCTAATACAAATACATCAAAGGGTTTTCGTCCTTCAGAGTAAAAATTGAAAAGCAATCAGCTAAACCAAAATTAGATATCAAAATATGCCAAAAAGATCTCTCCCAAGTGTGTCGACCTCGTTTTATAATTGTATACGGCACATGAGCCCAAGCAAAGTCCAATCAGCTTGCTCCACTTGGGGGAAAGTCAGTTTATTTTAATATTTTTATTTCCCTTGCTTTATTCCCACATATGGGTCGCATTTTCTCCTTAGGGAAAATAAACATAAAGTGAACATTTATTTTACTACTTTATCACTAATAAATAATTAAAGTGCTTATAATTAAATCATCTTCCTGTACCACCTTTCTTGTACATAGTTTTACTTATGCACTAAAATTAATTTATTAGGATTAGTTTCCCTTATTTTCTACCCCTTAGCCATCGGGAAACAAATAATAGGCTAAGGGTCTTCAACCTGTTATTTTTGAGAAGGGGATATTACATCAAATCAATTTATAAAATCACCTATTTATGTATTAACGTGGTACTAACATTTTATGTTTGCTCATATAGCCTTTATGTGCATAGTTTTATACACTTCATAGCTTTGCCTACCTTATTACTACTTCGCCCATCTTGGTTTTAATATGCTTCATAGTTTTGCTTGATTACTACCCACCTCTTGGTTTTCTATGTTTTAGAGTAGCAACTCTCTGATATACTGTTTTACACATCTTTATAGCATATTGACATACAGATTTTACATTCTTCATAGCTTTGACATACTCTATCCTTTTTACGCCTCTAATGGCTTTTTTACTCTTGTTCCTGCTTGACGCCACGATCTTTGCCTTAATTCTTAGACAATTGACTTTTAACCAAATTCTTACTTTACATCTCTTATTATCTTCTCATATTATGCCTCTTGGATCTTTGTGAGTTGACATTACTAAGACCTTGGTCCATTACAAACGACCATCTCCTATAATAACCAACTTGTTACACTTAGGGGCATCTCCCAACTGCCCAGCATAGGTGTTTTAGTTAGAAACTGAATAACAATGGTTGATAGTATCATCCTGTCTTTTAGTCCACATTAGTTGTGCTTCTTGTAGATGCAACTAGTGTAGTCTATCGACTTCATGTCTTTCATCCATATTTCAATGACCCTACATCTTGTGATCTAATAGTACTCAATATCTGTCCCTACATTGTATCGACTCCTTTATACACAATGATTGGGGCAACCTAGTCATAGTTCCTACTTCTTACCTTCCATCCTCAAGCATTCCCTACCGTGTCACACCAAGGTTTTCCAGTCTTTTAACACCTCAGGTTCGAGATTAGGAGTATCTTATGTCCATGGTTTGTAAACAAATCTCAACTTCATAGAAAACTTCAAAGTGTAACACCCAACTCTCTAAAAACTATGCCCATTTTACCAAGGGTCTTGTTCCATTTTGCATTTGCATCCTTTTCATGCGATCTTTTATGTCATAACTATGTTAGCACTCTGCAACAAGTATTAGGGTCTTAAGGACATTCCCTTGCTTCTCATCCCTACTGCTTGACTATCTTCCCCATCTTTGAGTTTTCAATTTATTGTCTCGCCTTACAAGATGCCTTTGACATCTTATCCCCCTTTGGTACATCCAGCCATTGATCTCTTTTGAAAACTTATGTGTAGGGATTATAAGTGCCACATTAAAGTGATTCATGTTTTATAGGATTCCTCGATCGATTGACTTATTTGGCTGACTAACACTCTTATGGGTATTTATGGTAGGATCTTCCATACCTTGGGATACATTTGATCTTCCCTTGACTAAGGCTATCCAGACCTGACCTATTTCCATTTACCTATCTATTTTATATTTCCATTTATTTACATAGAACTAGCTAAACTCAGTTTATTTAATTCCTGACCAACATCTTATGATATTTGCTAAAGTTTCCTCCAGACCTAATTTAGTCTCCCCTTTATAAGGCTATCCAGAACCCGACCTAGTTCCTTTATATCTCCTTCTTTAGACTTAACCTGCACAATTTATCTAGGCTTGCTAGACTCAGCTGATTTATTTCCCGACCAACAACGTTTTAACGTTTTCTAGGTTCTCTAGACCTAATTTAGTCTTCTCCTATAGGTTATCCAAACCTGACCTAGACCTTTGTTTCACCTATTTTATCCCTCTAGTTTTCAGGCCTGCTAGTTTGGTTGATTTTTTACCGACTACCACCTTTTTGACATTCCATAGGCCATCTGAACTTGACCTAACTATATTCCCTGAACTTGTCCTAGCACTTTACGACCACTTCATAGGCTATCCGGACCTGTCCTAGCACCTTCTTCTCCAGACTTGTCCTAACACTCTTCTATGAGCTCTTTTCCTTTTTGGTAATACCTACTTACATACTCACTTGCGTACGCTTGCATTGTTATCCTCTCATTTTAGTGTTTTGTATCATTAGGGTTCCTAAACAAATTTGTGCACTCCATGGTCAAGAGAAGAGGTAACATGCGTCATTTTTCACGAAAAGGTATGTCAAGGTAAGTATATTTCATTTAGTTGAGTTTTTATTGTTTCACCATACTACTTCATTTATAGTCATTTCATTTGATTTTAGTGTACTATGTTTCTTTCTAGAAGAATGTCTTGCATTACGCTATTATGACACACGATGATCTTTGATTGGGGCATATTATACACCTTATTTTTCACTCTTACTAATTTTTTTTTTGCAAGTTGGTGGTGTATTAATCTCCTAGAGTGTGTGCCTTAAGGGGAGTACCGGAGTGGGCTTGGGCTAGTTGATAGTACCTAGTGAGAGGAGAAGCCGTGTGTGGCATCGCCCTAGCTTCCCCTAACATGCCTCCTTACTCATCTTTCCTCTATCATCTTTATCATCTTTACTCTATCATTCAACTAGCTTATTTGAATTTGTTGGTGCTATTTCTCTTCCATCTACTATCATCCACAATTTTTTGTTCAATAACTGCATCTGATTTTTTACTTTCCATGTGTTAAAATTAAGCCCAATAAACTTATCTAACAGAATTTCCATTGTGAGAAAACTCACTAGGATGTCGGCTTCAACCGAAAATGCATTCGTACAAACAGATATGGAATCCACACCAAGATATTCACCTAAACATAGTTTATGCAAATTACGACGTCACATAAATCCAATTAAAGATTGGATTTGACGAAGAAAACAAAGATAAACAGTACTTAGAACATTGCTTAGATATCTAAAAAGTAATAAAATGAAATTACTTTTTAAATAATATTCAGCTATTTTATTTGCACAACAATAGACTTATTCTCTTAGGAATGGAACAAAACTATATAAACAAAACCTATAATGAGTATAGGTTAGAACTTATTAACAATAAAACATCAAAACATACTATAGTCACATATTTATTATGGATTTTAGACACTAAAAAGGACATTTAAAAGAAAACCGAGCAACTAAAACAATTGACCGGAATTTCTAAAATACCCGTGTTAGTGCTCATTGAATCCGAAGCTGACTGAAAAATGGATGTGATAAGGGGCAATCCACCTGGGACTGAAATGGATGTGACAGGTTTCTCCACGGCTTGACAATGGCTACCAATGCAGCGCCAGAGACATTAGCATATTTTCTCCTCTCTACTCATCTCTGATCTGACAGGACTGTCATCTGAAGGCAGCAACAGATATGATTTTTGACACGCATTGATTGGACGACATGATATCTGACCCACACAAACACCACTAGAAAACTTATCAATGCGCAGGTACGAGACTATCGCGACAGTCTGTCTTGACCCCACTCAAGTCGACAGCAAGAGCTCTCCGTGATAAACACATATATGGTGTTTATGTTTGGCAGTTAAATATTCTGTTTGGGAGTCCAAACCTGCTCCGATGCCATATGAAAGAAAGAGACATGTTGTACAACAATATAAGATAGAATAAATGCCACACTAGAGCTCTGAATATTATTGCAATATTAATAGGATGTCGTGATCCTAAACACAAGGAGAATGGCTAATCAGGTTAACCCTAGGATAATCTGAAAATCCCAGATTATTCTCACACACAAGAGGGTATGAAGAGTTGTTAAAACAACTTTACCAGTCAAATATTATTCACGCTAATATTATTGAAGGACTATTTCTAACATCTACAAGTTAATGGCTTTTTTATAGTGAAAGGAGGCACAACCCTGTTTGCTGGAGTTGCTACCCACTGGACTTCTGCAATTTCAATTCTTGTTTTGAATTCCATATATATGTTATGTTTTCTCTTTCAATTCATCATCTCAACATTAAATTGTAAAATATGGAAAACTCTAAGAAAGTGTGCATAAGAAAAGTACTAAAACCTGCTTATAACTAATTAAAATCAATCATAGAGAGAAAGAATTCATGCTTTGGAATTAGACATTATTATAGCTGAGCTAATTATTGATCACTTCTGAGAAACGCAGTCAATGAAGATCAAGAAGAAGACCAACATTGTCATTATTGATCACTTCGAAGAAACACAGTCAATGAAGATCAAGAAGAAGACCAACATTGTCACGTGTCTGCATTGAGGCTCAAACCAAAAGAACCAACAATATTGTTATCTATCACCACTGAAGGGCCCAAGCAAGATCCGAGAATGCTCATCGGGTAACATCCAAGCTTGAGGGTACCAAGATGGGCAATCCTAGGGCGAAGTCGAGAACTCAACCTATAGCCTTTCCTAACATCCAAGGCTGATGAGCATCTAGTAGCAAAGAAAAATAGTGGGGTGTGCTTGTCCACATGACTCAGGCTATGGACAAAGAAAAGGCCCTCGACACCAAAACAAAGCTGATCTGCTCCGCCTAAAATGGGACTGAAAGGGTTGGGGCAATTTGGCTGTGATAAACAAAGAGGGACATCATCTCACCTATCCGTCTCCCTCAGGGCTATATACAGGGGACGCTTGATGCCTCCAATGCCTACAATCGGATGAAAGAGGAAATTAATCAGCTTGACAACTCAAGGGGTCCACTATAAGGATCCATTATTGATAAATATGACCTCTTAATGGGATACACAAGTTGGAACAGCTATACTCATTTCCCCAACATGACCAACATGACTCAAAATCCTTATCACTGTTTAGTAGGATGTAGGCTCCAGTTATATGGGAAAAAGGCAGTTTCAGATACAAACCAGCAATCTTTTAAGCATGATTTCAGCGTCCAACAACCCCCTATCATTTGTAAAAATGTATATGCGGTCGCCATGTCCTTTGGGACTCCATGGGTATAATATCTAGAAAAGGTCTTCCTCTAAAAGCAGTATGCTTGTGTTAGAAATGAACTTTGAGTGAGTTCTTATAGCTTTCAAGATGATCTTTCAACCCCCTGTGGCTCTTGCATTGAAGGGGAGGCACAGACCACTCGATACTTTCATTTTCAATTGCCTCTTTGACAATTTTTCATCCCACCAATGAGGTACCCTCAATTTTGTCTTATCAGGCTTTTTGTTTTGTTTTTATTAGACTGAGGTATATTCTCTCTTCATTACCATCTTTGTGTTTAGTCTGTCATTTTTGAATCCTCTTTCTTACTTTAGACTCGTGTAATTGACCCTTCATTCCTTTGCTTATACTTTTGAGTTATGAACTCATATATTCAAGGCATTAAATTAGGGTCTAGGGGAATCATACTACCCTTAAGAAGAAAAGTGGGGCTGTAACATTAATATGGTGTGCTTGTTCTAATCCACAATCATTAGAAACCAGAAATGAGCATGGGTTTTCTGATATACGCATCCGTAGACCACATATTATATGTTCTTGACAAAGAAAGATCGTCTTATTTGATGTTACTATGGGTGGTTAAATTTCCACTCAAACTGTATCCCTTAGAGATTCTGGCTTGGCTTTTGCAGAAAATGGAGTAGATCAAGTACTCTTGTGACAAGTTGCACAACAAGTTATAGGAAGTGGAAAGTTTAAAATAATAAAGGAGACTTACAAAAGGACTGCAGTTTTGAAAAGAAGCCTCACCTTGGAATCAACTAATGATAAATCTTGAGTTTGCGCGGTATTTTCTGCTGCAGAGGAGCGGCTTCTTGGAGATAAAGGTGCAGTCTTTGCAATTGGGTCATCTGCACATCAGAAATCAGGCAAGGAAAGACAGCAGACAGAGTCATTATTGGTCACGTAAACCACATGAAAGAGAAGAAAATAAGTAATAAATAGTCAGGTTATAAAAAAATAATTAACTAATACACACACAAGGAAAAAGAAAAATGGATCAATCGCAAATATTTCCATTTAAAAGACATGCCTGAAAGAAAGAGATATCTGTTACATATATAAGTTCATATAAAATAGAAAAATCAGTCCCAAGTTGGAAGATCCACATCCATCTTATGAACTTGGCCCCTTTATAATTTTATAAAATCCATTTCAAACCTGTCAAGATGTTCCAGAGTTCACTTCAAGTAAAACGATTCGATTATGGTTGACTCGTTATCCTTCCCCTTTTTTCCCTTTGGCCTAAACATTTTTGCATTTCACAAATCTAATATTATTCACAATCTTGAGTTTGACATCTACCCCTTCCTTATTTCTCACTGCAAAGCCTTCATTAAATTCAATGTATTGCTAATGGCCATTAGTTTAATATATTTTCCTCTTAATTCCCACAGCACTTCTACAAATTTCTCGAAGAAAATAGATATTTATCTTCCAAATTAAATTTATTTCCAATGTTATTGTTTCTCATTTTAAAAATGTAGCCTCCGCTTAATAGTAAAAGATAAGTCACAAAGTTAAACACAAAGGATAAGCTAGAGAGGCATAAATCTGAAAATATTGTACCAAATCAATAGATCAACAAAATGGAATAAGTTTTCATGATCTAAGACAAAGATAACGGTCTTGTATAAGAAGAGTCACTACTTAACGGGTTTGTCCCCAAGCAATTGCAATCCCAATGTATCTGCTGCCCTGAACTCTTATTTTCCCTTACTTTGTAGTTTCATATCCTCTAATGAAATAGGAGATGGCACCCATGATGAAGCATCCATGACCAAAATAGGCTTTCCCTTCACTTCAATAGTGTTATCCCAAAAACAACTGTAATCATGCATCTCTCTTCCAAAAATCAGAATGTACAAGTCTGAAAATGACACATCATAATCTGATTTTACTCCTACATTCAACTGAAATCTTCCTCTCTCAATACTCCATGCAGGAATGCACTCAAAAGAAGCAAATTCATTGCTGCTCATGGCTGTTAGTGGCAGCCCCAATCCTGATTTTTGCACACTCAATCCTCTAATCATGGTATAGTAACTTCCAAATTGAATTTTCACAAAGAAAGGCAACTCCATAAATAAGGCAAGGACTGAAATTTGATTTACATGCGCTGAAAACTTGGGAACAACAAGCCTACTAATAAAATCAGCAGTCATCTTGGCCTTAAATTTAAGAGAATCAGCCTCCCTAGCATACCCATAAATTTTGATTTTATCATTTTTCAAATGTAACTCATACTCCATGTGAGTTTTGAGGGCAAGTTCCTCTAAATTTTGGATCTCGAGATACCCCCAAACATTGTGTGATTCAACTGAAATGAAAACAAAATAGTCTAAGCAAAAACCGTACCTCATCGTGGGGTCATAAAATTGAAAGATAGAACCATCATTCTCCACTTTGGTAACCATGTGAACAACTGCAAGTTTATCATAATGGTTTCCCTTTTCCCATACTTCCTTAGGTCCTCTCATGGAACCATTGGTTAACAATCCATAGAGAGAAAATTTAGAATTTCCCTCAAACTTATGCTTCCTAAAACACATCACGCTAGCATTCTCTTTCATCAAATTCCATAGGCAAAGAAAGAAACTGAAATTTTTACCTTCACCCTTGTTTTGTCTCATGAGGTGGTCCAGATGATCAGCCCATGGAGTATCATGAACAGTCTTTAAGATCCCACTCTTCACCCTTGATTCGAGTACCAAATAGGCTCGATCTTGGTAAAGGATAAGCCCATCCAACACCTTGTATTTTTCCTCACTTATTACCCCTTCAAAGACATCACTAGCAAGCTTATTTTTTGCATACTCAGCTGAAATAAATTATTTCCATCCCGCTGTAATTTTCGATAAAGAACAGAAATATGATTCACATGAAATGCTCCCCTCTGCCAAATAATTAATTTGGGGAGTGCTAGGAAGTATACCTTGCAATAAGATTCTTTTCCCTTGGTCCATCAAACTCGTCTCCATGTTTTGATAGTTGAGAGTTAGCTCTCCCAACAAACACAACCATTGGACTCCAAGTATGATGTCTAACTCAACCATGTTAATCACAAAAAAATCAGCACATACCTCATGTAACCCCATGGTAATGTGGAGTTGAGAACACCTTTTCATACATTGCATAGAGTGGCCATCCGCTATCCTTACAATGAAGCCTTTGAAGTCTTCAACCTTCAATTTCAGATTTGAAGCCAAACATGCATCTATGAAATTGTGAGTGGCCCCCCATCAATCAAAATTGTGACCTTATGCCCTTGTAGATCACCCTCAATATGAAAAGAGCTATAACTTGGTGCTCCCACCAAAGTAGCAAGGGTGCCATTCACTTCTTCTGAATCTTCTTTCAACATACTATCATGCCTAGTCTCATCTTCATTGCTATCATCCTCATCACAATCAGAAATTTCTTCAATATAATGAACCTTACCTTTTCCCAAGCAATGATGTCCCGGAGTCCATGGATCCTTGCATGAAAAATACAAATTCTTCCTTCATAATTCATTCTTTGTTTCCTCATCATGGCTGGTTTTTTGCAGATCCATATGAACAATGGGCTCCTTTTGGAAAGGTCTCTTTGGCTGGTACAAAGGGATGCTCCTTGACTGCTTGGGGGTATGTTCCCCTCTCAAATTAACCTTAGGAACGCTGTTGATTGCTGCTGATTTTGTGGCAGCACTTTCAAGGTCAAGAGCCCTCTTTATTGCCTCTTGTAGAGATAAATGATCAAATGCACTAACCAACCCTTTTAGGGGCTCCATCAAACCCTCCACAAAAAGTATTATGAGTCTTCTTTCAGACACATCCATAATCATGACGGAAAGCCTCTGAAAATCAGCCACATACTCCTCTATGGTACTTTGTTGCTTCAATTGTGCAAGCTCACGGAAATGTACCTCGGATCCACTCTATCAAATCTATTCATGAGCCTTTGACATAACTCATCATAGGCATGTATCTCACTATGCCCTTGAGTCACAAGTCCATGAAACCACCACTCATCGGCAATGCCCTCAAGATGTAACGTAGCAAATTTAATGGCATCTTTTTCTACCATAGGCTTCAAAGACAAATAAGTATTCAATTTTTGCATCCAAGCCCTAGTGGTACCTTTTGTAGACCCATCAAATGTAGAAAAAGATAACTTACCCAAAGCACTTTGTACCTCTTTATGTGGCACGACATGCCTAGGCTCGGGCCTAGATCTTCCTCTATCCAACCCCATTAACTTGGCAAGGGAAATAACATCACGGATCTCTCTAGACAATCATATACTCCTCATAGCTCGTTGCAATATTTCTTCTACCCATGGATCTTGGCTCTTCTTCCGGTATGGCTTCCTCTCTAGGGATGAAAGTGGGCTTCCAACTCGATCCTCGGGTTGAATCATTAGGTCGCTTAGCATTATTTTCCCCACTCGAACTCCCTTCACCATTTTGAACCCTTGGTTCAATGACACTTTGGAGGGAAAGTGCTAAGAAGTCCATAGTGTATGCAAGTCTCTCTTGGCCGACACTTAATTTGTCGACCTTAGCTTCTTGGGAGTCAAGACCAACCATCTTTCCTTCTTTTCCAAACCCTAGGCCCCTTGAAGATCCAGCTCTGATACCACTGTAATGTCCCCTTTTGAGGGTTTGAAACAAAAAGTGCAGATCTGAAAACAAATTACAGTAGACTGTAAAGTAAAATCAACGACTTCTACTTGCACCGAATATTACCAAAATCACCATGAAACATCACCAATATTTTATATATGATTTTCTGAATTTTAGAAGCCAAATTGACCTAGAAAAGAAAAAAACACACTGCTGGAAATTAAATATATTCTGGAAATTGCAGCCACAATAAAAATTAGATATCTAAGACACAAAAGCCCCGAAAATCACCAAACTTCAAATTCCAGCCTTTAAAAATATTGTAAATCAGATTACACAATCAGATCTATCAAATTCCTCTTCAATGTCTCCAAACCCTACCCAAGGTAGGTCGCTCCACCCTAGATAAATGCAATAACAGCTGGAAATGACAAAAGGATCTTCAAATCAACTCTCTTCTTCAATGTCAAATGATGATGAAGGGTTTTCGTCCTTCACCTAAGCCACATGAAAGGTTTTCATCCTTCAATGAGGCCTCACAAGAGGGTTTTCGTCTTCAAGTGGATGACCAAGGAGCAACTAGCTCTCTTTCCCAAAGTGTAGTAAAAATGTGCCAAGCTAGTGTGCAAATGATGCATTAGATCTCCTTTTCTATCTTCTAATTGGCACCAAGGTATAAAAGAGCAAGGCCGACCCCTTAAGGAGGTTCGTTTCCTTCATTAGCTTCCATTTATTCACCAAAACGCAACCGACCTGACGTAAGAAAGAAAACACTAAAATAACACATTAAAAATTTGTAAAAAACATATCATATAGATGCTCAATGTTCTTCTCCTTCTTCTTCGCTTCTTTTCCATGGAGAATGTAATAACCCTTTTTGAGGGTTTATATAAATTTTACAGAGTTCTGGAAATTATTGCAGCAGACTGTAATTTAATTACAG
Organism: Taxus chinensis; assembly: GCA_019776745.2. Lineage (NCBI taxonomy): Eukaryota > Viridiplantae > Streptophyta > Pinopsida > Cupressales > Taxaceae > Taxus > Taxus chinensis. Next base: position 348,599,120 of record CM034146.1, on the reverse strand, counting down.
CGAGTTACAAACCTTCGTAAAATGTGCCCAAAGTCTTCTATAAATATTAATAAATACTAAGGAATGTTTATTTATTTATTTTGATAACTCTTATGCCCAAATCGATTTGATTTATGCAAAATACGCATTGTTGTAAATGATTATATAACTGGAAATCGTTGCAACCTTAAACAATTCTTTTTGACCATTAAACATGCATAGGAATCCATGCAAAATGCAGATTTGGCTTTTATAATGCAAATTGACTAGGAATATCAATTTAATATGATACTAATATCATCCAATAATTCACAAATAACACTAGAGCAAGTCGAACTTCTTGGAATTAATGGAATAAATCTGAAAATGCCCAATAATGCCTTCAATTATGATAATATAGTTTAAGTGCAAATATTTGTAAGTCCATATGAAGGGTTTTCGTCTTTCATATGGACCTCACATGGGGTTTTCGTCCCAAGTGGTGAGATAATGAGAGAACACTCTCAAAATCATATTTTACAAATGGAAGTTCACATGTCTAAATGGCTCCCTTAGTCCCCTATTTATACTTTTGAAAAGACATGGCCGCTCCCTTATGACCATTCATTATGCCCTTATAAGTATTTATTTTTTCCTTAACTTGGCCAACCCATATATTTAGTCTTCTAAGTTGTAAAAAGGGACATTACTAATGTGCAAATGATGCAAAGGGACATATTTAGTAAAAATGTGCCAAGCTAGTGTGCAAATGATGCATTAGATCTCCTTTTCTATCTTCTAATTGGTGCCAAGGTATAAAAGAGCAAGGCCGACCCCTTAAGGAGGTTCTTTTCCTTCATTAGCTTCCATTTATTCACTAAAACCCAACCAAATCTGAGACTACCCTATTCAAAAAAATTCGTACTTTTAAAATAATGGGTCGTTTTGTGTTTTTATTGCCAGAAAGTTCCTGTAATGTGTCAAGATATTCCCAAGGAGCCATATTAGCCATTTTCGCCAAATACCCAGATGCCCAAAATTGTTTTATTCTGTCGCTGGGGTTTGCCTGCGGGAAATTTGTATTTAATTATTTTGAGCCCCGTTTGAGGCAATTTGTGCTCCGGTTTAACCCTGTTGTGATCGTACATATCATTATTCCCATATACCAGTAGGGTTTTAACCAGGAATGAATCCTGGGCTTTATTTGTGACTTCTGGCAACGTTTTGTGTTTTTTGTGTTTTCCCGTTTCGTTTTCTGTGAAATTTCTCTGGATCAATTCCTTTGCCGGTTTGGCCTGATTCTTGGCCTGGAGTATCTGGAGATCACATATGCACGTTGTGCCAGAAGGAATTCGCCATCGGAGGTCTGGTTCTCTTGGAAAAGACGAAGTCGTGCACCAAAAAGCTTCTTCTGGGCTGGCCGCATTTTTGGAAAAAGAGGGTTTGAAGTGGATCATGGGATTTTTGGAAGCAGCAGGCAGGTGGGAATTTTGTACCTGCCTAGCAGGGTACTTTTTCCCATGGAAGCAACGCACTTAAGTCACAATGGGAAAATTAGAGGCAGCAGGCAGGCGGGAATTTCTTACCTGCCTTGCAGGGTAAAAATTCCCATTGTGAAATAAAAGAAAAATCACTTAAGGCATGAATGGGATTTTATTACCTGCCTTGCAGGGTAAATAATCCCATTATGAAAGTCAAACAGCTTAAGTGAATCATGGGATTTTCAGGGCTGCCTTGCAGGGTAAATAATCCCATTGTCAACTGACTTTTAAAAATAGAAATCTCTTATGCCAAAAAGTGCGACCCCTTTAGGGAAGGAAAGGCAGCCTTAAATTAATTAATTTAATTAATTTCTTCTCCAATTTTGGCGCCCAGGCTTGTGGAAAAGTCAACAGAGGAAAGTGGACAAAAGGAAGTTGGAAATAGACAGTTCTAAAATTAAATAAATATTATTTATTTAATGCAGCCCCTTCATGTCAAAAAGTGCGCCCCATTTGGGAGAGAAATAATACTTTTTAAGTATTAAATGATTAATTAATTTCTATTTTCAGTGGCTAAGGTCAAAGCATACTGTGAGGCTTGAGTTAACTGGAAGCAGAAGTCTAAAATTAAATAAATTTAATTTATTTAATGGCAGCCATGAGCATGCACAAAATAGGCGCCCCATTTGAAGAGTAAAGCTTATTAATTAATTAATTAATTGCCAGGAATAGGAAAGACATTAATTAATTATAGAATCATGAGGATTATATAAGCAGGGGCTGCCATAAGGATGAATTAATTAATTCAAAGGTAGAGAAGTGCAGCCCAGACAAAAAGTGCGCCCCATTTGGAGAGGATTTTTGCTCAAAAGGTGTAATTAATGCTAAAGCTTCCAGAATTGGCACACAGGTTGAAGGAGGTTGATTTGTGTCTGGATAATTGTTTGCATAAGTGATACAGGTGCTCAGGTGAAGTTGGTAAAATTCATGCTTGCTTTGCATGCAAATAAAACATCAAATTTTGGGGCAACAGGATTGAATTATGCAGATTTTTATGATTAAAATCCATTGTTCATGTTCCGGTTGCCATCTTTGTCTGAATTAATTGCAGGAATTCATTACAGGTGCTTTATAAGAGAAAGGGAGCTTAAATCAATGTCCAATACATTGAATATATCCTCCGAATCTGAAGAATTATCCAGATCTGCACCAGTTTTGAAGAATTCCGGCCAAATAAGGAGAAAAAGAATTGTTCAGACAAAGATAGACACAGCCATGGCAAAGAGGGATGAAAAAGAAAGCACAACGGAGTCATGCATCACTTCCAAATTCACAGACATTGGAGACACAGATCTAGGTCCGGAACCTCTTTCCGAATTGATTGACAGATCCAGAGCAGGAAAGACTTCCCTCATGCGTGCAGTTAAAAGCAGTGGAATTATTCGAGCTGCAGCGTTTCCATACACAACCCAGTTGCCAGAGTTCGTTATGGAGTGTGCTAGGTCTTACCATCCATCATCCAGATCAGTCCGAGATGCTACGGGGAAAACAATAATCCGGTTGGACGCACAGTTCATCAATTATTGTTTGAAGATTCCGGCACGAAAGGTGGTGACTTCTATTAGCATTCAGGATGCCGGCAGCAGGTGGGAGAAGCATAGAGTTGACTGCGTGAACATAATGAACAACAGATACATGAAGAAGCCCAGATCTCCTTCCAAGTTCCCAAGAACTCTTCCGCGGTCCAATCTGGTACAAGAGGTAGACGATATTGCCAAATTGTTATGCAGGATAAATGGCGAAGCAAACGCTCACACCTTCCGCACATGGATGTATGCTTTCATCAGGACCATTGAAATCAACAAAGCGGATTCAATAATCAATTGGTCAGAAATCATTAGCGACAACATTGGTGAGCAACTCCAAGGATTTGCAGCTTGAATCCAATGATATTCCTATTTGAAGCAGTATAGAAGGCATCAATTGGTCAGAAATCATTAGAAGGTGAGCGGAACGTGAAACGTACTTTCAGCTTCAAAATGACTTCCTATTTGGTATACGCAGCAGCTTCACAAGGCATCTTCTCCAAGCTGGATAGATGTGGTGTTCTTTCCAAGGACCCCATTTTCGAGTGCTACCCACAACTTACTGTACCTGCGTGCAAGAAAGATTTCAAAGTGGTCAATGATGGATTCTTCTACGAATTCATTTGCAGGCTGGACAGGGACCTAAAGGCCAACAGGGTGAGCAAGGAAGCGTGGGAAGTTGTGTCCAGAATTGGCAGTCTCTTCATTCAGTTTGCGGATTTCACATACCTCAGGGTCACCGGCTTTTCTGGAGAACCGGTTAAGCTGCCCAGATATCCAAATGATAGATTGATCACCATGGAGCTGAGCAGACAACTTGTGGAGATGCACGACCTTCAGTCGAAACGGCACAAGTCTACGGGCTTCTTCCCAATCACTGTGGGTCATTATAGCTGCCAGAGCATTCATAGAGCTCGAGGAATGGAGGCGGAAATGTTCTCTGAGTACGAGCAAGAGTTCTTCCCGGCACGGCTGAACTTCGATCCATTTGGAGTAGCCAGGAAGATGATCTCCCAGGAGTACGCACATGTGCCTTCATTAGAAGATTTCTGGATGAAGTGCAAAAGTGAGTACGAGGTTAGAAAGAAAGATTTCAGCAGGCTATCAGCACGGCAAGTGTTCGACTTTGGATTAGCACGGATACCTGTGGATCTTAAAGATGATGGGGCTGTGTTACTTGACACATACCATCAAATGGGAGGAGATAGAGCTGTACTTTAGGAGAACGTAGGGGGCTGCCATACGATTGAGGAAAGGTCTGCCGCCGTTCTGGTGAATACTTCAAATTGGTTGCTGACGAAGGGATACTACCTTGATGAAGCATTGATGAATCAAGTCACGGGCAACTTCGGCGCAGGAGATTCCCTCAAGAGGAAGCACGAAGGAGAAAGCAGCAGAAGGCCCGAGAAGATGAAAGTGCACAAAAGGTCTCCTTCGAAGGAGAAGATCACTTCCACGGCTATGACGTTAGTTCCAGCTTCTCCAGCATCCAGTACTTCACCGATTGTTGCACCTCAGCAGGACACTGCCATTCCTCAGTTGAATCCGGCAACATTCATCTTCTCTCCTCAGCCACTCCATTCAGCACCTGTTCCTGAAGAAACGTTGAAGCTGCAGATGGCAGAGTTTGAAAGAGCTTTGTCTTTGGATGATTCAGAGGATGGCAGCCACAACACTGTAGCAGTTTCTGATGGAGAGGAATCAGAGCGGGAGATAGTAGTACACTCAGCAACTTCTCATTCTTTGAGAAGTAATTTCTCAGAATGGTTGACTTCACAGTTGGTTCCAGAAGCTAGAGTGGAAATGAACTTGGAGGAACACGACTTGCAGCTGCTCCTGAGTCTAGGCGGAAAAGACAGAAAACCTAAAGTTGCTAAGGTAACTTCAAGGTTGATCATCGAGGAGTCGGGGCAGAAGTTTGCTGAGATGTCAGTTCCGGCGGAAGGGAAGAAAGAGGATGAGCTCACGGCAGAAGACATAACAGTAACCAGAGTACCTATCGGTCAAGCCACCACAAAAGGATTGAAGCAGGATACGCAGACATTGATAGATGCTCTATTCCTTAGGCTTGACAGAGAAAAGGCATTAGAAAGTTGAACTTCAGAAGCAGGTATCTCAGTTGTGCGAGATCATTGCCAAGGTTGCTAAATCTTCCACTCAGCCCATTTCAGCCACAGAAGCAGGTGAGTGATCATCTGATGCAGGAGATGGAAGATGCAAGCAACCAGGTGAAAGCTATCGACGAATGGAAAAGTCTGATCATTCGTCAAGCTTCTGTACAACTCGGAGAGGTGTCAGCCCGCCTAAAGGTTATGAAAGATGCAGCAGATCAGCTGAAGCAACTGGTGACAAGCATAGTAGATATGAACACAGTTGCTGAGAGTAACCTGAGTACTTTGGCCGAAATCAATAAGCTGCCGAGAGAAGTGTTGATTGCAGAACAAATTGTACCTAACGGATCAGTTGAGAAGGGGAAGCAGCTGGAGTTTGCAGTATCTTTCCGTTTGGAGATCTGCAGAATTATGCTGCAGAGGATGCAGGCACTTGAGAGTATGGCATCGTCTTTGCCAGACAATATCATTGCTTTCACTCATGAGGAAGTGGTCGGAAATGTTACTTCATACACACGGATCATTCCTAGCAGAGTGCCTAATTCCCTGGAAGGGTCTCTTCTGATGGTGCAGGGGAGAATTGATGGAGCTACTAAGCCTTTCACGATGAATTCCATCAGCAGACTGGTGGCACTGCAGTCGGATATTGCGAGGTTCGGGCCGAGCTTGGAGGATGTGGAAGCATGTATCAGAGTATTGAACGAAGGCTTGCTGCAGTTCAGGACAGAAAAGGAAGTTGTGGCTAAGACAGATGGGAAGATGTTGAATTACATGTTCGACAAGTATATTCAGTATCAGAACAAAAAGAAGATATAAATGTTACAGCTGGCTTGACTTTCTTCTTCTATCTTTCTTCTATATTTTCCACGTTCCCAGATGAAATTGTAAAACTTTAAAGTTATTGGTTTTGAAACCATTGCTTTAAGTTATGTGGAACGATTCTATTAGTTAAGTGATAGATGTGTCACTTGAGGAGAAGTTAGAGGAGGATGATTGCCAGATGTCATCTTTACTTCTTGTTTATGTTTCAGTTCAGTTGAGTTTCCCATTTGTACTTTCCCTTCTACATTCTATAAGTAGAAGAAGAACCTTCGGGTTAATGATCAGAATTTGTAAGCAGCATTCTTGTGTTCCAGACTTTGTGCTGAAACCCCTGATAGCCACTTGAAGCAAAGGAATATAAAGGAGCAGGTTTCCGGAGAACTTTGTGTCACGGTGCATTTTGTTTCTAGCTTTCTATCTTAGATCTTCTAATAAACTTTGTGTTATTTTAGATCTAGATCTAGAGTTGCCTTTGCTTATAATTCTGTGTGTTGATATCTATTGGTTTCTTCTATGTGCATGCAATCAACTCTGTTATCTATTGATTGGGTTGCACATCTTCCCCATTTCTTCCCTGTGTTTTATTAATTCCTTCTTCTATAAATATTTCCTTTCTTAAAACAGCTGCTTACTTGCTGCAGAGCTATACAGTTATGGTTCATGAGCTGAATAGTTAAAGTAAAACCCCATATAGATACTAGCATATTTTTATTGACAAATTAACATCCATACACAGTTGCCATAATCAGGAATAACAAACAAGTACGTCACTGCCCACTGAGTTATTGTTATCACACCAATTGAAGTATTAAATGGGAATGCCACTCCTAGACAATAGCAGCCACAGTCATATATATATTTATTTCAACCAAAATCACAGCCAAAACAAGCATTTGTACACCATAATGGTGTTGCTGGGCATAAGTATAAGGCACAAACAATTCACTGATCAAATGGAGCTCAACTATGCATCAAGGTATTCAACATTTACCCCCAAATGAAGTTGCCGATTTTAGGAAAGAACAACTTATTTTATACCCACAAACAGACCCTAACACATCCAATATTGTCGCTGTTAGCTAATAAACCAATATTAATCAATTCGCAGGGGATTTTGCACACTAAACATGCATTATAATAGTTAAAGAACTATCCAAAGAAATTGCTGTAGGAAAGGGCACAATATTATGCATCAAACTGATTGATCCACAGCCAACAATGACCTAGAACAGTTTATAAAATATCAAGAGGAGTCGCTAGAGCTAGAGGGACTGTAAAATCATGCCTAGGCTGGTCAAACTACTCTAAAAAATGCCACAATCCAGTTAGCAAAGCAAACAAGCAATCACTGAAGATTATAGCATAAGGTTTTTGCATGCAAAACAATCTATAATCACCACAAGAGACTCGCCAAAGCTGGAATGAAGACACACCAAGTTGATTTGCAAAGCACACAAAAATACTTCAATGGATATCAAAACCAACTTCAATGCAAGAGAGAACAAATATCAAGGGTGGGCATACATCCCAACTCCAAGCATGGAGTTCAAATCGATTTCATCATAGCATAGCATAACCATCTCAACGAAATGCGACCCCTCTTTATAGAAAATAAGAGGTGTAATATCTAATGTTAAATCATTTACTGTTTTCCCTTTAAAAATTAATATAAAAATATTTAATAAGCTACTACTTGTGCACTTTATTTAATTTTTTAATTTAAATATTTAGAAATTTCTATCCTAGGTGCACTTTTCTAAACTAAGAGGGCCCTCAAGGGGTTACAAAAGAGATAATAAATATCTCTAGTCAAAATATGAGCCCAATCCTCAAACCCATTGGGTTCAGAGCCTTTGAATCCTTTCATGCAGAGAATGTCCAAAATAGGGGACATTACAGGACGTCTATTTATTTATTTATTATATTATTTTTCAATTTAAAAAAATTGTTTTTTGTTTCTCTATAAAAAATTAACTTATTTAGTGTAATATTGTTTTTGGAAGCCTCTCATCTCTATTTGGAACAAAAGTCTGGATGTATAAATCTAATTAAAATTCACTTTAGAAGCTCCAATCACTTAACAAACTTACAAAGCTTATATGTGTATTTCAAAATTAATAAAAAGGTTGTGTAGAAGATTAAAGCAGTAAGACATAAATCAAAACATTTACTGGTTAACCATAACTTGACTGTATTGTATTACAAAGACATAATAAGAATCAAGAGTGATATATGAATACAGAATTTTCAAGCACAAATGCACATGGTGGACTGTCACAGACTGCTATTCATAAATTTACAAAAAAATATTTGTATATTTGTAATATTCATAATTTTATATATTATTTTAATAGTTTTTCCCTCCCGTGCTGAAATTTTGGATTTTGTTTTCCGTCCCGGAGTCTTAGTTAACTATGACATATAGACTTTGTAAGTTATTTAAGTGATCGGAGCTTCCATAGTGAATTTTAATTAAATTTCATACAGACTTTTTCTTTCGAATAGAGATGAGTGGCTTTCAAAACCAATCTTACACTGCAAGAGTATAAATTAAAAAAGTCAATTTGTAAAGTGAAAACAACAAAGAAATTAATAAAATAAATTTAACCAAAAAAAAAAATAACAGACATCATCCTGACATCCCCAATGTCCTTGAAACGTCCCTTGATATTCAGGTATGTCCCGGGGACGTCCCTTGTCTTTTTTTCTAGTAGGAAACGTTGGAGGGATGTTTCCCCCTATCCCGCCGTCCCGGGGATGTCCCAGATTTCCCGGACATGCGATTGTGGGGGGACGCGTCCCCGCATAACACTGTATAAATGCCTACTTGCAAAAGATATACTAAGAGAGCTGGGTCTCTACCATGCATTGCAGTAACTCTTTAAAATTGATGCACAGTTCCAAGGTTACAGTGGAAAGATTGTACATGGTTTTGGTCAAGTTCACTGGTATATCATCTCGATATATGGATAATATAGTTCCGTTTTCCTTTTTAAACTTGTCTCTCAAACTGTTCCCTTACCCTTGGCTGGTTCATATGAAAGCATTTGGCAAGTTTGTTATATATGGATATATACCACAAAAGAGACAGATAGTTTCTGTTTTAGGTATGGATAGATATCTGATATATAGGTTCACAAAATGTAGCAGGGCTTAGTTTTTTCCGTAAATCTTCATAGATAGTAGAAGGATTAAAAGCCTGCAATCTTGTACTTTATTTCCAGATAATATAAAAATTTATCATTTTGCTGAAAAAGTGAATAGAAAGAATCCTGAAATCTGAGTGAAAAACTACTTCATTTCAGATATTACATTTTTGTGGGATTTCTCACTATTTAAGAGTATTTTCATAATCAAGTCATCACCATGATGACTATTTTCATGATTAGTTGTTACTTTAAGGAATGAACTTTCATTCATGTATCTTGCTAATAATCGCAAGACAAAGGGACACAAAAAATATCTTATATATATTTTCTATGAATACATTTACATTATAATATATGGCAGTGATCTCCTGCTTTCATAAAAATGGATTGAAAGCGAAATTGGAATGATGTTAAGCTACTTGTAAGTTTTCATTTGTAAAATTGTTGTGATGTTTTCATTCTTCTTACAAGAGAAATTTATATTGGGTCAACAGGAAATTCAGGTGGCCCTCTAATTGATTCGGTTGGCCATGTCATTGGCGTGAACACCGCAACCTTCACTCGCAAAGGTCATCACTCTACAATCAAAATTGATTTCCTTTGTTATCTTTGTTCATGATTGATGCAACATATGATATTTAGACTATTTGGTTTTCTATTCAAATCAATAAGGTAAGTATTTTCTCCAACAATGGAGTCTCTTGATCTTCTAGAGGTCAAACACTTATGGTTTGATAGACTCAGCCAAGCATGATTATATTGTCTATTGAATATATAATATGCTGATATGGTTGTAAGTGTAACCATAGTTCTAAAAATCGCGATTACTCGGACGATAATCGCGATAAAACCGTTTTTCACATGCAAAATGATTTATCTTTCCATAAATCGCGATTTATTTATTGCCGATAAATCGGCGATTTCCAGCGCTAAATAATCTGAAAAACACAAGGATAGCAAAAAAAGATTGCCATTTTTGGAAAGGGTCTGGGAAGATGTAGTAGAAAAAACTTGCATGTGCCATAACGTTCATTCTGTGGCTCTGTTTCAGGTGTCGTTTTCTCTAAAAGTGTATATTTTCTTGAGCTCTACGCATTGATGGCAATATTTTTCTTATTTTCATAAAATCCATTTTTGCACCTTTTTGGACCAAGCAACTTCTTGCAATCTTCTGAAAGAATCATGAGCTTTGATCGCCTGTAGACAAATTAGTAATTAAAAATACAACTATGCGAGTATTCCAACTATGGTATATACAACTTATACAATATACTATACATTGCATACATTTATACAAAACACATTATTTAATTTTATACAATCTATAACACACTATAAATTTAATTTTATTCGTTTTGTATATACTGTACATTATTATAAATTTATAGTTAATTGTACAGTATACACTATAAAATTATAATAGTATACTGTATAACGATTTAACATTTAACATCATAACGATTTAACATTTTAACATCATAACGATTCAACATTTAACATCATTTAACATTATAATAGTATACTAGTATATAGTATACTGTATACTGTATATTGTACAGAGTCACTTCTCGCATCATTTAACATTGTTTTGACATTTAATTTAAGTATATTTTATGAATTTAAATGTTTTTAAAAGTAGCGATAAAGTTACTGATTAATGCCGATAAATTGTCGATTCCCGATTTCGGAGTCAAAATTATCTACCTTTGTCCTTTTGGTAAACTTGTTCAAGATCTCATAATTAATACACATCCTCCATATCCCATCCTTCTTAGGCGCAATGTCGATGGATGATACACACAATGAGGAACTTGCAATGTCCCTTTTTCCCACTTAAGAGCTGATATTTGGTCTTCTTGCCATTCCTTCTCCATAGCAATGAAGCAAAAATGAAAGAGAAGACCCTTGAGCATCTTTATAATATATTTTATCTAATATTTTTATATTTCCTTTAGTGTTTACTTGTATTATACAGGTCGGCCTTTTCTAATTGAGCATTCGCACCAAAAAGGAGATTAGAGGCATCATTTGTATTTAGGCTTGGCGCATTTTATTCAACTTCAGCATTGTGAGCTTGTTTCTCCTTGTCCATCCACTTGAGGACGAAAATCATCTTGTGAGGCTTCATTGAAGGACGAAAACCCTTCATGTGGCTTGGGTGAAGGACGAAAACCCTTCATCATTAATTGGTCTTGAAGCGAAGCGCTGATTTGAAGACATATTTGTAATTTCCAGCTGATATTTGAATTATTTAGGGTGAAGCGACCTCCCTTGGGTAGGATTTGGAACTATTGGGAAAGAATTTGAGAAATCTCGTTTCATTATCTGATTTGTAATATTTTTAAAGGCCGGAATCTGAAGTTTGATGAATTTAAAGGGTTTCTAGACCCATATTTCATATTTTTCTTGTGGCTCCAATTTCCAGTTCATATTTAATTTCCAGTAGGGTATTCTTCAGCATTTCTTTGTAATTTTGGCTTTTAATATTCCATAAAATATATATAAAATATTGGCGAGTTGGTTTGTGGTGTTTTGTGGTGATTTTTGGCATTTTTGGTGATAGTTCAAGTCACTGATTTTACTCTTTCACTCTACTACAATTTAAATTTCATATCTGCATTTGGTGTATTTGGTTAAAACCCTCAAAAGGGTTATTATAGTGGTATCAAAGCTCAAATTCTCAAAAGGCCAAGGGTTTCAATGGATAAATTAATTTCCGGCCAAGAAAGACTTGCGAACACCATGGATTTTCTTGCCCTATCTCTCCAGAGGATGATTGAACCTAGGGTTCAAAATGTTGGAGGTAGCTCGAATGGAGCCAACAAGGCCAAGCGACCCATTGGATCAGCCTGAGGATCGAATTTGAAGCCCACTTTCCTTCCTAGAGAGGAGGCCATTCCAAAAGAAGCAAGACCTATGGGTGGAAGGAATATTCCAATGAGTTATGAAGAATACATGGCCTTACCAAGGGAGATCCGCGAGGATATTTCTCTTACAGAGTCCATAGGTTTGAATAGAAGAAAATCCAAACCCAAGCCTAGACATGCCATACCACAAAGAAAGGAAGAGGAGAAGAGCTTCCAAATCGCAATGGCAGAGCAAGAACAAGAACAAAAACAAGGGAAGATCGATATCCAGCATGAAGGTAAGGATTCTTTGAAAATAAATGATGCTTTTGTGGGTTCTAATGATTGCATGTGGCGGCAAGTTGATGAAAAAAAATTAGATCTACATGAGGTTCTTGAGGCCAAAAATCAGGATGTTTTGGTTGAGAGGCATGCCCTTCAAAAGGAGGTCTCGCATGATATTCATGAGGGTTTTCAGTCTACTGAAATTTACAAATCAACAGCAAATGATAAGCAATTTAATAAATTGCATCACCCTCACAATATGTTTTTGCAATGGTTTGATCATCATAAGCATTATTCTTACAAAGATGAGAGGGTGAAGGGTTCTAAAGGGAAAGATAATCTTTTCCAAGAAGCCTCCATCCATCTTCAGGACATTCCAAAGTTGGGATCAAGTAAGGAAGAATTTATTTGCATAATTTTGGTAATGAAGAGTTTGTTGGAATTTTCAGAACAAGAGTCAACAAAGGGTCATTTATTGGTGTACATGACTCCGGAAAGCACCATGAAGGTGTCCCAAGCGTATTAGTTAGATATTGTTGAAGACAGTGAAAAGAGCTTCATTTGTTGAATCTAAAGAGAAGAACAAGGTTGATTCCAACTCAGAAATTCTGAGTCTCAAGATTGGGAATATGGAGGATGTTTCGATCACTCCTCATCCGGCATGGGAAGGTAGATATGTGATGGGCAACCCAAGGTATGATGGAAATCACACTTTATTTTCTTTTATATTGATGACATACTTATATCCTTTTGGGAAAGTTGTTAGAAATCATATGCCAAATTTGGATGATGACATGAAGAACTTGTGGGATGACACATGGCATTTAGATGTCTCCTTGCAAGAGTACATGGTTCCGATTAACCTCTTGCATTGTAGAAAGGAAGATTATGATATTCGTACCCCACGCACATGGTTAAAAGAAATTTTAAGGATTATTTTTAAATCATTATGTATGCTAACAAGGTTGTGAAGGATTCTACCTTCCAAGGACAAGGAACTACTAGTTTGATTAATGGTGAAGACACTCATGGTTCCACTAATGAGTACTTGGGGGCACAAGTGGGATTGAAGGTTGAAGGCTTCAAAGGACTCGTTGTGAGTTAGCAGATGGTCACTGTATGCAACATACCAAGTGGTGTCCTCAACTCCAAATTGATTTGGAAGCATGTAAGGTATGTGCTGATTTCTATGTGATGGCTGATTTGGGTATTGTGCTTGGAGTTCAATGGTGGCATTCGTTGGGAAAGCTCACTTTCAACTATCAAAGCATGAAGATAAGTTTCATAAACAAAGCGGATTGGAAGTCACTAATTTCAGCTGAGTATGTAAAGAACAAGTTTGCTAATGGTGTGTTTGATGGAGAAGTTTGGGAAAATGTTCCACTTTGCATTGAGGGTGGAATAGGCATGTTCAGAGCAGCCATTAGAGATAGCAATTTTCAGATTTTCAAAAAAATTCTAATCAATAGTGATGAATATCTAGTTGTTGTCACTCCATTGGATGATAGGATGCACATTTTCAGTCATGAGTTGGACGAATTGTGGGGATTATGGACAGCAGTAAGCATGCAACCCGGAATACTTATTTTGGTATTCCAAGCATTTATTTTTGGGGCAAGAAAGGAAGGCAAGAATGTTCTGCTCAGATCTAACATGTTTGTTGATTTTAATCATGAGTTTGTTGATCTTCATTTTCCAGCCCATGTAAGGCAAAGTTTAGTCCTTGTGCTATTCACAAATTTGGTTTTTTCCATAAGATTTCAGTTTGGTAGTTGTTATGCTATGGTTCTAGTGCTGAGTTTACAAAAAACAGATTTGGGGCTGCCATTTCGAGTCACTAACAGCAGTATGTTTTCATTTTTTGAGAGCATTCTATTAAGGAAAAATGAGGAAAGAAGAATTCCGTTGGAAGGTAGTAAGACTACCATATTTTTAATTTCCAATAACGCTGACATAAGCATTTGTATGAGCATTTCCAGCCATCTCTCCAAGTTCTTATCAGCTATAACCTTGTGGCCAACTCCCATATCATGGATGGAAAGAGGAACTTTGAAGGTATGTCATGATTTCATCTATTGTACTCTCCTTTCTACTGTTGATCACAAATTTTCCAGCCATTTGTTTACCTATAAGGTACCAAAGAAGGAGCTTCTAAGCACATGGTTGAAGAGGTACTGAACACTTCATGGCTGTTGTAGTCATTTTGCAGCCCTCATTCGGTCACTATGGTGCTATTTCTCTCAAGGAATCAATGGTCTAAACATGCAAGAAAGATGGGAAGGTAAATACCTTGGCCCAAGGGTCAAATTGAGGATGGTTCCGCCAAAGGGGTCTGCTGATTTATTCATTTTCAATTTGTTCTTCTTAAAGCCTTGGCTCTTAAGAAGACATTTCTATAGCCGGAGATTGTATTTTCTACACAATGACACTCTTGCACTATTTTATACAATTGGAGGTGGGATTCTAGCACCTCTTTACTTGAATTTCGAAGGAAAAGAGTGAGATTCTATTGGTGATTGGGACAACAGGAAGGAGATGGTGGATTACCAATGCTTGGATGGTGATTATACAAAAAGGGAGCAGCTGAAACTTGTTTGGGATCTAGGCATTTGCAATTGCTTGAGGACAAGCAATTTTGGGGAGGGAGGACTGTAATGTCCCTTTTTCCCACTTAAGAGTTGATATTTGGTCTTCTTGTCATTCCTTCTCCATGGCAAAGAAGCAAAAATGAAGGAGAAGACCCTTGAGCATCTTTATAATATATTTTATCTAGCATTTTTATATTTTCTTTAGTGTTTACTTGCATTATACAAGTCGGTCTTTTCTAATTGAGCATTGACGCCAAAAAGGAGGATATAAAAGGAGATTAGAGGCATCATTTGTATCTAGTCTTGGCGCATTTTATTCTACTTGGACATTGTGAGCTTGTTGCTCTTGTTCATCCACTTGAGGAGGAAAACCATCTTGTGAGGCTTCATTGAAGGACGAAAAACCCTTCATGTGGCTTGGGTGAAGAACGAAAACTCTTCATCATTAATTGGTCTTGAAGTGAAGAGTTGATTTGAAAACATATTTGTAATTTCCAGCTGGTATTTGAATTATTTAGGGTGGAGCGACCTACCTTGGGTAGGATTTGGAACTATTGGGAAAGAATTTGAGAAATCTGGTTTCATAAATTGATTTGTAATATTTTTAAAGGCCGAAATATGACGTTTAATGAATTTAGAGGGAATCTAGACACATATTTCATATTTTTCTTGTGGCTGCAATTTTCAGTTTATATTTAATTTCCAGCAGTGTATTCTTCAGCATTTCTTTGTGATTTTGGCTTCTAATATTCCATATAATATATATAAAATATTGGCGAGTTGGTTTGTGGTGTTTTGTGGTGATTTTTGGCATTTTTGGTGATAGTTCAGGTCGCTGATTTTATTGTTTCAGTCTGCTGCAATTTAAATTTCAGATCTGCATTTGGTGTGTTTGGTTAAAACCCTCAAAAGGGTTATTACACTCCTTTCTCTAGCAAACACTGGAGTTGTTTTCCTAGTTCATTTACTTCCAAGAAGAACAGACTATAACTCCCAATATTTGGAAAAGGAACATCCGGTAGAAAGTGAATTTCATGCTCTTCGAAATTCTCCTTAAATAACCGCAGCAATTAACTCGTTGCTATTTTTCTTGGTTAGCGCACATCAAATTTATAGTTGACTGAATCTAAATCCTATAATCACCCGTGTTTCTTCATATAAGCAGTGCAAATCTGCCCCTAGCATTGATGGTCCTTTGTACTTTGTTGGCTGAAATGAGAGATTTTGGTGAGGTGCCCCCTTTCTTTGATCAACATGTACTCATTGGCTGTTTTGATGAATATTACATCCCTCTCATACATATAAGAACTGCCATACACTACATCACAAGCATCAAGAAGAACAATGTCTAGATGAAAATACTCATTTATCTCAAATTTCACTTTGAAATGTTTGGTGATATGAATCTCTAGGATTTCTTTCCATCATTCCAAAAAAAATTGATGAGGGGTGATCATTTGCCCCTCATCCAAGCTTATCTATCAACTCTTGGGAAGTCAAATTTGTTTGAGAACAAGTATCAAAAAGTACATCTACCTATGTCATTTTGGTAATCCTGTTTAAGATCTCATAATTAATACACATACTCCATATCCCATCCTTCTTTGGCACAATGGCAGTGGGTGATCCATGTGGTGAGGAACTAGGTTTGATTACTCCTTTGCTCTAGCAAGCTTTGGAGTTTTCTTCCTAGTTCATTTGATTCCAACAACTGCCTATAACTCCCAATGTTGGGAAAAGGAATATCCATTTGAAAGTGAATTTCATGTTCAATGTCGCTTGGACCACATTGCCTTGGGTCCTTCAAAAACCTCCTTAAATAACTGCAACAATTTACTCATTGCTATTGTTCTTGGCTAGTGCACATAAAATTTATAGTAGACTGAATCTGAATCATATCAGCATCCTTGCTTCTCAACATAAGCACTACAAATCTGCCCCTAGCATTGATGATCCTTTTTACTATTTTTCTTTCTTGAATGAGAGTGTTACTTCCCTTGGTAAGCATTGTTGATGTAGCTCCCTTCTTTGATCAACTTGTACTTATTGGCTGTTCTCGTGAAGATTACATCCCTCTCAGACAAAGAAGGGCTGTCATAGCATCGAGAGGAACAATGTCCACATAAAATGCTCATTTATCTCAAAATTCATTGAGCGATGTTTGGTGATATGAATTTCTAGTCTTTCTTTCACTCAATCTAAAGTATATGGATGAGGCTGATGATATTCCTCTCATCCAAGCTTATCTACCTTTGCCCGTGTGGTAATATTGTTTAAGATCTTGTAATTGATACAAATCCTTCATATCTCATCCATCTTCGGCACAATGTCAATGAGTGATCCACATGATGAGGAATTAAGCTCGATCACTCCTTGCTCTAGCAAGCATTGGAGTTGACTTCCCAATTCATTTGCTTCCAACAAGAATGGCCTATAGCTCCCAATGTTTGGAAAAGGAACATTTGGTAGAAAGAGAATTTCATACTCAATCTCTATCTTGGACCACATTACCCTTAGGCTCTTTGAAAACATCCTTAAAGAACTGCAGAAATTCACTCATTGCTATTTTTTTTTGTTAGTGCACATCAAATTTATAGTAGACAGAATCGAAATCCTATCATCATCCTTGTTTGTCAATATAAGCAATGCAAAGCTGCCCCTAGCATTGATGATTTTTTCTGCTTTGTTGGCTGAATGAGAGATTTTGATGAGGTGTCTCTCTCCTGTAATCAACATGTACTCATTTGCTGTCTCATGAAGAGTACACCCTCTCATACAAATGGGGGCTGACATACACTTCACCATAGGCATCAAGACAAACAATGTCAACATGAAATGCTCATTTATCTCAAGCTTCACTTTGCAATTTTGGTGATATGAATCTCTAAATCTATCTTTCAATCATTCCAAAGAATATGGATGAGGGTCACCACATGCCTCCCCATCCAAGCTTGTCTAATAACTCTCAGGAAATCAGATTTGTTTGAGAATAAAAATCAAAAAGTACATCTACCTTTGTCCTTTTGTTTTTGAATTTTATATGAAATAGTTTAATCAGTTCATCCTTACCTTAAATGTTGCTACTCATTCATCCACATTTGAGTTTGCCCCAATTGCTATGCCCTCTACCATGGCTGCAATGGTATTCTTGTACCATCCTTTTCATTCTTGGGATGTGATTCTAGCATTGGGCATTGAAATTTGTATCTACATCACAATGGTTGCAATGTTTGTTAGCATCTTTGCAAATATAGTGGCAGCTTTCTCATCTTTCTCATTTCTCTTCCCCTTGCTTGATGCTACAATTTGTCAATTTTCCAACTCCCTTCTTCCTATCCATCTCGATATGATGGGCTTAGACGCATGCTTCATCGGTGGTCTTTGAGTTGGCCATGAAGACTTGGCTTTATATGTTGCCAAAAGGGCTTCCAACACACTCAACAACAAGATCACACTCGGGTATCCAATCCCAATTAGATTGTTTGCCTCCTAAATTCAGAGGTATATTCTTTCTCTCGTTGTCCCTGTCGTTCCCTATAAAACTGTCATGGATAGAACACTCTTCCTCGCAACAAATATGATAGAAATGAGATTTGATTCACTTCTTAAAATTGTGTAATATCCCCTTCCCAATCAAAGACCCTTAGCCTATTTTGTCTACCCGACGGCTAAGGGGAGATCCTAAGGGTGACTTAAGTCAATTGTAAGTTATTATAAAGTGTCATTAATAAAAGAAAAAATATATAGAGCACTTATAATAATTTATATGACTTAATAATTATTAAATCTAGGATGGAAAAGGCCCAAATATAATTTGTTATCCATCCTAGGTGAAATGGCGACTTTCCTTAGAAGAGGAAATGGGAACTTAGAAAGGATAAAATCCCATTTCATTGTGTATTCCCTCTAGAAAAAATGCAACCAGCTTTGGGTGGGAAAATAAGTATTAACTATCTTTTGTATTCTCCCCAAGGGAAATGGCGACTTGTCCTAAGAAGGGAAATGGAGGGTGGAAAATGCATAGAAAAATCCAATGAATGTTGATTGGATGTTTAAAAGGTTGCCTTTGGGTCTCTTCTTTCTTTATAAGGAGAAGTCAACTTGAGGAAAGGCATTCTATTCTATGATAAACTTATATTTTCTGATTTGTAGCTGAAGCTTGAGCTTTTGCATAAATATTCTAATGACGAAAACCTCAGGATTTATCCCTCTTGTGGATGAAAACCCCAAGAGCATTGTGAGGAATTTCTATTCAGGAAATTTTATTGAGCTTACACAGATTTTAGTCATTTACAGCAGTTGTATGAAGGAGTTTTTGCAGATTTGTAATCAAGGGTTTGAAGAAATATTGCAACAGTGTTTCTTCTATTTACCTCTAGTGGAGCAACCCATATTTTGGATGTATTGATAACATTCTAAGGTGTTTATGGACTATTCTGAGCTGCTGTTATAAAATCAGGTTTTTATGAGTCATCTCCAATCATTTTTTGAATTTTTGGATAAATAAAAATGCCATTTTTATTCACTTTCAGGGGCAGCAAGTCTGCAGACTTATATAAATTTTTGCAGCCTATTTTACCTTCAGAAAACTGTATTTTTATGCATGCATGAGCTGTTAAAAATATAGAAATCAGTTTGGAGTTAATGGGTATGAATGTACTTGCTGATTTGTGTGGATTCCCCTTAAAACCCTAGTCGCATTTTTCTGGGTTCATTCAGATCTGCAGAGTTTTAATTTGATGAATAATTTATTATTTTGCATCTTGAGTTTGGGATTTGCCTAAAATCCAACTGTGGGGGCAAAAATTGTCCCATTGGGGACATTACAACTTGGCCTACTTAGCTATGGCTAATAGCTTCTTCAAAGCTTCAGAATGAAAAAATTTCCCACCAAGCAAGAGCATGACTGCAAAGCTTCAAACAAGCAAAAGAAATCTACTCTTCAAAGCTTACAAATGTGCAAAACTTTCCCACCGAGTAAGAGCATGACAACAAAGCTTCAAATGAGAAAAAGAAATCTAGTTTCGTTCACTTACATCATGCAAGCTGCATATATACCTCCAATTTTGACAGTTAATTAACAGGTTTTTCTAAAGCTCTCCCTCATGGGGTGTGATGTCCACCTTAGCTTCAGCTTTAAAAGGTGGATGACTTGGGGGGCTGCTGAAAGATCCTTGGGGCTGTTGCTAGAATTTCCTTGGGGCTGCTTCTTGCTTTGGTCTTTGGGAGTTTCAGTTCTGATCTCCTCTTGCACTTTGGGTGTATCAAATGACAACCAAAGTTTGTCAACGTGTGCCTTCATGATCTTCTCCACCTTGTCAAGTTTTGCATGGATTGGGAAATACTTGCAACATCTGCCTTCAAATTCAGAAAATTTTGCTTCTTGGTCTTCATATTCTTAGGAAAAGCCTTTTCTTTCTTCGGCCCTTTCTTTTCTGACTTAAAAGTTACAATTTAAAATGGAAATAATGTACTACAGTAGTAGTAAGTTTCCTTGACCTCTTACCTTTTCCATCCTAGCCAATGGCATCTGCCATCAAATGCAACCTGTAACACCACAATCCATAGTCCAAGGAACAGAAATAGCTCTAACACCAACACCATCCGATATTATCTCAGTTAGGCCAATATTGAATTCATTAACATGAATCTTTACTAGTCTTATGACTGATTTATGAGCAATTACTATAAATTCTATGTATAATTGGTCAAAGAATTGAGACATGAACTAAAGAAGATAGAAAGGAAATCAATATTGGCATAGACACACAAGAGCAAACAAATAGATTTACCATGGAGAAACCTAGTGTAGGAAAACTGCAACAACTATCGACACGAAATGCAAGGCTAAAAGCTCATGAGGCTATGGCATGCAACCAAACGCCTATCTCTCTTGTTCTGAATCTCCATACCTCTAATTATTTAAATATATTCTCCTTCCTCTATGCTCTACAACTAAACTCTTAACTTTTTGAAAGTCTGAATTGACCATTTACATTTCTCTCAATGCTCTCTCTTAAACAAAGCATGCTACTAGGCCAACGTACTTGGCTCCATTCAACCAAGTAACCCAATCGACAGCATCCCAACCAATCCACATTACAAGTTGGATGGTTTGGTTCATCTCTTGTCTTTGTTACCCCCTAATATTCTATCTTCATAAGTGTATTGAGGTCATGGTGCAGCCGACTTGTGATATGCATAACCTTTATCTTTTTATTTGTTAGATCTAGATGTTTATTAGAGCAGACCTAAATAGGATTATGGGGTTAAGCCTACTTAAATATAACTCTATATAAGTATAGATAAGCTCTTCTAAAAAATCATAAGTCAAATTCACTATTAAATTTCATTATTGTTCTGCAATCTAGAGGTTGTCCCCTCAAAGTGGCCAGTATAATCCGATTCACTCATATCACGTATTTTTCTTTGGAGTAACAATACCTTGGATCTATTCTTATGTTTTACATTCAATTCGATTGGCTATTTGTCTCAGTTTATTGTATAAGAAATATCATAAGTTATAACAAGTGGTAGCATAGCAAAAATTTGGACAGAAATTTATGAGAAGAAAAGACAAATGAAGAACATTATCAAAGAGTAGCAAATGGGAAGGCAAACTCTGTAACAAAAGAATGAATGCAGGGCATGATCAAAGGCGAGTATCTTTCTGTTACTAGATTTGTTTTGGCCAATGCTTTTTTTCTATGGACTGTTTGCATCATTGTTCGTTTTGGGAAAAGCAATTAGAATTATTACATTTCTATTATTCACTATCCATAACGAAAAAGCGGCCTTGCCATGAAGAATTTGGGAGGTCCAATTTGGGTGCTTACAAGACGTAGCAGCCATTGGATTGGTCACATTGAGACAATCACAACAGTATAGCTCTCTGGTAGCCAAGTTTGTTAAACCTCCTTGGCCCTCCCTTGATTTTGGGTTTATGTCTACTGTAGGAGCCTTATCTCATCAGATCCAATTTTTCATTCTGAACAATTGTGTCTAGATACCAACTAATGCTTATTTGGCCACCAAACCCTAAATCTTTGTATGGTCACCACTTGTAGAGGGTCCTTTCAGCCCATAAATGACCATAGATCTAGAGCCAGGTGACCCACTTTTACATCAACCAGGTTGTCCTCAACTCCACAGCCTAATAGACCAGATGCATCTTCTATTTTCACTATAAATAATGAGAATCCACCTTATTGCACATTGCCACAGATAATTAAAAAAAAATCTGCAGAATGTTTAAGATGATAAACTTTATTGATGATAAGGTGCTTGTGCCTTTTACAACACACTAAACATTGGATTGCAAAAATTTGGTGATTCTCTCATCATCTAAATCCAAAAAGAATTGATATCAACTAGTCCAACCCCAGCCTTAGATGACCAAAACCATGGATATATACCATTATCAAGCAATAATACACAACCAAAAATCCATGGGGGAACACAATAAAAACTTGACAACTCGAGGAATGGATAATTTTTCTCAAGGGGAAGACTAGACCTGCCCAAAGCAGATCTTCGCAAGTTTCGTGGGATGAATGTGACTTCTTTGCTAAGCCGTATGGATCAGTATTTAAAGCTTCATAATGTACCAGATGATGTGAGGGTATGTAGTACGGTTAATGTTTACTAAGATACTAGACTATCAATAACAACGTACACATAATAATAATTGCAGAGAAAAGCATCCAAACAATAACATAAGATAAGTCTTGATACAATTTGCACACTAAAGGGAGAACCTGATATAAGAGCCCCTTCCACAACATACATCCTTCTATTTATATGGCAAGAAGACCGAATGCATGGTCAATTTAACACAACCGTCATCAACTGAACAGACAAATGAGATTCATTACAAAACTACTCAAGGGTGATAATACAATCGTTAATCACATGATATGATGGCTACTGAAATATGGAATCACTTGACAACCAAAATTATACTAATATGACAGTCTACATTATCCCCCCTTTAAACAAGTTGGGGACCCTTCCGATAAAATGCATATTCAATGGGATAGAAATGGGATTGAGTAGAGAAAATGGAAGGCATTCTAGCGGAGTTGATGTAGAAATGTTGCAAATTTTCTAGTGTCTCTCGAGGAAGCTTGTTTGCACTGCATCGAACCAGAATTCCCTTAAAAGTTTGCGCTATATGTTGAGTAGCCAAATGATTTTCAACTCTTGGAAGCAAAAATTGAATCTGTTTCACTATATCCTCTTCCTATGAAAAATCCTTATCACTTTGCATCTCTAATGAAAATGATCCTCGCAGATAGGAGTTGGAAGCTATTAACAGACCATATGGCTCTTCTCTGACATTACCCATACCGTATTATGCATTCAATAGGACGTATGGATGTTCGTACAATTGGCTCAGGGGTTGGTTGTTCAAGAAAGGAAGAAATTGCAAGAGATGAATAACGTTCAGACAAAAGGAAATGTTCGGGTGGGGGGAAATTCATGCAAAAGAAAATAGTTGGGTTATACAGGGGCTGCAAGTTCACTTGCAAAGCGTAAGGCATCAAGGCTAAGTTCACTGTAGCATACGTCTAGGAGAAGTTCATTGGGGTAAAGTTTTCAAAGCCACAGTTCATTAAGTGCACTTACTGTTGTGGGGAACTGAATAGGCAGACGTATGGCTATCCACCCAAGGACTACAGGTTGAATGTTCAAATAGGAGCATACAAGTGGGTTTGAATGGCGTTTAGGGTATTTATAGTAGGCAAGTAGTTCATCCAATTCGAGCATATCTACCATATCTGACGTACTTCACAAGTATGTCGTACTTCATCATTGATTAAAAAATACCATTTGTTCCCATGGTCATTCTCATTGATGTTGTTTCTTTGGACAACATGCATGTTATTCCTACAAACTAGTGTGCCAACATAGCATCAAACTTTGCACCATTGATGTATTTTTTGAACTCTATTGAGTAAGCCCTTTGTGAAGTTTGGAAGGACTTAGTACTACCAACATCTGCTTCTTGTCATCTTGTTGCAAGTTTGTGCCTCATCAATCTCCATAATCTTGACACAATTGCAATTTGGCGGGACCACTTCATAGTCTTCCATTTGCCAATGGAACAGACCATTGAGGGAGTTTGACTCATCTTCGAAGCACAACTGAAACTCCAAGATTCTTTCATCATTTTGCTCCAACCTACCTTGTTTTCCATCAACCAAGCATTCTTTTTCAGAGTCCTAATCCAATGAGTCTAATGAGCCTAATTGCTCATTAACTCCTTGATTCTTCAAATCTATGACATATGTCTATCCTTTGTTTTCAATGGATATCAAATGCCTTTTACAATTATGAAAGGATTTGGTTGCTATCAACCATCCTTGACCCAATAGTGCATCATGCGCCTTCTTTGTCAACAAGATGACTATAAAATTCAGCAAAAAGGGTAGCGTTCCAATAATTTCCTTTTGACCAATATACCCAATAACTTAATGCCTTGTTGACTTTCTCCTACTAGTTGGGATGTCGAAGGCCACATGGTTGGCTTCCCAAGACTCTTCCAAGTCTCCTCTTGAAGGGCATTCACACCATAACCACTGTCGACAATGGTGCTTGCCAAATTCCTACCTAGAATTTCTATATGCACAATTTTTGATTGTTGGGCTTGGTTCATCATTAGGAGCATAGGATCAATACTTGATTACCTACCAAGGGGGCTCAACTATGGGTTCATTTTTATGCTTTTTGTTCTCCCCATCAACCCACGTTAGGTGCACCATTGTATGTTCCATGTACAAGCTAATGTCTTGTATGGTAGCAGTGAGATCATTCTTGAGCTCTGGAATGCTTTGAAATGTCACCTGTTGTCACAGGTATAGTAGGCTACAAGACCTTTCGTGCAACAACTTTGTCAAACTCTAGTCTTCTCGTTGTCATGCTTGTATTTTTATTCGGTTGATGTCGTTCTTTGACCACGGCCCTCTCAAATTCCACCATTGCTTCAGCCAAACTTTCCTTCTTCATACATGGTCATGGTAATTGGATTTCTTCACCCGCATAACTTCCTTGCCCTCGGCTACATCAATTATATTGATGTTTTCCTACTTTGGAAATTTTCCATCATTATGGTTCTTAGGTCCACAACATCGGTAGAGAATTTCAGGGTCATTTTGGTGAGAGCAATCTCTTGCAAGTGGCCCCACTCATTGCACTTCCAACACTATATAATTGGTTGTCTTTCGGAGTCGTATTGAATCTAACTTCCACCGCCACTATTATTTTATATTTGGTAGTTCCTTGGCAATGTAGTGGGTGGTGTTGATGGCTCTCCTTTTCTGCATAGTACTTGGCCACTTTTATTCCGCAAATTGTACAAGCAATACTTGACTAAATGCCCTATAGCTTGACAAATCTTGCACAAAATATTCTTTCCTCCGTTTTTTATTGTCTCCCCTTAGTCTCTTCATCAACCAAAGCATGTCTTTTCTCAAGGCTCACATTGATCCAAGTTCACTATCATCACTAGAGTTGTGGTCATCTTCTTTAGGTTCTTTTGAGTGTTACGGCATCTTTTTCCCCCGAAACGGTGTCAAAATGTCATTTGATTAATGTCTATTGAGATAATAGATTATCAATAATAGAGTAAACAAAATAGTAATTGCATAACATACCATGACAAACAAACCATCTAAACAATACCACCTTGTATTCATAAAAAAGTCCCGATACAATATGCATAGTACAAGGAGGACCTAATACAACCACTCCTTCCCCGATGTACATCCATCTATTTGTACGACAAGAAAACCCAATGGGTTGTTGCTTATCACAACTGTCATCAACGTAACATACAAATGTGAGTCATCACAAACCTACTTAAGGCTGCTAATACACTTATTAATCACATGATACATTGGCTAACGAACTATGGAATTGTGTTGATAACCAAGATTATACTAATATGTTGATCTACAAGGTCGATTTGGTTATATTAAATTTGGAACCTAAACCCTATTAGTGGTACTAATAGAATATGAAGGACAAGATGGCACATTATTTGGATTGGAAGATCTTTACTAAGGAATTATCTGCCCACTATGAGCAAGCATGGAATGGAGATTGCTTTGACCACTTGACAAATTTGAGGCAAACAAGATCAATAGAAAAATATAATGCAAAGCACATGAGATTGTTCATCATGACACAGAAGTTGATATCCTATCAGATACTTCAACTCTACATCAATGTGCTTAGTGACCAAGCTAAGCATGATCTTTGAGTAGTTGAGCTCTATATAGTTAGGGATGTTATCCTTGAACATAGAGACAAGGAATGTGACTACCAGGAGACACACACAAGATCAACCATTGCTATAGAGAGGTAGAAACTTGGCCAACAATTTTAACACGAGACAAATCACCAAGCTCTCTCCTCTAATGGAGGAAAAGAAGAGAGAAAAAGGATTATGTCATAAGTGTTTCAATGGTGAGAAACTTGTAATGATTTTTATGAATGAGTTTTCTGAAGAGGATATGGTTGCAAAAGTAACACTTAGAGATTTTTTAAAAATCCAATGGAAGAGGAGAAAATTACTACTATTCACCTATATGCATTAAAGGGGATAGGCATGCCTCAAACAATCAAAATTGTGGGATATATCAAGAAGTGAAAGTTGTTAGTTATGATAGATACATGTAGTATGTAATACAACTTCATTGACAAAAGGATAGCAAAATGAACTCAACAGCTTTGTCTTTCCACTATCTAATTTTTAGGTCATGATAACTGATGAGAAGCAACTATCTTGTGGGGGTAAATGTCATCACATCAAACTCTCTATGGAGACTATCAGCTTAACTCAAAAATGTTTGCCACCCTCCTTGAAGGAATAGGCATGGTATTGGAGCATAATGGATGAAGGAGTTGGGAACAATATCCTTGAACTTTCAAGACTTATTCATGGATTTCACTTCAAACGGACAAATGTACAAAATTGTGGGGATACTTTCACCTCCAAGTCAAATAATCAGTTCCTATAGGATGGCGAAGTCACTCAAAAAAGGATCTTATGGAAGGTGGCACAACTACATTCATTGGAAGCACACAACGTAGAAACACCAATTCAGCAAGAGCTTCAAGACATCATTCAGTATTGTCGACAGGTTTTTTAAGAACCAAGGGTCTACCTCCAGTGTTAAATCATGATCATATTATTGAATTGATTTCAAGAAGTTTGTAAGCTAACATCCAACCACAGCGCTATCCCTATGAACAAAGGGCTGAGGGAAATGCTTGATTCAAGTAATGTTTGTCCCAACATAGGTGCCCACTCATCTCCAGTAGTCATGGTTACAAAGGAGAATGAATCTTGGAAAACGTACCCACAATATAGGGAACTCAACAAGCTCACCCTTATAAGTTTCTATTCTTGTTATCGATGAATTGAATGGTGGTGTTTTCTTTGCTAAATTATATTTTTTTGTTAGTTTATCATCAAATCCAAGTAAGGGAGGAAGATGTACATAAGACTACATTCCAAACATGAGGTTCACTATGAATTCTTATTTATGCCATTTTGCCTCACTAATGCTCTGTCTACTTCAAACATGAGGTGTAAATGATGCATTTTTGGAGAGAGATTGCATTTTCCTTGCTGCTGTTATAAAAAATCAGACTGCTGTACCTTCCTGTCATAAATTTCAGTTGGCTGTCATAATTTTCAGTTTACTATCTATTGGGGTTTGTGCAATTTCCCTTTTGCTTCAGTTAGAGCCCAGAAAGGGGCATTACAATATCTTCAACCTAGATTGTGTGGCTAACCATCTAGGGAGTAAATGATCCCTTGTGGTTAGGATGACGAGGATCGTATGGAGATGGTAGAAATGAAGAATCATCAATTTCCTTGACAAAAATAAGAAGTGCCAACAAGAAGCTTGGTTGCATTGGTAGAGTCCAGTGGCTTGGTGGAACCATCGTGGATATGTCATATGGTTGTGCATGAGATAGATTTCACAGAAGCATAATGTGGAACACTCATCATTTCTTGCATTAGTTTTCTCTAGGTCTCTGTCTGACAAGCTAGAATCTATTCAAGAGCACCAGTATGACTGAGAAGGATCTGATCAAGAGTTCTAATATTTGCTGATTCCTGTGAGGATTCCTTGTAGCTTTTGAATCCATCCTGGATCATATATGGGATTAAGCAAGAAAATTCACAAATATTTTCAAGCCAATGATCTGAAGATGACCTCTGGGAAAGAAGATTTGAAAATTTCCTTCTCAATGCAAAAAGGAGGGATTTGCTTTGCTTACCCAAATTGCAAGATATGAAAAATTTCATCTTTTTCTGTTTGAGTCTTGACTGGGAAAAGAAAATACAACTCTTCCAGAAGGTGGGAAAAGACGATACAACACTTCCAGAAGGCTAACTTCTCAAGGTTGTAGATCCCTCAATTTTGGTTGAATTTCTTAATGCGACCACTTGTTGAAAAACACTCAAAGAGTACTTTGTGATGGTGCGAGAATCTTTCTAATCAAATGCTTTTACTAGGACAATGATCCAGATTTGAGAGACTACTTCTTGGTTGTGGTTGTACTATCAATCTAATGGAGAACAACAATGTTGAAGTAACTCCCCAAGTATGAAGGTTTCTAAAGAGATTAAATCTATTGGAGTGTAAAAAGTAGGAATCCTAGAGGAGTCTAGATCTAGTGCCTCGATTGGGAGAGGCCTAAGGGTATTAATTTATTAAATCAAGTAAGGGCAATTTATGGGAATCCTTCACAAGACTAGATGTTAAGTGCAGATCAATAGGTTCTGAAATGAATTACAAGTTAAAAGATCTTCTGGTAGGTAAGAAGCAAACACCTTCAATGAGGCTAGATCGAATGGTTTGATTGGAGTAAGCCTAAGGGTTTTAGATCTGGTAACGGTCAAAGATGGAAACCATTGAGAAGACTATATCTAAAGGCCATGGTTGATAGGCTCTAATACCAAATAATATGAACTAACGAAGACAATTGGAACAGCCATAAGAGAGACAAGAGATTTCCAAAACTATACGTGTGCACTCAATTGTATTATGTATAAATAGATAATAAAGGATGTACAAGGAAGCTTCTAGATGAAGTTATTATGTAAATATTAACTAATCAATTATTAGTTGATGTACTTTAGTTATCAATGTATACTACCTCATCTGAATGTAATTTCTTTTATGTTTAATAAAAGATGGACACACCCAAGATGTCAGTGTGTCGTGTATTGTGTGCCGTGTGCCGTATGCCTTCCACAACTCCAAGTTTGTCCCATAACTTTACAAACACAATGGATCCAAAGGATTTAGTCATTAAATCAACAGGCTGGTCCTTAGAAGTTAATTTGAAATATGCAATCCTTTGTCATTTTATGTTTGTTTAATGTATGAGTTTTGGTTGAGACAAAAGCCGAGAAAAGTCGCTATCACCAACACATAGATCTGGTCAAGTAGGCATAAGTTATATCAGGCTGCCCACCAATTGTCAATAGGTTGATTCTTCGACCAATGATGTATCATTGTCAACTAATAACTTCAGCCTAACCTTCACAGTTCTGAATCCAAAATCTTGGAGATGATCGATGTTAAAATACTAGGCTCATGGAGATTGCCTGAATCTGTACATTGACTTAATCAATCTACAAAGCAGATGATCATGACCAGGTACTTGCAAAACTTTAAGCTGTACCAAATAAACCTCCTCACCCAAATCTCTAGAGAGAAGCACCTAAAACGTGACCATCTTCGCAATTTTTACAATACGAGCAAAGAATTCATATTCTATTCCCTCCTATTCTGAAAATACTTCCACAACAAGATGAGCTTTGTACTTGTCTAAAGTACCATCAACTTTACTTTTGTTTCTATCCAATGGGTAATTCCACCCAACTCATCTAGCGGTAATTCCACCAACTCCCTAGCATGTTTTTTTAACAAGGCATCATATTTTGCTTCCATGGCAGTCTCCCATTCAAGTATGCCTTCTGCTTTAGGGTATTGCTGCAGTGCAAGTATTGTAAAAAGGTCAGTTGTGAGAGAAAATTGGGCATGATCTACTAGACTAACAACCTTGTCTCCGGTCATCCAAGCCATTGCCTTTCTTTGACAACCATCTCACCGTGTGCCTCATGCACATGTTGGATAGTGGAGTTGCCCTCCATAACTAACCATGCAATTGACTGAAGCAATTCATACTCCTACAAAACTAACCATGCATTTGATTGAGGCATTTCATCCTCTCACACAACCTGTATTGTGGAGTCTCCCTCCACAATGCATATAAGTTGACTATAGCTGGGTCAATAAACCTACACATGCCACCTTGCCCAATGCCTAGAACAACTAGCTTGTCTTGTTCCACATCAAACACAATACACTTCTGCTCAGAAAACTTTACAACAATGTTTGGATTTTCTGTTAATTGACTAATAGAGAAGATATTTTTATTCATGCTACGAATATACCTAACATTACTTACCATGTTTTTTTGCGAATTATTCACCACTTTACGAATATCTCCTATCCCCTCTACTACAAGTGACTCCTAATCAGCTAATAAAACTTAATCAATTTTTTTGATTTTCAATAAACTATACATACCAATCCATACGACACAAAAATGTTTGGATGTGTCAGAATCAATGACCCAGCAACTAGTGGCATTGTCATTTGAGCATGAAACCCTAAGGGAATACTCTTCCTCGTAATCCCACTCTTCAACTGTTGCCACATTTGCTTCACCCATCAACTTTTGTCTATGAAAAAGATCACATTGTCACTTCCAAAAATCATTTTTGGCATGCCCAACCTTATGATAGTAACGAAATTTCACCTAGTATCTAGAAGATGATTCATCGAATATTTCTTTCCACTTCCCCCTTGACTAAGCAGCAAATGCACTCTCTATTTGACCATAACTAGACTCGTTAATCTATGTCTTCCTATGTTCCTTCTACAAGTATGAACTAACCTGATCAAAACTTAGGGTTTGGCTTTCTACCAAGTATAAAGCCTTCACAAATGTTTCATGGGAGGGCAGTAAACTATTCAAAACAAGCACAACCAAGTTGTTTTCATCCACCTTTTTCTCTATGTCCACGAGGTGGTCTCGGAGATCTTTCATCCAAAGAATATGTTAGAAAGTGACCCACTCTCGTGTATCCTTGCTGAAAACAAAAAAAAATATTCAAGTAAAAGACCCAAAATTTCTCCAAAGTTTGATACATGATTCAAAGAATAGTCCAAAGATCACCTGCCACAGTGGCATTTAGGACCTCAAGGATTAAATCATCTAAAATAACAAAAAAAAATCAGCAACATAAGGACCTCCTTATGAAGCTTGTCATAGTCAGCAAAATTGGACCCATTCTCAACTCCTATTTCAGATTAATTTGATCTCAATCCCTACTCTCC
The DNA here is from genome assembly GCA_019776745.2 of Taxus chinensis. NCBI lineage: Eukaryota > Viridiplantae > Streptophyta > Pinopsida > Cupressales > Taxaceae > Taxus > Taxus chinensis. The sequence continues at coordinate 348,567,861 of CM034146.1, read as the reverse complement.
ACGATCATTAAAATCTTATGACTCCATATCTTATAGTTTTGACCAACTAGCTTCTACGCTTCTAACATAACAAAATTTTGAATATTGGCCATTATTTAAATTCTCGAGTCACTGGAACACTAAATTTTTGATCCACATGGTTGTGCCCTTACTACACATCTATTCACCGGGATATCCCTTTCATCTGCAAATACTTGTGCACTATTCTGACGTCTGTATGAACTCTTGAATCACGTTTTTCATTTTCTCTCTCCTACCATAACATAATGGTCTCTCCTCCATCCAATGTCTCCAAGGTCTTCACATTTTTATTGCTTACTTGAAAATCATGATTGTTCTTGCATTTTTGTGTTTCTCCTCATGGAGTACATGATTCCTCTAAGAATGATTTTGATATTTCTGCAAGTCATGATCTCTACAAATCCCCTGAATTCTAATTCTCAACTTGCGTTTTTACCTTTGTACAATCGTCATGTTTACTCACGAACCTTCATGATTTCTTCTGCGTGTCTACACAATCTTTAATTCTCAACACAAATCATGTTCTTTTTTTGTGAATCACATCTTTCTTTGCACTTGTCTGTGCTTCTTCTTTCTCTATCTCTAGTCTTCATGTCCCCCTTCCATGGATTCTTTTGTCATGGCGACCTCTAGACGCTCCCTGGCATTAATTAACAGCTAAACACAATCACTCCCTCCTTTGCAATGTTTTACTTATTCAAATCGATTTTGAAAAAAGCTTGCAATTCATACCCTATTCCTAGGGCTTTCTCAAACCTCAAACACTTCTCTTTTCCATAGTTCGTACTCGACTAGGGCTTACTCAAACTCTACCATTTGTTGTTCATATCCTTCAACTAGGGATTCCTCGAACAGTGCCTTAGATACCAATGTTAGTAAGTATGAGAGAAATAATGGAGAGAAATGGAAGGAATATGGCACACGGCACACTAACATATTGTGAGTTTCCATCTTTTATCAAGCATAAAAGAAGTTATATCCAAATGAGGTAGTTATACGTTGATAACTAAAGTACATTAATTAATTAATTAAAAACTTAATAACTTTAATAATGACTATATAGCATTTAATATAGTACGCTAAACTTGTGTGAGTATAAAACATTTCATATGGTACACTAATCCCACGTGAATATATTCAAGAAACGACACTAGCCTATGCAATCATGTCTCATCACATATGAACAAATATTTCAACTACATATTTCTTGAACCTTCATATGCCCAAACAGATTGGGGTTCTCAGACTCTCTTCAACTATAGAATAAATTGGGACTCTTTTAAAAGTTTATGGGTTTTCTTCACTCTACATAAGCACTAAGGCCAATGTCTCTATAACATGGCTTGCAATACACAACAAATGCAATACACAACAAATGCGATCTTCAAATCAAACAGATAGGCAAGGGTTTGAATTTTCTAACTGCCATACCAGGTATGTGAGACAAATGTAGAAATTTCGTCACTAGAAATGCTTTTGCAAATGAACCATTCTTTCAATGGCAAGAGTTTTACGTGGATGCAAAGATTTAGTTGAATGTCAAATCAAATCACCAACCACTAGTGTGTCAACTCTGGAAATTCGAAGTTTATTCAGGTTTCTGCAAATATGCCTACTAAATTCTTCAAAAAACATTTGGTGAGTTGGAGGTGTGGTCCACTTGTACGCACACAACAACCACATTCACATAGCCTGTTATCATGTCTTCTTGATGCTCCCTCACTCCCTAAATATCTGGCTCTAATGCTGCAATAAAACAATTTCAACACTAAATGGATTCAATTTGGACACGTTCTTGTGCAGACTAACCAATCTACAATGTCTAATTGTAAAGAATCTAAAGATATGATAAGACTTTGGTAGCTTACAACTTCCTACCAACCTAAATTGACATAGAAAATCCAACGTATGATTTGACAAAGGGCCTCTAATTCTACATTTTATACCCTATTTATACCATACAAAGTGGTGCAGATCAACTGCAACTTTATTGGAATGTATACAGACCATTGTGTACCATAAAGAGAGGTGCAAGTAGAATGTTGGATAGAAAGTGCCCTAATAATTAACCGAGTACTAAATTGAAACCAAGGAAACAACAAAACAAACACTTAGATTAGTATTTGAAATGTTCCCAAATGGACATATTTGACCCCAAGAGGATTTAAGGTCAATCCCAAACCCCCAAATACAATTTATAGAAGTTGCAGCAATTTATTAACATGCAGATCTGAGTTTAATCTGAAAAGTGCAACTAGAGTAAAGTGTGAAACCCAAATAAATCAGCCAATAAAATATAATTTCTCCACTCCAATCTGATCTACCAATTTTATAAAGCCAAAATATGAAAGAACATACATATTTTGATGCGCAAGAAGGCTGAAATTAATTTATTTTGAAACCCCAGTTTGCAGAAAATTATGGCAACTTCAAAAATTTATAATTCACTCAAAAATGTTTTGATCCACACAAATAAACTATGCATGGATTCAGAAAAATAGGGAGAATGCAATGATGGTACCCATTCATGCAAAAGACCACCACAAGTGCCCTAAACAGCCAAAACACCAATTCGCCCTTAGGGTTTTGGGCTGGAAAAAATCATAAAAACATGATTTATTAACAGCAATCGAAATCAAATCAAAACCCCTTTAAATACCTCAAGAAGCATCCTAGAAGTGGGTCGTACAATATGATAAAAGGCTGGAAAACACAGCTGCAAATTTGTTTCAAACCCTTGATCCAAAAATCTGCAAAAACTCTTTTATTCACTGCTGGAATAAACTGAAATATCACTACAAGTACAATGGAATCCCCTGTGTAGAGATCCCTCACATACTCTTGGGGTTTTCGTCTGCAAGAGAGTACTCCTAAGGGTTTCCGTCCTTAAAAATAATTCAAACAAAGCTAAAAGCTTCAATTAAAAATCAGAATTTAGAAGATGATCAAATGTGTCATCTCCAAGCAATTTCCATTGCTTAAATAGAAGACTTGGGCCTAATGGTCACCACCAACAACCAATCACATTTTTCCTTCCTCATTAAATGCTTCTACCAACCACTTTTCCCTCCTAATGCAAGTCGCATTTTCTAGAGGGAATAACTTTTGGCCCATTTGCTTTTTGCCTTTTTCTATTTTACTTTTGCCTCCTAGTGCAAGTCGCACTTTTCCATGGATATTACATTTTTAATAAGTGTTTTTAATTTTTTTGTTCACTTTTTCTATTTTTATTAAGTCCATAATATTTTATTATAAGTGCGTTTATAATATTTTATTTATTTTTGCACTTTATAATAAAATAAAAGAACTGAAGTCACCCTTGGGTTCACCCCTTTAGCCGTTGGGTAGACAAAATAGGCTAAGGGTCTTCGATTGGGAAGGGGATATTACATTATTTTCATTTAAACTCTAAAATATTAAATATGCTACTAGACTATTTGCAATTAGAAATTCTCTACTCAAATGGTGGATAAAATGAAAGGCAAGCCTTGCACCATGAGTTTTTGTAGCATGGTTCAATGATGTTTTCAGCTTCAAGTAACACAAATCCTAACCCCGCGTCTGAATCACCAAAACCCTTTGAAAATACACAATTGTGTGTGTGTCTATGTCTTGGTATCTACGTGCATATATATACAAGGATACATAAATATACACACAAATACACACACATAATAGAAAGTGTGTCCCAACCACAAAGTATTCTTGAATATGGTCTTTTACAACCCTAAACTTGTAAGCAATGTACCAACTGAAACTGACCTTCAAACCTAAAAACAAGCTAGGTCCTAGCCAAAGCTGTCCGAAAAAGACATGTTTTGCTGCTTTCCACTAGATGAGAAGTAAACAATTGATTAAGGCTTTCATGGCTTTATTCAAATAAATGGAGACATTGCTTGCATGCAATACTAGCTATTTTTGATACAGTGACCTTTAGATAACCCACCATACCTGAGGCGTTACAAATATACCTCCAGCATTGGCCTAGAAACAGTATCTTATTGTTTCAAGCATGTGATCTACTAAAATTTTCATTACTATAAATCAGTTATGGCATTTATGCCTAGACAGTTGTTCATGCAAAAGTCATTGATTTTTGGATTTTGCAAAGAAGTTTGATTTCAATTCATGTCAATAGAATGAACTGTCAATTCAAATTTTTCGCAACTATGAACTTCTTACTACAATAACTTATGGGTTTAGCACAAAAGTTTGATTTTTGCTTCCAATACTAGATCTTTCTTTTATGATTTATGCATGTGCAAGACTCCATCTCTCTGTTCCATGGTCATCCCTGCCTACGAACTAGGAAAATTGTGAGTTCAATGCTACAAAATGCTAACATAATTTATATTTGTGGTATTGCTAAAGTAAATTTGGATGTGAACGCAATTCTAATTTACCTCAGACAATCAAGAGCAAAGAATAAAAAGTTTAAAACCTCGAGTACACCAAGAAAGAAGAAATTAATTGGATACCATTGTCTTTACAGAGACTGTGGAAACTCTCTATTTACTTTCTTTCGGAACCCGGATCAACAATGCGTAACCCTCTTTCTTCAAGAGGTTGCCACCCTTTGAAGTAGGTACTACAAGGAGACCCTAGGCTGATTACAGTTCCCTTCACAAAGGTTGGTGGCATTAAGCACCCCTTGGATACCATTGCTTCACACACTAGGGGGTAGGTCAGTGAGACACCGCTCATCTTTGCACAACACTAGTCCTAAGGTATCTCAACACACTAGCTCTCAGTGATGGATTTGATCTTGCTCGGCATCATGGATCTACTCTGCGTCATGGAACCACTTGTTCGCAACAGCCTCCTCAGGTGCAAAAGCAAGCACAAATTACAAGTTTATTTGCTGCCATGGGCGCTTCTTCAGCCTTGGGTGTTTGGAGGGATTCTAGGGGAGGTACTTTTCTTCCTCCAAGATTACCCAACCTGGACCCCTCAACCCTAGTCACTCACTGAGGAGCATTATTAGATCCTACATTAGCCCTTTCACAATTTTAAACAATGACACAAATGATTCCACTATCCCGGCCATGGTCAGAGATGTTTGATGAGACTACCATCTAGTCATTTCAAATTGCACCATCCCATGCTCTTCAAGAGTTCTTATTCATCCCACATGGCTATTTATATCATTACCCTAACCATATTGGTTGCAGGATTTACTATGTTGGGTTTACCCCTCATATACTTTCAGTGCTTTTGTTCTTCTTTTAATTAGTTAATTGTTGTTCCTAGGATCCTTTTACCTTAGCACGTTCTATCATAGTTGGGTGTAATCTCAAGTCAAGTTGACCTACTTTTAGTAATTCATGGACATCAATATAATTTATTTCTTTCTTTTCTTTCAGAACATGTGGAATAATTAATCTTCAATGAAATCAAGATATGTAATCATGATCAAACAATTACTAGATAGGATGCATTCATATAAGGCATTCATCAAGATTTATTTATTAGAGATAAGCGTGGCATGTTCAAAATTCAAATGCTGTAATAGAATGTTATTGTGAATCAGTGAATGTCTACATGACAAAATAAGAGTTTCAACTCTAGCATCCTCTTCAAATATGTATTTCAATTATGATTAGTCTTAATTTCATCTGACTTCTATGTACGTATCTCTTTTACAAGATCATACTTCTGACACCACTGCTCATTTAGAGTATAACTGTTTCACACTTGAACACTTAGGTTAGGTCTTCACTTCAAAAACAGGATATTGATTTAACGTTGTATAACTGCTAATATAGCTTAAATCGGAACACAGAAATTTATCTGCCTTTTGCATACTCTTCCATTGCACTGGAAACCAGTTTATGCAAGATTGACCTTTTATCATGAATTTAGTTTCATTTAATGATTACCTTTAGTTCAAAGTTTTATTGCCTTAAAGTTCCTATTATATTTCATATAGGCCTCAAAAAGGATGGCAAGATGGTAACTGTGAGCATTCAGCCACCTATAAAACTGTAATTTATCCATACTGAGATCTTCGGCATTACCATGATCTCATTCGAGAATTTTAACACTTGCAATTAAATAAGGATAACAAATTTATGAATTAGTGTCACAACAGTCTCTCAGAAATAGTTTTATTGATTTTTATATTTTATTGAACTCTACTGAAAACTTGACACATCTTTATATTCAGCAGAAGATATATTCAGTTAACAAGAAACAATAAGGAGATAACATTTACAACAACATTAATCCCTGATGTTGTCAAGCAACTGACTGAGAAACAAACTGGAAGTTTTCTGCATTTTTAATATTTTGAATCCAAAGAAAGGCCACCATTTTTTATAGTTTTACATGCAATACTAATCTACAGTCTTGTACTGAGCCAGCTACGTGGAATATGGCTGAAAAGTAGAGAAATACCATATATCATATTAAAATGAATCCTAAAGAATAAGTTTATAAAGTCCAATTTATAACTTGTGTGCCATATTGGAATGCGAAAGCGGCAGCAAACACAAGAAAATTACTAGAAAGGAAAAAGATAAATGGATAGTAGTGCACTTAATTTTCCATTGTAATAGAGGAAAAGGGAGAAACCTTCAGGTACAAGCCACCATATATCACCAAAAGTAGATTTTCCATCATAACCTCCTAACAACAAAAAACGAGAATCAATGCGGGTCATTGAATGATATGCACGAGCTGGTGGAGGTTCGTTGCTGACAGCAAGACGCTTCCACTGCACTGATGCTGTGACATGCATTGCAACAGTAAATGTGTAAGACATAATTCGAAAGTTTTAAAATCTACAAACATTTCCACATACACTGATGCTTTAACATGCTTTACACCAATACATGAGTAAATCATACTTGAAAAGTCTATAAAGAAATGTTGACTTGCAGCTCTATAAGGATCTATTTTTCAATTAGAATTCAATCAAAGTGTTATTTGATATCTAAGATTTTAGAAAATAAAAAACATGGCATGTGCCCACAATATAGTTCCCACATACTTGCATCACATTACAATCAGTTTGTTAAAAAGTAATGTCTAAAGGTAATTTTCTGTGAGAAACCATACATCACTCGGGTGGTGCTAACCAGCCCTGCGGATCCTTAACAAAAATTATTATCATGTTCACATGAGTCCAAAAGCCTTCACATATATCATTTGCATATGATAAAAACGTATGCTACACAAAAGTTTCAAAATAAGGTATCATAAGATAGTAGGTGGAAGTAAAGCTTTGGAGTAGGAAAAAAAAACATTTCATTGTCCAAACTTAAAAAATGATTCGTAAAACCTTGAAATGCAATGTAAAGCTATACACAACCAAACCCCCAAATGGAGGCACTAGTTTAGAAGAATATTGTTAAAACCCAACTTATTTAGAAGAATATTGTTAAAACCCAACTTAAAGGATAACAAGCTTAGTTATGGAATATGGATCAGTTCCCAGAGTCTGTGTTACTGTTGCAAACTTTTGAACCCTGCCAAATTTTAATTCCCACCATTTGAATATCAATAGTAGAGGCTTATTTCAATTGCAATACGCACCTTATATTTAAATGAGGGATTGAAAGGCTTTATTATATACACATATGGGCATAAATATAAGGACCACTCCATCTTTGATTTAAGACATTAAAGACCTATATTTTAGGCCACATAAGAACTCAAAGAGGCCAAAACTTTCAAAAGCTTTATTTGTTTTAAATGCCACGGGAATGTTATAAGTGGAGAAAGCTAATATTTAAATATTCCAAAGGCTTTCAAGCCTTGCCCATATTCATGGTCCTGGATGAGTGAATAAAAGGTTTTTGAAAACTTAAAAACATTTGGCCACTGAAAGCATTAATTTGCGGCAGGGGCTTTCATGGATATTTTGACCAGGATTTGGTTATTGGACAATAGGGAGGCCAAGCATTGGAATGGTAGCCGTTTAATGTTGCAGGGATTCACTGAAGCTTCTTGGCAGCAGTTGGGGGCAGCAGCGTTAATGGTATTCAGACTTGGCCACTTCCAATTCCTGCTTCTCTCTCTTATATCCACTGGCAATGTAATTAAATAGAGGTTTCTTCTCTATTACTGGGGTTCCCTTCCAACCTATGGAATTGTCCGGCTCTCTGTGAGACCTTCATCATGAATGCATCAGCCTCATCACTTTGTTGCTTATTTAATTTATGTTCACTTCCAACATTATATTAGCCATTGTACAATCCATTTCTGCATTCTATATGGATTCTATGGCTTCATTTTCACCTAAGTTTTTGGTTATGTGTCTATTTGCCTCTTGCAATGAATTCTGGAGGAAGTCTTTTTTATTTGCAACAGTTGCTCTGGGTAGACTTTCCTTTGAATGGGCAGGGGGCACGTCTATTATGGTGGATCACCTTTTCATTGTTTTATTATATTTCAGCTTTCCTCTATCCATTTCCACCCTCAGCATGTTTTAGATTAGTGCTAGAGTAGAGGAGTCGGCCTTTCGATCCTGGAGGTCACCTTACTGTACTGATCTCAAGCAGAAAAGTTTCCCAAACTATTGTACTCCAGGCACACATCTATGCACCAACAGTTACCATTCTAAGACTTATAGCCTACAGAAGCAACATAAGGAAACATACAATTATAGTTTGGCTATATTAACAAGATATAATTTTAACCAACACTAAGCCAATGCAATAGTTGTTTCCTTACACTTGGTCCCATGTACACCGCTAGGGAAGAGTGGGTAGGTCATCATTCAAACCTCCTTTGGAAGGTTTCGTGCTCAGCTTTCGCTCACTAATAACAGTCATGGACAAAGGCATTTCCCAATAACTATTTGCCCCTATGAACGGTACTTTATGTCTACAAAATCCACATTATTCAATCAAGGCGTATAAGTACTTTGCATTGTGCTTTCAATCCTCCCAATCAAGAGTAGGGCTAAGACTCAAAACCCAACATTTTAAGTTTTCTCTCTTAAATGCTATTGTTGGACTGTTGCCAAATTCCGTATGGCTCCCCAAACTAAACGCTCTCCATATGACTCTGAAACCATCTTACAATCTGACATGCATAAACTATGCAATAGACATTGAAAACATATACAGTGAGAAAAACCAACATCTTGGCAAGGGCTCTTATGTATTGAAATATCGCGAGCCATCAAAGACACTAACTTGAGAGCAACACAAACATATTCATAATTTTAATGTATGCACAACATACAACCCTATGGCACAAAAGTCCAACACCATTTGTACAAGCTCGTAAGGGGTTGACTTGGACCTATCCACCAATTGTTAGGAAATATATCTTGGTGCTCCATTTGTATGTATGGGTAAATAATAATTACATGTGTAATTATTATTATGGTAAATTAGTGAAAGTACATTAGCTATATAAATGTAAATAGTAAATGTAAAAATTTAAAAAATGAGTGTGAGAATAATATAGTGTTGTTGATTTTAATTATTGTCTGTGTAGCTATTTCATGTACTCTGTGTATTAAATCAAAGTAATTTTCACATTTGGTACAAGAGCAGGTTAAATCTGTCTCGAAGAAGATCTCGTAACTTTTGTCTCGTGATCTGGGTTTCTCCACAATTTTGCACGTGGAACGATCTGCTATACAGGAAGCTACAGCAAAAATTTCGGTCAAACCCAATTCGTCATTTGGGAGAAACGTGCAATTTACTATACAACACATTGATCACTGCTATTTTTTGAAGAAATCAGAGAATCAAAGGTAATTCAAATCTACATTCAATTTTTTTGGGGATATTTAGATTCAGTAAAATGGATACACCATTAGATAAATTTAATGGGCTGAAATTCCATACATGGAGAGTAAAAATCCAGATGCAGTTAATGAATAAAAACCTATGGAGGATAGTAGATGGAAAAGAAAAAGCACCTACAGATGTAGGCAAAATTGTAGAATGGGAAACTAGAGATGAACAAATAACAGATGAAATTGACTATAATTCTGAAGACTTTCTATACTAAGTGAAGTTCTTGGAGGAAGGAGGCACAGAAGGTTGGAGGTCATTCAACGACCTCTCGTCAGTCGTCAACGACGGGGCCGCAAAGATGATTTGGTGGCATTTTTTTTTGGTTGTGTGTTTACTTTAGTTTGTAGTGTTCATGTTTTCAATAAGTGGAAATTTCACATTGAGGGGGGCAACATGATCCAATGTTCCTTTTCACTATGTCAGCTTTTTCTATGTATGTATGAGCAATAGATTTCAGCAGAATTTCCTATGTTATTCCCTACAGTGAGATGTGATGAAGGCTAAGAATAGTACTTGGCATATCATAATGTGGTTGTAGGTAAACCAATTGAAAACCTTCATTAAAATGATTGACATGAGCCATATGCCTACTTGAGACCAAACCTATCTGCAACCAACATCAAAATTAAAAATCACAGAAAATATTTATTACTAATGCAGCTCAAGAAAACAACATCCTATAGAAAATTGTAATCTTCATAAACTTGGCATTTGACATGAAACAGGCACGGAGATTACACAAAGATCAGGCACAACACTGCAGCAAGTTTCTCAGGAAAATATACATAGTATAGCTAAAAAGAACAGCCATTTACTAGTGTATTCTACCTGAAAAAGCCTCTACCATAAGGAAACACATCAAACAGGCTCCAGATTGTAGGAATTAGAGATGAAAAAATAAGACTATATTTTTTTTCAGCTAAGTTCCCCTTATTCTCCTAACCTTTTTCTCAAACATGGAACTATGGGTCAGCGCCTCATCAATAAGAAAATCGGAATTGTGATCCTTCTCTAGATGATCCCAATGTAACAAAGACTTGGCAAAAGGGGGCTGCAAGGAGTATCTATTGGGAATAGAACCACTAGGCTTGCCTTTCCCAACAGTGTTTTTTGACATTTTCCTTACACCGGCACATACCAAGATGAATTTTCTCCAAGTACTGATTTTGAAGTGAATGATTCTCCTTTTCTCAAGCCTTATAACAACACCCATACCTTTTATCATGGTGATGTCTCACTAGTGGTGCCATAGGAAGATACAACAAGCATGAGACATGGTCACCCTTCCTAACCAGTGGTGTGTGATGACAACATACTTGAAATGACAAATTGGACAGCAAGAGAAATGGAATATTCACAAACCATGGGCTACTCATGATGTCTTTATGCTTCAATATCTCTGTGTTTGAATCAGCATTCTTCATTTGCATGATCTCTTCACCAAATGGAATCCTTTACTTCTTGCATTCTTCCCAAATTTGTTGGTGCTCATCTTGGGTCACCTTAGGCTTCTTATTAGAGTTGCGAATTCCATCCATTGACCTTCTCTTGACTGCTGTTTGGAAGGGTCCAGCCAGCTGAAAATTATCATCAACTCCCTATTTTTGTAACCCAAGTTCTCTCTCGTCCCACTTGGTACCCTTCATCTTTACAATGTGGTTAAGAGTATTCTTTATGATGACCAAAATATTGCAAAGACATACCATGAAGGTGATGTAGCAATTTCTTAAGAAGATGATGAAATTGCTTACATTACATTGTTGTCCTGAAATTTCCAGCGAACTAAAAGTGATTATAGGCACCTGGAAAAACACTCTCTTCATCTATATGACCCCCAACAAGGTCATCCAAAAGTCTTGGCCCATGGACCCTATGCAATTTTGATTTGTCTCCATTTTTAGTATCATGAAGACTACCCGTTTGCCATGATTTGCTATGGAGCATCAAATTTGCCCTAAGCTCCTTTTTTTCAACGAATTGCCTATGAGTGTAGATCTGAAATGGCATGATAGGAAGCAACAAATCAGAAATGTGGTCATCATGGTCATACTTTGGGCTGCCCACAAGGAGCTCACCCTCCTTTGCCTTCGATCCTTCAACACCTGAAGATCTTTCCGCCTTGACTCCTTCCATATTTTCTTGACACATGGATGGAACATCACCATGGTTCACATTGAAGTCAAGAGCACCATCAATTTCCTCTTATTGATTGTTGTTCGAAAAATTCCAGCAAGTTGATTATCATCATTATTAGCCAAAAATTTGGCTTCAACCACCAAATTCTTTCCACAATTTTGCATTCCCATTTTTTTTTTCCTTGGCTCATGCTCCATAACTTCTTCCTCTTTCTGTGGAGATTATGTTACATCAAAAACCTTCCTTGGTTCTTCATGTAGCAACACCTTTCCTTGTCCTTTAATGTGGTCTTCTTGGGACTCCACCTCAAAACCCTCTTGTAGATCTGATTTTAATTTTTCTTCTTTCAAGAGAAACCCCTTTAGGTTTGGCTCCTTCGCGTATTCTTGCGGTCTAGGGTTTAACCCTAGCATCTTCATCCATGTTCTAATCGTCCCCTTGTTGGAGCCATCAAATGTGGAGAGTGCCACCTTCCCCAAAGTATTTTGAAAATTTCTCTGTGGCGCATGAGGTCTAGGCTCCGACCTTGACCTTCCCTTGCCTACCCCTATGAATTCGGCAAGTGAAATAGCATCACGGATTTCATTCGGAAGAGCCCTATATTTTTCATAGCTAGCCACAATGTTGTGACCCACTGAATGTTGTGTTTCCACCTCCGAAATGACTTCTTTCTTTGGTAAAAACCTGGGTCGCCAATCCATGTTTGTATTTTTTGTCACTGTCTTGTACGAAAACCATCAGGATGGTAAGATCAATGCTTTAATACCACTGTAATGTCGCTTTCCAGGGCTAAAACTGAAAAATAAGAAAATAGTACAAACCCCAAGTGAAGTAAATTCTTATTTTTATAACAGCGGACTGAAATTTGGAACAGTGAACAGCAGCTTGTAAAGAATGAAAATTCAACCAATTATCACCATAGAAATCATCCACAACATAGATAAACACTTTAAGAATATTTTGGGACACTTTTCACCATAAAATCCAATGAAATACTCAGCTAGAAATTTAATTATAAACAGCATAAGTACAGCCAAGAGAAATGACCAAAAATGGAATCTCCAAACCTCAACATTGGCGAAATATGATGGAAACCGGCCTTATAGATTATGTCAAATCTAAATATCAAAGAATGATTAAGATTTGTGCCCTAGAAGGCACCCAAATGATCTTCTATGAAAGTTGTTTCCTAGGAGAGGGGCTCCAAATAATATTAAAACCCTTGAAATCGCTCCTCCTTGATGCCCTAGATGCAAACCAGCAACAAGGTCTTGTTGGTCGTCAAACTTGCACCCGTGTGTTGGATCTGGAAGAGCCGAGCTGTTTGAGACCCAAATCGAACCGTTCCCAAGTTGTGGGACCTTGCGTGCTTGGGACGGATCTCTGGAGAAGGCCGGTTTCCCTACCTACCTCTTACGTTGTTGCTACTCCTAGTGTTGAAAGGGAAAACTAAGACTAAACATGCCAAGGGACCAGGGATAGAAGGACGTGCAGAAAGGGGAAATCCTAAGCTAAGGCGATAACGCCAGGGAAAGGGTCGATCTCTCTCCACGAGCGGCGAAGGAAACAGAGAGGGCGCAAGAGAAGAGGGCGGATGGTGCGCGCCACAAATCAACAAGCGGGCTCGGCCTTCCAGCGCGCACAACACATGAACACGGGGATTGCAAGCACAAGAGTACGCACAGCATGTCAGAAAACGCAAACAGAGAAGTGAGATGCAATGAAAACGAGAAAGGGAAGACAAGTTCCACAAAACACGATTTTATTGCTTAAGGGACGCACAGTCATTTACATTCATGGCAGGAGGCGAGAACACATTGCAAAGACCATGCCAAGGTCTGAGACCCGTGGGAAGTCGGCCACCATTTCGGCATGGTGTCATTATAACAGAGAGGGATCCTTTTTTACAAAGTAGAACTCTGTTATTTATAGAAGGAGAGAAGAGAAGGAGAAAGAGAGGGAAACTCGGATTCAAATCTTCAACCAACGTCAGCCAGTGATAAATGCCTGCAAATTTGCCTACAAGGCTGTCAGATGCACTTCCCCGTGTTTGCTTGGCATGTAGGAGGCAAGATCTGATGAAATCTGGTGGTTGAGGTTGATTGGATGTGTGCATTGATGATCAAAAAGACGTTTCCCTATTTTCTGCCTATCAAATCCCACCTATATTTGAATTTGAATAGTCCAACGTGTAGCTTGCGTCAACAACACTTTGACAAGTTCAAGCGCACGACGATCGGAGCTCTGTAATAGAAGATACGGCTGTCGAAAGATGTTAGAGCCATCAGGGCACGTAAGACATGTGGCACGCGTGGATTGACTGAAGAAATCGATCAACTATTAATTTGTTTTGTCTTTTCTGCCACGTGTCATGCACCGGTTGGTTGTCTAGATTTAGCGCCCTGTTGGCACGCTTTGATAGGTTGCATGTAGCACACTCAAGTCTGACAGATGACGTGGCACAGTGACTGGCACAAAAGGAGGCGCAAGGCGCGGAAGTCAGAGACAGGCGCGTGGGAGAAATTGGCGCGTGAACTCAATGTGCGCGGTAGGAAAGAAGGCATACTTGCAGAAGGCAAGTATGGAACAGGGCGCGAGCATTCAACTGAGGAAGAGCGCACGGTGACAGAAGGAAAATGGGGTGCATGAAGGAGCAAAAGGAACAGGAGGAAGTGCAAGGTGCGCAAGCGCAAAGGCATGCAAGGGACTTAGCTGATTTGGAAGGCAAGTCTATAGAGGTGCACGCAAGGAGTGTGCGACAGGATAGTACAGAAAGCGGGTGCGCAAGAGGAAGGTGCAAAGGGGAAATGAAAGGAGATAGCAGAATGCAGAGAGAGAAGCAGGAAGGCGCGTAAGGGCGTGCAGAGGAACTGCAACTGTGCCAAGGTATCAAAAGAACAATCTTGAGTGTGCACAACTTGAAATGTGAAACATCAGAGTTAGAATGAAAATATAAGTTATCCAAGTAACTAAGAGAGTTATTTGGATAACAGGTCTTCGATGAGAAACTTCAACACCACCAAATTGAAGGGTTTATATCCTCCAATCTTCCACAGCGAAGGGTCCCGTCCTCTTTAGATGCCACACTAATGGATTGTCGCCCAATAGTGAAATGGACATAGAACAATCAGCCCTAGAGACCAAGTATAAAGTGTATATGCCAAAAAGATGATGTGCAAATGAGCCTATGAGATTCTTTATACCCTTTGGTTGGCACCAAGAGTCATAAGAGTGTAGACCAACCTCTTAAGCTTGTTTTATCTTCTATTTCCATGTTAGAAACTCTCCAACCTTGCCAACCTATTAAGGAGCTTACTTTATCTTTTAATTTCATGCAAAGAGCACTAGAACCCAGCCGACCTGTCGTGAAAGACAAAACACAAAATAAAAACATAAATATGAAATAAAAAAACTGAAATATAACTCAAGTTCTTCCTTCGTTCAACTTCTTCTTGCCCTTGAAAAGGGGGATGAGCAAGAAGCCTTCAATTTATATTATTTCGAAAAAGGGGACATTACATACTTTCAGCATTTCAAGGCAGATTTCTCAGTGCTAGGGCAGTAAATCCAGCTGGGGCATATTTTTTTTGGGGCTGCCACATTCATTTCCAGCTTGATCTACCCATTTGGAGATTTCATGATCACTTTTCAGTGGGTTTTGATGGTTGGAAAATTTTGATTCTAATTTTATTGGATAGCTCATATTTTTGTGATTATTTTGTGCTATCATTTCCATTTTTTCTCCAAGTATTTATGAAGTTAACGGAATTTTGAAGTTTCGGCCATTTTTTAGCATTAATTAATCCCAATAGCTTGCAATTTATGGTCGAAGCAATTATTTTGCATGATTTTATCAAGGGTTTCATGTTGTTGATGCATTTTTGAAAATTTGTGTGGAGAAGGCGAAAATATGAATTTACCCTAGGTCGCTTAGGGTTCGGTGGCCCTAAAACAGGTTGTTGTCGTAGTTTTTACATAAAATCAGTAGGTTGTCATAAAATTCAGTTTACTTCCAATTGGGGTTTGTGTTATTTCCTTTGTTTTTCAGTTTCAGCCCAGAAATGGATATTACAGTGGTATCAGAGCATCACTCTTTCCCACCTGAAGAATATTCATTCAAAGGAGAATATAAGATGGCGAACATAGATTTTGATGATGCTAGGTTTGAGAGGTTTGCCCAAGGGCCAAAGAGGTTGGTTGATACAATGGCATAGTTGATCCATAATATGCATCCAAGAAGTTCTTCAAGGGCCATCAACAATCTTCAACGACAAAAATCCATGATGGATCCTATAACTAGGGATTTTTAGCCTACCTTCCTCCCTGGGAAGAAGTCATTCTGAAGGTTGAGACACGGGATTCAGTGGGTCACAACATTTCAGAGAGCTATGATGATTATACGGCTCTTTGAAAGAAAAATTGTGATGCCATATCACTCACTGAATTCCTAGGGTTGAAGAAAGGTAGAGTGGGAATTGGACCAATGTCTAAACCCCATGCTATGCCCAAGGAAAATGGGAAAGATGTTCCATCCCTAGAGGGAGAAAATCCCTTCATTGTCATCAAGGAAGAAGAAGAACACTCAAAGTTGTCGGGTATTGAGAGGGAGCAGCACATGGAAGCTCTAGAAGTACCTATCACTCTTCCTAGGGATGAGCCATCGACTGATTTGCAAGACAATAGTGTGAAGGGGCATGTGTTTGATGAGGAAACCATGGAGCATAAGCCCAAGAAAGAAGGGAAATATGTTTGCTGGAATTTTCAAAACAACAGCTCATAAGAGACAAGTTGAGGGTGTTCGTGACTTTGGCAAGAACCACAAAGAGGCTCCATGCATGTGTTAACAAAATATGGATGAAGTCAAGGTGGGACGAGCTTCACTAGTTGAATATGAAGAGATTTCAACCAAGCTTCATTCGGAAAAAGAAGATGAACAAGTTGAGGACAGCCCAAAGTATGATATTGAAAATCACATTTCAGTTTTTTGGTCTCCTCCTATGTCGCTGCCATACTTGTGTCATCATGGGCACCTTGTTGAGAAGAATGAGCCTATGTCAAGTTTGATGCTTCATAGTATAATTGGTGGTCGTCATGGGCAGCATAGTGGAAATGGTGATAAACTAAAGAACACTGTAAGTGGTAATTCTATGTGAATTGAAATGAAGATACAAATTTGGTACTTAGAGTGCCATGGCTGCGCTCTTTGGGTAAATTTACCCAAGACTACCAAACAATGGAGTTGAGGCTAAAGCTTGATGGACAAGAGGTTGTGCTTCCAAGCATGACACATGGGATTCCTCAAGTTGCTACAACCAAGAGGAGGGGAAGAACTTCCGGAAGAAGGCAAGACATATGGACAACACATAATGAGGTAAAACCTACAATTTTATTTTCAAAACAGACATCATGTTATAAGGATTTTGAATTCCTAATTGATAAGCAGGCTAATGGAGGGAGTGCTCTAATAGAAGTAGAAGTTGAGTCCATGAATTGTGTGTTTGAAATTGGGTGGATGATTGTTATATTGTTGTTCCAAGCATTGTAACTTAGCTGGGATTTGGACGTATGATTGGAATTTGGAAGTAATAAGAGTCTTGATTGGTGGGTTTTAAAACATGCATCCATAAATGTTTGTACTGCTGTTATAGACATTCCCAGCTTGTCCAATATTCTATTTGGTGCCACACAAAAGAGGACAGTCATGAGAAGAGATAGTTTCCAATCTTTCGGAGCATTTTCAATCAATAATGACTTGTTCTAAGCCCCCACTACATTGTTTTTGAGGAGATTCATGAAGGGTTTTCAGTAAGACAACTGTTGTACCTTCCTTTCACTTGTTGTCTACAACATTTCCAGCCCCCTTTCCATTTTGTTGTCAACCGCAGAAGAATTTTCAGCCACTTCATTGAAAGGGACTAACACAAGCATCATGCTTACAGCTGTCATAAGTGGGATTCCAGCCACTATCATTTTAATTTTGAATGAAATACATGGCTACAACTGTAAATTTCACAGCACGATTGTATTATTGGACAGCCATCGCTTGTGCATAGATTATGAGTTGTTTGCAAGCAAGGAGAAAGAGTTGGCCATCATGTCTATAAGGCATGAAGTGGAGAAAATGGGAACCCTTGTTTCCTTTAACAAGTTTGTCCCATGTGTAGGTACAGGTATGAAGAAGCAAGAGCAGCTAAGTTTTCTCTTCACCCAAGTAAATGACAGGGCTGCAGCTGAAGATGAGGATGACACTGTAAAGAATGATGAGTTGGTGTTCACATGTGATCTCACATTGGAAGAAAATAGAGACTTTCAACCCTTGAGTGGAAGATGAAGCAGGGAAGATTGAAGACATGGGTGAAGCTAAGAACAAGTATGCAGCCCCAGGACACCTTCTTGGCAGCCTCGAATAGTCATTTTTGGACAGCTAAGCAGTTTGCTACAGCAAGGTAACTTTTGTGAGTGGTCTACCTTGGGACAGCCCTGCATAATGCTTCCTAGTTTGCTATTGAGAGCGGAATACCATTGGAGATTGGCAAATGATGTGAAGTACGAAGGAACCAAAGATGAGCCTCATGGGGCAGCTCACTTGAAAATCAGAGTACCACACCGAAAGCATGGTAAGCTAGCACTTAATTTTGTGATTCATGCCAAAGAGCTCCAACAATTCATGAAGCGGATGCAAGAGGATGTGTTACTACCCCCAAAAGGTTAAAGAAAGTATTTTCATGGCAGCCATGAGTCCACTTGCCACCAATAAGGCTGATGTCCTCAGTTTTGGCAGCCATCTCATTATTTCAATTGCACTCATCATGGTGGTTAGAAGATGTTCTTCCACCACAGCTAAGTATGCAAAAGAAGAGGTTGTTACTTTTGTTTTGGAAGTTGAGGATGAAGAGAACAAAATTGAGGCAACATCTAATCTCTTTTTCAAGGCAGCTTTAAAACCTCACAGGATACCAAATAACATAATTAGTGAGAGGGACAACAGGGGTATGAGCTTGTTTTTACAAGAGCTCTTCCATTTGACCATCACGGGATCTAGGCTTTTTGAGCACTACAGCATGCTTCATCTTTTGGGCATGGTACTTGGGCATGTGAGCTTGCATTTGCTTGGGTGCAAGTAAATTTGGGAGGGAAGAACTGTAATGTCCCCTTTTCTAAAATAAAATAATTAATAATCTTTTAAATTGGGCCCGATCAATTCTCTATTTTAGGGGCAGTTTAATAATAATATTATTATAAAGGTATTTTTAATACTCATTTTATTTGTCAGCAAAATGGATAAGAAAATAAAACGAAGATAGAATGGGAAAAAGAAAAACAAACAAAGAGGTCGGTCTTTGGAGTGCATGCTTGAAGATAAAGGTGAAACATATCTCCCAAGGAGGTCAGTCATCATGGGGAGCATGTTTTAGAGATTTGGCACCACATATGAGCTATATAAGGGGTTCGCTTGGCTTGGAGAAAATTATGCATTTTTGGGATCTTGATATTTTCTTAGAATTGAAGCACGCTTTGCCTCTTTCTCTCATCCATTGAGGACGGAAACCCTCCATGGAGGTCTATTGAGGACGAAATCCCTCAATAGCATTTGGATTGAGGATGGAAACTCTCATATCCTCATTGGTAATCTCATACGGAGGTTACGTTTGTGCTACAATCATATTTTCAGCATTTTAAGGCAGATTTATCAGTGTTAGGGCAGCAATTCCAGCTAGGGCACACTTTTTGGGGCTGCCACATTCATTTCCAACTTGATCTACCCATTTGGAGATTTCCGAATCACTTTTCAGTGGGTTTTAATGGTTGAAAAAAAATGATTCTAATTTTATTGAATAGCTGATATTTTTGTGATCATTTTGAGCTATCATTTGCATTTTTTCTCCAAGTGTTTATGAAGTTAAGGAATTTTGAAGTTTCAGCTGTTTTTGAGCATTTCTTAATTCCAGCAGTCTGCAATTCATGGTTGAAGCAATTATTTTGCAAGATTTTATCAAGGGTTTCAAGTTGTTGATGTATTTTTGAAAACTTGCGTGTGAAGAAGGCTAAAATCTGAATTTACCCTAGGTCGCTTAGGGTTCGGTGGGACCTAAACCAGGTCGCTGCCCTAATTCTTAAATAAAATCAGTTACCTGTCATAAATTCAGTTTACTTCCAATTGGGGTTTGTGCTATTTCCTTTGTTTTTCAATTTCAGCCCAGAAAGGGGCATTACACAAAGAATCCAAAAATACTTAAAGAGGGGTCTAAGTTAGACTCGAAACCTCGGAAGAAAAAGGATAAATTGCAGCTGCATCTAGATGTGGACAATAATTGCAAATCTCAAATATATAGCACAAAGAACTGACCAAGGTACACTCAGCTTAATTGAGCTTGTAAAACAAAAAACAAAACCTAACAAGATTCTATGAGACATCGGAAAAGAGGGAGAGAATCAGCTTCACATAAATACCACAACAGTAATGATCACATCAAATAGACTATGAGATTTTTAGTTCTTCCAATAAATGTTGCAATTGATAATCATGTTAAATATAAAACTATGGGATGCACAAATGCATAATGCTGCACAATGTAAGCTGAAAGGCCAAAGGTAAAACAGCAAATAATGCAAAACAAACATTAAATATTTGTATTCTTGGGCGGGGGGAGCGGGGGGAAGGGGGGTAAACTTTCAAAGAGGCAGCATAGAGACGAATAAAATATATATTCATTCCCATATATTTTATGTACCTACAAGACAAATTTGTTATTTTTGAAGATAAGATAACAGTATAGCGCCCCTAGCATAGACGAAAACTTGAAATTTACGTGATAAACCATCTACCTCTGTCAAGGATGATACAATCATTGTAATAGATATCATAGCGTGTCAGCCATCCGCCAGTCCCATGGCCACCAAATACTAACAGCTGCATTAAAAGTAGAGCTATGATTAAAACCCAGGCAAAGAATGCTTTAGAATCATATCCAAGTACATTATTACATTACATCTATGACATTTAAAGTGTACATCTTGCCTTCGCAATCAATTCGCCCACTAAAGCCACATAGGTTTTCAAAACAATTGCCTCGCTTGAAAATTTACAAGTCAAGGATCAAATTGCCATAAAGGAACCTTTCTAAAGAGCAAGAGCATTATCTATAAATCACCTTCTAATACAAGTTTGACATTTCAAGCAAACTATGGATACCAAAACTATTGTTAATTCCAAGAAACAAAAACATTAACAAGTGCCTTAAATGCTTATCATATCCACATAGATGTCAACTTCCTCATCCAAAGATTTCTACAACATCATTAGATGTGCCTTCTATATCTCCTATATTGCTTATATCTAAGGCACAGAAGTTGATAAGAAAGTCGGATGATAAAATGTCAACTATTGACCCCTATAATCTTTTGTCTCATAAAGATCAATGATATCAGGAGTTTACACCTATAAGAACAAAACCTTTGCACCTTGCAATAGAAAAAAAATATATACACATTTTCCTTGCATGCTACAGGTTTTAATGAAACAAAGAAATGCATAGCCATAGCTTTACATCCAAGAGGTGGTTTTCAGCGTGTGCATTCTCCTCCTTTGACATGGGTTAGATTTTTGGTAAATTGTAAAGTTGTAGTTAGTTTTCCAATTTGAGCTGCTTATTTGGAGGCATTAATTTTTGTATTTCAGTTGGTGAAAGAAGAGGAAATTACACGGAAGCATCCAGTCAAAAGGAATCAATTTTCAAAATAAGAATCTCAAAAATGTTCAGGGGAAGGTGCTAAAAGAAAACAAATTTATAACATCCATTTTCAAGGAGAAATCAATCCACATAATGAAATCCAAGGTTTTCAAAAAACAGAATTAAGAGTACAGTACCAAGAGGACAGTATATTTACAAGTTGGTTGACAAAATACCTGAAGAGATGTGGAGAGTGTACTTTTACCAGCATCACATTGAGAGGCCTACACCAGAAGAACCCAAAGGAAGTCGGTACTATGAATGAGAAGAAAACTCTTACAGAAGGTTGGGTGGCAATTGTTCAACGAATGTCACAATTACCAATCCAGCACTTTGAAAGCTAAATGTTTTACAAAATGTCAAACTAAGATCCTAAGTGAAAATGGTGAAATAAAACCACTTGAGGAAGACGAATAAAAAAATTGGAAGTCATATACTAGAGAATCACCATTTTCTTGGAAAATGAAACTTTTAAAGGAGGGAGGACTCTTCCATTTACACCTTCATAAGGAGTTGTATTATATTGGAGAGTGTACATTTCAGTGGCACCCACAAGTCGGCATCACGAAGAAGTGTTGCAGGAAGAGTGCTCAAAGGATAATTTACAATATAATCTATAGAGGATTTTCAATACCTTAGTGATGTTTAGAGGGCAACCATGATGAAGAAGTTCTGACAACTTTCCATTGCCCAAGAGAATGGGAAGGCACCCATGACAGGTAACAATTTAGGAAATGTGCATGTCCCGGCCATGAGAGTAGTTATCCCTAACTCCTTGAAGGAGCGGAAGCGCAAATCTACAGCCCCATAACAAAGTGATCAGCCTTAGTAGGAAAAGAAGAGACCAAGGAAGAAGGGAAACCAAGAGAAAATGAGGGGTAAGCCAACACACCCTCGGATAGATGCAATTCTACCTGTTCTACTCCAAAAAATCGCATATATAAATGGTGGAGGGCCTGAGCTCATCATGTCAAAGAGTCTCAAAGTGGCAAGGGTCCATCATGTGGCCAATATGCCAATATTTGACGATGGAGTGCATTTCATAACAAACTCTCATATAAAAAAAAAAATTATTAATTCAACCACTACTAAATCAAATTTATTAGTCAAAATTCATAGCCATTCAAACCTGGAGAATCTCACTAGTTTCGGGACTACCTTGCACTAAGAAGAAACCGAAAAACAAAAAGGTCACCAAGGAGGAGAAATATTCTATTGATGAGTACGACGATAATGTCCCAAGGGCTGCACAGGATGATACCCAAGAGGAAGGAGGGAAAAATATTTGTGAGGATGATAATGAAAGGTCAGGGGAGATCCAACCAATACTAAAAAGCATAGGCGTGTAGATAGTCCATATGAACAACAATGCACTGAAGCCTCCAAGACCTCATTTGTTGTCGATTGATAGGTGACATAAGGAAACTTTGAACTTCTAATATTGGTTAGTCCATATATGCAGAGTTAGCAAATGGAGAAATTTATAACATATCTAAGTACTTGTCGATCAAAATCAAGGATAAACTCACTCTCTACTCAAAGCATTTTTACATGAATCTTCATGTCATTTCCTTAAAATGTGATATTATATCTATATAGGACATTACACTAACAGGTGGAGGAAACACCCGATGTTTCTCAAAGTTGTTAGTGGATCATGGACTGCCTTCAATATTTGGAAGGAAGTTTTTGGGGATCAACCTCCAGCACAAGAGAAACCTCCTAGGAAAATGAAGAAGAGATGGCTACAAGCTATATATAGAAAGAAAGAAATGCATTTTATGGGGCTAGTTCGCAGGAAACTCACATGCAGTGGACTCAAAGACACAATAGGAGAGAAATGATACCCAAGAAGAAGTGCCCCAACCAATCTCTTTACATAGCTAAAGAACAGAGGAGATTCAACATGATGCTTTTCCAAGAGAGGAGTCGGAGTTTTGAGATAGGGAGTTGGGCACAATACCCTCTAACAAGGAACATGATTTTGATGAGGATAGTTATGACGACAGGTCTAAGAAGTATTGTGAGGATAGTGGTTACAATAGAGATGCATGTGATGATGAGGATAACAATGATGATCACTCTATCGACGAGACAGAGTTGTGCATCCCATGATCAAGTTCGCCAAGTGCATATTGGGCCAAGCTTCATTGGTGCCCAAGGAAACTACGATAGTATCACTATCGCCTCTAGTCATCCCCACAAATCCTTTCTTTGTGTGGACCAGGCATATTGGATGTTTGTCTTAGTTGTTTGTGTGGATCACTCCAGTACCAAGTCTAGCCAAATTCTTCACTCCAGAGGATGACTTTGATACTATTGCGAGGCAATACTAAAGAGTGAGCATCGTGATGGATTTGGGGATACACGGTGGGAGTAGTCAGCAACGGGAGAGGGTTACAATGCAATGAGTGTAGAACATGACATACAATAGGCAAAGATGCACACATGGGTTCCTCTTGACTCGCATCCAAGAAACCAAGAGAACATTATAGATCTGGACACAATCCCCAAGGATGGTACAAAAGTACAAGGTCACTAGAAGGAATTGGTGCACTCTAAGAATCAATGATGTGAGACCACGGAAGAAGTCTAAGATGCTCACTCACTATCTAAGATGCACACTCACTAGGAAACCACTACTGAGAATACTAAGATTCTATGTCACAAGGTTCGAGTTCGAGTTCGAGTTCGACGATGATAAAATTTGGTTGAAATTCGTCAGTAGATAAAGTTCGAAAAAAAAATCGCCATTAAGTTCAACCAATAAAAAAAATATTATTAAAATATATAAAAAATACATTAAACATAAAAATAAATCAATAATATAAAATGTAAATTAATAATAAAAAAATACATTAAGTATAAAAGTGAATGTAAAAAGTATTAGATATAAATTATGAAGTTCATTACAATAAAAATATTAACAACATAACTAAAGTTCATCATTATAAACAAATTAAAATTCATAGAAATATTAATATATATAACTAAAGTTAAAGTTCATTAACTTTAAGTTAATTTTAAAGTTTAAAATTTAAGGTGTTAACCGCAAATGTTCGAATATTAAAACCAATGTGAAACTAAAACTTAAAATAAATTAAAATAAACAATTGGATAACAAAACATAAAATCAAAATATAATTTATGACCTAAACTTTGTAGCAAATAAAATAAACAAATGAATAACACTCGAGTCTCCACCAGGTTGCAAATTTCCACTAGGTCGCGGGTTGCAGGTCGCAGGTTAAATGGATTATTATCAATCGCAGGTCGATGGAGTATTATCAAGCGCAAGTCGAATAGTTGTATTCCCGCGGTCCACTTGCACTGCAACTCACAACCGAAATGACATAGAAATGACACTTGACTGCTCAAAACAAGAATGATAAAACTCAAGAATATGTTTCAAAGTTTTTTAAGGGATTTTTTTAGGGTTTTTTTAAAAGCATTTTATAAGTTTTTATTAATGACGAATATCAACGAATATTCGGCGTTTTTTTTGGTCGAATGAGGTTCGGCAATTTTCGAACTTCATCTCCAAAAATCGCCAAACCCTGTGACTTAAGCTAAGATTGATCATATGGAGACATGGCAGCGAAGGTTGCTGCCTTCAACAACTTCTCTAAGAAGAAAGTGAAGAAACCAAGTATGAGTGCATGTACTTGGATCCATAAGCATCTGATCCAACTACACACATGGATGGTGGAGGAGCTCAAAGTCTCTAACTATGAGCAGTACGGGTCACAATCTAACTCTTTGATGTCCAAGGACCACTACTACGAGATGGTACACCACTATGAGTGAAACATAGTACTATGGATGGATGTATATCAGATGGAGCTTCATAGGGAAAAAGTGTCAACAGATTTAGCTGAGGATGCAACCTCCAACCTACACTTGACCAATTAGCCTATCTGAACAAACAATTTGATTGGCAATTGGCCAGGGCATACACCACAAAGAAGTTGCCTTGAGGGTCACAACCGAACTCTTTGATGCCCAAGGACCATTCCTACGAGATGGTATACCACTTTGAGTGAAATATAGCACTATGGAGGGATGTATATCAGATGGAGCTTCATAGGGGAAAAGTGTCTACATATTTAGTTGAGGACGCAGCCTCCAACCTACACTTGAGCAGTTAGCCTATTTGAACGAACAATCTGATTGGCAATTGGCCAAGGCATATACTACAAAGAAGCAGTGAAGGCATCTAGAGGAAGAATGTGATAGTTTTTATGGTACCACATGCTTTGGCTGAAAATATTCCATTAATAAACTGAAGAGACATCCCTAAAACTCAATGTGGTAATTCAGAGTTTGAAAAATGAAGTCATGTAGTGGAAAACAGTTACATCTCAAGGAGCTAGAGGTGAATAGCTATAGGGAACACGCAGAGAAGGCTGACAAAAAGCGTGGTGAAGCCCCATGCAGATCTTCTATATTACAGTTAGAGTTGGCGCGGTATAAAACAAGGAGGTGTAACAAGGAATGCAAAGGAAGTGAACTAGGAGGCTAAGTTCACAAAGCAATACAATAATGAAAAACCAGTTGTTTCCTAGGGATTGAAGCTGATGCAGGAGCTGAAGCAGCTTGATACAAGGATTGCTTCCCCTTCTTCCTCTTGGACAATCAAAGCACCACATCCCCTTGGCTCTCCTAGTGTTGCTACCCATAGATAGAATACTCGCCAAAAACTCGGCGAGTTTAGAAAAACTCGCCAAAAATTATGCTAAACAAGTAATTCGCAAGAAAACTCGCCAAAAATGCAAAAAAAAAAACTCGCCGAGTATAGTTGGAATACTCGCCACAAACTCGCCAAAAACTCGCCAAAGACAGCATTTCTTTCCTTTTTTGGATTTTTGGTGAAGAAAACACAAGTATAGAAAAAAAATTGCCATTTTTGGAAAGGGTCCGAGAAGATGTAGCAGCAAAAACTTGCATGTGCCATAACTTTCATTTTGTGGCTCCATTTCAGGTGTCGTTTTCTCTAAAAGTGCATATTTTCTCGAGCTCCACGCAGTGATGGCAATATTTTTCTTATTTTCATAAAATCCATTTTTGCACCTTTTTGGACCAAGCAACTTCTTGCAATCTTCTGAAAGAATCATGAGCTTTGATCGCCTGTAGACAGATTAGTAATTAAAAATATTGGGTAGTTTTCCAAAACTCGGTGAGTACTCGCCAAAACTCGACAAGTATTCTCCCGTGCTCGGACTAATCACACGAAGAAGCGCAACAAGTTGACTCAAAAAAGGCTCAACGACTTGGTTTTTGTGCAATACAATCTCCAGCTTCGCACAAAAAAAGTTGAGGCCACATCAGTGGAGCTCATTGATTTGGATGAGATAGATCCATACAATGAGTGGACTGGGCAAGAAGTGGAAAACCCTGCGTTCACAATGGACGAGATTGCTTCTTTTGAGAGGGAGGCTATGGAGGGAGAAGCACTAGCAGGACTCCGCGGAGATATTGGATTGGATGACATCTTTGGAGGTAATCTCCAACATGCAGCAGAGGAGCCACCACCACCACCATCTACGTCCAGGATCGAGCCAGAGTCGCAACCTTCTAGGAGGAGCGAGGAGACGTAGTCGAGTGTGGGGACTAGTAGAAGCACTAGACCCTCTCCCCAATTTTTCTCTAGATTGGGAAAGAGGAAAATGTAACTTATTGTATATTATAACTTGCATAGATATGAAATTTATGATGACATTTTTCAATGTCAATCATCATAAATTCAGATTATTTATCAGCCGGCTATTGTATTCGCATGATGATGCGATTTTGTATTGTATTTGTATTCAAATCTAATAGAAAACACTTCTCCAACATTTTATGGGCTTATTTGATACATTTTGTAGCTATGTGTTGCTTAAAATTTATGTTTTTTAAAGAAATTCTGAGTATTTTTTAAGTTGTTGAGTATTCCCGAGTATTGGCCGAATATTGGCGAGTTTTTGCCGATTTAAATTTTTTTTGGGGGTCTGCCGAGTATTTGCCGAGTTGGCGAGTATGCGAACTATGGATGCAGATCACTCCTATCCTGTAGCACATTCGATTTTAAAATGAACTCCATGATTCCAACCACTTCATGTTGAAGCAAGAGAAGTCAGTTCTGGATGAGTCTGATCTATTCCCAGGTCCAAAAGTTGTAAGGAAAAATACCACATAAAATTTGATTAGTAATGCGATAGATCTTGATCGAAGATTGCCACCAGAGCTCCAAAATCTGGGTACCACCTCATTTCTTTGTCGTTTAAAGCACGGTGTTAAAATATTTCATACAATCTTACTGATAGGGTACATGACTCAAAATGAAATAACACCAATTCCCAATGCTTGCAAAGCAATCTGATCTCTTATGGCAGCTTTTTCTGTGAACCATATAAGTTATTGCATAAAGCTGCAGGCGAGCTGAATTTGCATTTTTCCTAACAAGAGCATCCAATCTTTGGTTTACAACAACCTTGAGCATAGGTGCACCACATCCTGGGTTCCATAAAGCAGCTAAATTCAATCTAGCTTGACCATCCACACCCACCCCCATCATCCCAAAACATGTAAGCCAAAATTTTCTAATAAGTTATAACTCCCCCATAAGGAAGTTAAACAAGTCTCGTCTCCTGTAATATTACAATGTTGCTTTTTTCCTAATCTATCAAACCTTTTTGTTGCTGATTTTTGAGCACCTCCTTCGCTCCAATAAATTACTCTAGAACTAAGAGATACCTCAAGCTTATAAGACTATAGCCAAGAGGCAACCTCTCATATGCATTTTTCCCCAGGCATTTTTAAAAAATGTGCCTGGAAGGCACCATAATATCTTGACTGAGTGCCATAATATCGCGATCTTTCCCTAGGAGAGGGTGCTCAAAATGAATGGAATGCCTTGTTGTAATTTCACTTAGTCTGTTTTTGGCATTCGCGACCTAGTCTGCTGTGATTCAAGTTGGATAGCGGGTATTCATGGAATGTCCTCAACAGCTACCAGGCTTGCACAGTGTTTTCTTTCACTTCAGATGTTCAACTTCGATGTGTACCTTGATCATCTTTGGTTACCATTGGTGTGGTTTGATTCCGGCATGGTGCAAATGCTCATAGATTATCACTAATTCTGGCAACCATAGGGTAGTATGTACCTTGTAGTTTCTCGGGCTTTGGATGCCCTAAATCCGTTTCGTGGCAGGATACAATGTTTTCTATCAATAAAGCCTTATGGTTGCAGGTTCCAAAGGTCATAAGGGAGCTGTAATCCCCATGAACTACCTCATTGTAGATGATACTTGTCTTCTTTGATGAGACACAAATAAGGTGATTATTTGTCCGACCTTTCTCTTTGTATCGGTATAAACCCTGTGGGTTGTGGAAATGGTAAAGGAAACTTGTAATTCTGAGATGGAAATGAAAGACTTAAAATATAATCCTGGAGCTGTGTCATTGTGAATCTTCATTCCTTGGACGATAAAAAGAAGACTGTGGCAATGATAGCCTTGAAATGGATTAAGGCCGTTGGGAATGAGTGGTACAAGGACAGACCTGCCTTACACTAAATTAGACTAGGTACAAGCCTGATGGCAATTGCATGTGGGCGGATGCACCAGATTGATCTTAGTTGCTCCTTGGTGGTGTGACCTAGAGCAGGAAGCAAACTGGGATTGCTAAATTGTGAAAATGTAGTTTGATTTCTACATTGATTTAATTGCTGTGAGCGGTTCTTGAATTTGCCATACACGTAAATCTTCTTGGGTATGGCAAGTGCCTGTATACATTACCATCTATACATATGAAGTTGATCCATGTATTATCCCTCCTGTTTTTTTCTAAACATCCATGTAATGGGTTGTAGTTCTCTTTCACTAAACAGAATGAAGGTGACTGGAATTCCCCTCCTATTTCGCACAAGACAAAATGCATCAATAAACAATGGTCTATTAGATTGTCCAAGTAATGCTACTTCAAATTATTTAGATGTCTTTAGTATGTCCTTTAGAATTGTTCTTTTGAACACTCTGGAAATGTACAATAGCATTTTGTGCTACCATTTGCAAATAGGTTCCTTTTTTATATTTGATCCTTTTCTACTTAAGGTATGGCATCATCCCCCTTTTCTCCTATGATTAGGCAATCAATCCTTTTAGACTATGTTGTCAGGATACGGAAATGGTTACAGGTTCAGTACGCAGATACGTCAATTTTAAAAAACCCTTGGATACGATACGTCTTGGATACTGTGATGTCCCTTTTTTAGGACAAGAATGAAGATGCCACAAACGGATAAAAATCAATTCAAGGAGTAAATCCTTTTGAATCAACCTCAAGTAACCCAATGTCGGCTAATTACAACCCAAAATGGGGTTGGAAGTAGCCAAGGTGGTGGGTTTGATGGGCGGATCAATTGGAATTTAAATCATCTTAATTCTGATTTTTATAACAGCCGCAATTAAATAAATCAGGTCTGCAGACAGTTGAAAACTTCTAAAATTCATAACTCCATTAATACTCATTTTTACATGAAACAAAGTGCACAATAAACTTGGGATTTTTCCCATTCTAATGAACTAAAGATCAGATTTTTCTGAGCACTAAAACCCCTTCAAAATAGCATCCAATGTTTTAGATCTAGGCACTAGGGTTAGAAGAAATTAATAAAATATTTCCAACACTTTTCCCGGCCTATAAACACACCAAACAATATGTAATGTCCCCTTTTCCAAGCAATAATTAATTGAGGCAAGTTGAATAGCCTTTAATCCACTCCCCTTGGATTAAAGGATAATTAATTGATTTGTGATAATGAATTAAAAATTAAAATATTATTTATTTTGTTTAAGTCAAAATAAAAGGGGAAAAATCGATTTATATTAAGCCAATTAAATATCATTTGAAATAAATCAATTTATTCGGAGAAAATAAAATAAATAAAAGGCAAGTCAATTTCCTTTATAGTTAATTAACTATTATTTATGGGCAAATCGATTTTATTTGACAAAGGTCGATTCCTTTTAGGCATTAATTATTACATTTAATTCTCCCATGTATTTTTATTTTCAAATATTACCTTAGGGAATTAACATTTGCATTGGAGTTGACTTTCAGGCCATTTTAAAATTAAAAGCTCTCCTCTCTAGAAGATAGCACCAAAAAGGAGAGAAAGCTTTAGAGATTGCACAAGCACAATTCTATAAAAGGAGATGATGGGCACCTTTTTTGCATGTTGACAGTTTTTAGAAACTTATCTTCATACTTGAAGAGGGATGTATGCCCACGAATGATATAAAATAAAAGATGTTCTTCAACACCACCTTTATGTGAAATGTGTAAACCCTTCAAGCTATGAATTGATGAGTTATTGCTTTAATCAATTGTCTATGTGAAGTTGCCATTTTTTAGAGTATGTGAGTTTGATTTATGAGGGTATTTGCGAGTTTATATGGTGAATGCAATCTGATTATTGTTATCAGTTATTGTGGACCAAATCGACTTGCATTAGAGGTGTTTGAGGCATATTTTAGTGACATTTTAAGTAAATCTCTAATTTGATCTGTTTTAACATGTTTTGTTAAGTATAATGCCCATGATTTGACTAATTTTGAGCTTGTATGTGCTTCTGGAATTTAATTATAGTGAAGCGACTTGTTTAGAGTGATTTTGGCAACATATGTGGGGCATTTTAATAATTTTATGAGATGTTGTGATAAATCTAATATTTCAGATCTGTATGTGGACATTTTGGGGTTTTGGAAGCAAGAGAAAGTACTGCAAATATTTATTATAGAGGACATGACTTAAATTCTAATGTAATGTCCCCTTTTGGGACAAGATGGAAAATGCCACAATTTATGGATAGAAATACAATTCAAGGAGTAAATCCTTTTGAATCAACCTCAAGTATTAACCCAATGTCGGCTGAATTTTGAACCCCAATGTGGAATTTCAATATTCTCTTAATTCTGATTTTTATAACAGCAAATGAATAATTTAAAGTTTTTAAAGTGTCCTCTCCAACTAGCTAGCCCATCTTCAAAATAGCATCAACTTTGGCTCAAATCCAACTCCTGATTTAGGAAAATGATATATGCCTGAAGCTCGGAAAACTACAAGGAACAAGATGACGTAAACCTAGAAGGGTTAGAACAGCTAAGTTGCCTTTTGGAAGTAGCAATATTCTGACCCTCTTACTATTAATCACCCCACACAATTAGGGCTGATTTTGCATGCAAAATACACACCAAACTTCCAGCATGCACTCATAAAAGATATTCTAAATCAGATCTAAACTAAAAATATAATGCTTTAATGGTCACCACATAGGCGGGAATCACAATTCAACCCATGTCAAATGCCCTAAATGCATGTCTGCAACATAACTTGTAAAATTCAATATCTTTTGCAAGAGATAGTCCAACCATGATCATGCAAACTGATATGGATCAAAATGTTCCAAAAAAATATGAGGAATAACATTCCAATGAATTATTTTTGTGGATTTTTATGCAAACATGGAACTGTGGAGATATAGGCCTAAAACCCTAGGTCGCCTAGGGCACAAATTTAGGAACAGCAGTGAATAATCATATCAAATCAGCAATTATGAGATACCCTCCCAAAAAATGCACTTAGGGCATAAATAATTCCACCAACCAACAAATCAATGCTCGCCAAATCTATAGCATGCAATCAACCCATGCATAAACTTTCACCATAAATAATTGCGCAAAACCACGTGCTTAGGAATGCTTTCCCAAGGGAATTCGCCATACAACCAGCATGCAAGCACAAACATCCTTCAACGGAGTCATTAACAAAATCATATCTACCTTCATCTTCCAAATCGAATTGAGAGAGAAAGAGGCACAATGAAAAGCTAGGGCATACATTCCATTTCTCCAAGCATGGAGACACATAAATGATCAAATAAATATCCCAAATGATGGCCATGCAACCTCCTTTTATAAGATAAGGGGTGCAACATTCAAATGGCCGACCTTTTTCCTTTTGGAGGGAAAACTAATAAAACTTCATTAAAGTATTAAAAGAGTAACTTTATGTGCACTTTATTATTTAACTAGCCTATATGCACTTTTTAAATAATAAAGAGTAACTAACCTATGTGCACAATTTTAAACTATCTAGAGACTGCCACTTATAGCACTAGGCATGCCAAGGGGTTACAATGCAAACAAAAGAGATGAATAGATATATTAGTAATGCCCCGGAAAAGGGGACATTACAGTCCTCACCTCTTGGAGATTGCTTGCCCTCAAGCAATAGCAAGCTCATAGATCCATGTATCATGGACTCAAGAGAAGAGATGAAGTGATGCATCCAAAGTCTTGCTCCAATGCCAGTAAAGTGATGAAGCACTTGGAAGAACACGTGGGCTTCCTTCGTGGCAATCCAAACATGTGTGTGACCATCTTCGTAGAAGGAACTCCAAGTGGTAATGCCTTCATCATAGGAAGATGAATGAAAATTTGCATGAGCTTTGATAAGCCCCCAAGATGCCCACTCAATAATGCCCTTATGAAGTGAATAGGACAGCAATCTTTCTTCACATGTCTTCAATCCTACACATGAAGCAAACACATTAGAAAAATCATAAGTGTTGAGAAACATTTTTTCAGTTTCTTCTTCATGTCTCCAAGGCATGAATGTCCCACAACCCATCGTCAGACATGGGTTGTTCCCAAACTCTGTCATGTTGCCCCAAATGTTGTTGTAGTCGTGCATTTTCTTCTCAAAAATTAGAACTAAAGTGGCTCGTATCCATCCCAAAGTAACCATGCATAAGTCAACAATGATCACCAAAAAGTCCATCCACTTCATGGCTAAAAACTCAACTGTAGAAGCGATAAGAGGGCTGGAAATAATGATGACAACTATGAAAATGATAGGACAACAGCTATCATACTTTAAAAACTTTACCCCAACATGAAAGAGCAGCAAACCAATGGACGAAAATGACTTCAACATGACTAAAACTTCACCCCCAACTTTAGCAAACTGAAAAATACTCAAATACATAGCCAAATGGATAGAAAAAATTGCATCTTCGTGAGTGTAAATCATGCAATGACGAGTAATCAATCTGAAACACATCTTGCCCTTGCTCATGCCAAGTGTACCATCAAAGCATTGAATGACAAAATCCATAGTGGTTGCCCTACCAAGATTTTTAAACTGAAAATCATCATTAACACTCAGGAAAACACCTTTCCCATTGATTTTCGGATCTACCAAGGTTAGGACATGTTTGCCAACACTTTTGTTTACCATATTCAATTCTGAAATTTTACTTAACCCCATGAAATCAAATGTAAAATTCAGAAAATCAGAAATATAACTCATAGAAGGAATCTCATGCCATCCATTGTCTCAATGGACTTCCCTTATGAAAGGAAGCAATTCACCTAAAAAATGATTGGGGTTGCCCATCATACCTTTGTGCCATGGAACACCTTCATACTCCTTAGAATTTTCAAACCAAACATCACGTTCTACCTTGAAATCATGCAACCTTATTTATGATTTGCGTGGGGCCTCCTTAGACTTCATGTTTGAGTGAATGAAGTCATTTATTTGCTCTCTAATGACTGTTGTTGTGCGCAGACCAGCCAGCTGAGAATGATCTAAAGTACCTGGAAATACCTCTTCTCCATGGGTATAACTTCTACCAATGCCACCCTCATGTTCCCTCTTCAAAATTAATTTTTTTCTACTCAATGTAGTTAGTAGGCACCAAATAATTTATCAAGCATCAACAAATTATTACCACTAGATAAATGCTCTATGGTTTCCTCTTTTGACTCATTTCCCATTATCACTTTATCATCATGCATGCAATCATCAAAAGGCAAAGAAATTTTTTCAATCAACAAAAAATCTTTACCTTGCTTATTTTCATCTAGTGGCTCTTCTTCTTTCACTTCCTCTTGAATCAAATCTGATTTTTCTATGTAATCACCAAGTTGGATGCAAGCATTAGATATCAATAATTGATCACCAAACACCAAATGATTCATACCTTGGAGAGTTGATCCTTTTTGCTTCATAGAAGACCTTACTAACATATATGCCTTCACCTTGCTTGAACATTAACCCAAAACATCTTTGGCTAAAGTATGAGCAATACATGACTCCTCTAGTCTCAAACCTTCCTCAAACATGGATAGCAATGGTTGTGGGAGATCCTCATATTCATTCAACACTAAGGACAAAATGGTTTGCATTGCAACCATTATTTTTTGTGAATGATCATCATGTAGGACAACAAAGAGTACTTCAAACATGTGTCGAATGAAATCATCAAAATCAAGATCTAACATCGGTATACAAGTTCTTACCTTTGTCATGTTCTCCAAGATCTTAACCCTCTTATCAAAGTAAGGGTTTGTGGTGTCCCAAAGCTTTTGAAAGCTTCCTATCATGAGCTCAAAGACCTCTTCCATGGTGGCGTCATTTAAGGCAAATTCAGGGTTGTTATCCTTGTCACCTCGCTAATGCAAGTGATGTCTATGAGCTTCACATCCACCTCATCATGCCTCAAGAGTTCGGATCTAGCCAAATGAGTCACCAAAGAGTCCATCGCTGAAAACATGCAGCCATAATCCGATTGTTTTACCATGGACAAACAATTTGCAGTTTCCTCCAAATTCTAAGCAACACATCTCTCGAAAGGTGTGGAGGATCAAGCCATCTTCCCAATCTATAAAATTGCATTTTCATTTTTCCTTCACTTGTTAACCGTGATTTACACACTATGTATCCAGATCTGCAAACACAAATCCCACAAGAGTAGAGGAAAGATGCTCTAATACCACTGTGATGTCCCCTTTTTAGGACAAGATGGAAGATGCCACAAATGGATATAAATCAATTCAAGGAGTAAATCCTTTTGAATCAACCTCAAATAACCCAATGTCGGCTAATTACAACCCAAAATGAAGTTGGAAGTAGCCAAGGTGGTTGGTTAGATTGGCGGATCAATTGGAATTTAAATCCTCTTAATTCTGAGTTTTATAACAGCAATAATTAAATAAATCAGGCTTGCAGACAGCTGAAAACTTCTAAAATTCATAACTCCATTAATACTCCTTTTTACATGAAACAAAGTGCACAATAAACTTGGGATTTTTCCCTTTCCAATGAATGAAAGATCATATTTTTTCTGAGCACTAAAACCCCTTCAAAATAGCATCCAAACTTTCAGATCTAGGCGTTAGGGTTAAAAGAAATTAATAAAATATTTCCAGCACTTTTCCCGACCTCCAAACACACCAAAAAATACCTCCCTTCCTCATAAATAAAAGATAAACAAATCAGATTTGCAAATCTTGCTTTATAGTCACCAAAAAACATGCCAAATAATTTTGGAAATTATTTAAACAACCCTGTCTACAGCATAACTTCAAAAATTCATATCTTTTGCTAGAGAAACCCGAATGAGCTGAAACTTTGGATCTTGGGCCACAAAAATAAGAAGAATAATATTCAAGAATTAGTTTTCGCACATCAAACACGAAACCCTAATTTTGCCCTAAAAAGTACGTCGCCCAGCACATTTAGGGCATCAAATCATCTCCAAAATTTTTGAAATTATTTGCAAAACACAGCAGATTTGAAAACCAACAAGCATGCTCCCAAATCATGTAACAATAAACAAATTTTCACCATAAGTAAATGCGCTAGGGTTAGGAATACTTTCCCAAGTAATTCGCCACACAATAGATGCAACACACACACAAATGGATCCTTAACAAAATCATATTTACTTCACTTCCAAATCGATTGAGAGAGAAAGAGCTTGGGCATACATCCCATTTCTTCAATCATGGAGTGATATCAAATGATCAAATCAACATCCCCAATGATGGCTATGCAACCTCCTTTTATAACATAAGGGGTGCAACAATCAAATGGCCAACCTCTTCCCTTTTGGAGGGAAAACATAAAACTTAATTAAAATACTTAAAAGACTCGCTTAATGGGGCACTTTATTATTTTCTAATTAAATAATAAAGAGTAACTAACCTATATGCACATTTTTAAACTATCTAGAGACTGCCACTTGTAGCGCTAGACATGCCAAGGGGTTACAATGCAAACAAAAGAGATGAATAGATATATTAGTAATGCCCCAAAAAAGGGAACATTACAGATACATCTGTGCATATATATTAAAAAAATTACAAATATAATATATATATAATGCATGTACTCATTTTTTAGTCCATAAGAAATTCAAAACTTGAAAAATATAGTACGATCAATGTTCAGAAGAAAACATTCAATATACTTAAGATTTTACATTTTATATGATATATGAATATTGTATTCCTTTGTGTTTCATGCATTTCCTTTGAGATTATTTTTTGTGTTGCGATGGTGACCATTAAAGATGTATATAGTGAGCTCCTAAAGAACCTATTTAATGAGATTGACTCTAACCTACCAATGATAACTAAAGAGGTCGGTCCAATGGTTGGTTCTTGCATTCATATTATCCAAAATCACCTTCTAATCCTCCTTAAGGATGCAGGAAGGAGTCAATGTTGTGCCTTGGTAGTTTATGGGAAACGATGCTCTTTGAAACTTTAAGCTATGCAATTCGCGGTACCAAATTTTTCTATTAGTATTGAAGATCACCTAAGATTTGATCTTATAAATAACTTGTACAGAAGTTCAGATATATGTCCAAATTTCTATGAATAACTTCTTTCCTTGGCCAATTGCTAATAAACTAGAGAGATTTTAAACAATCTCCATGTTTCCTTGTGGTTGACATGCCCTCCTAGTCCAGTCCTAAATAAAGCTGAAGTTTGTTTGAGTTAAAATAAAATTTTAAAAAAAAAATTAGAGCCCCCCACTGCCCGACCCTACTAATACGTCCCGGGTACGTCCGGGTACGTCAAAACGTACCTGGGATGTATCCGTACCCGGTACATATCCAGGGGGTACGAGAGGCTGGGGGATGAACCCTGGTAACAGAGCCTTTAGAAAAACAGCACCAAAGTGATTGTACGGGGGCTGTGTAGTGACTGCAACAGTCATGAAATGCTTTGAATTTCTTCCTAAACAGCAACCTCTTTGTCTTTACTAACACTTTACGGTGGAAACCTTCATGTTCAACTTTCTTGCCATTGTCTCCACTCATGCTGCAACAGTTAGAAGGTACTTCCTTGCTCAGAAACTGATTAAAACTGACAGGAATTGATTGTAAAGTGTGCAAAGAATTTCCCCTTCTTGCTGCCTTCTTGGGTATGACCACCACCAAGTTGGTAGGCAATCTGGAAGTGCCTATGACAGTCATGCAAAATTTTATGACAGCATGCTTGGAAACCTACCAATCATCATTTCTACCACCTATCATCATGCCACCCATTACTAACTGACCTCCCAGACTGAGGATAGTAATATAATCTCCATTTTGCTTGATGTCCCATGTGAATCCCATGACTTCTATCAAAATAATTCTTCTAGGAGATTGTGAATTAAAAGAGAACTGAGATCGCATTTGTGAATGGTATTGTAATACACACAAACATGTAGAACTTACCTATTCATGTGTGGTTCTCAATGCTTGAGCTGAAAGCCTGTTGATGATGTGATAATTTCCTTTTAGATCTTGGGCAGTTGCCCATGCAAATGTACTCATCGGATACAAATGTTTTCCCATGTTGTCACTCCAATATATCACCTCAAGCTGCTGTGAATGAAGGATGTGGTCCTTTTGTGATAAATCATACTTAGTTAAGGTGTTAGAAAGTATCAACAACTCTATATATACCCACACGAATCCTCTTACAGACTGTATACAGAAATTGGGAATGTGAATATGTAATTGTACCTTAGGAGACTCCACATCGTAATCAGTTTGGATTGAATTCCAATCAGTCCCATATTTACAGCTGGAAGTGATGATGTTTACCCCAAAGAGTTCTTTGAAAATCCACCTTGTGATGATGAATACTCTTACCTATTGTGAGTGGCTCTTTTTGTAGGAAAACTACTGAATGTAAGAACACCGTTTGCTGTCCAAAATCTGTTGTTACAGGCTGCTCCTTCTTGCAATTTCCCTCCATGTGGCACACTACTTTCTCCTCTTGACCCATGAGCTTCAACCATTGAACCTTGTCTTCCACAATATTTTTCTTATGTTCTTCAAGGTTCAATTCTGATGTTTTCCTTGCTCCTTGGTACGAGATGATGAAATTACTAGTAATAATCATTTCAACATTACTAACTACACTCCCTTTTGGTCTCAAAACATTAGCGGGGTCCCACACCCATGTTTACAGAGCATTTTGATACAAGGGATCCGGCTTCCTTCTTTTATCTTTCATAGAGTGATGGCGAAATTGGAGTAGACCACTGTTGTTTTTATCATACCTTGAACTGAAATTATGAGGGTGTTGTCCCGCTTGCCAAGACTTTATAAATGCCTTAGTATCAAACATTGAATATGGGCAATGACTATCATTACCTTGGTTGTCCTGAAAATCCAACTCATAGGCAATGCTTGGGGGATGGATAGTGACTTCTTTGCAAAGATCCTCCTCCCATTTTTTCTCCTTCACCTTTTTATCATTACTAGAATAACTCTCATGATAACCAATGCATTCTAATGACATAGGGTAATGCAATATACTCTTGCTATGATCACGAAAAAATTCATTTGCTTACCCTTAGTTGCTGTCCTGAAAATCACAGCAGAGTGAAAGTGAATATGGCCACTTGGAAAAGCCCTTTCTTCATGTGTATGGCTTCCAACAAGGTCACCCGAAATTTTTTTCCCATTGACCCCTTGCAATTCTGATTTTTTTCCATTCTTAACATCATGATGATTACCCATTTGTTGTGATTTACTATGGCGCATCAAACTTGCCCCAAGATCATCTTTTTCAACAAATTGTCCATGACCATAAATCTGAAATGGCATGATAGAAAGCAACAAATCTGAATTACCCTCATACCTTTGGTGGTCTTCATGGGAATTTGTTGTAGCCTTCTCCTTGTCCTTTGGCAATTCAGCTTGAACCTTCAACTTCTCTTCAACACCTTGTAAATCTGATTTTTCTTCCCTTGTAAATCTGATTTTTCTTCCCTTGGAATTTGTTGAAGCCTTCATGATCTCTCCAAAGTCAAACCCTTGTGTCTTCATAATGTTGTTCAGAAAAGCAATCAAGAGCTCCACTTTGGAAAGAATGTTGGGGGTTTCTAAGGCTCCCAAGGGCTTCTCCCTCTTGGTAACCAGCTTCCGTGATAGATCTTTTTCCTTCTTAGCCTTCAAAGGATGGCCATCCTCATCACTATTTGCACCTTCTAATTTCACCATGGCTTCCTCCTAAAGCTCCATAGCCTCTTTTTGCTTTGCCAACATGAAGGGGCTCTTCTCCTCTAGGGTTGAAATATCCTTCCCATGGCCCTTGTGCATGGCTCAGGGCTTGGACCAAGTTTCAATGCGCACTCTATCGTTTCTCCATCCTACAAATTCAAAAAATCATAGGACATCATGAATAACATTCGGAAGGGCTTGATACTCTTCAAAACTAGCTGCAACATTATTAACCTTTAAAACCCTAGGTTCCTCCTAGGTTGTGATTTCCTCCTTAGCAATGAAGGTAGGTCTACAGGGCCTTGATGAGAATGGCCTCTCCCTCAGGCTATCATGTATTGCGCTAGAAGCCCTTTCCTCCTTGAATGTCCTTCCCCTATGTAGATTTTGCATAGTGAGGGCAAGAGAGTCCAAGGTGTCTATTAGTCTTTCTTGCATTTTCATAATTCTATCCATCTTCTCTTCACCTCGAATGAAACCCTTAGGATGGGAAGACCAAAGATTTGATACCATTGTAATGTTCCTTTCTAGGGATGACTAAAAAATAGAAATAACACCAATTTCCACTTGAAAGTAATCTGATTTTTATGACAGCAGATCTTAAAAAAATTAAAATACCCTAGCAGTGAGCTGAATTTACACTTTAGGGCATCAAACACCCTCCAAACAAGCTGAAAATAGGGGCATGAACCCTTCTAAATATTATATTCAATTAATGGAAAAAACACCAACCCAAAGCATCCCAAAACATGTGCATAATATTAAATTATACCTAGCTGCAATTAAATAAATGACAGCAAAAGTACAGTCCACAAACTGAGTTGAACTGAGGTCTCCAAACGCCAATAAATGATAAATAAG
Organism: Taxus chinensis; assembly: GCA_019776745.2. Lineage (NCBI taxonomy): Eukaryota > Viridiplantae > Streptophyta > Pinopsida > Cupressales > Taxaceae > Taxus > Taxus chinensis. The sequence goes on along the minus strand of CM034146.1, from coordinate 348,527,014 downwards.
TGATAGATCAACCTTATATATATAGGACCTGATAATCAACTTGGAATGCCAAATCATACCCTAGAAGGTACCATCATACACTCATGCCAAAGTAGTAATGTGTATGTGTCCCTGTGTAATCAATCCATGATGCCACCAATCATGAGCATCTCCCTCAAGATGTAAGATTGCAAACTTGATTGCAAACTTAATTGCATCTTCCTCACGCATAGGATTCAAGTCGAAGTATTGTTACCCAAAATGTGCCCCCTGCTCATTTTCTGGCTAACTCCTTTCATCTTTCCTTCTCTTGTGCCTCAGACATCAAATTTTGATTTTCAGGCACTCAAAAGCTTCTGGAAATGGAACCATTGGATAGAGATCTCTCTCAGCTTTCTAGAAAGGTAAAGTTTTCCTCCTAACTCCTCATATTTTTCAAGTTATGGCTCGGCGGAGTTTTTGTGGGAAATTTTCCCCTAGAAGGCCCGCAGCCAATGATAGGACTGCCACGTGTCCAGGAAGTGGCGGGGGTCGGAGGAGAATTTGGTTTTTTGCCAAGTGTTTTGGCATAGGTTTCAAAAGGAAAATTTTTCCTACGGGACCCGCCGACGAATCAGGAGCTGCCACGCGTCCAGGGGCAAAAATTGGAAAATTTGGCTAAGTGTTTGCGCTAGGAAATTTTGGAGAGATGGCCGCGCGGCCAATCAAAACAAGTGACACGTGTCCTAAGTAATCAGAAAAAGTGGAGCGCGGGGGTAAAATTAGAAATTTTGGCTAAGTGTTGGCCAAAATTTCAAAGAAGTAAATTGTCACCCATACCTCACCGCCTAATCACAATGCGACACGTGTCCAAGGAGGTCCACAGTTTGAGAGGGCGGAGGAAAAGTTGAAATTTTGGCAAAGTGTTTTGCTGAAAATCCAAAAGGTGAAGTTTTGGCCCGCTGCCCCCGCCAACGAATAAGAACGTGCCACGTGTCCCGGCTGGGTGGAGTGCGGGAGAACTTGTGAAATTTTCCCAATGGGAAAATAATTGAAAATTCAAGAAAAAAGGTCCGCCCCCCTTATTGCGAGCCAATATAATCTCGCCACGTGTCTAGTTAGGGCAAAAAATTCAGAGCAAGCCCGCATGAGAATTTTGGAGGGTCAAACCCACACCTAATGGGGTTTTGACACGTGTCCAAGCCAAAAATATCGAAGCAACCCACGGAAAATTTAGGAGAGACAGGCCCGAGCCAATCACATCACGCCACGTGTCTTCACCTCATCGGCCCGGCGGGGAAATTTTGAAAAAATTTCCAAAGGCAAAAATGAAGTAAAATGGAGCAGGAAGGGCCCGCGACCAATTAAAACGTGCCATGTGGCACCTGAACCAATGGGGTGCGGGGAATTTTTTGAAAATTTTCCAAATGACCAAAAAGGTAAAAAATTCAAATTTTTTGCCCGCCGACCCGATTTTGGCCTGTTTTTGCCCTAAATTTTCAAATCGCCATATCTTTCGATCCAGAGCTCAGATTTTCACGTTCTTTATATCAATGGAAATATGGTGAAATTATCTACATGATTATGGGGTCAATTTTTCATTTTGGTTCAGTTTGGAGAGAGAAAATCAAGAAACGTCTCTGGCACGTGGTAATGGCCAGAAATGACGTTTCAACAACCAGTTTTAATGCAAAATGGGTCGCATTCTTCTTCAGCATGGCCAAAAATGTCAGGGCATGGGTCTGTAAGGATGCCCATGTTGTTTTAATGCATCTTCATTCAATGGGGAATGGTTCCCACGTTTTTTACACGTTTTCTCTCTCCTGGGCTCGACCCATGCATTGTAAAAGCCAGATTTGGCTCATTTTTTGCAGGGTTGAACATTTTTTTTGGATAGCAAGCTTCTTCTTTCACCTTCAACAAGTGATTTTTGCAAGTATCAGACCTTCTTCATGATTGTAACAGGTTTCTACCTCTTTGATGTTGCAAATGCAAGGATTTTGACAGTGAAAATGACAGTGCAGACTCTGTGATCAATTTTCAGTCCTTTGTTTGTATTGTCTTGCTTCATTTCAGACCTCTAATTGTATCTTATCAGCCTGTGTATGATGTTTCATGTTGCATTTCATGAAATTGTGTCAATTTTCATGAACAAGAAGTGTTCACCACTCCTTTGGTGTATCACCTATTAGTTTAGTTTCAATTTTTGCACTTTCTATCTCTGTCTCCTTGGAATTTAGAGTAGGATTAGGATTCAAACCTCTGCAATTGTGCAAATAACAGATCTGATCAGAGGAGTTTGAGGAACCAGCCTCTAATCTGGAGATTCCTCTCTCATTTTACAAGTCCCACACTTGGAGAGAGGTTTCAATGTTGTGCAATCACACTGGATGCCTGAAACATCAACTTAGAAACCTGATTTGCATCCAGGGGTGCTGCTGATTTGCAACAACAGTTTTGGCACGCCCAGTGGGACCTTAGAGGTCTCATTTTCATTACAGCAAAGTTGATGTGCATCTGCTGCAATTTTCTTGCTTAAAAGAGCTATAAATTACACATCTGGTGACTCCAAGGGGAAGAATCAGCTGGTTTTAGCAGTGCAGACCTGAAAGCTCATGAGAAGAATCACTACAAGGTCAAGAGCTGGAGAAGAAGAGGTGTTGTTTGAATATCTGCAGTTATCTCCAAGAAGAAGGAAAAGAGGAAGAAGGATTCAAAGGTCTCCATCTCCACCAAACAGAACTCTCTCAACTCCTCCACCTGGTAGGCCTTTCATTCAGTCAACAAGGGTTCTAAGACCAATTAGAATGGCACAAAACAACCCCTATGTCAATTTCACTGGCAGCAGCCCACTTGCTCTCAATGCACAAAATCCAATTCCAATTGCAGCCTTGAAGAACATTCCATACTTCACTAGAGAGAATCAGACTACTCCTGGTGATCATGTTAAAGACATTGCCAACCTTTGTGCAATTCATGAAATCAATGAGATGCAAGTTGCTGTCAAATTGCTAGCATCTTCATTCAAGGGGAAGGCTTTGCAATGGTTTAGAAGCCTTGCCTCAGGTTCTATTCAAAATTGGAACCAGCTATGTGTAGCACTTCATGAGAAATTTGGAGAGAAGGGAGACAACTTGTCTCTTTTAGAGCAGCTGACAACCATCAAGAGAGCTCCCAATGAGCAGCTGACTGATTTCAACTTCAGATTTCAAAGGACTTGGGAGAGAATTCCAGTGGCAGTCAGGCCAACAGCAGAAGGTGCTTTTCTTTACTATCTCAAAGCTCTAAATTCTAATATTTCTATGTTGATTCAGTCCATGGGAGGCATAACTATCCCTATGGCTTATAGCATTGCCATTAGGGCTGAAAATTGTTTGATCCAAGCTGACAAACTAGCCCCTAGACCTCCCATGCCATTGTTTCCAAGTTTAGAGAGCCCAAACACTAATCAAGCACCTAATTTGGCTCCTTCTCCCACTCCTAGAAATCAGAGTTCAAATGAAGCTTCTACTTCATCTCCAAGTGCCCCAAATGAGCTTCAAGAAGTCATGAAGCAATTGCAAAATTTAGTTAATGAGCTGGTTACTCTCAAGAGGCAACAAGCCCAAAATTTTAGACCTTCCTTCCAGCCTCAAGCTCAGCCTAACATGCAGCCATATCAACCTCATAGACCACCCAATCTAGCTGCAAATCTAAATCAAGCAAGGCCTCTTGCCAACAGACCATTTCAGCCCTATAATCATTCAAATGTATATATCTACCTCTAAGGCATTGGTGCCAACACAAAACAATAAGGGCCTGTTGCTCAGGAGTATGATTGGTGTTTTCCATGCAATGAACCTCACAACCAATCTATGTGCTTCAACGGTGCCTTGAATCAAGCATTAATGGTGACAACTACTGGTGTGGAGGGTGAGGGCAGTCAAGGAAACAACCAACAACAAGAAACATTCCAGCAGCAATCAGCTCCAAATGACACCACACTTGTGAACTGGCAGGCAGAGGATTTTTGTGGCATAAATCAAATAGTCTCTCAAGGTGTTGCAGCCAACACAAGGTCAAAAAGAAGGAATTTGGGTGAAGAAACACTGACCATTAGCTCCAACCAATCCACAACCTTTTATGGCTCCACAAATGGTTGGCAAACAAAATCCAGTTGTAAATGCACAAGGGCAGCCAAGAACAACTCCTAGACCAACTCAAATACCAGTTGTTGCTGCCCACATGCAAGGGATGAATATGCAAACCAAGGGACAACAAAGAGATCCTTCATCACCATTTAGTATCATTGATCAGATGAAGAAGACAAATGTAAATATATCAATGTGGGAATCCCTATCTATCCCAGGCCAGAGAGATTTGCTACAAGCTGCCATGAAGGACTGGCCAACTTCGAATCAGCAAGTCCAAATGCAAGAGAAGGTGCTCACAAATGCTGCCCAGCCTGAAGGGAATCATGGAGGACAACAAGGTAAAATGTTGAAGCCCCCTCCTTTTTATGTCTCATTAATCATTGGAAACCAATTGGTGCACAATTGCATGATTGATTCTGGGGCAAGTAGCTCAGTGATGCCCAAGCAAATAGCTGATCAGCTAGGACTTCAATATGAAACCATATCCAAAGGGGTAGTGCAGTTGGATGGGACAGCAGTAACAACAGTTGGGGTGATTAGAAACTTGAGTCTTACCTTGCATGCATGTCCAAATGTTGTTGTTTTACAAGATGTATCAGTTATAGACCTTCCACCACTCTTTTCCCTATGTTTGTCAAGAGATTTCACAGCCAAGATTGGAGGATATTTGTCTGCTGATTGGTCACACATGCTGTTCAGAACGAGGTATGGAACCAAAGCTACAATCAGGTCTGAACCTATTGCAAAATTCCACATTGAGCCCTACACTCCAAGTCAGATCAATGCCAACTGTTCGGCATTTGATCAAGAAGATCACCCAAGCACTGATGAAGCTGACACCAAGGTTGGAAGCATCCCGGATCTAACTCTTGATGAATGGGAAAACAAGGTGCATGCTTTTGATCCTTATCAAGAAGTAGAAGAATCTGAGCTAGGGGTCTATTGCATACATCAAGAAGATCAGCCCATTCCTAGCATCACCAAGCCAAACCACAAGGATGAAAATGAGGTATGGCAGTTGTTTTTTGATGGATCAAGGAGTAGACAAGGTGCAGGAGGGGGAGCCATGCTGGTTTCACCTCAAGGAGTTAAGTATTATTCAGCTTTTAGATTTCAGTTTGCATGCTCTAATAACACTGCTGAATATGAAGCCTTGGTGCAAGGACTGCATTGGGCAATCAAGAGAGGAATAAAGAACTTGCAAGTCTTTGGTGACAGTGAGTTGATTGTCAACCAAGTCAAGGGGCAGCATGCTGTCAAGAATGATCTACTCAAGTGCTACAAGAACAGGGTGTGGGACCTCATTGAAGATTTTGAGGGTTTTGGCATCAAATCCATTCCTAGAAAAGAGAACCAAGCTGCTGACAGGCTTGCAGCAGTTGGGGCAGCCTTTGATGTTGTGGAGAGCATTCAAAAGGACAAGGTACAACCAAACATCCATGTGATTGTGAGGCCTTCAGTGCCGGATAACAATGTAAGTTGGCAAGTGTTTGAGAATGACCAGCAAATCATCCATTTCTTGCAAGAAGAAGCTGAGTTCTCAGCTAAAAATCAGGAAAAGTTGGAACAGCAGTATGGTGACCAAGTGGTACAGCTGAGAACTAACAAGCTGCCCAAGGGACTTATTACTTTGGAGTCCATTTTCAATCCCAATGATCAGTTTAGGAAAGAGAAAGCAAACATTCAGGTCAAGAGAGAAGATTCAGTATCCATCTTGGTGGAAGAGAACAAATCACTCCAAATTGGTAAGATGACAACTGAACAAGAAAGGTATGAGTTCATACAACTTTGTCAAGAGTTCCCTGATGTGTTTTCTTGGAGCTATGAAGATTTGAAAGGTTTCAATCCCAAGTTAGCTCAACACACCATTGAGTTGGATCCAAATACTAAGCCCATCAAGCAAAAACAAAGGCCAGTCAATCCACACATGGAACCTCTCATGAGGAAGGAATTGAACAAGTTGATTGAGTCAAGAATCATATTCCCAATCAAGCATTTTAGTTGGGTTGCCAACTTAGTTCCAGTCAGAAAGAAGAGTGGAGAGATCAGATTGTGTGTTGACTTCAGAGACTTGAATAGAGCATCTCTCAAGGACCATTACCCACTCCCTTCTATGGAGCAAATTTTGCAAGTGGTGGCTGGCTCCGAGAGGTTTTCACTACTTGATGGCTACTCGGGCTACAATCAGATTATGGTGAAGGAAGAAGATCAGTTCAAGACAGCCTTCACAACCAAATGGGGAACTTATGCATATAGGAAAATGCCATTTGGGCTGTCCAACGCTGGAGCTACCTTCCAAAGAGAAATGGACATGGCGTTCAAAGGTTTGATTAACAACATGGTGCTGATATACCTTGATGATATCATCATTTTTTCAAAGAATGCAGCAGACCACCTCTCTCATTTGAGACAAGTCTTCCAAAGGTGCAGGAGATTTGGAGTGTCTTTAAATCCTAAGAAGTGTATCTTCCTAGCACATGAAGGAAAGCTCCTTGGCCATATTGTCTCCAAAGAAGGATTATAAATTGATCCAGAGAGGGTTGAAGCCATAAGAGCACTACCATTGCCAAGCCACAAGAAGGCCCTTCAGAGTTTCTTGGGGAGAATAAAATTTGTTCGGAGGTTTGTCCCAGATTTTGCAGCCCTTGTCAAACCTATCACCAAAATGCTAAAGAAAAGCATGGCTTTCAAATGGACAACAGAAGGAAAGGAAAGTTTTGAAGCAATCAAAGAAGCCATCTCTTAAGCCCAACTCTCATCAACCCAGATTTCTCCAAGGATTTCATCCTCTATGCATTTGGAGGTAATGATACTATTTCTACCATTTTGGTACAGCAGAACAAGGACAATGATGAGCAGCCAATTGCTTTCTTCAGCCAAAGCCTAGATGACTATGAGGTGAGATATTCTTTTATTGAGAAGCATGTACTTGCAGTAATCAGAAGCTTGAAGAAATTCAAGCATCTAGTCTCAAACAACAAGGTTCAGTTGTTGGTCTCTCATGCGGGAGTAAAGGACTTCCTCCTCAACAAGGATTTGAATGAGAAAAGGGCAGGTTGGATCACTCGTGTCATGGAGTATGACATTGAGATCAAGGTCACCAAGCTGGTAAGAGGAAAAGGATTGTGTGAGCAGCTGATTTTGGGCAAGCAAAAAGGAGTATGCAATAAAGAAGAGGTTGTTTTGATAGTTCAAGATAGCCATGTGTAGGGTAGCACTCAAGAAGAGGATAATGTTGTCCCCACTCCTTGCTGGACCCAAGGTATAATGCACTTCCTAAGCACAGGCCTATGCCCTCCAGAGATGAACAAGACCCAAAGAAGACACTTCAGATTGCAGGCTGTCCCATATGCCATAGTAGACGGTTTTTTGTTCAAGAAAGATGTGAATGGAGTGCTGCTGAGATGTATTAGCACAAATCAGATTCATAGGGTGTTGGAAGAGTTCCATGGTGGACCAGCTGGTGGTCATTTTGCACCAAGAGTGACAGCTCTAAAAATCATGAAGGCTGGTTATTATTGGCCCAAGATTTTTCAGTGATTGCTTTGCGTGGATCAAAAGGTGCAAGAATTGTGCATTCTTCATAGGTAAAGAGAGGCTTGCTGCCCTTCCATTGCATCCAATTTCAGTTGACCAGCCATTCATGCAATGGGGTTTGGACTTCATTGGAGTCATTAATCCCAATTCAAGCCAAGGGCATAAGTGGATTTTGACAGCCACAGACTACTTCACCAAATGGACTAAAGCAGTAGCACTCAAGGAAGCAAATGAGTCTAGCATCTTAGACTTCTATGAGAGGATAGTAACCAGATTTGGCATACCTGCTACAATAATCTCAGATAATGCATTAACATTCATTGGATCCAAGGTGACTAAGTGGGCTATCAAGAACGGGATCTACCTAAGTACTTCATCAAACTACTACCCTCAGGGTAATGGCCAGGCTGAATCTACAAACAAGAACTTGTTGAGGATCATTAGGAGGAATCTTGATGAGAATCAGAGGTCTTGGCATACCAAACTGAAATCAGCCTTATGGGCTGATAGGATAACTCCCAAGAGATCCACAGGTAACTCTCCATTCAGGCTTGTTTATGGAAGAGAGGCAATCTTGCCCATGTCACTTGATTTTCCAACATTGGAACTCATGAAGCAGTTAGAGTTGCTAGAGTTTGGGCCCATGGAGGTGAGATATGCAGAGTTGATGGAGCTCCAAGAGATCAGAGATCAGGCATCCCAAGCAATGGAGAAGGATCAAGCTTTGATCAAGAAGACCTTTGATAGGAAGGCCAAGAGTAGATCTTTCCAAGTTGGAGATCTAGTGTTAAAATGGAATGTAGAAAGAGCAAAACTGGGAAGGCATTCAAAATTTGATGCCATTTGGAGTGGCCCATACATGGTCACAAAGTGTAAAGGACAACAATGCCTTCCAGTTGTCTTCATTGGATGGCGAAGAAAACTGCAGATTCCAGTCAATGGAATCCATCTAAAGCATTGCTACTAAAGGGAAATTATCCACCTTGTAAATATTAGCTTAATTTTTCATTCCTCCAAGTGCTTATGCACATTGTTTTGTTGTAGGTTAGTTTTAATTTCCCTAAGTGCTTTGGCATAGCTTGCTGTTCCTGGGAATGTGTTTGTAGGCCTTGCTCCATCAGGTGATATTCCATCTTCCTCCTTGCAACGTTCTAGTCAATTGGGGTATTAAACAAAGAATCAGGTGACTCCATGCCCAATGGATTACTTCAAGAAACTGGTAACTTCATCCAGCAGGTAGATGACCCCTCTGAGTCGCCAAAATTGTTACCCAAAATGTGCCCCCTGCTCATTTTCTGGCTAACTCCTTTCATCTTTCCTTCTCTTGTGCCTCAGACATAAAATTTTGCTTTTCAGGCACTTATAATCTTCTGGAAATGGCACCATTGGATAGAGCTCTTTCTCAGCTTTCCAGAAAGATAACGTTTTCCTCCTAACTCCATGTATTTTTCAAGTTATGGCTCGGCGGAGTTTTTGTGGGAAATTTTCCCCTAGAAGGCCCGCAACCAATCAGGACGTGCCACGTGTCCAGCAACTAGCGGGGGTCGGAGGAGAATTTGGTTTTTTGCCAAGTGTTTTGGCGTAGGTTTCAAAAGGAAAATTTTTCCCGCGGGACCCGCCGACGAATCAGGAGCTACCACGCGTCCAGGGGCGAAAATTGGAAAATTTGGCTAAGTGTTTGTGCAGGGAAATTTTGGAGAGATGGCCCCACGGCCAATTAAAACAAGACACGTGTCCTAAGGGACCGGAAAAGTGGGGCGCGGAGGGGAGTTAGAAATTTTGGCAAAATGTTTCGCCAAAAAATCCAAAAGTAAATTGTGATCCGCCTACCCACCGACGAACCAGAACACGACACGTGTCACCAGGAGCCGGAGTTTCAGAGGGCGGAGGAAAAGTTGAAATTTTGGCAAAGTGTTTTGCCGAAAATCCAAAGGCGAAGTTTTGGCCCGCTGCCCCCGCCAACGAATAAGAACGTGCCACATGTCCCGGCCGGGCGGAGCGCAGGAGAAGTTGGGAAATTTTCCCAATGGGAAAATAATGGAAAATTCAAGAAAAAGGCCCGCCTCCCTTATTGCGAGCCAATAGAATCTCGCCACGTGTCTAGTTGGGGCAAAAAATTCAGAGCAAGCCCGCATGGGAATTTTGGAGGGTCAAACCCGCACCTAATGGGGTTTTGACACGTGTCCAAGCCAAAAATATCTAAGCGACCCGCGGAAAATTCAAGAGATAGGCCCGAGCCAATCACATCACGCCACGTGTCTTCACCTCATCGGCTTGGCAGGGAAATTTTGAAAAAAATTCCAAAGGCAAAAATGAAGTAAAATGGAGTAGGAAGGGCCCGCGACAAATTAAAACGTGCCACGTGGCACCTGAACCGGCGGGGCGCGGGGAATTTTTTGAAAATTTTCCAAATGACCAAAAAGGTAAAAAATTCAAATTTTTTGCCCGCCGACCCGATTTGGCCCTGTTTTGCCCTAAATTTTCAAATCACCATATCTTTCGATCCAGAGCTCGGATTTTCGCGTTCTTTATATCAATGGAAAGCTGGTGAAATTCTCTACAAGATTCCATGGTCATTTTTGCATTTTGGTTCAGTTTGGAGAGATAAAATCAAGAAACGTCTCTGGCATGTGGTAATGGCCAGAAATGACGTTTCAACAACCAGTTTTAATGCAAAATGGGTCGCATTCTTCTTCAGCATGGCCAAAAATGTTAGGGCATGGGTTTGTAAGGACGCCCATGTTGTTTTAATGCATCTTCATTCAATGGGGAATGGCTCCCACGTTTTTTACACGTTTTCTCTCTCCTGGGCTCGACCCATGCATGGTAAAAGCCAAATTTGGCTCATTTTTTTAGGGTTGAACTTTTTTTGGATAGCAAGCTTCTTCTTTCACCTTCAACAAGTGATTTTTGCAAGTATCAAACCTTCTTCATGATTGTAACAGGTTTTTGCCTCTTTGATGTTGCAAATGCAAGGATTTTGACAGTGAAAATGACAGTGCATACTCTGTGATCAATTTTCAGTCCTTTGTTTGTATTTTCTTGCTTCATTTCAGACCTCTAATTGCATCTTATCAGCCTGTGTATGATGTTTCATGTTGCATTTCATGAAATTGTGTCAATTTGCATGAACAAGAAGTGTTCACCACTCCTTTGGTGTATCACCTATTAGTTTAGTTTCAATTTTTGCACTTTCTATCTCTGTCTCCTTGGAATTTAGAGTAGGATTAGGGATTCAAACCTCTCCAATTGTGCAAATAACAGATCTGATCAGAGGAGTTTGAGGAACCAGCCTCTAATCTGGAGATTCCTCTCTCATTTTACAAGTCCCACACTTGGAGAGAGGTTTCAATGTTGTGCAATCACACTGGATGCCTGAAACATCAACTTAGAAACCTGATTTGCATCCAGGGGTGCTGCTGATTTGCAACAAGTATGTCTTCAACTTCTGAACCCAAGACTGTGCAGTAAACTTCTTAGAACCATCGAAGTGTGGAATGGAAATCTGTCGCAATCTCCTCTGTAACTCTGGTACCTGTATCTGATGATCTCTCTTGGGCCTGCTGCCAATCTTCAGTTTGCAATATTCTTGGAATGGCATGTTGTCACGAAAACCCTCACTCAAGGTCTGGTACCTCTCCCAACAAGACTCCTCATCTAAAATATCTACTGCTATCGTACCTGTGAAACTTCCGGATCCTTCAAGAAGGAAGGTTCATGAAGCCCCAAAGGCCTGGTAGAAGAATGGGGAGACCGCTGCCCTAAATGTCCGCTCTCACTTCTTTGACCATGTTGTCCCATATTGCTATTTTCCCCTCTATCTATATGAGTCTCAATTTTACCCTGCACTAATCTCTCAATGAGCTAGCTCAAATAGAGATTAGTAGTTTCCTGTTGCTTTACCATGTTGGTGAACAATTGTTTCCTCAGATCCACACTCATATCCTCACTGTCTGTCTCCCATCTTTCAACCCAACAAGATGGAGAAACAATTGCTCTGATACCACTGAAACTTCCCTACTGGGATACCCATTAAAAGATATGCAAAATACGGACAATTTGCAGCCAAACAGAAATCTGATTTTTGCAGAAATTAAAACTAGGGCAGCGAACAGAAATAAATCTATAACTCAAAAAAAACTTGCCCAAATCACTTGAAAATTTATAGTGAGCTTGCTAATGCAATAACAAGTAGTAGAAAATTATTTTTGGAATTTTTAAGATAATAAATTGCTGCCAGAAAATTACAGCATGCCCTAGGCAGCTGGAAAACTTCAAAAAATTATTTCTCTCCGAATACAAGTGCAAAAATTATGAAACTTTGGAAATAATATTTATAAATATAGGAAATAATATTCCAACCTTCATATCTGAATTTGTACCATTGGAAACCCTCCAAATAATGGCTGCAATCTCCAAAACAAGTCGCGCCCTTGGAAAATGATCGAAACCCTTTGAAAAATCTCTAGAAATGATGCCAAAACATGCTCTTATCGCTGCCATAAATCTGATCAAAAAACCCTTTGATTTTCTCCACAAAATGTCACCAAAACCCTCAAAACCCTTCCTCTGAAACCCTCTGAAAATGCCTCTGAAAAACAGCCCTGATTTCAACTCCAAAATAACAAGTTAGGGTAGATCTTTCACTACCGAAGATTGCCCTGATAGCTAGGGATGGATCTCTCACCACCAAAGCTAGGGTCCCTGTGGGATTTCACTCCACAAGCTGTAAATTTGCAAGCAGCAGTTGCACATGAAGGAAAATAATTATGTATGCGAGAATGATCTTCACTTTTTCCTCCCAACGCCTTATATATTTTCCCCCAAGGCAAAAAAGCCCCAAAATAGCTCAAGTCGCATTTTTCCTTGGGAAGGACCAATAAAATAAAAGTAACTTAAGTTACTTTTCCCTTTTTAAGTCACCATGGTCCATAAGTGACCCCCAACGCAAAATTAAAACGTTTAGTGTCATGTGGCCCCTTCCTAACGACAAAACATAATATCTAGTCCCTCCAAAACACTTTATGCTCATGTCAACAAAAAATTATAACAAAATGGACTAAATATTCATACTCAATAGCTCCCAGCGTCCATAGCCCCTTGGGTATGACCAAGGCTTGGACTCGAATTGGCCCTTAGGCCTTAGGCGTAGGAAAGGGGACATTACATCCTTTAAAAGGGAGAGAGATGTAGCATGTGACATGACCTAAGAATGAATAGTATGATCCAAATGAGAGGGACGAGGGTACAAAATAGAACAAACAAGATGAGACCAAGCAGGATGGATAATTCTAGAGACTAGAGTACCCATCAGAGTAAAACTTTGACTCGGATACAAACATTGAAGAACAATGGGTTTTTGTACCATAAATGTCAATTGGTTGCTCAAGTGATGGCTTTTAGATGTGACTAAATTCCATGAGAATATTGCAAAGTTTTATGTTGATGCAATCTGAGGTAGATATATCTTTGCCTGCAAGGATAGATCATAAAAAATGATAAAATAAATTGATCAAAATTACAAGTTTCCTCAAGGAGCATAAGCAGCACTTCTCAGATGAGTATGATGCTGAAGAATGGAACAGCATTGTGATTCATCAGATTAAGAGAATTTGAATCTCCCATGCATGAATGCCTCTACTCTTTACCAGTCTAATCTGAAAACAGAGGATCAGCTAAATAAGACTTAAAAGAATAAAGTCTATCTTTGTAGGGAAAAAAGCAAGTATGGAACATGCTGGAGCTATGGCTATATTGTTGTAAAGAATTTGAGGGCAGTAAATGAACATCTTATGAGAGACATGAAGGGTACAATTAGAGCATTAAGCAGATCCAGCAGCAATGGGAGGTAAAAAAATCAGCATGAGTACATCGATCATCTCTTACTGAAAATAACTAGCACATGATAAGACTAGAACAGCGTTGAGTACAGAAAAGGAAATGGGAACACTACTCTCAGAGTAGCCTAGCAATTGAGACAAAACAGTCAAAGTCAAAACAGAAGTCGAGAAGCTTGGAAGATAATGCATACAGCTGCCTCACCAGCAGCAGGTCAGCTGCCTCAACAGTGGCAGTACTATAGTTTCAGTAGTCATTGCAGTAATGTCCAATTTTATTACCACTTCAGCTACTCCTATAGTTACCCCTGATGCCACATGCCCCTTAGCAAGTTATTGAGTGTTTACGGGTATAGCATCAAGTATAATGGGGAGACTAAGTGTGTGGATTAGTTTAACATAGACTAAAGTTTTGTTTTATTATTTATTATCTTTCCATAATCTAGTTATTCCAATGTTTGTTTAATGTTATTCTAAAGTAAGATAATAAATTAGCATGTGAAGTTTAGACCAAGTATGTGTGTACAGTCATTATTTAATTTTTTTGGTTAATAGTGGCGATGTAGGAGCATCCCTAGATCTCAAAGCTATCATGTTTTTGAGGGTGAATTGCAAATCTTTTAGAGAGGTTAAGTGTTTATGGGCGAAGTATGTAACTGCAGACACATGAATTCACTCTTCACAAGGCTTAATTCAAGCTTCACAAGTCATTTCTAAGCTTTGCATGATTTGCAGCTCATTTTGGAGCTTCATAAACCTGGGGAAGCTTTGCAAGCCAAGAGAGCTTTGCAAGACTAGGGAAAAATCGCAACCCTACTAAGCTTCCCAAGCCTAGAGAAATGAAATAACATTATATTAATGTCCTTGAATGACAAAAAGTAGCTCGATGTTACTTGAGAAACATCCAATTACAATAGAAAGTGCTAGGGTAAAACAACCCTACGATCAAAGACTAACTAAATAAAAAGAACAAAATCGCTGAAAATAAATGAGGGATAACCCAAAGCAATGCAGACCCAACTTATGTGGTTAAGGTACTAATACAAATAGTTATGTGGGGAGAGCAAGAATCCCCAAAGGGCATGGGCTGATGAAAGTCAGAAAGCCAGGGACAAAGGAATCGTCTGTGTCATCGTCTAGCACTATGAAAGGACCAATGCGGGATTTCATAATGCTCATTGGGGAGTGTCTAGGGCCGAGAAGGCCAGGTTGGGTAATCCTAGAAGGAAGTAGAGACTGCCCTTAGAATCCCTCCAAACATCCCATGGCAGCAAAGAGAGCTTTGTAAGCCCAGGAGACAAGCCTAGGAGAGCTTCGCAACATTAAATTCACTTCTCAGGCCCAAGAAGAAACACAATGCATAAGTCAATTTCTACTTAGAATTTTATATCCTCACCCAGCAAAGTACAAATTTGCCACAGTACATAGTGTTTGTTTCAGCAAGACAATTTATTCCACCATGGGTATTTGAAACAAAGATGTATGTATCCTAAACTTACTAAACAAATTGAATGAAACTAACATCAAGTAGCTTCAAAGCCAAGTAAATCTAACTATAAACATCACGATAAAAGCTTAAAGGAAATAGCTACTCTAATGCATAAACATGAATGAAGCATCTAATGCTAAACCATTCCTACTCTTGTAATGTATGATTGTTATTAAGTATGAGCCTATTTAGATCAAAGCAATCAAATTTTAGTTGTCTCCAAAGTGAGGAAGGGATCTCACCAACAATGGCGACAAGGCCAATGTTTGAGTCTTCCTTTACTACTCAACTATGAAAGAATGGATGCACAAGATGAGGAAGCTATTCCAACAATGGAGAATGCTCTTATCAATATGCCTATTGTAATCACTATTCAAAGTGTGGTGTGGTGTTGAGAGAGGAGTACTAGGTTTATTACATAGCTTTCCAATTTGGAGAAGCATGAATCCTAGTGTATGTGGGATAAATGATAAAAGTAGGATTAGAAGAAATAAGCATGATTAGGAAGAATTAAGTAGAATTAGCAACTCATGGGAGTTGGAGATGATTTAATTAATCAACTACGATTAATTAATAGGCTAGTATAAGCTTAGAAAGCTATTAGAGATTATTTGGAGGGAAATAGGAAGGATTTGAATGATTTGAAAGGGGGATTTAACCAATAAGAAGGTTTATTAGTTAAATGTGAGGTTAAAAAGGCTTAATTAACTAATGAATAGTTAATTAATCAATTAGAAGAGGATTACGACTAATGAAGTATCGTTAATTGGCATCCAGAATGGGGTAAAGGCTACTTAATTAACGAAGTGTCGTTAATTGACCGAAATGGAGGGAAACATTAGTTAATTAGCAAGAAATCACTAATTATGACGGGAATGATGGGAAAGAGGGTAATTAATACAATTTTAGTACTAAAACTACGTAGGCGGATTTCAAGTGTCTACAAAAGGCATCAAAGAGTTGTGAATCTAACATCCACATTACAAATCCTCATCGTCCCAAGGAACCTTTGGGACATTCACAGCATTCTAGTGCCTTATGCATCATAAGTTTTCAAAAGCTTATTCCACTGCACAGTTTACACCCGTAGCTACTCCTGTTGCATAAGTTGACAACTAGATCAGTGTCATGAGAAAAGATACCAGTTGGTCAAAGAATGTGGGTGTAATGTCCCCTTGCCTATGCCAAAGTCCTAAGGGCCAATTTGAGTCCAAGACTTGGTCATACCCAAGGAGCTTTGGACGCTGGGAGCTATTGGGTATGAATATCTAGTCCATTTTGTTATAATTCTTCATTGAAATATGCAAAAAGGTGTTTTGGAAGGACTAGATGTTACGTTTTGTCGTCAGGAAGGGGCCACATGGTACTAATGTTCTAATTTTGCGTTGGGGGGTTACTTTTGGACCATGGCAACTTAAAAAGGGAAAAGTAACTTAAGATACTTTTATTTTATTGGCCCTTCCAAGGGAAAAATGCGACTAGGGTTTATTGGGGCTCTTTTGCCTTGGAGAAGTTATATAAGGAGTTGGGGGAGAAAGGAAAGGCACGCTTGCATACCTAATTATCTCCTTTCATGTGCAACTGTTGTTTGCAAATCTATAGCTTGTGGAGTGAAATCCCACGGGAACCCTAGCTTCAGTGGTGAGAGATCCATCCCTAGCTAGCAGGGCATTCTTGGTAGTAAAAGATCTACCCTAGCTTGTCATTTTGGAGTTGTTTTTCAGAGCTGATTTACAAAGATATTTTCAGAGGTTTTAGAGATTTGAGGGTTTTTGAGATAATTTGTGAAGATAATCAGTGGGTTTTCAGTTTAGACTTACGGAAGCAATAAAGAAAGAGTTTGGCATCATTTCCAAAGGATTTCAAAGGGGTTTTGACCATCTACCAAAAAGGGCGACTTGTTTTGGAGATTGCAGCCTTTATTTGGAGGGTTTCCAGTTGGCCATTTTAGGATCTGAGGGTTGGAATATCATCTTCTATATTTGTAAATGTTATTTCCAAAGTTTCATAGTTTTTGTACTTGTATTCGGGAAGATATGAATTTTAGAAGTTTTCCAGCTGTTTAAGGCATGCTGTAATTTTCTGGCAGCGTTATATTGTCTGAAAAATCCCAAAAATAGTTTTCTTATGTTCTTTATAACATTAGCAAGCTCTATTTAAATTTTCAAGTGATTTGAGTGGATATTTTGGGAGTTATTAATTTTCTTCAGTTTGCTTCCCTAACTGGTAAAAATCTACAAAAATCAGTATTTTATTTGGCTGCAAATTTTCAATATTTTGTGTTATTTAAGTGGTATCCCACAAGGGATATTTTAGTGGGAATAATCAAAGTGATAATAATCCGCCAGTTTTTGGAGGCATTGTTTAACAAGAAGATTTGATTAAGTGCCTGCCAAAGAGAGTTGACCCTGTAGCATCAGAACATGTCAGGAATTTAAAAAAATGGAAGGAAGCACATGACATGCCACAAGATTCACAACAGCTACTAATTACTTTGAGCTACTTTTGTAATTTGTGTAACTAGCATTCATGTGGCACTCCGGACTCCCTGACATTGACAATTTCTTGTAATGCATCTTTCCAAATATATGGCACAAGTAAGATTGTGTTAGGGGTTCAACTATGGATTCACTACGGGTTCCAGCTATGTTGCTAGGAAACAGAAATGGGTACGAAACACGGAAACAAGAATTTTCAAAAAACCTTGGATACAAAACATGGATACAAAAATTTTCAAAAAACCTTGGATACGAAACGCTACGGGATACGTCCATACAATATATTATTTTAAAAAAAATTATCTATATATATATATATATATATATATGCATAGTACTCATTTTATAATTATCCTCTATATTATATGACTAGGACCTAAATGTGAAATAGGAAAATTGAACGTATATATTATATGACTAGGACCTAAATGTGGACAAAAAGGACAAATCTAAATGAAAATTGTTTGAATGTATATAGCATGATCTAATAGATTGAACTATATAAAAAAGACAAATAAACTATTACCTCGTTGACGGTTTTCACTACGTGACTGCACCGGGAATCGGAAGGTGAGAGTAAATTTTTGTGGAGATTTACAAAAAATCAGTCTCGGAAAAAACACAACGATCTATGAGGTGAGCTCGTGAGGGAGGTGGCTATGAGGGATAGTGTTGTCAGGGCTGGGATCGCAATCGAGATCCACAGGTGGGTTGGTTTGTTGAGTCTACGTGGAGGTTTGAAGTCCACATGTAGAGGAACGGGAGGTCGACGTGTAGGAGGATGGGAGCGGTTGGGATCAGGGTAAGTCTCTCTTGTACTCACAGACGTTTCTATGTCGTTTCCCGGGGGGTTTCGACCATGTTTCCGTACCGGAAACGTTTTTGAGCTGAAACAGGAAGGGCCTAGGCATTTCTTGGTAACAGAGGGTTCCAGTAGAGTTAGTTTGGTTTTTGAAAATAGTTGGTCCAAAAAATAATATTTTTGAGCTTGTAGGAAGGGAATGGATGTAAGTGTGTGTATGTACATCAATAGGAAGACCCCGGTTAATCAAAGTTGTTTGCAGTAAGTTAGCCAATGAGTTGCACAGAGAAAAGTGTGAGTAATTTTTAAGCAATGTCTCCATTTTTTGAAAAATGAATGAATGCAGTGTTGCATGTCTATCTTGTATTTTTCATTTCCAATTGTGTCCTTTGATAAAGTCTTGAGTTGACATATGTTCATTTGACCCTCATCCCACCTCACCACCATCCAGTATAGGAGCAGGTTAGAGTCCTACTTTATAGAGTTGCTAAGAGATAGTTGAAAGGATTCCTACGTAGTTGAGAGTTGTGAAAGAGTATGAAATGGTATACAAAAGAATACATCTTGGAAGAGAAGAACAAGCATTGAGATTTGCACATCTGGTAGAAACGTTGAGAAGAATGCAAGACACATTAAATGTTGTGCAACAAAGAGGAGTTGTTATTGAGGAAAGTCAGGATCAAGAAGCTCTCGAAATTCATCTACAAGACTTGGATGAGGAACCAGAAAATATATTTTTGAAAGCTATTGCCAAGATGGGAGGCAAGCCAAAGTTGGTGTGATGTCCCTTTCTAGAGCTGAACTGAAAAGCAATGAAATAGCACAAACCCAAACTGAAAATATTCTGATTTTTATATCAACCAACTAAAAAATAGAACAGCAGTCAGATTTTTAGAAGAGCAGCAAGGAAAGAACATCAATTCATCAAAATATCACCATTCACATCATCCGAAGTATGTAGAGGCACTTTGGGAACATTTTAGAACAATTATCAACCAAGAAGTCAACCTCTAAACACAACTGGAAATTTAATAAATGACAGTAGATTATGCCCTTACAAAATGGCTGGAAATGAATGATTCCAAGCCTTACAAATGAAGTACAAAGTAGATTTTGTTTGCCAAAATTATGGAGAATGCAATGATGGCTGAGTTGAGTGACGCAGTGCCCTATAAACCACCAATCACTTCCCCAAGGTGGGTCACTCCCCTAGGAGAGGAGCTGAAATTCACCTTAGGACCAAACCCTCAATGAAAATAGGCCCTATCCACCACTTTGAAGCACTTGGAACAATTAATTGAAGATTTTTTGTTCTCCAATTATCAAGGAAGAGTTTTGTCTCCCTCGTGAAGCCTTACCAAAGGAGTTTTGCCCCTTGGTGGAAGGAAATTGAGCAAACAGCCCAAAACCAAGTAAAGTACAATTTATATGCCAAACAATGATGCACAAATGAATCCAAGAGACCCCTTTTATATCCTTTCGGTGGCACCAAACCTCATGAGGGAATTTCCCCCATGACCGACCTCATAATGATGTTTTTCTTTTTTGTCTTTGGCTTTTTACTCCTCCAACCCAGCCGACCTAGCTTATGAGAGAAACCATGAAAGAAAAAGGTAAATGCTCACAAAAAAGACTAAAAACATAAACAAATACTTCCCTTGTTCACCTTCTTCTAGCCCACAGAAAGTGGAATGGGCTAGAAGGCTTCAAAATGAATTAGTTCGAAAAGGGGGACATTGTTGGGCGCCCCTGGTTACTTTAGATGTTTGAACTCTGAATATTTGATAGATTGGATGATAAAGTTATAGAACTACTTTGATTACGAGCAAGTTCAAGACCCTAACAGAGGAAAGATTTCGTACACGAATTTGAAAGAAGATGCATCCTTATGGTAGGATCACATCCAATTGGCATGAGTAAGAAGAGGTAAAGATAAGATTATGTCTTGGGATAGAATCACTGCGAACTTAAATGGTAAATTTTTGCCTTTCACCGTCACTTAATTTTGTTCGAGAAGCTGCAAAAATTGAAGCAGAAAGACATTCGCATAAAAGATTTACACATAGTAGTTCTACAGGTTGACCATTCAAGCAGGTAATGTAGAAGATGATGAAGAAAATATTTCAAGGTATGCAAAAGGTCTCTACCTTTCCATATAAGATGATTTTAATATGAATAAGTTGCGTACTATGGAAGAAGTCCATCAATGTGCTTTACAGGTTGGAGAGTATTTGTGCAAAACACAACAAAATTGACAAGAAAGAGATGAAGACATAGAAAGGTTATCTTATGGAAAAGTTCAAGCCAATGCAAAGAAGGAAGAGGAAAAAGGTAGTTCCTCACGGCAGAATCAAAGAGAAGCTATAATTCCCATATAGTAGGAGGATCCAATGGGCATCAACTTGTTGTAAATGTGGCCAGCATGGGCATCGAGCATATGAATGCCCTAAAGCAGAAAAAGAATACAGAGGAAGTGAGAAAAAGTAGAGGTAGAAAAGGTTTATCCTATAAAACCAGAACATGGAGAGCACTTAATGTTACATAGTGTTTTCTTGAACTCAAACAAGCAAGAGGATAGACCATAGCAGAGGAAATGTATTTTCAGAACTAGGTGCAAAGTTGGAGGTAAGTTTTGTGTGTTTATCATAGATACTAAGAAAGTGGTAGTACTAACAATCTAGTTTCACCTAAGATGATGCGCACATAGGGATTGAAGCATGTGTAATGTCCCCTTTTTCCAAGTAATCCATTTAGAAGACTTCTAGCTCATTCCACTTCCCATGGGCTAGAAGAAGGTGAACAAGGGAAGTAATTGTTCATGTTTTTTAGTTTTATTTGAGCATTTACCATTTTCTTTCATGGTTTCTCTCACTAGCTAGGTCGACTGCGTTGGAGGAGTAAAAGGCAAATACAAAAGAAAAAGCAACTTCATTATGAGGTTGGTCATGGGGGAAACTCCCTCATGGGGTTTAGCGCCACCAAAAGAATATACAAGGAGTCGTTTCGGCTCATTTTGGGCATGTGTCTTTATTATAATTTTACGTTACTCGGTTTTGGGCCTGATTGTTTTATTTCCATTCCACTAGAAGGCAAAAATCCTTTGGTGTGGCTTCACAAGGAAAACGAAACCCTTGATAATTGGAGAACGAAAACTCTTTAATTAATTGTTCCAAGTGCTTCAAAGAGGTGGATAAGGCCTATTTTCAACGAGGGTTTGGTTCTAAGGTGAAATTCAGCCCCTCCTAGGTGAGCGACCCACATTAGGGAAGAGATTGGTGCTTTCTAGGGCGCGACACCACTCAACTCAGCCATCATTGCATTCTCCATAGTTTTGGCAGTTGGAATCTACTTTGTACTTACTTTTTTAAGGCTTGGAATCATTTAGTTCCAGCCCTTTCATAAGGGCATACTCTGTTATCATTTATTTAATTTCTAGTTGTGTTTGGAGGTTGATTTCTTGGTTGATAATTTTCTAAAATATTCCTAAAGTTCCTCTATATACATCAAATATTGTGAATGGTGATATTTTGATGAATTATTGTTTTTTCTTTGTTCTAAAAATCAAACTATTGTTCACTGTTGTTCTATTTTCCAGTTGGTTGATATAAAAATCAGAAAATATTTCAGTTTGGATTGGTGTTATTCCATTGCTTTTCAGTTCAGCCGTAGAAAGGGACATTATAGTGGTATCAAAGCATCAATCCTCCCATCTTGGAGGGTTTTATTCAGAAGGAGCAGATAAATGGCAAACATGCATTTTGATGACGTTAGGGTTGAGAGGCTTGCCCTAGGGAAAGAAAGATTGGTAAATAAGATGGCACAGTTGATCCATGCCATGCAAAACCTAAATGGTGAAGGAAGCTCTTCAAAACTAACCAATAATATTCAGCCACAAGAATCGTGAGTGATTTTTCATCTAGGTCTTTCCAGCCTACCTCCCTACCAAGAAAGGAAGTCATTCTAGTGATTGAAACACAACATTTAGTGAGTCATAACATTGCAGCCAGCTATGAGGAGTATAGGGCCCTTCTAGCTAAGATTCGTGATGCCCTATCCCTTGCAAAATTCATAGGACTGAAGAAAGGAAGATTAAGGCAAGGACCTAGGTCTCCGACACCACAAAAGGATCTTTAGCATGCCTGGAGAAAGGAAGAGGAGAAGAACTTTCAAATTGCAATGATGGAGCAAGAAGAAAAATCAGGGTTGTAAGTAATAGAGAGAGAACAGCCCATGGAGCAATCTCCCATGCCAAAGGAAAATGGGAAAGATGTTCCAGCCAAAGAGGAAAAGGATGCAAATGAGTTGAGTCCAGACTTGAATTTTTGAAAATAGTTGTGAGCTAATTCAGAAAATGAGTTGGATGCAGCATGGATTGGAAATGCTCTTGCTCAGTATTTTTCCAGTATATAGCATTGGGGCGATCTGTATGCCAAGTAGTTGTTTGTCTCTTAAATATGTATTGAAAATGTGGAGCACAGATGAAATTATTAATGGTTTAAAAGATATAGCCAATATTAGGGATCTAAATGCTTGTAACATGTTTTTCCATTTTCATGTTATCTAGGTATCCCTTCCTATGCAACAGTCATTTTGTTGGTATATGTAGTTGTACTCTTCTCACGTTGATTATCGAAGACTTGTTTTTTATTTTCATTGTCATATTGAAGTTTTGAACATTGAATATGTAGCATTTTGGGCCTTGGCTTATGTGATGAATAATAGGATTAATAATTTAATCCTAGGTTACCGGAAACGCCTTAGAAGGCCTCGGGAGCGGGTACGGGAGCGGCGTGGGAGCGGCTAGAGGCCTGCAGAAAAGGATGAAAAAAAAATTGCCATTTTTGGAAAGGGTCCGGGAAGATGTAGCAGCAAAAACTTGGATGAGCCATAACTTTCATTCTGTGGCTCCGTTTCAGGTGTCAATTTCTCTAAAAGTGTATATTTTCTTGAGCTCTATGCATTGATGGCAATATTTTTCTTATTTTCATAAAATACATTTTTGCACCTTTTTGGACCAAGCAACTTCTTGCAATCTTCTCAAAGAATCTTCTAAATTTAATTTTATTCGTTTTGTATATACTGTACATTATTATAAATTTATAGTTAATAGTATAACTTGTCTTTTATCTTGTTTTTCATATGCATAATATGTGGTTTATAATTAAATTCCTATTTAGAAGGCTGAGATTTATATATTTTTTAATTTTTATATAGTTTTTGTACTGCCGTATCCTACGCCGTATCCGGGGTCAAAAAAAATTTGCCGTTTCCGCGTATCGGATACCCCGCTCCCGCTACCGTATCCAAAACGTTTCGGTAACTTAGATTTAATCATTAATGGTTTCAATCTTAAAACTTTCAATTTTAAGTCTTAGTTTATTGAATAATTCATGTTATCTTTGTAAAATTAATAAATTATATATAATTTTTATCAGCCATCCTCAAAATTTGAAAAAAATTGTCATCCCGGAAACCCCATCCCTACATCCCGCTGTCACTTCGTCAAAAAGTCTTAGGTAACTATGGTGTAGACCAATCTTTGTGCCAAGTGAGCACCAAACCTTTTGCAATATACATTCTTGGCTTTAGTAGAGTCTAACACACATCCATGCCAAACTGTAAAAGGACAAATCACACCATGGGGTCCCAATAACCTACTACATCCATCTCAATCACGTTGTTCAGCACAACTCCGCACTTTGCAACATCATGCCACGCGGCACTCCCAAGGCTTCCATTATGCCAGAGCATCTATTAGCACACCTCGCATCTTTCAATTGAGCCACATAATGATCAAAAATTGAAGAATCAAACATGGAGATCCATAACTGTTCTTCTTGCCTTTGTGGCATTGTAATCTATACATACACAAATTTGTAGCTTTAGATAGCAATCATAGTAGGAGATAGACAGCCATATATCTTTCTCAAGAGTGTGCCATCATATAGGACATACAGATAAATTAACACATTTATTGTTCATGTTCTAATACCTCTCTCTTCATTCTCTGCATATTTTCTAAATAGATTCCTCATACACATATAACACATGTAAATCCGCATTTAGCATGTTGTCCAATGGGTTGCCTCCTTGGCCCCAATCAGTTTTGTCTTACAATTGAAGAAGTTGCATCAAAAAATAAAGAAGGATTATTAGTAGTTATTATATACAATAAGACAAATGAGTTAATAAGAGAATTTCAGTCTTATCATAAAAAGATGCACCTAAGCGTGATCTAATTAAATTTTGAGTGTTGTTAATGACATGACGATTGTTGCCAGCTATCGCACTTACCACTTCTTTCTCCTATATGTATGAGTTAGCTTGATTGTTGGGGGATCTCCATGGTGTTTCTATTGTCAAATCATATGTGATTCATGATCGCACTTGGTGACCATGTACATCATGTCCATATCTCTGAAGACATTCCATTCTTTATTCCATTGTGTTATTTTGTATTGAAATTATGACCATGCACACATTATTGTAAATACACTTTCTGGTTTTTGTGCATACTTCTGTTCCATTTTTTCTTCATTGCAGACCTACATCATTCTTTATATTTGTTGGTACAAATCCAGTTGTTCATTTTGTAGATATGCTAGTCATTCTTCGTACTTATGTTGGCTCAGGGATGCTTGAATGCATTGTCACATACATAATCATTTTTCACAGTTTTTGGTCTTGGACATTGGCTAGTACTTACTAGAAAACTGTTCCTCCCATAGAGACTTCAACCATTGGGCCCCATGCTGATACTTGAGCTTTCAGCACTCCTACTTTTGATAGGATAATTTTAACAGCTTTGGGTAGATGGCATTATTTACCTACTTCAACAAGAGAATCTCTCTGATGTACTTGCTTCGAAGACAATTGATGGTGATGGCATTGATGTTTTCCACTTCAGTTGATTGGTTCTTCTATTTCCAGTTAGACCATTCTTAATAATATTCGGAATGCTTCATCAATTTGTAATGCATGGCTGATTCTTAATGATGATTACAGTTGAAAATGTTCCATGAAGGAGAAATGATGTGTCATGGCAAACTCTTCATATTTCCTTCCTCTCTTATTTTTGTTCATAATGATGTACTTGAAAATATTATTGATGTACTTGATCATACTACTCAACTAAACATTAGGTAGGGATGTTAGTGTTACTCATTATTAGTAATTATGGTTATGGAGTGACCAACATGTGCATGCATAAACCAGGATCAGTTATTGAGTTAGTAGTTGAATCAAGATTATGCTTGATTATGCTCATGAGTTAAGAGTTTACACTACCCCCAACTTTTTAGACACAGATCATATGTATGTGAATCATTCGGTCCTCTTATCATAACTGTTTTCAAACATTCCCTCTTGTATTATGCCCTCTTATGGCTATAAAAGAAAATATATTTTGTAGTCTACCGTCTCTTTTGATATGTGATGTAATTATTTTTCTTCAATTAATGTGCTTCTCCATTGAGTACATTTTGATCATGCATCCTACTTGTGATTGATAACAAGTGTATCTGCCCCATCAAGTGAAAGGAGGCTTATTCTCAAACAACATGCCCTTAAAAATGAGCCTAGTTTTATGAAATAAATATGTGTTTACCATGTTGGTGAGTGCATATGATCTTACCTATGAGCTTAAAAAGTAATCACAAGTACATGCATACAAACTTTGATGTGTATTTTCATCATATAAATTCTATCAATAGTTTAAGCTGTTCAAGGAGAAATAAATCTTAACAGGAAAAAGAATGAGCATCTTTCTTGTGAAATGCCAAAACTAAATACTCAGTCAACAAATTCCAATACCTGAGTACCTCCATAGGTAATTGTGTGTCCACAACGAGGGGCTGGTGCTTGTCCAGGAAGCTTCAATTGGGTCCATGCTGGAGACTCATTTTCTTCCTTTCATAACACATGCACTAAGATTACTTTAATATTAAGCCAAGATTAACAAAAAAACAACTCAAACGTTGAAGCTCTTACAATAAAAATAAAATTAATCTTCATATCACAAATATGCCTGAAATTATTTAGCTCCAAAACATGAATAATATGAAGGCAGTGCTTCCAAAAAAAAGTTCAGCAATAAAATATCCGGACACAAATATTTACTAAACAGGTATCAAGACTTGAGGGCCATATTTACTTGACATCATTGATTGGAGTAGTCATTACAAAACAAGACAATTGCGCTTTCTTCCAAACTAGACATGGAACTTGAAGTTAAAGACACTTTGATGTTCTCGCAATGAAAAAAAACATTTGTCGATCCAATGCCTACATTTCAAGTTGTGAAAGGAAGATTCATGATTTCATAATCTATGTGACAAAGTAGACGAGCATCCAAGCAATTGACTAGAGTACATGTGCACATCTTGTTTGCACTATGCAGAAAAATTGTGAATTATAGCTTGAACATAACCTTAAAATTTTTTATCTATGTAAAGGTTGCAATGCAAGAGGAACCGATCCCAGAGCAGGAGAACAAGGATAGTCTGAATGATGACTAACAAGTGATCAACCAGGCTATGCAACTCCCTTGATTCTTTTGTTTGTAATGTCCCTTTCTAGGGATGAAACTTAAGAACAAAGAAATAGCACAAACCCCAATCTGAATCAAATCTGATTTTTGGACCAGCAAACTGAAAATTAAATCAGTACGGTACAGCAGTCTGATTTTACGAACAGCAGCTTGTAAACAACAAGATTTCACCCAAATAACACCCTTAAACTCATCCACGGCATTTATAAACCTTTTAGAACAATTTCCACTATGACAATCAAGCAAATATTCAGCTGGAAAATTATTTATTAACAGCAGAAGTACAGCTAAGAGAAATAATCAAAATGGAGGTTTTCAAATCCCAACAATGACCAAATATGAATGATTTCAGCATTATAAATTATGCAAAGTCTGAATATCAAATAATAGATGAGTTTTGTGCCCTAGAATGCACTTAAAATAACTCCAACCCTAGTCACTCCCTAGGGGAGGGACTCCAAATTATGCAAAAGCTCCTTTTTGGTCTTCTTCTCGATGTCCTAGGTATGAACCAGCAAGAGGATCTTCAATATTCTCCTTCACGCCACCCAATTTGGAGAGTTTTCGTTCTCCACATGCCACAAGGAAGGTTGCCATCCTCTATGGCTGTCACACTTTCGATTTTCACCCTTAGTGGAGCTGGAAATAAAGCAAACAGCCTTAGAGTCCAAATAGATAAAGTATATATGCAAAACGTGATGTGCAAATGAGCCCCTAAGACTCCTCTTATACCCTTTGGTTGGCGCCAAGAGCCATAAGGTGTAGACCAACCTCTTAAGCTTGTTTTATCTTCTAATTCTATGTTGGAAACTTCCCAACCTTGCCAACCTCTTAATGAGTTTTACTTTATCTTTTAATTTCATGTTGGGAGCATTATAATCCTAGCCGACTTGCCTTAGGGAGTAAAACACCAAATAAAAAACATTAATAACAACAAAAGAAAAGAAAATCGAAACCCAAGGGCTTCCCTTGTGCAATTTATTCTTGGCCATGGGAAGAGAAATGGCAAGAAGTCTTCAATTAGTGCTAGTTTGAAAAAGGGGACATTACATTGTTTTATGATTGTATCGTGTTAATTCATACAAATCAGGAAAACCGGTCCACTTCGTGTTCCAATCAGAGTGAACCCAGTTTCAATCAATTGTAGAGGTCCAAAGTGAGTATTTTTTGTTAAATTGCGTGATCGTTGCTTTATGCAACACGGCAGTTGTGCAACCACTATTATCTGCAAAGAGACAGTACAAGTCAAGTAATAGTGGGAAACAAAAAGACATTTCCAAGCATAATAAAGAGGAGGCACAAGTTCAGAGAAGGCATCAGTGGTCAGAGTTGGTGTTCAGTTGGTTGTAGAAGAAGGATTTGAGTGAAGGAATAAAGAGAAGTTGAGTGAGCAAGACATGAGGTAATTGTTGTACTTATTCTATTGCTCTTTGTAATCCATCTTTGGCCATAAGAAGATCATAAAGTTGGGAAATTTCCACTTCCAGCTAGTTTTTCCCCATCTTAGGGTTTCCCAGATCAAAATCCCTTGCGTCCATATTGGTTTCAAAATTTATCGTTGTTTTTCATGTTGTGCACATTCATGTTTCAATATTGTTATGCTTTCAACAAAAAGTTACACTAACTCTAAGCTTCACTAAGTTCTCAAATTGTCATTTTCAAATAAAAATTAAAGTGGAACAGTATATTGTGAAATGTATATCCTTTTCAGTTATAAAGCTAGGAGTTTATAGATCATTTTGGTATCAAAGTTGATTAAATCTTTGGGCGTATTGTGGAAAAGTGTTGACTGATTTGTATGGCAATGACAACATCACAAGAGGAAGAATTGCTACTTAGTGATCATGAGATATCTACAAGAAGGTGGAATCATTGGGTAAAAGAAATGACAAAAGAAGTTGAATAAGATCTTTCCAAGAGAGTTGCAGCAGTAGAATCTTGATGGAAAGAGTGATGAAGTCCCAATATACTATCACCAAATAACAAGAACTCACAGCTAGAAACCAGGAATCCATGAACACGGTAGTACGTGCTGTAGCCAAGAAGTTTGGCATAGGAGAAGAAGAGCCCAATGAAGAAAAGGAAAAAGAATCTACAGATGAGCGTGAGCAGCCTCCAAAAGATAAGGGTAAGGTAAAATCATTTGTACATGCTCCTTTCAAAATTGAAGCCATGATTGAAATTAGAAGCTTTGAAGAACAAGTACATGTTGAATGGCTAGACAAATGGTGGCATATTTTAGTGTGCAAAAGGAAATTGAGGCACAAAAGATCATTTTTTCACATCTCAAAATAGAAGGTCGTGCTCTAATTTGGTGAGAAAAGTTATCTAGTGTCTTCTAAAAACAAGAAGCCTATTGTGGCTAAGTGGGATGAATTCAAAGAACTGTTGCATAAGAATTTTTACCCTATTGGCATAAAACTGATCAGAAAATTAAGTGGCAATATTTTAGGCAAGGAAATGGTTAGAGTGTGCAGGACAATGCCATAGAATTCCATTGACAAGCCATGTTCATGAGCTTGGACATGGAGGACGAAGACAATTTGATTAAGTACTTGGAAGGTCTCCATAATAGGTAATTGTAGTTGTGTGCTTCTTCACCAAGAAGGGCAGATTTGAGGTTGACAAATAGGAAGGTTAACTTCCAATTCTTTAGGATCTGTGAAATCAAGGGGAGAGACCCTACAAAAACCTAAGTCATGTCAAATAACAAAGACAATGCAAATATAGAGCAGCAAACCCAAATAAACAGTCCAACCATTATGATCTCCCACTCCATTGGTTGTCACTAGAAAGAAGATCATAAGCTACTTAAAAATAAGAAAAGGTTGTGGACAAATGGATTATTATGATAAAGATGAATCCAAATTTATATCAAAGTGGCCTCTAAGAATGTTCAAGATAAACAAAGGACTCAAGGAGGGTAGTATAACAAGATTTAATTTGGGAGGGTGGGAGGAGGGGTGTGGGTTGATCATTCCATCTTCATATACGCGTTGCCCACTGCGCTAAATTTGCAAAGCTGAGATGAAGGAGTCAGAGATAACACAAGAGTTGCATAAATTTACAAAATTGCTACAGCTCGCCACAATTCAAACAATCATTAAACCACATACATTGAGATCTCATAAACCATCAAACCACCATAACTTAGAATCTTAAATATAGCATTAACTAAGTTAATTAAGAGCAAATAAAGTCAGAATTCCACAAGGATTTTACAACCAAATGATTTGATGACTACACATCAGACCTCTACACCTAATTACCAAATGGAGACTCTAACAATTTGAGTGAATACACTTCTGCCTCAAATGATAGCTTCCTTTCTAATCCACTAGCTCATTCATGACTCAATAAAACAAACGTAGCTACTCTCCCAAACCCTTATTATGATATCCTTCAATTGATTACAATCATTCCTTCTCCAAACATCCAAACATTTAAAATAAAACGAAAACGAAAACCTACAAACTAAATTACCAAAGGGATAAGAGATCCGGACCAAAAATGGCCAAGTTGGAAGATGCCTAGATGAGGTACATGCTTCATCTATTTATACAATTGAGAGAACATTCAAGAATGGAATTGGAGGGAAGTTCAGAACTTGAGAACCAATGAGAAGAGAGAAACAAGCATACAGAGATTGATTAGTGGCTCCACCATTGATTAAATGACTCATAGAACCAATTGCATTCAATTGAAGATCTCAGGACCTACATTACATTCCTTGAGAAGCACACAACACCTGATGAGCATCGAGGAGGTCCCACACACGTGCAAGAGCAAGCAAACTAGAGAAATTAACTAACAAATAGAGGAAAAGCTATGTTTCCAGGATACAGGTACGAGCACCAGTTCGGGTACGGGTTCGATACGCGGATACGTCAATTTTAAAAAACCCTTGGGTACGATACGTCTTGGATATGTCCATACATATATATTAAAAAATTTAATATATATATATATATATATATATATATATATATATATTTATGTACATATACTCGTTTTACTCATATTTTAGTCCATAAAAAAATGAAATAGTAATACAAAACTTGAATCAATGTTCAAAACATTCAATATACTTAAGACTTTGCATTTTCAGTGATCATGTGGCTGCCATACATATGATATTTCGAATATCATGTCAACATGAATACGAAAAAAATTTGAAATTTGAAAAATATACTAGAATCAATGTTCAAATTTTCAAAACATACAATATACTTAAGATTTTACATTTCATTGATCATGTGGCTGCCATACATATGATATAGGAATATCAAGTCAACATGAATTATGAATACAAACAAATCTAGAATATATCATCTAGATTTTCCTCAAAATCAAGTTCTTGTGTGCCACTTGCGCTAGCTCCACTCTCTGTTGCTTGCGAACTCCCTTGAATGTCATCTTCGCCATCAAATAATGAAATTTGGGCAAGCGTGGCTGAGGAGGAATCCAAGTCTATGGTCTCTGGAAGAAGATCCCAAAGTTTGTGAGGCCCTTTAGCATAGTCGTCAGACCTGTGTGACAAGAGGCGCAAATTGGAATGCACATATACCAAATCCTCTTTCATGTTTTGAATGTACAATAAAACAATCTTAAAGGAGGTTTGGGGGAGTGATGGAGGACATTCTTGCATACCTAATTATCTTCTTTCATGTGCAACTGTTGTTTGCAAATCTATAGCTTGTGGAGTGAAGTCCCGCAAGAACCCTAGCTTCGGTGGTGAGAGATCCATCCCTAGCTAGCAGGGCATTCTTTGGTAGTGAAAGATCTACCCTAGCTTGTCATTTTGGAGCTGTTTTCGGAGCCGATTTACAGAGATATTTTCAGAGGTTTTAGAGATAGGGTTTTGAGGGTTTTTGAGATATTTTGTGAAGATAATCAGTGGGTTTTCAGATCAGACTTACGGCAGCAATAAAGAAAGGGTTTGGCATCATTTCCAGAGGATTTCAAAGGGGTTTTGACCATCTACCAAAAAGAGCAACTTGTTTTGGAGATTGCAGCCCTTATTTGGAGGGTTTCCAGTTGGCCATTTTCAGATCTGAAGATTGGAATATCATCTTCTATATTTGTAGATGTTATTTCCAAAGTTTCATAGTTTTTGCACTCGTATTCAGGAAGATATGAATTTTAGAAGTTTTCCAGCTGTTTAGGGCATGCTGTAATTTTCTGGCAATTTTCTATTATTTGAAAAATTCCAAATATAATTTCCTAGCGTTAGTTTTATTGTTAGCAAACTCTATAAATTTTCAAGTGATTCGGGCAAGTATTTTGTGAATTATAGATTTATTTCTATTCGCTGCCCTAGTTTTATTTTCTGCAAAAATCAGAATTCTGTTTGGCTGCAAATTGTCAGTATTTTGTGCATTTCTAAATAGTATCCCACAAGGGATATTTCAGTACGCCACCTGAAGCACAACTTGATGCCATCCTAATCTGTTTTTGATCACCAAGATCGCCATAACAACGCGAGGTGAGAACATACACAGAGTTAGGATGTTTAAAAAATTAAAAACATTTTGCCTTAACATAAATAAATTAGTTATGTCATCCTAATCTGTTTTTGATCACCGAGATTGTTATAAAGGCGCGAGGTGAGAGCATACACAGGTTTAGGATGTTTAAAAAATTAAAAAACATTTTGCCTTAACATAAATAAATTAGTTATGCCATCCTAATTTGTTTTTTATCACCAAGATCGCCATAAAGGCGTGAGGTGAGAGCATACACAAATTTAGGAAGCTAAAAAAATAAAAAACAAATACATTAACATTGAACAATACATTTAATATTTAAAAAATGATTTTTTACCAATTATTAAATTAAATAACCTTAAACTATGTCATCCTAATCTGCTTTTGATCACCAAGATCGCCATAAAGGCGCGAGGTGAGAGCATACACATATTCAGGATGTGTTTAAACTCTAAACTTCAAAAAAAATGCAAAATAATAAATAATGGTCAAAAAATAAACAAAAGGATGAATTAAAAAATAAATAAAATACGGTATACCTGTAGTATAGATCTTTGTTGTCTCCAAAGAAATGCTACCTCTTCCTCTCAAGTCTACTCTTTTAGTTTTGAATGTACAATAAATTTAAAACAATCTCTTCCTCTCAAGTCTCAACAATGGCTTCTTCTCCTTCTCCTCCTTGCAATGGTGGACTCCAAACAAACGAAGCAATGGCTGCCCCCCCTTCAAATATTTGCCTCCTCTAAGCTCTTTACAAAACCTCCTCCTAATCTTTGCCTCCTCTAAGCTCTTCAACTCTTCTTTAGCTCTTTGCTCATACACTTGCAAAAAGACAATGAATTGTTTGTGTGATTTCAAATGAGAGGGGGTGGGTGCTTTTTATATATTTCTATGGTGATTAGGGTGTATTATTTTATTCATTTAATTTTTAGGGTTCGGTTTTATGCATTAGAAAAGTCAAAAAAAATTGTTTTAAAACCTTTTAAAGACGTTTTTTAGGCAGGATACACCTTAGGTTCATGTGGGTAGCTCATGGGTACATCCAGATGTACTCGTGGCATACCCGGGAGGTACCCACACGAACCCAAGGCGAATCTGTACCCGAAACTGTGTGTACCTGTACCAGGAACGTATCAGGCAGGATTTGAGGGGGGCAAGGGCATATCCTGACAACGTAGCGGAAAAGGATGGAAAATGCTATCAAAAATTATGTCACACAATCCAATGCAAATATCTCACCAATTCACCCCAAATTTGAGCCCAATGTGTAGCCCTCTTCATAAGCTTTCCAACGGTACCAATTTTGTTTGATTTGGTGCTCCCAATCAAAAGTTATGAGTGACAAACCGAGCCTCTAATCATTGCCCTTGTTTCTCCCAATTTGATGTCACCGAGCTCATTTCTCTTTATAATTTGGCCATTAAATTTAAGCCACTAGATAAACTCTGTGGCCAACCACTTAACGCCATGTAGCCTTCTCGAGACTTCAGGATTCACAAGGTATCGGGTTCACAAGGTCATGTTTAATCACTGGATCTCAAACCCCCCGGAAAACTAGTGGCCCGTGATTGGTCCACATGGACCAATCACATGTTCTAAAGAGACATGGATCTCCATCTCTCCTCCGAGTTCTCAAGATTTCCAAACTCTTGAGCTCGCCTATGCCTTAGCCACTTATTTCCATCTTGCACAAACCTTCGGGACCACAAACTTCCATTATTGGTCCACATGGCACCTTTGAAGGCCTTCCATGCTCCCAAGCTTCTTCCACTCCTCGGGCTCAAACTGCCTAGCCCTACGACCAATCATGGGCCTTTGGGTTACTCGGTGTTTTGGACTCTGTGAAGCTTTCCAGACTCAAAGTTTCCATGCCTTAATTGCTTTAGCCACTTTATGATTTCGACCCATCCGAGACCACAAACTACCATAATTGGTCCATGTGGACCAATCACAAAATTTCGTGATATCAAGCCTTCCTTTACTTCGCCCCTCAACTCCTTATCCATTTCGAACTCAGGGAAAAAGTAAACCTTAGAGCCTTTCACTCCACTTAATTAAGGTGACCACTCCGCTTATAAGCCCGACCAAACTCTCCCTTCCTGCAAATATGCTATTAATCCCCCAAGTGAACAAATATAAGTGGTTGCCATGTGAAGGCTTGAGAGAACAATTTGGTGACAAGTGTCTCTAAGCTGATCAATAAATTTTGACAATCTACTGATTGAAGGAAAACAAGGGTTTGAACATCAACTAAACGTCTGAGATCGAAAACCACTTCAAAATCTTCCAAGTTTCTTAGAGCAACCTATACACATGCAAAGCAAGGAAGTCCAATCATTTTTGGTGAGTTTAAAAACATAAGGATGCCAAAAATGATAGTTTTGTCACCATTCAAACTCCAAATTCCAACTCTAAGGCCCCAAAATGATGCAAACAATTTTGGGTGCCAACAAGCCCACGCACGGGTTAGTTGTGTGAACCAATGGGAGCCTGACACGTGGCACAATTTCTGGTATTCAGGCACACAAGTGAGAGTGGAGAAAAACAAAGAAGAGGCTCAGGCGAGTGAACACAGGATGAGTCCACGTGGTACGATCCCTGAGAGCAACAAAGACATAATCAAAGTCTGACATGTGGTCCAGTGAGAAAATTGGAAAGGTGACTCTAGTTGAAAACTTCAATCTTTTGCACGAATATAATTGTGTGTGTTGAGTAATAGAGCTTTGGTTTTTCTGCCATAACTTGTGACTGGAAGCTCCATTTTGCAAATGGTTAGTACAATTGGAAAGCTCTTTTCAAGAGCTTTGCAATGATTATAGTCTCAAGGAGAACTTTATAGTGATTACAGAGCAGTTTGTGACAAAGTTTTCAAGAGGATACTTGTTTGTTATAAACAAATTCATATCAAATTTGTGATCATTCAAGAAAGTGCACAATTGGTATAAAACTAATAATGACTCCTCAAGGGATAGTTTGTGCAAGGACCACAATAGGATAAATAGACGCCTCTTATTTCTTTGATTTCTCTAATTCCCCGGCATTTCACATGCTTTGTTCTATGAAGATTCATGTGTGCTTTCTCAAAGAATTTTTTTGATACACGATTGGTTTGTTCTCAAGCCATATTTGTGTTTCTTTTCTTCTTAGTATGGCGGTGGAACCGTGGAATGATCTCAGAGCACACTCTGCCCTTCCATATCATTGGTGGATTACATGATCTCTTTTGAGTTGCCATCTGGCTCCTTTTTAGCTTTTGATCATATTGCAAGCAGTATGTTGGGTACCTTTACTTTCCTCTACATGGATACTCTGCTTATAGGGAAGAGCACTATTAATTGATGAAGATATGCTTCATCTAGATCTTTTGGCTCATAAGTAAACTTAGTTTCCTAAATTAGCAGTCTATTTTCTGGTGTTTTTAAGCAATTGTTGGTAGTAGTCATTCTAATTCAAAGAATAGTTGTTGTAGGGGATTGAACAAGTATTTTAGGTTTGTTAAAGATAAGTAAATTTGAAGATTACAATAAAGGTCTGTGTAAGATTAGCTTGTTATACATCTGAATTAAGAAAGAATGTGCAATGATTGTGTAAACTGTCATCTTTTGGCTACTATTAGCTTAATCAGTTGAATCCTATTGACTCCTTGCCCAATGGATCCTACGCACTAGTCAAATTTCAGTCCTCTTGAAAATGGTTTCATTATGTGATCCATAAACATGATTGTGTCCTAATTAGATCTCAAATTTAACCCTGCAAATTTCTTATGATTTATGCTCTGGCATTGCTCTATAACTCGACATATTGTAACCTATATTGGGACAGTAGCATCGCCATAACATACTTAGAGCATGTGTGATTCTTATTCACCATAAATATCATATGAGATATATGTATCCACACACACAATATGTGTTTTAGACATTTTCTCAATCCTTAAATATAATTTTGTGATTTCAAATTGCAAAGGGCTAGTGACGGTAAATATGGTGGGAAATCAAAGTGGTTAGGCTCGTTAATTGGGTCTACTATAACTCACTGATAATCCTCTGTTATTCCATATCCTTGGGTTGCATAAAGGGTCTCTCCCCTAGGTTTCATAGAGCCTAAAGAGCAAGGAGTTAACCACCTCCTAATCAGTTGGACTCAAATCAAGGCCGATTTGTGAAGAGATCCACTTGCTACAATAGACTCAATTTTCCACCTCTCTTCACCAAATCCCCAAGGTGCATATTTGGGCTCCAACAATCCAATCAAGAAAAACACGGTTTTTGTCAATTGCAGGGCTCCAAAGGAAGTTTTTCTTGTAAGATGGTGTATACCACACTTTATGCAAATTGCAAAGCAATGGTTGTGCAACCACCAGAGCAGTTGTATAATTACTGCTATCTATAGATCAGCGGTTTCAAAACCACCGGTCTGCAATAGCGTCATTTTCCATCTATAACCAAACATGCCTAGTAACAACAAGAAACATTTTCTCTTAGCTTCTTGCGCATTTGGGATCTTTTAGTGCATAAAAGGACATCTTCGCATGATAAATAGGAGGCATGAGTTCAGAGAAGGCATCAGTAATCAGGGTTGATGTTCAGTTGGTTGTAGGAGAAGGATTGGAGTGAAGGAACAAAGAGAAGCTGATTGAGCAAGATAGCAGGACATTATTGTGCTTGCTTTATCATTCTTTGTAATCCATCATTGGCCATAAGAAGATCAAGAAACTAGTTTCCATTTCCAGCTGGTTTTTTCCCATCTTATGGTTTTCTAGACCAAAATCGCTTGTGTTCATATGTTTTCACGCATTATCTTTGTTGTTCACGTTGTTTACATTCATGTTTCAGTACTGTTATGTTTTCAACGGCAAGTTACACTAATTCTAAGCTTCACTAAGTTTTTAAACTGTTATTTTGAAATAAGAAGCAAAGTGGAACAGCATATTTTGATTCTGTGAATTCCATTCAGTTGTAGAGCAAGGAATTTACAGATCAAGTGTACATATAATTCAATACTAGTAAACACTAAAATTCCGTTTATGGCTATATTTTTCTCCTGTCAAGATTGCCAAGGATGAGGAATGTGCCCATAGATCCAATTGTAGGAAGTCCTCATCAGATTAGCAAGGTAAGTTTGCATGTGCATGGAAGTGTAGATGTGGTTGCAAGATAGTTAGAATCATTAGGCAGCACTTGTTCTATAATATACATAAACATACATACATACAAATATATATATATATATATCTATGAAAGTAGTACAAGCATTACTAAATTGGGAAGCACATATCAGGTCGATTGCATGCATATTGTTGAATCAGTGCCTCCTCTACGGAGTACACAGGCTGTACAGGAGAGTTCAAAGCGCTCAATGGCCACAGCAAAAAGCTTACACCTTAGCTGAGATTGGATAATGATAGGAATGGATGATCCTAGGAGTTTAAGAAAGACAAGGATCAGCTTAATGGAAGATGAAATTTTCATAGACAATGAGATAAGTTGATCTTCATTTTTATGTTACCTGCTCTCCATTCAATCCTAACAGGACAGGGACAGGATCTCTTTACAAGTCCGTTAAAGACTGAATCAAAAGGTTTACAAATGTAGCTCTGAGATACAAGCTGGTTAAAGACAATAAGGTTAGAGACTCTGAGAAGTGAACATTTGGTGGCAAATCTTCTCAAGCATATCATTTTGGTAACCTGGATGATATTGTAATGAAAATTAATGATACTGCCAACCATACCATGGAGCAATATCCAGCACAATAAAAACAAAGCATCCAAGAAGGGCCATGATTAATCATTCATTATTGCTTCTGATTTCAGATATTCCACTACATAAAGGCATGAAAGTATCAGTAAACATTTAGTATCATATTTCACAAATGCATTTTCATGCAACTCCTAACTATCGCATATTGCAGAATAGTATTGGGGTTTCAAGCTTACACTACATTAGTAGGTTCAGTGTTACTATAGTAGAAGGGCTTGGAATATTCCAAATTGCATCGAGATGTCATTAAACCTCAGAGGCTGAATATGAAATTTAAGAATTAGTATCAAGCACCGTTGCATTTAATATTTGTATGCTAAAGGTTATAAATTATTCCAAAATGCTCAGAAGGTGTCTTGAAACATTAGTTCCATTACGCAAAAAGGTTGAGGTCATTATAAATTTCCACAGCCAAAAAACTTAAATTAACACAAGCATATTTCTGCAAGTTTAGATGCTATAAGAAACCCAAAAAGGAAGATTAATATCGCAAATTATCAATTCCAAGTCCAGAAAGGTGAATTGTTTATTGGAGCTCAAAGCTACAATAATGAACCTAGGGTACTTAGTCTTAAAGTTTGCTTTCAATCATGAAACAAAGGATAATAAGCCACTATCCAGTGTTCCTATAACCAATTCAAGATTATTGTTTTTTACATCGTCTTCCATGAATCTCAAGTATAGTTGATTAAATAAATGATTACAAAACTTGGAACCAGATCAAGAATATTATGTTGACCAGGACAACATTTGTTGGCCAAGACAGCATCAGATCACGAAGAACTTTAGGTGTCATGCTAATGTCCAAAAATGTATGAAAAACGAAATGTAACACAAAGCAATATATCTCAACCTTCCTTGATTACAATCTTTCCTTTCTATTACACTTTCTCAAACTTGAAGAAAACAACAAATATATAACTAAAAATACCCATGGAAGCCTTCAATTGCACAACCCCATGTAAACATCATAGGGTTATAGATGGATTAATCCCAAGTTGGTAAGATTGTGAAACAAAGGTCTCATATAAGGCACTATATGCTCCAAAAGCTTCATCGATGGAGAACGAAGCTAGAGCTTGAGAAGCCCAAAGTGGTGGGCTACAATCACCATTCCACACCCCTACTAACAAGGTTTTAAGGTGCTTGTGTGCTAGGTGGGTCCCCTTCACTTATGATTATCACTAACATATATGAGGGAAAATGTCATGAGTGAAATGACTACTCATGGAGGTCATCTTGAGATGAATTAAACACACATGGGTTAAATACCACAAAAATAAAAAAATGTAAAACGATATCTCTAGGATAGAACGGCATTAAATTTTGAAGCACGTTATTTTCCAATCTTCAGATAGACCACGAGCCTGAACAGAAAATTTTTACATAAATCAAATCTTATAACTCATTCATTACAATTTTTCGTCTTCATTACTGTGAAAAAACTTGAAAAGTGATCAGATGAGGGCAACATGAAATTACTTTCGCTTCCTATCTTCAGAAGGTGCACAAATCTTAATGGAGAAGATAACTAAGTTGACACTACAGTGAGATACTCCTGATATTTAGTTTCCAACCATTAACAACTCTCCAAATTAGCTCATTCACACTCCGAGCATATAAATATGTCATTCTAATGGTATGGCCTCAGATAGTAGCTTGGCAACGACATGAGATCCCCAATTGAAACTAAATAACAGTACCATAAAAATCTTATAAAACCAAGGAACAAATAACTCACAAAATAGATGAATGGCCATGCTTGAGAAGCATGAAATTATTACCTTCTTCAAACAGACCCTTTAGAGCCCATAAATCACCCATGATTGGCCCACCTCCTCCTGTCAATTATAAAAACATAAAAATCATTAGAGAGGTCTCCAGATGCTGGCACTAGCTTTCAGAATTTCTCCACAGATTTAGGTAGT
The DNA here is from genome assembly GCA_019776745.2 of Taxus chinensis. Lineage (NCBI taxonomy): Eukaryota > Viridiplantae > Streptophyta > Pinopsida > Cupressales > Taxaceae > Taxus > Taxus chinensis. The sequence goes on along the minus strand of CM034146.1, from coordinate 348,487,036 downwards.
CTGTATAAAAACACAATGGTGCTTATAACTATTAAATGTAAAAGTGAGCATTCAAATACTCATATCGAACACTTGATCCTCCTGCAGAATTAATATCGTATAATTTAACATTTTGCAAAGTGATTAAAATATACATATAAAAAGGGGAGAGGGGCGAGAGGAGGTAGTACTTCTGCAAATAAACTTGCAAATAACAGATTTGAAGTCAGCTAAATTTCTCTTTTTTCTTTAGTGTATATTAAATAGCTCTTTCCCCCTTTTCCTCCTGTATTTTAGCTACAGGATGAAAGCAAAGGATGAAATCAAATGCGGCAGATACCAACAGCCAGTTTTCTGCATTACACTTTGTGGGAACTGCTGGCGGGTGAATACGTCCACCATAATTTTTATTCCGTCCTTATAAATATATATGCAAATCAATTAGAGGAATGCTTTTATTCAAAAGAATATTTTGTATCCATACCAAAGCAGATCATCGATGTAAAGGAAACTTCGTGCTTATAAAATCGATAGCGTGGAAGACAAATAAAGTATAAGTAGATCAGATTTGATTTGGAAACAGTAAAGACAAGATAAGCTCTGATAACCAGATTTGATTTTGAGAAGGTCAAGATAAATCAAATTGGCTTTTGAACAAGTCAAAGACAAGATCGGATTTTCTTTTGGACAAGTCAAAGATAAGAATGGATCTGCGTTTGGAAAAGTTGAGATGAGATAAAAATCACTTTTGAAAAAGTCAATATAAGATAAGGAAGGGTCAAGATTAGAAAAGATTTCCTCCAAAAGGGTATTATCGAAGGCCTTGTGTCTTCATTTTGGATTTCTATGTAAATGGTGCTTTTAGTCACTTCCTACGAGTAACAGATGTAGTTTCTGTTTATTTTGTAACTTTTTTCCTTGTTAAAATATGATCATTTATCTCTTTGGTATTTTTGTGCTTTATTTCTACCATAAGGGTATTATCGAAGGCCTTGTGTATGTATTCTGATCTTGGCTCTAACCTGCTCGTATAGATGGTGAATTGCTGCCCTGTACTCTTTTGGAACTCCAAGTTCCTCCATCCGTCCCCGTAACTTGTCTCTAGGGACCATGTCAAAATCTTTCTTGAAATCAATGAAGCAAAAAAGACTTCTTCCCCTTTGTCGTCCCACATGTTTTCAATTAAATGTCTAAGAGTGATGCAATGATCTATAGTTGAGTGTTTTGGTCTAAACCCTGCTTGCCTTTTGCGCTCCCCTTGTTTTTCAGACCATTCACTGATTTTGCATTCAACCATGCTTCCAAACAATTTTGCCATGAGAGGATTGATCATAATAGTTTTGTGGTTAGATGGGTTATTGACCTCTCCACTTTTGAATAGAGGTATAACTAGACTAGTGGTCCATTCCATGGCGAAACCTTCCTAAGAAATATTGTGAAAAATGTTTCTTATGTGGGGAGTCAAGATATCAATCCCCCATTTCAAATATTCAGCCTGAAGCCCATCTATATCCCATGCCTTTCTGCTTGCTAGCCTGCCAAAGGTTTTTTTAACCTCAATTGTGGTGAACAACTTTTCCAATGTGTTGATTATTGGTGGCCCATTTTATCTTCTCCACACTCATAAATTTGTCTCGCTTATTCTAGCCATTGTTCTAGTGTGATATTGTTCTTTGTTTGTTTTTTACTTGTTTGAAGCTCTCTCAAAAAATGTTTAGGGTCACATTTCCCCGGTCGTATCAACTATTCTTGTCTTGTTTTCATGTATTCTTCCTTTTTTGTTTTCACCAATTTCATGTACGCCTTTTTTTTCAGCCTTCTTCCCTACTTCCTTGAGACTCTTCTTCGCTGCCTTACACTCTTCGTTGAACCAAACATTTACCGGAAAACTGATTTTTTTTCTCTCTCCTGGGTTTAGATCTTTTGCACTTGGTTAATGCTTCTTGGATTGCATCCGTTAGTGTGCTGCTGCTGATATGGCTCCTATGAGGCCTGTATTGTCTCTTTGTTACCTCTTGCAGGCTGATTTCTAGAGATGTTCTAAAATTTTCTTGATTTTCTTGTGTCATACTTATTGTCCCTTACCCCTGTTCTTCCTTTTGATTTTCTTGGATCTGATCATGGTTTTGTTTGGACCCTGACATGTTGATTTTTCAGTAAATTGGGTTGTGATCAGACTTAAGATCAATTAGTGATTCCCCAATTTCTATCTCGGCAATCTTCAGAATCATCTCGTGAGAAAAAATGATGTAATCTATCACGCTTTTCCCATTGTGGGTCACGCAAGTGTAATCCCTTGAATTTGGCCATTTCTTCATGCCATTACATATGAGAAAGTCGTGTATGCTGCATAATCCTAGCAGTTCTTTCCCAAAATACATTACATTATTTTGCCCATCTGCTGATTTCCTTTCCTATCTGCTGTCTATTTCTTTATCTAACCATAACAGGTTGTCATCTATGTCCCTGCTGTCCCTTAGGGTACTGGCTTGTTTGTTTGTTGTCCTGGCATTGAAATCTCCCAATAATATAACATTTCCGATTCTACTGCAGTCTGAGATGTCTTTTCCTAAAGATGCATATGGTTCTTCCCTATTTAGTTTCATTTTCTTGTATCTTTTTTACTGTTGTGGAACAAAGTACCATGCTGCGATACTAGTTATACTATCATTTTTGGTGATCTGAATCCAAATGTACTACTTGTTTGGGTCTTTTTTCACTATTTGTATAATATATAATTTCCACTTCTACTGTAGTCTGAGATGTCTTTTCCTAAAGATGCATATGGTTCTTCCCTATTTAGTTTCATTTTCTTGTATATTTTTTACTGTTGTGGTGCAAAGTAGCATGCTGCGATGCTAGTTATACTATCATTTTTCGGTGATCTGAATCCAAATGTATTCTTTGCTACTTCATTCCATATTGATGTTTTTATGTATCCTACAAAGTATGGGGTTTTACATCCATCATGTTCATGTGTCTCTACCAACACAATTATGTCTTTCCTCTCAGCTATGGGCCATAAACCGGGACCTCTATTCCAAGAATAACCTCTGCAATTCCAGCTTACCATTGTAAAGTACTCCCGGTGGGCCCCATCTCCCTATTTATCTTGTGGCATCTTACTTTCAATGCATGCTTTTCCACTTTTCAACCATGCCCATTTGCCTTTTGACCTAGCTGTTTTTATTTTTTCCCATTCTCTTCTTTGATCTTCTAGTTGTATGGGTGTCGAATCCTCATCTAAATAGAATTGTGATCCTTTCAGTAGCCCTTTGTTTCTTAGAATTTGTATTTTATCATCTTTTTCTTTCAATATAACTCGAATATTTCTATCCCTTCCTCCTTCCCTTACCCTTCCTAGCCTGTGAGCTTGATATATCTGTCCTTTCCATAGCATTTGGTCTTCAAGAAATCCTCTTGCCAAGTTGTTAGTATCTTCATTTTCTCCATAGTCTCTTACTCCCTTGATAATTATGTTGTTTGACCTATTGCTTCTCTCCTTCTCTTCCATCATTTGTAATTTTACGTGTTTTCATATTATTTCTCTTTGTTTTTCTGACAGTTCCTTGACCGCTCTTGCCCAGGTTTTGGCCTCTTCAAGCTGATTTCGTATGTCGTTTTCATTTACCTCTATGTTTCATATAAGCATTTGTAGTTCTTTCATCTGAGCTATGTTTGTTTCTTGTGTGACCTCCGATTTACCTTTCCTTGTGATTGATTGTGCCATATTTTGTTTCAGCATATGTAGTTCTTGTTGCCCAATTTCCATCATTTTTTGCAGGTTGTTCCCTTTCTCTCTAAACAGCTCATTTCCTTTCTCCAAACTTTGTTTCGCTTGTGCCATTTCTGCAAACTTAACTTCTTGTATTCATTCCCTTATTTCCAGGCCCTCTACCTTCTCTTTGATGTTCAATAGCTTACTTACATATAGCTCGGCTCACCAAACAAATGGTGCTGATGTAGGGCTATATATTTCCTCTTCCACTATCCTTTTCCCCGTGTTAACTTTTATTGTTGATGTGTGTGTACCATGAACCTCCTCTTTGGTCTTTTGACTATGATGCTCATTTGCTTCTTTGTTTAACTTTTGGTTTGTTCCCTCCTTCCCTATCTGCCCATTATTGTGATATAACTCTGTTTCAGTTTCCCTGTTTGTTCTTGGCAGAATAACCACAAGTTTTTTGTTCTGTAATTTTTTCTTTATTGTTTTTTGTTTCTGATTTTTCTTCTTCATCACCACTACTTTAGCCTGGATAATCTTCTTCTCATTATTCTGCGATATTGCTTCACGTTGACAAAGATTGGTTGTTCCCCTACCATTCCTGCTGCCAAAAGAGTTTGATGTGCCATCCCATTAGGTGTGATGTTCAGTATTTGTGGATATAAGTATGTCTTTGTCTCACAAGATCCCACCCCATCCCTAAAGTAAGGGACAGCGTATGTAACTATCATCTGACCAACTGATTGTGGCATTACCGAAACTGTCTATTTGTCAAAGTTTGTGTTGTTCACCCCATTGGATGGGGCATGTTGACATTCGTTGTTGCAGATTGCTTGTCTGTTGTATTGTGTCATTTGTACACTTGGAACAGAGTTTTCTTGTCTTATATTTAATGTCGTTTTCTCCCGCGAACCCCCTTTTGCCTGTTTATCCATTTTGAGTGTTTGGTGTAATGTATTTTGCTGAATGTAATCTGAGATATAAAATTGATTTCTACCTTTTTAATCAGGTTTATCAGCATGCAACGACAATTTAGGCTTAGTCCTCTTATCCTGAATCCAAGCGTCGGTTTTGTCTGCCAACCCTGCCAGTATTTCGGATCTTGTTGTAGCTTGTTGTTTGGGGATCTGTGCTTTGGGTCCACTGCTGTCCAACCCTTGCCGTTGTCTTTGTCTGAGGCACTTTCTTTTTGTCTACTTGCAAACCCACACTTTTGCAGAAATCCTTCTCCCTTCACATGCTGTCACTGTGATTTGTTCTGCTCAAAAACCCTAGCCACCTCGCTAAACTAGAATGCAAATAAGTCCCATGTAGTATGGATTTGTCTCCTCAAAGAAACAGAATTATTCTAGGAAATGTCCTGGTCCATCAATTTTTTGATTAATCAAGAGGCAGCACGATCGTTTCTGGGTTGCCCTATTAACAATAACCTCTGTCAGTTAAATTTGTATGTAGTAGAGTGAGAGCCACTGTGACTGGAGCAATTTTTTTGGTGCTTCCTTTGGTTGTTTTTGTGTGCTTATTATCTAGAATCGTGATTTCTGCTGCTGCAAGAGGACGGTACATTATTTGCTGTTGTGGCGAGGGGTCTTCAGCTGTAGGAGATGACCGCAACATCCATTAATGTTCAAATGTGTGTGCGCATTGGACATTTTGTAGTTCATCGATTGCTTAAAACAGAGAAAGGATGCATTCACATTGTTATTGCATCTAGAATTCGCAGCTCATGGTAAGAGGGAATAAAAACTAAAATAAAAAAGATGAGATTGAGCTGCAGTGTTAAAATTTGTAATTGTTGTGGGTCACATTAGTTTTTATGTGCACATAAGTGTCTTTGAAAAGAACTAATTTTCTAAGATCAAGATGTAGGATTGTCATCAACAGAATTCCAGTAGATTGAATGCCAAAGGTCGTGGAGAGGTTTTGGGCCATAAAACCGTATACAAATATTTCCATGATTTAATTTCAAAGGCATATGCATTTAATGTGATCTGTCATACTAGTATCAAATTTTGGAAAAGTCGTCTCATTAAATCCATCCCCTTCTATGATGCTAATAAGTCCATGTAACTATCCCAAAGTTCTTTATATAATTAAATTGGGTCAAAAAGGTAAATTTGTCGTAGCTTAAGTGTTAGGAAGGGTGGCATTCAGTTTTAATGTAATGAAAGTGCCATGATGGTGTATGTATGTTATGGTACATGTGGTAGTATTTTATGTCAACAATTACTTATATAGTTTTTCAGTTTTTAATAAAATAAAAAACATTAGAATTTTTTTAAATATTTGAGTCCGAACTTGGAGAAATAGATTTAATTCTATAAATTTTAAAGTAGGGGTGGTTTCTAAAGAAACTTTGCTAGAATATGTTAAACAACTTTGCAAACCATCAATAAAAGGTAATTCATCAATAAAAGGTATTTCTTTGTAATTGTTGTGGGTCACATTAGTTTTTATGTGCACATAAGTGTCTTTGAAAAGAACTAATTTTCTAAGATCAAGATGTAGGATTGTCATCAACAGAATTCCAGTAGATTGAATGCCAAAGGTCGTGGAGAGGTTTTGGGCCATAAAACCGTATACAAATATTTCCATGATTTAATTTCAAAGGCATATGCATTTAATGTGATCTGTCACACTAGTATCAAATTTTGGAAAAATCGTCTCATTAAATCCATCCTTCTATGATGATAATAAGTCCATGTAACTATCCCAAAGTTCTTTATATAACTAAATTGGGTCAAAAAGGTAAATTTGTCGTAGCTCAAGTGTTAGGAAGGGTGGCATTCAGTTTTAATGTAATGAAAGTGCCATGATGGTGTATGTATGTTATGGTACATGTGGTAGTATTTTATGTCAACAATTACTTATATAGTTTTTCAGTTTTTAATAAAATAAAAAACATTAGAATTTTTTTAAATATTTGAGTCCTAACTTGGAGAAATAGATTTAATTCTATAAATTTTAAAGTAGGGGTGGTTTCTAATGAAACTTTGCTAGAATATGTTAAACAACTTTGCAAACCATCAATAAAAGGTATTTCTCTTTAACACTTATTTATTATGAGAAAAGAAAGTGTTTTTGCGTAAAAAGGTACACCATTTCAATGTTTTATGTCTTTTTGTAATGTCCCCTTTTTTCCAAGCTAGTCGCTATGGAAGACCTTATCCCATCCTTCCTCATGGGACTAAGGATTTGGAGCTAGAGGAAATTTGTTTGAAGATATCTAGATTAGTTTTTGGAACTTTTGCACTATTTTATGTTATATTCCTATTGGATACCTAGCGCTCTAATAAAAGAAATTAATTACTTGGTTAATTAGTTTGTATGGTGAGCATATAAGCTCAAATTAGAAATAGACTTTAATATTATAAGGTCGGCCAAAAGTTATGATGTAGCACCCCTTATATTATAAAAGGAGGATGTTTGTCCATTATGATGATATGGTGAATCTTATTACTTCTTCTTGGCAAAGGTTGTACTTTTCCTTTCTCTCTTACCAAGGATGAAAACCCTTGATAGTGGCACTTGCCTTGGGGACGAAAACACTCAAGCAAATATATTTGGAATCATTGAATATCTTAAGGTATTTGGAGCTGATATATTTTTATCTAGCCCTAGGCGACTTGCATCATGAGCATTTTGGAGGTGTTTGATGGATGTATGGTATGATTCTTGCATGAATTGACTTGTACTAATTTTTAAAGGTGAAAGCAATCATTTCTTTGCATGTTAAGCCAATAATACAGCGTTTCCAAGTGGGACGACTTGCATAGGAGTGGGTTTGCATTGATTTGAAGGGATTTTCCATGTTTAGTTTGCATCATTCAATTCCTCATAATTTATTAGGGTGAAAGCCACAATTTGGTGATTTTAAGAGTTGTCTAAGAGCTATTTCCAGCCCTTGGTTGTGGCCACATTGTTGTCATAAAATTGATTGCAGCTGGGTGTAATCACTTGTTTTCTCCATTTCTTTGATGTAAATTGGATTCATAAATGTTGTCGTGGTTGGATTAATTATTAAGTTGAAGTCCATATACACATCGCTGCTAAGGTTTTTGATATTTGTAGGTTTGTTATAAAAATTCGATTACTCTCAAGTGGGATTGGTATTGTTTCCTATTTTTCAGTTTCAGCCCTAGAAAGGGGCATTACAGTGGTATCAGAGCTTCAATCTTCCAGGTCTAAGAGTTTCTTGCAAAAAGATAAATGGTGGATAGAATTTTTGGCGATGCTAGATTTGAAAGGCTTGCACTAAGGCAAGTTAGATTGGCCAATAAAATGGCTCAGTTGATCCATACCCTTCAAGATCCGAATGGTGGAAGGAGCTCTTCAAAGGAGGTCAATAATACTCAGCCATCCAAAGTGGACAACATTGCTACATGATATGAGGAGTATAGGGCTCTTCCAAAGAAGATTCGCGATGCCATGTCATTTTTTGAGTTTGTGGGAGTAAGCAAGGGAAGATCAAGGCCCAAGCCTAGGTCACAAGCTACATAAGAAGAAAAATTAGGGCTGCAAGTAATGGAGAAGAAACAGCCCGTAGAAAAATCCACGGTGCAAGTAGAAGAGGGGGAAATCATAAAGCATGAATCCCAAGGTAAAGGTTCCTTAATGTTTAATGATGTTTCATTTGTTTCTAATGGCTGTGTGTGGCTAAATGTTGAAAAATATGCATTGGAAGAGGGTAATCCAATTATCATTTTGGAACATGAAGACTAAACAAATCAGTCCATAATGGAGGAGGAAGAACCATCGCAGCAGTTGTTTATGGTGATGGATCAGCCTTTGGGAGCCCTAGAAGCACCCACCGTCCTTGTCAAAGGTGATCCCTTGATTAATTTTCCTTAAAGCCCTATGAAAGCACAAGAGGGTGGAGAATTTGCTAAGCAAGAACCAAGCGAAACGGAAATTAAAGAACTTTGGATTGTTAATGATATTCCCTTGATTTCTAATGGTTGCATGTGGCAAAATACTAAGGGAACTTGGGAGCATAAGCAAAAGGATGAAGGGAAGCATGAAGAGCAAGATGATGAAGTGAATTTTCATATGACAATAGGAGTTAAGCATATTCGGGATGGCCAAAGGTATGGAGGTGTTTCAAAATCATAGCTTTCTTCTACAGCAATTTTGTTTTGTTGTCTTGATCCATTTGATGAAAAGAATAACAATATGTCATGGTTGAGGTTTCATTATAAACCATGGCAAATGGCCGTACATCTTGTTCAGCAAGCTAAAAATGGGGTTATAATTGGAGAAAAATCTGGACATTGGAGGATCTATGAAGCGGAGTTTCCAAATGAAGTTGTTATGAGATACATCCATGAAAAAAGGGCATTTTTGGGTGCCGATGACCACCTTCAACCCACTGCAATTTTCAGACCAGCAAACAATGGTAAGCCCTTTGATATTTTGTTTGATCATGACAAGGGTATATTGCATCATTATTTGTCATTACCATGCTTTGGTGATCATGGCTATGCTAAGGAGGTAGAGGAGCAAGGTTGGGAGGAGAATCTTGGCCAAGGATTCATTATACATCTCCCAAGCAATGCCTATAAGAAGGATATGACAGCAAGGTGCAAACATATTTCAGATTCTTTGTTTCCTATTTCATCATCATATTGGGCTGATCATCAAAATTCTTGGTCACAAATTTGGGATTCAAGATAGAGGTCGCTTTGCACATGTTGATGGAGAGAAGAGGTATGGCGAAGAGTTACATAGATTGCTTGCATCCTTGGAATCCGGGTAAACCCTTCAAGCTCAAAGAAGGTGAAGGTAAAATTTTCAGTTTTGATTTTTCCTCTCTTTGCTTATGGAAGGAAAGAAAATTGATGACTTTGTATGAAGTTAGGAGGAATTCTAGCATCACATGTTTGAGGTACCATGAGTATGATAAGAATTCTGATTTTCTTTTCCATATGTTGCTAACCTATGGTTCCATGGAAGGACAAAAGGATAGGAGGGAAAAGAATAACAACCATGATGACTATGATGCATGGCTTCATTCCATTATACTATTGTATTTTAATCTTCATGATCAGATTGCACCAAGAAAAGAGAAGGCTAGGAACGAATGGTGTAGCAAAAGGTGTGTAGATGCTTTGATGCAATGTCAAACTTGTTTTTATGCACATGAAGTAGGTATCATTGTGAGCTGCAAAAGGGGAAGGAGATCTGATTTTGAGATCAACATGATGGATGACATTTTTGTGCATAGGAAAAGGAACAAGGTACAGCTGTCATACCTCATTGAAAAGTATAAAGTATGTGATATTCTTGTGAAAATTATCCCAGCTGAAGTCATTCTTGTTTGTGGAGTACTTTGGTCTCAATTTGTGGAAAAACTCAGCATCAAATATTATGGTGAAGGACTGGATTTCCGGAATGGAATCAAAAAATTAAATTTCATGGCACAATGAATATAGGGAGCATGGTGGCAAGGAAAGATGAGAACCATGGTCCCATACATACAGTTGAGTTTAGAGAGAGGTCTGATTTTATTTATTTACCAACTGATCATTAGTTTTCCCACTCCTTTCTTGTTCTATGGACTGCTGTAAATGAAAATTCAACAGTGTTTTGGATGGTTGTTAGGTGTTTGGGTCTTGTGAACACAAAATGCATTGGTCACCCATGTGTGATAATACTAATCACATTCATACGCAGCTGTATTTTGGCTTGTATGAACACCTACCAACCAATCAAAATAGAAGAGAAGTCTAAGGCACCTAAGGGAGGATTGATCCACAAAACTATGGAGCATAAGGGGGGGTGGAGGGGGGGGTAATAAGAGCCTCTATTTTTTCTAACATGTTTGTTCCATGCGCAGATTTGAAAATAAAAAGAAGATTGCAGCTGAAGATATCCTTTATTTCGAGAGTGAAGACAGATGGTAACTAAGGCACGTTCTTGCAAAAGCTTCTCCACTTGACCGATACTGGATCTAGATTGTTCGCTGGGATCAAATTGAAGCACGAAAGCTAATAATTGCTTGAGTGCAAGCAATTTTGGGAAGGGAGGACTGTAATATCCCTTTTTCCAAGCTAGTCACTATGGAAGACCTTATCTCATCCTTCCTCGTGGGACTAAGGATTTGGAACTAGAGAAAAGTTGTTTCAAGATATCTGGATTGGCTTTAGGAAATATTGCACTATTTTATGTTATATTCCTATTGGATGCCTAGCGCTACAATAGATGAAATAAATTGCTTAGTTAATTAGTTGTTTGGTGAGCATATAAGCTCAAATTATAAATAGACTTTAATATTATAAGGTTGGCCATAAGTTATGATGTAGCATCCCTTATGTTATAAAAGGAGGATGCTTGGCCATTATGATGATATGTTGAATCTTATTATTTCTTCTTGGTAAAGGTTGTACCTTTCCTTTCTCTCTCATCAAGGACGCAACCTTTGTTTGAGATCCCTTCAAGGATGAAAACCCTTGATGGTGGCACTTGCCGTGTGGATGAAAACCCTCAAGCAAGGATATTTGGAATCATTGAATATCTTAAGGTATTTGGAGCTGATATCGTTTTCTCTAGTCCTAGACGACATGAATCATGAGCATTTTGGAGGTGTTTTGATGGATGTAAGTTATGATTCTTGCATGGATTGACTTGTCCTAATTTCTAAAGGTGAAAGCAATCATTTCTTTGCATGTTAAGCCAATAATTCAGCCTTTCCAAGTGGGGTGACTTGCATAGGAGTGGGTTTGCATTGATTTGAAGGGTTTTTCCATGTTTGGTTTGCATCATTCAATTCCTCATAATTTATAAAAGTGAAATCTACAATTTGGTGATTTTAGGAGTTGTCTAAGAGCTATTTCCAACCCTTGGTTGTGGGCATATTGCTGTTGTCATAAAATTAATTGCAATTGGGTGTAATCACTTGTTTTCTCTATTTCTTTGATGTAAATTGGATTAATAAATGTTGTCGTGATTGGATTAATTATTTCGAAGCATTTTCAGTGGTAGTTACATGGTTGTATGATAAGTAGAAGTCCCTATACAGTTCATTGCTAGGGTTTCTGATATTTGTGCGTTTGTTGTTATAAAAATTAGATTACTCTCAAGTGGGATTGGTGTTGTTTCCCATTTTTCAGTTTCAGCCCTAAAAAGGGACATTACACTTTTTGAATCTCTAAAACTTATTTATGTATATGGGTGCACTATTGGTACCATGCAACGCCCATAAAAAGTTTTTTGATTGAGGGGGGAATGGCATTCTCGTGAACAAGAAAAGAACCAGAGAAAATAATATCATAACTTTTAGAGCACTTCATGCAGCAATCTGTGGTCCATAGGACCATGAGGATCGACCTAGCTAGCTTAGCCAAGTTTCAGAGGAAGTTGGAGGACCACAAGAAGATGGAGGGAGATTGCCTCGAGCTCATAAACTAGTCTATTGCTTTAGTAACAAACCTAGTGCGAAAAAACTACAAAACCAAATATGGCGATCATCAATTGCAGTGATGATAAAGATCATAATCCAGCTGCACACGAGACGATTAGTGAGATCAGCTCCCATTGACAAAGTTTAGTGAGGACCTAGTCCCACTATTGGTGTTTTGTAACTGTTCAGTGAGGCCCAAGCCAGTTATTGGAGTAGTTGAGGTGACTCCATTACCTACCATGGATGTGCATATGAGGACCACTCCCATTACTGGTATGTTTTTGACAAAAGTTGGATGTGTCCATATTAGCGTATAGTTTTTCTTTGTTGTGAACAATCATGTCACATGTGTATCCTTGTTCAATCATTGTGTGTCCTAGTTCTTACTAATTTTGTATTTTACAATCAACATTGGGATTTTCCTCCAAAATCAATTGTTAGTACATATAGTGAGGCCATTTCACTATTGTTTGTATGTATGATGAATTGTGAGTGTCTTTGAGTTCACATAATAGTCTTTGAATTATGTGCGTTTAGGAAAGAATGTTGGAATTTAGATTTATCACATATAGTTAGTCTACTTATATAGGTTTAATTTATTAAACCTATTATAATTTAGGTAGTAGTTTGAATATACAAATTGTTAGGTTTGTCAAAGGTTGCACAAAGAACATAAATAAGTTAGAGTGAGGTTGAGAGATTGGAGGAAATTGATATGATGTGTATCCTAAATAATAAGAACACGTCAGTGTATAAATATATGTTATTATCAATGGACTATTAAGTGTGTTCAGCATTACTTTTATTCAATGTGCACATTTTATGTATTGCATCGTTCATACTCTGACCAAATATTACAAACTTCTTTAATGAAACAACTTGGAGAAGTAAGACTTAAGGTAAAGAATGAGGTCGTCAAGGTGGTATTGTTGAACAGTTCACCCCTCAGAGACAATAATGTTTATAAATTGACTCATTTTCCAACTCAAACCTTTAGAAAACATGATTGCAACACTCCTAGCTGAAGAGAAGTGTTTGGGTGCTGATGAAACAAAGGTAGCAGAACATAGTATCTTTGATGAGAAAAGTAAAAACAAATATCCGAAGACAACAAGATAGAGCTCGTTATTATTGTAAAGCACTAAACCACATGATGAGACCATAAACTGTTTCATTTAAAGCCAAATAACAGCATCTCTTTCTTCTTAACAGACTAGTTTTGAAGTGGATTTGAATGTGGCTTTAGAGCTTTTTAGCTTGTTTAAGGTAGAATGCAAAGTAGATGTTTGATTTGTTTTTAGGACTCGATGTGATCCGGATTGCTCTCTAGATTCTAATGTTTCTTGAGGAATATGTGTCAAAGTATTGCAAAACAGGTCAAACAAGTCATTCAATGAATTTGCCCGAAGTATTAAGGCAGGGATCAAATCAATAAGGTCGCATTCAAATCATTAAAAGACACTTTAGGTTGACCCCAAACTATTCTGACACAAACATTGCTCATATGAAACAATTTTGAAGTAGCGCCAAAGAAATTTTGGCCCCTATATTTATATGGGAAGTCACCTCTGAGCTATTCTGGTTGTCTCCCTAGTATTACAAAATGGCTCTAGAACAAACAGAATGGTAAAAAACAACTTGAGAATAAGCAGAATGGTGGGAAACAGATCTGGAGTAAGCGGAATGGTAGGAGATAGTGTCAGAAGAAAGGAATGGTGGAAAATGGCATTGGAATAACCGGAATGGTAGGAAACAACTCCAAAACAGGTAGGACACCTTGGAAAAACTCTAGATCAGACAAGGAGTGATGTTGTAATGTCCCCTTTTCCCATTTGAGAGCTTATATTTGGTCTTCTTGCCATTCCTTCTCCATGGAAAAGAGGCAAAGATGGAGGAGGAGAACATTGAGCATCTAATGATATGTTTTTACCAAAAAAATTATATTTTCTTTAGTGTTTTCTTTCTTGCTTTAAACTCAGAATTTCTGAATGTTATGGGCAGCCCACGGTATGAATGTATTTCAGTTTTTGCCTATGTATCATTTCAGATTTTCTACCATGGACGGATGTTTAAGAGTATTCATGTTTCATGTATGTTGTATCCTCTTTTGTCACTACTGATTGAACACCTTTGTGCACATCATACTTCATGGGGTAAGGAGGTAAGAAGTGTTGTTATTTGCAAAGAACATATAGACACTGGGGCTCAATTTCTATGGTGTTTTCACAAGAGGCATATAAGTGCTATGATGAGTCCCTCAAAAGAAGGAATACCTGATTTCAAAATTAGAATGGAAGGGATGGGCAGCATTCTCACTTTAAAATGTGGCACACATCACCCATCCTAGGTGAGGAGTCTTCTTCGTGACCAAAGGGACACCATGCTTATAGAAAATGGCAATGTGCATCATTTTATTGGAGAAGAATTGGCAACAAGGATGGTGCCAAGCAAGGCTGGTTTCAAAGGCTTCACGGTCACCATGACTTATGGAGCATATACTCTTTACACAAGGAAGATACCACAACTTGCTATCCCCATGAAAACGTATGAGTTTTGTATTGACTTCCTTGTTTTAAGTTCAGCTGAGGAACCTATGGTTTTTGGGGTTCAAGAGCTCCAAACTTTGGGAGAAGTAATCTTTAAAATCCACAACAAAGGATTGAAGTTCCACTCACAAAATGAAGAAGTCAGAATTTTTGAAATCGGCAATGGAAATGGTAGTCATGTTAAGCAAGGAAAATCTGATTTTATCTCATTACCAGCAGTAGAGAGGGGACTGATTTTAGCTAAGAATACAAAGAGAAATGTTGCAAACAACATCACGAGGAGGATAAAGAATGATGGGAAAATGAAACATAGTCAATGGAACCATCACATCCATACATGTGCAAAGAAAGATGGTACACTTCTCATATATTTTAGAATGGATATAACAGCTGATTGCATATTCTCAGTTCCTCTAGAGCAATTTTCAGTTTCTACCACCTACCAATCATATGTGGACCTCATATTTGGTAAGTACTTAAAGGAATTTGTGCTTTGTTTCTTTTGATGATGTCTTGAGATTTAGAAAAACATGGGTGAAACATATACAGCACCTTAACATAATGATGAGTGCTTTAGGACAACAATCCTTACTTGCAAAGAAATTTAAATATGGATTTTGTTGGAGCAAAATTTTGGACCAAGGGTATATCATAGAGTCTTGAGGGGTACATGTGGAGCAACAAAGGATACATGCCATACTTGGTTGGCCTCCTTCCATCTCCATTTCACAACTCAGAAGGTTCCTTGGGTCTAAGAAGGGTTTTTCACATCTTGTTGCCCCTCTAGCTGATTTAACTAGGAAGGAGGTACTACGTTGGTCACTTCTAGCTCAAGAAACATTTGATCAACTCAAGAAGGTAATATTCTCATGTCCCATGTTTGTTGTACCTGATTCTTCTTTTTCATTCATGGTGGAATTTGATGCATGCAGTGAGGGAATAGGGGTTGTTCTAATGCAAAATCAGCATCTTGTTCCATTGGAAAACAAAGAACTCAAGAAACATGGGCTAAATTTTCACAATTATGATAAGATGATCATGGCAAATATGCATGTCTCGATCAAATTCAGGCCATATCTTGTTGATAGGTCAGCAATAGCTTTTGGTTTTTGACATCAGATATGTCAAGGGGAAAAACATTGTAGCAACGGATGCCTTATCTTGGAAACCAGTTCTTCATAGGAATCAAGAAGGGTCTTCACAAGGAGTCAAGGATTTGGAGCAGCTGAATTTGTTTTTCACCCAATCACGTGGGATAGCATATGGGGTTTCAGCTGAAGATAGTAAGTTCATAGTACTTGCATGGGTACCTAATACTTCTAAAACTATCATATTACTAAAGCTTCCATGGGATTGTCATATTTGCATCAATTTTATGCTGCTGATCACAGTATTTTCAGTCATGTACAGCAGTGTATTTTCATTTTGTAAGTTCATTTCCGCATGGGATAATGAGGAAGGAATATTCCAGTTGAAAGGAGGAATAGCATCAGGTTATGTTGTGTTATTTTCATATTTGTACCTTCCCATTTTTGAAAAAGAGATGCATGTTTATAGTTGTTTTGGGGACAGCACTATTGAAGTGAAGGGAAAGCCTATTGTGATCATGGATGCCCTCTCTTATTTCATTAGAGGATTTGGAACTTCAAAGTGAGGGGAATGAAGATGTAATGTCCCCTCTTTCCGAATGAGCTAGGACGAAGACCTTTGGCCCTTTTTGTTTACCCGATGGCCAAAGGAAGTATCAAGGTTGACTAAGTTTTATTATTTTATTATATTGTGCAAATATTTTTAAAATAATATTATTAGTTGCACCTATAATAAATAATAAAGCTTATTAAAATAAAATGCCAATGTTAAAATACAATTAATTGTAATTGTATTAAGGGGAAAAATGCGACTTGCTTGTGGGGATAAAAATAGGGAAGTGTGACAATTGGCCCATAAGGAAAAATGCGACCAGCCTAAGGAGGATAAAATAATATCATTGGCTAATTTTGGAGGTGCTTTTGGGCTGCTTTTCTTTTATATGAGCAAGCCGACTTGTTTGAGGGATATCCAGAATTCTATTATCAAATTTTCATTGGAAAGAGCTTCCAGCTTTTGTAAGAAATTTCAAGGACGAAAACCCTTGTGGATTTATCTCTTACGGACGAAAACCCCAAGGGATTGAGAGGGGATTTCACTCAAAAATTTCCAGGGAGACAATTCAGATTTTTCAGTCAAGTTTCCAGCAGTATTTTGTGTTATCTTGGTGATCAAATTGTAGTAGTGGATCGACCCAGTTTAGGAGTTGTTTGGGGCATATTCTTGAGGTATTTTCCTTTGAAAATTACTGTCAAGCATTCCTATGTTTTTATAAATCAAAAGGCTGCAAATTTATATTTTTCTGAGCAATATTTGAAGGGTTTCCAGCCAGTTTGAAATCAGATTTCAGATCTGTTTTTCTGAATTATTCATCTGCATATAAATCTGATTTTTAATGAATTTTGGCTTCTAAAAATATTAGAAACCAAGTGGAATAGAAAGTATAATTTTTTGGGAACATTTGCATTAAGTTTTATCAAAAACCCTAGTCACTTTGGCTGGAATAAAATCCAGTTTTCCCTAGATCGATCTCCAAGGGTTTCAAAAACCCTAGTTTGTCATTTGCAATTCATAAAAAGTCTGATTTGGGAAAAAGAAATTATTGCGGATCTTTCAATGGTATCAAAGCAGCAATCCTCCCACCTGGAGGGTTTTGTTTGATGCAGCCTAGAGAAGTTGGGCCACACAGGTATTATACAAGGAGACAGGCATGTCTTCTAGCAGGTTTGGATACAGGGAGTACTACTGAAATCATGGACAGGAGAGAAGGATCACATAGTCCTCCACGGCAAGACCGAGTTGACCCAAAGCTTCTTTTCAGGGGTATGATTGAGTCTCATCATGAGATGATACAGACCATGAGGCAAATGATGGACAGGATGGCCATGGATAGGCCAAGAGACAGGCATGACAGGAGGGATAGGTCTATATCAGTAGCCAGCAATCACAGGAGACATAGCAAATCACCTACGGAGGTTGGTAGTGTGAGGGATTCTCCTCACCGTGAGAGGAGACATACACATACAGAGGAGAAAATATCTGCTAGGACTACGGATAGACCTATCTAGCCTAGCTTCCTACTCAGGGATGAGCCACCAGTAGCTGAGGACCCACTAGAGAACACAACTTTCCAAGATAATGTTATGGCGGCCAATGATGAATGGAGAGCTTTACCAAAGGATATACGGAATGCCTTCCCCTTTTATCAATATTGTGCTCAGGGGAGAGAGAGCTTGAGAGCTAGACAAGTGTAGAGGCCCAAAGCACAGAACAGGGAGCTAAAGAAGGCTACCAATAAGGTGACCCTTTCCACTTTTGATCGCAGTGGAAAGATTAGTGCTAGAGCATGGATCCACAAGCTTGATACATACCTCACTCTCAAGCCTATGCAGGAGCAAGAGGCTATTTAGTTTGTTACGTTATACAATGAGGGAGTGGCATACGATTGGTGGCACCATGGGCTTATCACACAGAGGCGTGATCTTCTGCGGTCATACAGGGAGTTTAGTGAGAGATTGATTGCCATATTTGATTGCAAAGATGTGGAGCTTTATTATAGGGATTTGGAAAAACTTCGACAGAGTGGGCACATTGATACTTACATCAACGAATTTCAGTGGATTGCAGTGATGGTGCCAGAGATGCCTGAGAGACGTGTGGTGATGGTTTTCATTGAGGGACTTCATGACAGGTTGAGGGGATTGGTTAAGGCCCTTAGGCCTAGGACATTACATGATGCCATTCAGACGGCATTAGATTTGGAGACATCCCCCACTTCTTACCAGTCTAGTAAGAAGCCTTCCACAAGCTCCAGACCTTTTCAGCGCTCCACTAGCCAGTGGAAGAGTGCTCCCCCTCCTAGGATGGATCAGGAGACTCAGAATGAGTTGAGGAGGAAGAAACTTTGTTTTCATTGCAAGGACCATTGGGAGCCTGGACACAACTGCCTTGGGAAAGGCAAGGTGCACCTTATTGAGGTGATACCAAATGTAGAGGAGTGTTCACCAAATGCAGATACAGAGGACAGTGATGATGGTCATGGTGCACATGAGGAGCAGCCCCAGATAAAGCTTGGCAAGGAGGAGACACCAGGCCCGGGTGCTATTGCCTCACTTTCGGGAGTCCCTAGGTACCACCCCTTTCGATTGATAGTGGCGCTACACACAATTTCCTTGATGATGGATTTGTGATGAAGCGTGGATTACAGGTTGAGGAGTTTGAGGGATTCAGTGTTCGAGTGGTAGATGGCTTTGCTCTGAGTTGCACTAGGCGGATTACGTAGCTTAGTATCTAGCTAGGGGACTACACCTTGACAGATGACTTCTACATAGTTGGCCTTGAAGAAATTGATACAGTTTTGGGTATTCAGTGGCTTCAGTCCCTTGAGAGATATGTGCAGGATTTCAGACGGATGGAGTTGGAGTTTATGGCAAATGAGAAAAAGATTGTGCTACGGACTCTTTCAAATGGTGGGCCTAGAGTTGTTTCAACACATAGGATGGAGTCTATCATCAGACATGGAGAGGTTGCATGGGCAGCCCAATGTTTTATTTCATCCAAATCTTCTTCAGATAGTGGGCAGCATTTGCATACAGATATTCAGACCATTGTGGATAGGCATGGGCAGGTTTTTGGTGACATTCCTCCAGGTAGACCGCCAGATAGGGGTTTTGAGCATGTCATAGAGTTGAGGAGGGTGCCAAGCCAGTGATCACTACACCTTGTCATCATCCTAAGAAATTTAAGGATGAGATAGAGAGGACCATCAAAGAGCTTTTTGATATGGGGCATATTTGTCCTAGCTCTAGCCCATTTGCTTCTTCGGTGGTGTTGGTGAAGAAGAAGGACAGGACGATGAGGATGTGTATTGACTACCGTGCCCTCAACAAGAAGATGATTAAGAACAGGTATCCCATCCCTCGTATTGATGAGCTTTTGGATGAGTTGCATGGGGCCATTTACTTTTTAAAGATAGATCTTCGATCGGGATACCATCAAATCCGTGTTGAGGAGGAGGACATCCACAAGACAGCATTCAGATGTCACTACGGGCATTATGAGTTCTTAGTGATGCCATTTGGTCTCACTAATGCACCTGCCACTTTTCAATCATGCATGAACCATCTCTTCAACAGGCAGTTGAGGAAGTTCGTGCTAGTTTTCTTTGATGATATCTTGATCTACAGCAGGACATGGGAGGACCACTTGAGGCATTTAGATGAGGTACTTGGCATTATGGAGACTCAATCTCTATTTGCTAAGATGTCCAAATGCGAATTTGAACTTACTGAGATATTGTATTTTGGGCATGTCATTGGGGCCAACGGGGTCAAGGTCCACTAGGAGAAAATACAGGCGATACAGGATTGGCCTCCACCTAGGAATATACCAATGTTGCGGGGATTCCTAGGACTATGTGGATATGACAGGAGATTTGTGAGAGGCTATTCAGATATTGCAGCACCATTGACAGATCTCACGCGGAAGGGAGCATTCAGATGGACAGATGAGGCACAGGTGATATTTGAGAGGCTCAAGGAGGTGATGAGCACTTGTCTAGTTCTAGCTCTTCCGGATTTCTCTAGGCCATTCATTTTGGAGTGTGATGCTTCGGGCACAGGTATTGGTGCAATTTTGATGCAGGATTGCCATCCCATTGCCTACGAGAGTAGGCAGTTGAGGGAGAATGAGAGGTTGTATTCCACCTATGACAAGGAGATGCTCGCCATCATGCATGCATTGGCGAAGTTCAAACAATATTTGGTCGGTGGGAAGTTCGTGGTGAGGACCGACCACAACAACTTGAGATATTTCTTGGAAAAGAAGGAGCTCAACGAGAGGCAGCAGAAGTGGGTCAGCAAGATCCAGGCTTATGATTTTGACATCAAGTATGTCAAGGGGAAGAAGAATGTAGTGGCTAATGCACTTTCGAGGAAGCCACATATTACTGTCTTATATTCCGTGAGTGAAATTTCTGCAGACTGAAAATCTCAATTGTTGGTTGAGTACTCCAAGAACACATTGGCATGTTGGATGGTAAGATTCAGGATGAGCATTACCAAGTAATATTTGATTTGATTTATTATAAAGGTAGAATTTATTTGGTACCTGAATCTAAGCTCAAGGGCAAGATTCTATATGCACTCCATGATGCACCATTAGCAGGACATCCAGGTTATTTTAAGACATACAGGCAGATCAGAGAGAGATTCTCTTGGCAGGGTCTCAAGGAGAATGTTCTACAGTATATTCGTGAGTGTGTGACTTGTCAGCAAAACAAGTCCGAGCATACTTTCCCTGCAGGTTTATTGCAGCCCTTACCCATTCCAGAGCAGAGATGGGAGAGCATATCGATGGATTTCATTACAGGACTACCAGTTGTTCAGGGACATGATCACATTTATGCAGTAGTTGACAGGTTGACCAAGTATGGGCATTTCTTTGTTATTCCCACCAGCTTTAAGGCACCACAGGTGGCTGATTTATTCTTTCGGGAGGTATTCAGGTTGCATGGGCTTCCGAAGAATATTGTCAGTGATCGGGATAGCAGATTTGTGAGCACATTTTGGCAAGAGCTCTTTAGATTGGCAGGTACAGAGTTGACTCCGAGCACGAGCTATCACCCTCAGACAGATGGACAGACGGAGATTGTGAATAAGTGGATTGAGGGGTACCTATGCAATTATGTTTTAGGACAGCAGAGAGCATGGGTGAAGTAGCTTTATTTGTGCAAGTATTGTTACAATACTACGTACCATATGTCCATTGGCATGACTCCCTTTCGAGCTTTGTATGGATATGACGCAAGATCCTTTGTGGATTTGGCGTTTGGAGATAGTAGAGCCCCTAAGGCTCGGGAGTGCTTACAAGACAGCCAGGATATCCTTAAGACACTTAAGGATAATATGCAGCATGCCCAAAATCAGCAGAAGATGTATGCAGACAGGCATAGGATTGAGCGGTCATTTGAGGTAGGGGATATGGTATTTCTGCGACTTCAGCCCTACAGACAGAGCACTCTTAAGAAGAGTGGAGCAGAGAAGCTTAAGCCTCGATTTTATGGTCCATACAGGGTGATGAGGAGAGTTGGACAGGTAGCATATGAGTTGGAGTTACCTTCTGAAAGTAAGATACACAATGTTTTTCATGTGTCTTGCTTAAAGAAGGCATTGGGGCAGCATGTGACTTCTTCGGCAAAGTTACCACCATTGGATGATGAGGGGAGATTGGATTTGGTCCCTGTGGAGCATCTGGATTGGAGAGAGAGGAGGTTGTGGAATAAGGTGATTCAAGAGTACCTGGTTCGTTGGAGAGATTTACCATTGGCGGATGCCACTTGGGAGGGTGAGTCTATACTTCACCACCCAGCTTTTCTACAGTTGCTTGTGGGCAAGCAACTCCAGGGAGGGAGGATTGTAATGTCCCCTCTTTCCGAATGAGCTAGGATGAAGACCTTTGGCCCTTTTTGTCTACCCAATGGCCAAAGGAAGTATCAAAGGTGACTAAGTTTTATTATTTTATTATATTGTGCAAATATATTTAAAATAATATTATAAGTTGCACCTATAATAAATAATAAAGCTTACTATTAAAATAAAATGCCAATGTTAAAATACAATTAATTTTAATTGTATTAAGGGGAAAAATGCGACTTGCTTGTGGGTATAAAAATAGGGAAGTGTGACAATTGGCCCATAAAGAAATATGCAACCAGCCTAAGGAGGATAAAACAATATCATTGGCTGATTTTGGAGGTGCCTTTGGGCTGCTTTTCTTTTATATGAGCAAGTCGACTTACTTGAGGGATATCAAGATTTCTATTATCAAATTTTCATTGCAAAAAGCTTCCAGCTTTTGTAAGAAATTCCAAGGAGAAAACCCTTGTGCATTTATCTCTTGCGGAGGAAAACCCCAAGGGATTGAGAGGGGATTTCACTTAGAAATTTCCAGCGAGCTAATTCAGATTTTTCAATCAAGTTTCCAGCAGTATTTGTGTTATCTTAGTGATCAAATTGCAGCAGTGGATCGACCCAATTTAGGAGTTGTTTGGGGCATATTCCTAAGGTATTTTCCTTTGAAAATTATTGTCAAGCATTCCTATGTTTTTATAAATCAGAAGGCTGCAAATTTATATTTTTTTTTAGCAATATTTGAAGGGTTTCCAGCCAGTTTGAAATCAGATTTCAGATCTGTTTTTCTGAATTATTCATCTGCATATAAATCTGATTTTTAATGAATTTTGGCTTCTAAAAATATTAGAAATCAAGTGGAATAGAAAGTATACTTTTTTGGGAACATTTGCATTAAGTTTTATCAAAAACCCTCCTCACTTTGGGAATAAAATTCAGTTTGCCCTAGATCGATCTCCAAGGGTTTCAAAAACCCTAGTTTGTCATTTGCAATTCATAAAAATTCTGATTTGGGAAAAAGAAATTATTGGGGATCTTTCAGAAGAGTATAGGGCAACGGATGTGTTGGGTTTGCAATTGCTTGGGGACAAGCAATTTTGGGAAGGGAGGACTGTAATGTCCCTTTTTCCCACTTGAGAGTTGATATTTGGTCTTCTTGCCATTCCTTCTCCATGGCAAAGAAGCAAAAATGAAGGAGGAGAAAATTGAGCATCTATATGATATGTTTTTACTAATATTTTTATATTTTCTTTCTTATACAGGTCGGCCTTTCCTTTTTGTACTTTGGCGTCAATTGAAGGAAAAGGAGATCTAAGGCATCATTTGCTATCGAGACTTTGGCACATTTTATCTTATTGGAGCATTGCGAGCTAGGAGCTCCTTGATCTTGCATTTGAGGACGAAAACCTTTATATGCGACTTACCTAGAAGGATGAAAACCGTTCTAGAGGTTGAGTGAAGGACGGAAACCCTTCAACTTGACTTGCGGATTGGTGTAAAGGCTGATTTGAGGAGAAAATTGTCATTTTCAGATTGTTGTTGATTTATTTCTAGTGGAGAGTGACCTACCTTGAGTAGGGTCTTAGACATTTGGTGGACTTTATGTGTTATTTTGATTGATACTTTGATTTATCATATTTTCTAAGGCCGGAATCTCATATTTGGTGATTTTTGAGAGTTTCTAGGCCCTAGATCTACATTTTTCTTGTGGCTGCAATCAACTGGTTATAATTAATTTACAGCAGTGTATTTCTTCAGTATTTTCATTGATTTTGGCTCTTATGGTTGCATAATATATATATAAAAATTGTGGCAAGTGAATTTGAAGTGTTCATGGTCTTTTGGCATATTTTGTGAAGAGTACAATTCGCTAATTTTTGTATTTTCAGTCTGCTGCAATTAAAAATAAGATCTTAATATTTTGGGTGTTTAGCTAAATTCCATTGTTTGTGGTTAAACTCTTGAAAGGATCATTAGAGATGTAAAACAATATTTTTGAAAATCTATTTTTGATAAGTCCTAAAAATCTATTTTTAGCAGTTTTTAGCAACTTTTAGTATTTTTGCATTTTTGGGGGTCTTTGGAGCATTTCTGAGGTTCGGATTGTACAACAATAGCCAAAGTGCTATGGTCATAGCGATGTTTTTTAAGTTCGTTCCATCAACTTTCCAATGGATCCTGCGGTTCGTAAAACAGGTCAACAAGGTAGGAGATATGACCCCAACAAGTAGTAGTAAATAAAATAATAGTAATAATAGGATAGATTTCGTTTTTCTTACTTGTCTTTTCAAATTCATCTCTAAGATGGATACAAATAGTCTCCATGTAGGATGACCTTTTGGTTCCCCTCCGAAACCCTTCACTCTATTTTTAACAGTTTTTCATATTCTCCATTGTATAGCTATAAAGCAGTTTGTTTCGAATAGAGAGATCTTCAGGCATACATCTCTCTTATGGAAATTGCCAGTCTGTATACATTTGGATTTGCAATAAAATTAGTTTGTGTTTTCAACTCTTTCAATGTGATTTGATTGTTATAACACATTAAGCACCATCGTTCGTGTGTTGTCCATCGGGTTGCACCTTAATCTAGATCAATGGTATCAAAGCTAGGTTCTTTCCACTCTTGCATATCAGAATGCATGAGGTCATAATACCAGAAGCACAATATCCAAACCCACAATCCTTCGGATTATTTTCCTTGTCGCTTCAAACGACCTCAAGCAACGCAAGAGGAAATGGGAGATCCCTTCAAAGAATTACTTGATGAAGCCCTTTTAGAAGCAAAGGAGTTCGTTGATGGAGTTCGTTGATGTCCTCTCTCGGGGCATCCCTACAACCGACCCACCTTCGCAATTGCACCCATATCAAGTAGGCCCTTCGAGGGCCCAACACCATTCAAGGTACAAGCAAATTTTGACATTCCGCATTTTGAAGGAAAAATTGATGTTTATGAAATGAATAAATGGCTCGATCAACTAGAATCATATTTTTCTGTCAATAATTTTTTTGATAGTGAAAAGATAACATTTGCACTTCTGAAAGTATCTCTACATGTCAAAAATAATGGAAATCATACTCCCTGCAAAAAGATGGTAATGATTATGTAACGGTCGAGACGAAACCTCCAGAGACATGGGGTGGTTTTGTAGACGCCATCAAAGAAGAATATTATCCAATGAAGACCTACATGGACCAATTCAAAAAACTCCACCAATTGCATCAAGGTCATGATCAGGGAGTGCAGGACTACACCAATGAGTTTCATACCCTATCAGAAAAAGTGGGTGCACAAGACACCGAGAAGCATCGGATTCTCAAATACTACAGCGGGCTACGATATTACATCCAAGAAGCGATGGAGTTTGCAGACATCAATACTCTTGGAGAAGACTACCAATATGCAGTTAAGATTGAAGAAAAGGTCCAAACGTCAAGGAAATAAACATACTTTATATTCCAGGAAAGGGAAAGTTGACACCAAGCAGCAAGGAAGGGATGCACCACCACAAAAACATGACAAAAACCAAGCATGGAAATAAACACCACTAAATGACATAGGGATGTGATGTGAGAAGCACAAGAGAAGGTACCATGACAGGAAGGATTGTCAAGTTGTCAACAAAACTCTGATAACAGAGTCGTAGGATGCACAAATAGTATCTCCATCAAAGGAGAATGTAGAACATTGATTCCACTCGCAGATGTGGATAAATAGTACAGATCTTCACTTTATTCTAAATAGTGGTAATCAAAAGAATCTGATATCTATAGAAATAGTAAAGAGGCTAAATCCAATAACAACTCCTCATCTGCAACCATACTCTATTAGTTGGGTCAATCAAGTAACAGACATCCATGTGAATCGACAATGTCACCTTCCCTATTCAATCAAATCATTCAAAGATGAGGAGGTATGTGATGTCACACCGCTAGATGTCTGTGATGTACTTCTTGGACAGGAATATATGTGGGATTGCCATAG
The DNA here is from genome assembly GCA_019776745.2 of Taxus chinensis. NCBI lineage: Eukaryota > Viridiplantae > Streptophyta > Pinopsida > Cupressales > Taxaceae > Taxus > Taxus chinensis. The sequence goes on along the minus strand of CM034146.1, from coordinate 348,460,908 downwards.
TGTCTAAGAGGCCAGGCCTAGGAGTGCCATCATTATTCTAGGTTGTAAGCACAACCGCATCCCAAAGGTAACCCCTACCAAATCAGTGCAAAGGAGTGTCGGAGGTTGATTTCTCAAACTAGAACCTTTGTCCTACTCATCATTTGGTTTGAGGACAAGCAAAAGGTTGCAGCGACCACAAGAGCAGTCCCACTAGGACAAACTGAGCAACAAAAGCAGATGGATCAGATGATATTTGAATACGCAGACATATGCGTACCACTGACTGGTGCGCCTCAACATTGTCAGGTGAAGCATACAATTGACTTGGTCCATGAAACACCACTCTCGAATGGGCCCTATACAGGCGCTCAATACTTGAGAATGAAGAGATCAAGCATTAGATTCAAGAGCTGATTTGGAATGGGCACATTCGACCAAGTGCATCACCTTGTGGAAGTTTGATTGTTCTTGCCCAAAAGAAATATGGGACGTAGCAGCTTTGCATTGACTATCGAACCTTGAACAAAATCATAGTGAAAAACCGATACCCACTTCCATGAATTGATGACCTCCTAGACCAGCTCAGGGGAGCTAAGTTCTTCATGAAGATCGATATGAAGTCAAGGTACCACCAAGTTCCCATCGATCCCGCAGATGTCTGGAAAACTACATTCAAATCCAAGGAGGGCTTGTTTGAACGGTTGGTCATGCCTTTTGGGCTCACAAATGCACCTGCAAAATTCATGAGGATGATGAATAATATCTTGTGACCATTCATTGATTTATTCGTGGTTGTGTACTTGGATGACATTTTTGTCTTTAGTAAGACATGGGAGGAGCATGTTCAACATGTCCAACAGGTTTTTTGGACCTTGCGTCAGCACAAGTTCTATACCGACATAGATAAGTGTTCCTTTCACATGGAGAGTATCTAGTACTTGGGATACATCATTAACAAGGACAGTGTGCATGTGGACCCAGAAAAGATCTAGGTCATCCGAGACTGGCCAACACCAAAGACCGTCACCAAACTCTGAAGTTCCTTAGGACTAGCCAACTTCTATCATAGGTTTGTACTTGGTTTTTCTCACATTGCATGGCCTTTGAATCAAGTGACACAAAGAGGAGCGAAAGTAAAGTTCATATGGACAGAGGCACAACAAAAGGCATTTACACGAATGAAGGAGAGACTCTGCTTTGCACCAATTTTGGTATTGCCAAATCTACAGCAGTCATTTCAAATAGAAATAGATGCTTCAGAATACGCATTTGGAGGAATCCTTGCCCCAACATGGGCATCCAATGGCATGCCATAGTGAGATCTCTGACACAGTATGCAAGTCCCGACATATGACAATGAGTTGCATGCCATTGTGCAAGCCTGCAAATAGTGGAAGCACTACATTCTGGGAAAAGAAACTATCATACACACAGATCATAAGCCTTTGCAATTCACACAAACCCAAGGCAAGTTGCAGAATGATCATCATCAGAGGTGGTCCACATATCTACAACAGTTCCATCTCAACATCCTCCATAAAAAGGGGAGTGTCAATCGAGTTCTTGATTGATTGAGTCGGCCCCCAATCAACTCTCTAACACAATCCTCGACTAATGTGGGCATGAGACATCAAAGTGGCCTCAAATGTATGCACATGACCCTGAGTTTTCTGACATCTCTCAAAGGCCAAGGGATGAAAAAATGTTCCAGACTATCATTTACAAGAAGGGGTTCTATGCCACATGGGACACCTCTGTGTTCCTATAGGCGAACGTCACAAATTGATTCGGAAGGCTCACTTCAGTCGGGTTGCAGGTCACTTTGGAGTAGAGAAAATAGTGGCAATCTTGTAGAAGTATTTCTACTGGCCAAAGCTCTGTCATGATGTTACCAGATACATCAGGTCCTGCACAGCCTATGTGATTGCCAAGCCAACCAATCGAAAGCAAGGCCTTTATACCCCTCTACCAATTCTAGGAACATCAGGCAGTATGCCTCAATGGATTTCATGGCAAGTCTCTCTTCCACTAGGCATGGCCATGACTGTGTAATTGTGGTGGTTGACAGGTTCTCAAAAATGGCAATCTTGGCACCTTGCAAGAAAACAACATCAACAGAGGAGACTGCAAAGTTGTTCTTTGAGCACGTTTGGGTTCATTTTGGCCTTCCAAAAAGTATTGTGTCAGATCTGGATTCTAGCTTTGTGGGGGTATTTTGGTCTACACTATGGTCCATGATGGACACAAAACTAAACAAGTCCACTGCATTCCACCCTCAGACCGATGGGCAAACAAAGGTAGTCAACCATATGATTATGCATCTTCTTCGGATGTATCACTCCAAACATCCACGCACATGGGATGAAAGTCTTGTGTATGTCCAACATAGCTACAATTGAGCTCTTCATAGCTCCACAGGACATAGCCCATTTCAGGTATGTCTTGGATTCCAGCCATTGGCTCCTATTGATGTAGCATTGCCCTTCATGTTGGAAGAAAGAATTTGCCCATACACAAAAAGAAATGGACAAAGCAACCAAATTTGTAGAACAAATTTGCCACATTCAACAACAAGTTCATGAGATCCTGGAACAAACCAGCCAAAAGTACAAGCAGCATCATGATGCCCATCGGGTTCCTTATCAATTCCAAGTGGGGGATAAGGTCTAGCTACATCTCCAGAAAGAGAAACTCCAGGGTCCATACAGGAAACTCAGACCTCTGCGATATGGGCCATACACAATAACCAAAAAATTGGTGAGAATGCATTTGAGCTCAATCTTCCATCCTACCTCAGGTTGCATCTAGTTTTCAATGTTGAGCTGCTCCGCCCATACTTTCCTCCACTCTTGGATACATCAGAAATTGGTGAACAATTTCCTGGTATAGAACTAAACCCAGACTGTGCAACACCAGTGAACACTGATCAGATCATTGACAGGGTGGTCAAGGACATGAAGCATCAACAAATCACACTCTACCACGTAATGTAAGCAAGGCAGATGGCACACTAAGGGAAATGGTTCACCAAGAGTCAAATTGAGAAAGCGTTCCCACACCTGGTCAAAAATCTAGGAGCAATGGGGTCTTTGCTTCTTAAGGAGGGACTCCAGAACAAGATGTCTGAAAATCTATTTTTGAAAAGTCCTAAAAATCTATTTTTAGTAGTTTTCAGCAGCTTTTAGTATTTTACATTTTTAGGGGTCTTCAGAGCATTTTTAGGCTTCAAATTGTATGAGGATAGCCCATGTGCTATGGTCGTAGTGATGTTTTTCAAGTTCGTTGCGTCATCTTTCCAACGGATCCTATGGTTCGTAAAACAGGTCAATGGGCTAGGAGATATGACCACAACAAGTCGCAGTAAATAAAATAATGGTAATAATAGGATAGATTTCAAATTTTTCGATTTGTCTTTTTGAATCCATCCCTAAGGTGGATACAAATGGTCTCCATGTAGGATGACCTTTTGGTTCCCCTCTGGAACCCTTCATATTCTATTTTTAGCAGTTTTTCATATTCTCCATTGTATAGTTATAAAGCAACTTATTTCGAATAGAGAGACAGGTCTTCAAGCATACATCCCTCTTGTGGAGTTATCCAATTTGTATACATTTGGAATTGCAATAAAAGTAGTTTGTGTTTACAGCTCTTTCATTGTGAATTGATTGCTATAACACATTAAGCAACATCGTTAGTGTGTTGTCCGCCGGGTTGCACCTCAATCTGGATCAAGGGGTCATGAAGGAGATCTAAAGCAAACAACACACACGGTCCAAAACAATAGAGATATCATTCAGCAAAGCCGAGTAATAGAATTTCGTTACCATAGGGAATAATAAATGCACAGGTGTACATCTCCAAGCCTGAACAGGTGGCATAGAGATCTCCAGGACTGAATAGGTGGCGTGGAGGATTCAACAACAAAGTTAGTTACAAGAATTCGGGAGGAAGAATAGATGCCTTGAATCATTCCAAATAAACATGGCAATCTCCCATATTTGTCTCACTCATAATTGGGACAAGCTGTAATCGCATCTCTTTAGGAAGTTTTAAATAAAAAACTCGTCCATGTGTTTTCGCTCATAATTGGGGCGAGTAAGTAGAGTTTGAATAAATAACTCGCCCATGTGTTGTCTCTCATAATTGGGGCGAATAAGTAGAGATAGAATAGGAATCTCGTCCATGTGTTGTCTCTCATAATTGGGGCAAGCAAATAGTGTCAGAATAGGAATCTTTAATTGTAATAAATCCCTTGATCATCTCTTTATGAGTGGGATAGAACAGTTAGATTTGTTGGAGTTTCAATTATGGAATAAATGTCTCCCCAAGAATAGCTCCACATTCTTGGCGGATTGAATGGGTAGACTAGGAAGAAGTACCCTATAAATAATTGTAAACACTCTATGACTGAGGTGTTGTTTCTATTGAGTTAATCTTTTGAATAGATCAATCCAATTCAACAAGTTCCTGAGTACTTTGTCAGCATATACATGATATTAGTTGAAATATCCACCCAAAGAACAAATAAAAGTGTGATCCTGCAGCACAATAAATGGTCTCAAGTTTCAACTTATAATATTTTGTCCTCTTCTGACTCCATTTAATTAATCAACAATGACCCCAACAATGTGTCTACAGTATGATATATGATTATATCCGTTGATGTTTTTTGTGTCAGCAATTGGAAGAAATCAAGGTGTCAATCGTCCATTTCTTTGATAGCGATTTGGAAAGTTCGATGTATCCATTCTAAATATTAAGAAACAACAAAAAATGCAACAGTTTTCCCTCACATACAATAAGCTCAAAATAATGCTTAAATATTTTGAAATCTTCTTTCAGTGTTGTGGGAATAATGATTAACTTTGAGCATGCAGACAGGAGACAAGATTGCCTAGAGAATAGAAGAAATTTTTCATTGGAACTCACCTCTACCGCCGAAGACAAGCAAGCGTTTCTCAACCATTGTAGCTGTATGTCCACAGCGAGGTGGTGGTGAGGGTCCCATAATAGGTAACTGTATCCATTCAAGTGACACTGATTCAAGACGAGTTTTAGCCACCAATTAGTTTCGTCCCATACAAGGCATCTATCAGCCTAAGAATGTCTTGTATGACAGAGCAGTGTATAAACTTCATACCCCATTAATATATTTAATATGCATTTAAATAGAAGACGAGGAAAAGAAAATGTGGAAGAGAATGAGCATGTTTAGATGATTTTAATATAGAGAGGAACTGAGAATTATGTGCCCACAGATAGAAGGAACAAGAGAAATAGAAACATATAAATGTACACAAGTAACCAAGATAGGTCAGTGGGACTGAAATGTGCAGCCCACAAAAGAGGGATTTCCCAAGAGAACAACAAACACAAAAAAGAAATTAAAATAAGTGTAGGTGCAGTATCATGTACAACTCTCTCTGAAGCTACAACGAAGCTTGAGGAGTTGTTCATAATAGAAAAGGTAACTTACTTGTATCCAAAACATAGACATCAGAAAGCCATTTTGTGCCATCCCATCCACCATACCTACACCACAATCAATACTAAATGACAGATTGAGTAAAATTGTACTTGCAATACTTTAAATGATCAAAACTATGTATACCCACATAATAAGTTTTCGATTGCCCACAGCTGCACCAGCGGCAAAATCACGTGCTGGAGGTAGATCACCATAGCCTGATAATTCTGTCCACTGCCAAATATCTAGACAAAACCAAATGCAGACAAATGATATTTGCAACCCATGTCCAGGAAAAGAAATAAGCAATCATAAGACACCTTGCATGAAAAAAGAGACCATAATTTTGAATGTCTTATGAAAGGTAAAATAGATTTACAGCTTATTATGCAGAATTAGATACATAAGTGACTTCTGTCAATTTCATCATTGAAGCTATATGTTTCTCTATTATACATTGTTCATGGACCACAAAAGACTTATCACATCAAGGATGATATCAAAATTCAAACTAACAGAGAAAGAGAGCCATGCCCATCTAAGATAACACAGAATATAGATGAATAGATAAGAATATTGTGTTGTATGTGAGAACTAAAGAGCCGCATCATTGATAATACAATCAAAGTTGAATACAGGAAGGAACAAACTAAGTATTATCCATCAAAAATAGATATGGGGTGTCCATTACTTCAGCATTTATCTCATCTATGTCCAAAGAACTAAAACTAATCAAGGACCCAGACTCGAGGAGAACATAGAATGAAAAACTGGGAATCTAAAACTCATTAAGATGAAGGTAAATTGAAATGGAAGTAGTAAAATACTAAAAAGACATTTTGAGTCCCAACACATAGACCAAATTGCTACATTAAAGATGTTAATATTCTCACCTGTATCCAGCATCCAAAAGTCTCCCAATCTGTAACAACAAAAAAAATCAACTTAACCCTATATATTTAATCTTTGGAAAAATAAAATAACACGAAACCTTTAGAAGAATGTTGGCAGAACCAAAAAGAAAGACATCACCAAAGAAAAATAATGAAAAAATGATCCAGAAGAGAACCACAGAAAATTGCAGTTTAACAAACCGTTTACGGCCAGAACGTCCTCCAAAAATAAACATGTGACAATCTATAGCAACAGCAACATGAAAAGCACGTGGACATGGTCCTGCTAGTCCATCACTTTCATTTCCTGCACACTCTGGCTCAAACCACAGTTTGTTCTCTGTAAATCCAGACAAAATGGTGAATCAAGAGTCCAGACCAAACAAGAAATTTATATGCCTGGTGTAAAACATCCCCCAGGAAGTCAAGTTGGCACCATGCAGAAGACAAAAGCCTTATTTTTAGATAGAGAGAATAAAAAAATTATCATACTTATAAACTCAATGGAAGTAACAGCACTTTAGATGTTTTACATACATATAGGCTTCCCAAAAACGTAATTCTATATATTATGTACTGTGAAAACCTTAGATCTTTAAGAAATTTAGATGTACACATAGTTACCAGGTTCAGAAATCCGATTAAATTTGGAAGGGCAAAAAAATCCGAAAATTCGGAGTTCTCGAAAAAATCCGAAAAAATACAGAAAAATCCGGTTCGGAATATATATACTTATATTATTATAAATTTATATTATTGTATACTTATATCATTATATATAGACAAATCATACAAAAAAGCATTCATCTACCATAATGATCATCATCATAATGATTCTTTCAAAAGATTGCAAGAAGTTGCTTGGTCCAAAAAGGTACAAAAATAGATGTTATGAAAATAAGAAAAATATTGCCATCAATGCGTAGAGCTCGAGAAAATATTTACTTTTAGAGAAGACGACACCTAAAACGGAGCCACAGAATGAAAGTTATGGCACATGCAAGTTTTTGCTTCTACATCTTCCCGGACCCTTTCCAAAAAACAAAAATATGCCAAAAAAGGAAAAAAAAAAATTCCTGCAAAAACAAGGCCGAACCGAACCGGATTTATTCGGTTGCTTCAAAAAATACGGTTCGAACCGGATTTCATACAAATCCAGCCAAACCTGGTAACTATGGTTTTACATGCACAAGTTTTGTGTGTGCATTTAAATTATTTCGAGTCACCCACAACAATTATCTAGCCCTTGAAAAAGATCAAGGGTATTTATGCTAAAGCAAAGAATGCATAAAAGGATAATATGCAAGTTCTGAAAGAACATTATCTTTCAGTATGGTGTCCCCAGATTTCACCCTGAAATCTGAGACTACCCCATGTAAAAAAAAAAAATCTTACTTTTAAACTAATGGGTCGTTTTGTGTTTTAATTGCCGGAAAGTGTCTGTTTTATGTTAGGATATTCCCAGAGAGTCATATAAGCCAATTTCGCCAAATACCCGGATGCCCAAACTCGTTATATTTTGTCGCTTGGGTTTGTCTGCGGGAAATTTTTATTTAATTATTTTAAGCCCCGTTTGAGGTAAGTTGTACTCCGGTTTAACCCTATGGAGGATTTACATGTCAATATTCCCATATACCAATAGGGTTTCCACCAAAAATGGATCCTGGGCTTTATCTGTGACTTCTGGCAACGTTTTGTGTTTTTGGTATTTTTCTCATTTTGTTTTCTGTGAAATTTCTCTAGGTCAATTCCTTTGCCGGTTCAGTCTGTTTTCTTGCCTGGAGTATCTGGAGATCATCTACGGATGTCATGTCAGAAGGAATTTGCCACAGGAGGTCTGGTTCTCTCTAAAAAGATGAAGTCATGCACAAAAAAGGCCTCTTCTAGGCAGATCGCATTTTTGGGAAAGGAAGGTTTTAAGCTACAATGAGATTTTTGGTAGCATCATGCAGGTGGGAATTTTGTACCTGCCTGGCAGGATACATTTTCCTATGGAAGCAAAGTCACTTAAGTCATGATGGGAAAATTAGAGGCAACAGGCAGGCGGGAATTTCTTACCTGCCTTGCAGGGTGAAAATTCTCATTGTGAAATAAAAGAAAATCACTTAAGGCAATGATGGAAATTTCTTACCTGCCTTGCAGGGTAAAAAATCTCATTATGAAAGTCAAACAGCTTAAGTGGATCATAGGATTTTTGGAGCTGCGGTGCAGGGTGAATAATCCCATTAGAAATTGACTTTTAAAAATAGAAATCAACTATGGCAAAAAGTGTGACCCACCTAGAGGAGGAATAATACTTTTTAAAGTATTTATTGATGGAATTAATTCCTATTTTTGGTGCATGAGGTCAAAGCATAGTGTGAAGTCAAAGTAGATTGGAAGTACAACGCTAAAATTAAATAAATTTAATTTATTTAATGGCAGCCATGAGCATGCACAAAATAAGCGCCCAAATTGAAGAAAAATGCATGATTTTTAATTAATTAATTGCTAGAAATAGGAAGGGCAATTATTGATTATAGAATAATCAAGGTTATATAAGCATGGGCTACCATATTAATGGAGTTACTAATTCTTTAGCAAAGGAGTGCAACCCAGGCAATTTTGGCGCCCAAAGGAGGAATTTTGCTCAGAAAAAGGTGTTTTCACTGCTAAAAAGCTTCAAAGTTTGGCACCTAGGTTTGAAGGAGCTTGATTTAAGTCTGATTAATTGTCTGCATAGTGGTACAGGTGCTCAGGTGAAGTTGACAATATTCATGCTTGCTTCGCATGCAAACAAAGCCTCAAATTTTAGGGCAGCAAGCTTTATATGCAGATTTTTATGATAAAAATCAAGTGTTCATGCTCCGGATTCCGTCTTTGTCTTAATTAATTGCAAGTATTCATTACAGGTGCTTATATAATTGAAAGGGAGTTTAAATCAATGTCCAATACATTGAATATATCTTTCGAATCTGAAGAAATTCCCAGATCTACACCAATTGTAAAGAATTCCGGCATAATTAAAAGAAAAAGAATTGCTCAGACAAAGATTGCTCCAGCCATGGCAAAGCATGATGAAAGAAAAGGATCAACAGAATCATGTATAGCATCCAAATCCAGATCCAGATTCAAATTCAGATCCAGATCCAGATCCATAATTGCAAAGGCTTCATCCTCTTGTTTCTAATGCAGCTCGTGTAGAAGTCAGTGCATGAAAAATTCCTTCCAAGATCTTGTGCATGTGCTCCCAATCTTCCAATTGAAGTTTTCATTGAAGTTGCATTCACCCGGAGTGCTTTCCAGAATTTTTAATTGCTCGTATGCAATTAAAAATAAAAAAAGATGAGTTATTTACAGCAAATATTGCACTAATGCATGTACAGGAAAAGAACTACAAAAGCTTCAAGGATAAGAGAGAAGAAAAGGCAAAAGCAACACCCGTAAACCAAATTCCAGATCCAGCCGCTTCCAGATTCAGTTTGGTGAGAATCAAAGGCAAAAGAATCAACTGCATGCAGAATGTGAAAAAGGACAAGACTGTAGCTTTCCTCTTTCTTCTTCTTTCTCTTATTTCCTCCGACAAAGTAATTGAGCGATCAATTAAATTATAAAACCTAAGTGATTGGTTTAAAAGTCATTACTTGAAGAAGTCAACTACTTGGAAATAGGTGGCAAACATGCAAAATAGAAGGTTCTATCTTCAATTGCAAATCATGCATGTCATGCAAAGAGGAATTCCAGGAGGGAGATTGTCAGTTGTTTCCTTTCCGACTTCCACATGTGCCAGTTCACTAAAAGCTTCCGACTTGTAATTGCCCCTCTACATTCTATAAGTAAAGGAAGAACCTATGGGTTAAAGGATGAGAATTTGTAAGCAGCATTCTTGTATTCCAGACTTTGTGCTGAAACCCCTGATAGCCATTTGAAGCAAAGGAATAGAAAGGAGCATATTTCCGGAGAACTTTGTGTCACGGTGCATTTTGTTTCTAACTTTTTGTCTCAGATCTACTTATAAACTGTGTTATTTTAGATCTAGATCTGAATGTTGTCTTTGTTTATAATTTTGTGTGTTAATATCTATTGGTTCCGTCTATGTGCATGCAATCAACTTTGTAATCTATTAATTGAGTTGCACATCTTCCCTCTTTCTTTCCTGTGTTTATATTATTTCCTTCTTCATTAGATATTTCTTTTCTTTAACAGCTGCTTACTTGCTGCAAAACTGTAAGGATATTACTTGTATAAATCAGAACATATATAGCAGAATAACATGAGAGAACACCAAAATATAGATAAATGATGACAATATGCTCATATAATAGCTTTGCCACTTCGAGGGGGCAACCTCCAATACCACTTCGAGGGGGTAACCTCCAAACCATACAATAACACTCCAATACTCAATATGATCATTAACTACAACCTTCTAACCCCTATATATACCATTCTAACCTATGGCCAATACTGAGGCCAACCTCCTAAGCATAATAAATCATAAATGAATGATATAATAAGATAAGGGGATGTGTGCCACATGTCGGCATCTCCATCAATACATATACATCATAACATCCTTTCCCTAGGTGCATAGCATTCCTTCCCTCCTTGACATGTTTCGTCCCCGAAACATAAGAAGAAACCATGTAATGAGTGTGTTGTAAATTTTTACACACTTTGCGCCATGATCGATCATCCATCCATATGTGATCCTGGTAGATGATACATATCTAAACTAATATCCATATTCCGTTGCGCTACTCTGATTCCATTCGTGACCATAGTTTATCATCCTTGGATTCCATGCATAACCAACATAAGGATTCAATGCATAACCATAATAAGGATTCCATGTATAACCATAATAAGGATTCCATGCTTCATAATTGTTGCTCCATTGATGCCTTGTATAAATAAAGTGATTATTCCTCCAAATACTTGTATATCTATATTGGTTGGAAATATGATGTGCCCTGGGATATCTCCATGATTTTTTTCTCTCATGTTGACGTGGATTTTCATATGCTGCGGTTGTAGTATCCTCAACCTTATCAACCTGTTTCTGAACTTTCTTTTCTTCTTCCACCTTTGCATTTGATATTTTCTTTTTCTCTTGAGTAGATGAATCATCATTTCCTTCTTTTTCTTCATGTTCCTCTTTTGAATCATCCTTATTCCCTTCTTCTCCATATTCTAAATCATCCTCATGGTCTATATTGACTTTTCTTTGATTTCCATTAAGCTTGATATCCTGTAAAGTGACCTTCTTCTTTTTGTACCAAATCTTCATAAACTTATTTTTCATATTAATATTAATCGTCCCCAATGTCTCTAACCAAGGATACCCAAGAACAATATCCAAACCATCCATATATAAGGCAAAAAAATCTGAATGTAAAGTATATTTGTCCATAGTAAGTTTTAAATCTTCAAAAACTTGAATTTTCTTACCATTCACTTGAGCTTCTTTGATATTACTTTCTTGAATATGTAGATGTTGAGCCATATCCTTGTCGATGAAGTTATACTTACTGTTAGGGTTTATGGAAACAATTATCTTTTTCCTTTGAATGCATCCATGAAACTGAAATATGGTATCTTCCTTCTTGGGAGCTATAATATCTTCTTCTGCATTAATATCTTGTTTTTCTTCCTCTTCTTCATAGTCTTCTTCAACTTCTTCTGCGTTTGATTCTTCAATATATGTTGCACCATCATCTTCCCTTGAATCTTCTTCACCATCCTCTTCATCTTCTTTCTCTTTTGATTCTTCAATATATTCTTCCCCATCATCTTCCTTTGACTCTTCTTCCTCTTTGTGGTCCCATCTATCCATAAAAAGTTGTTCCATTTCCTCCCAAGACCAATCCTTCCTGTCATTTTTTAACTCAGAAAACCAAATCCATGCAGGACCACCAAGATAATGTGAAAACCTATTCCTTGTCATGAAATATGAGAAATATATATTCTTAAATTTTATCCACCATTCTTTAGCATCCATCTCACCATTTCCATAAAAATTTGTTATCCCCGTGATCATGATTAGGGTTTAGGAATTCTAAAACTATTTTGGCAGATGGATACAAACACAAAGAACAAACCCTAACTGAAATTTCAAGAGCTTTCCGAAAATATAAATTTTGCTAAAAAATACCACAATTTGCTTCCTAAAAAGCGAATTTATGAAAAAACCTAAAACACTAATAACATCCGCAAAACAAATCCAATGGAGCTGAAATTTTCAGATATTCTGACTTAGAGTTTTTCCAAATTATGATGCAAAAATTGGGAAAAAATTCGATACCCTCTTCAAGATATATTCCAAACAAAAAATTAGGGTTTTTACCCTAATTTTGGCCGAAATCGCTGCTCTGATACCACTTGTAAGGATATTACTTGTATAAATCAAAACATATACAACAAAATAACATGAGAGAACACCAAAATATAGATAAATGATGACAATATGCTCATACAATAGCTTTGCCACTTTGAGGGGGCAACCTCCAATACCACTTCGAGGGGGTAACCTCCAAACCATACAATAACACTCCAATACTCAATATGATCATTAACTACAACCTTCTAACCCCTATATATACCATTATAACCTATGGCCAATACTGAGGCCGACCTCCTAAGCATAATAAATCATAAATGAATGATATAATAAGATAAGGGGATGTGTGCCACATGTCGGCATCTCCATCAATACATATACATCATAACATCCTTTCCCTAGGTGCATAGATCTACTTATAAACTTTGTGTTATTTTAGATCTAGATCTGAATGTTGTCTTTGCTTATAATTATGTGTGTTAATATCTATTGGTTCCATCTATGTGCATGCAACCAACTTTGTAATCTATCGATTGGGCTGCACATCTTCCCTCTTTCTTTCCTGTGTTTATATTATTTCCTTCTTCAGTGGATATTTCTTTTCTTTAACAGCTGCTTGCTGCAAAACTATACAGCTATGGTTCATGAGTTGCATGGTTAAAGTAATACCCCCATATAGATACTAGCATATTTAATTGACAAATCTTACACGGGAGCCTCACCGAAAAATGAGGGAGATTTATCTCATGACTACCTAGGTTTTCAGCTATGCAAAAAATCTAGCCAACACAGTAAGTGTTCCTATAGTCATATGATCATTGTACCCATTAGCATCAAAAAGTCTCTGCAGGTCAATATGACACCAGTTTTTAAAGGGCCCGTGGTTTACAGAGATTTAATACTAGACTTGTGCTACTACAAATGATATGCTCAAGAACAAATTATTTCCAAGAAAAAACCAATAATTGACCGAGGAAAGAAACTTCAAATGGAGAAATCGACCAATCAAGGAGAAAATTCTGAATAAATGAAATTTCCAAGCATGTAAACGGAATTCAGTGTTGAAACAAAGAACTAGTCTAGAGAATCTTCAGACCTTACAATTCAAGGAGGTATTGTCATGATCAGTCCCATATTGATTTATAACCAGACAGTCTGAATCAGCTACACAGCATTTTGCAGCACTAGCTAATTTTAGAAAAAGAAAATTCAAGATCAATAAAGGTAGCGAAAAAGCATGTTGTAGCTGACCTTATAGTTGTTCTTTTCCAATTATAACTTACAACAGAGTATCTTGATTTTCTCTTTCTAAAAAAACTTTAGGAAAATGAAGCAAAAAAAAAATCAAAGCTTCCACCAAAACTTTAGGATAATGAAGCAAAAATCAAAGTGCTCAAAGCTTCCTAAAAAGATTTAGGATAATGACACAAAAAAAGTACTCAATGCTTATTAACAAAAAATTATGATAATGAAACAAAAAAAAAAATACTCAAAGCTTCCTAAGAAAACTTTATGATATTGAAGCCCCACTTCCTCCTCTAGGAGTAGATTAAGAGTACAAAACATCCAAAAAAAAATATTCATAGCTTCCTGAAAATAACTTACGAGAATGATGCAAGAAACAAAGTACTCAAATCTTCCTTTAAAAAAACGTTTAGGATAATGAAGCAAATAAATGAAGTACAAAAAGCTAAGGATCAAGACCCCTTGATGGATGCAGAAAAAAAAAATGCAGACAAAGGATGTACAGATGTACCAGAAGCAGGGTCCCTCATATCATCCCTTTCAATGAACCACAAGGAAGGATTCATTACAAAGTTCATAGAAAACTCCATACATGAAACTAAATCCCTAATCCAGCAGTTTTATCTAAAAGATAAATGCCTACAATAACATGGACAAACAAGAAAATATCTGGTCTTTTGTTCTTCCAAAAGAAAATGCTCTTACTTGGAGACTAGCTCATGGAAACTTTGCCTTTTCTGAAACCCCCAAGCATTGAGGGAGGCCTCATGTCTCAATGTCCCCTCTTTGAGGCTCGCCCGAAGACAATTTTGTGCATTTAATTCATGATTATGTTTGGCTTATAAGTTATGGTTGCAGTTTCCCCCTATAATAGAAAATGCTCTTATTCAGAGACTAGCTCATCGAACCTTTGCCTTTCCTGAAATCCCCAAGCATTGAGGGAGGCCTCATGTCTCAATAGACCCTCTTTGAGGCTCTCCACAAGACAATTTTGTGCATATAATTCACGGCCATGTTTGGCTTATACTAGTGGATTCCTCCTATAATAGAGTGTCTGATGAGCAAAAACATATATATGATTGAATATAGGGACATTCCCGACTGGTGATTTTGTGTTGCAGGAATTTGGCAAAAAATGAAAAAATAAAAAATGGATTTCTGCACCTGGACAGGTAAGACATTTATTCCGCTTAATAAATAAAACGTTACATATCAAGCATTACATGTCAAAAAGAAGGCAATTTCAAGAAGGAAAGATTCTGTTTGGTAACAGAATATCCATTAATGGATACTGGATCGGGAGACTACAAATCTCAAACAAGATAAACATTTGTCATGAAAACTGTGCCACCCCTGTTGTTACTGAAGCTGTGCTCCATTTTTTTTATCATCACAACTTGCGATAACAAGACATAATACATCAGAAAATCGGTTGAATCATTTGTTAACACGTTTAACATGGAAGCATATGGTGTTTTGCAATACTTATTGGTTATGTAAATGCGTTGCAGGTTGATGTGTAGATTTGGGAGATGTTTTCTATCTTCCTTAGATTTCAATCCTCGTCTTATGTATGATGTGCAAAACCCAATTCGGTGCTGATTTGGTAGACCTGTATAGACTATGTTGCAAATCCCATAAGAAATTTCTCGGCATGATCAGGTTATCTTGTCTGCAATCCAAAGTTTGATTATAAAGGTAGTTGCCTTTGTTACCTCTGAGCATTTTGATTACATGATTATAAAGGTAGTTGCCTTTGTTACCTCTGAGCATTTTGTTTACCTGATTATAAAGGTAGTTGCATTTGTTACCTCTGAGCATTTTGTTTACAGATTCCCAGCTCGCTTCCTTTAGGAATTTCTTCTTTGTTGTAAGGTCCAGTGGTCTGAGTTCTTTTACAGACTAAGGAGTTGTGCCTGATTTCGCTTTGATATACATATAAGATACATACTTCAGATCATAGTTAGCATACCCGGCGGGTACTCGCCAAAGAAAAACCCAAACGAATACTCACCTGGAAAACTCACCACCCGAGTTTTCGCTGAGTTTTGGCGAGTATTCGCCGAGTTCTTGTCAAATTTTAGCGAGTATTTTTCATTGACAATCATCATAAATTCATAGCACTTATCAGCCGGCTGTTGTATTCACATGATGATGCGATTTTGAATTGTATTTATATTCAAATCTAATAGAAACACTTCTCCAACATTTTATGGACTCATTTGATACATTTTGTAGCTATATGTTGCTTAAAATTTATGTTTTTTAAAGAAATTTGCGTATTTTTTAAGTTGCCAAGTATTCCTGAGTATTCGCCAAGTCTTGCCGAGTCAAAAAAAAATTGGTATGCCGAGTATTTGCCAAGTACGAGTATGCAAACTATGCTTCAGATATAAATAAACATTGTTGTTATTTGTATACAGAATCCTTCTCTCCTAGGTATTGGCCTCACACCCTGACCGGTTGTCGTGCTTTCTCTTGTGAATGATGAAATTATGTTTTATTTCTCTGTCCTAATCTCAATGAGTTGACTATTGGATTTATGAAGACAAGTGCACCTGAGGTTAGCAAGTGTGATCTCAACAAAAGGAAATAAATAAATATCCTCACCCTGACCAATTGCCCCGGTTTCTCTTGTGAATGATGAAATTGTGTTTTATTTCTCTATCCTAATGTCAATGAGTTGACTATTGGATTTATGAAGGCAAGTGCGCCTGAGGTTAGAGCAAGTGTAATCTCAAATAAAGGAAATAATTAAATACACCATAGGCATAGTAACTTCTTATATATCATTTTCATAAGATAAAAAACACAATTCTAAGCTTACAGTCAATTGCCTGCACCAGTTTCCTATGAGAAATACATTGGGATTTTGTCAAGCAACTCCTATGTACTTTCACTCTACATTACCATTCACAGAAGACATGCTAATGAATAAACTGTCCCTGAAAAAGCGTTCAATAGAGATATAAAAGAACAGAAGGCATTAACTTAATCAAGTATTTCCTCAAATAGATAACTCATTTGTTGTCAATCATCTGACCATCTATAGATGGATCGACTCCTCAACCCTTGCAAATTATACTAATAAATAGAATCTTCTGATTAATCGAAAAGGCATATCGATAGACACAGAAAAGTGTATCTAGAGTTGTGTGCATCTGTTTTTAACACGGCATTCCTTTCTACCCATCTGTACAACATTGTCTCATCTGTACAACAACGAGTCCAATTTCTACAGCTACTCTAAAAAAACACATATTTGGCCTTCAAATGCATTACACAATATATTCTCTCCCTAAAGATTGAACCTAGTGTATTCACTCTGGGTGTGTAGTGTATTATTTCTATTACCTAATTTTGCATTGAATTTCCTGCATGGGTAGACATATTCAAATGGAAAGCAAATGAAAGTTAAAGACTATTGGAAAAAGACAGATCTATAGCATATTACCCCTCTCATTTATGACACTATTACTGGTATATTGGGTTTTTCTTGCATCAAATTATGACAGCAGAGTGACTGCATCAAAATGTCATTTCGGTCCTTGAATGAGTAGCAGAACTTATAAAGCTTAGGCTTATTGCATTTCAGTGATCTGTTCATTTCTCCCCTATTCAAATCTCAAGGTTAAACGATAGCCTTTCTCCCTATCAGGGAAAAATGAGGTTTATTTTAAATAATAATTTTAGTTTCCAACAACTAAGCAACCAGTGAAGGTGTGTGATAATTGTTAACATCAGTTAGAAATTTCTGGAATCAACTGTTTTATAGCTTTTTCATCAAATTTTCGGACCACACTTTGTGATCCATCATCAAGATTGAGAAGAAATAATGTGGCGATTGTGGATTCTAGCTCACTCATATAGATGACTCTAGTAAGAACAAAGATGCCTTATTGAGATATTTTGGGGATGTTATTAAATGAGTTGGAAATTCATTTAATAATTGTTCTTTATTAATCATGTTTTTCATTATTGCTCTTAACTAACAAATTCTATATTTAATAATGCTTTATCATAGGAATTGGGTTTTAATGGGCATTATTAAATGAGTTGGGAATTTACAAAATAATTGATCTTTATTAATAATTTTATTTTTATGCCAATGAAATGTTGGTGGGTTGATTTAGCAGACTGATTGTGCCCAGCCCACCCAGGTTCAAATCATGTTGAGCGTTTGAGGCCGGTTGTGACCGTTTGTGTTGGATTTGAGGCCAGTTGTGGCCATATGTGTTGGAGACCGGTCGTGGCAGTATGGTTCAGAGTCTGGTTGTCGCCATATGTGTCTTGGAGGCCCTTCTGGTTTATGTGTTGGGTTCAAGGCCGGTTGTGGCCGTATAAGTTGGATTGTGGGGAACTAGGGCCCCCCATTTGTGTCTCAACCTGGTTCATAGCTCTGATCAAAAGCATTTACCAAACCAAAAAAAATTATCATTGTTCTTTAGTTTTTATTTTTATTTTTAAATTACTTTATCTTAAAAATTTGGTCTTATTTAGCTTGTTTAAAATAGGTCTTCATGCTAGATATTTACTAAGTGGTAGATCTTTAGTATTTGAAGCTTTTAATGTCTTGGGAATAGGGTCTTTTTGGCATGTTTATAATAGCTCTCCATTAGTAGCTTAACCCTAATCCCTCATCCCTATTCAAACTTTGTGAATAAAATTCCGTGGAAAAGTCGCGGTTAAATTCAAATAATAAATATTAAAATATATATATATATATATATATATATATATATATATTAAAATCATGTATACTAAATATCAATAATTTTGAAGTAAAAAAATTAAAATCTTATAACTACATACAGGTAATGAATAGTGTATTAATAATAAATTACGTACCAAACTGAATAACTAAATAAATAGTGAAAAATAAAATAAGAAATTAAACATAATATAAATTGATAACTAATAAAATTTAAAATAAAAAATAGAAAAATAAAACCTAAGCTAACAGCAAAACATTCAAAAAATACATGCAACCTGACTGAGGCTTACAGGATGGTTAGCGGTGCTTTTCACAAACAGCTCCTGCAGACGCTTCCGTTCTCGAGCCCCTCACGCAGTCTGCAACAAGGCTTTGATGCCAACCTTGAGCAATCTGCAACAAAACTTTGATGCCAGCACAAATGGATATGAACAGGATTTGACAGCAACACTCAAATGAACACAAACATGGTTTCATGGCAATGCATAACTTTGAGCTCACTTTGCCAGCAAACTCCTCTTTGATCAGGGTATTTTCGTAATAGTCAGAAGATTAAATTCCAAAGCTCTGCATATGTAAGTAAAATTTGGATATACAATCACTTTATACAAATTTGTAGCCCCGGCTAACCCTGGCCAACCCTAAATTTGAATTTTTTAGGGTTTGAAATAAAACCTTTTTTTTTTAATCCACACAAATTTATCCACGATTTCTAACGTTTTTTTCTCTTTTCTATTAAAATCGCTCAAATCCTTAAAAAGTCATTCAACTTCAGCAAATTCTGTGACTTAGGTATATGGGTAGAAAAGTGAAAAATGAGCCTGGAGCAGAGAAAATCTACAAGGTGGAATTTGCCACAAGTGGCATCAAAACGAAGTGCATGACAAATTCTAGGTGGGTTTCAGGTATTTTTTAGTTTGTATAGCTTATTAGCTAGGAGAACACTAGAGTAGGCATTAATGACCTGCGCAAATGTGACAAACATCATCGACATGGCCAATGACATTTGTTGCTTTAGGTGTCGAAACATCTCCAATGACATATAGTCATGACCAATAAAGTTAATTTTATCAAGTGGTCGATGGCACTAGTCATGCCAGGTAGATGAAGTATTAAGATTTTCTCCCTTGGTTGATGAAGGTTATGCCATGGCCAATGAAGTATGGAGACTAAGGTATGGCCGATGACTTGTTGTCAAGAGGTTTGATGTAATTGTATTTATAGTGTTTTGATTATGTTTGTTGATTTTCGGTTGTTTTTCATGCTTTTTCTTTGACAATCAAGAGGGTTGATGTAGTTGTATTTCAAGTGTTTTACTTATGCCTGTTGATTTTCAGTTGTTTTTCCTACTTTTTCTCTGACTGAGACTAATCGAGTACTACTGTCTGACATTTTCCAGGTTGAGTAGCAAGTTCAGCCGTGGAGGACAATCAACATATCCTAGCTGCCATATTTACTTCACAAACTCATAGACCTGGACCAAGCGCACTTGATCAGCTTGGGGTTAAATGGAATTATACAAATGTGTCTTATCCCATTGGATGCAGATATCCTTGCCGTGTTCATGGAATTTTTGAAGATGCACACAAACACATTCAGGTATGAGGTGGAGGGGGACATGGTGGAGGCCACATTCACCCTGAGGATGTACATGCAATCCTAGGCATGTCGATATAGGGTGCCTCAATTGTCTATGATATCCTTTCTATAGATGCAAAGTGGTGAGCCTTCGCTTGGTGGGCTACCACTTCAAATTGGTACACGCCAAATGCCTGCATAGTAAAAATGCAAGATGTATATGTGGTGCCAATTCTAGATATCTACAAGGAAATCATCCATTTGTATCGCAAATTAAAGATGGAGGAGTCCCTCTTTTTGCTATAGTTGTGTGTCAGGCAACCTTGGAGCAGGGCACATTATTTAGTTTGGGCACTAGGATATGGGTGCAGGTGGCCCACAAGCTCTACAACATCAAGGTTAGGGAGCACTTGGTCGTGTGACCTATGATTTTGTTATCAGCATGGTTATAGAAGCAGTTTCTCATGTACTATCCGGCAGGCACTCCACACCATATAGCAGCAAATATGCCACGACTCAGATGGTGGAAGATTGATTGACAATACACTCTTAGCCAAGTTTTCCAAGATTGGACACAATCTGACAACGATGACATAGACTGGACCCTATACAGAAGGCACAGTAAACAGGTGGCCATCTTGGCCAAGTACAGTGTAGGGTTTTGGCACAGTTCGATCTACCACAACCAGCAACACCATTTCCCGCTCTAAAGTATATAGCAAGGCATGCCAAAGAGCCAAGAGAGTTTTCTTGTCCCAACTTTGAGACCACAACGAACCCCTCAACTTCAGGGTAGATAGCAGGGGAGGAGAGTGGAGGTGACGCCAAAGGCTCAAACACTAATAGCAATAGTGGCACCAGTTTTGGCAGGAATTCCTATTAAGGATGACCCAATGGTAGAGGATGTTGCCCCAATAAGGCAACATGCAAAGCAGAGACCACACTTTTGGGGGTGAGAGTGGAGATTGAAGATGCCTTAGGCGGGCTACCTTGGGACTCCATATTATAAGGTGTTTGGCATGTGATCTAGAGAGCAGCATGACAAGCGAGGCATAGGCTTCCAGTTTTGGTAGTGCACTCTAGCAACTTGGAGACACATCGATGTCGTACGCGAGGCAGACAAGACAATGCGGTCATTGAGGACTGACCAAGACGAACAGGTGAGAAGTGATCTTTTAAGTTGTGCTATTTCCTTTCCTAGAGTTAGATATACCTGGTAGGGAATAGGGTTTGAAATTGAATTGATTTTTGAGATAGTTCTGATGTTGGATTCATTCATGTTGGTTTAGCAGGGACAATAAAGGAGTGGCACTCATTTATTGAGGCCACTCATCACAAGATATTGGATGGTGTATTGGATCACTATAACACAACAACTATGTTGGATCCAGTGGCACCATCAACAAGTTGTCAGGTTGGAGCCTTTAGGTTCATTGGAGAGGCAACATAGTTACAGCGACGAAGAGAGGATCCAGGATCTTTCTCATCTACAGTCATGGCCAAAGGAAATGTTGGTTTGTTGCAGCAGGTTATAGATATCCAACAGTCTTTGTTGGAGGAGGAGTGAGCGCGCAAGGCTGATATATAGGCTTCCGTTGAGAAAGAGCATGCAGTGAACACAAATTTCGCAGTTGGAGATTGTATGAGGAGTGTCTCAGGGTTAGCTTTCTAGGGCGCAATACTTGGCTCAGTCACTCGCAACTAGTAGAGGGATTGTGTCCTCACAAAGCACAGCTCCTCATCGTTTTTAGGGATGAAGGAGGCACCTGATTTGGACACATGATGTCTTGAAACGCTGCATACGTATATATATATATATATATATATATATATATATATATATATATATACATATGACAGCATTAATGTATGTGCTTTAGTGTTATGTGGTTGGATGGTATGCTTGTTTGCATATGTGGTGGTGTATGTGTTTGTTTTTTTCTTTTGCACAAATGTGAAATCAGTTATGTTTAAAAATGAAAGGACAAAAGGGTAAAATGAGGAAAATAGGTAAGAACATCTTGTGTAATGGAGAGTAAATCTGCTAAAACAATAAATGTGATAAAATGAATGTTAGGTAAAAAGGACATCTCATGTTAAAGATAGCAAATCTAATAAACAAAAGATGTACTAAGATAAATGTTAGGTAAAATGAGATCTAGTGTAAAAGATAGTTAACATAATAAAAAAAGATATGGTAAAATCATATTTAAGATGGGTACATGTACAAGAAGACGAGTACGAATACCAATATGCACTTTACAAAAAAATAGGAGACTGGTACTCCACGACGGCATATATAGTGTAAAAGATCATAAACCTAATAAAAAAAGAAATGTTGAAATCATATTAAACAAAACACAGATATGGGTACGAGGAGATGGGTACATGTACAGGGAGACGAGTACAGATACCAATGCGCAGTTTTTAAAAAAAAATAGGAGACGAGTACTCCACCACGGCATATTATATATATGCATATATATATATATATATATAAAGAGAACAATTAATATTGTTAAAAAAATTTAAAAAGTAAAATAATTAGTAAATCAGATCAAGATGTCAACAAAGATAATCACAAGTGTAATTACTAATAATCTCGATATTTCATCTCATATCATCATATTTAGGATCAAGAGTACATTACTAAATAGTAACTTACTAAAATGCCTACAAATAGGCATGTGAAAATTAAAAACAAAAATCAAAAATATGAATCCAAATCATGTCTCTACAGCCGCTACATCAACGATGTCATCAGCCTTTAGGTACTCTATCAGAATGCTCTCTAGATGTGCATAACTCTCAAGCTCCAGCTCCTTTATAGGCAATTGAGCTGGAGGTAAATCATTGGGACCATTTTCCTGAAACCCCTCATCCTCCAAGGCTATGTTTGTTGCTCCAAATGGAATTTGGTCCCATTTCGCTAAAGGACCCCCTCCTTGTACCCTCGGTCTCTACAAGAAAGACGACAGAGTATGCTATGAATGTAAACCAAATTCTCCTCCTTTTTTGACCCTAGTCGGTTTCTCTTCAATGAATGAATGAAACCATAAGTACTCTAATTCCCCTCACAAAATAAAGAACTAGAAACTTGTGAGAGCAATCGTATTGCAAATGATTGTAATTCGAGTGTTTCATTGCCATGGTTCCACCACCAATCTATTGTGTCCTTCGCACGCATATCATACAGGGCCTCCACCATAGAAAATTCATCGTGGCCACATGAAAACATATTCCATTGAGACCTGATAGTGGAAGCCTCCTCTCCTCGGCCATAAAAAAAAATTACCCCTCTATCCACACATGGAGCCTTCTTTTGAGTGACATCTAAATCATACCACTTTGGATTTAAAGTATAGGCAGCACAATGAAGAGATGTGTTAAGTTTGTTCCATCTTCCATGCATTTTTTCTTCAATAAAAGGATACAAAGAATGATCCCTTAAGTCTATGACTTTCCTTTTTCTTTCATATGTAGAATTGATTTCTTCATAAACCTCCCCCAAACATAGCTTGTCTAAGTCTGCAAAACAAATCTCCTCACAAATGGGTTGAATGAAGCATAGTTCAAAAAATCATTATTGGAAATTAATCAGCTGACCAAATTTTGACTCGAAAATCAGGAATCAGCAATTTATCGGCATTAATTGGCAACTTTATCGCTACTTTTAAAACATTTATTTTCATAAAATAAACTTAAATTAAATGTAAAAACATTGTTAAATGATGCGAGAAGTGACTCTATAGAATGCCATAGGCCCATATGCATATTTTCGATTAAGTTTTGACCAAAAAAGAGTACAAAGTTTCCAAACAACAATGCTCATAGAGTCATGTCACATGTGACTTTTGAAGTATCAATAATATTCTATTTCATTAAGCACGCCTAAAATAAGTCTGTTGCACTTGCGGCTGCCTCATGGAAGTGGAAGGTAAATGTTCCTCCTTTGCAACACCAACATTGTCATCTACAAACATATCAACAGGATCATCACCAACTTCTACTGTCCCTAATGGTATTGCTTCTTTAGTCTCCCTCTCCAAAGTTGTTATCTCCTCTGTAGTAAACATAGGCTCTACATCATCAACAGTCCAATCATCATATGGATAAATGTTAGCTATGTCAATTGCATCATAACTCTGTGCCCCCTCCACTTGTCTCACACGAAGATGAAGATTATATCGCAAGAAGACAAGGTCATTAAGGCGTTGTGTTGTCAACTTATTGCGCTTCTATGTGTGAACAACTTCGAACATGCTCCAATTATGTTTGCATCCAGAAGCACTGCATGGTTGACACAAAATGCGGATGCTAGCTTCTGAAGATTTGGTGTTTTTGCACCATAATCTTCCCACCACAAATCTGCAAATAAAACATTTATAATTTTGTAAGTTAACTAGGCTTGAATAAATAAAAGAATTCAGTTTGAAACAAGCTTCCACCAGGTTTGTATGAATATGGTAACTACGGTTTCAATAGCATTTGTTGTTGGGGCTAAATTTTATGTGTTTTGATTAGTGTTATCATTGGGCTGATCTTGCACATCATTTTTAGAATGATACGTCAAAGGATTTTTTGCATATACCCAAGTAGGAATTAGCTTGGATAGTGTTTCTTGTGATTTTTGGTATGCTTGGTTGTCATGGTCTCGATATCTCTCCCTATCCATGGCGTCATGATTGAAGTTAGGTCCAAGTAGGAAAGCATATGAAAGACCCTTGAGGGATTGGTAGTTTTCATGGAAATGACCCCAATTAGCATAGAACCAAAAAGATTTGTTTTTGTCGTACCATTGGAGACTAGGATTGGTTAGGTCTAACTCTCTCAATTAAGGTCAAGGTAGACATGACTTAAATTCTTCTTTGGCAATAGGTTGGCAATTGCCATCCCTTGGTTCAGGATGGGGAAGAAAGGGACCTTCCTTATTTTAAGGAGGGGGCACACTTTGGGAAGTGTTAGTAGTATGAACTGTTCTTTTAGAAGCGGAACAGTGATTTTGGGTGTCGATGAAATGGTTGCTTAGCTTGAGGCACCTCAATTGTCTCGTGAGATGCTCCTGCCTTTGAGCTTGATCAAAGGCTTCTTCCAAGTATTTTGGAGTGGACCTAATTTTGTATTTGAGATGAGGTTCTAAAACAATGGTATAGAACTTGAAGGGGCTTTCTTCTCGTATTGTGCTATGCTTTGTGGGCCAAGGATTTCCATCTCTTGATGAATTCTTGGGCCGTCTTGTGCTCAATTTGTTTACAATTAATGAAGTTACCCAAGTTCTCCTTGGGTAAATCATGGTATTGAAACTCTTGAGCTAGGGCATTTACTAGACCTAGTTCAACAATTGAGTTAGGCTTTAGTTGATTATATCATTCTAAGGCATCACTTGTCAGAGTTTTGGCCAATAGTTTGGTAGCTGCATAAGAGTTTGTTTGGAGTCAATCTTTCTAAAGATAGCCAAAATCTTTGCATGGAATCAATTGATCCGCCATATGTGGTAGTTGGAGTTATACCTCCAATGTCCATGGCAGCTATATAAGGTACTAAAGGCTCATTTTGGAGGCTTTACACCACCATATTGTAAATGGATGGTTATGGGGTTATGTTCCCACAATTATCCACAAGGGGGAAGGGGGAAGGTGGCGAGGACATTGTTTTGGCTGTAACATCCCCATTTTAAGATACTAGAACAAGGGAAATTTTTTTTTTTATACAACGTTCCCTGTTATGAATTATATAATTCAAACACACGTTCAAGTTTTAATAATTGTTCTCTGCCCAAACAATGCAGTTTGGATCACACAATTTCCTTTTAAAACTAATGTTCTCTGTTCACATATTTACAATATGGAACACACATTCAGTGTCATTCAATCATATAACAGATTCCATATGCTGTTGTAAATGACTCGAAGAACTACCTCTCCCATTTTCATGGCTTGGAGTTTCAACGATCTCTCATTTCATGACTCGGCAACTTACCGATCCTTCATGTTCATTCATGCATAGTATAATATATATACAAGGTTCTCTTACCGTTTCCGGTTATCGAAGTGATCCATTTAAGAAGCCTATCTGAATATCTGTTACTGATATTCATCTGACATCCTGCATCTTAAATTAGGTGATTAGGACAACGCAACCATCACTTGCGATACTTTGGCCAAATATTTTCACATGCTTTGCATGATCATATTCCTGGATGTGATACACACCAACGGAATACGTCCTTCACCTCACTTCGTCTGTTATCTAGAATGGTCTTTCCTGGTTCCTACCAGTCCTTCCAATTTAGGGTCAAACTCTAACTCCAACTAGCAATATGAACGAGTATAGGAAGCTACTCATGGGAACTAAAAGTACGCAGACATACGGTGTCGTCCCCAGACGACTCCGTGTGTCTAGTTACCTTTAGTCCTCTGGAGTCACTCCGTATACGTGATCACACTCCTATCCCCAGCCAAGAACTTAATATTCAGCTTATGTAATCTTGATGATTTAATTCGGGAGGGCATTGTAATATGTCAGCTATAACATTGTGTCGTCATGAAGGCCCCGCCTTCATGAAGACACCATGTTGTAACTGGCGTATGTCAATGTCCTACGGAATCCTCCCATCGAGAGTACACATCCAGCTCAAATGATTTGGTTATGATCTTAATATTTAAGATCAACTTTCAGCAACCATGCTGATCCTTTATCCTCGTTCTTGTTACAGTTGTATGTAGCTAAGAGAGACTAAATCCGTCTTCTAGCTTACTATGCATCTTCTCCTTCGTACTGAAGGGTTGCATTTTCTCTACTTGGTTCTTTTCTTAATCCTTGGATTAAACAACCCATTACCGATAGACTTAATAAGTTTAACCTATTAAACTTAACCAAGTTTTTCCACAACTGAAAACAAATTCAGAATTCCAGCTTATTAGACGTCATTAAAACAAGGTCTAATTCTCAATGAATATATTCATTTATTCTCCTTAACCTTACATAGTTAAGGTCTGTTAGCCCTGGATATATTTATCCCATATCCTTACTTTCTGAATTTAACATTCGAGGCTATTAACGGAGTCCGAATACGAAGTTCGGCTGCTCCTAAGTTATTTGATATTCCTTAGCTTTCAAGCTAATCTCGAATACCTATCAGTTAAGAAATCATGTTCTTCCTAATCCTTTTTAATGTCAATTAAAAATTCATCTCAACCCAAGTATGAACTAATTGCACATTTCAACGTAAAAGTTGTATTTAGGTAAGAATAGATGTCAATTCCTTTTACATTCATCCAAAAACATTTGAATAATTCCAAATCAAGAATTAATGTTATATTCCCAACTTAATCAACAATATCAAACTGATACAGTCATTAAAATATCACACTGTATTTGTATTCATCAATCCATTTCATAATCCATACATTTGCCAGTCCAAATGACTGGACTTTGTTTATATTAAACAACATTACAACTCATAAGATAGAAGAATGTAATTTCTTCACTTTCTCAATTCCTCGTAGAGGAATAATAACTATCAAATACAATCCATCTTCAGTCAATCAAAAGAAGTATCAGAAAACAACCATGTCTTCATTTTACTCAAATTCCATCTGCAAAATTACTTGCACGGGTCAGTTCATTGAACTGAGCATATTAAGCACTTGTCATTAAAATGAGGTGCTTCTAATTAACTGTCTCAATAAAAGAACCCTGCTTTTATGAAACGACAATATGAACATCAATCCAGAATTAAGTATCAAAAAGAATGAACAACATGACAACTGAATCATCTAAATACCATCCCAATCAGTTAAGGAACTACTGTCCTTTTTCCTAAATGATCATTACAAAAGTAATTTCCTTCAAACAGTTCCAGATTACAACATCTGTAAAAACTAGGAACACACGTATGCATACTGTTGTTATAACATTAAATGCTGTCAATTTCCTTCCCTTACATTAGTAATAAATTCAAAGGATAAAATTTGACTGAAAATATAAACCAATTACTTTCCTTTCAGTTCATGCATCTCATTTGATTTCAAGCAATCAAGTACAGATGAGAAAAGTAAACAGCAATAAAATATAGATGCTTAATCCCAAGCAATACAAAATTCGTTTCTTAACGATTACAGATTTCCAACTGTATGAGAGAAGAAATGATCATTATTCCAAGTTATCCATCCACACTCCTATTCCTTTCCTCATGACTGTACTGAAAGTTAAATCCAAACGAGACATCAATCAAAGATAACAGTTCAGAGTGAAACTTACAAATCCATTCAGAATTCACTTTCCAACAGCAAGGAATAATTCCACTCATACTCAGCTTTAAATGAAAACAAGGAAGAATTTATCATCCATATCAATACTTCCTTTAAATCAGGCACATACGAATACCAAAAACAAGTTGGTAAAACATCGTATCCATCATAGAACAAGCAATATAAAGAATGCATACTATGTACTTACTGTACTAGAAGAATTCATACTTCTTTCACTGTATTTTAACCAAATAAACAGTTATACAGTCACTTAATCAATTATTCACACGAATTTCTATATCCATGAACGCACACAGTTCATAAATAACCATTTACACATTGTTGTTACCTACAGCAAGCCCAACCCACGGTGTACAGTGAATTTCTATTGATGCTATTTCCAGAATTCAAACAACAAGAAGAGAAAATTCATACTTTTAACTATTTCCATAAGAAAACATCCATTTTCTTCAAACACAACAAGAATCACTCAAGTCGAGTTCATTTTTTTTTTTTTGAATGACAGTGCAAAATCAGAGATCACACGAAACATTTAAATCTTCCGTTTGTACAGAAAGAAAACAGCACTCAGAAAAATAGTCTAAATATCACTGTCACTTCCGTCAAGCCGAATCCAAAATGCTCAATAAAACTCAATTGCCATTTCTACAGAATTTAAAACAGCAGAAAGAAGAAGAACTCGTTTCCTTATAATTTTAGTAAAGAAACAATCATTTTCTTCAAAATGTAATAAGAACACCCAAGTCGTGTTTGCTTTATAATGACAGCTCAAACCCATATTGACAATAGAATGATTGTTCAACAATGTCAGACAAACTCACACAGCATGTATAATTTTTCATTCAATGTACCCATTTACAAGAAATACCCAGTTCGAGTTCTTTCTCAACAATCATTTCAACCCGAAATCCCATTCTTCTTTTTCACAATGATGTGCAGAACCCAGAATACAATATTCATATAACAATACCTTTATTAATGAAAACCCGCATAGGATATCAGATGCACAAGCAAGGTACAGTCAAAACAGTCTCAAACAACAAGCTAATTCCCATTTATTTCATTTATTTGCACAGCAATTCAAAGCCAAGTTCATTTTCACGAAGACAGTTTGAATCAGAAGATCAAACCGCAACCACAAAACACAATAGAATCAACTTTCCATCACAGCAAGGAGAAACATAGTTCTTTTATAATTTTAGAAGAAAAACAGTTACTTTATCCAACTCCCACGAATACCCAAGTCGTATTCATCCTTCCACTTTTACAAAAGAAAAGCACAACACTCAGAATATTATTAACACTTCCATCAAACCGAGCCCATAATGCTCAATAAAACCCAATTACTATTTCCTTCAAAATCTAAAAAAGCAGAAGGAAAAGGAACTCGTTTCCTTAAACAAATTTTAGTAAAGGAACAATGTCAAAACAACTCGCACAACATGCACGATATCATAATATAAAGAACGAATTCCCCAATATTTTCGAATCAATTCAACACAGCATAGACTGTATTTTAACTTAATACTTATGCAAAGACAGTTCAAATCACAACAGCAAAGAAAATGACTCTACCCAAATCATCTCAAATCATGACAGCAAATTAGATAAACCCAAAAGCCCCCTTCATCAGAAGAGCAGGGTTGTTTTAATGAGATGTTTAAGCAAAGTAATCAGTTTAAAGAGAAGGGCTTAACATGCCTGATAATCTTCCTTGAAGCTCGAAGAAAACCGTGCCTACAGGAGTTATTTCCTTCCACGGCAACAGCTAGCAAGCTTCCCAAACAATCACCTTCCTCTACAGGCTTAGAAATAGCCTTAGATCTTCCAAAGAATAGTGATAACAATCAAACACAACTGGTTTGATAGAACCATGAAAAACCAAATGCAGAGCAACTTCTAAAAATCCGAACGAACACAATGAACAACAAAATTTCCTCCATACTCTTTCCAAGGCGAGCTGGTCGTGAAGACCAAGAAAATTAAATGCATTAAAGGCTCTGCCTTTTCCTATTTCCTCACGCCACCGCCGACTCGGGTTGGCGAATTGCCAAATTCAAATTTTGCATGAAAACCAAGTTTAGTCCCATGACTAACTGAATGCCTCTAGCTTTTTCCTGTTGCCGCCAAACTTGGCACTGTCCACGCATGGACCACATTCAATGCCCATTAAATTTCCTTCCATCCTTATCCTTTCCATCCCCCATGGGTCTTTGTGCGTCCCCTTTCTTAGGTTAGGATTAGTTTAGGATTTACAATAGTGTTCATACCTAGGTCATAGGTTAATAGAACTTAGTTCTATTTTCACCCTTAGAATTTAAAATCCACATAGGATAATAGTTAGGGTATAAGGTAGAACTTAGGAGTAGATTAGGGTCTAATTCCCCTCACACTTAATTAATCAATTTCCAATCGAGTCCTTCCGACTGTCAGTTATATTAACGTTAAGCAGGACATTTCATCCCAAGTTCCACCTACCTGAGCCACCCGCATCCAGGCCTTTATCGCCTTACAGGGTCTGGCGTTACAACAGTGTATGGTTCGAGAATCGAACCTTTTTCCGTTGGCATCTACGTGCTAGCTATTCATACCTGAAATCAGGTGCTGCAACAGTTATATCAACCTTCAGTCCGGTTTAAAAAGTAAATCAACAAAGCGATCACAAGAAGACCACAACATACCTTGGATCAATGGAATTGATTCAAGGTGTGCTGTCAATCAGCGCATAGAGTTCATCAAACATACGACAAATTTGTCGTCACGTCAGCAAACATACAAGCAATAATAACTGTTGTCCCATGTAAATAAATTACAGTATGCAAGAATCCAGATTAGCAACACATTCCTTTAAGATCAAAATATATCTTAACATGTTTGTCTTCATTTCAGCAGTTACAACATTAAGAAAGTAATCACCATGATAACTTACAAAAAAATCAGGGCGTTATTGGAAGTTGTCAACTAGCCTCAGATCTAGTGGCGACCTAGAGGAGGTAAGAACAATCTTCTTAGAATTAGAAGAAGCCTTGTTGCAAAGCATGAAAATAAGGTCGAGTTTGAGAAAAGGGAGTCCATTGGAAGCCCTCTACTATGTTATAGATATTTTCCATTGTAGGAGTCCATTTAAGGTTTCTAAAGGGAAAAGAAAAGAATTTTGGAAGCAAGGTATGCTCGACAAATTGATAGCACTAAGAAGCAACGGAAAGAAAAGGAAACGTGGCGATAACCCAATCAATGGTGAAGTAAGATTCAAGTTGGGTTCACTAGAATTTATGTAAGCTAAGATGATCTATATAAGGATCCTATCTGTAAATTAGAATGTAAGTAGAAGACCATACTAGAGCCAACACGCATACAAAGATATAGCTTTGTAAATATGTCTAAAAAGAGTGGCTTGCACTCAATGAGATGCAGGGACTTAACTGGATCCTAAAGGTAGCAGACTCTAGGCCAAAGCAAGAGTAACGGTGATGAGTGAGAGATATCTAACAGAAGGTTGTAACATGACATTAGGCAGTAAGTAAGAGCTATAAAGAACTATAATGTAAGAGATAAGGGCATGCTACACTATCCTATCTAATACATGATATATATGAATGAATAATCAATGAAATAAAGTAAAGAGTGTAGGGATAGGGATACTTACCTTTTTAGTGGACACCATGGGCACGTTAATCTCCTTCCTTGACTTGCAAAATCTTGTGGGAGATTGTTGTGGGGGAGACTCAAGAAGGATAGGAAGAAGACCTAAATAAACCAACGTTGGGGACTCCAAAGACTAAGGAATGCCTTCTTGGCTCAGCGCTTATTCTTGATTCTTCTAGTGGCCCAATACTTCAATTATGATATCCAAGTGTAAGCTCCACTAAACTCTAGAACTTCTTAGACCTTTAAGAGCAGATTTACAAGCGAAGCAAGGAGGATTCTTCGATGATCATATTGAATGGACATATACCCTAAAGTCATGGCTCACTCTTACCCAACATTATCAGCCCATCCGATGACATCAGCTAAATCAGAGTTTTGCAAGACTTCATCAACCAGGATGATGAGGTCAACTACGAAAAAACTATGAAACGGTGGAGGAAGAGGAGTGGAAAGAAGGATAATAGAAGACACTTGGAGCAGGTGGAAAGGTGATTTGATCGCACTATAAGGAGGTATTATGGTGGTATAAAGTGGTGGTATGGTAGTATAAAGTGGTGGTATGGTGGTGGTAGGAAGGGAAAGCGCCACAACAATCTCTCACATTGTGCTACAAGACAGCCCATCCCAATCCCGGTCCACTCCTTGAAACCAGCACTCCAAGAGATTAATGTGCAGGCAGCCTGAATAAAGGAAATCCTTAGTAAGTGAAAATAATGTGTATATGGACCCTAACACATCAAATCATGAGGCGCATATACAAAATGTCGACACTTGAAAAAATCCAGCCTTTTTCTTAAAAATCTCAAAATGTCTTTGAATGGAACTGTTTTTGGATGATGCAGATTGCCATACCCCTAGGATGCTCCTGCATCATCTTTCATCCCTTTCTGTAACCGAAGCAGGTTTTCACTCATAAGAACGAATGATAAGGACTGACAGGGTCCCCTTGTCTTAATTATTTTGTTGGTTTGAGCCACTTTGCTTTGGTTCCATTGATTGAGATTGAGTAAGATGGAGTTGTATAGCAGCTTTCTATCCATTTTATCATTGGTGTGATGAATCCAGAAGCCATTACAATCAGTGAAATCAGACCTCAAATGCAACAGTCAAAAGCCTTAGATCCAGCTTCAGAATAATGCCAGACCACTGCTGATGCTTTCTAGAGTGGATTATTTCTAGCTATCTGTAATTTGATGGCCGTGGATAATAGTTGATTGTGTATTATCCCTGAAATCAGAGATTTTAGCCTCGTGTTTACAGTCTTGGCGATGATTTTGTATATAATATTGCACAAGTAATTGGTCTGCATTGATCGAAAGAACTTGCTCTGCGGCATTAATTTGAGCAAACATTTTTTATTTCTTCATGACTCCTCAATTGCTTCAAGCATACCGTTATTTATCACTTACCATAATGATTGATAAAAAAGGGTTGGGAATCCATCAGGTCCCAAGAATTGTCTGTCAATGGAAAATAATGTCTTTAAGATCCTCATCCGATATGAGTTTTAGAAGCTCATCATTTACTTTGTCCTATACTATTTCAGCGATTTTCTGGAGAAGTTTTCTTTTTGCTTAAATTTTCACTTGAGTAGAATCCTCTTCTGTGACCAGCTTTTGGAAAAATTGTGTTGCATAATCTGATATTTATTGTGTGTGGAACCTGGTTTTGCCCTATGCTTATTGTTCTTGTTCTACTCAAATATTTCCTATTTAGGACCAATTTAGAAGAAGGATGCATTTGCATCTACCAATTATATTTTGCATCTCCCAATTATATTTAGGTCTCTCAGGATCTTTGTTACCAGTAATGTTCTTCCCTCCTTTGAATTGTTGCCAATTTCACTGATTAATTGATGTTCCTGCTCAGCAATACCCTGGTTTTTAATATGATTTTAGACCTGTACCAGTCTTTGAGGAGCCATTGTTAATTAAGCCCATATATTGCCAAATACATTTTGGTTCCAGCTTTTCATTTTACCCTTCAGGATGGCGTTTTTAAATGCAAATCTGAATATAGCATGACCTCTGATATGCTCTCATTCTTCCCACCATTGATGTATTTCTTGAAACTCGTGATGTTTTAGCTAGATACTCTCAAAACAGAACTGCGATGTTTTTGTGGCAAGTACCGGCAGTA
The DNA here is from genome assembly GCA_019776745.2 of Taxus chinensis. Lineage (NCBI taxonomy): Eukaryota > Viridiplantae > Streptophyta > Pinopsida > Cupressales > Taxaceae > Taxus > Taxus chinensis. The sequence goes on along the minus strand of CM034146.1, from coordinate 348,426,650 downwards.
TTTCCAGTACAATGGGGCAGTGATCAGAGAGGGTGGTGTAACTGACACTGGCATTCGAACTAGTGATTGGAGAGAGTCAGTTGGGGGTAAGAAGAATCCTATCCAGATTTTTGGCTATATAGTTGTTTCCCTTCTTCAATTTGTCTAGGTGATTTTACCTTGGACAAAATCCATTATCAATGAGCCCATTTGTATCTATTTGATCAATGAGACCATTGGTTGTTCAGGTGATTAACAGCGTCAAAGTCACCCATGAGGATGAGTTTCTCTTGACCTTGTGCAAGTGCTCAAGATTTAAGAGAATTGGGAAAACTGATTCGATTATTTATACAAGGGATTTAGATGTTGAACAGAGTGAAATTTTCCTACAATTCATTACAATGCATTTTTGAGACTGCCCCCAAGGAAGGCTGGGATTTAGCCACATAACTTGCATGATCCCATCGAAGGGCAATTTTTCATTAGCTGTAAACTTGAATGTCTTTGGGTTCCATTCTCATGACAGCATAAATGATATGTTGTAGGAGACCTGTTCTATTGATTCCCTGCTTATGGATCAAGTCAATCCTGCCTTTCTTGACTAACTCTTTTAGTAGGGGCTTTGCCTATCCCCCTTGAGTTCCAAGAGAGAAAACAATTTGTGATGGTTGGGTAGGAGTTGAGGTGCGCCCCTCAAGCTGTTGAGTGCGGGGCCGATTTTTTGGCTCACATACCCACATCATTCTTTGAGGAGACTTGTTCTATGTTTTTGTAGAAATCAATTTTGTGATGAGCACTGAGGGTTTTCTTTTTTTTGTGGGGTTCAATACGGACGGCCCCCAGATTTGTAGGTTTGAGGGAATAAGGCTGCTTTGTAGCTTTCATTCTTCTTTGTTTTCTTTGCTGGCTATAATTCTGATATCTGGATTGGAAAGTGGTTTCTTTTTCTTTTTACTTTTGAGTCTCCATGACATCAGCTTGTTCTTGTTTGAACATGTTTTCAGCATTGACCGGGTCGGGTGTGGCAGCTACATATTCCATATCCGTAACTCTGGGATTTGCAAGAATCTCAAAAGGATTAACCACATTGATGCACTTTAGCTGATCAGGCAAGGCTTCCCATTCCTTTCATAAGCTTTTCAGGACATATCCTCCATCACTGGAGCTCTCTTGTGATTTCGTTCAGCTGCGGGGCATTGAATTATTTTTGTTGAATCTCCAAGGGCTCATTCTTTACTTGAAATATTTGTTGTTTGTGTTCATGCAGGGGATTCTTGCATATCCTATTGTGTGTTGTTGTTGTTCAGCGGACAAATTCTCGCCAAATGGCCATGTTCATGGCAGGATCTACATATGAATGAGATGTTCTCTAAGTTCATAGGTTGTTCCCATTCACTACCAGCCATTTCCAATATAATCCAGTCAGGTAGGGTTGGGTTGTTCCAGATCTACATTAACCCAGATCCATGCATAGTTGAGGACTCTTTGAGTGTTTGGTGAACATTGATACAGTGATGTACTCTCCTATGACTCCAATTTTTCTGTCTTGATTCTTGCCAATATTCACTAGGATATAAGTAACGCCTAACATCAACAGGAACTGCACATCTTCCATGGGATTGAAGGCAGGGGACCAATGCTTCACAGATAATCAAAGTTTCTTCATGAACCATGGACCTCCCTATAAAGCTTGATCCATTTCTTGCTTGCTGTAAAATATAGACATAAAATACTCTTTTGGTATCATAAGAACATCTACAGAACCATTCGGTTTCCAGATTTCTTGGATCCAGATCTGCAATGGTTTGGAGTAAGGGAAAGCTCCCATGAGCCCGCATATAAGTGCCTTTTGTTTGAGAAGACATAGGCAGTTCTCCATTTCATCCAGAGAGAGAGAGACCTATGGTTGGGTTACCATTCTAAGATAACAGTCATTCTCCTTTTCTATGGGAAGGACAACCTTTTGATGGTTCTTTGAGCATGGGATTGTATGAAGCTATGGATCTCTTCGTTGCTTGGGTGTGTTGGTTCTTGAGTTATGGCAGATCTAAAATTTGAATTCTGTACAGACAATTCAGCAACCTGGGAGGCCAGGGCCTCCTCTAGTGGAAAAATTGAAGGCCAATCAGTGCAAGCAATCCTGGGAAGATTTGTTCCTAGGCTTTGTAGAGTGAGTGCAGATCTGATTTGTAAGTACAGAGAGCATGAGAGATAGATTTTTTTTTTAAATGCTACAATAATGTTTATTTCATCAAGTATTTCTGGCTTCATCCTTGATATCAAATACATTTAGCGCTTTCTATTTCTCGTGGGTCTTTTCCCCTTCAATGTAGTGTTGTAACTCAAAAGCCACATGTTATTGATGTTGATATAGCATGTAATGTCCCCTTTTCAGAATTAATTAATTCTAGATATCCGAAACCCTAGACTGCGCGGAAACGCCCTGGGGGTCCTTGTACCAGCCTGGAAACGTACCAGGTACTGGTACGGGGTACGGTACACTGTGGGTATGGCTAGAAACTTACCCATACGGATAGGGTACGGTCTGGGTACAGCAAAACCATACCTAGACCGTACCCTGTCCCTGTGGGTACATTTCCAACCGTACCCGTCCAAAAAAAACTTGCCAGGTAATTAAAAATACTGGATAGCTTTCCAAAACTCGGAGAGTATTCTCCCGTGCTTGGACTAATCGTCCCACCTGCCAGCTTGGATCCATATTTTTCCTGCTTAGTTATGATGTTTTGGGAAATATGTCAGACAATACTATCATGTTGAGTGGATCAAGGAAGGTCACCATGAACAATCAAAACTCCTTGAATCTTATCACAGTCACTAAGATAAATAACTATGATAGAGAAATAATAAATTTCAATAAGTATGCAATGTATGAGAATTAAATTTCAATAAGTATGCAAATGCTTGTTTAAATTTATAATTTATATACATATTTATATATTTATATACATGTATATATAAATATATATATATATAAAACGTACCCAAAAACGTACCGTACCCAAGACTTTTAAAAATTTGCCGTATCGGCGTACCGTACCCATACCCGTACCCGTATCCGTGCAGTCTAGCCAAAACCTATTCTTATTATTTTCTGTAGGATAAGAGAAAATTAAAGAGAGAAATAAATTAATTTAAGTGGTCCAAGGGTATTTTTATATTTTAATTGGAAAAAGACACTTAAATTATATTTTTAATCCAAAAAACAGAAATAGAATAATATAATAATAGAATGATGAACTTCTACTGTGGGGCGCCAAAGATAGAATGGGCTGCATGAGCATCAAGATCCTATTTCTAGGATGGGACGCCAATATGGGAAAGAGTATAAAGCAATTTTATAATGTTTACTTCTATTTTTGGATGGGGCGCCAAAATGGGAGAGAAGATAAAATATTTTTTTATTGTTTGTTGAGCATGCATGTAACTCCAAAAGGGGGTGCCAACTTTGTAGAAGGCCTTAGAAGTTATAAAAGCAGATTTTGGGTTTATTATTACATTCACCTTGGAAAATTATCAACTACTTCACCTGCAAGTAGCTTTTGTTTTTGCATCGGCAATAGAGGACGAAAACCCTCATTTGCACACAGATCTAGGGACAGAAACCCTCATATCTAAGCTTGGCAATTCCATTCAAGGGTTGCAGTGATCATTCAAGGCACAAGTATTCATCCAATTCAGCTAGGGCATCATATTCGAGGTTGTTTTAGCATCCAAAACAGCAAGTATAGCCAGGACATCCCCCTTTGGAAACGAATTTCAGTACTGATGCTAGAGTTGGGGGCAGTTTTTTGTCAAATCACTTTGCACGCTTTTATCTTTTGTTCATCTTTTCATTTGGATCAACCGTTGTGAGAAAATAATTGTATTCAGACATTCCAGTGTTTTCATTAAACCTGATTTGAAATAAATAAATGAAAGTCTATTTTTCTACATATTGGGTTTGCTGTTTTTTTAAATAAAAATCAGTTCGATGCTGCTGTCATAAAAGTTCAATTTTTATACTGCTTCCCTAGGTTTTGACGAAATATCCATATCCGTTAGAAAGTATAAAGCAAGAATATAATAAAATAATAATAGAATGATGAACTTCTATTATGGGGCACCAAAGATAGAATAATAATCAAATAAAGAATTCTTTTATGAGGGTGCCAAAGATAGAATGGGTTGCATGAGCATCAAGATCCTATTTTTAGGATGGAGCGCCAACATGGAAGAGAGGATAAAGTAATTTTTTATTGTTTTTTGAGCGTGCATGTAACTCCAAAAAGGGCGCCAACTTTGGAGAAGGCCTTAGAAGTTATAAAAGCAGATTTGGGGTTTATTATTACATTCACCTTGAAAATTTATAAACTACTTCGTCTACAAATAGCTTTTGCTTCTGCATCACAATAGAGGACGAAAAACCTCATTTATACAGATCTGAGGATGAAAACCCTCATATCTAAGCTTGGCAATTACATTCAAGGATTACAGTGATTATTTGGGGTACAAGTATTCATCCAGTTCAGCTACAACATCATATTCAATGTTGTTTTAGCATCCAGAACAGCAAGTACAGCTAGGACGTTCCCCTTTGGAAACAAATTTCAGTACTGGCAGCACATCTGGGGGCAATTTTCAATCAAATCAGTTTGCATGCTTTTATCTTGTGTTCATCTTTTCATCTGGATCAACCGTTGTGAGAAAATAATTGTATTCAGACATTCTAGTGTTTTCATTAAAGCTGATTTGAAATAAATAAATAAAATTCTATTTTACTACATATTGGGGTTTGCTGTTATTTTAAATAAAAATCAGTTTGTTGTTGCTGTCATAAAAGTTCAATTTTTTATACTGTTGTCGTAGGTTTTGATGAAATATCCAAATCTGTTAGAAAGTATTTTTCAGGGATATTACATAGCATTGTCTTGTTAGACATGAAACTCCAAGACTTTTTCTTTCTTAGGAGAATATTTTGTTCCATTGATAATCAGCCACACACCTTCCTTCGTGAAGATGAACTCCATAGCCTTCACCCATTCCTTGCAGTTATGACTTATGCCCAGGTAACACCAATTCAATATGAGAGTCTATGATTGAAGAGCCTCCTTTTGCAAACTTCTTCAGCCCTTTAATGCTTTATACCACTTTGTAAAGCTCAAAACAAGCTTTCCAACGCTTCGAAAATAAAGGAAATTGAAATTTATATGACCAAGATATGGTCATTTGAATATTGACTTGCTAGTGTGCTGAACACTATTTTAAATGTTTCCTTAACATTTAAAATTGTGAGCATATGCTCACAATCAAACTGTCAAGGGGAGTCTGATGTAGGAGCAACACTAAAATAATAACTTGACCCTACATGATTGAGACCAATTCGTGGTCCCACAGATGTGACACCATTTGGAAGAGTAAGACCATATGTTGAAGTAGGGGAAACGGATCTTGTTGGAAATAATCTTATGATGAGCATTTTGGAAATCATTTGATAGTCTCACACCTGCAACACCTTGTTAGATACCCACAACTTGAAGGGATCATAACTTTTTCGTATAGACTCAAAATTGAGTTCCTTTTTTTTGAAATTGCATTATTTTTCAAAAAGAATGCAATGATGACACTAATTTTCACATGGTATGTGGCCTCACATATGCAACACCATGTGGAAGCCGATCTCATGGTCTCTCACCTGCAAGACCTTGAGGAGACCCTAACTTTCTAATACAACTCATTCAGTGCCTTTTCTTAAAACATATAAATTTCGAGAGGAGAAAAATGGTACCATCAAAATATCTATGCTTTTTGGTCACTCACCCGAGGCTCCATTTTAAGATGATTTTGTGATCTCTTTCCCACAACACCATGACAAAGTTGATTTGTGGTCAATCACCCGAGACACCATGTTGAGTACCTAAGTGAGAGAAGACTGAGACATGTCATATGTTGATCCTTGGAGATGTGTTATCGTATCAAATCAAACACATAGCTCATTTCATCCATCTATAGTTATATAGCTTGGGTTTCATCAAAATGCTCAGGATCCTGGAAAAGCTAAAAGGTAAATTGTTTCATCTTTCTAACCAACTATTCTTCCCTCTAGTAACAAGCAAGAACCCGGAGCATGAATATTCAATCTGAATTAGAGATATGGACTTTTGGAATTAGCAATATCAAAGCTAGCAAAGTGAGGGAAACTTGAAAGGAAGAGGATGAATGCAAGCACTGTAGTGTGTTTATGTATTTTTTACAGATACTTGACATACCAATTTTTTTCAAAGAAATTAATGAAGAGTGTCATTTTTAATGTGCTCATGTTTTTGCTTCGGTATTGTGTATGTGCATTTTGATCTATTGAGCAGTTGGTTTTTCGTTTGATCCTTGACCACACCATCATAATGAATTTGCTAGAAACTACCGTGTAAATCTTAAATTTTAAAATGCTGAGAACACAAACTAAAATCTGAATACACTATATAATTGCTTCTAAAACTGTTGTGAACAAAAATCTGAAAACTGTAACTACTGGAGAATAAACTGAAAACTCTTGAAGAAGTTAAACTACCTTCTTTGTCTTTATCAAAATGGAAGAATAAACTGAAAAACTGTTGAAAAATTAAAATTACCTTCTTCGTGTATTTCAAAATGGAATCATAGAGCAGAATTTAATAAACCTGAAAATATTTGAACACGAAATGAGAGAGAAGAGAGCTTTAATGAGAAGGTACGGATGCCAACTCAAGCGCAAATATATAAGGCAGTATGAACACTGCCCTTAGCCAAAAAACTGTATCATTGGACCTAAGCATAACTTCCATCCAAGAAATAATAACCAAGGCCTATTTATCAAGTATCCTTCCTTTATGATGTGTAAATTTTATGCATGTGGGGCAATTACTTTTTATATACATATCAACCTAGATAAAATGAAACTAGACAAATTGACCAAAAAGGTGGGAGACTCACTACCCAAAAAATAGCCTAATTAAATAAAAAAGTGTGCTGGGCTCACTATAGAAAAATTAGTATATTTATAGAATATATACATTCATAGCAACTTGCCACGAAAGGATGACGCAGCAACATGTTGAGATGGCAATGCCATGCACCCATCGATGTCGATGCCAGTGCTAGTAGACATGAAAATGTGCATATGATGAGGATGTGGAAATGGAATCTCTACACCATACCATAGGAGCTGAGTCTTATCTAGACATCACCCCATTATACATAAAGAGATTCCATTATAATGAAGCCCTTTATGGCTTATTGTAATCTTTTGTATCATTCCTCTGGCTCTCATGCGAAAGAACTATTGGAGAGGCAGTTTTTACATTGTTTACTATGATCCAATTAGGGTACACATGCAGTGAGACCTTGCTGATTTCCAAATATGATGTATTTGATTATGTGTATCCATCCCTTGACCCTTGTTTGATGGCATTTATGTAATTAACCTATTAGTAGATGCGAACATCATCCTAATAATTAAATGTATAGAATGAAGTCTTAAACACGGTGATGACTTAGATGACCTTGTTGTGGCAATAGCCCTTAATAATCTGGTTAGAGGTGCCCTTTTGTAATTTCTCCACCTTCATGGACTTTGAATAATTGTACTAAGTGCCAAAGGGCCACACCTATTGTTAAGACATTATGGTTGCTTATTGTTACTTTAGCCTTGGACATTTATAGAGGCAGTTATGTTTTGGATGTGTACATGTGTTGTATTGTCGATCCAATTTCAGGTTATCTTGGAGGCATTCCATGGATCACAGCTGTCAACTAATGATAGGGCAGCATCTTACTTATTATTGATATCATCACTTTATATGATGATTTACATTGGGATGCCATTTGATCATGATACCTATCATATGCATTGTGTGGGAGGTATATGCAAAAATGGACTCCTAATGAGCTACGCAGCTCCCTCCCTCCCTCCCTCTCACTCTCCCAGTTGTGCTTAATGTCGCATCATATTGTGTTTATTTTGTGATGTGGTTGTATGCGAAGTGTGCTTGGTTGTGGATTATGTTGTAGGTGAGTCTGACCAGCTCTTGTGCCTGGTGCGAGGTGGTATAGCCCGTACAGTATTGGCACACTCTTCAAACCTCATCATGTATATGCTCTCCAGTTTAGGAGGCAGCAGTTTGAATAGCCTGAGCAGCTTGTGTGGGCATAAGCACCCCATCCACTCCTTAACCAAATCGGTGGCAGCGCTGCGAGGGCATGATTATTAATAAGTTCTTTTGCATTGTTAGATGTGCTTTTGTTTGATATTGTATTTGGGCAAGGTTTGTTGTGGAGCAACTTACCCCTTCCTAGCAAATGTACTTAACCTTATTTAAAGCCCCTTGGACCTTTTGGTTAAATATGATTATTAAAAAGGTGAAAGATTCTATAGACCCTAAGTGGTTGGGCTTTTAATCATATAGGAGTCTTTTCAACTCCCTCATGGATTTTTTACTTGGCATTTCTTTCATCCATTTGGGCCTTCTACCCATGGCTTTGGATGCTCATTATGATTCGGGTTTGTTCAGCATGGAGAGGGAACTATTGAGAATTCCATGGTGGTGATTGAGGAGAACTGTTACAGGTTCTTGTGACTGTGAGTTCACAGATGGTTTTATGGAGTTTTATTAAAAATAGAAAGAAAAGAAGGTAGGAAGAGGAGAATAAGAAGGAAATAATGGGTCCAAAGAATAAGAAGGAATAATGAGTCTTAGACCCACACACACAGCATTTGGAGATCAAGAAGTTTTGGGAGCAAAATCAAGACAAGAAATCTGTGAGAAATACCTAGGTAAGTAGCTCATTTCATCACCATGAATAACGTATTGTTGAAAAAGTTTGGTTGACTAGATGGAAGAAGGAATATGTGAAAAATTAGGGGTGTGGTGAGACACTTCCACTTGCAAGGCAAGTGAAAATACCCCACAACACTAAGATATTGATCTCTTTTGGCTCCTTGTGTTTTCTACTTGTTGGGTGTGTATGCCTAATGACCATTCATGCCATATCGTTTCATAACAGCTCATATCTGGTAGAATATTGATGGAAGGAATGTTTGTTGGAGTTAATAAGCTTATATGGTTTTATATGCAATGATTGCCTAAGAAGCATAACTGTTTGCTCTCATTGAATGTCTAGGCCATTTGATGGCACCAAGACATTGATCTTGAGATATCGGTAACTGTATTAGTATGTTTTGTTTGCTTCTTGTCTATTTTAGTCCTTGAGATAAAAAGGAGAGAGAAATTGTTTATTTTGCTTGTTGTTGCTCCATTCCGAGCTCCCCTATGCCATTGTTGCTGATGGCTAAGGAGGGTAAGGCCCATGGCACTTACCTCCATGAAGGGCTCGCTGTTACCACTCTTTTTTGGTGAAGGAATCATCAACAATTGCAACATTCTAGTCACCTGGTCTCTTAGTGAATGTAAACATGTCTAGGAAGAATCCCTATGAATAGGGGAACTAAGACCTTGATTATTGGAGTGACTTCTTGATGTATTTGATGGTTGATAAATCCAGTCTATATTTGTGAAACTTAAAGAGTTTGAGAAAATTGTTACTTGGCTGTTCAAACCTGAGAATATGCAACTAAATGGTATTATTTAGCCTTATGGCTTTGTAGAAATTGAAAGTTATTACTCTGTTTTAGAAGTTGTATTCAAGCAAATGCATTAAGATTCTTGGTTTCTTCTCACTCCTTGAATGGTAGTGAGTTCTTAGAATTACAGAATGAAGTTTTGTCCTTTATTGCTTCATGACAATACTCCTTGCTAAGGATTGTTAAAAGGGGTTCACGGAAATTGTATGTAAGTTTCTCTAAAGGCACAAGTTTGGAATCAATAAGGGGATTAAGACTGTGAGGAATCTGATTAGACCAGTACTGGTAGTCTGTAAATGCTAACTATCCTGCTGATATCATGTAAGAAATGAAATCATGCATTTAGTTAGACACATTGTTAACATATACTAGGGCAATGCGTTGAGATCTCACTGTAGGGTTAATATGAATCAATATGTGATTTTCTTTGCCTGCAAAGAAGAGCTTCCATGATTAGGGTTTACTTTGTAGTGACCAATCTTCATAAGCATTTAAGGTGTAATTACATTGCACAGTTGTATGGAGTATTGGCATCTTCTTTCCATGTTGCCAAGAGCTTATGAGCTTCTTTCATGCTTTTAGTTAGTAGATGCATAGATAATGTCTGTGCAAGGCATGAATCCACTTGATCTTTTGGTAAGTTCCAGACTAGGACTGTTATTGATTTGCTATATATGCACTCTGGAAGTATCTTGATGGCATGTGGAATCACACAAGGGTCTGCTTGCCTTAGTATGACCATGTATATTCTTTCGCATTTTCTGTTCTGGAGCTGTACTGAGTGATATATCTTGTTCCATGTATGCTTATGTGTTCCTTCAGTACTGTAAGATAGTAAATATTTGAAAAGAGTTGTATTTAACTTAGTTACGTATATAAAACATGATGGCATTGTAAGACCTAGTTACGTATGTGCTTGCTCCAGCTATGTTTGAAATCATGGATGAATGTTGTTGTATCTCAAGCTCTGCTAAGTATTCTGTGTGCTCCTAAAGCTGAAATGGCTAGGACAGAGGGTCTCATGAATATTAGGGCTAGAAGTGAGTACTCTCTCACTGATGTAATTAACTGTGTTTACTCTTACACTGTTAGATCATTTGGTCTGTGCATGGATGTTTATTTCACTCATTTGCAATTAGATGAATCTTGAAGGTGTTGCTTTCATTTCAGTTATGCACTGGGAGTTAGGTTATGAGCATAAGAATGGGAGAACTGAACGACTGCATAGGTCCCTGGCACTTCTCTGCTCACTAACTTGACTGTGTTATTCTTGCACCCTTCAGTTACACAGCATGCTTGCTTATGCTTAAAAATCTTCCAATTAGTGCATATATTGATTGAAATAGATTTCTTGATTCAGTCTGGACTGGGCCTTGACAGAATGGGAATCTTGTGTAAATAAGTTCCAGCTAACAGTACAATCACTCTTAATCACTTGCCTGAATGTAGACATCGGAAACTCTATCTTTAAGAAATGTGGATATTCGTGGAGAATGCTTAGTTAATGGTTCTTCACCCTTACATATGGGGAACATCAAGAAAATACTCTATTAGCTGCAAATGTAGACATACAAGTGGTAGAAGAACTATATTGGATTATAATGATGATTTAGTTTAGCATTATCTATGACTGAGTTGTTTTTACATTATGCACTGCTGATGTTAGAAAAAACAGTGTTCGGTGAATACAAAACTATGCTAAACAAGAACTGCCTTGCAATCTTGACACTATCAAGTATATGATACTTTAGGAAGGCAAATGTACCACTGATGTATGTTTTCCTCACAATGACTGTATGAAAGTCATGTTAAATAACCTGGAAACGAACATGGTGGATCCAGGCATTGCCTATCAGTGCTATACAAGCAATTAACACTCTCTTTTACTAATGTGTATCACTGTTATGAAGGAACTACTGTTGGTTCTTAATATCTGGAATGATAATTCAATTTCAAGACCAGAATGGTACGGTCCTTGTTGTATGTGCAATTGAATAAAAGAATCCTCTAATAACGTATAAAAGATGGTTTAATAATGATACCTGCCAAGCTCATAATACTCTCCAGGCATCTATAATCTAGGTTAGAAGTATATTGTTGACTTTGGGTCTGCTCCTAGGAAGTTGCATGGGTTTCTCAAAGAAGATGAATAAGAAATAGTGTTATCTTTGTTTCCAAGTAAATGGTTGATAAGACTAAATTGTATGTTTTTGTCTTGTAGGTGTATGAGAGGCATAGGCGTTTTTTAATCACTGTATTCCTGCTTTACAACTAAATTGGTGGTGGTATAAGGGTTTACTTGAGCATGACTGTGGTATAATGTTGGAAACAAATCTTGCATGGAGATTAGACTGATAGAACAAGCATAAAAAACTTCAAGCTTAATGATTACCAGCAGTTATGATTCATGCTTATGAAAACTATTCTGAAACAATTATTGAAATTGAGGCTTTCTGACTAACAGGTGATATGGATTGATTCAGATTTAAATTATTACATGATAATTGATTTTCGATACCATTGGATAAGAGTAGATTGGAGTTATTAACTACCTAAGAAGATGAATCAGAAGTTGCTTCCCTTCATAGCACGCTTGAGGGGGAACCCCTACTAGCAAAAGAAGGTAATGACTGATTGACCCGTGAATCAGCTCCCAGGTGGTCTTAATCATCTCCAAACCTAAACTGTATTATGCTTTGAATAGTTCACTTTATGAGCTATTCAGCTATCTCGATTGATGAATGAGACTTATTGCTAATAAGCTGAAAACAATTATGGCATGAAATTTCAGGATGTTACGCCTTTGTGAACTCTTGATGAATTAATAATAGATGGTAGATAGTTGTCTCCCTACATCATACGTACCGCTGTACTTCTCTTGAGTAATAAAGCAATATTATCAATGTTTCCTATATTCATGTGACTATCAACCAATTTAATCAATTTAAGGTTAGTGTTCTACACAAGAAGTCATTTATTCATATCGCAGAACTTTCAACCAAAAATTAAAACATTGACGCCGATGATGGACAAGTAACTACCCCCGTTTACCTCAAATTAAAAAGGTTTTTCGAAGAAGAAGGGGAACAATGATGAGCCATAGATGCATACCAATGTCAAATACTACGATATCACTGAGAAACCTTTTGTCGACGAGGCCTCCGAACAACACTACCATCGACTTACCGACTCTCACGGCCGAGTGCCCACTGAATGCATTCGAATTCGACTCAATTCAGTTCAAATACAAACCAGACCATATCAAGCAGCAATATGCAATTAAAATGATGCAGCTCACCTGCGAGGCTGGGGAGGTGTTCCATTGAACTCTGATGCATTTCCCTGCACCCACTGCATCTTACCCATATTCGCCATTGACATTGCAGTGAAAATACTCAATAAGCTGCAAATGTTTTCTGTTTGCTTTATCCCCAATGGAAATTTCTTGCCCCGCGAATGACGTTAAACGATGAGTAGAAGAAGAACTAGAAAGAAATTTTAGCGTCAACGAGACTACCAAAGATAATCAATGGGACTCCTGATCTTGCTAAAGATTCAGATCCCTGTTGCTGAGCTTGATAATCACTCCCCTGTTTTTTCTACCATATTTTTGCTGAAAATATCTTGAAAGGATGCACCAACCACCGTGCTAGCAAACTGGACCTAACATCCTTTAAGCATTACACTCTAACATGAAATGTTTATTTGACTCAACTGCGTCAGATGCGCAATAAGACACATTCTCTCTTCCCATGTCTCTTGAGGTCTTTTCCATCTTGTTCACTCCTAAAACGATGTGAATTAGTTCTCAATTGGGCTATGAAGATCTTTGTTTTCCACTGGATATTAGCCCCTATAAAAGCCTTTTGTTGATGATAGTATAAATCATCATAAACGAATGAAAGATTTTACAATCTAAGAAGCAATTCCAAGATGCACTTAGAGGCACACCCAACTTGGGGTTCTAGCGGTTAGAAGCCATTCCAAGATGCACTTAAGAGGCACACTTAAGAGGCACACCCAACTTGGGGTTCTAGCAGTTAGAAGCCATTCTAAAATGCACTTAAGAGGCACACCTAACTAGGGTTCTAGCAGTTAGAAGTCACTCCAAAGTACACTTAAGAGGCACACCCAACTTGGGGTTTTAGTTGTTAGAAGTCACTCCAAAATACACTTAAAAAGGCATATCGAATTTGGGGTTTATGAACAAATATTTTAGAGAATGTGTATCAGGGTCAAATATAAGTGTTTGCCCTATTTATTTGAGCACATAATATATTTGTTAAGAGTGACTTTCTAAATATTTTGAGTTTATTTAGATTTTTTTGGTTGGGAGTTTGATATTGCAACACCTAATTTTGGCGTGCAGGGAGTTATTAGTTATAAAAATGTATTTTATTTTTAGGGAATTGATATATTTGTCAATTATATGTCTAGATTAAAATTGTAGTGGCATGAATGAATGTATGAAAAATTTTAATAACGTCTACGAGACCAAGAGTCGCAACAAATGTGTTCAAAGCTATCACAAGATTTGTCATATTAATTTTGTGTAGAGTCCATTCTTTATTTGAGGATGGAGCTTGATTAGAAGATGTGTTGTTTTGTTAAGCTTTTCTTCCTCAAATAAGGATGTTTAATCATTTACTTTGAAGTTATCCTCATATTTGATGCGGATGCCATTATAAGTTGTGTAGTTCATGATGTCATGTCATTTTGTCTCCATAAATGCCCATGTTACAAAGAATGCATGTTCTCTTTCCCGACTCCTCCTTTGGCGATGTCTGCCTACCGGTTTGACACCTAAGATGATGGGAACTAGTCCTTAACTAAGTCATCAATATTTTTGCCATCCACTTGATTTATGCCCTTAAGAAGCCCCTTTCTCCATGGTCCCAAGTTGGATTAAATGCATTGATGTAATATTCTCTCTTTTGCCCAAAGTTGATGTGTCCACACTATCCTAAGTGTTTCCCTCACATACTTTTTTATTTCTTCATTAGTGTTTGGACACTCTTGAATGTTGATGTCCTATTACTCATTCAGTTTTTGAACATTTGTTTGAAGTGTACTTCTTCTTGTCAAGGTCTTCTTCTACTACCATTTTAGGAAACTGATGAGACTCCATGCTTTGTGTTTTTTTCAAAAAAATCTTAACAATTGAGTCATCGTCAATGTCTCTAATAGGAAATTCCTTGTTTCAACCAACAAAATCTCATATGCAACTGACATTTTTATGCTGAGGTGCTCTTGGATTCTCTCTATCTACCACCAATTGAGATCTGGCACGTTATTGTGCCAAACTTCACACTCGTAAAGGACCACTGACATGAAAAGCAAGCTGAACAAATTTTTTTTTAATTTTCCAATCCTATAATTATAAATTCTTAAATTTATTTTGTAATGAGTATAACACCTTCCACCCCCTTCAAAAACAAATTCTCTACAAGATTCCCAATTACATGTAGACACTCAAATTTAGCAATTTACTCTTTGACGTTGTTGGTTTTGACAATGCACTCTTGGTAAGATAAACACAACCTTTCTATTCCCACTTGGTACACCCTGAGGTCTCTTGCCTAGCTTGTTTAATCATACACGTTGATATGTTGATTGATTATGAGATTTCAATGCATAAAATCCATAGAGAAATCCCAACTGACAAGATGCAAACTCTAGTTTTCATGTTTCTCATCCCTGGCCAAGGTCATAAATTTTGGTCAGAAATTTATATCCAGTCTTGACCTATTTGTACAATTTTGCACCTGTATATGCTCCATCTTTGCTTCCAATTTCACATTTTCGATGGGTCTTTTACTCCCTTTGGGTCGGTCTTTCTTCGATAATTTACCTTCAAAACCCTATATAAGAAAATTAACATTACCTCATTTGACAACCTGGAAATGATATGGCACTACATAGATACACTCACTTCCGAAACTTGCAAAAGGCACCCAAGGCTCCCTAAATCTCATTAAAACTCATGAACACTAATTCAGGCAGGAATCACTAGAGGTATGAAGCTTCTTATCAAGTCAAGGATTCAACCTCTCTCATCTGCAAGCATTCAAACATTCCTTCTCCAAGTATTTTAGTAAGAGTCAAGCTCAACTCAAGCATTGTTAAAGAGGTTGCCAAATCTAGTTGTATGATTGACAACTAGTGTTTGATAGGGACAAACATTTTCAAGTAATTAACACTTCTAGAACATTGCAAAGCCAAAATCCAAGTAGGTCTAAGACCGTACAATAGGATCAAGACTGTACAAATGGTCCTGACAGAGTTGTACAGTCCTCCTCTAGGATAGTTTCCATTCATAGTTCCAGAAATGAAGCATCGTCAATCTCAAACCTCCTATTTCCAACACTTTGCACACCAAGAACTTCTCAAATCCATTTATAAATAGCTAAGTACACTCATCCCCTTGTGTTTTCAAGTCCATATCTTGTTTCATACATTAGTTGCAAGTATTAATGTGGTGTTGTGATATTGAATAATTAGTTTTGGAAGTTAATTAATCAAAATAACCTCTTATAGCTCTCTTTATATTCTTTAGTATACTTAATTCATTGATCTAGATTTCATATAATCTAATAAGGGTATAAACATTTTGGTGAACCTGATTCATGATTCGACTTGAGCATCAAGCCTAAATGCCTTAGGGTTCCTCTGTTTTATCTTATGCTCTTTATTTTAGGCTCTTGTTTATTATATTCTTGGTTACAATGATGTCTTCCTCATAAGATCAAACCATATCATTCCTTGAATATATAAATCAAAATCCTGCTTGTATGGATGTACTCCGTAAACTCTTTGAAAATACTCAAATTCATCCTAATACACTCGTTGAGCATGTTCAAGCTATTCTTCAAAAGGCTCTCTCTTTCCATATTGATGGTCATCCTATTGCACTTTCTCCAACCACTAGTTAACAATGGGATTCCTTTATATGTCAAAGTATTTGTCTACACGACTCTGGTCAAACATCTTCTTATTGACACGACATTTGACCTCAATGTTTGCAACATTTTCGTTTATCCATGTTTTGGGCCTCTTTTTCAAGGATCGTTCTCCTTATCATCGTAGCATTCATAGATCTAACAATATCCCTCACCAAATTCTTAGTTCTATCATTGCTTTAATCCAAACTGGCCTAAGACCTTTGACACTCTTGATTATGGTGCCCCTGATGATCCTAACTATAACATCCTCATTGGGAACCCTTGGTTACCTATTACAACCATCACCTTAGCATCTGTTACTCTGACATTTTCTCATCAAGGCTCTAATTATATTTGCAAATGGGACCCTTCTGATTTTAAATTCTATGTTCTTTGACAACAAGCATCTATTATTGATCATACACCATCTCTTCTTGTTACTCCATCTATACGACATTTCACACATTTATCTGATGCTCCACATATTGTATTGAAACACTTATGTATGTGCAACCTTGTGTCTCTCCCTTCATTGTTTGAGGTTGATACAAGATCTTCTTTATGCACACACTTTCGAGTGGGATATCCTCTCCAAATCCACTATGAAATCCACTCTTGCTCTACATTTGGATCACTCACTCAATCTGATCCCTTCAGTTGTTCCTCGTACTTTGCCTCCCATAACTACATCTATTGCACCAATGATGATCGGTGTATCTCATATTCCACTTCAAAATGTTACCATGATTGTGGCCTTCAAATTAGTTACTTTGCACAATTCTAGATACACATCCAATGATTGTATGCCTCTTGAGTTTCACAACCCCACTTATGCCACACTTAATACCCAGCCTTCGTGTTCCACTTTACCAGTTATGTTTCATATTAGTGATAATCCTCTCATGGTTCCTTTTATAGATCTCATGAAACTATATATATTGTTATACTCTATTTCTATGGGCACTCCCATCTCTACTAATCTACATACTTTTAACACCCTTGTTAGAGATATACATGAATATCTCTTACCCCTACAATAAGGTCACCTTAATTTTTCTCATATATCGATCTCTACTCAGTTATTTTATGACACATCTTCACCCACCAAACCCACTAATATGTTGCATCATACTCCCAATGCATCCACCACATCGTTCATGATATTATTAGTTCTTTTGCATCATCTCCCTTCAACACATGGCATGACCCCTTCCCTGATTATCACACCACGACCATAAGCTCTATCACTATACAATCTACTTCATGGCTTACTGCCATCACCTATTTTTCATGATATAGTGTTGTGTCCCTGGCCTATGAGTTTCACTAGGTTATATCCTTCTTATGACATTTGATAGCTTTGATACTACCCCTCTTCTTGTACATAGATAACCATTCAAAACTCCAAAAACATTGACATAGTTTCATAATACAAAAAATATTCATGTATTTGTAAAAATACAAAATCAAGAAATGTACATTTATCTTGAGTTGTTTGTAATTTACATTATATGTATTTTGTTTGTCAATTTGATTGATAGATGCCACGTCTCTTTATTGTTTACACACATGCGTTCATGTGGTATATTGAGCTTGATATGGGACATACACAGAGGGGTACATAATGACAAGTGTTGGTTAGCCCTTTACCTAGACTTTTTATATATCTAAGGGCATCTATTATAAACTACACACAAGTGTTATTATTCTATTATACCACTTTTATACTTCCTCGTTACGTTTGATTATATATATTGTGTACATGTTATCTTTTGAGCTAGCAGGACTAACATAAGTGTCTTGTACAGCGTTGACACCTCTTACTCCACTTGTTTCTTTTTGTATCATTTCATCATGCTCTGACACTCTTATGTTTCATACTTGTTTGTTATATTGTGTGTTGCTACTTGTTTGTTTTGTTGATTATGGCTTGTATTCCTTATGTGTTTTGTGACACTGTGGGTGTCCATGTTCATGGCTCTATGCCTATCTTGTGTTCTCTTATTTTTCAGCCTACAAGCCTTGATTGTCTTATGACACCACGGGTGTCCCATGTTTGAGGATCTACACATTTTTGTGACACTTTTTGCATACTATTGACTTTGATTTCATTGGTGTTGCACTTATTTTCTTATACATGTATTATTACTATTATTGTCCATGTCTCTAATGTTTCTATTTGTTATTATTTATCTTGTTGTGTGTTAGGGTTTTCACCATTCACAAATATCTTTTGTAGGTATTGATTCTTCAAGGTGGCCACCTCTTCAACATATTACACTCTTTTATAGCTTCTCAAACATCTAGTGCATGGGAACACATCTATTATTTTGATCCACGTGCTCAACCTGGTTTTTCACGCATGCCTTAAAAGAGGGGGCATTCATTCGGGTGTATTTTACACTTACAAAAAACACATGTAGAATTTTGAGATAATATATATGTACAAATATATTGCATGTACTCATAAAAAACTTCAAGTACAGAAATCCAAAAAACCATGCACATGTTCAAAAATTCCATCATGTTTAGGAAATCGTGGATGGTTTTGACCTTTGTATGATTTTTCCTAGGGGTGGCTACATTAACTTTCTCAACAGTTTCATATTTTCACCTACAATTACACATTTTTAACACATTTTCATATCCACGTCACTTAGTAAAAAAAAAAAAGTTGTTAACACATAAAAGTTGCACCCTCTTAATGATCATGAATGATCATCAAAACTTTTAGTGAACTTGGGATTATATTTAAAGTGTGGAACTTTTCTCCTTAAGACAAACCTCCAGAGAATGTTGGTTCCTTCTCTCCTAACTTAACACACATAAACATAAACTATCAAACTGCAACTAAATCTAAAACCATAACTAAAACATATAGGATCCAGGGTAGAGAAGAAAGGGGGAAGGCTACAAATGAAAGAATGGCGATGCGCCAAAACCAAGATATGGTTCAAATCTCACTAGGAAGACACAAATCAACCACATGAGCAGATATTTAATAGAAACACACAACTTTGAAGATCATGAATGAATAAAACTCAAATAAAACAAGAGGGTAAGCATCCACAACAAATGGAGAACATTCGAAGGGAAAATAACCATAGATGTATTGCATTTAATAAGTATCCATCTTTTTTACAAAGTAGAGGTTAGATATTTCATGTAAAATGTGAAGTTGCAAAGGTCTAGAGGCAAGAAAATGCATTACTCCAAGGTAGAGCACGTGAATTCAGTAGAAAGGAACATGTTTCCTATGCCAAAGCACTTATATTTATACAATACAAGAATGGAAGAGAGGGAGAGACAAGAGGGAAACTCAAATTTGGATTTTTAATGAACGAGGACAAATCTATCATCCACAGATCTCATCGATATTAATCTCCCCAAAAAATTGTTGTTTCCTTACAACACGACATCGGGATTTGTAGGCGAGGGCATGGGCGTTATTTGAGCTTTTACTCCAGGTAGGTGAGGTGGTTGGGTGCTTGAATACGAGTAATTACATGTTTCCTTTATTACTCTTGAATTCTCATGGTTTTCCTCCAAAACTTCTTCCAATCCCACAACTCCACACTCAAATGTGAAGTCCTTGAAAAATATGAAGCTAATACAAAAAATCTTGTTGAAAACATAGTTCCCAATCGAAAGATATGACCAAAAATTGGGTTCGCCTTGTCCTGTAGCTTTTCCACAACATTTTGTGGGTTCCTTTGAATTTTTCTTTGTTCACGGGAATTTTATTTGTTTGGCAGCATTTAACATTATTAGGTAGCATTTTAATGTTTGGCAGATTTTATTTGAAACCAAAACCCGCGAAAGACTACCACCTTGTTGCGCGAGTTTAAATGTTATTTGCTTGTCCCACAGTTTTGCATTATTTCTGAAGTCCATTTGTTTATTCAGTGAGTTAAAGAGAACTTGGGGAATGTCATTCCTTGAAAATCCCATAGAACACTCAGTTAATGTTCTGTGGCTTCAAAATTTGGCCACGTATAACTTGCTTCCCTCTAATCTGTGGCTCCTCGTGACATGTTCTCTTTGCATTGTGGCCTATGTAGACCGACCTCAACCTTTGTTATGTGGTATTTGAAACTGGTACTTCTTTCCTTTGTTCTGCGGGTTTGGAGAACCTGCTGAACACAAGTTTGTATATTCTGTAGAACACTAAAATATAATGTTTTGCAACATTACTAACCAAAAATTTGCTTAAGTCTTTTCCTTCTTCTGCGGTGTTTCCAACCTTGTTTCCTTTGCATTACGACCTCTCCTAAGCCCAAATTCTACCTAACTCTTGATTTCAATTTCCCGTTATTCCACGGGTTAGGAAAACCCGTGAAACATTACATTCCTGAAGTCCACGGAAGACTAAGTCCTTGTATTCTGTGACTTCTTGAGCAAAAAATTTTCTGAGTCCAAAATTGATATTTTAGGTTGTTAAGATAACACGAGGGTTGTTTTGGACAACAATTTGACATCTCAACAGGGATATCTACCTTCTAGAGATATGATCATTTGCCTTTTTTGTAATCCAACGGGCATGGAGTTAGCTCTTAAAATTTGAAAATATGATCATGGAACTTAAAAATTTCACCCCTGAACTTGCATGAACTCAAAAAAATGACCTGTAGTTGTTATTAAAGATTAATTTTTGGGTTTTGTGGATGAAACTTGCAAAATATCCCAAAATACCTTGTCTTTTCAATAAACCTACTCCAAATTGAAAATGCAATGACAACCAAGGTGCACAAAAACTATATACAAACTATGAAAATCATCTAAGTTGAGACATGCATAGTGTGCACAATGCACTTGTTGTAAAACAAAAATACAAATACCAACAAAACACGTTCTCAATAGCACTTGGAAGGACTGAAACTAAACTAATATGAACAAGGTAGAACCTTTGCTTCAAAATCAATGCTTAAATTAGATTCCATTGATTGGAATAATAATCTCTTCTCCATCTAACTTTGACAATTGGAAAGCATTGTGCAACTTACAACATGAGATAACATAGGGGATGCTCCAAATAGCATCAAACTTTGAGTGCCTTCCTAGTTTGGCTTTGTCTTGATCCCATTTAAGAATGAGATCCCCTTATTGAAAGATTTTAGCCACTACTTTCCTGTCAAAACACTTATTCACTTGAGCTTGATTAAACTTCGTTGTTTGCATGTCTTGACTCCCTAATTATTCTAATTCCATAACCTCTACATATCTAGTTTCCATGGCCTCTACCTCAAAAATTTCAAGTTGGGTAATGAGCCCTAAAGTTGGTAACTCAAGGGATATTGACAACTTTACTTCATTACCATAAACTATCTTGTAGGGTGAGCTACCACTTGATCTCTTAGGATTGATCCTATCAACCCACAAGGTTGATTTCAGTTTTGTATACCATGTTCTTTGATTTTACTCCAAGGTCCTTCTTATAACCCTTAAAAGGCTCTTGTTTGTTGACACAACCTGCCCATTGCCTTGGGGTAGTAATTTGAATATGTGCTCAAGTATATCTCGCTCTTGACAACCCAATCAGTGATTATGGTGCCAAGGAATACCAGAGAGTTATTATAAATGATTGTGGAAGGAGCACCAAATTTGGTCACAATACTTTCATAAAAATCCAAGATGTTGGTTTCATTTGTTTCATTCAAAACAACCATCTTTATCCATTTGGTGAAGTAATATGTGGCTATAAGGATCCACTTGTGACCCAAGCTTGAATGCGGATTGATTACTCCAATAATATCCAACCCACGTTGCATGAATGATTAATCTACAAATATGGGGTGCAGTGGAAGAGTTGTTAGTCTCTTTTTGTCTGTGAAGAAGGTACATTTTTTATATTTTTTAACCCATGCATGACAATCTTTGAAGAGATTGGGCCAATAATAACAACCCTTTATGATCTTAAGGGTTTTTTTCCTTGGGGAAAATTTCCCTCGTGCTTCTCCATTATGAAATTCATGTAAAACTTTCTCAATCTGGTTTTCCTTAATGTACCTCAAGAGGACACCATTAATATATTTTCTAAACAAAAGCCCATCAATAAGAACATAAGGAATGGATTGGATCCTAAAATACCTACTTTTGGCTTTTCTCAAGCATTGAGGACATTGGATTGTTTGGAGGAAGTGCATTATATCATGGGTCCAAAAAGGAATGATTGCGGCATCAGCTGATTGTTGATCATGTTGGAGCATTAGGAAAACCTCCCTTTCAATCTGTAGATCTTAAACTAGTTGCTTACATAAACCTTTTTCCCTAACTAGCTTAGTCACTTTGATGCCGACATCATATTCCATCACTTTGGTTATCCAACTAGCTCTGTGGTTAAGCTCAGCTAGATTAGTGGCCTCCTCACGAGCAATGAATAAAAGAAGATCTAAATCTTTCATATGTTTAGCAAGATGAGTATTGCGATCACGAAGGTCTTCATCAGTAAAGGGTGGATAAATTTTAGCCATGTTAAGAAGATTATAATATGCCTAGAAGCAAGAGTGTGTTCAAATGATGGGTTTACCAAATGATTTAATAAAATATATTTATTAAACCCTATTACAGAGTAACTGATGTAAAATATGATATATAGTTGTTATGTACAATGCAACACAAGAAAATAAACATGTATAAAACCCTAAGCAAGAGATTTAGAAAGAATGACTTATCTGATTTACACTTAATCTGAAAGTGATCTAAACTGGAAAAAATATTAAATAGGAGGTGAAAAATGTAGTAAATGCTTAGGATAAATTTGTTAGGAAATTATTTGTTAATGCTCCATATGTTTACTATATGGTAAAATAAATTATATTACGATTAGTTAGTATATAGGTTAATTTTTTTAGTTGTTATATAAGTGATTAATAGTGGTTAAAACCACTATGTATTTAGGGAGATTTGTTATAAGAAGTTTCCTATTTCATAGGAAACATCCTCCCTATTTAATTGGTATCAGAGCATTTTAAATCCTCTTTCTGTGATGGTTTTTTGAAGTATAACCAAGGGAAATTTTGCTATTTGTTATTGCCCTCTATATACATATTTTTTATGGAAGGATTTTAGAATAGTTTTTTTACTAGCAGTTTGTCTCCTCTATTCATACATGTCATTTATGTTGTCATAAGATTTTATTTGCATTCCCTTCACATTCGTTTCCTCCTACTTCTAAGACTGTCTATCTCATCAACAGTTCAAGAACTTAGCTTCTCTTGATCCATATGTCTACATTTCCGTGCAGTCAAAAATCTTTGTTTTGATCCTACAATATGTGTTGTAATTTAGGACTCCACTAGATCATATCAAATTCATTTATCTACTTGGAGATTCTTGCAACAAGTTTATTGATCACATTTACATTTGAGGAGCTTGGAGCTTGGAGACTATGTATCATGACTGCATATTCTACCTAAATAACAAGTTCATGCCTAGGTTGCATCTCCACAGCCAAATCTCAAGAGCTATTGTAAATTCCAACTTGTAATTTTCTATAGAAACATTGGAGCATCTTGATATTTTGTGTCTTTCTTGAGTAGAGGACGTGGCCCACCTATCTCTTTGTAGATTCAGTGACGTCACGTGCCTTCCAATCATATCACGTTGGAGCTCTCTCTCCACACCACTGTTGTTGATGTATTTTTATTTGGAAATAATATAACTATAAGATCCATTTTTTAAATTGTCATTGGAAGCAAAAAATAGACAAAGA
This sequence comes from Taxus chinensis, assembly GCA_019776745.2. NCBI lineage: Eukaryota > Viridiplantae > Streptophyta > Pinopsida > Cupressales > Taxaceae > Taxus > Taxus chinensis. The sequence goes on along the minus strand of CM034146.1, from coordinate 348,402,406 downwards.
GAAGGCCAGATCGATTGACTTAATCCTACCCTTTTTTTCCCTCGATGAGATGGATGATTAATAAGGGTTTGAGGTTTGAGAAATCGGTGGATCGAGAAGGGCAGGCATAGATATGCACCGAAGGAAATGTTTTTCAATGTCCAAGCTCAAGCTGGATTTTTACTTGACAACCTCCTTGCATTAATCATCCATTTTGCACGTGCACATCTTCACCATTGTGAGTCAATTTTGTCTTTACTGTATCAAGATTCGATTAAGTTTCATAATTTTGTTTTTAGTATTGTTCACAATATTATAAGTATAATTTCATAACGAGATAAAAAAAATTTGTTTTATGGTTGAGTCATATAGTATGTTCTATAGGTGAGTCTTTTAAGTTGTTAGTATATTGAGTTATAGTCAAAGTCAAAAGTTGTCAAAATAAAGTATCATTTAGGCCTAGGCTCTCATCAAAATTAAGAGTCAATGTAAGCTTAAAAGTATATTAAATAATGTCTTGGTCATTTTGTAGTCATCAAATCATTTTGTTAAGAGTCATCAAGTATTGTCATTTTGAGAGTTAAAATAAAAATATTGTAAAAAAAATTGCGTCACTTTTTAAATAATTTGATGCATTTTTGCTTGTACGCGACGTCCATCTTATGGGGATAAACTGTACAATGAACATCATGATCAAATTCAGCTGAGTTAGCAACGTCACATTGGAGGACAGAGGCATCGGAGGTTGGAGGTCAATTAACAACCTCTCGTCAGTCACCAACGACGGGGCGGCATGAAGATTTGGTGGCACATTCTGTTTCAGTTGTGTGTTTGCTTCCAGTTGTGTGTTGTGTGTTCCATTTTTCTTTCCGTTGTGTTTTTCAGAGTTCCAGTTTTCAGTGTGCTTTAGTTTGCAATGTTCCTATTTGAACAAGTGAAATTTCACATTGAGGGGGGAACATGATCCAATGTTCCATTTCTAGTTTGTAATGTGTGAGTAGATTTTCCTATGTTATTCCCTGTAGTGAAATGTGACGAGGACTAATAATATTACTTGGCACATCATGATGTGATTTTAGGTAAACCAATTGAAAACCTTCATTTGTGGTTTGTGGTAAACCAATTGTAAAATCACCATTCTTGGTTATTGGTAAACCATTCAAAAAACCATCACCTTGTGGTTTGTGGAACTCCAAATGTAAAACCAACATTCTCGGTTTGTGGTAAACCATTTTCAAAACCATCCTTTAGGTTTGTGATCATCTTGTGAAAATCACTAGATCATGAGCAGGTGCAAGTACAAAGGTAGGTTTTCCCCATGTTCGCACCAAGGGGGGAATGTTAGGAAACTATTTGTTAGTGCTCCATCTATTTATCATGTGGTAAAATAAATTATATTATGGTAAGTTAGTATATAGGTTAAATTTTTTAGTTGTTATATACGTGATTAATAGTGGTTAAAACCACTCACGTATTTAGGGAGATTTTTTATAAGAAGTTTTCTATTTTATAGTAAACATCCTCCCTATTTGATTGTAACCTATGATGTTGAATCAATGTACAATATTATTACTATGTTAATTATCTACAAAATGAACCAAATTATTAAAATTCTGGAACCCATGGATGGAGTTGGACATGGGCACCCACGAAAAGACATGGGTGCTTGGGTGCTGGAGATTGTTACTGCTCACCTGTGACTATGCAAATAGCTAGAATCTAATTTTTAATGTGTCACACATGTGTCACAAATATTCCATGTTGATTGTTTGTGTGTGTCTCTTTGATAGCCGAGGGTACTTGTAACCTAAAAAATAGATATCACATGTAAAAACCCACAAACCACATCAAATCCCAAAACAGAAAGATGCAGAATGGCGAGTCAGATTGACCCTGAAATTCACCCTGAGAGTGAAATTACAACCGAGTGTTGCACTGTATATCAGACTCCATGTAGTTCTTGTGTGTGTGTGTGTGTGTGTAAGAATGATGCCCTAATATTCCCTTGTGCAAGTGCACTTGATAGTAGGCTAGATCTATAATATAGAAATATATAACATGTGTGGATGAAATATAGTTAACTTCCAGTTCCTATGTTATGTATGTAGAAAATACAGTCCCTTATCCCATGAATGGATGCTAGATGGATACTTCAAAGTGCTTTAGGTGCCTTTTGGATGCAATCTTAGGTGATGGTAATAATGCTTAGTGATTGGTCCTTGATTTTGGTCACATAACTATGTATTTATATGATTCCCTTATTTGAGTTTTGTAATTGACAACTGGAAGGCCGACCCATAAATGGAAATGATGCTCAAAAGATAAAAATAGTCCCAAAATAAGCGAGTAAGGTGGAAAAGGATCAGGGGCACCCAGAGGGGACCAAGATGCCTAAGCACTTATGTCTTGGCTGGGAGCTAGTGTCCAAAGTCATAAAAGATAAATAAGTAAAATACCGACTGGGTTGTAGGGTGTGTAAGACAAAAGAGGAAACAATAAGAAAGCAAAGAGGCCAAAGATAGTAATCAATTACTAGTTTTCTTGCTTGGCAATTATATGAATTCTAGTATGCTTTTAGGAACTGATTTTGTGTCGACAGGAATTGTGAACGTGTGAAGAAATGACCTATCTCTCTCCCCCTTCCTATCTTTATCTCTTTTTACTCTCTATTTCAAGTTTCTTGAAATTATGGATGTGTGGATTTTATGCTTGAGTGTAGGGGATTTCCATACCAGTTCTAAGACTGACCCTGTGTTGGTTGCAGGTACTCCGAACAAGAGGAATTCATGATGTGATATGTTGTATTTAATGAGTTGTCATTATAAAGTTATATTCATTTTGCAATATGTGTATTACCTTAGAATAATGATTTGTAGTGTTGTTTTAAGAATTTTTCTTTGTACATTTTGAAAACGAAATATTAATGTGGTTATATTTTATAAGTATCGAAATAGATGTGAATTTGTACTCAAATGTTGTACCTATGTTGTACACATATTAAAATAATCTTTTACTGTGTTAATTATTGATTTATCTCCTTAACATTCATAATGATAGGTAGAATCTCATCTTACCCAAACTATTAGAAAAAAATGAGTTTATAATCCCTATCGTACTCTCTCCTCCCAATTGAGCCTTTGCAAGGTATAAACATTGATCATGTTAATAAAGTAATATAATCTCATTAATCATCTTATTATTTTGCACCTAAGAAAAGTATTACTAAGGATCATTCCCTTAAGTATTTTTTGACGCGGTGAATATACCTTGTGAGCCCTGTCATTTTTGGGTGAGCAAGGCCAATATGTCTAGGTGTTGTAGGTTTGATCATATCTTGTATAAGTTTAATCCCCATGTGTGTAATTTTCCTTGGTACCCCAGTGGGTGGCCAAAGCCTTACAAAGATAATTGATGGCTTCACCTACGATTGATCTCGTGTGAGATCTAAATTATGCAAGTGGAGGCTATGTGTCAAATTACATGCACACTAAACCTTTGAATTGGACAATTTTATCCCTCTTATATGAAAGTGGTCCTGTACGCTCCCAAAATTGCACGGTGTTATATTGTTGAAAAAAAGAAAATCCCCAATGATGATAAATTTCATTTCAAGATTAAATGATGTATCCAAGTCCAATTTCCTCCTTTTCCGCTTGCTTGTGTGACTTAGTTTACTTTGCTTATTAGGTTTATTTGGCCCAATTAACATTTATCGAAATCTTTGTGCATCCATTATCCTTGATCGTTCCATTTCACCCGAGCGGTTTAGATGGTCGTTCATTACCTTAAACGATAAAATACCCATTGCTCCCTTAGAAGACATTTATTTACCTTGATTTACCTCACATCTGATTTCCACCTATTCTTCCTATCCCCATGTATCCATTGTATAGCCATCTATCCATTTCAATGTGGTTGTCTTGGCAACTCAGGAGGTCACATGCGCCTTGAGTCACATGTTGATTCTTAGGCGTATAGTTACCTTGGTTAGTAGTTATGGATTACCTTAGGTTGATCAAAGATGATGAAAGGTAATGATTTCTAACTCTCTTGTAATGTCTTGTTGTGGGGTGTAGTTTTCCTCCTCGAATGCTTTTGAATTTAGTAGATCGTGGACCTCTCTTAAGGTTATTGACGAAAGAAACCTTGATGCATATTTACTAAACGATTGAAATAGTTATTTGGGAAGCATTTGGAAATGCATAAAATTATTTGGGATGTCTTGCTTGTAATATACCTTTGATACTTGAGTGTCTAAGAGCAATGAAATGAGTTGTCTTGTGCGAGGTCACACTCCTGATAGTATTAAAATCCCTAAGTGTTAAGTATGCGTTACATGAATAAAATTGTTATAAAATTATGTCAACATAGGATCAAAGTAACGGCGTAAATGTAGTTAGGAAAATGGAAAATAATATTAAACTATTGAATTATACCTACGAAAAATGTATTCCCTTTAGCAATGCCAAACCAACTAAAATTCCTAATGTGATCATAAAATGAATGCAATAAAGGAAATTTACACTGGTGATAAAATAACCTATTAAATCGGGAAACTAACTCTAAGACATGATCACATACCTTGTACACATAAATGGGGTTAAGCAATGATGCTAATGAAATAATGAACATGAAGCCTTTAGAATGGAATACTTGGGCGTATGTGGGAATACATTAAACCTATGATCACTCAAGAAGTAGAATTTATGTTTGAAACCTGTAATTAACCTGTAACTGTCAAGAATGAATCCCTAAGATGATCAATTAAAAGTAGAGTGAAATGTGAGATTCGTCACTTTAACTCAATACAAAACCGAGCTATAATGTTAACACAAGTGAAATGTACTCTTCCATGTGTACTATGATTTGTGGAAATAAGGAGTCCTAATTGGAGCAAATGGATTATGAATCACATCATGAATGATGCAGTTAATTAGTTAAATTACATGGTTTGTTGTTATAACTTTAAGATGAAAAGAGTGTACCCTTAGTGTTCAAACAATACCATGAAAAGAACTCAAAATAGGTTCAATTTTGACCTAATAACATTCATTTTTATTTTCGTGAACATTTCCTCCTTGTAATGAAGGTATAATGCCAAAACAGGTAAAAATGGTTCTTAGAAATGAATTATTAGCACAAGTGTCGGTAGACTCATGTGTGTGTAAAATGCTCCTAATGACCATCAAGTTATATAAATTAATTGCGATAAGGGAAACAAGAAAAATTCTAATGGAACCACTACGGGTGAAATGTTAAACGAAAAAAAGAAAAATACAGCCTAGTTTTAAGAGGAATGAAGGGTCACATGTTAAGTGTTCTATAAATAATTAAAATATGATTGTAATAAATATGTAACCATGAAAATGATGTTTCGTGGAAAGTTCCTATCCGTAAGTGTATATTGTAGTGGGATCATTGTTTATACCTTGTAATCCGAGGAAATGTGGTTTTGAGCTGTAGCATGTGTTTTTATGTTATATGTGGGTACATGTTTATGCAAACATCTCATGTGGTGTCATGTATCAAGCAATGTAAGTCAAAAAAATTTATGTTGGTATTTTGTGTGTGTAATTTGTTGACGTGACAAGGATTAAGGATAGTTGTAATGTACTTTAGAGTGTTTTTGGATGTGTATACTGTTGGCTCCCAAAATTTCACCTAAAATTTTGTGTGCCTTGAGGTTATATTTGAGAATATAGGTTCTGATAGCACTTACAAATCCACTTTTCTTAGTATTATCTTTTTATAGGTCCTTATTCATTGTGAAGGTTTGTTTTTCAATGAAATGAGATTCAAGATTAAAACTATATTATTGTTTTCATTTGGCCTTGATGACATGAATTTAGTAAGGAGATTTGTTGGTTTTTTTTCCTTGAACATTTAGAGGGGAACACTACATGTAGATGTTAGTAAAATATTTCATTCATGCATTCATAAGACTATGTGTGTTTGAGCTTAAGTGTGGATATCATTATTAGTATGTTGTTAATACCTTATGAATAAATGTCACCAAGATATAACTCTTGATGATATAACTTGGCCAAGTAGATAGATGACACAATGTTGTCAATTTTGAATATAATCTAGCTTGGATTCTGTGGATAATTATGTCAGATGGTGAGGATAGTTGAGAGGATTTGAGAGAGCATGATACGATTTGCATAATACAAGGATATTTCAACTTGTCTAATGATATATATATGATTGAAATGGTTATAATGATATCCATGAGATAAAAGGTCTATGGGACCATTGAAAACTCAAATTGCTTAAAGATTTATGAGCTTAGTGGTACCTTTTAGAAGGTTGTTTCTCCTCTTGTTGAATTGAGTTGGCATCTCCCCCAACCCTTCTATTTTCCTTCCTCAAATAGCTCTATCTTGGAATCAACTCTTAATTTTGCTTGACATCAACTAATATAAATGGACAAGATAATAGTGTGGCATCCATAATTTAGTTGTGACTCGTACCTCAATATACTCCAATCATAAGTCTTACTCTAGGCTTAAATATGTGGCACTAATTTTAATGGGAGCACCTTATCTAGCCAATGGGATTGAATTTCAGCTGACATATCTCACGGGTCCCATAAAATTGGTCAAACACATTTATATTTTCCTCTGTTAATGTTGTCTCCTACTAAGGGTCGCCAATATACATTCTTGTTGCCTAAAATCCATGAAAGAGTGGTCTATTAATTGTAGATTTCATCTAGAAATATTTGCTACTAGAGACATTCCTGCATTTCAAATACCACCTAATGGAAGTTTATATTAAAGTATAGGTCTTAAAAAATATTTGATCTTTGAACCATTGGGATTACAAGGATTGTTATACATCGCATATTTTAATTTTTATTGTGATATATATTGAGTTGACAGAGTGTAAATGTTTTGCATTTATTGTTTTCAATTTTAGATCATATGAGATTTGTTTTTCTGTGTATCTCGAGCAATGATATTTTTTAGTTTATATGACTTTTAATATTTATCTATATTATGAGTGTTTATTTTATTATTAATTATGTTGATACTTAGGTCGATAGGTGTCCAACGATGGTATATAAAGTGACAGGGCATTATTCTGGAGATAAATAATTAAAGATGGTTTTTAATTTGATATGCATTGTATCGTTCCTTCTTAATATTATTTTAATCATGATATGTTAATGCAGCTAGATTAACACTATTTGTCACCATTTAGTAATTTTACTGCAATATGTTAAATATCTACTATAAAGGTCTTGAGATTAATATATCTCAACAAAAAAAAATTCAATATATGTAATAATAAAAAAGTATTTTTATCACACTTTTTTTCAGTGATAATATTTTATAAAATCAAAATAAATAAAAATAAACAATCGTTGTGGAAGAAAGTAGCTTATAAAAAAATTAAATTTTAGTTGTAATTAAATACAAAAGTGGATGTGAACACTACAGACAAAAGAATTGACCTCTTGCACATTTATTTGTTATTTATTTAATAGTTGTTGACAATTCGTCCACATTAGATGTTATTATTGTATTTTTGTTCTCATCATGTCCCCCTCTTTTGTATTTTTATGGTCCCATTTTTATCTCCCATCTAATTGTTCTAAATTTCTACTTGTATGATGTATGTAGTGTTAACACACTCCTCACCCCTCCTTTTGGGGTTTTCAAAGGCAAGGTGCGTTCCTCCCCTTTTATTTTTTACATTTTGACTAAATTGTATGTTGATTTGGCACTAATAAGCTCCTAATTTAAAACTTAAATGATTGTGAGAGTATCTATGGGCAAATGGAGGTGAAGGAAGTGGTGAAAAACTAGGTGAAGGAGAAAAAACATGTCAAAAAGAACCTAGTGTGCACTAATGGCCAAAGTGTCTTCAAATGTGTCAAAAAATTTATTGCCACACACATAAAAAATAGGTGTTTATATATTAATATAACAAACATGTGTTATAAGAAAGACTATTGGTTTTTTGATTGAAAAACCCACCTTAATTAATAATAGACATGTATTTAATGTAATCTTGGAAACCATAAATTCATTAAAATGAATAAGTTTCAATGTTTATAAATATTGAACAACAAAAACCATATCCACAAAATGTTGATCAAATTAGCTAAACATGGCAAATATGCAGAAATAACATATTGCCCCTACGGGATCACATCCAGGAACATTGGGGAAGCAGTAATCTGACAATAGTAGAGCCCCCACTAAAATAAGGAATTGACAACTAACTAATTTAAAGTAATAAAATTTAATTACTTTAACTTTACAAATTTATTAATTATGAATTAACCTAAGTTAATTCCTAACATTCCCCCCTTAATTCACCATGATCTCAAGTGAACATGAGAGAAATTACTTTTGACCTAGTAATATCAATAACATAATATGTTTACAGTCCAGTAAACATTTATTAGCACACACGTGCTAAAAGAAACCTATTCTAAGATGAATGAAATAACCTTATCACTCCCCCCTTAATTCAATGTGGTCCCTCTAGATATCATCTAAACAAGAGTATCCGGATGAAGGTGCTCCCTCTTAATGGTGTGCAAGAGATGGAATAGGCTCAGCAACTGTCTCTAGATGTCTGGAACCTCTTTGGGTTGGCACATATGCTCAAAAAATAAATGAGCAGTTTTGAATGTTTTGAAAACCTTTGTTGGGTTGTCTCTTGGCTCAATAACACCTATGTTGGGATGTTTCATAGCTAGAAATTGGCACCGACATGAAAAACTACCCTCCATTCACTTTACTCCAATTTGCTAGGAACCTATTGTTGAGAAAACAATGAATAATTTCTAGTGTTTCATACTTTTCCCCCTAAATTTTGAGTGGAAAGCGAAGACAATAAAGCTCCATGAGAATGAAAAAAGATATTTGCACTTTATAATTATAGTGCATTTACAATTTTGTCTCTTCTTTTGTGGAATAATTCCCTTTTGGGGTGCATATTGCGTAAAAAAATACAATTAAAAAAAATCTTTTTACACCTTATTTCAGCCTTTTAGGATTTTTAAAAAATATATTAACACCAAAATATCCCTAAACCAGTTCTATTAGTTTCATATTTGAATGTAGAATTTTACAAAAAAAGTTTCATAATTTTTTGTTTTACGGAATGAGAGTTATGGAAGTTTGACTGAATGTTGCTTACTGTGCAAAAAGCACCTCCTCCCTCCGAGGTAATTTTTTGTGTTTTTGGACTGTTTGTCCTCTTTTGCCTTTACAAAAGTGTGCATAAATCAATTTTTAGACCTAATGGGAGAATTTTTTTGGGGCCCAAATAGGTTTTTTTTGCTAGATTTAGCAGAGGGTTTGGTTATGACTAAGTGGTTGTGAGGACTTTTTCCACCAACATAGTTAGATGTTCCCCTAAAAATGCCTCCAAATTTCTCAAAATAATAAAATGAGTTTCAGGGGGACCTCTTGATATGCCTTCCCAAAACCCTTCCCTCTAACAACCAAAGTGCTATTTGTGCATGCAAATACAAATGGAGGAATTGAATTTGAACAAGGTTTTAAAAATTACTAACCTTTGAAATTGATTTGGCAACATATGGAGAGACCACATGGCATGACATGGGTGATTGGAGGTTTAGGGTTTCCTGGAGAAGAGGATATGTGTGCCTTGTTTTTTTAACCATTGATTATCATGCCGAAGGCATTCGTCCCTCTGAGAATTACCTTGTGGTCATTCATCAAAACAATCTCCACCATTGAAAGCTTGAAATCTTATAATAGTAGCCGGTGCAGATTCGTCATTCATTGATTGAAAAGATTACGATCATCCATGATTTATTTATTTTTGCATTATTTAACTCACAACATAATCCACGCGGTCGACCACTCAACCACGCTACAAATATGTTTTTTCCATACCGTTGTTTTTATGTGTGGGGTTTTTTTCCAGCTGCAACTTCCGTTGATGGGTTAACGATACTGACTCAACCACCCCTCCATATGGGTTTTAAAAAATAAAAAAATATTATTCTTAGGCTTTAAAATATTTTTCATTAAGTTTATGCTCCGTACACCGCATGAAATATATTTTACTCGGACCCTCAGATATATGTCAAAATATCTTCTCAATTTTTCCACCTATAAAAAAATTAAAAACTAATATTGAAATGAAAATCTATATGCCCAAAGGCCTTTTGAAGAAAATTTAAAAATATATACTAGCCTTGTGTATTCATCTTCAATTAAGAAAACGATGATTTATGATATCCTAACCTTAGTTAACAAAGACATTTGTGCCAAATAAGCATGTTCCTCTTGAATGTACCATAATGGAAATGGTAAGTTTAATTACATCACGATATCTTGATAGCCTTGGAAGATCTAGAATTTGGAATTATTTGAGACATTTAGAACTTGTGGTAACTCATCTGTTAGGCCTATGCATTGTGCAATAATTATGCTTTCGAGTGGGAATATTGGTGAGATCATTCACAACATCACAAGGATGTGTTTGCGCTCCTCCATCTATCTTGTGAGATAATATCTCTGCTACATGCTTTTCTATTACGTCATTCCATTTGGCCCTTTTCATACCCTTCATTTTATGTTAATGTACGTGGGAGGTGACATCAACTACTATGACACCATCGGCCCTGACGCCACTTACTGCATCAGAAATCGTCACAGTTTGTGTATCGTTCATGGCGTCCAAATAGTACAATGTTGCCTCCGGCAGCTTGTCACCCACAATAATCGTTGCCCAGATCAAAGTGCATGAAATATATTTTACTCAAACCCTCAAATATATGTCAAAATATCTTCTCAATGTTGCCACCTATCAAAAATTTAAAAACTAATATTGCAATGAAAACCTAAACACCCAAATGTCTTTTGAAGAAATTTTTTAAAAATATCCTTGCCTTGTGTATTCATCTTCAATTAAGAAAATGATGATTTATGATATCCTAAATGTAGTTAACAAAAAAAATTGTGCCAAATAAACATGTTCCTCTCGAATGTACCATAATGGAAATGATAAGTTTAATTACATCACGGTCTCTCGATAGCCTTGGAAGATCTCAAATTTGGAATTAGTTTAGACATTTCAAACTTATGGTAACTCATCTGTTAGGCCTATGCATTGTGCAAATAATTATGCTTTCTAGTGGGAATCTTAGCGAGTTCATTCACAACATCACAAGGATCTGTTTGTGCTCCTCCAACTGTTTTGTGAGATAATATCTCTATTACTTGTTTTTATATTACGTCATTCCATTCGGCCCTTTTCATACCCTTCATTTAATGTTAATGTACGTGGGAGACGACATCAACTGCTACAACACCCTCGGCCCCGACACCACTTATTACATTCTCAACGTCTCTAATTTATCCATAGTCATAGCCCAACACCACTACAAGAATAACCTTTTTCCCCGTCGTCAGCTCAAAAATCATCACAGTCTATGTATCATTCACGGTGTCCAAGTAGTTCAGCATTTCCTCTGGCAGCTTATCACGCACAACAATCTTTTCCTGGATCGAAGCGCATGAAATATATTTTACTCAAACCTTCAGATATATGTCAAAATATCTTATCAATTTTTCCACCTATCAAAAATTAAAAAACTAATATTGCAATGAAAACCTACACGCCCAAATTCCTTTTGAAGAAAATTTTAAAAAATATCCTTGTGTTATGTATTCATCTTCAATTAAGAAAACAATGATTTATGATATCCCAACCTTAGTTAACAAAGAAATTTGTGCCAAATAAACATGTTCCTCTCGAATGTACCATGATGGAAATGGTAAGTTTAATTACATCAGGTTCTCTGGATAGCCTTTGAAGAGATTGAATTTGGAATTGATTTAGACATTTTGAACTTGTGGTAACTCCTCTGTTAGGCCTATGCATTGTGCAAATAATTATGCTTTCTAGTGGGAATATTGGCAAGATCATTCACAACATCACAAAGATATGTTTGTGCTCCTCCAACTGTCTTATGAGATAATATCACGACTACATGATTTTCTATTACGTCATTCCATTTGGACCTTTTCATACCCTTCATTTTATGTTAATGTACGTGGGAGGAGACATTAACTACTACGATGCCCTCGGCCTTGAAGCTGCTTATTGCATTCTCGACATCTCTAATTTTTCCATGGTGGAAGCCCGACACCGCTACAAGAATCATATTTTTCCCACCATAAACTTAGAAATCATCACAATATGTGTATCATTCATGACATCCAAGTAGTATAGTGTTGCCTTCGGCAGCTTATCACCCACAATAATCTTCACCTGGATCGAAGTAATAGACCTCCAAAAAGTCAGTTTTTGTTTCCAAGTTTTACTCAGCTTTGTAGGACTTGGCACGAATCTAACAAATTGTGATGAAAATGTTGAAGAAGCACAAGAAAAACTATTTGAAAAACTAACACAATTCTGATGAAAATTTTAAAGAAGCACCAGAAAAACCATTTGAAAAACTAACGCAATTGTGATGAAAATTTTGATGTTTTGTTCTTGTAGATTTGGTTGGATTCCTTTCATAAATTATTTTTACTTCTAAACATTTTGGATTTTCCCCATTTTTTGGTTTTTTCCCTTTAAATGTAATTCACACTCATGTGAATTATGTGTTCAAGATATAGACGATATAGTGAAGCACAATGCCCTTCCCCTCCCTCAAACCCCTTTTTAATCACCTTTCATCCTCTCCCTCTTTTTCGCTTCCTCAATTTTCAAATCTTTGCCCCATCCCCTTGGCATGTTCATCCTACACTCCACGTAATTTTGATTGCTAGTTGTTATTTGTTTGTAATACTTTTGTTTTAATCCACTTTTGATTTTTTATTACCGTCGCTCGGTGCTTGCTCACAGCTTGAACAATATTTTTCTCACCATTTTGCTTTTCACATGTCACTTTGTTCTATTTGTAGGGAGAAAGGGCTTCCTTGGACACTTGGAGCATGGTGTGAACGACATTTTCCTATATTTGTTTGGCCATTTGGAGGTGTGTGTATTTGGATATCGGTTTGTAACTCGGTGGATGGCTTGGCTCATGGGCTCATAGTGACCAATGGTATTGACTCGTTACACAGCCTATAGATACTCCCAGCTAACCTTGAACTTGATCCAACTCGACTCGCCTAAGTAATGTATGGCTCGGTAGGGATATGCCTATGCTTGGCCAGTGTGTAAATCTTACCACAACTCCCCACTATTAAATTAGTGCACAATGTTGAAAGCTGCCCAATATAAGGAAAGACTTAGTGCATGGGTTAATATCTCAATCCTCTTAACCAACTTTCCCCAACAAGCAACTCAGCCCAATCAACATTTCAATTATATATAGATCACTATGCAACTCGATCAAGGGCTATGCCTGATTATTTTTCTGTGTAGATTCTTAAATCTACAACAACTATGTGCAGAACTCCAAGGGTGTTGAAACAGGGGTAGTTACTTCTAAGAGGCTGGGGGCATTTTTGGTTCCTCCAAGCTCAAACTTATAGCTATGGAACATGAACCCTCTGCAACACACTCTCCTTAGAGGTTCAGGGATCCTCACGACTAATAACCAACTCTAATACCAAATTTAATTCTAGAAAAATTGAATACATTAAAATAAATAAACTACAATGTTTATAGACATTGAAAAACAATAACCATATCCATAGAAAGTGGATCAAATCAGCTAAATATAGCAAATATGCAGAAATAAGATATTGCCCCTATGGTGTCACCATCCAAGAACATCTAGGAAGAGTAATTTGACAATAGTATAACCCCTACTAAAATAGGGATGTGACAACTAATTAATAACTAACTAAGTTAAAGAAATAAAATTTAATTACTTTAACTTTACAAATTTATTAATGATTAATTAACCTAAGTTTATTCCGAACGTTTAGAGACAATTGTATAAATATATTTTTTGTGATTATGGAGCCATGAAAAAGGAGATGGAAGACCAAGCAAGAAAACACACTTATCTTATAAGCAATCAACCATAATATTAGTAAGAGGACCACTTCCATTATGGAATTGCCCCTATTGGCGTAAATATTTTGACATATTGGGGTTTATATATTAGCATGGACCAATCCAACTAACCAACATATGATTGATTTTTCGATTCAATGAGGATTATCAAAGTCCTAGAAGCAATTCCAAGATGCATTGAAGAGGCATATCCAACTTGGGGTAGTTAGTCACATACTTCGATGAAATAATATGTTTTTTTTGAGATTATGAATCCTTGAGGATGATATGGGAAAGCCAAGCAAGAAAACATGTGATCCAGACAACAACCTAGACGAAAATTTTAATGGAGAAACTTCCGAGAGTCGTAAATTTTACATCATAGCTCTGATTGACTCCGTTTAAAATGTGTAGGAAAGCTTCAAACCTATATAACATGGTGAAAGGATGTGGAAATCCATTTGGAAAATTTTGACCCTAAAAAACCCCTTTTAAAGGCCTCAAATTGTAATTTTGGTAGTGTTGTCTAAAAATAGTAATTTCACGAATTTTTCGCATATGTAATTCACGGAATTTGAATCACCTTGTCTCCCTCGAGATTGGTGACATTACAAATTATACTTAATGTATCTTCATATTTATAAAATTAATGTATAAGTAGATGTAACCCGCAAGGGGAAGACACACATATCCTCGCTAAGATAGCTATTGTAATCACATTTTTTTGAGCAATATACATCTCTTTACAGAGATAGTTTTTTTGTTTACATCTCACACAATTATTATTCTATCCTTTAATCCCAAAACCCATGAAAATTGGATCAGAGGTATTAGATTGAAGTTATCTTGAGAGTGTATGATTCCTAGGATGAGTTTGGGATATAAGAATCTTGGGTGGTCCACACAAGATCCTTCAGAATATTTGACTACTCATTACGGGAGACCTTAAATAGCAGAGAACACCAAGATAAATGATCCTCTCAACAAAAAGGTGAATGAATCTCTCATGGAGAAAAAGGGGTAGATGTTACAATAATTTTCCCAGATCCTTCAATAGCTACACATGGGAAATATTTCATCCTCCTCTGCGATCCATCCCTTTAGTGCCCCGACACCCTTCAAGGTTCAAGTAAAATTCGATATTCCTATTTTTAGAGTAAAATAAATTCTGATATATTATAAAATTAGTTGGACTAATTATCCTCCTATTTTTTGACAATAAATTCAATGATAAAGAGAAGATAACATTTTCTCTCTTGAAATCGTCACTTTCTATAAAAAAAAATGATGGGGTGTACGAGAACGGACTCAATAGGGATGAAATGTGCATTGTGGAGGAGCCCACATGGGATGATTTTTTGGATGCCATAAAGGAATAATACTACCCTATTGCATGATATGATTACATGTACATATATTGGCAACAACTCTGCCAAATTAAGGACTAGCCAATTCAAGATTATACTGATAATTTTCACTCTATCTACAAGATTAGGCATTCAAGACATATAACAACACAAGATCCTCAAATATCACAGTATACTACAATAGTACATATGGGAGGACATAGACCTCTTTCAATTTCATACCCTCAGTAAGGCGTAAAAGTTTGTGATCAAGATTGAACAAAAGCATAGAAAGAGAAATACAAAGCACCAACCTCTAAGTGGAAAAAATGATAAGGCCATACCCGAGGTCACGATTGGAAACATAAGGAGTCACATGGAAATAAAAATAGAAGGATAAGACATGGAAGCGGAGTTACCTCCACAAGACTAATCATCATTCCAAGTAAGAATTTCAAGCTATTAAGTTCTTACTTGCCGAGTCATCATCTTTAGCACCCACTACTCCACCGATGACACAACTTGAGGTCACAGATAAAGAAGATGAAATTTTGGATGTTGAACTAGATGTGATCATTACCACCCCACAAATAAATAATATAGATGAGAAGGAAAGTCTATTTCATTCCAATATTTACATAAAGGGTAAGCCTCTACATTTTTATTCTTGATAGTGGAAGTCAAAAGAATTTATTTTTTGTTGATGTTATGAAAAGTATGAACCTTCCTGTAAAATCACATCCCCGACCATATAGTAATAGATGGTTAAATTCAATAAGATATCTCCATGTCGCACAACAATGTATCCTCCCATATGTAATAAAACCCTTATATGATGAATTCCTATGTGACGTTGTTCTATGGGATGTTTGTGATGTGTTCCTAGGCCAGCCATTCATGTGGTATAGACATGGCATCATTGAATCATGACCTCAAAGGGCCACCATTACCATTGGGAGTCAACACTATCAGATAACTGAGGTAATTCCCTCCAACTTTGTTTCCCTCATCAGTTCTAAGCAATGTAAGAATCTGGAGGAGAAAACAAAGCAATTCATCCTCCGGATGATTAGGCTAAAAACTATCAAAAAATTTGTTGTAGCCACCTTGAACACACATTCAGTGTAACAAAATAAGTAAATGGACCAAATCATAGCTAAGTATGATGATCCATTCTAGTCACCCACAGGAGTGCCACTTTAGTGCGAGGTAAAACATGTTATTTATTTGGTCTCAGGATATCCTTACCCAATAACCTTGTATATCACAGGCTAGTCCTTGAAAATGAAGAGATCAAGAGGTAGCTCCAAGAATTGACTCAAAAGGGACACATTAAGTCGAGATATTCACCCTATGAAAGTCCAATTTTGTCTTGGCACAAAATAAATGTGGAACATGGAGACTTTGCATTGACTATCAAACCTTGAACAAAATTACTATGAAGAATCACTACCCCCTTCCAAGGATTGATGATTTGTTGGACCAAGTCCACGGTGTAAAATTCTTCACCAAAATTGATCTTAAGTCTGGCTATTACCAGATTCCCATCAAGCCCACTAATGTCTAGAAGACTGTATTTAAGTCTTGGGGAGGTTTATTCGAATGGTTGATCATGCCCTTCAGACTAACTAATTCTCCTACAACGTTCATGAGGATGATGGATGACATCCAACAGCCCTACACCAATTCCTTTGTGGTTTTCTACATAGATGATATATTTATCTATAGTCAGACATGGGAGAAACATCTACAAAATATTCAAGAAGTAATTTAAACCCTTTGAAAGCACAGGTTGTATGTAAATTTAAAAAAATGCACGTTTGGGAAGAGGAAGGTTCAGTACCTAGGGTAAATTTTGGATGAAGGAGTCCATGTTGACCCAGAGAAAATCCGGGTTATTTTAGAAATGGACTACTCCAAAGATTCTTACAGAAGTATGTAGCTTCTTGGGCCTTGCAAATTTCTATCACCTATTTGTCTTGGGTTTTTCACATAATTATGGGCCATTGAAACAAGTGACTAAAGGAGGAAACATAGGGAAAGACTCCGATGTGAACCCAGGTGTAAAAAATAACATTCATAAGTGGTGGAAGGCTAGAATATTCAAGGCACAAGAAGCTCTCACGGGCTCAAAATGGAGCCTGACGAATAAATGAATAGATGCATCCAAGGCCCTCAAAATAGGAGTCTGTTCATCTTAAAACATAGTGCACTCGGCCCCCATGTCAGTAGGAGTCATTATCATAAGCTCGAGCCGTCCAAAGATGACCCAGGCAATGCATAAAGAGCTTCCTATATCTAAATCAAAAAATACTCCATGAAATAAAAAACACTACATTTATTAGGAAGGAGATAGTCATACAAAGCAGACCATAGAGAAATTGGAGTTCCTTAAGGCCAACTCAGAGAAAACTAATGCATGGAATCCTAGCCAGAAGTAGAAAAGCAAACAAATAACAGTTCCACCTGATCAAGTCAAACATCAAATTGATAAGCATCGTTAATACTCACACTTTAGATTGCATATATGTTTTCCTCCAATTGCAAGGGTTTTGTCTATGGCTGACCTCTACCAACAAAGGGAAGAGTTCAGGATTGTTCTCAGTACTTAGTATAATAATGAAATTAACGTGAATTATTTACTTACTATAATATCAGGCCCTATCGAAATGGATTGACAAGCAAAATACCTAATTTCTATCTACATTATTAAATGTTCTCAAAATACATGGGAGACAGTCTGATAATTAAAATCAATGGTGAAACACAAAGAAGGAAACGATATTGTAAATGCATCCCTTCTCATTGAGGAGGGGTGCCCACTTTCTCCTGTCCCATAAATCACTGGACCAACGTTTTAAGTTACAGGAATAAATATTTCCCTTGAATTTAGAATTTATACAATTGAAAGAATGATTTTTTTTCAAGTATTCAACTAAATTTCATTCCTATTACATTCGCTCTTGTGTAATATTCAAAGCAATCCATATTCTCTCTCGAACAAGGACTAGTATATTAGAAATTAATGGAACCAACTAAGCCTCTAATCTCCATATGATGCCTATACTTCCTCTAAATATATGTTCTAACTTCAATTACAATTGTGGAAGGATTCATGTATACCATGTTTTTAGTTGAACTAATCTTTTTAACTACAAATGAGTCCCGTAATTGAGTCCTGTGTGTAAGTAGTCATATTTCGGTGCCATGAAGATACTGCTATAGACTCTATGAATGGGTTCAAGTATGGATCACCTTTGGGATTCCCAAGTCTATCATTTTTGATAGGGATAATAGGTTCTTGATCATGTTCTGGCCCACCTTATGGGGAATGATAAACACTAACTTGATGAATTCCACATCTTTCAACCCACAAATTTTTAGAATGATAAAGTTGGTGAACTGCCTGATTGTCTACATGCTTCATATGTATCACTCCAAACACCCACATGCATGGGATGAGGCCCCTCCCTACACACAACATGGATACAATTGGGCCCTACACAGCTCCACCAAGCATAGTCCATTTCAATTTTGTTACAAAACCCATCCTATGACACCCATTGATGTGTGCATTCAGGTGCATATCATGGAATACACAACTCATGGAAAAACTGAAGTAGAAAGGGCAACAAGGTTTGTTGAACAAATTCAGCACACTCAGCAACTGATTCATGATATTTTAAAAAAAGATTAATGAAAAGTATAAACAATTCCATGATCAACAAAAATTTCCACATCATTTCAAGGTTGTTGATAAATTCTAGTTACAACTTTAGAAGGAAAGACTTACAGGTCCACACAAGAAAATTTGACCTCTATGGTATGATCCTTACACTATCACCAAACAAGCAGACAAAAAATTCTTTGAGTTGAATCTTCCACCTTACATTGGTTTGCATTTTATATTCAATGTGGACCTCCTCAAACCATAGCACCCACCTCTTTTAGACACCTCGGTCATAGAAAAATAGTTATACATATCTGAACTAAATCCAAAAATCTTTTCTTTAGTTGAAGAATATTAGATTGTGGACATTTGGAAAAAGACCACTAGAGGATGTCCTATTCAGGTAATTAAGAAAAGAAATTATAGTCATCAAGGTGATTGGCTCATTGAATACTAGATAAATAAACAATTTCTAAAGTTGATGGGACCCCTTGGTGGAATGGGGACTATTGCTTCTAAAGGTGGGAGGAATGATCCAGACAACAACCCAGGTGGCAATTCTAATAGGGCAACTTCCGAGAGTCATAACTTTTGCACTGCTGCTATGATTGACTTCGTTCAAAATGCATCAGAAAGAATTTTAACATTTAGAATATGGTGAAATGGTTTAGAAACTTGTTCGTTAAAATTTTACCCCCTAAATCCACTTCTAAAGGCCTTAAATTGTAATTTTTGTAGTGTTGTCTAAAAATAGTATTTTTGTGAAATTTTCACATATGCATTTCATGACAGGTGAATCACCTCATCTCCCTTGAGATTGGTGACCTTCCATATTATTCTAGATATCTCTTCATATTTCTAAAAGTATCATATAAGTAGATGTAACACGCAAGGGGAGGACACACATCTCCTTGCAGAGATGGCTATTGTAATCACAATTTTCTTAGCAATATACATCTATTTTCAGAGATAGTTTTTCTATTTACTTATAACAAAATTGTTATTCTATCCTTTAATCCCAAAACCATTTAGTTTTTAATTAACATGCTCATCCCATAACCAATCAACTATTTTTAAGAATGAGAGCCACTTCCATTGTGGATTCACCTATTGGCGTAAGGATTATGATATATTGAGGTTTATATGTTACCATGAATCAATCCAACTAATCAATGTGGGGTTAATTTTTTGATTTAATGAGGATGTTTAGATTTTTATAAGTAATCCCAAGATACACTGAAAATTCATATATTACTTGGGGTGGTAAGGTATGTATTTATATACAATTGTACATGATATTGTTTTGGGATTCTAAATCCATAAAGGAGAAGATGGGATGGATGACGAAGAAAACATACTCATATGATAACCAATCAACCATAATTTTAGTAAGAGGACCAATTTCGTTGTGGAATCGCCCCTATTGGCATATTGATAATGATATATTGGAATTTATATGTTAGTATGGACCAAACCAACTCACAAATGCGGTATTTTTTTATTCAATCAGGATTTGAAGAGTTATAAAAGTAATTCCAAGATGCATTGAAGAGGCATATATTACTTGGGGTAATAAGGCATGTATATAAAGGTAATTTTACATGATATTGTTTAGGATTATAAAACACAATGGGGGATATGGGAAGGCTGGGTAAGCAGACATACTCATCCCATAACCAATAAACCATATGTTAGTAAGAGGATCACTTCCATTGTGGTTTCATCCCTATTGGTATAAGGATCGTGATATATGGGATTTGTATATTATTGTAGCCCAAGCCAACTAATAATGTGGGATTGCTTTTTTTATTCAATAAGGATTATCATATTCATAGAAGCTATCTAACTTAGGGTAGTAAGGCGTGTGTTTAGAGGCAACTGCACATGATATATATTTTAAATTATGAAGCCATGAAGGAGGATATGAGAAGGCCAAGAAAATAGACATAATCATCTTAGAAAACATTAACCATTATGTTAGTAAGTGGGTCACTTATATTGTGGCATCACCTCCACTAGCATAAATATCATGATAATTTGGGGTTTATACGTTACCACAGACCGATCCAACCAACCAATGCAAGACTAATTTTTTAATTAATGAGGATTTATAGAGCCTTGGAATTGAATCCAAGAAGCATTGAAGAGGGATATTCGATTTGGGGTAGGAAGGGATGGGAAATCCAAGAAAGTAAACATATTCATTCCATAACCAATCAACTATTGTGTTAGTAAGAGGACCACTTCCATTATGACATCACAACTATTAGCATGAGGATTATCATATATTAGAGTTTATATGTAATGTATCGTATATAGTGTTGAAAATAACTAATAAAATTATAAACACTTGTATCCCTTCAAAAGAATTAATCCTTATGGCATATTTTTCATATTTACAGTAATTGCTAGTATAACATCAATTAAATACGATGGAATGTGTTAAACCTCAACTTTAATGTCTTCATTAAAAATAAGTTATTACATGGCATTTGTTTATTTCTAATAATTGTTTCACAATTGTGATAGACTAAATATTCTTCTAAAACCCTGCTTATCCATTATTATTCCTATAAAAAGATTCTTTTATGCAATGAAACATGATTTTATTGATTTATATCTTGTTTAGAGAATATTTTCAATGTATCTGGTCATATTTATTAAATTGTTTAGGTAAAATTGTTTTCCTCATGTTCAAAAACAAAATTTTGTGCGTACTATTACAATATGTTTCATAAACATTTCCACATAGAAAATATATCTAGTATCCATATAAATTTAGTAACAACCTTATATAATTTTTCTGAAATAATATAAATGGAATACATAGGATAGATCACCATATCTAAAATTGTTTATTTTCTTCAAAAAAATGTTTTTATTTTCAATAAAATAAAAAACACTTAGGTCAACTACAAAAAAATTGCTAGAGAAACTATTATATGTGACAAGAAATACATATTGTTGTGTCTAAAAAACACGTATATAATTTCCCTTTAGGAAATCATGAAACCCTTGGGTTTTCCTTAAATTATTGGACTATTTGCACATTTTAAATTCCTAACCTTTGTACATTTATTGTTTCTTTTTTTGGCCCCCTTTACATTGTTGCTTGGCCTCTATTTTACCAATCCCTTTAGACTTCAAAGAGTGCACGACCTCACTGGTCTCATTCTTTGAGTGCACAAGTGACTTCCCCTTCTACAATCACCTTACAATAACTTTTCACGACATTCCTTTTCCTGCACAATATTTATTTACCTTCTTGATTTGTGCACATCTCTTTGTGTATTTCAACATGCCCCTTCTATACAATTTGTGTAGTGTGCATTAAACCTTACACAATTCTCATTACATAGTATCTTAAGTCCCATGCACCATTCCCTTTAATATGTAGACTACACAATACCATTGCACAATGTCCCACACTTTCCATATGTTTGGCCCTTATTTTCTTGAGTATCGTAACATGACATGAGTTTCCCGCATTCAAACTAGCTTTGTGCGTTCATTTCAAATCCATACCATAACTCATGTGTCCTCCCAATGCTTCATGATACCTTAACTCACCAAGTAGCCTATCATATACTATGTGTAATCCCCAAAGCACCTCACTCTTTGGATGACTTCAATATCCTTCATCACAATTATATAGTTAAATGAATTTTATCCACTTGGAAAAATCTAATATGTAACACTTGGTTTTCTCAAGCTTTATGTTGTGTATGTGTTACATGCATATTCGTGATACACCATAGATTACATAAACGAAGTTTAAATATTATTATAAGGAACACAATACACATATTTACGCCGAAGGCGTTTCTACAATGGGGTCGAACCCTCTTGCCTCTGACATATGACAGTAACGTTGGCGGTTCTGATTTATTCTCGTACATTGAACGTTGATCAAATAAATCTCCACCGTTGCAGTCATTATGCCGATACAGTAGGGTCGAGGCTGAGGGGCTCTGACACATGACTGACAAAGGTCAGAAACATCGACGGAGGAGGGCGCGAGGCAGAGGACGTTGAGTCCGGCGCGTTGGTAGCCATTGGATGGAGGGGGATGTGGAAGCTGTAGCAGGAGGGAATCGTGGCAGAGAAGGAAACCTAGAGTTCTGTAGAGACGGGGAGGACATAGTTGCAGAACAGTGCTGAGGAAGAACGGTACCCATGCCCGAAGTGCTATTCATGAAAAAACGAGGTTGGAAAACCGATAGATCGCGTGAGGGAGTAGTTTAGGGTTCCTGACTGGTGCGAATCGTGGCAAAGCGAGGTTGGGAAATGAAGATATCGGTTCTGAAAGGAACTTAGGGTTTATGGATATGCCCGGTTTCTGTAAAGTTTTGTGCCTTTTTCAAGCTGGAGGTATTACCTGTTTTTCTGCAGCGGCTGCTTCTGTTGTGTCCAGCTGGCTTCCTCCATGTTGTAGAAGGCGGTGTTCAGAACATACAAGGGTTTTCCCTCCTGCTTTGAGTGTGATTGTATTGCAACCGCTATTCATTGCACTAATCAAGCATTTTATCAAACAGTTCACGTGCCTTGTCTATGCTTCCACATTTTGCATACATGTCTACCAGGCAGTTGCACATACATCAGTGAAAATTCGTGTATCCATTATGCTTTGCTGCACGTCCATAGCGTGTGCATGTATCTAAGTAATTATAACGCATTTTCAACAAATCCATTTTGGGCATATCCTGCAATAATTACTTTCCACGATCCCACATTTTTTTGAGGCATTCTGTCGAACAGTTCACGTGCCTTGTCTACGATTCCACATTTTTCATACATGTCTATGCTTTTATGGATGCCCATACCTTGTTCCAAAGTTCCGATTTTGAGTAAATGTGAGGTCGAGTTTTGAGAAAAAGGAAATGATTACTGGCTGGAGGATTCTATGCACTATTCGCTCTGTTTTCAGGATTTTTCATTCCCAGACCGGTAAGCAATAATTTCTTGTGTGGTGTTCGAACTTGTACTTCTATTTGACATATCTAGCAATTTCGGAATACATATGTTCTCTTCTATAAATTTAAAAGGAACTGTTTATCTTGGATTTAAGACATTACCTCCCACCATGAAAAACATATTGATTTTCTCTTCACTGATGCAGAAAACCCCAAAATGGTGGATTTGGTATAGTTGGATCTGCCCAGTAGCTTGGACAGTTTATGGGCTCATTGTTTCACAGTTTGGAGACATCACTGACCTCATAGAAGTGGATGGAAAGCAGCCAGGAAAGCAACTAAATCAGTATTTGGATGAATATTTTGGATACAACAATGATTTTATGGGTGCTATCGCTGTAGTGCTTATAGGATTCACATTTTTCTTTGCAATTATATTTGCCTTCGGTATCAAGCTCTTGAATTTCCAGCATCGGTAAGGGGCTGATTTAAATTTGTTTTTGGAGCTCGGCTTTAGACACCACAGGCCTGGTTGGCTAACTGTGGAATGTTAGCTATAGTTTTAGTATGTGAATTCATCATTATTAATTAATTCAATAGTTTGTTCGAGCATAGTTTCATATGAATAAGGGATTTGTATAGCTCCTATTTTGTAATATGTGTTGATTGTGCAGTATCTATAAATTGCAACCATATTTGATATTGTTTATTTGTTAATGAATAAAGATAATCAATACTTGCAACCACCCGAGCTCTCCAAGGCAACACCGGGAAACAGTATACGCAGAGCTCCCTGTAAACACAACAGCTGCGGCATAATATTCAGAAAATTGTAAAAAAACTGAACACAGACATATATAAAAGCCCTATTCAGAAATGGGAAGAAGCCACAAAGGTCATTCAGAAATTATTAAGGTTTTATGGTATACAAAGCTCAAGCCCAGTTCCGATTTTGACACAGGCTGAGAGTATGTTGGCAAATGTAAACTCGTCGTGTTGAAGCCCTGTTTCTTGCATAGAGTGAAATAGGGTTACTGCCCTGTAAGGATAACCATGTCTTTTGTATGCTGCAATAATTGTATTCCATGAGAAACTGTCTCGTTCTTTCACTTGCTGAAACTCTTTACCGGCATCTATCACAACTTTGCACTTGACATACATTTAAACACGGTTTTTATGAAAAAACAGTGTGTAGCAAATGCCATTTAATCACCTGTGATCAATGAAAGAGTCGACTGTTTTTCCTTGTGAAACCATGCACGTGAAAATACAGGCCTGCAATAATTGAAAATATGTAATCTTCAGAACATCTATATGAACTCTTTGAAAGAATGCCTGGAAAAAAATGTGCTATCAGGGACTGCCTAATGGTTTGTTAGATGTACTTGCAAGTGCTGTAGTAGACATCTATACAAAATGTCGAAGCATACCTAATGCAGATGAACTGTTTGAAAGAATGCTTGGAAAAGATGTGGTATCAGCCGTTGCCATGATTGCAATATATGTACTAGATGGAATTTGCATTTGACGTGGGAATTGGAAACCTACCATAATACCCTGCCTTTCCTCTGTAAAAGATCCAGAAAAAGGGAGATCCATAATACTATAAACCGAATGTCAAGGAAAGAAATTTCGAACTAAAAATTATCTCAGATGCCTATAACACACGGCGTAAGAAAAACTGACATCTAACTCAATTGTTTTAAAATATATATACTTTTCTATTCATGGTGTACATATTACGCGTAATTGCTAATGCAACAAAAGGTTAATGTTATTTTCTTATTTACTGTGTCATATTCAGGTACAATCATCAAAACGTTTGCGGGTGACATTGCTGTTACATTCACATTGGCAATCAGATCATAAGGATCGCCTCATCTTAAAGGTTAGTAGTTTCGCATTTTGCTACACACCTGTATATGCTTTTCCGCAACAATTTGTAGTAAGAACAATTATCAATCTGATACTTCCTCCATTATTTAATAAAGCTATTACGCCGGCCAATCGTTCTTTACCCAACATACAAATCTGTTAAAAGTTGAGGCGAAATTTATACTAGAATCTACTTTTATAGGCATTGAAAATTAATAAGCATTGTCTATGTCTCCTAAGTTTTTTAGCGCATCACGAAGTTCGTAAAAGAGGGTAAAAGTCCAAACAGTTGCTGGGGTTTTCAGTTAGTCCCTGTCGAAGAAAATGCTAACTTTAAGAAGCAAGTATTGGAGCATGTTCCTAAATAGATTTACCCTCCATAGTGGAAGTCGCTGTCCTACAGACCGTTTGATTTGTATGAGATACCAAAAAGCGGTTAGTTGGCTTACAAACATTACTAAATAGAAAGTGCTCTACAATCCAGAATGGATTCCAACTTTCAATACATTTCTGCACATCTTGTAATACCAATAGATTAACAGAGCTACAAATATCCTGAACAGAATTTTTTTGTATCTCATTTGCTTCTTTTATTTCCTACCTCAAGCTTTTCTAAGTAAAACTTTCAACTTATTATCATGGCATCTTATAATGTATAAAACCATACAACCATGTATGGATTATCGCAACAAATGTTTTGTCGGAAGTGTGATTATAATGCTTGGTAAAGACATGCATTAGGCTCTGTCAGAGATGTTTGTAGCTTTAATTCTTATATTGGCTCCTCCTTCTAGGGCATCTTAAGAAAATTTCCTTTCTTAGATTTGACGTAATTGTTTTCATTTTGTCATCATAATAATTGTTTAGAGGATAGGCAAAAGGTTTTTAGAACTTGAAACTGTGTCTGTATATCTTCCTGAATTTACATGAACTAAACACCATTTAGTCTCCAACAAAGCCATCAATTTGCAAGAGAACTAGAGTTGACGGAAGTCTCAAATCAAAGTTAATGAGAAGTATAAAAAATTTAAAATCATAATAATCAAATGAAAGTGATCAAATCAATAGCAAATTTATAAACGAGGACTAGTAAATCATACTCAACTCTTCCAAATGTATTGACAAACAATAAAATTGAACGCAAACTAACCAAGATTATAGTTGGCTTTTAGGCTTTCTAATGAACTTCCAAGGCAGCTGGTTGCATTGGACACTATAATTGCGCAATTTAGAGGGTCCTTATAAATAGAGTGGGGCTTAGGTTGTGCAGTACAGATCCAGTTGTTAGATTCTGTAGAAGAGAAATGGAAGTAACAAGTGCCTCATTTCTCAGTATGTACAAAGGAATAAAAATCCAAAGATCACCATTGTCTACTGATAAGAATCCACCAACAAAATTCCCCTTCACACCGGCATCAAAAGACTGTAATAACAATAAAACATGCCATGTGGAACATTTTGGCTTTGTGGGTCTGTTAGATGTTTAATTCATGTTATATAGTAGTTGTTAACTTCAATTGTGATGCAAGGGCATCAGTAATAAAGCTTCTTTCATGTCAAATTTCACCATGAGCCTTTTCGACCTTCTTTAAGAAAAAATTACAAGGCCTTGATCTGCGTGTATGACATATTCCTTTAATTGGCTCTTTGTTATTCCTTGAAAAAATGATCCCGGAAAGCAATTTTTGTGGTTAACATCTTCTGTGGTATTTTGTTTTTGAAATGAAATAAGAACCACTCTCAAATAGCTTGTGGGATTGAAATTTTAAGGATGGCTGAAAAGAACTTAGACTATGGACAATTTACTCATTGTGACCTGGATCCATTTGATGAGGGTCATTTACAAAGGATGTAAAGTTTGATAATTGGAGATGTTTGGTTTTCTATTGTGTCAGGATTCAGGATAAAGCAGCCACAAATAAAAGTGTCAGTTTGCCTATATCTAATGGCACGACAAACTCTGAGGTTGAAAAGAAGTGGAATCTGCAAGTAAATTTCTTTAACGTTTTTGTTCTTCAATTGTAGATTTATAATATAAATTGCGACTAAAAAATTGAACTAATTTCCTGCCTCTTTTTGGGGCATTCTTATATAGGTGCATAGTGTTCCAAATTGTAAATTGAATTTTAACTTTTCTCTGTACATAGCTTCACATTTTGCACTCATGCTTAGTCAAAGATTAAATCTTAGCACAATTCCAGGCTACAGCTTGAATTCCTAACCTTTTTCTCATAAATTTTGCAGTTTACTACAGTTTGGATTTCAAATATAGTTTACTTTTTTTGTCAAATTTTCTCGGATTTTTCTACAGTTTGCACTCGGCAGTATAGCCACATGAAATATTAACTTCATTTCAAACAATAGTTAAAATTTCGGCCTATTTCCTTGCACGTTTCTTCATTTTTAGGTGATTTACATGAAATCTTTTACCTTAATTTTCCACTATTCTACTACACGTTTGGTCTAAAATTTTGCACTCTACTACAGTCAGATGATTTCTGTATTGAATTTTGAAATACAATTTTATTTTTTGTTGCTTGTTTCTTGATAATTTCACACTCCTATCGAATATGGTCTATATTCTGGTATATAGAGTTCAATTGTTTGATTATATTGTCTCAATTTTTGAAATGAACATAATTTTTCTAATATAGATTTCGATGTTCAAAACTTTGATTGTCTTCAGGCTCAGAATTTACTCCCAGACACAGGCCCTGGCAGTGTTCTTTTCGACTATGTCCTCTGAGTGCCTCAAGAAAGTGGAGCTCCATAATGGTCAAAATGCTATTGTTGCTGTGAATGTTCATTATGGATACAATCAGGAAGACTCTGTGGTTTTAAACCATGCATCAATAGATCGTGGGCTGTTTCGAACCATGCATTTCCATACATTCACATCAGAGACAGATTGTGATGACAGTAACTCTAAAAGTTCATCCAAGCTAGACTTAGATTTTGGAAAGCCAAACACAGCAAACCCCAGGGTAGATAAGCTTGATGATGATGGATTGCCTTATGTTGCATCATACCTATATAGTGGATGTAAAATGAATGGATTGAGTTTCAGTATCATTTGTAATTATGTTAAAACCTGAAATACAGATTATTATTTGGCTTCATTTGAGCCCTTGAATAACCTTTGGTGCAAATATAGAGGAAAAGAATCAAGAAAACTGTATCTATACAATAGTCCGACATGGGAAAGCCTCTTTTTAGTGTATTTCTTCCATACAATTGTTTCTTCTCACATAGAACAACAGTAAGGTAGAAATTGATAAATATAAGTAAACATTTATTGTAGCGGCAGTTGTATCCTGTAGAAAGTTGAAGGCTATTTACAAAGCACTTTGAAAATTCCTCTAAACCGCCTATAGCTTCAAATCCATATAGACAACATATGGCGACATCAATTGTGCAAAATAGAGAGAAAATTTGAGGGAACATGTTTTATTCCATAAATTTTTGTGTCCAAGGGAGGAAACATGTTTTATTCCATAAATTTTTGTGTTTAATGCTTTAGGTTATTGTTATGAATTTTTATTTCACCACTAGGTTATATTAAAATCTTCCATTTCTTTTCTTCTAGAATTTAGGAAAAATTCAAAAAAAATCATGTACAGTGCGCCATTGAAAATTTATACCTAAAGCCTTACAAATTAAAACCTGCAAGGATTTGCCATAATTACTATTATTATCAGAATCAATGTTTTTCTTGCTCGGGGTCGGGGACGCTTTGCCATTTACCAATAGAATTGAATCTGTAAACAAATAAAGAAACTTGTTAACAAAAAGTATCTCAGTCCAAGCCATTCCCTAAATGCAATTCCTTCATTTTATCCAAAACATCGTTGGTATTGACAGTTCAACGAGTATTTCTAATCACAGCTGAACTTGCATTTTCAGTTACTTAAATTTGTTTGCCCTGCAGGAAAATAGGTTTTTAGTGACGAGCTTAAACAATGAACAAGCAAGTCATTCCTTATCCACTCTGTCCAATCTACCTTCTCCTCCCTCGTTGCCCCTGGTGTTTCACCCCTTCTTTTACTCGCCCCTACTGGCGTGGCCGCTTTTAACATTTCTGCGTCGACCATTCATTCCAGCCTCCGAATTCCCATTAAAGATTTAAAACCCCTTGAAGGCCAAGCTTTGGCCTCCTTCCAAGACTCTTTAAAACATGTTACATACATTTTGATTGATGGAATGAGCTTCATTGGCCCTAAACTTCTAGCAAAAATTGGCTTCCACCTTCGTGAGGCCTTCCCGCATTTCCGTACTTCCCCCTTCAGAAATAAATCAATGAATTTGGTTGGGGACCTGGGTCAATTTCCACCCATTATGGATAGACCATTATATGCCAACAATTCCTATGGTGGATCGCTTTGGCACAAATTTCCTAATTCAATATCGTTGAGATCTATATTTAGACAACAAGGCTCTACTCCGACACAAGTTTCCTTTCGCAACTTGCTTCTCAACATCTGTAATGGTGTTGCCACCCTTCCAAATTGGGAAACATTGATGTCCCGCACCGATTCATGCCTCTCACAGCAAGAACTTGTAAACTTCCACAATGCCCCCCACCTTTTCTCAACAAATATTCTTGTTAAAAACCACAATTTACAAATGCTGAAGGAGCTCAATTCTCTAATCGCCTTGTCCATTGCTCTGAATACAAGAAGAGGTGACTACTACGATCCTGATGATGACCAACTAGAAAAAATAGTGCTCCTTTGCAAAAAACAAAAAATCATGCTCACTACTAATTTATGGATTGCTACCGGCCTTATTAATGGTGCATCTGGCACTATCGTTGACATTTTCTATTGCCCTTCCTCAACTCCACCTTCTTTGCCTTATTTCGTTAGTGTCAACCTCGATCGCTATACTGGTCCTCCCTGGAACCCGTCCAATCCCTCCCACGTCTCGATTCCCCCCATTTCGAGAGGTTCTCATAGGTAGTTGCCTTTAAAAATGGCTTGGGCATTATCTATTCACAAATCCCAAGGACTCACCCTTCCTCGTGCCACCATTGACATTGGATTCATCGAGAGACCTAACCTTACTTTCACTGCTCTTTCACGAGTTCCCTCCTTGAAACATTCGTATCTGCTTGGCTTTCTCCTTCGACCGTTACTCCAAAATTTCATTTGCCCCCTCCTGCGATTCTGAAAAAATGAAGAACTTCATCTCCTTTCCCTTCCATCCTCCCCCGCCTCCTAAAGCATCCCTGGTTTTCTTCTTCGTCGGTAAACCTATCGCCCCCCCCCCCACCTCTTAACGTCTTGCGTGCAATTCAATGTTGCCATTTCCGGTTTGCCGTAACTCACCCTTCCTTCCCGTATCTTCTTCTACAACATACTCCAGTGTACATCTTTGGTTTGTTAAGATACATAATAATATCTTCTACCCCCCCTTCATTGTTTTGTACATTCTCGCACATGGATTGTTTTTTATCTACATTACTTTCTAGGTTGCTTTCTCTTGCTTCTTTTCTTTGCCATTTTAAACATGCTTGGGCTTTTCATTAACATTTAATTTACAACTCCCCATTTCCATTTCGGCATTCACATCGCACACCTCGCGTGCGATTGCTAGTTCATATAATCATTTGTATTGCATAGACTATGAAATATTAAGAGCACACATCCTTTGCATTTAAATCACAAAAGGAAGTACACGCTAATCTAGTACAGACACTGCACATGAATTATAATTATGTTTTAATTACACAATTCCCTTTTGTAATAAAAACTTTTCTCTCTTCTTGTGCCTCGTAGGAATTTAAGGCATATTCATGGAAGGTTCCCAAAGGAGTGCGCAAAAGAGTAGAATTCCAATGTGCACAGTGCATAGAAAACAAATATGCTAAATGACAAAACACACCACAAAATTTAACAAAAAAATTTGTTTCCGACACATGAGTGCTCAAAGTTGGCATTTATGTCATAGAATTAGATCTTATTCACTTTTTCAACAACAAAGGCTAGAGAAGATCCCTTTGGACATGTTATGTTAGAAAGCGAGATTCGTATGGACTGAATGAAGATTGAATTATGCTTCAAGAAATCTCTGCATACCATAGGGAATTGAATTCCACATGAATTAAATTGAATTTGAAATTTTATTTTCTTATAAATAACTTAGGGAGCACTTGATTTTACTATATTATGTAGTTATTATACCTTTAATTTGTCAAATATACGTTGTGCAGTTGGATGAGGTAATTTATTATAACGATTATTATTATGCCCAAGTTAACTATGTGATTTCCTATAAACACCCAGATGAAAGGATTTGTTATGGTCACACCCTTATAGAAAGAATATTTTGAAAATTTTAATGCATTTTGCTTAGTTCTCTTATTTCTACTTTGTGTTTCATCCCGAGTTTGGTTTTTGTGCACACTCTTTTCACTTAGTTCAAGCAGATCTCATTTGCATATCAATAGATATATCTTTCATTCATTACTTATAGTTAATGTTCACTTTCTACATGTCCAATAATGTTTCCTCTATGGTTTCTCTATAACAAGTTCTTTAGGATCTTGCACTTGCTCATGTCTTGATCGAGTGAATGTTGGTCTAGGAATAAGTATGGTTTCTTGGATCTACCTTCAACAATAAAAAAACGGTCTCTATAATACCATCTTATTTATTTATCTTTCTTCCTTACCCTTATCCTCTTTTGTAATTTTTAGAACTTTGTTAGAAGTAGGACTAAAGATTACAATTAGTTTGTGTTGTTAATTATTTATGATTGCATGTGATACTCATTGTACAATATATTTCACGTGTGAACTATCGTGTGTAATGAATGAATGACCCAATAGCCTCACACACACCCATGTTTAACCCTTCAAGGTTAAATCCCATTTTTTTACCTTCATGCACTCCCTCGTGTTGTCCCACCAAAACCTATGAATGAACCAAAAAATGACCTCGTAAAATTATAACATGCATCATCCCAACTTGATCCATTCCCAAAAAAATTACATGGCCACCAAGACTTGGTAAAACAAAACATTGGGGAGATCTACACATATTCAGTGCATTACACAATCACCTTCCTCACATGTGCTCCCTCCTTTCAAGAAAGACATTGGCCTGGCCATTTGCACGATTACCTTCCTATTGTTGCTTGTACTTTCTCAAACCCCCATTTTCCTATGGATTCCAACTTCTTTAGTGCTAGTATCAATGTGTAGCTAACATGAAACAACATTTTTACACTAAAATGAGGGCACATTCATTCTAGTGTGAAATAACACATCCTTGTGTGATGTGCGAAAAAACATCCTAGTAGGGTGCATTTTTTAGAATTTTTATTGCATGCCCTTCAAAATCCACCCATCATGTATATGAACTAGTTCAAAAACATTCTTTATCCATAAGCTATCATAGGATTCCAACATGACTAACCCAAGGAAATTTGGGACTAGCTTCCAAATTGTAAGCACAAAGGAGTTGTATCTATGGAGGAACACGTCACAACCTTCAACTAAGCCTTACGTACATACACTGTCATCCATGAAGATGTTATGAGCGTTTTTTTTTCTTATTCCCTTAGTGAAATGTACTACCAATGGTTTCTCTATAATCCACACGGGTCAATAACATATTGGGGTATCTTTAAGGCTACATTCCTTGAACATTTTACTGAATGCATAGATTATATAGACATGTCATACTTACATTTTGCATTTGCTCGTAAAGGAGTAAAAAAACTTGTAGGTATTTTCAATACCCATTTCACCCAACTATAAAAGAGGCTAAGGGGTATATTTTGTGTCATAGATGATTTTTCTATACATATGTAATTGCAGATGCTATATTCCCTCTTTTTTATGTTTATCAAGCTGGACCCCGCAATCCTTGCCTCTATGCCCGAATTTTTCCATTAGGATGTCTTAGTGGAGCAACAATGTTATTACCGACCTATTGCTCCACTTGCATAGCCAAGTGCTTGTTATCCCATGTCAGTGGCTAATCCCTCTTTTGTGTCATGCACCCCTTCTAATTCCTTCTCCAACTCTATTTATTCATCCTATAAACAAGTTTTTCCTAACACATAATCACCCCTAGACTATTCCATTAAATATGGTTATTTTGAGAACATATAGGAAAACAAAGATATAAAAACCGCACGCCATAAAAAATTTATTTCTCATAATAATAATATCATGCATTATGATATTGGTTACAATTTTTCTTCTTTTAGTTCTAACTCTTCTGATTTTATCATCGACGTTGAAATGGATTGCGTAGGAAAAAAAGAGGAAGTGCACGAATAAGAAGAGGGGAAAGATGAGAAAATGTAATCCATACACTCTAAACCTATGTATAATGACACATAATCCTACATTATAACTTATGAAGTGGTGAATGAGTCACTTGATGACCACCCTCGTGTGTAAAGTGAATGCAATAGTTTACACGAGTAGAATGACACAATTCTTGCACTTGTTGATGACACACGAACTAAAGTGAAAACTAAGTGTCGATTCCCTTCTTGAAGGTGTTGAGATCTTAGGTTTGGCCCTGACCAAGTGGTATAAGATCCAAAATGAAGAAAACACAAAGAGAACTTATGAAATGTTTTTATCCACTCCACATAACACTGAGTGCATGCTACTTGAAGAACTTCTACACCAGTGAGAAGGCATATAAGTGGAACCTTGATATACGAAACTACCATGTTTACTATGTCATAAGATCGATTGAGAGAGAAGTGTGTTTCCTACAGGAATTGAGGAAATTGAAATAAATACATTCAAAGAGGAAGAGATACTTGAGGAAATATAAAGAACATAAGAAAATATCCCAACTTAGGATTATTGTATAGTCATTAAGCATCGTGAAGAATAAAATATACCAGAGAATCTTGCAACCCCTTATATTCTCAACATAGTCTATTATGTACCTTGGGATATGGTAATATAATATATATATGGGTTGATGGAGATGCCGACATGTGGCACACATCCCCTTAGTTATATGTATGGGTTCACATGGGATATAATATTATAATGTATATGGGTTGATGGAGATGCCGACATGTGGCACACATCCCCTTAGTTAGTTATATGGGCTCACATAGGAATTAATTATATTGGGTAATGGGTCAGCCTACATCGGGATTAGGTGTTACCCATCCTATTTAAAGGATGTGAGTATCATTATGAGGGAGGTATGTATGAGTTTATTCTTCTACTTGGTAGAGGTATATTAGAGGTGTCCCCCTCGAAGTGGATTCCCATTCGAACATAGGTGGTCGCTCTGATACTTATTACACACTTGCCGCCATGCTTGATCATCCAACCACCCATATGAAATCATAGGGGGTGATGCTGCTCCAAACCTGATTCCATATTCCCTTGTGCTCATCTGATTCCATCCTGGTCCATATGTGTTCCTCCTCAGCATCCATGTATATCCATAATTATTATTCATGTGATTCCATGGCATATAATTATTGTTCCATTGATTCCATGTGTAGCTAAAAGTATTCATGTGATTCCTTGTATATCCATATGGATTTCTATCCTCATGTGTCCTAACATGTCTCCATGATTTTTTCCTCTCATGATGGTGTGGGTGTCGAAATGGTGCCACCTTTGTATACTCAACCTTATCAACCTTTTCCTCAACTTTCTTGTCCTCTTCCACCTTGTTTGTTACTTCTTTTTTCTCTTGAGTAGAGAAATTATTTGTGACTTTATGTTCTTCATCCTCTCCTTCTGATTCATCCTTATTCCCTTCTTCACCATCTTCAAATTCATCTACATGATCCAATTTTAAATTACTTTTTTCTTTGCTAAGTGTGATATTTTGCAATGCAATTTTCTTTCTCTTGTACCATAATTTCATGAATTTCTTTTGTACATTAAGATTAATTGTTCCCAAGCTCTCTAACCAAGGATATCCAAGAAAAATATCCATACCATCCATTTCTAAAGCATAAAAATCTAAATGTAAAACATATTTATCCATAGGAAGCTTTAAATCTTCAAAAACCTGAATCTGCTTACCATCCATTTGAGATTCCTTGATATGCTTTTCTTGCACCTGTAGATTTTGAGATACAACCATATTGATGAAGTTATATTTGCTGCTAGGGTTTATGGAAACAATTACCTTTTTTCTTTGAATACACCCTTCAAACTGAAATATTGAAGCTTCCTTCTTTGGAGATGCACTATCATGTGTAACAACTTCAACTTCTTCTTCTTCTTCTTCTTCTTCTTCTTCTTCTATTTCTACTTCTTCTTCTTCTTCTTTTTATTCTTCTTGAAAAAAAATATGTTCTTTTTTGTTTCCCATCTAGCTAAGAAAATATCCTCCATTTCCTCCCAATCCCAATCCAATAGATCTATATCCAAATAAGAATACCAATGTTGCTCTTTCCCACCAAGATGAAGATAAAAACTAACCCATACTAAACATTCTTCAAAATACATTTGTTTAAATTGTATCCACCATTTTTTTGCATCAATTTCCCCATTACCATAGAAAATTGGTATATCCATGATGCATAAAAATTAGGATTTCACAAACTTACTCCTTTGACCAATATTTTACCTGATGATTTCGTCAATCAGTCAGCCTCAAATTTGAAACCACAAAGAAGTAACCCCTGCTAAAATTTTGAGAGATTTCCGAAAATGTAAGAAATTCAAGAAAATTCCTGAAATTGCGGCCTGTGGAGCAAAATAGTGAAAAATAATAAAACTGAAATAACTTGGTCAAAATAGATCCACCAATTCTGAAATTTCAGTGGTATCACCATTTAATATATTACCAACAACCCAAAAAAAATTATTTAGTAATTCATCATTATTCAGAAGATATATATGAAACCTTAGAATTAGGGTTTCAACCCTAAAACGGGCAACTTTTACAAAACAGCTCCAAAAAATCTAAAATTTGGAGGGACAATCACTTGAACTATGTATCCACTCCCCACAAAAAATATCTGAAAAATTCCATGCCGATCTCCAGATATAGACGAATCACCAACATTAGGGTTTCATCCCACAAATTGCCCGGATCACTGCTCTGATACCACTTGATAAGAACTTTGCATATAATAAATCAATAAATTGCAGAAGATAACACAACACCAGATATGTGTGGGGCCAAGATGCCCAAATAATTAGAATAATACCCTTAAGGTAGGGCGACACCATATAATGCTCCTTAAGGAAGGAGTAACTCCACAATCTCCTAAGATGGGAATCCACTTCGAGGGGGACACCTCCAATATACCTCTACCAAGTAGAAGAATAAACTCATACATACCTCCCTCATAATGATACTCACATCATTTAAATAGGATGGGTAACACCTAATCCCAATGTAGGCCGACCCATTACCCAATATAATTAATTCCTATGTGAGCCCATATAACTAACTAAGGGGATGTGTGCCACATGTCGGCATCTCCATCAACCCATATACATTATAATATTATATCCCATGTGAACCCATACATATAACTAAGGGGATGTGTGCCACATGTCGGCATCTCCATCAACCCATATATATTATATTACCATATCCCAAGGTACATAGCATAGCCATCCAAGTAAAGGAATCATGCACCTTAACTTGGGTTGAATTTGAGGTAATAATTTCTCCCCCTCCTACATATTTTCATTCCATTCACATAATCCAAGGTACCTATCTTGTACATGTTAAACATAAGTATATTTCTGAATTTAAAATTTTAATTTATTTATCTCAAGAATTCAAGGATGTTCTTACATGCTTAAGAACAAAAATTGAGAAGAGATTTTTGTTACCACTAAGTGAAATTTACCCCACTCATCACTTTCATGTCCACCCTCCCAACCCTAATTTTATATATTAGTTATTTTTGGCTCGTTCGATTTGGTTTCATTAGAGCAGTCTATTTTTTCTTGATTTTGTAGTTTTCTTTCATTAGTTATGTTCAATAAAGATTAAATCATTATGTGTAATAGTCACCCTTCCTTCTTTATCCTTACGCTTGACCATTGGTTTATAATTTCCTTGTATGCAGTTATTTTATTTGAAGTAATGGATATGTTCTCATGCGTGCAGAAATGGTAAATTATTGTTTTTATTATTAGAATGCTTGAATTCCAAAGGATTTGATAAGCCTTAGGATGAATATACTAGTGCTTGATTATTTTATTTTTCAAAATAAAATATGAATATTTGTTTCGGAGTTGTCTTGCATATTTATAACCATTTTTTATTATGAAGGAAATTCACCTACACTTTATCAATGTAAGAATTACCTTTTGGATGAATGTGAAATAACAAGAGGAAATCATCCACACTTCAACTTTCTTGAACCATCCTCCAACCTAGATATCTTGGTTCCATACCCTACACACAATTAAAAAATAAATAAAAAATAGAAATCAATCCAATTAAAATGTTTCAAAATATTTCTTAACTAAAGGTGTTTCTAGTAATATCTACCTGGGCTACAAATGGCCAACCGATATTGGAGAAAGGCCATGATCAAAACCAAATGTATCTTTTTCAAGGCTATAAACACCTACATGGTAGAAAATCAATTCCTTAGCCTTCCCCTCCAATCCATCCCCATAAAAATACAAATAATAATAAAATAAAGTAAAACCCTATTAGTAAGAAACTAAGTAACCACTCTTTGCATATGATTAGAAATCCTAAAGGCAAGGTATATGAACATCTTACACACACACTTGAATCTTTATAAGTATACAAACTTATCATGTTGCATTCTAACACTAAATATTTTGATTTTGATTTTAGTTTGAAAATTTCAATTTTTTTGAGAAAGGTACTTATGTTTGTTTCTAATATGAACCTAAGATTCTTGGTTCTAACTACTTCATAATTATAAAATGATCAAGAGCATTTTCCAACCGAGTTGCCATTTTTTGTATCTAAAAAACATACCCCTAATTTTCCTTCACTAAATCATAGAACCCTTGGGTCTTCCCCTAAAATATTGGATTGCTTGCTCATTTTAAATTTCCAACCCTCTATGTAGTTCCTCTTTCTTTTATTGGCCCCCCTTTACATTGTTACTTGGCCCCTATTTTTCTAATCACTTCACACTTGAAAGTGCACACAACCTCATTTGTCTCATTTTC
The DNA here is from genome assembly GCA_019776745.2 of Taxus chinensis. NCBI lineage: Eukaryota > Viridiplantae > Streptophyta > Pinopsida > Cupressales > Taxaceae > Taxus > Taxus chinensis. Next base: position 348,363,538 of record CM034146.1, on the reverse strand, counting down.
AAGCACACGAGTGACTTCCCCTTTTACACACACCTTCCAAAATATTTATGCAATAACATTGCACAACATTCTTTTTTTGTGCAATATTTATTTTCCATTTTGATTTACATACATTTTTCTTTATGCATCCCTTCATGTATTTTGACATGCCCCTTCTACATCTATTGTGAAGTGCACATTCGACCTTATGTAATTATCATTATGTAATATCTTAAGTCGCATGCACTAATCTGTTTAATCCACAGACTAGGTAATATCCTTCTAAAACTTCCCACACTTTCCATATGGTTTTCCCTTATTTTCTCGAGTCCCACAACATTATGTGATTTTCCCACATTTAAACCAATTTAACACATTCATTGCACAACCATACCGTGAATCATATTGCCTCCCAATGATTTATGACACCTTAACTTTCTAAACAACTTGTTATACACTGTGCACAATCCTCAAAGAACCTTTTTATTTTTGTGGCTTCATAATCCTACACCAAAGTTATATAGTTGAATGACTTTTAGCCTAGTTGGATTAATATAACACCTAATTCTTGGTTTTATCAAAATTTATGTTATGAATATATTCACACGCACTCATGATACACCATAGACTATGTAAAATAAGTGTTAACAATTATTATAAGTAATAAAATGCACATATTTTGACATAAAATCATTTATATTATACATAATATGAAATATTAGGAGTACAAATCATCTACTTGTAAAGTTAAAGCCAAGCATTTACTAACCAAGTAGACATATTACATTATTAGTATAACTATGTTTTAATTTTTTGCTTCCCTTTTGCAATAATAAATTTTCACTCTTCTTGTGCCTTGTATGAATTGAAGGCATCTTTGTTGAAGGTTCCCAAAGGAATGAACAAAATGTTATAATTCCAGTGGGCATAGTGTGCAGAAGACAAATAGTGCCTGACTGCTAAATGAAAAAATGTGTCACAAAAGTAAATAGAATCTGTAATCCCTGACACATTGGTGCTTAGAGGTCATATGTATATTAAAGAATTATTTCTTATCCACTTTTTCAACAACAAAGGCTGGAGAAGATCCCTTTAGATATGAAATGTTAAAAAGCACATGTGTCATATGAACTTAATGAATATACACTTGTGCTAAGAAAACCCTACGTGCCATAGAGAATTGAATGTTTCTTGACCTAGATTGAAGTTCAATTTTAATTTTCTTATAGATAACATGGGGAGAATTAGATTTTATTAGATTATGTAGTTGTTATAAGTTCAATTTATCAGATATATGTTGTGCAGTTAGTTGAGGCCATTTATCGTAACGATTGTAATTATGCCCAAGTTAGATGTGGCATTTCCTATAAATACTCAGCTAAAAGGATTTGTTATGGTTGGACCCATTTAGAAATATTCTTTTGAAAATTTTAACACATTTTCCTTAGTTCTCTTATTTCTACTTTGTGTTTCATACTGAGTTTGATATTTTTGCTCACTCTTTTACCTAATTGAAGAGTATCCCATTAATCGTCATATATATATATATATATATCTTCTCTCAAAAAACTAAGCAAGGTTGTCCATACATACATACATACATACATACATACATACATACATTTCATATAATCCAGACACCATCCCCTCTGTTACTCTCAAATGGATATGTGAATATTTTCTGCATTCTTACTTAGAGTTATTGTTCGCTTCCTACACATCCAATAACATTGCATCCCTCTTTGTTATGCAACATGTTCCTCATAATAGTGTACCTTCTCATGTCTTGATCAAGTGAATGTTGGTATGAGCATAAGTATGGTTTCTTAGATCTGCCTTCACTAACTAGAAAGGGGTATTTACAAAGATCTAAAATTCATTTCTCTTTATACCACACCCCTTCTCCTTTTTTACAATTTTTTATTACTCTGTTAGAATTAGGACTAAATATTCAAATTGATTTATGTTACTAAATATTTTTTTATTGTAGGTAATACTCATTACAATGAATGAATGATCCAACAACCTTACACATAATCATGATTAACCCTTTGAGGCTAAATCCCACCATTTATTAATCACCCACTACCATGTATAGTCCTACCAGAACCTACTAATGAACTAAAAAATTCATTCATAAATTTATTACATCTACCAGCCGACCTTGAGGTATTCCTAGTAAAATCATATGGCCACAAAGAGCTAGTGAAATGAAACCTTGGGTAGATCCACATGTGCATATTGCATTACACAACCATTTTCCTCACACATGTGCCTCCTTTCAAGGGAGGCATCACCCCACCCATTTATGAGAATCCCTACCTATTATTTCCCATGTTCATATGTGCACCCCTTTTTCCCATGGAGAACAACATCTCTAATCCTAGGAAGATCATGAAACTAACACATAACAACAATATAGATGGAAACAAAATTCCCTCCATCTTCCAAGTCTCTGCCTTGCCATCGATGCACAAGGTGGAGGGGTCGAATTCCATTCGACATCTCTACATTTAATGTTTTGATATCATCAAAAACCACACTAGTTCTAACAAACCATCTTCAAATACTTCTGAATTTACATTTTTATTCCTTTCTACACCTTAAATATGTGCCCATTATTTTGGTGAGATCCAAGCACTATCACTCTCACATTAAAAAGTGATCACACAACTATCTCCAAACTCTCATCTAAGGTTTCCTTATTGATTGAATTTTTTACTTGATAACCCACCTCCAATGGCAACCCCATGCTCATGTTCATTGTGTCTTTGATTAAAGTAAACAAATGTTCATGATATTGATATTTCTTCATTCTCTTGCTCATATGGGGCCCAAAAATTCAATCCAAGAGGTAGGTGAAATAACCAAGGGCTAAGGCAGATGTTTGGATGAGTGTCCTGTAACAAAAAATCAAATTAAAAATAGAGTAGTTTCAACAAACTTTCAAGATTCAATTTTTTGTAGGAAACATATTAAAGCTTGAATTTGTATAATAAATGTGTACTCTACTAATAATGCATAAACATAAAATAGAAGTTGAGCTACCCAGGAAGAGACAATATATAAAACAACGAGTAGATAGATGAAAGATGGAGATGGTAGGCTTTAACAATCAACTTTCCACATTAACATCTAGAGTGAACGTACCAACTTGAAACACTCATTACACCCAAATCCATAAACTTCTAACATTGAGTATTTCTCTCTTAGGGGATAAAAAAATACAATATATCATACTGCATTTTGTTTAAACAATATTAGTAACAACAACAAAAATTATGAATTAATTTCTCTTTCAAAAACACTTTCCTTAGGAAATATAAACATCCTTCAACACTTTTTATCAAGAAAAAGTACAAAACAAAACTTTATGTACATCCTCTTCCACTTCATCATATCCATAGTTTAACATGGATTCCTCTTCAAAAAATATATCCCTAATAAGAATGGGACCATGAATCCTCTCATACCACATACATAGCCAATCTATAATTTTTATAAATGGCAAGCTATGATGTAATATTATTAATATTAATAACTATTAGATTATTGTAGCACCCTTATTACATCATTGGAACTCTGATATAAACATTATTGCTATTCAGTCATGGGTTTAATAAAAGAATAACCGATACCACAAACTTCCCAATGGGCCCAACTACTAATAAAAGCCAATTATTTAACCACAAAAATAGCTTATTCACCTGCCTAACTAAAATTATTAAAGCTAAGTAAAAATGTGTCTCTGTTGAGAAACATTCCCCTTGTATTTTATTGAAAAATTAAGTAGATACAACAGATAAAATATAACAAACAAATATCAAGATGCTTCTTTCTATTATTTAGTTTATTACAAAACCTAAAACATTTTTTCCCATAAGGTTGTCAAATATTGTCGCTCTTCTAGGGAAAGGAGAAGAAAATATATTTGTTGGTCATTTGAGGTGAATCGTGGAAAATTAAGTGATTTTACTGGAGGTCATGACTACGTCAATGTGGTTGTAAATAGGATTTTAACCCCTCTTCATTTTTTATAAACTCTTGTATGTTTTCAAAATCCATCATGAATATTAATGACATTTTAGACATCCATATTTGATCCATGTCATTTTTTGGTTTTGTCGTTCTCACTTTTGAGCACGTATTTCCATTATCATATCTTGATGAATTTCACCACATCTATCTAACAGATCTATGCGTCAAAAACCTATGTGAATTCCCTAATTATTGAATTAGATTAATTAAGTATGTTATATTTATGTATTGCACATGTATATTTAGCCTAATTATAGGTAATTAGGTATTTATTTATATTACATGTTAATTAACATGTGCTTTAGTATACCCCTCTAGGATTATGAAATGATCATATTATTGTAGATAAAAAGGGTACATCATATTGAATATGAAATTCCATAGTCCACATTGTGCTTTATTTTCATGATTCGAAACCTCATGTTGTTAATCCTAAAAATTTACAAATGTTATTCTGCTTATATGGTGTGTATTTAAATTTATGCCACATAAATTTCCTCGATATATGATTGCAATCAAGAAGAGTATTAGGATTAATTGCGAGCATATTGATTTTATTGAAATTACTTTATTTATTCTAGATCTATCTTGAAAAATAAAATGGAATTAGAAAATATGTCCAATGTTGTTTCAATTGTACCTTTTATTTAAAATGATATGATTGAAATGTATTTTGAAAATACCAATGATTCTTTCTTGAAAGATAATGTGCATGAATGTGAAGGAAATGGTGATATGGCTAGAGTTGAAAATTTCCCTATAAGATAGATAATGGATATATAGGTGCTCATAATATTGAACGTTCTCTAAATTAGAGAATATATTTCAAAGGATATTGATCAACTTCCTATTTCAATGTATTTCATCAAAGAGGTGTTAGAAGCACAATGGACTAAGAGGGGGGTTGAATCAGTCCTACAATAAATATTACTTCATTTACTAAACCATGCATTCATCATTTAAGATATCCATTCATCATTCATAACCATAAATGTGCATATTAGATGTGTATTAATCATTTAAAATATCACAACACAAGAGAGAGTGCAAAAGACACAAAATATAAGTGGGAAACCCTCATGGGGAAGCAAATGCATTGAAACTTTTCTTATATTACACAAATCAAATAAATTTATTGAAGCAACAACTTCACAAGGAGCACCAACCCCTAGCTTAGTAGAGCATCAAACCTACAAAAAACACCAACCCCTAATTTAGTGAAGCACCAACTCCACAAGGAGGCTACAAACCCCTGAGATGATCAAGGACCAACTCAACCATATTAAAATGAATATCTCTAAATATTTTCGCTGCCAAAACTGATGGAGATCACTAATTCATCTCACACACATTCTTCAAACCATCATTCCTTCAACTCACTCTATTTTTCTTCTTTCATGGGATAATTTTCCTTCATACATTTGCACACATAATCTCTAAACTTCCTCATATTTTTTATAACATCCTCAGCTATGATTTCATACCTTAGAACCTCTTTCACTCTCTCAAGAAGGTCGCATTTTTCCCTATCACATAGCTAGTTCAAATTTGAACCAAACCTTCACTTTTATATGCATTCTACCTCAAAAACATAAAGTAGGTCGGCAGATTCATTATCTCAACCATTAAAACTCAAAAATGTAACAACATATTCATAAAAACATTCATAATGTACCCATGTAGGTCAGCCATGCTCAAACACACCAAACAAGCCCAAAATTGGTTGAAAACCCCATCACCTGGATCACCAAAGACCAAAAAATCATCAAAATGATTATTAAAGATCCCAAAATCCTCACACATGTCAAATATGACATAAAAAAATCATCCATGGTCGTAAATTATATTTCACCAATCAAAGGCTTCATAACACTACTACGAAGGCTCACATCCTTCACTAAACAATTATTTCCAGGAACCAATCTTTACCTATGGGCCTCAAGACCACACCAAAACACCTCAACTATGGCATGTATCCACTCATTGGAAATCCAATAACCTGTATATTATAACCATGTCTGTTATATCTCATTAAACATCCATCCATGTATACCACACTCATTTTCCTCTTCAACAAATTAAGTTGCCCAAAAATAATCAATTTCGGAAACTCAACTAGTTTTCACCATTTATGTCACTTTAAATACCTCAAAAGTCCTTAAATTAGAACAAAATTCATTCCTATTCACTCTACAAATCATATCAATCATCAACCAATCCAAAACATGCATCATCTACCTCAATCTTCTAGCCTGAGTAATCCTATCTTGGAAAACAAACAATCTTCTTCCTCACAAAATGAGTTGGATGACCTATCAAACCTAATCATCAAGAGATAAAATATATATTATTGGAAATAAATATAAATCCTATTTCCATAACATCTTACATTTCCTTCTAAATCTAAGTGGAAGGCCTTGAACCAGGTTCATCTCTGAAACGACTCCTTTAGGCTTCAAGGGCTTAAGAACCAAACTTAAGACCAACTTATTCCATCACCTTCAAAATCATTTATAAGATTTAAAAAATAATGTAACACCCTTAAACATGTTTTCTAAGAAATTATAAACCTTCGTAAATTATGAAGAACTCAATACAATCACCTTACCTCATGAAGCAACTTAAAATCATGTTTAACAAAGCATCTTCAAGATTTGACCTTCAAAGATCATGTCATAACTTCTTCATCCCTCATAAAATAAACTATTTTGATATCTCATTAGAAAACTCTCTGAACTAAGATCACAAAAAAACTCGAACCAAGTTTTAACTCCACTTGTAGCTCTTGCAATTCAACTTTTAGCATAGACTGCTCCAAACTACCCCAAAAATGAGACTTCATAAATAGAGCACGCTTTTCCATTTAGGGTCTCAACATGATCTAAAACTATCATATACATCTTGAACATCTCCCTGGATAAAAACAATGTCAATTTATTCATCACCTTCTTTGGACATATTTACCTCAAACTAAACATCTTTAGAAACTTACCTTTTTGGGTGGGGCCCACATACAATCACATGTTATAGTATACCTTTCTGGAAAGCTGGTGGAGTCCCATAAAAATTCTAGTCATCACTTTATAAAAATGAATCAAAATATACTTAGTACTAACCAGATCATGAACCCCTCCGTCAAATCAAATCCGTTATCACTTAAATCATATATTGAAGGAACCATATCATAGTGAGGAAATCCTAGGCAAAGAATATGGAACTAACCACATGGAAATGCATGTGGATGGTGGGATGATAAAATAGATGAGACAACGCTGAAGAGTCAGATTATCACTGGGGAAGTAAGAGGGAAACATGAAGTAAAAAGGGGATGAAGATGATATAGAGGAAGTGGAATAAGACGAGGAGCAGAAAGGAGGATAGGACAACGGAGAAAATTATGCAGAAAGAAGGGAACTAAGAATGAAGATATTCGGTAAAGAGTGAGCAGTATCAGGAATGTAAAGAGAAGTTGGAGGGGAGGAATGACATAGATTGGAAAAGATGTGGAGATGCTTGAGATGAGGCTAGGTTGACGACAAGAAAATAAAGAGAGGGTGTATGATGAAGACAGTAAATAAATTGGCAAGAAAAAAGGGAAGATGGAGAAATGGCGAAGAAAAAGAGGGGAATGGATAGGAGAGGCAATGCCAACGAGGGGATGTTAGGAGAAATCCACCGATAATGATCGGTAGGGAAGGATGGGACAAAAGGTGAGAAGAGGGAGAAATTAAATGAGGAATGGAGAGGGAACGCCAATTAAATGACGTTAGGAGAATTCCCTCGATAATGATCAGAGGGCATAGAGGATTGAAGGAATGAAGATATAATGGAGGAGGTAAAAGAGAAGGAACAAGGCCATGCACAATGGGGATGAGTGATTTTTAGGATAATTCCACCAATAATTATTTGCACGAAAACAAAATATGATGATGAAAGAATGTTAGGCGAGTATTAAGGATGATGGTGGGTAATCATGGGAATAGATATGTGGGAGAACTCTAGAAGATGGAGTGGAAAGAGTAAAGAAAGGAGGGATAACGAATTGTGCGTGGATGAAGACGAGGAGAGGATGTTATAGATGAGGATGAATGAGGTACAGATGAAGAAACAAGACATGAAATTAATGGGGAAACAACGGTTAAGTAAGATTACCAAGCAAGGAATGATGGAGATGAAAAGGGGCAAGTAGGAAGTGATGTTTGCGAGAATGGAAGAGGATGTGATGATGGGGAATGAAGAGAAAATTTGGATGGTGGGAATGTGAAGCAATGGGGAAATGCAAGATGACAGATAATCCTTAAGAGGTATTTTTAAGTAAGATCTCTAGGCTGCAGGAGGAGTTAAGTAAGACCACCAAACCCGTAATGATGGTATGGAAGGAGAAAGACAACATTATATTGGGTACAGGTGTGGAATGGTTTGTTGGAGAATATGATTACGACAAGAGACGGGAGACAAAAGATGAGATAATTATGATGCGATGTGGATGGTTCAAATGGAAAATCAATCTTAAGAGAAACTCTTAAGTAAGATTGTCATGCGACAGGGATAGTTAAGTAGGATCACCAAGCTGAAGAAGAAGAAGAATGATGAAAAGACTGAGCGGTGTATACCCAAATGGAACAAGAGATGAAAGGAGGTGATAACAAGGTGATAATAAGGAAATAAAGGAGTGTGACATGAGTAGATGGAGGAACATATATAGTGTAGATGGAGAGTGTAAGGTAAATCCTTAATTGGGATGCCCACGTGGTGAACGTGATGATGTAATAATGTCAAGTGAAAAAGGTGGAGTGAAAAGACGTTTGTGGTGGTGATTGTCGTCGGATGAAAGAGGAGATGGTGGAAAAGCTTCTACAGTGGGAGGATCCAAGGAAGAAGATATACCTTAACTGAGATTCTCTGGCTGTATGGATGATTAAGTAAGATTTTCAAGCTAAAAGTGGAAAATTGAAAGGGAAACTTAGGAGGAAAGGAAAGTAAGATATCCAGTGTGGTGAAAGGGGACAGAAAGGTGAGAATGATAATGTGGGGATAAGTGGTGACGAGTGGAAATGAGGAGCGAAGAGCAATGGATCAAAGAAATTGTTGAACATGTTGGGGGATAAGAATTTGCAGGATAAGGAACTCGCCTTGCGAAGGATCCTCAAGTAGGATTCGCAAACTATAACGGAGATCAAATAGAATTCTCAAACAAAAAATTGTATTTGCGAGGGCATTCATGGATATTATGGATAGATATAGATTTCATGGTGTGAAATTTTATGTGATTTTAATAAAATATTTCCTTGATGAGATAAATGACACATAGTTGTAGCAAGGGGCATACAAGGAAGCCATGCTTCGAACTGGATTAGAGGTAAATGAGATAGGGGTCCACTCAAGGCATTGCACTTGCAGCCAACGGTAGGTGTTAACACATAACCAACAATAATTAGTTATACCCAAAATACCCTAAGGGAGAAATGAATGAAATATTCTCATAAACCTAATGTCAACATGATAAGGGGGTTTGAGATGTAACTTGTATGCAGGAAGAGGGTTCTCCAAAGATGGTGTTCCTTATGTCTATACCCTAGCTCTGGGAAAGGGAAATAACAATAGAAGAAATTTGATCAATGTGGGAAGCTTTCTGAAAATGATGATAAAAGGAAGGTTGATCAATGCAGGAAACCTTCTTAATGCCATAATGAAAGAGTAGCTATCCTTTGAGGGTATGATCTACTTTATAAATAATATGGATAACAAGAATAATATATATGATACCCATCCTGCGAGGGATCGGTCTATTTCTTGTGATTTTTTTTTACTTTGATTTGCATGTTTTTATTTTTATTTTCCTCTTTTCTCTTTCTTTTTTTTTGCATGAACAGTTGTCCTTCAAGGGATCAGTCTGTTTCTTTGAAAACTTTTCTTTTGATTTTTTTGCATACATGAATTTTAGCTTTACATGGGGGAGAGTTGGGGATAGCTAAGTATATCGCTTAGGAGGTGATAACGAATGTACAAGAGACACCCCTGGACCCTTTACATGACTACAATAGGAGAATGAGAGAGTGATGGATGTAATGATTGTGGAGTTCTCACCAAACGCTAGAACTTATCCATAATGAATATGCTGAGTAAAGTTGTGGTACTCATATTCAAGGTCATATCAAAGACGTGATGGTAGACCACATAATTCATATCATTACCATGATAGACTGAAGGGGTTAATGGTGGAGGAACGATCTAAAGATATGACTAAGTGCTCATTGGTAGATAGGCTAACAATAGACTGGTCTCCAGTGCAATGCATTAATATTTTTTGTCTCTGGTTTACCACCAAGGGAGGGAATATAGTAAAGTTGCAACAGGATGACATGATAGCTTACAAAGGATTAGATGTGATAGAAAAGCAGGAAATAAAACTATGTCCTTAAGGAAGCAAAAATATGACCACGACGACGGATTTTGATGAAAATAAATGATGCCCCAAGAGAGACACAAATATGGAAGGAAAAAAATGGCCACAACTGTGGACTTGATGAAACAAATAGTTCCCCAAAAGAGGCACAAATATGGACAAAATGATGGACTTTGATAAGTAAATAAGAAAAAATTGTCTCTCAACAGGAAGACAAACATGGCCTCAAAGGAGGACTTTGATGAAAATAAAGGGTCCTCAATGGAAGGAAAAGTATGGCCACAATAGTGGACTTAAGGTGAGATAAACATTTGGATAGAATTAGTTTATATTGGATGAATTTGGATGAGGTAAATAAAATGATGTCAAGAGTGAAATCCCCCAACATTAATGGGGTTGTATGGATTATATGCTCAAGGGCGAGGGAAGGTTGATCCCCAATGAATTAAATTTGGATGAATTAAAGGATGTTGAAAGAGTTTAGATGAGATTGTTTTGGATTTGGATGGGATAAACGGTCGGAGACCACAAGTGTGCTTGACATGATAATCATTGTTGATGAATAATAAAGGACCTTCCTTAGGAGGAATATCATGTGCAAGAGAGATGTTAAAGGATGATTTGGATGGAGGAATCGTGAGAAACCCGATGGATGGGATACAAATTAGATTAGATTTAGATGGAGAAGGATGTTCCCCCTGAACGAGGAAATCGTCCTTCTCAATAATGTTGTGGATAATTTCTTGAAAGGGATTACAATGTGAAATATCATGGCCCAAGGTACGATGATTAGTGCAAATGCAATTGAGATTAAACCATGATGGATTTAGACTATAGGGATTAAAATCTTTAATGGGAGGAATCTTGAAGGCAGATATTTGAATTAAATTTCGAAGGATGTTTACGTGGAACCCCATCGAAGTGTTAAAAGGAAGATAACTCTCATGATGTTTTGGCTTGGACTTAGGTACGGATATAGATTAGATGTGTGAATTAGATAAATCAAATTTGGTTGGAGGACTAGATTGTTTGGATTGTGATTTAGGTGAGGATGTACATTGGATGGGTAGATTATATATCATTGATGACAAATCAAAATTGATTGGAGGGTTGGATTGTTTAGGTGTAAATTTATCTTTGCGAAATGTAGTAGATGAAGGGACTGACTCTGAAATAGATGTCGTAACATTGGATTGCTGAAAAGAGGGAAGACCTTCCTTTTTATGAGGATGTATAAGAGACTATTGGGGATGTTTTTCATGAGCCTTAGATTTCGATCGAGAAGATTTACCTTCAGTAGGGATGATAATAATTTCAATTGGAGGATCTAAAGATTGTGGTAGTGTATGTGCGGATATTAGTGGAGGAAGAGGTATTTGTATGATGTGATTAATGATATCTATGTGAGATGTGGATTGTTTATGTTTTGGCATGGAAAGAGTCTATTTTGTAGAGGGAGAATGTAAACCATCTTTATTTGACTTAGGTGGAGGTGTTTGTTCAATAGACGTTTTAAAGGGTATTTTTGATAGGGTTACAGATCAAGAGGATTTGGTCATTGTGATAGAAGCATTAAGTAAAGAATATTGGGATAAAATAGGTGATGTGGCCATGGGCAAGGATATGGGCAAAGATTTCAATGTAGGGATAGGTGGATTTCTTGATACGATAGATGTAGGGTTAGTTGGGATAGATAGGGATGTAGGCATATTTGGGATATTTGTAGATGTGATTGATGTGGTGATGGGCATGTTTGATATAGATGTGGTTAAGGGGTTGAATATGACATGTTGGGAGACAATAGGTGTAGATGAAGTGATATGTATACTCGAAGCCAATGTGGATGTGATTAAGGTAGTTGGTGTGATTGGTACGGAAGAAAGTGTAGAAGGAGAAACTGGGATTAACTCTAAGGATGGGATAATGGGTGAAGGTGGAATGAATGTAGGTAAGGTAGTAAAATCTACTGAAGGGGGTGTGGTAACCGATGGAGTAGACATGATAGGTAATGATGTAGGTATAGGATTAATGTCTGGTGTAGAAGTAGTTGATAATGGTAGATTAGAAATGTTTCAAATGGGGTTGATATTGTAGGTGGGGTTGTAAAGGTACATGTGGTAGAAATGAGTTTATTTGGGATGGTTGTGAGTAATGTAGGTGTAGTAATAGGTGTGTTTGATGCAAATGTGGGTGAAGGAATAGATGTGAGAGATGTATGGATAGGTTTGGGTACTAAGGATGTATCGTATGTATTAAATCGGGGCATGATCGAAGTGGATAAAGTAGATGGTATATTCAAATTTGATGTAGATATGGTAAGGGTAAAAGAAGGTGTAGGTTCAGGACAAGTAGTAAAAGTTGATATAGGTGTGATAGTTGTGGATGTGACAGGTTCCACATAAGGAGTGGGCATAATGTATAAGGTAGGAACATGCGGAGTTGGTGATAAGATGAGATCTTGATTGATGGTGTCAATCACGTAAGCATTTGATAATTAAGATGTAAAGGGGGCTTGATTTATTAGTGGTCGATTAGGAAAAGGTTGTGTAATCTTGTCGAGGGGTTGACTAGGTGGAGTGTTGGAGCCGTCAATTTGGATAGCCCCTTGATTTATGAGTTGTTGGACACGATCTTTGAAAGAATAGAATTTCTCAATGTCATGACCTTTGATTTAATGATATTTACAATAGTGGGCTTCATGATACCACATAGGCTTGGCTTGTGAGTTGTCCACGGGTCGTATGGGAGGAAGTTCGATGGAGTCTATGACCATCAACTTGTCAAATACAGAGCTATAAGATTCTCCCAAGGGGGTATATTTGGTTATTGTTTGAGGGGCTCGTTATTAAGGCCATGTGCTGGATGTAGATGTGGATGAGGGCTTAATGACCACGGTGTTGGCCGCACCCTTAAATTCATCATTATGTGTGAATGGTTTAGTAGATTTGATTTTAGTTTTGGTTGAACTTAGCTTAAGATGACCTTGTTCAATGGCACAAGTTTCGAGTTTGTGAGCCATTGTGAAAACTTCGTCAAAGGTTCAGAATGAATGGATTTCCAAAGTATATGATATATGTTTTCCACATGGCCGTGAGAAGAGTTCAATGAGTTCGGTTTGTAGAAGAATGAAGGATAGTTGGTTTATAATGCCATGTCATCGTGTGAAAAAGTTAGCAATGGACTCGTCGTCAAACTATCGGATGGTGTATAGGTCAGCGATAGTAGTTTTGTGTGTAATGTTAATTGAAAAGTGTTCTAAGAACAATTGTGCAAGATGGGCGAAAGATATATGGAATATTACGAGATATGGTTGTACCAGTCTAACGCAAGACCAGACAAGGACATGAGGAAAGAGCGAAGTAGTAGATCGTGATTATGTGCAATAAGACAACATGCATGTTTAAATACATGGAGATGTTGTTGTGGATCTTCCTTGCTGTTGAACTTAGTAAACTCAGGAAGTTTCCAATGAGGAGGGTAGGGTTTGATTGGAACTAACAGATGAATCGGTTCGTTACAGATTTGTTCGTAAGATAATGTATCCTTGGGTGCCAAGGTAGCAACTTCTAAACTAGTCAACCTATTCATTAAAGTGTGAATATGATCATTTAACACAGTGTTAGGTTGAGTCTAGATTGGTTGTGTGGCATAAAGTGTAGCTTGATAAGGTGACTGATAATCTTGTGAATGTGTGCGTATTTGGGGAATCGTTTGATAAAATGGTTGATAAACTTGCTGGTGGGTTGTTTGTGAAATCATTAGATAAGATGGTTGATTAATTTGTGGAAGTGTGGGTGTTTGGGAAATTGTTTGATAAGGTGGTTGATTAATTTGTAGATGTGAAGATGCTTGAGAATCCATTTGATAAGACATTTGCTTATCTTGTGGATGAGGTATTTGTGGATTTTGTTCATAAGGATTAATGTATGTCATTGTTTGAGATGGGATATGTCACTGCAATGACTGTTGTTGAGAAATAGGGATGTGATGTGATCGTTGAGACTGGGTAGGTTATTGTGGTAAGTGATATGTGGGGATATGAGTGTTACGAGATTGAGACGATTGGAGCATATGATGGGTAGGAACATAGGTATTAAGAGGTTGAGATTGTTTGATGGGCATACTAGTAGCAGATGAAATAGAATTGACAAAAAGGGATGTGGGTGGAATGTGATCCACCAATTGAGGAGATTGAGATAATTGAGAGATTGTGGGGGATTTACGAAATACGAAATCATATATGGGGTTAGGAGGTGGTCCAAGAGTTTCTAAAGGAGACGGAGATGGTGGTGTGGTTGGTTTATGAAGATTAGATTGGGAAGAGATATGGGGATTAGTGTCAAGGTGGGGACGATCTTGGATGACATGGTTCTCATAAGGTGAGACCATGGATACTAGAGGTTGGGTAACTGAAGGCGTGGTTTCAAGTTTAGAATCTTGTTGGGAGATATCGTTAGGAGAAGTAATTTTATTGGGTGGAGGACATTGTTGTTTTGTTTTGATTTGAGAGAGAGTGACAATAGGTGTGAAATAGAGAAACATTTGTTTATGTAATTTGTTGACAAACAAATCAAGAAACATATTTTTTATCATCATGTTTAATTTAGAGGATGTGAACAAAAAAGTGGATAACAAAGGTGCCTAGAGAACGGTAGTCTAGGGCTAGTTTCAGGTAGTTTTGGCCTGGGAAACATGTCTGAAATGGTTCTTATTGGGTGTTCAAGTACCAATCAGTTAACCAGATGAGAGGAGTGTTATGATGTGCTCATTTTGTTCGTGAGTCTAGGTTACGTGTGATAAGTGAAATGCAGAAGGTTAATCCCCCTATTTGAACTATCTGATTAGGCAGGATGCACGAGGTTCATTTTAAATCAAAAAAATGAGAACTTGTAATGAGAACACATACATAAAAGGGGAAATTGTGATGCAAAAAGAGCAAATAGGGATAAAATGAGGAATACTTGAATATCACTCGTTCCTTTTTATTTGGTTATATGGTGTTTAGAGGTACTGATCACTGACTTGGAACGTTCAGCGACCTTAAAATTACACCATTTACAATCTCGAACGAGGTCGGTGAAAGGAGATTGGTGACGTGTTTATGTTTCAGCAAGCGATCTTTAATGGCGTAATTTAGTGGTCGTAGTATCGTAGATATTACCTGCAAACAAACATAAGATAATTAATTATTACGAGAAATATACTTTAAAAAAACAAGAACAATCTAATATTTACAATAGAAAGTCTTACGAAGAACATTAAAAATTAGTAATCTAAAAAAACGGGTTGTTCGAAAGCAATGATGTGAAATAAGTTATGAAAGTTATACAAATGTAACTTAATAATCACAACAATACAAATGGAGTAATACTAACAATATAAATATTGACAATATTAATGATAATACCAAGTATAAAAAATACTAATAATACAAATATAACGAATATTAAAGTTAACCACATGGTATATAACTAAACATTGTTAATAATACAAATATAGACAATTTTAAAGTAACCAAAGGCTATATAAATAAACAATGTTAATAATACAAGAGAGGAATAAATGATGAAATATAAAAGTGATAAATGATTCGTGAGGCCGAGCTACGTGGAGTTCACGTGGGAGGGTTATACATGGTCAGAAAAAGCATGCATGGAGTGGGGCAGAGGCCACATAGGTCGGCGTATGTCAACTGGAAAGTAATGGAAACATCCAAGCAAATCTTGCTTTAGAAAAAAGTGAATACGTGGAGGTCAAATCATGGTCAACCAGGTAGATGACTCATGGTTGGTCATACTAAACATGGTCATGGCTCTTTACATGCGTGACGACACACTAAGAATCATAGAAAATGAGGAATATATAATTGGCTATGCTACCACAAGCACTGTTTATAAATGTGATCGAAAGATTTGGAAGCCAATCGCTATATAGAGATACTATACAATAACGACCCAAAAGGCCTGTGTGGATTTGAGATTAAGTTGGGAGTTTGCGTGGATAGTCACGACTCACAAATCCATGTGAATTTGAAACTGATCTGGAAATAGTTGGAAGAAAATTGGGGTCGTGTGAATCTATTTAAATGTGTTCTAAAGAAGTGTAAGCCAATTGCAATAGAGAGATTATACAGTCACGACCCACAAAGTTACATGAATTTGAAACTGAGCTAGAAATAGTTGGAAGCATCACGCATCTGAATCTTGTGAGTCTGCATGGATATTCACTTTGATTTATAAGAAAATCACTTATACAAAGCCTCTGTGGATTTAAAACTGAACTGATGATAATTACATGTGTAAGCATCGAGATTTTATGAATTTGAGTAGCAGTTGTTCTTTTTGTTACCTTCACCATTCAATATTGTGCTAAGTCCCAAAAAAGGGTGGGAAGAGTTGTTGGGAGAGCAATTCGGGAACGTCTGGAGAGCAAGCAGGAGAGGATCCACGTGGTTGGAGAGGGCCTGCGTGGATTGGTTGGCCAAAGCAAGGTGAGGTTTGGTTGAGTTGTGTGGTTTAGGGAGCTTAGGGATTGTTTGTGTGGACGTGGAGAGGTAGCCGAATGAGATCAGATGGAAGTTGAGTTGGTGGAAGAGAGATGGACGACCTAGGTGGAGATTGTGGAAGTAAGAACTTGCAGAAGAAAGGGAGATGGGGGCACCGAGTGGCCTGGTATGGTATTATGAGGATGGCTCGGCTGAGGAGCTGAATCGGGGGAGGCACAGGGCAGAGAGGCACAACGGCCGAAGAGGAGAGGAGAGTATGTAGCTTGGGTAGGGAGGGAGAGTGTCCAATTCGATAGTTGGGGAGTTGTTGGAGGTGAGGTGAAGAGCTTAGTGATAACTAGGGGAATGTGTAATTAGGATAATAATATTTAGTTTTTTTAATTTAATTTAATTATAATTTATATTTTTTTTTAATTTATAGGATTATATTTTTAATTTGAATTTTTAATTAATATTATTTATTTAATAATAAAAACAAACATGATACGAAATATAAACAACCAAATAACAAATTTTTGAACACAACAAAAACTACATACCTTGAAGATGACCCAAACTGGAATAATTATAAACAATAAAATGATGAGAATACTATTACTGTGAGAAGAATGTGAGAACCAACACCTGTACAAGATGAGAAAAGGAACAAAAACAATGACCAAAACTTGAATCTGGTCCCACTGGGCATACCATAATGTTGCACATGAAACTTCATTCTCACGCAAGATGAATGTCGTTACTGGAAGCCACCAGCAACCTCGATTGATGGAGGGCTTAAGGTGCCTCTGATGTCGATGTAGATCTGCAGGCGCCAAATAGATAGATGTGAAAATGTCTGCAAAACTAACACAAATACAAGTAGATAACAATATGCAGGGGTTTCCCAGATAACGTCGGTTCCAAGAAGTTGTCAACTTCCTTGAAGGATGTCAACCCCCGTGTCCAAAAAGATGGAAATAAATTATGAAGAGTAGGTAGCATGTTGAAGCATAGAAATATAAAATGTGAAGTAAATGGAATGACGAGGGTACTTAGTTGGTGCTCTGATATGGAGATGAAATGGGCATCAAGATGGCAAAATGAGGAACAATGTCAAATATTTCTCTAACACTCTTCACCTTTAACTTCTAACAATGGAAAAGGTTTGCCTTGACCTCAAACTTTCAAAACTTATTTCAGAAATTTCTTATTAATTCTAAAACTTATTCAGGATTTTCTTATTATTTCTAAGACTTGATTGAAAGAAGGGAAGAAGGAATGCATATATAATATGGGGAGGGGGTTAACTGAGGGATGTTAGATAACCTTAGTTTACAAAATTATCCTTGATTAAGAGATATGATTTAAGTGATAATGGATTTGATTTGACAGAGGGGCTCATGCTTTGAATTATGTAATGTCCCCTTTTTCAAGACATTATTAATATTTATTTTTCATTTGCATTATAACCCCTTGGCATGCCTAGCACTACAAGTGGGAGTCTCTTTAGTTATTTTAATGTGCACATAGGTTAGTTTTTTATTTATTTAATTAAATAAATAAATAAAGTGCATATAGTCTTAGTATTAAATATTTTAATGAGAGTTTATGTTTTCCCTCCAAAAGGGAAAGGTCGATCTTTATTGGATATTGCACCCCTTAGTTCTATAAAAGGGAGGTCACATTTCTTTAGAGGGGATGTTGATGAATTATTGATTTCACTCCATGCTTTGAGAATTGGGATGTATGCCCTCGTTCTTGCATTGATCTCGCTTTGATTTGGATCCATTATTGAAGATTATTGAAGACTCCATTGTTCTTTCCATTTTGCTCTCTTGTGTTGAAGGTGTTTATGCATGATATTTTCTCTCTAGATTTGGCGACTTGTCTAGGGTATTGACGCATTTTATTAAGGGTAAAATTTGCATGTTATTGAATATTTTGAAGGGTTCAAAGAGCTGGAAATAATTTACATGTTCTATGCTAACCCTATCGACTGGTTTGGGGATTTTGGGGGCTGTTTTGGAGGGTCTTCGGTGATCTAAAAATTCAGATTTTAATATCTTTGGAAAGCTCTTGAATTATAGATTATTTTGCATTTTATTTCACGGAAAAAGATGAAGTATTGAGAAAGTTATGAATTTTCCAAGTTTCAGTTGTCTATGCTAGGGTTTTAACTACACAGTTTCAGATTTCATGGGTTGATTTGTATACCTTCTACTTATTCAAAAATTATGATCTATAGCTTGTTGGAAAGCTAAAAATATGAAGAGTATTTTGGCATTGGTTTGATAAAAAAAAATTAGACGACGAAGGAGTTATTAATTTTTGAAGTTTGTAGTAGTCTAGTAGATTTATTAATTAATTACTGCTATATGTAATTTCAGATTTGAAGTGCTTAATTTCCTAAATGGTTCTCCCATCTAGTCCACTACCTTGGCTCTCTCTAACCCTATTTGGGTTGTATTAAAACTAACATTAGATTATTTGAGGTCGAACTAGGAGGGTTTAGTCCTTCTAGAGTCGATTCAGTGAATTAATTTGCATATTTGGATAATATCCCAAAAGGGATATTACAAATTATTATGTAAAATAAAAATGATGTGATATTGAGTGGGGAGAATGATGGAAAAGGTTAGGTGTAATAGTGCATCCCATGTGAATAATTTTTCACTATTATATTTTTTAGTGGGATGTCGGAAGTGAATGTTTTTGGGGTATTGATTTTTAGGTGAGATAATATATTTGAGACAATAGATTTGATTTGATTGAGTGGGGTCCGCGTGGGTTCATGATTTGGAGGATTAGGTGTAATAGTGGATGTGATGGGGATGAGTGGGGTGCATGATGTGGATGATTTTGGAGCATTTTATTAGTATGCGATGTCATGTTATTTAGGTTGATAATATTAATTATGAAAGGGGATTACATGGAATCCATTAACACATAATGATGATTAATGATTGAAGGGTATTAATTAATTACTTAAAGGTAATTGTATTTTTGATGGGAATGGGATTTAGTTTAGGGGAAAAGGGAATCAAGAGGGTAAGTGTAATGAAGGAGAGTATATCCGGGGTGAAGGAGAGGAGCTACACCAAAAACTCGTGTCTACACAAATATATCTACAACTCTCCAACCAATCTCACTTACCCATGCCAACATGCCTTGTCTCCACCAGTTTTCTTCCCAAGGACCATGAAACACCACCAAACCTTTAAGAACTGACCTAGAAATCATTAATCACCTTATTTGTACTGCCATCATGCTACTATCATGATCCAATGAGACTGATAAGCCCCAAAACTCATACCTCCAACTCATTTTACATGCTCTAGGACTAGGAATAGGCCTATGATGTAGCCTAAAATTTACCACGAATAACCCAGGCACACTAGCACATCACCCATCCTGAGTTGAGCACTCACCCGAAGCGTGCAAAGGTACCAGGCCCCTCATATTTTTTTGTGCATGATGTGAGCATGATGAAGATATAATGCATTCAGATCCATAAATAGCATAACCATTCCACAGAGCATACTCCAGATCTAGATCTTAAAGAATCATGAATCAAACAATAAACATAATGAAATCAACTAAGTAAGAACCAGTTACATTCATGTTTAACACCATTATTTACCCGATACACTCCATTATATTAAACACAGTAAATACATAAGCTTCTTACAATAAATAGTAACATAAGTTTATGCGTGCATCAGATCTGGCAGCATAACTCTACAATAGCTCATACATAGTGTCTCCCTAACTACACAGATTAATACATATTTATAAGGGTGGGGACTTGCCCTTCACCGCTTACGCACTTCCCAAAATAGGTCGCATGTTGAACTAGTCATGTGCCTTTACAATAACATACACACATGCAAGTGCACTAATAATATATCTCTTATAGTTATATGGTAGTAGTAATCCTATTATTAACTTGAACTCATGCATGGCGCTTAGTAGATTCTCTTCCCAAAATAACATTTGTGTGTTGTGAAAGTCTCCATCATGTTGTGTGCTTCGTACGCTATATCCAAAAATAGCCCGTAGTCATGAAAATGGGCAAGTCCCGAATCAATATGTATTTTATGTGCATTTCCTTCCCAATCCTTTTGCGCCTTCAAATATGCCTTTCTCTCGTGCACGAATCTTCTATGTGCCCTCTCCTTACTGTCATATTTTGTCTACTCAACAACCTAAAATGACTACTTCACACCATGACAAACTATGAACTGACTACGTTGACCTCATACTGACTCTTAGACACCCTTAAAACATCATATGAACCATGCATGACCTTATGATAAGCTTCAATAGTCATCTCATGACCATCCATGCTTGAAACCATGCCTGGACATTATATCACTTCACCAAAACTAGACACTATCAATCAACCTTCATGTTTTACACTGTAAGACACCTAATGGAGACTAATATGACACCTACACACCCTCTACCATCAATTGACTTGACATCAATGACAACACTAACACACAATGGCCAACAATATCCCCTTTGTCATTGATGGCAACCTCAAGACAAAACACACTTGCATGACCTCATTTCCAGATTTTTGATGCTTCTCTCCCCCTTTAACATATATGAAAAAGGATATATTGACAACAAGACATGGAAAATAATAACACAATATTAGACACAATGGAAACAAATGAAAAAATGACAAACTTACTTGACTCAGTGACTCCCCCTTGGTCTGGACTTTCTCCTTTCTGACCTTATTTAGCGGCATATGATGATCCATGGACCTGAACATAGCTGCCCTGAGAATATATCCACTTTACTTTGTCATTATTCACTAGGTCTATTCCATGCTCAAAACCAAGTTTTACTTTACAAAACTCTTTTTTTGCCTTCTTCAAGCATGAAATCATTGTATAATTCCTTGGAAAAATGTACACAACTCATCCACACATGTCAAGAAGTATAATTCTATATGCCTCATCAATTTGATTTATCTCAAATTGATGAGGCATATAGACTTAATTACCTCTACCATATCTTGGTTACACTCCTTTAGGGTTGAGATCCCTAAAACTAACCATCAATTCAATTTAGACCAACTTTTCAAAGCTCTAGAAACACACATACATCATGAAGTAGGTCCTTATGACTCCCCCTAGGTTTGTGCTACCCATATCTTACAAAAAACACAAGATTAGGATCTCTTACCTTGATTTCAAGTTATGTAGATGGATTAACACTAACTCTTCTTCCCTGAAACACTTCTTCAATGTATTCATCCTTATTTATAAACTGATGCATCCTTCTTGAACATGTGGCTTACATCTCAAACCATTATACATGTAGCCATCCTTCACTTTGTTATGCAAGCCTTCTTGGCATCTTCCATTCATCTTATTATGACTCCTTTACGATTAGACCAGTTGATTAAGTACATACCTGGCTCCCCTTGCCTTGATAACCTTTCTTAGACTCGTACCTCGTTGTTATGGAACAATACCATGTTATTGAAATCTATATGAGCATATGACTTACTTTACTTAGACATAATACATGTAAATATAGCTAACTCTATCTTCTTAGCACATCTAGGCACCTTTTACATCTAGTAGGAAGTCAAAACTAACTTCCCATGTCTCATTAAGTCTCCTCATATCTATATCTCATTTTTTAGTTCAAAATCATGCTAGTTATACCTTTTCATGTTGTAAATTCCTCTTCATAGTGTCTTCGTAGATCTTTTCAAGACCTTATACTCATGCTCAACAACATCAAACTCAAAATATACAAACTCGGACCTTGAAATAAGACTAGCTTGACTTGCAAAATAGAGTACACACCTTCACTGACCTATATCACCACATTTTTCCAATATTCAAGCACACTTGTCCTCCTAGAGATCCACACACTTTAACATACTCAATTAACTTATGGTGAAGACCCTTGGGCGTGTCTGTTGACACTCTAGCCAATGTCATCTCCACATTCATTTCCATCCCCATCAAGCCACTAGTGATTCTTAACCCATTGAGAGTTCTCAAGAGAGTGGATGCTCTTTGTGCAAACAAATACAAATATCAAAAATAATAAATCTCTACCATGACTATGGACGCCTGGCTCACAGTAGAGCAATGTTGTGACAAGAATTAGATGCATCTTTTTTAAGGCTATGGATGTTTGGCTAGCAGTGGAGAAATGCACGACTTAGCCTTCCGTGCATTGTCTTCAGACACTACCCATTAAGTCTTCACTTCAAGTGGTAATTAACCATCAAAATCCACACACTTTGATCTCGCAGAGAGATAGGGCTTCCATGTTGTCAAGTATTGTTTAGACATTGGTCACACTTTTGTTTTAGGCCAACTCTTTCCTTATAACATGTTCCATTAGGCTCATCTTTTTTTCATCCCTGATGTCATTTTCCTTCCATCTATCACATCCACATCCTTCTTCCTTGGATCAAACATCCATGGGTAGATGATGATCCTTTCCCTTTTATCCAATCCTCCTCGTATCCCCTTTTAACCGTCATCATCATGAATGGGGGAAGCCTTACTCCCATACACTAGGGGCATTATCCATTTTAGATACCTCTCACTTCCCATCTTACCCTACACCTAGGGGAAAATCGAACCCATCCATCCATCCACATAGGACACCCTAATTCACACTTGGGGGCACACCTCATCTATCCATCAATCCAACCCCCCAATACCCATGGGAATATCTTATCATCTTCCATATCCCCCATCTTATCCTATCCCACATCCCCCATCCTATCTATCTCCCATCCCGCATCCCATATAATCCTAGTGGCAATCAACTCATGGAGCTATCCTATCTAACTTAATCTAATCTAGAACAACATGTAAATACAGTAAATAAATATGGAAAATGACCCAAGCAACTATGAAAATGGAAATGAAAGTAAAACCCTAATATGCAAGAAAGTAAGGAAAAGAACTTAGCTGATTAGAGGTAGCTCGTTGGACTGTGTCACAGAAATGACCAGAGGAACATGAAGCAAGAACAACTATACAGAGGTCCCGAAAAGGATGGATCCGAGCTATCTAGCTAGACTGGAGCACTGGAGAGGGATTGGGGCACCTACGGGCACTTTGGTCTGCAGAATGGGCACCCTGGTCTGTGCAAAAGGTCTGGAACTGAGTTTCACAAGTTTGACAGGTGGTCTGAAACCCTCGTTGTTTGTCACATTAGATTCACTGCACTATGTCAGATGTCATTGATAATCCAAGATGTATAGAAGACTTGCAAAAGACCAAAGAGGAGTATCAAAACCCTAAAAAAAGAATGCAAATGAATGGGTCAGAATGACCTCAGCTGCCACAACAGTGGGCTTACTAACTGAGTGTTGCACTACATTTCAAACCCAAATGTAGTTTTGGTGTGTGTGTGCATCATGTGCCCTAGGTGCTCTTGTGTCAGTCACACTTTGTGAAGTAGCGAGCAATAACTAGATGTAAAAATGTAGTAGAATGGTGGATGGAATAGAATAGAATCCCTCCCCCTATGCTTGTGTGATGCAGATGAACCAGCCTTGTCCTTGTGATGGAGCTAATGGATGCAAATGATCTCTAAATGGATGCAACTCTAGGTGGATGATAGTAGTGACTAGTGCTTGGTCCCTCATTATGGTCTCATAACTTTATATTTATAGGGTTCTCTTGATCTAATTTCATAATTAACCCTGAAATGGCCAACCACCAAAAATATAAGAAGCTGAAATGGCTAGAAAGAGCCCAAAAAGTGGCAGGAAAGTTCAAAAAGGATCGGGGCACCCATGGTGGGACCAAGGCACCCATGGGCACCCCAGTACTAAGTCAAGGCTAAAATAATGCAAAATGATGAAAGCATACTGGGCATGTGGGTGCAAGAGGTCGGGAATGAAAAAGAAAATAAAGTAAGATGGCCAAAAGATGGGGGTTAATTAGTACTTTCTTCACTCAAAAACCTTCTAAATAGTAGTATGAGACCAGGACTAAATAATGTCTAAAGTGCATGATTTTGTGTCTACATTTTCCCCCACTTTATGTTGGTGAGATAAAATCTCGGTAACATGAAGTAGATAGAGATGTGTACCTGATAATCCATGTAAGTTGATGTAGAAAATGGGTTGAAGGACTAGACAAAGTGTGGAATGACAAAAAGATGATGGAGCGTGGAAAATAAAGATGAAAAAGTGCAAAAAAAGTGATGAGAGTGAACCTAGGGTGGAAATGCATGTGTAGTTGCTGATGTGTGTGATGTACCTGCATGGTTAGTATGGTGTGTTGTACCTGAAATTTTGTTTTTGTTGTTGTTGTTGCCCCCATTTGACTGTTTGTTTCTCATACGACCAGACCTGCAAGGAGAAAATGATCAAGTAGTCAAATATATATGTATGTATGTGTAAAAACAAAATGTAAAAGACACATGCATGTAAAAGTATGTAAATGTAAAATACGTAAATGAAAAAGTGTAAATGGAACATGTGCACCTGATCCATGTCGAGAAAGAGAGTGTAGAAGGATATCCTATACTGCGAGTTTTTTGGGTGATCTCACGCCACCTTGGCTGAAGAAGTGTAGGGAGAAAACTACATTATTCTCCAACCTATAACTGCTTCCCTGAATGTGTGTGAAGAGATCTTTGTATGTCCTAGTTTTTTGGGCGATCCGACACCACTGGCCAAAGTAGTGTAGGGAGGCACACCCATTGTAACCTCCAAGCCTGTAACTGCTTCCCAGAATGCTAAGGACAACCATGTCCTATAAAATCCATTGTGTACAGGGTTCGTAGACTGGTCTGAACCCACTCATTGTATGTAACCCACAATGCCAAGGGCGAAAGTGCACTTGAACTGAACCTGTGTAGAAGCATTGTGTAGAATGTAAAAACCCCAAATGATGCCCCCCTCTTTGGGGGCACATGTGACATCATTGATAGGAGAATGCAGCCCCAAAAGAGGACCAACCACATGAACTCTGAAACTCTTCCCTGTAGGGGGAAAGGAATGCACTTGGTAGAAACCAAGGCATGCACAAACAAGAAGGCTAGCCAAAGACAAGTGTTAGTACAAACAAGCATGCATATAGAAAACAATGTATAAGTACGCAAACAGTGTATAAAGCTACCAAGAAAAGTAGTAATGTAAACACGCAAGAAGACAAAGTAAGTTGCACAAAAGTGGGTTGCAAACATGGGACATCACTCATGATGTCACAAGACACGCAAGGCCATCATGGCCGCATACAAACAAACAAGTGTGCACACCAAACATAGGGCAAGGCCCACATACAAGAACAAACAATAACAATAATGTAACAAACAAGTATGGAAGCAAATATCCTGCATAACAAATGTTGCACATGAAGCACCCGTTAACATGTTAGAAAGATAACTAGTATGTCAAAAGCATGTATAACCAAGTAATGTAAAGTGCTAAGTACAAAATGAAACAATAACACCTGTGAGAGACGAATGTGGATGCCCCCAGTGACCAGTGTAGGAAGGGTAGAAGGTGAGCATTTGTGCTGCGTGTAAGAGACCTATATCTGTGATCACAACTAGAAAAAGATGTGAACGCGCATGTGTGGATGATATAGATAAATGACATACAAGTAATCTAACTAGCATGTGTAATAAAGTGACCATGAACAAGAAAAAGTAAGAAAGAGTAAAAGCAACCATAATATGCAGTATGTTGTGGATGGATGGAATGGAATGCAAAATGGAGTGATAGGAGCCGCATGTGCCCCCGAGTGAATGGAAATGTATGCAGTGAGGTTCATTTGGTTTTCCCCCTCAACAGTCAAGAATGAACCGTAAACGAGAGTGCATCATCGGGAAATGGTCGAATATTGTGTGTTGTGTCTAATGCGTTGTGATGAGTATGTATGTGTAGTGATGATGATATGTGATATATAGAAGAGATGTGTGTGAACCTTATAGCCTAAGCATATGTCACGAAAAAATGAATGTATGAGTGATGATTTATCCCTAAGTGTATATCACTACAAGATGATAGAGAAGAGTGGTGATGTAGCCTAAAGCATATATCACTACAAGATGAATAAAGGGAGTGGTGATGTAGCCTAAAGCATATACCACTACAAGATGATAGAGTAGGTGACCATTTATCCTATAGCGTATGTCACTATCCTAGAAATGTCGCATGATGAAAGGTCAAATGATAAACGTGTGAGTGTGATAAGGTCCATTTGATTTGTAAACCCTCGGTAGTCGAGTATGGACTGAGGAACTAAAGTGTGTCATAGGGTAGTGAGTGCAGCACGTAGAAAGATGATGTAGTATGTGTGATGATGATAGATGACCATATGGTGAATAGAATATGTAATGTATGATGTATAATATGTAATGCAAGATGTAATGTACAATTTATAAGATGTAATGTATGATGTAGACTAACGAGTGTAAGATGTGTGTAAGGTAGTATGTAAAATGCTAGAATCGTAGATCATGAAAGTGTTTATGTATGAAGTAGTATGTAATGTATGACTATGCAATGTAAAATGTGTAGTATTTATGATGTAGGGTGTGAAATATGTATGAAATGTGTATGATGATAGTGTGTAATGTTATGTGTGGTAAACCCTAACATGTAAGTGATGAATATGAGTCTCAAGATGTATGATGTAATGGATGCAAAGTTGAATAGTATGGACTATGCATGTATTGATGTATGTAGTGCAAGACTATGTGTGTAGTGTCTATGTAGTACTAAATGTGGGGTTCATGTGTAGTAATCCCTCAACAGTCAAGTGTGAACTGAAGCACAAGAGTGTGTCATCAGGTAATGACGATGCTAAAATGTGTGTATGACTATGCAAGATGAGATGATGCTAAGATGAGGTATGTGTGAATGTTAGGAGTGTGATGTAGTACTATGTAAGGATGTGAATGAATGATAATGTAAAAAATGAGAGATGCTTCCTATGATGATGTGATGGGGGGAATGTGGATATGTTATGCCCCCAAGTGTGAGGATGAAGAATTAATCATGTAATGTCATCTAGGAGATCATCAGCTTTCAGGATCAAAATCATATGGATAAGCATTAGTGACTTGATAAGTGATATTGTCTGGTTGATCATGTAATGAGCCATTAAGGCATAAGTTGTACATACCCATGACATACTCCTCATCGGTGAATGGAGGAAGTGGACAACCGTGTGCATACCAACGAGTGAGATTTTGTGTATATCCTAGGAAAGAGCTATTGCAAATGAAAACACGTCCAAAAGGCATAGGAAATGAAATGTCTATATGATCAGGATCTAGAGTGCCCCCAATATAATCAAGCCATGATTTCCCTAATGTAAGTGGAGAAGAACGAGGAGTGCATGATAGATAGACCGTAAGATGAAAAACACGTAAACCATAAGCAACAGTAATAGTGATAAAGCCATAATATAGATGAGGATCATGAGTAGGAGGATAAAGGTCCTCAAAAGCAAAACCAAGTTGAGCTAAACCCTCATGTGTACATATAGTGTCATCACATGTAGGATCAAATGGAATATGTTCCCAATATGAGTCATTCATGAAGAGTGTGCAAGTGAATTTTGGGCGTGCTAGTGTAAGTGGTACATGTGAAAGTGTAGGTGATAGAGCGACATCCATAGACTGGACATGCCCCTGATAAGGAATCATATGAGTAGTAGTAGCAGGTGGCATAGAAGAAACTGCATCTATCACACAAATGGTACCGTCCAAGTGGTGGTAAGTGAGGTGGTTCTTCCCTAGGTTGGGGCTCGTCTATAATATTTGTGTGTGGAATGGGAAGACTAGCATTAGGAGCATGGTCGCAATACTAGAATGGATCGCGGTCATGAAAAATGGTGTACTCAATGCTTTCATGTAATAATTTTACACAATTATGTATGGTAGAGGTGAGAGCTTGCATGGCATGAAGCCATGGCCTACCAAGTAGACAATTGTAGGAGACTGGGAAATCAACAATGAAAAAGATAGTGTGGACAGTCTTGGGACCAAAAGTGATGGGAAATGTAATGTGACCGAGACATGGATGGACATAACCATCATAAGCACACAATGAAATACTAGATGGACTAACGTCACGAGTGGAGAGACCTAAAACTTCAAGGAATGACATAGGACACAAGTTAAGTTCATATCCATTATCAATCAAAGTGTGCTTAACAACTACATTATGAATACAACATATGATATGCAGAGGTGGGTCATTATCAAAAGTGTGAACATCAGTGGGAAGGTTAGACTTGAATACTATGTGTGAAGAAAATGCTTGATAAACTGAGTCTGGATGCATGTCAACATGAATGCGAGTAGTAGCAAGAAAATGTTGGAATCTATGTAGTAAATCAGGATTTGCAAGAAAATAATCATTGATTGAGATACTCATGATGACCAAACCCTAGGATGACATGCAATGAATGAAGAACCTAGAAGCATGAATGATCGAGTCGGGTTCACCAAAATGATTAACTAAAAATGGGAATAATGTGTAGTTAATCTAATCTAGAACAACATGTAAATACAATAAATGACTATGGAAAATGACCCAAACAACTATGAAAATGGAAATAGAAACCCTAATACTAAGAGAAGTTAGGAATGAACTCAGCTGATTAGAGGCTCTTGCTGGACTATGTCACAGAATTGAAATGGAGGAATAGGAAGCAAGAACGACTGTGCAGAGGTCCTAAAAAGGATGGATCTGAGCTATCTAGCTAGACTGGAGCACCTAGAGAGAGACTGGGGCACCTATGGGTGCTTTGGTCTGTAGAATGGGCACCCTAGTCTATGTGCAAAAGATCTAGAACTGAGTTTCACAGGTTTGGCATGTGATCTGAAACCCTCACTATGTATTACATCATATTTGTTGTACTGCGCTAGGTGTCGTTGATAATCCAAGATGTATAGAAGACCTGCAAAAGACCAAAGAGGAGTATCAAAACCCTAAAAAAGAAGAATGCAAATGAATGGGTCAGACTGACCTCAGCTGCCACAATAGTGGGCTTACTAACTGAGTGTTGCACTACATTTCAGACCCAAATGTAGTTCTGTGTGTGTGTGTGTGTGTGTGTGTGTGTGTGTGTGTGTGTGTGTGTGTGTGTGTGTGTGTGTGTGTGTGCATCATGTGCCCTAGGTGCTCTTGTGCTAGTCACACTTTGTGAAGTAGTGAGCAATAACTAGATGTAAAAATGTAGTAGAATGGTGGATGGAATAGAATAGAATCCCTCCCCCTATGCTTGTGTGATGCAGATGAACCAACCTTGTCCTTGTGATGGAGCTAATGGATGCAAATGATCTCCAAATGGATGCAACTCTAGGTGGATGATAGTAGTGACTAGTGCTTGGTCCCTCATTATGGTCTCATAACTTTATATTTATAGGGTTCTCTTGATCTAATTTCGTAATTAACCCCAAAATGGCCGACCACCAAAAAGATAAGAAGCTGAAAATGGCTAGAAAGAGCCCAAAAAGTGGCAGGAAAGTTCAAAAAGGATCGGGGCACCCCTGGTGGGACCAGGGCCCATGGGTGCCCCAGTACTAGGGCCCCAGTCAAGGCTAAAATAATGTAAAATGATAGAAATATTGACTTGGGCATGTGGGTACAAGAGGTCAGGAATGACAAAAGAAAAGAAAATAATATGGTCAAGAGATGAGGGTTAGTTAGTACTTTCTTCACTCAAAAACCTTCTAAATAGTAGTATGAGACGGGGACTAAATAGTGTCTAAAGTGATAATGATGATAACAGTAGGCACTTTATAGTAGCACACCCCCTTCTATCATCATCTTTTATCCTTATCATCATCTAAATCTAATCCTCATCATCATCTAACCAACTATTTAGCCCCCTCGTCCTTTTATCCAATCAATCCTTTCTCAATCCACATCCACATCCACATCTTATCATCTCTCATCCAACATCCAAAATCCTCACCCTTGGCTAGGGAATCTTCTAACATCATCTCATCAATCAAACTCAAACATTCTTTAATAAATTCATCAATCATTATCCCAATCCTCTCCTCGTCAATGTCCCATCATCCACATCAATCTAAAAACCAATCCTTATTCTCTCATCCAAACATCCTCAATCTTCCAATCCTAACTAGGGAATCCTATACTTCAAAATCTTCCAACTTAACCCCTTTGACTAGGGCATCCTATAATCCAAAAATCTTAACTATTCACCTTTGTCATGCATCGTTGACTGGGACATCCAAAATATAAAATCCTCTAAATCCTCAAATCTTCTAATCCAATAATCCTCATCTTCTAATCCTCTAATCTTCACCCTCAAAATCCTCTAATCCTCATCCTCTAAATCCTCAAATATTCTAATCCTCTTAATCCTCAAATATTCTACTCCTCAAATCTTCTCTCCTATCCTCTAATCCTCTCTCCTCATCCTATAATCCTCAATATTCTCATCCTCTAATCGTTTATCATCTACTAACTTGGACCTCTCCTCTTTTCGAGTGGTTACATGACTCTTTCCCTCCCTGCCTAACCCCTTAAGGGGGCATTATATCACCATCCTAACATCTTATTTTCTTTTCTTTGAGTTGTCATTGCTCTGCAATAACACTTAAAAGAGGGGGAAAATGTAGACATCTAAAATGTCAACATGTTTAATCACGATTAATATATCCCAAAAATATCCCAACCTCATCCATATAATCATTAATCGCAAGATTAATTATCATTATTTAATCCATTTTATTATATATACCCTTTATCATTTTATCATTATTTTATCCCATCTTATCATTAATCACTTTTATTTCATTATTATATCATATTATCCTATAATAATCCTTCATTAACATTTTATAGGAATTTAATATTCCTACATCTCACCTACCACCTACTCTACACATCCCTGCACTTAGCCCTTCCATGTAAACGCACATTTAATCATCTTTATTAACCTAATCTAATTCTAATCCTAATCATATCCTCACCTCTAAATCTAGAGGCTTCTATTTCTAAAAGCCTCTCTAAATCCCCTCCTTCATACTTATAAATTCAAATATATCCCCCTCCCTCCATTGAATTTTTAATTCAATGGAGACTTATCTCAAATTCTAGAAATCTCCACTCTAGAATTCTCCATTCTTCTCGTGCATTCTCCACCATTGATCCAAACCCAACTTGGCTTCATCTTAGCCATTGAATCCTCCACCCACAAACTATAAATTGAGCTTTCCTCCACCATAAGAGCCAATGGGTCCAATCCATAGCAAAACTCTGCTCTTTTATTCATCCAATCAATCCATTCTATCATCACTTTATTATCCAATCTATCAACCATCATCTTCATCACGCAAATCCAAGCACAATCAAAGGGGAGATGTTGTCCAAATGAATCCACAAATATGAAGTAAAGCAATTGCAATAAATAATCAATCCAAGATAAAATCCAACACATCAAAGAAGGAGTTGTGCAACTTGTAGGTAAGTGCAGGTATTGAATCTTTCCTTTTTTTCCATCCATTGCTCTATTTGAGGTTTTGTTCGAGAATACTAGATTTAGGAATCAATTGGTTTGTTTTTGGTTTCTAACTTTCATCTAATTTTTTCTTGCAATACACATAACAAGATTCTTTGAGCACAATATATGTGGTACTGATCAACAACTTCAGAGAGAACATGAAAAATATTTTTTATTGGTGATATTCAATGTAGAAGTACCCAGTAATATGGATTTGCAATCAATGACCGTTGAGTACACAACCTAACACAAGAAATGGAAAGACCCCCATTACTGAAAATTTGCAAAAAAAAAACCTAGTCCTAAGGGAAATCAATTAGGGTATAAAAACTTTACCCCAGGATAAGACAAAGACAAAGGAAAATAAAAAGGAAATGCTAACAAAGAATGTTGTAACTACTGTGGTAAACTAGGTCATGTTGAACATCAATGTTTAAAGAAAATGACATACTTGGAAGTGAAGATTGACAATTAGTGGATCAATAATAAATGAATATATATTGGATTTAAGGGCATCAAACCACATGAAAAAATAAGGTTCTCTTTTTAAAATTCTCTTAGATAATAACACAACAAAAAATTATGTGGGAAACCAAACTCCTCTTAATGTTGAAGGTGAAAGGCCCATTGATATGAAAAATGACATGTTCAATAAAGCTCTCCATGTTCAACCTTGTCTACAAACTTACTATCCATTTATCAGATCAATCATTCGAGTGAAGGAAAGAGTGTCGAGTTTACTTCAAACATTATTGTTATCATACAAACGAAAGACCATTATGCTACTATAACTACTCATAAGGTTGACCATTAAGCCAAATTATACAAGTTTGAATGATTTGTGTTTAATCAACCTTTACAAGTCATGCTTTCCTATATAAATGACTTAAGTAAACTTTGACATGTGTGGTTGGGTCGTCATAACTATCACTCATTACAATGTTATGATCCTCATGTGTGGATTTCACTAACACCTCGAGGTTTTGGTGTAATGGTTCATTACATTTAGAATCAGAGTGACCAATAAGGTTCGAGTCCCGACATGGGTAGCTATGCCGATATTGCAGTGTTTGTTTGTGGCTCATATAGGGCAGGGTGTGGTCCGACTATATGGGTGCAAATCTAGCTCGGGGTCCAGGCTATAAAAGCATGGTGGGATGTTATGATCCTCATGTACGGATTTCACTAACGCCTCAAGTTTTTGGTGCAACGGTTCATTATATACAAACTCTAAATAAACACAATATGGTTATTAGGTTGTCAAAGGTATCCTAAACACAGATATATTTTGTTTATGGTGTGTACTTGGAAACCAACACCCAGATTCATTTATAAAACACAAAGCTTGGACATCCAATGACAATTTGTAATTTGTTCATGTAGTGACCTTGTGTCATTTCCACATGTTTATGAAGCGTAAATATGTGTTTGTATTCATTAATGATTTCTCTCACAGAACTTGAGTCTACTTTCTAAAAACAAAGTGAAGTCCTTGGGAACTTTAAAATTTTCAGGGCCTTGATAAAGAACCTATTTGAGCGATAAATAAAATATCTAAAACTTGATAATGAGCGAGAGTTTGTTAACAACCATATGATTACCTTTTGTGAGAAACCATGAATTCACCTTCAATAATCAGTACCCTACATTCCTAACATAATGGTGTAGCTAAGCACAAAAATTACGCACTTAAGGAAATGGAAAATTATATGTTACATTCTAAAGATTTGCCTCCTTGGTTTTGGGAAAAAAACTATTATGTGAGCAAGCTAAGTTCAAAATCAAAATTTCCACTCAATAGTGCTTGATATAACACCAAAAGAAAAATGGTCTAGTGTAAATCCTAATGCTTTTAAATCAAGTTTTTTGGATGTAATGTATGGGAACATATTTTATATGAAAATAAAAACACCATGGAAATGAAGGTCCACCCTTGTATCTCTGTTGGTCATTGCGAATATGTGAATGCATATTGTCTTTTTGTTTCAGGAACCACTAAGATTATTTTTTGGTGCAATGTAGTATTACGAGCCATCACTTACACATCCTCTATTGTATTCCATCAAATTGGACATAACTTACGAACCTTCTTATATAAGAATCCCACTTAGTGAGTTCCTACGATGATGAGTTGTAGGGGATAAACAATACCTCCACTGCAAGTGCTAGAGGAAATTCTAAATACACCTACTTAACCCTCACAACCTCACCCAAAATGGGTTTACATAGTATGGAATGAGATTGGTGCCTTGGCAGGAGATCCTATATTTCTAAACAAGATGAGATCCCTGTGTCAATGTAGTGCTGAACATTTGACATAATTATAAGTAACATGGGATCCCAAAACTTATCATCAAGCTTCTAAGCATCCTGAATGGTGGGTGTCTTTTCCATAAAAAATATTTCTTTGAAAAATATCAACACTTAGGATTAGGTTCCACTTCCAAAAGCAAGAAAAATCATGAGGTACAAGTGGGTGTATCAAACTCAATGTGCAATAGATGGGTCCATTGACATGTATAAATTCCAACTTATAACAAAGGATTTTTCATAGATTGAAGGTGATGATTACCATGAAACCTTTGCTCCAGTCAACAAAAAGGACTTCGTTCAAATAATACTCTCCTCAATAGTGACATAGGGAAGGGAATTATAATAGATGGATGTTAAAAGTGCCTTCTTACATGGTGATTTGTAGGCAAAAATCTACATGTCCTAACCTCTAAGGTCCTTTAATAGTAATAACTCCAATTATGCTTATAGATTACAAAAGTATTTATACGAATTAAAACAAGTTCCTCAAGCTTGTTATGAAAATGTCGACATGTTTCTTATCAATTCTAGTTGCTTACTGTGAAATATTTGCTCCAGTCAACAAAAAGAACTTTGTTCGGATAATACTCTCCTTAGTCGTGACATAGGGAAGGGAAGTCTACTAAATGGATGTTAAAAGTGCCTTCTTACATGGTGATTTGCAAGAAAAAATCTACATGCCCTAACCTCTAGGGTTCGTTGATAGTAATAACTCCAATTATGCTTGTAGATTAAAAAGTCTTTGTACAACTTAAAACAAGTTCCTTGAGCTTGGTATGAAAAGATTGACATGTTTTATATCAATTCTAGTTTTACTCAGTTTTCCTTCAACCTTTCGATCTACACTAAAAAATAGATGAATATCTCCTCATTCTAGTCATCTTTGTTGATAACTTAGTCATTGTAGGAGTTTCCACACAACAAATTCTTGATTTGAAAGCATGTTTGAAGAAGTCTTTTGAGATGATTAATCAAGGTTTTCGACATTTCTTCTAGGGTCTTGAAATTTCATAGTTTGACAAAGGTATTTTCATCCATTAGTCCAAGTATTCTCAAGACTTCTTTGTTGTTTCAACATTGACAATTACGAATCGACATTGACTCCTTTTCAATTGGGGGTAAATTTTTTCACCAAATGTTATACTCCTTCATTTGATGATATACTCTATAGGCAAATGGTTAGAAGTCTACTCTATTTGACTTATACACATCATGATATTTTTGTCTATGGATCTTATGCCTTGTTATTATCAGGACCCCCATGAAATCCATTGACAAGATGTAAAATGCATTCTACGATATTTTTATGGTGCTATTAATTATGGGATTGAGTAAAATTTAGGTGGCACAACCTCAATTTCTAGTTACACTTTAGGGGGAAGTAACAAAGAATCATGTTCCTTTTGAACCATCGTTGTACGTTATTTATATACTGATTGGGAAGGGGATCCAAATGATTACAAATCAACTACATGATATATCTATCATCTTGGGGTAGGTCCCATGGCTTGGTCTTGTAAAAAGTATGAAATCAAAGTAGAGCAAAGTTGTTGTGGGACACGAGTCAACATAGATATGATGCATACTTTTTGAATTCATATTTCCATATTTCCAACCCACAACACTTTGGTGTGATGATTAGAGTGTCATTTATATCTCTCGTAGCCTAGTGGAACACAAACACACAAATCACGTTTAAATACACATGCATTATATTTGATAGATGATCCAAGGGAAGGTTATTGACCTTAATTTTTTCCAAATAGACAACCAGATTGTAGACATATTCAAAAAGCCCTTACTGGAGGCTCAATTGTTTGATCAAGGGGAATGGTTCAATGTTCCTATGTTCTTCCCTTCTTCAAAGTACTTATTAATGGGGGATGCTACTATATTTAATTAACTATATATTATTGTATGCGATTAAGATGCACTTGTTATATTAGTTGTAATCTAATACGTGAATAATTCACCCATTGGTACACACTTAACCACATCTATTAATAGAGAATAACATCAACCAAGTTATAGATTTGACTGACTTCCATTATTAATAGATTAAAGTAAACTTGTTTTGCAAAGAATTATCCTCCAACCCTAATAATAGTCTAGACTTATTTTTTTAAAAGCATAAAGAGCTAGTTTTAGTGGATCATATCGTGGAAGAGAGTTATCCTTACTTGGCGAATTCAAGTTGGAGCGTCTTAATACAATTATAGTAGTCATATTACCATTAGTAAATCTATGTTATATCTCTACTTTAAGATTCCGTTGATATATTATTTATGCATGCTTGTGGGTGTTTGTCTCGTGGTTATATATAGTGCTTACAAAGAATGTGACATGTTTAAATAAATTTTATCTCTCAAGAGTTCACCATAAAAAATCTAGCATTCAAAACATAATCATAGAATGTTGATTAATTAATTTTAAAAATTATCCTGTACATTTTATAATCATCAAATCCAGATTTTGATAATAATAATTCACATTTGATAAATGCAAACGATATATATTTAAATCTTACCTTCAAACTTCACACTACTTTACATTGTTATAAAGTTGTTATTTATCAATTTTTCTTGATCATTTTGCTATGGTAAGATAATTGAGAAAATTTTAGTGCTTTTATTTGAAGTATACGCAAGTTTAAGACATTGCAAATCACAATGCGATATTCTTTCCGAACTTACATCTACCCTTTTGTCAACTCGTGCCCGTTAAATTTGTTAGAATTGTCATGATCAAAAAAGTTACTTTTATTTTGTGACACAATTATTCAACACTTTCTTCATTATGAAAGATTTGTGTGATAAAAGCCTCATTTGAGATGAAATATGATCTACTGTACACTCTCATATGCTTCCTAAAAATTGAAGTCCTGCTCCATTCTTTTGACTTAAAAATATTGTTTATGTGCATGTTTTGCAAGTCACATGAGCTTCAAATGCTCCCAAATAATAAATCCAATGATCTACTAAGAAAAATACCATCATCCCATGACATCACAAATAGTTTGTGAACAATAATTAAAGGTCATCTTTAATTAACTTTCATAGTGCTTCCGAGGATCTTCTTACAATTCCCTACAAAATAAGTTATTTCTTTTCTTGCAATTTAAGAATTATCTCTCCAGTTGTATTTGAAATTATAAATGTGACAAACTTGATCGGTTTATATTTCCCAATCGTATGGATGTGATCTTGTGCCCGCTCTTTTATAACTTGATTCCACTAAGGATCCATAAAAAATACAGGAGAGCCGAAATTCAAATTAAGATTCTCTCCCACTACTTTCAAAATCATCAGAAAACCTTGCAGTCCACGTCATTTATAAATTTTTGGATTGTTTGATACCTTTCTCGAATATCCATACTTCCATTTAGTTATACACATTTTATTAAGTCCAAAATGGTGTAAACTAGATAAAAATTATTTTCTTTGCAGAAACATAATTGTGTATTTTCTTATACAACCTCTACATAATGTATGTCCACATGTAGCACTCATTACATCATCCGATTCATCATGACAAAGACCAAATGTATTTATATGGTTATTTCGTTAATGTACATGTAAGCAACATAACCAAAACTCAAGATGAAAAAATATGGGGGTTGGAGGAAAAACATATAGTGATACTATGGATGATATAAACAATAAGGGAGGAAACCTACATGCATATTCTAAGCATATTAATGGTGTTTCTTCTACTCGCCCCAAATTCAACTAGTGCTAAAAAACTTGTATAACATATGTTACAAAAACAACTCTCTCTTTTAGTTAGAAGTAAAATCTAATAAATTTGCTCAAATGGACCATATCACAAAGTTTTAATTAAAGCTCGAACCTCTAAAAAGTATTACATAAGGGCAGTGTGAAATATTTCCTTGACCTGTAATGACTTTATACTCTTTCAAATATATTTTTCTCTCTGATTGCAGTAATCTTTTTAAAATTGCATCTACCCTTTTTCCAACTTGTAAAATCAGTGGTGGATTAAATTGTAGAACTCTAATGAGTTGCTTTTGTAAATGAGAACCTTTGGAAATACAAGATGTATTAGGATCTTCTCCATGCAAGAGATCAAATTCACAAGGTCTCCACTTAAATGAATTAAAAAATTGGACTATAAAAGGATATCCTATATGTTGTATAATGAGTAATTAGAGTGTCTCATCATAATGGGCATTATGCTCCACATTTCCATACGAAGATGAACATCCACGTGTTCGAGTTTCAATAAAACGATTTCAGTTGTCTCTAA
Organism: Taxus chinensis; assembly: GCA_019776745.2. NCBI lineage: Eukaryota > Viridiplantae > Streptophyta > Pinopsida > Cupressales > Taxaceae > Taxus > Taxus chinensis. The sequence goes on along the minus strand of CM034146.1, from coordinate 348,324,552 downwards.
AAATCTTATATGCAACGAAATGTTTGTTTCTCCTGTATCCAATATTATGATCACACTTATCATTTCACCCTTAATAGATATAAAAGGGAACTCAAACTATATTTGTTGTTTTAGGGTCTAGCTGTCTATTTCCTTAAACGTAAAGGAGACACACTTTGAAAAAAATGTCGAGAGGAGATTCTCAAAATAAGGGCATTGGCCTCCCAAATCCACCATATGCGAGGTCATTGATGAACATGCACACTAAATAAACATATTAATGGTGTTGGGATCAATTCCACGACCAAAATATCTTCCTTTAAAATAGTCAATTCGGGGCTTAATTTCATATTGTTCTATGGATAATTCAAGAGCACCTGTTACTTCTCTATTTGAAACTTTTGTGTCATTGTACATGCACACTGAAGTGCTTCTATCACTAGTGGAGCCACTAGTAGAGGGAAAATAAATTTCATCCTCATTTGACACAGGATCACGAGTGTATCTTCTTTCCTTTGTTGCTTTCCCCTTCTCAACTCCTCCTTATTTGCAACTTTTGTCAAGGGTCGAAGAAGATATTCTTATTCTTTTTCATTTATTGAAGGATTTGTGTTTATATTAGAAATATCTACAAATATAACAACTTTTTTTATCTTAAAAAAGGGAGTTGAATTCATGTGTCTTTTACGTTACAAGTTCATAGTACCATAACATTGAAAAATGCACACATGAAAAGAATTGTGATTTTTGGTGCACAAAATGAAGTATATAGAGAAAATAAGACCTACTTTGTAATACAATACAAAAACTAAACATACACAAAATGACTCCTTCAATCGATGCTTTTACGAATATAAATAAAGTATCATAATCAAGAGAGTTTTTTTCATGAGTTAAGTTATAACATGTGACACAAATGTGATGTTAAATTTGTGCCTCATTTACACCACCTTTGTCCCTTTTATAACATAGGGGAAACAAAAAACACCAATACTGCAAAATTAACAAAAACGAGGTGATATTCACACTTTACATAGTAGTGAAACTTCATACCCATAAAACACCATCAATATGACAAACAACCCAAATAAGGTCTTTCTGGTTTCTTAATCCCCTGAGTCTGCATTCATACATATATTTTATATCGAACATAATGTCTTCTTCTCTTATGATTTTTTGTTTTCGCCGGAGGCGTTTACTTTGAAGAAGGCATTGCTAGAAAGTGTCAAATTCCAGTGGCTTAACTTTAGAGGTTGCCGGATTTTAGATATTTTTGTAAGTCCTAGATATTTACTATTTTTTTCTTTTGGGAGTGGCCGACATGAGAACTTACTGGCAGTCATAGCTAAGATTTACGTTGTACTACCCATTTTTATTCGGTGGCTGTCTTGCCGGTGATTTTTCTACGGGTAGCCGCACCAAAACAATAATGCAACCCGCACCTTTATACACAGTCAAACAATCCAAACCAAAACTTCTTCGCTCCAGAATAAACAAATCACAATTTTTTCCATTGTACTCCGTCGACGTTAAGGTGGCGAGATTCATATGGTCTGTAAACAATTAAAAATGTGCTTTTTAAGGATCTTGGAGTACATCTACTGTTTCTGTGGAATCTTGCAGTCGCAATAAAGTTTGTAGAACAGTGCCCAGAAGGAAATTTTAGATTCAACATTATCTTACACCTGTAAAAATCAATACTTTAGTTGCAGGAAAACTTTGAATATTAATGGCTTCCTTTGTTTGATACTGTTTTGAAATTGTGCTGAGTTTTACGTTGAAAACATGAGGTCACATGTGAATATGTGGGACGTCGTGCATCTTCGATTCGGCAGAGATATATGGGTGCACGTAATAGAAAAAATAAGCGTTTAGGTACCAACATAAAAATTCAGTGAAGAGGAATGGTGGTAAACACTGAATGACAGATTGAAAAGAATATTTGGATTAATGTTCACAAATGACAAAGAGCAGTTGTGGCCAATTACGTTTAAGAGTACCATTACAAAGACTCTGGTGGACGATCCTCCCGTCTCCCGAGCTCTCACCTACTCCTCAAACCCTCACTCCAACTCCTTCAGCGGCTTCTCCCTCACCCACTTCAGACGGCACCTTGGCAATGAATATATGTAACGTTTATGGGTATAGCCGCCCACGTGTAACATTTAAAAAAAAAGGGATTTTTTTAATTTAGTTTTTGGTTATTTAAATATGTAAATCCTCTTAGAAATCTGTAAAATGTACAAACCTATACAATAGATTTTACAATTTGGAGATGGATTCCATGTTGTGATCTAAAATGTGATCTAAAATGTGATGGAGACAAATAAAATTTATGCGTTTTTTTTTCATTTATTGAATAGGTTTTTTTGTTTCTAAGTTTGTAAAAATTGAAATGTAGTTGTAGGTTTTTTCGGTTGGGCAAATAGAATTTTTACTTCTTTCTTAGATCTATTGAATAAGTAATTTGGTCTAAGTTTGTAAAATTTGAAATGTAAAGTGTAGATAAAGTGACTAAAGAAGATGGGTATTATGCTTTGTCTATTTATAAGTTAATTTCAATGGCCGCTTACAGACGCGCATGATGGAGAGCATGCCCTTTATTTTTTTGTCGTAGTAGCTGAGAGTGTTGTAGGGTAGAGGCGTCAAGAAACTGGCGTACATCGCAAATCCTCCCGCTTCCATTACAAGACTGTAAGGCCCCTCTGACTCGTCCTTCTCGGAGGCCCGATTGACCAGCTTCTTCACAGTGTCTATCTTTAACGACTGCCCCACCAGAAGAATGTCTATGGGATGATCGAAGCTCTGCCACACGCTTCTGTTGTTTTTGTTGTACAACACCAGGTTTCCGTTGGTTCGGAGTTCGATCCCCGCAACACCCTTGTTGAAAGTGTTGGTAGACCAAACCAAGGTGTCGTCTGCATGGATGAGTGCCTCTGAGTGGAGCTCCATTACGTATTCCTTCCATAATTTATTTTAACTTCTAAACATTGTTCTTCATTGTGGCTGGTTGGTTTTTGTATTAGGCTAAACGGTGGATCATTCACCATTTCTTTCCTATTTGGCACTGCTACTAGATTGCGGGTTGTACTCATTTGCACGTATGCTAAATATAATACTTTGGTTTGATTTATTATATGGGGTGCCATCGCCGTATAAATTCTTCCTACTGGTATTTTATTTCTCGTAGATCTTGTAAAATGCATTTCATATTTTATTTTGATGGAGAAATAATTGGTTGTCTAGAACCAGTGACTTGCATTTTGTAACTGTATGAAGATAATTCTACAAATATTTTGACATATTTTCAAAACAAAAAATAATTCTACAAAATGATTTTCTTACGAGACTGTCTGATTATCCAGTCTATGTAAGTCTGGAAGATAAGCTACTGCAATGGAGTCTGTTTCAGGTTTATTGTTAAACAGGATGGTGGCATTTTGTTACAGTAGTTATGGTCTGTATACACTGAAATTATTCATGGGGTACCGCTTAGGAGAAAAGTAGATATGGGTCTCGGTGATTTACAAAATGAAATTGTTTTGATTACGACCAATTTGCGGGCCCGTCGGTGTTTCTAGAAGGGATCCTCTTTTTGCTGTATTGTTTTTATTCTTTTTTTTCTGACACAGTTCTATCATGGAATTAATATATTTTTTTTCCAAAAGAAGGTCACTTCTCCTTTATTGAATTGAGATTTGTAATGTTTAAGGATTTTTCCTTGATATAACCTGCCTATTTTTAACTATTATCATAGATATTTCATCAATTTGAATAATTTTAATCATGTATGTTATGATTAGAAAATTGATGATAAATCAAAAAATAAAGACATGAATAGATGTTTTTTTTTGTTTTGGACACTAACACATTTTTATGATTGGCAGAGGCGTCGCTCATGTAGAAGAATCCAGAACTCCTATGTCAGAGGAAGAGTGTAGGGCAACAATAGATGAATTGTGGCCTAACAGATTTAAGCAAGCCATTATGGAAACACTCTAGCAGAAGATATGACTTAAATCGACAAAAAATATTGCATTGATTTTGTGAAGGACCAAGAGAAATCTGATTCTCAAGCTTGACTACATAAGACACAACTGCCAACTTTGTGTTGGTCAGTTTGTTGTAGACAGTCTCAAACTCTTTGAAAATCTCACCAATCAGGTCAATCCTTTTCTTGTCAATAAGAATGTAGAAAAAATTTAATATATAAGGTTGAAACTTGGCATCATTTGTAATGTCTTCGAGAATACCCTTTTTCTTCTCGTCTGGTATGATTGGATTAACAAGGAAATTAAAAAAAACCTTATTGGTTATGTACTGAGAGAGCTTATCGATGTCTCTACTGATAGCATCTAGGGACTTCACAAGCTGGGCCAGTTCTACTAGGGATGTGGCATATGACCCCGCAGCGCTGTCTTGCATAACAATACGAGTTCTATTTTTGTGAGCCACTTGAGAAACTTTGAAAGGGAAGGCATTGTGTGTCTTGAAGAGCCTTGTCCCAAAAAGACCATATTTTAAGGATATGTGGTAGTTTGATCCATTAGCCCCTTTCAAAAGGGCTCTCACATATGGCGCACAATAGACATTCAGGGCCACGGGAGACTGTTTCAATGATTCCATCTAACAAAAAACAGAACCAAATCTTTGGAGATCATGCATCCACCGAGAAATTTTTGTCAGATCGTGTGAAGAAGCAAGGTTAATTAAGAGCCAAAGCATTTTCTCTGGAATTCAATTAAAGAATCCGATGCAGTTCTAAATGAGTTGCAATTTACGCCGGAGAGGATAACAATGTTTAGTTTATTGGAGTTGTATTTTTTCTATTTTAAGTTTGTGTGATGGGAAGAGGATAATATAGTAACTTCCAACAAAAAAAAACATTGCCTACTATGCCTTGATGGATGTCCGTACGTTGCTATAAAGCTTGTATTTTGTTATGGGCCACACGTATGTTGGTATAGGTGAGTTGATCGGGGTGAATATATAGTTGTTTTATTTGATGAAACAATCACAATGTCTCTTGATGATGACCATGTCTTCTGTAAGATACAATTATGATATTCATTTAAAAGATAACATGTTGTATCATTTGGTTGAACACTCGGCGTTTATTTACAAAAGTTCATATTTTGGCATTTAAATGTTCCCAAAGCATAGACAACAATCCCATTTTGTCAGTATCCTTCAATCACTTCATTCCATGAGATGACATATCTCTAGGGAATTTTATGTTTGGTGGGTAGATGAGATTAAGAAACCTACCAATGATACCCAAGATGTTGTAGCAGAAGAGCATCTCCACGCTTCTTATAAATGAGGCTTCCATCTTTGTGTTCTTATCCATCCGATTCTACTCCTGTTTACATTTGCCAGCATACTCCTCGCCTTGTTTCACCATATGCAACAAATAGGGCTCCAATCCAATTAGTTTAAATTTCCCAAAGTACTCCCAACCTGTGCCAAAATATAGAGGAATTTTGTTATATATAGTTGCAAATGTTTTGATAGACATGTATGCAGAATGTGGAACCTTACATAAAGACATGTGAACTGTTTAACAAAATGTAACTTATGTTCTTCACTCAAACATCTATCATAGATCATAGAATATATTTTACATCCAAACCATATTATACACATAAAATTCAAGCCCTCTCCGGCGTAACTTGCAACTCATTTGCAATTGCTAGTGTTAGAGAAAAAGAGCGACTCTCTCTCAGTTTGATACTAGTGGCTAAAATATATTACAATTCTCTGGTGTGGTTCGTAGATCTGGTAAGAGGTTAGATCCAGATCTAGATCTGAAAATGTCGGGGGCATTCGATGATTCATATGTCGTAGGAGGAGGGGGAGGAGGCTCGGCATCAGGGGATGATCTCACCAGTCGCCCCTTCGACAGCGATGGCTATCTGGGCTACGATCCTCGCCTGCCTTCCCAGAGATTTGACTCCTCCTTCGCCGACGACCACTTTGCTCATTCCGACAATGGCGCATTCGACGATGGGGATCTCGCAGGCACAGGCTCAGTCGCGGGCGCCGCCACTCCTCCTCCCCCTGTGTACGTCACTATATCTGAAGACGAGGAAGATCCCATGCAACAACAGCCGCAGCATCAGGCAGATGCTTCTCCTCCTTTGCTGTTCGAATCCCAATCCCTGGATTACTCGCCCCAAGCACCCTCCGCCGACCTCAATGGAAATCAGACTCCCTTTGATGTCTACGAGTACGGCATGCCCTCCGACGGCCCAATTCTTCCTCCCCCCGACGAGATGCAAGAGGAGGGTTTCGTTCTTCGCGAATGGAGACGGTATCTAAGCTACTCTCTTTACTTAAATTACGCATCTAATGGAACGGATCAAATTAGCTGTGCTTTTAATCAAATTTAGTAAATTCTCCTTGCCGGGTGACATTAGACTTAAGTGCCACTACCGATAGGTATCTGTTTCGTCAAATTCAGCTGTTGGGTGTGGCTGATTCGTCAGTTGGGTACACCACACCTAGTGAGTTGGATTCAGTATTTTACACATTATCAATACTCTTTCAAATCCCTATTCATTTTACTCTTTGAGCTCATTCCATTCGATACTAGATTGGATAAAATTTAGTCATCGCATCAGGAGATTCGTGCCGCAGAAGATCCTGAATTTGAAACTTTCTACACAAAAAATATTCTCTTGAACGAAGGTATTCGTGCTTGGATGGCGGCTGATAAGATACAGTGGCTGCAGATGTTGCTTTGTATTCATAGAATAAATGACTTAAACTGTCGGTTTTAACATTATTTACTGGTGGATTTTCGTCCAATCACCTTTACGTTCCTTACCATCTACTTTCAACAAAGAGTTAAAAAGATGCCCTATCTAAAAGCCATACGAATTTAAAATGACATAGGAAGAAAGTCATGGGCAATGAATCTTAACAAAATTGTTGTCAGTGTTGTAGATAGGGTAGATGCTGAATATGCAAATAGATCTGTCATAAGTTTTTTTAATTTAGCTTACCTGTTTTTAATGGGAACTAACTCACAAATGAGCAGAAAGATCTTCTTCAACAGCTGCTGTATATTTGTGTTGCAGTAGATTCTGTTTGAAGAAACTATTGCGGTTTCGCTGGTTTTCAAAATTTTCATTGTTTAATAGAAAGTTATTTTTTTTATCGGGCATTTTATAGAAGAAGAAGGTCGTAGGGTTTGAGAGGCTCTTCTTTAACATACAAACTAACAGTCAGCTTAATAAACCAGGCAACGGGCATCTAGGAGGGATGAAGTTTTAGGTTTCAGTCACCCCCTTGGGTCTTTTTTCCTAGTTAATTTCTTTGGTTTTCTTTATTTCTTTTCTTACTTTACTAGAAATGTTTGAATATTTTAGCTTTTCAGCATTCAATCCCGTTGTTAACTTTCTTGACATTTTCTTTTTTCTGATTTTCCATAGTTTTCTCTAAATTTGGCATTCATTGCTCATGTCCAAGTTATAATATATGCATATATGCTTTTACCAACTGAACGACACAGATATCATTGTTTACTTCAATGTAAATTAACAGGTATTTCTTAGGCAGGTTGATCCACTGCAATTAGTCTTTTGGCTTTTTTCCTCATCATTGGCCTCAAAGCCAAAAAGCTAGTAGCATGATGGGACGTGGATCTGTAAGATGCTCACACAAATTGACAAGAATGAGGGCACATATATGTAGCTAGTTTTGGTTGGTGTGCCAGTGGGAATTTTCAACGAAATCTTTGTGTTTGTTCACTCTCATGGACACTTGTCTGTAGAGTTTGAATTCTCCATAGCGATACAATGCATTGGGTTAGTGCAATATCAAAGTGCTAAAGGACTTGCAAGTTGAGACCAGAGCATCGAGAACCATGAAAAATTATGGATTACTTGCTCTGTTTGATTGATTTTCGCTCTTTTAGGCTGTGTGAATCCTTTTATCCTGGCACCATTGGTCCACCTTTATATATTTTTTAATCTAATGAAAGGTTGTCGCTCTCTTTTAGAATTTGTCTGATATAGTGGCTTTTTGGTTCATAGCGAGGAAATATTTAGAGTCGACACTTTACCAGTGTTACGTGGGGATGGAGAGGGGTGTTAGCGGGGTGTGTGTTATTCTGGACTTTTTATTCGAAGTCTTTTATTGCTCTTAAGCTTCTTGAGTACTTCAAGTTTGATGTGCATGATTATGTTTTATGAACATCAAGAGAAATATAAATAACTTGTATCAAATAGTCAAATATCTTGATGATGTGCTTTGTGATTATGTCTGCATTCCTCTATCCATACCTTTCTCCGCATTACTCTATCCATACCTTTCTCCGCATTCCTATATCTATATTTCTCTGCACTCCTAGCTCCCTGACTCTAGCACATAATTCAATTTTCTGAATGTATTGTATCTTTTTGTTAAATGTTTCTTACATGTTTTTTTTTGTTGTTTTTTCTTTGTATCCCGAGGGGCCTTTACTTCTCCCCCAAAATCTGACCTGGGGAAGTTTTCAAGCTTTATGGAAAAATTTAGTGATTTTGGGAAAACAATCTAACTATATGCTATTCATCATTTTCTTTACCAGCTTACTGGGTGCAACTACTTGTAAGTATGGTTGTTCCATACCTACGAAGATATTCATTGCCGTATTCACGTAGTATGATTTTATCAACAAATTTTGAGTATGATGTTTTCTTCTCTGGAAAAGATAAGAAAACATAGAAATAAGTGAAATAGAAAGGGAAAATGTGCAGGTTGGAAGTTAAGATTTTATCAACAAATTTTGTTTTCCAAAAGCCCTTTTCGAGTCAACTGCAACAACCGAGTGCTTTAACAAACAAAGCCAGTTTAGCATTTCTGGATTATTATTTGATGGATTATCATATTTCCCTGTACATTACTTTTTTATGTTGAATGAAATATAAAGCTGACATACATATCTCTATGTTTTTGTAGTCAAAATGCGATACGACTTGAAGAGAAGGAGAGAACGGAGAAGGAGATGCTGCATCAGATCATTGATGAGGCAGATGCCTTTAGAGAAGAATTTTATAATAAGAGAAAGATCCACTGCGAAACCAATAAAAACAACAACAGAGATAAAGAGAAGGTGATTTACAAGTCTGCATTCTGTACAAATTATTCATGCTTACTGCTATTTATGTTGTCAAATAAAATACATCTTTCTTATCTAGTTTGCATACTCAAATAAGTTCTTTTTATTTCACAAAGTTTTATTTCTCAGTATTTTCTTGTTATTATATATTTAGACCTTTTTTCGCTTGTACAATTGAATGATTTTTTGGAATCTCGATATTGACCTGATGTCTCTTTGCATGACTCGGACCGTATAGTTCTTTTTCATTGTGTGGACCAGATGGTAACTGGACTATGGTTATTGTATGATGATGTGGCTTTTTGATTCCCAAGAACAAAGTGCATGGTTTTGGGCATTGAACTTTGAATGAATTGGAAGCTTTTGACGAACCTTTGTTGAACATGCATATAATGCATTACTCCCCTCCATACAATATGTATATTGGGTTGTGATATTCCCACATTGATAATAATTAAGAAAAGGCAAACTTAATAGGCACACCCTCGTACTAAAGCTTTGCCAGTAGGGAAATAAGCCAAAGGGTGAAAAGCTCAAAGCAGTGGATTATATTCACCATTCCTCTCTCTACTAACAAATTCTCAAAATTGCTTGTCCGCTTTGTGGGCCCCCTTGTCTTTCTTACATTATGGTACTTTAGAATTCGTCCTCCAATAGGGCACACATGTGGAGCTTGGGTGCACTTCAACAAAGCATACAATCATAGAGAACAACAATTCTATTCTTGGTTGTCCAGATTTAGTAGTTGCTTTTATGTAATTTGTTTTCCAATTTAAGGATATTCTTTATTTAGCAATTTACTTTTGTAAAGGTTGACTTTGTCTATTTGTGCAGACCCCTAGGAGAAAATTAGGTTGAGGGTTTGTTTAAATTTGGGAGAGATCTAGTTTTAGGATCTGGGCTATTTTTAGGGTCTCTTCTTTAGCTATAAAAGAAGGCTCAGGGTAGGTGATTTACTCATTTAATGTGAGCATTTTTTCTGGAGTGTGTTCAAAAGCATTGTAACATTTGTTTTCTAATTAATAAAACAATGATGTTTCTCTACTACATAAGGTTGTAGATTCTAGAATTTAAGCTCAATAGTTTTGAGCATCTAGTTGAGGGTTTTTCAAGATCAAAGTTTGCTTACCATGGTGTGGAGGAATTTTCAAATAGTCTTCTAATCAATGGCAATATACATGATTGAAGGGTCATTAAGGTAACGACTACTCATGGAAAATAGCATAGTTACCTAAGTCTTGGGGATAGGTGGATGGGGTTTATGGGACAAAAAAATTTCCCAAATTTTGGGGACAACAGGGGGACAACTATTAAAATAATAAATAAAAATTAATATTTGAATATTTTATTTGTATTCAATGCAATTAAGGGATTTAAACCATGTTTAATGTATTTAAGGTACGTTCAAGATCATAATTTAATGTTCTTGGTAAAAATAACAACATTTTAAAAGTAAAAACATCAGGAAACTTTTGAAAGATTTAAAAATATAAGGGACGTCCTCTCCAAGTCCCCAAGTCCCCGAAACGTTTGGGACGTCTAGAACGTCACCAAAATCTAGGAGATGTGTCCCCGTGTAACATTGGAAAATAGTCATCTTGGTGATGATTGCTGTACAAAAATTTGTGTTACTCAAAGACATATACCCCCCATTTCCAACCTGTTCTAGACGCTTGGGTCGTTTCAGGTGCTTCGGGATGCAGATGAAATGTACCCCCCATATTTGGTAGGAATTGGTTTGCATTCAGTATTGAGCTATCGAGTCGAGGGTTTTTCAAGATTAGAGTGTGCTTACCATGGTGTGGAGGAATTTTCAAATAATCTTCTAATTAGTAGCAATATACATGATTGAAGGGTCATTAAGGTAATGGCTTCTCATGGAGAATAGTCATTGCGGTGATGATTAGTGTAGAAAAGTTTGTGTTACGCAAAGACATGTACCCCCCATTTCCAAGCAGTTCTAGACGTTTGGGTCATTTCAGGTGCTTGGGCATGCGGATGAAACATATCCCCCACATTCTGCGGGCAATGAAAAAAAAAGGGAATGTCCTAGGGATGTTCCTTGACTTTGGGGAACACACTCTAGATGTTCTGGGTGCTTTGCAAAGAGGGGGATGCCACAGGGGATGTTGTGTCGTTCTCGGGATGGTCAAGGGACCCCCTGCGACCTGCACTTGTACCCCCCATTTCCAAGCCGTTCTAGACGTTTGGGTCGTTTCAGGTGCTTGGGGATGCAGATGAAACGTATCCCCCACATTCTGCGGGCAATGAAAAAAAGAGGGAATGTCCTAGGGATGTTCCTTGAGTTTGGGGAACACACTCGAGATGTTTTGGGTGCTTTGCAAAGAGGGGAATGCCACATGGGATGTTGTGTCGTCCTCGGGATGGTCAAGGGACCCCCTGCGACCTGCACTTTTTAAACATAAAAAACACTTTCAAAGTTAAAATGTAAAATTCTGTTTGTTTTCCATTGTCATATTGTTGTTATATCATTGTATCACTATAAATATTTCTCGATTCTATGTTAATGTCAATGACTAAATATGAAATACAAATAATATTGTATTTTGGCTTATGTGATGAATAAATGGATCAATGGTTTTAGCCTTCAGGGTTTTAGCTTTAAGTCTTTGTTTATTTATGTTATATTTGTTATATATATAAATTTTATATATTGTTTCATCAGCCGTCACCTCGCCAACCACCTGCTGTCCCCCACAATTTGAATTTTTTTGCTGTCTCGGAAACCCTGTCCCTATGTCTTGCGTTCCGCTGTCCCGATGTCTTTGGTAAGTATGACAAAAACACTTCATGTAGTGAAAATCCAACTAAAATATAATATCTAAATAATACTAGAACACAAAAGCCTCCATCAGTAACTAACAAATGCTGGATTGTGATACTCCCACAATATTAATTATTGAGACAAGGAGGACATATAAGGCAGACACTCACCCAAAAGCTTTGTCAATGGGGAAAGATCCTAGAGGGTGAAAATCCAAAGTAGTGGATTATTTTCATTACTCCCCCCACTAACAAATGCTTAAAATTGCTTCTGCACCTTGTTGTGTGATGATTAGTAATATACATGGGTGAAAGACCATTTAATAATGCCTAGTCATGGAAAATAGTCATCGCGGTGATGACTTGAGTACAAAAGCACTCCCAAGTGCACGCAATGGAAATTCCTACAAAAATACAAAATGTAGATAATACCACACCATGGAAGCTTTGTTTACAACTAGCAAATGTTGGGTTGTGGTGCTCTCCCATTGATAATAATTGTGAGATGAGGAACATATAAGGCACACGCTAACCCAAAATCGCAAATTGACGGTGGATTATATTCACCATTCTTCAACTAACAAATGCTTAGAATTGGTTGCAAGCTTTGTGGGTTACCTTGTCAAATATTAGCAATATATCTGAGTGAAAGCTCATTAAGATAAATATTAAATAGTCATCGTGGTGATGACATGTACAAAAGTACTCTGTGTAATAAAAAAATGCTACAAAAATACAATATCTAAATAAAATTTCACCATGGAAACCTGTATTTGCTGCTAACAAATGTTGGGTTGTGATACTTCACATTACTAATAATTGTGAGACAAGAAAGACTTTATAAGAATTAATTCATGGGCACTGAATTGTTGCAATGCATCAGAACCTGTATTTATAATTAGGCAAATAGATTAATATCATGATCTTTCTAACTCCTATACTAAGTTACTAACCTAGTGCTTGTAATGCTAGTGCAACAACGTAACAACATGCTAACAATATCAAATAATATTAAATATCCATATAATATCCATCATTAATGACTAAATCGAATGCAATCTAGATGATTTAGTCCTTGGGTCCGTAATATGATGTTGGGCAGAATATGAGGCTCAAAGAACCTGATCAAGTCTACACATGAACTTAATAAATGTGTGAACCCTGCTGCCAAGGTAGCAAACATTTCTGTGTCCATATGGTTGTCCTTCCATCTCACTGGAGCTCATGGGTAACCAGCCGCTGCAATTTTTGAGTAAACTAGTAAGTGGTGCTGAATATTGGATTTATTTTGTTGGGGCTACATCTGCAATATGTGTCAACCTTCCATGAATGTTATTATTGACCTGTTTCATGTTGGAGTCATTAATACCAACCATATTATCATATTATATCCAAGACTTAACAAAAATATAGTGTTATGCTAGCAGCTATACCCTCCAAGGGTATATTTGCATTGATCTCTTGAATGTCGGATGGGCACTGCTCTGCAGCTTTGAAGGGGCCATCTACTAAGTGAGTGCTCCTACAACACACCATAGCTATGGTGGCCTATTTGAATGTTTGGAATACATCTTGAACGACTGTTTTGCTGGATGGATGTTCTACCATTCCCTTCTGCGGCTCCATAAATCCTCCAAATATTTCTATTGATGAAAGTTGCATCCCATCACCAATGACCTGATGAACATCACTTTTCTTTAGCCCCACTTACCTATGTCGTTTCTCAGGCACGCCTCAGGTTTATGTACTCTATTGGATGCTGCTATTCTCCACTCATCATAGAGTGCCTCACATCAGACTATTGTTGACCAATGTTCCAAAATGTCTTCATTTCAAGCTGCTTTAAAGTATACCTCAGTCCTAGAATCACTGAAGTTTTCTGGTCTCCTTTGTCACTAGAACACTTTCTAATGTTGGCTCCCTGATCTAAACCCGGTTCTATCCATCTCAATGGATGATGTACTGTCCTCTGCTACTCAATCAATACACCATTTTCCAAACAATCTATTACATGCTTGCAAGGAAAAGTTATTATTTGTCGGTAAAACACGTCCATTAATCCCATAAAACTATGGTGGTATTAATCACAGCCATAGTTCAAAAAATCGTAAATTGGGATTAATCGGCAGGCCAAATTTTGAATTGAAAATCGGGAATCGGCATTAATCGGCAACTTTATCCTTACTTTTAAAAACATTTAAATTCATAAAATATACTTAAATTAAATGTAAAAACAATTTTAAATGATGAGAGAAGTGACTCTGTACGGTATACAGTATAGTATATACTATTATACTGTATGCTAGTATACTATTATAATGTTAAATGATGTTAAATGTTAAATCGTTATGCTGTTAAATGATGTTAAATGTTAAATCGTTATACAGTATACTATTATAATGATGTTAAGTTGCTTGGTCCAAAAAGGTGCAAAAATGGATTTTATGAAAATATTAAAAATATAGCCATCAATGTGTAGAGCTCGAGAAAATATACACTTTTAGAGAAAACAGCACCTAAAACAGAGCCACAGAATGAAAGTTATGGCACATGCAAGTTTTTGCTGCTATATCTTCCCGGACCCTTTCCAAAAATGGCAAATTTTTTTCTCTGCTTGTGAATTTTTCACCAAAAATCCAAAAAAGGAAAGAAATGCCAAAAAAGGAAAAAAACGATTCCAGCAGGAGAAAACAGGCCAAAAAAAATGCAGAAGTTAAAAACGATTCGACCAGGACGAATTGGAACGATTTTCCACGTTTTTTCACACGATTTTCCATGATTTTTGCAGTTTTTTCAGCTTCCAAAATCGTGATTTATCGCCATTAAACAAATCGCGATTTATGGAAAGATAAATTGTTTAGCATGGGAAAAACGATTTATCGCGATCATTGCCTGATAAATCGTGATTTTTAGAACTGTGATCACAGCTATACAATAAGATGCAATTACATGGCAAAATTTTAGCTCCACAACCAAATACTCCACCCATTTTGATAAATCTCTCTTAACCTGTTGACGTCATGGGTGATTCCAAAGCTAACGGGGACATACTTAAGAACATTTAACGTCTCAGTACCTCAAGCCCAGGTGCTGCTCCAAATTTATTACTATTTCACATTGAATGACTTGGTTCCATCACTGATAGCAACATCCTCTGTTGTATGAAAGCAAGCTGTATAATCTTGGGTGACTTCAAACATGATTGACACATGTAGAGCTATAGAGAGTCGAGACATCCACAGGTGCAACGCCATATAAATGACGGCTGTCCATATGATTTAATGTGATGTCTCCCTTTGACTTCACTTTGGCAGGACATTAATAGTGAAACCAAAATATCTCTTTATCTCTTTGAAATTTTGGCACTTTCCAATAAGAAAATTATCAATTAACTACAAAATTTTAATTGTACAATATTTATCATAAAATTTTGTAGCCTCTACTTTTTCATGTTAGATGTTCCCGACTCTTCCTCTGGTGCACGCCACTCAAACCCAATATCTTTTCCTCCCAGAAAAATTCCTTGCCTGGTTCACTGTTGTTCTTAACAAGTCCTTCATAATGCTTATGATGCATAGTCCAAATGGATGATATGAACCCATAAATCCATCATAAGTTCACCTGTTCTGAAACTAATGTTGCATGGCCTGATATACACAATATCCCAACAGAGACAAGAGTTCAATGATGCTGGCAACCAAATGCCTGCATGCTTTCCTGATTTCTAGTTAAAAAACAATGGGATTTGTGTTATAAGGAAAGGAAAAATAGTTGCTACCATGATGTAGGAGGCTTTGCAAGTTGATTCATCAACAGTGAACACCAGAACCATAGATACTTGCACCCTTTTTTATCTTGTGATTTGATTGCCTTTGATGCTTCCGAGAATTCTTACCATCCAACAACAAAGCAGGACACCTGAAAAACTGTCAGCAACATATTTGTTGACCCCGTAAATAGACCCATTCCAATGAGCATCTGTTGAGCAGTTTCCCTACTTCCAGATATAACAGACACAAATATAAGCAGGATGCCAGGCAGAGCTCCAAGTATTGGAGGAAACAAGCCACTGATGATGCCAGGAATTCACATTCAGCAGAAGCTTACTCACATCAAACAGAGACGAGGCTGCTTTGAACATAAAGTTGTTTTGGCCTGCATAGTGAGCAAGCCTGCATTGCAGAATGAGCAGAGCAGTCAACAACAGCTTCATGGGAGCCATGGGTGAGGAAGATCTCATTGCATCACAGCTTCTTCAGATTGTTGTGTAGAGTATAAAATATCTAACAACAGAAACAATAATAACATTTCACTTCATACAAATATAAGGAACCGCTCCACACTTGAATTTGAGCTCCTACAAACAATGCACCACACCGATATATATTTTTAGAAGAAGTGTTGCATGCATGAACATCACTGGATCTGGTTTACCCCCTACGTATGTCATCTCCTGATACCACAAAATTGAAGAACTCCTGGATGCCAACAGATTAAATATCTGCTTCCAAATGTTCCCATGGCAATGTGGTAGCCATCACAATTGGTGCATTATAACTCTTCTAAGTAAAACCACAAATCATAAGAACCAGGTCGAAGCTGTTGAATGCCACGCTGCATATTTTGATATAATAAATCAGACACTTTTCAGTGAAAACATTTAGATTATTGGACTGATTGATGGTGCACAATTTGATCAACACGTCTAGCAGACATGAGAAAGCAAACCATACTTCACATACTATAGACACCCTATAATGAACCAATAGCCATTTCCTGAATACTGTGAATACTTCTCAAATTTAGTATGCTCAAACCTGCAGTCACTGGCCTCTGAAGTGTGAGGCCTCAAAGCGGCTCTGATTCCATATAAGAATTATTCACGGGCAGTGAATTTATTACATTTCTACAGAGCCTGTATTTATAATGAGGCAAATTGAATAATAACGGGATTTTAACTCTGAAAATAACTTAGTGGTTATAATACTAGTGCAACTGCCTAATGTTAACAATATCAAAATTCTATCTTATAGACTTATAAGGCACACCCTCACCCAGAAGTTTTCCAATGGGGAAAAAGGCTAGCAGTTGAAAAACCTTAACTGGTGGATTTATATTTGCCGTCTAAGTCACAAGGTTCGAGTTCATGTTCAACGAGGATAAAGTTCGAGAAAAAAGACATGTTCGAGAAAAAAGACATCTTTAAGATCAAACAAATCATTTTTTGTATCATTGTTATTTTCTGAAAAATGCATAAATATGTCAGGACATATTGGAGAGAGAGTATATATATATATATATATATATATATATATATATATATATTGGAGAGCTTTCTGTCCTCCGCTTTTAGCTGGTATATGTATATACACACACATTTATAAAATAATGCAAAGTCGTGTCAAAAACTTCCCATTCAAAAATAATGGATAAATTTCAATTTCATGTTTGACAAGAATAAAGTTCGGCAAAATTCGAACTTTTTCGATAAAATTCAGTGTAACTTGTGACATAGTTTGCCATTTCTGTCCTCACTAACAAATGCTTAGAATTGTTTGTGTTTTGTGGGTTCCCTTGTCTTATGATTTTTAGCAATATATGTGAGTGAAAGGCTAATCAGGCAGTGACTACTCATGGAAAAGTCATTGTGGTGATGACTTGACTACAAAAATGACCTGCTCAATGAAAAATCCCACAAAAATACAATATCCAAATAATACTACAATATGAAAGCCCCCATTTACAACTTGCAAATGTAGTGTTGTGATACTCCCACAATGATTATAATTGTGAGACAAGGAAGAGTAATAAGATACACCCTAATCCAAAAGCTTTGTCAATGGTGAAAGATGCTAGAGGGAGAAAAGCCCAAGCAGTGGACCATATTCAACATTCCTCTTTTTACTAGCAAATGTTTATAATTGCTTGTATGCTTTGTGGGTCACCTTGTTTTGTGATTATTAGCAATGTTATGATTGAGAAAGATAATTAAGATAATGATGGGTCATGGAAAATAGTCATTGTGGTGATGACTTGAATACAGAAATACTCCACGTAATGAAAAACCCTACGCAAATACAATATCTGGATAATATACTAGGCTACAAAAGTTCCCATTTAGTAACAAATGTTGGGATGTGATATTCTCACATTGATAATAATTGTGAGACAAGGAATAAGTATAAGGCACTCTCACACCCAAGTGCTTTGCCAATGGGGAAAGTATCCCAAAGTGGTTGATCATTGTTCTTGCCCCTTGCTAAAAATGCTTATAGGCGCTTGTGAGCTTTTTGAGTCCCCTTGCCTTGCGATTATTAGCAATATACATGAGTGGATGATTGTTAAAGGATGACTGCACATGGAAAAGAGTCATTATGGTGATCACTCGAGTATGAAAATACTCCCAAGTAGTGAAGACCCCACAAAAATTCAATAATTAAATAATACTGCATCATGGACGCTTCTAATTAGAACTATTTTCTTTTTGTTTGTGATACTTGCATATTAATAATAATTGTGAGACAAAAAAGACTTATAAGGCACACCTTCACCCAAAACCTTTGTCAATGGGGAAAGAGGCTAGAGGGTCTAAAGCCCAAAGTGGTGGATTATGTTCACTTTTCTTTCCTCTTGCTAACAAATGTTTGGAGGTGCTTGTGTGCTTTGTGGGCCCCTTGGCTTAAGATTATTAGCAATAAACATGAGTGAAAGGTCATTTAGGTAAATGACCACTCATGGAAAATGGTCATTTTGGTGGTGATTTGAGTATGGAGATATTTCACTTAGTAAAAATGACTCAAAGATATGATATTTAAATAACATTTATATTATTTTTAATATCATAAGTTAATGTTCCATTAATACACTTCAACATAGTTACTTCGTTCAAGAATGCCCACGGTCATAATTTGATTAATCCTTTCCTTTGGGTTTCTTTTACCTTTATTTTGAATCTATAAATTCCATTTGACAATTGGATCTCCAATTATTAAATTTCTGTGCATAATTTAGTGGCACGTGCACCACAATGAATTAATAACCTAAAGAGAGTTGCTTTACGCTATATTATCTTTAGATTTTCATGTTCAAACCATGTTTCTTGAACTCCATTCACTTTGGTATATGTTCTAGTGTTTTAATTTATGACAGTATGCAACATTGCAATATGAAACTATAGCTGCATATTTCATAAAGACCATGTCCACCCTTATTACCTCTTCACTACTGATCATCACTCTTTCAATCACTGTTTAATAGCTGTTGAATGCATAAATGGGGTTTAATAATTTATAGATGTCTACATTGTACGAGCATACACCATTTATATTGAGATTTGTTGATTGACAGTGTCATCGGTATGTTTAAAGGTTGATAATTCTAATGGAAAGTGAAAAACAAACAATAACACCACAGAATATCTACACAAGCAGTTGATTTTATTTATAGTAACCTTGCTGAAAAGAACATGAAAGTGTAGAAGCTTCTGCCTCTTTCCATGTAGAAGTGGTCATCACATTTTAGGCTCATTAGTTAATGCAGACCTCTTAAATCCATACATGGGTTGAAAACTGCAATACTAATTTGACCCTTTTCTGTCCATCGTGACATTGACGATGAGCTGTATTTTTAATAGATGACACAAATTGTCACAGGCCAAGACGGAATTAACTAACTCAATAACCGTTCAACCTTTCTTAGAAACAAGTTAATCAAAGCCTTTGGATTCCTTTCTTATGAGTGAAAACATATTTGTAGTTCAAGGGATCCTTAGTGAAAGATTAGGTCCAGGGTTGTTAAAAAAGCATCTTACTCAGATTTGTACCAGATTCATAATTTGCACAAATTTGTTGTTCATAAAGCTACCAGTTCTGGGGGATTGATATTCTTTTTTTAGTTCAACTTCTCTCGAGGATGCCACAATGTCACACTAATGATTTGATTCCCTTACATTCCTTGTTTAGGTTTGTCCTATCTTGATTGGAGTGTCACCTTGGCACTTGCAGCTATGATGGCGCTCACACATGTTCGGGCATTCCTAGACATGTTTGCATATTCTTCCTTTGGCACAATTCAAACAAGTGTGGCGACTTATCTTCATACTCTCCCTTTTCCTTCCTGCTAATTTTTCAAGATTTTATTGTGACCCTCACAAAAATCAGGTTTACACCAAAATCATCAAATAAACATTTATACTGGCATTTGTCTCCTTAATTTTTATTTGGAAATATTCAACAACATTAGCATATTTGTCATTTGGTATGTGTGCCTAATATGGCATCTGAATTCTACTCTGCATCGGGAAGCAGAGGGGCGGGGGCGGGGGCGGGGTGTATCTTCGTCTGCTGCTTACTCATTTTTTATGGTCTTCAAACTTTATTTATATAAATACCATTGGCATTTGACATATGTGCCGAGTCTGGCATCTGTATTCTACTTTGCATCTATTCAGCTCATTGGTTCTTTTTTGTTTTTTGGGCCGGGTGTATATTCATCTGCAACTTAACCATTTAATATGATCTTCAAACAGCAGATTTTCTATGGTTAACCTAAACCTATTATTCTATAAATTATCTGCAGTATGTGGAATTTCTGCCATTGCAACTGTTTGTTGTGATGGTTTTCTCCTGTTTAGTTGTAATTTCCTTCTTGGAGGGTTTTCTTAGGCTTCCCCAAAATCAATGGTACCATTTCATGTAAGATTTTTCATATATTACACTGAGTCAGTGCTTTCATCCTTTGACTGTTTCCTGTGGTGCACTCAAAACCTTTAGCTTTAGGCATTTCGGCGCACATCTCATGTTATTTTTCTTTCAGGATATGTTATATCAATCAGTTATGCCCTCGATCACTTATGGTGGATGTTCTGAGACTATAATCAAGCCAGTAGGTACTTCAGGCATTCATCAAGCCTTCAATCATCTTTTTTGTCATTTGGAGGAGTCATTTCTTTGGTCCAAATTTATTGCTTCATCATGCTTGCAACGGATTTTGTCGAGAGTTGGTCATGTCTTTAATCTAGACACACCTATGACACTAAGTCAGCAAACTTACATAACTTCTCAGCATCAGAAGACAAGCCTGTTATTGACTAACTCTCCATTTCAATTATTTCCTTTGTCACCAGGATCTGTCTAAAAGTTCCCTAACAACTTGAACCTAGCATATCTTTAGAGGACACAAAATCTATTTAGTCAATACATTGATTCTGTCTAATCCACACCCAGGAAAAATGACTTAATTATGACCTTCAAATCCCATCAACTGGTCTTTGCCACAGAACTGCAAGGATTTTAATTCCAACTGCTACATTCCACATTGCTCTCTCTTCCATAATGATTACAAGAATGTTTATCGATGGAATGATGATGGCGATGATGTCTTTTAATGTCCTTTAGGCCAAATTAATTTGTAGGAAATCCGATTTATCCTTCAATCCTCTTTGCAAAGAGTGATTTAATGTCCTTTAGACCAAATTAAGTCGTAGGAAATATGATTTATCCTTCAATCTTCTTTGCAAAGAGTGATTTGTGTTGTCTTTGTTGATGCAAGGCTTTGCAATTTGTGGACCCTTCCCAAGTGAAATCCATAACAATCCTAAGATCATTCCCACTTGAAGTGCCTTGGAAAAAAGTAAAAAATTATAAATACGCCAAGACAGTAAATATTGAAACTTGAAATGAGACAAAGTTGACAGAAATGTTTTTTAACGCCTATTTGATGTAGGAAAACCTTGACAGTCAACAACCATGTTTACTTGTGTAGACAGTTGATTCAATGGGTGTTTAGATTCAAAATAAAATCACCCAGCTTTGATTGGGTGTCCTGCTTTAGGAGCTCATGAACCAAAGTTTTGGTTGCAGATATCGGTGTAAGCATGTCTTGTAGTATTATATATGCCATGTCATGCGAAGCATTATCACTCATTTGAGTGTTAAAGTGTTTCACTGTTTTCCTGTCTTCTTCTTTCAATCAATTTTTGGGACACGCTAGCTTCTTTAACACTTTGCAAGACTCCATCAAGTCCTACAAAATCCTTCCTGGGATCCACAATTTTCTTTGCAATTCCCAAGTGCTCACCAGCGTCATCAATAACTATTGAGGTTTCATGAGCCTCTGTTGAAAATTTACATGTTTCTTCAATAGTTGTTGAGGGTACAATTGCTTTTGTCGAGGATTCACTTGTTTCTTCAATATTTACTCAATTCACAACAGTAGATGACAATTTCTAACTGTGTTTCTTCAATAATTGATGGAAGGTACACTTGCATTAGTTGAGAATTCACTTGTTTCTTCAAATCAATCATTCACAATGGATGGAAATTGTTATGTGCGCTAATTCTTGTCCCTTGTTTGCAACCTCGTCTTCCTCTGCAATTTTTCCAGATTTTTTTGAAGATCAGCAATCATGTACCTTGTAAAAGTGATTGAATCTATTTGTAATACTTAATTAACTGTATTGATTTAGAATCAGCTTCCAAATCTTGTGAGAGAAAGATCTTGGACTTCATTTGGAGAGATATCTGAGTTTACTTCATGATGCTTCAGATGGTATTGTATTCTGACTTAAAATATTGAAGTTATGATTATTAAATCATCGATTCATCGGTAGACCAATGTATCAGAACTCTTGAACCTGCAAACTCGGCGCCTCTAACTTACTCTTGAAGTTGACCTTGCTATGTGGTTCAAGGGCAAATTAGTGAGCTGAATTGTGTCAAGTTTAGTACTTTGCTAGCATGGTTTGGACACTGACAAATGACCTTGTGGCTAGTGATGTGACTTTTGTTTCTCTTGTCCTGCAAACTCGGTGCTTCTAACTTACTCTTGAAGCTGACCTAGCTATGTGGTTCAAAGGCAAATTAGTGAGCTGAATTGTGTCAAGTTTGGTACTTTGCTAACATGGTTTGGACACTGACAAATGACCTTGTGGCTAGTGATGTGACTTTTGTTTCTCTTGTTGCAATCCAGTGCCTCAATGCTTATACTTGTGTTTCAGTGCTTATGACAAATAAAGCTTAGAAGTATGACCAAAAATGCTTTGGAACAAATAAAGCCAGTCTAGTTGCTATATCCGCAAGTTCGACTTGATGATCATTTTATTTTTCATTTTTAGTTTTTCTGAAGTGACTTTATGTTACTGAAAGAGGAAATAGACACTTGGAATTTTCAGAGTTGGATTTGGACTCAGTCACTGCTGGAACACAGCTAATCACCCTATCTGGTGAGATAGGATTGGCTTGTCTTTTGTAAGATTGAACCAGTTGTATAATTGTTTTAAGAATTTTTACTTTTGTGATGGCTTATCATTCATTTTCTATGTTGGGCAGGTTTTCTTGTCTAATCAGGAGAAATTTCATGCAAATGCTGATAAGCAGTACTGGAAGGCAGTTGCAGAGCTCATTCCTCATGAATTACCTTCTATTGACACAAAACGAGGTGGCAAAGACAGAGATAAGAAAAAACCAACTGTAGTTATTAATCAGGGGCCAAAACCTGGAAAGCCAACTGATCTCTCTCGGATGCGGCAAATTCTTTTGAAACTAAAGCACAATCCACCACCCCACATGAAACCTCCACCACCAAAACCACCAGCAGCCGCTGCTAATGGTTCTGCTCCTGCTTCATCTACAGGGACAAAACCAAATTCATCTGTAGGAACTACTCCAGCCACAGTTTCATCTACAGGAACAGCTACAGCAACTGTTTCATCAGCAACACCAGCTCAGCCAATAATTGCTGTTTGATATTTCCTTGAATTAGTGTTCACTACTTAGTACCAAAATTTAGAAGGGGCACTTGTCCCATCTTACTCATGTTAATAGTTTGAGTTTCATTTGCTTCCTTTTTGCAGTCTATATCTACAGTATTTTTTGGACTCTGATTAGTGGGAGAATTTAAGGCTGTTTCAACTAGAATGTCTTGTTGGACTGTGGAGTTTGGCATGAGGATAGACATAGACCTGAGGCACACATTTCCTTTCAAGATGTTATTAGTTACATCTTTTTATGGTTTGCAATTAATTTACTCATAATTAGGTTGCATGCTTGAGCAGCTTCTAGCAAAGTAGACACTGAACCATTTGTTACGAGAACACTTAGCAGATTTCTACAATGGTATTAAAAAGCTGGTTTGCGATTTTTTTGTTATGTCCTTAACAAACACTGCTGTGCACGTATGTTCTGTATCATATAAAGACTGAAGCTATTCGTGGTTATGTGGCATAATCTTTTATTTGCTTAATGTTCTCTCACAATAAAGACTATCTATTCATGGTCATGTGGCATAATCTTTTATTTGCTTAATGTTCTTTTCAAATTGCTAGATGTAATAGTTGACTTACAGTAATAGAAAGCATTCTTTTTTTAAAGGTTGTTTAGGTCATATATGTAATTTGTTTCTCTTACCTTTAGTAGTTGCAGGAGATTAATCTTGTCCTGCAGTAAATAGTTTACTTATCTCTGATGTAACCGTCAATTCTATTCTCTTGATGACTGTGGCTGCTACTTTCTTGCACGACTCTTGTTGGAAATAGTTGTATTATTACTTTGATACCATCGCATAATTTCACTTGGAATTGTTAGGATACATTGTGCTATTGTTCTAGAATGCTATTTGCTTATAACAGATGCATGAACTGATAACCACTTTATTCGTTCTTAATGTGTTAAATATATTATGTTTAAATGATGAGCTGCAGATAAAGCTTTTAGAAAAATGACTGTTGGGTCACTTATCCAGCTGTTCTCATGATTGGGTGTTAAATTGCATCCTGTTTCGAATTTCTATAATTCCTGTATCTTTATGTTGCCTGAACTCTGAACAGAAATGCATGAAACTTGGAATTTTAACACTAAGTATTGCATAAGTATCTAATATGCTTAGCTTCCCACAATATGCAGTAAGTGGCTTAGCTAGACTGCTTGTGCATAGTATTTGTAGGCTTATCTAGACTGTTTGTTCATTGTATTTGTATTTCACATTTATTCTACAGAAGTATCTGGATCCAACACATTATTTTAATCGCATGGGTGAAAAGGTCTTATAAGATTACAATTATCAGCTTCCACAATGAGTAGTGTGTATCCGTTCTTCGTAGTACTGTTGTTTTTGATGCCTGCCACTTTTGCTATTGCAGGTCTTTATGCAATATAGTCTGATATATTCTAGGCTTTCATAATGTCAAACTACAATGGCAGAGTGGGGTAGGCAATGTTTGAACCCTTGAACTTTCAATTTATCGGTGGTGACACATTAGCATGCTGGGCCCTTGACCCCAAGAAGCTTCCATTGTTAAATAAGGTTTATGCATTTGTATCTAAGAAATCTATTACAAAAATAAACAAATTAAAGATTGTTCAAAATCAAGATTCAAACAATGAAATTTAATTATTGCCTTCCCCTCGTGGTAGTCTTGGGATTTATATGGATGCGCTGTATTCAGTTATGTTTCGATTTTTAAGGCCGAAGTATCTTGCAAATTTAGACATTGCTTATTTTATCAATTAATGTGGGTCAACTGAGTTAAGGTAAATATTAAAAGTGACGGGGAAATACCCCATGCAAATGAAATATCCTTAACATGATAGCAAAATCACCAGTTGAAATAACTGGTTCCTTTAGCTGGGAAACTGCTACTTTAAAATCCAGAGAATAATGTGTGATTAATCTACATGGAGCACTATCAAGAGCAAAGCAAATGTACCTACAAACTTACTTGGACAACCGAGAATAAATGTGTGATTATGTCTACATGAAGCTCTTGATACTACAATTTTGTCAGCTCTGCTCTGCTCTTTTTGTGACCTTGGTCCATGTGATGTAAATTGTCTCCAAAGAATCCCTTGTTAAGTTAAATCTCTGCTGTTGTGAAATCTTCTACACCAATG
This sequence comes from Taxus chinensis, assembly GCA_019776745.2. Taxonomy (NCBI): domain Eukaryota; kingdom Viridiplantae; phylum Streptophyta; class Pinopsida; order Cupressales; family Taxaceae; genus Taxus; species Taxus chinensis. Next base: position 348,298,797 of record CM034146.1, on the reverse strand, counting down.
AAAATTTGACGCAGTTCATGGCTATCAAGATTGTTATGGTTGAATTGTTCTTCAAGAAATCAGACAAATTGTCTCGTATACCCGACTCACGGGTGCCTTGTCCTTGGAACATTAAGCTGTTCTAAAATGTTAGCATATGCTCCCACCTAGTTTGAATAAAAAGCAAATACCTCTAGGCTCTCTCTCGGTCGTGTGGTGGAGGGGCCAATTATTGTGGATTTAGGCTGCGACTCAAACTTACGACAGACTATAGGCAGGCTCCAAAGTACATAGTGCTATGCATAGTTCTTAGGTAAAGTGCATACACCACTAGTGTCTACCTAAACTTAATATGGGCTGCCTCTTGAATTGAATTCTGAGAAGCATGCCACCTGATGTATATTGGTTTTGTACAACACCATTCTCAGTAGTCGGCTTATTAAATCCATTCGACATAGGTTACATCCAACCTTAAGGTTCCCCTTTATATAGGGATTAGCTCTTCGTAGTTGGTGATAGATTAGATTGCCCTTGGACTATTTCCAAGAAGATTGTGGGATGATGGACTTATTGGTTCTTTTTGGCTATGTGAGCTCATATATTCATTTGCGTCTTTAGTTGATGATGTCTTTGATTATTATTTAAAGAAATAAGTCTTGGGAGATTACATATGTAAAATTATACAATACTTAGTTAAGTACCCAATGAGTATAGGAGTGATTGTTGTACTTGTTGGGTGTTTCGTTGAGTTGAGTAATTCAAATAATAGTTTCACATAGTGTGGAGAGTTGGGAAGAAATTGGTGCCATGTAAGGCATATGGTTTCACGCTTGAGACACCTATGTGGATGGTAGTTTTAAAATCTTCCCAGCTTTCCACTATGGAGATTAGGGGATTTCTCCTTTTGACATTCCATGCACTATTATCCACACATTGACTTTGAGAACTATCAATGAATGATGAGGGGATTGCAACTGCAATATATTGACATGATTTACTTCAATTTGTGTGCACACATACACATCAAAGCGGGGCATTATATAGACATGATTTTGATAAATGACTAGTTAATTACGCACGTTAGTGTATTTATTTGTTTATTGATTATTGGTACATACAAGATTTTGATGGTGCATGATTCCTTGTGTAGTGTTCCATTTCTGACTTTATCTTTCTTTTGTTGACATCTTATTCTTCTGTGATTGCCCATGTTTCCTTACTCTTACCATTTACTTTTTGCCATAGTTCTCTCATGTTTTCTTGTTTCTGGGTCATTTTCCTATATCCGTAACAGTGACATTCTAGTTTTTTAATACCATATTGGTACAATTCTATGTTCTTTTTTTGTGAGCCCCTATGATCCATGACTTGGGTGCCTTGTGATTTGTGGCCTTCATCTGTCATTTTCATCCTATTGTGTGTTAGCATATACGTAAAAACGTCCTATTTTGAAATTAGGAAGTCAATAAATACTTAAGTACATTAATGCATTTAGGACACAATAAATGATGAGAAGTCATAAAATAGAGACATCTATTTATTTTTGAATTATAGTTTTGTCTAAAACAAAATTCAAGCATTAGTAAAGAGTGTATATGTTGTATTAATTAAAAGATGAAGTGTTGGGACATCAATGTTATATTGGATTGCATGTTGAACTACATGATTGTGGTCAGTTGTTTTTAAGGCTTGTTCCATAAAGCGGGACACTGATTGAGACATGACCCTGAAGCCAACACCTTATTTTTATTGTTTTTAAGGTGTTGCTGGCTGATTAGGGTTTTGCAGAAGGAGAGTTGTTTCCCAAAGATATGGAGTGAATTCATAAAAAGTGAGAGATTTTTGAAGCTCAGAAGTAGAGAATTAGTATAACGCCCCAAATTAAAATACCAAATTAATCCACAAGCTAAATTATTATTTGTGAAAATTATGGAATATATTTTTTGGAAGGATTAATGAGAACTCTTTAATTGGGTTTACGTTATTAAAGTTGTTTACCACACTACCGCAACACACAATTCGACTTGCGCTCTTACAGTTTGATTACGTTTAACGGTCAGGCGAAATCGAGCCAAATATTTAATTGGAGTAGCCAGCAAACTTAGCCAAAATGCCTACTTGAAGATTAAATTTAAAATGTGAAATGGTTTAAAATTGTGCAATGGCAATTGTGTGGCCTCTGGTTTTAAGTTAGCCAATTCAAATCAATGAAGTGTAAAGATTGTTAGGTTCACATATTGATCATATTTACCAAATAATACCTCTTTAATAAAATCACAACACCATTCACAAGTTTAATAATAAAGTGACTTTCATTTACAAAACTACTTAATGAGCCAATTTCCTATTTAAGAAAGTCAAAAATTAAAAAACCATTAGAGGGTTTATAGTGGCTTTAGCATTAAAATATCCTCCATTGTAGGATTCCTAGGGTTGCCTAAAAAACCGTAAGTTTCTCTTATGACTTGATTACTTGTTTTATTTCTTATCATTTTCTCATCTCTCTTTTGCTTAGTTTGCTATTATAGGGTTATGACAAATTTGAGCTTGGCTCCATCAATGGAGACATCCACAACAAATCTATTTGGTTTACATCTTCTCATTCCATTGAATGAGATCTCCCACAACCTTATATTGTTTATTTTACATGCATTAATCTTTCCATTTTATTTATTCCACATACTTTAAATCTAGGGTTGAATAGTTTGTTGGATGTTTAAAAGTAAATTTTATATTTATCTACTATATGTACAATTTAATGATAATGTAACACACACACACACACACACACACACACACACACACACATGCACGCACACACACACACACACACACACACACACACACACACACACACACACACACACACACGCGCGCGCGCGCACACACACACACACACATGCACACATGAATACACTAACACATGCACACACGAATACACTAACACATACACATACACATACACATACACAAACACAAACACACACACGAATACCCGAACACACACACACATGCGCGTGGACACACACACACACACACACACACACACACACACACACACACGAGCATTGTGTGTGTGAGTGTGTAAGTGTTAGGAGTTTGAAGACGATGCCATTTACATTCATTATAGTTCTTAGGCCATGTGCAAAGAGTTTAGCCGCATAGGCGGAAAGGTTTGAGGGGCCATAGGCATGTGTGCCAAACAGTAGGCGGGGAATGAGGTTGTGCCCTCATAAGGCCCAAGTAACCATACATGGCACCATGGGCTATGCCCAACACAAGGGAAATGGGTGGGCAGGGGGTGGGACATAGCCTGCGATCTTTTTGTGTATGATTAGGGTGGGTTGCAACCTGTGTAGGGTGTGACCCCTTGGTTTTTTGTACGTTTTATATTTACACTATATAAGATATTTTGTGTGTGTATGTATGTGTAAAATTCAAAATTCACTTGTTTATATATATTTTTACACTCCTTATAATTGTTTTATGTAAAACTATGTATCTATAAATCCAACCTTTGGATGATAATTTTAATAACACTAATTACTCCTTATAATTCATCTTAACAAAACTACATTTAAGTTTATGAGAATGTATGAGAAGGGGAAATAAAGAGTTTTACAACATTGTTAACATTTTCCTCCTTGCTCAATAACTAAATGAGAGAAGACAAGCCAAGCTATCCAAGGTAAGAATAACACTTAAATCAACTTGTTTAAATGAGATTTGATACAACATTGTAAATAGAAAGCTTAAGAGGGTACAACGATGTGCAATTAAATATACTTGTTCTACATACTACAAGATCTTAAAATGTACCAAATGACTTCTTATGATACACTTAATTTACAAGAGTGTTAAAAAATGGATATTCATCATCTCCAAAGTTTATACTTAACTTTTAATGTGTTTTGAAAAACACATACTATACTTTCCAAGCAATACTTTTACAAACTCTTGGTCGATATGCAAATAAGAACCACCACCCAAATGACCTCCAATAAACATCACAATATTAATTTACATTCCTTTTTGATGAAGTGAGAGTAAAAGTGGAAGAGAAATAATTACACATACATGCAACTCATGCTTCTGATTCTTATTTCAAAGGATGTGATCAAATTAACAATATTTGTCTTCAAATACAACTTAGAGTTCCTTGTTTACCACTAATACACAAGAAGTGAGCACAAATTGCTCAAACACAAACACTTGTCTCTCTTCAATTTGTCACAATAATGTCCATTCACAACACAAGAGTGTAACACATGAACATTTCACTTGGAGTTGACAAGACACCACAACCATATTCACATCTAGCTACTTCTTTCTTTTTCGACTCCATCATACCATACCAAAAGAGAGTTGAATGCGGCATTCACATCCCAACCAATCATTGAAGAAACTTCCCTCCTCATCGACCCACAAATCCTCCAACTCTTACAAGGAATTCACGACCAACAACCAAAGCTTGAAACAAAAGCATCACCAATACACATACACATACATCCAAATTACACAAAACAAGGTAAACAAAACTTGGTTGGGACACAAGTGAGAGATGAAGTCAACTATCCAAACAACATCAAACATACTACCAAGTGAAACAAGGTTGAAAAGAGGAAAAATAGTCATCCCTTTCCACTTGTAACTCCACTAAGGAGAATTAGCTCTTGTTTTCTCCATACTTTGCACATGATAACACAAATTTATACACTTATACCTCCACTTAGAACTTGAAAGCACTTATAACTCCAAAAGAGCTAACTCCTTTGGTTCCTACATTTGTTATCATACAAGGTTTTCTTCATGTTTTACTCACTTATACATTCACTATGGCCTACTAATTCCCCCATACACACAACTACTCTTGCTAGCCCCACATTATGTGCATAAGCAAATATCACAACATTCAATGAAAGCATGCACATGCTTAAATGAGTAATAAAACAGCTATATGCCATCAAGGAGAGAGAGAGAGAAGAATAAAATAACCATTTTTCACATGAGGAAAAACAAGATGAATGCACCTTACCTCTTACTCATCTTGTCCTACAAATCTACAATCAAGCCAAACACTCCACAAGCACTCCCAATGCACGTTTAACAAAGAGCACCTCCCAAAGTCCAAAATATTTAACCCCCAAAATAGAAAAGCTATCTTATTTAAATAGGCAAAATGCTAGAATGGAGCATTCAATAGGATCATGCCAAGTGGCACGCCCACAGTCTGAAAATAGTACACTCATTAACAAGGTCATAAAGTCTCTTATATGTCCACATGGGCTAATATCACAACCCCACACATATCCAACTACTAACAATAAATTACTCTTACATGATTTTGATATGAAATTCAAAAAGTTAAAAATCTCAAAAATCAAAATTTAAATGCAATTCACATCAAAAGCGATTCATTCAAATCAACTTGAAAAATACTCAAGGCCTTACACAACATTGAATGTAAAACTAGATGACAAGATTTTCAAGGCTTATTATAGGGTCCTTTTGAGTCCCCAAGTTGCCAAAAGGTCCCAAAAAAGTAAACTTGCCACATGGATAGGTGCATGGAGAGATTTTAGGAGGTTTGGACAAGGTTTACTTGTCTCATACACCACCCAAATGTGGCCTACAAAGAAAAAATTGAATTTTTCATAAATGGAGAATTATCAACCACCAAATAAAATCAAAATCAACCAAAAATAATTAAGGTGGATTAAATAATTGTTTCCATAGTTGTAATAATCATGTATCGACCTTGACTTTCTAATCCTTTTCAAGTATTTTCGTTATTTTGATATTTTATTTTCCTTCCTTTTCAACCGATGCAATCAAGTTTAATTTGATGAGCTATATTCATTTAAATTTAATTATAATGTGAAGTCATTAACTATAATGTATGATGCATAACCAATTTTCTACACATGCAAGTTCATAGAGAAAGTGTATGTCAAACCTTTTGGAAATCAAACAAAGGTATTTGTGATAAATTTTGGAGGACATGTCCGTGACATTTTTGACATGATAAAATTCATTATCAAACTATGGTTTTTTCTTTTTTAATAAACAATATTTTTTTAATGAATCTTTCAAATCCACCTTTACCAAAAAACTAAATACTCAAATTTTTCACACTTACATTATATGAAATAATTTCAAATTTATTTTTAAAATTTTGTTAATGCGTGTATCTAATTATGTGTAGAATGTAAAGATACTTTTAGTTTTGAAAAATATAACGAGCCAAAAATTATAACAAATTTTTGATGTGTATATTATAACGTGTTAGAGATAATGAAAGTGATAAATAAACGATTATTGATTAATTAAGTTAATACTAAAAAAATTAAATCTAGACATTCAACTTTGTAAATCCATTTTCCGTTTCAAACTTGAAGTTGGATAACTATACGAATGTATAACTTATTTAATTATTTCCATGTGTTGTATAAAAATCCGTAGGCTTAATAATTCAAACCAAAGCCCAATCAAAAAGGAAGGAAAAACAAAATGAGAAAAGGAAACAAATACATGTTTTAGAGTAAATTAAAAAAACATCTAAAAGGTTATGAGTTGTTTGGAGTTTTTAATAAAATTGAGGGATTTGTCCCATGTATCTTTTAAGTTATTTCAAGGCGACTTTCATAAATAATCATTATAGTAATGACAATTTTCTTATTTATTAGTAATTATTACATAAAGGAACCCGCTTAATATCTATAGTGATCATTATATGTTTGAAATGCAGTCTTATATACATCCTCCTCCTTACTCAAATTTGATGGTACCCTAAATTTATATCTAACTTAGTAAAGGAAACAACACCATTAAATTTATTTAATAATTCATTAATGATAGGAATAGAAAACTTATCTTTGAGGGTAAGCTTATCACATTCTTCATGACTCATCCTTTTTAAAACCATAATTATCTAAAATGAATACACACTTTTACTGGGATGAACAATGCCTGAGTCGAGCACTTCTTTAACCAACTTTTCCATTTCTGAGCTTTGTTGATGGGGATAATGATAAGGTCTAATATTAGGAGGGATACTTCATGGAATTTACTCAATTGCATGATCATGATCTCGAATTGACGGTAGGATATTTGGTCCCTGAAGTACTTGTTGATGGTGTAAAATAATCTCCTAAAGAGTTAGTGGAGGTTGGTTTTGTACATCATGTCTGACTAAGAAATGTAGTTGTGTCACTATGCCGTAAGATCCCTTCTTAATTAATTTATCCATTTTATGAGAGCTAATAAATTGTCATGGTGGTGATTACATCTTGTTAAGTTTGCACTTTGTTCCATTCATACTAAAAACCATGAATAAGTCTAGAAAATTGAAAGAAAATGTTCCCAACTATTTAAGCCATTGCACTCTCAAAACTACATCTACTCCCCCATTTGGGATGGAAAATTTTTCTGAATCGAGTAGATAGTCCCTCATTGATAGTTTGAGATGATGAAATCTACTAGCACTAGAGAGTTGTTTCCCATCAACAATCATGACTTAAAAATTGGAGATTGAATACACAAATTAGTTGACCTCATTAGTTAATTTTCTACCAATGAGGTTATGGGTATTCCTTGTATCAACCAAAAATGTAATTTTTCTCTTCTTAATATAACCAACAAATTTGAGTCTTTGTGGTGTGCATTTAATGCATATAGTGAGATCGTAGGGTTTTATTCCTCAGAATTCACATGCTCATGGGATATTGTTGGTTCTTCATTATCAATTTCTTCCTCATCCAAAACCCCATTTTCAATAGCCATTAGTATTTTTCTCTTCTCTAGCACGCTTGTGACATCTAGACCATTTACTATCACAATGCCAACATAGCCTTTCACTCTTTTCACTTCCTCCTGTTGAGGAGAGAACATTGGTAATTTTACTTGGGTTTCAAGAGTTTACCACATTCTATTAATTGTGATAGTCATAATTTTATCCCTCCATCCCATAGTTCAACTTTGCATGAATATCTTTGTTGCAAAGTTTTGTAGCTTAAAGTGTAGTGCTTGGTGCATAACTTTCCTAAATGTACATGATTCCAACAAACAAACATAATGCTTGACTAGATCATTTAGTCCATTGATGTAAAATTATAGTCTTTGGTCAGGTGTCACTTCTAGAGTCCTGATTGCCAATTTCATATGCTCATCATTATATTTGGCTACGGATCTTATTTATTTCTGATTTGTAAATGTGGTGAAGTAACCTCCCTTCTATGGCTTCTCATAGTGGGTTGCTAACTCATTAGTAAATTCATCCCAACTAAGCACCTACCCATTTTTGTCATTCACTATCCACCAGTACCACTAATATGGTTCAAATTCTAAATGTAGTGAAACTATGTCAACCATTCCATCATCTGGTGTTTTGTGAAACTTAAATTACTATTCCATGAGGCTTATCCATGAGGTTACATCTCTACCAATATTTATAGGATGTCCATCTTTGGCAGGTTAAAATTTAACCCTTGGAATGGTTACCCTATATTTGGTTTGTTGTGCTTTCCTAGGTAGTTAAATTATGCATGAATGGTTGAATAAAGTGGGTAACCACATCTAAGACACAATTGACACCTAATTACTCAACCTTGATCACTTTTGATCACCTCTTGATGTTCTAAGACTCAAGATCTCTTGATCACTCAAGATGCATTAAGACGCCCCTAACACCTCTATTTATAAGATTACAATCCTTCTAGGAAGTTCTATAGCTGACCCTAGAATTTTGGAAGTCGCGACCTTTCAAATTCTCATGGATGGAAAATCCGTCACTGTGACAACAAAAAAACTGTAGTAAATATATAGCATGAAAACAACACATGACTACAAAATGCTCCTGAAGTCTCCAAACTTAACCGTTCGAACTACAACACTTCAATGTTGATTCCAGAAGACCAAAAAAATGGCTCCATACCCCAACAATCTCCCACTTGGAGATTGTTCATTATCAGCCATGAAAGCCAACCGAAGTTGAACACAATTTCAATTTCTCCCTTGTGACTGCCTTGGTCATCATATCTGCAAGATTTTGACCGGTATGAATCTTTTCCAGCTTCAAAACCAAAGTTGAACACAAATTCAACTTCTCCCTTGTGACTGCATTGGTCATCATATCCACATGATTATGACCGATATGAATCTTTTCTAGCTTCAACTTATCTTCTTCCAAATCTACCCTGATGAAATAATATCTCAACTGAATGTGCTTTGTCCTAGATTGGAAAGCGAGTTCTTTGCCAAATGAATAATGCTATGAATACCACTGTGTAGTCTCCCAACCAAGCAAGTACTGTAAATAAATTATCTCCTTCCTTTCCTTTGTGGAAACAACATACTCAGCCTCTATGGTTGATAAAGCCGTAACCTTTTGTAACCATGAAATATAGCTCACCACTGTATCACCAACAGTAAATACATAAGTTGTTGTGCTCCTCCTAATGTCCAAATCTCTAGCCATGTCTGAATCTACATAGCACGCAATGTAGTGTCCGATCCACCGAAACACAATGCTTCTCCCATGGTCCCTCTCAAATACCGAAGGATCCACTTCATTGTTTGCCAGTGCTCTCTACATGGATCACTCATAAACCTACTCACTGCTCCCACTGCATGCACAATATCAAGCCTAGTACATACCATAACATACATCAAGCTATCAACCGCCGATGAGTAAGGTACCCTAGACATTTGGATTCTATCCTCCTCAGTCTTGGGACTATTCCTTTGATAATTTAAAGTGACCTGCCAAAAAACTACCAACCGGTTTAGCATCCTTGCATACTAAACCTCTCCAAGACCTTCTTTATGTACTCTTCTTGAGATAATACCAGCTTCCTCTCCTTCCTATTTCGAGTTATTCTCATACCAAGGATTTTCTTTGCTGCCCCCAAATCCTTCATAGCAAAGGAGTCACCTAGCTGCTTCTTGAGTACCTTTATTTCCTTCATGTTCTTCCCTACAACAAGAATATCATCCACATATATGCACATAATAATATAAATAGCATCAAGAAACTTCTTGATGTACACGCAATGGTCTGAGTGACACTTGGAGTAACCCTTCTTCCTGCATAAAACTATCAAACTTCTTGTACCACTGTTGTGGAGCTTGTTTTAGGCCATACAAGCTCTTCTTCAATTTGCACACTAACCTCTCCTTCCCTTTGACCTCATAACCATGTGGCTGCTACATATACAATTCCTCCTCCAACTCACCATAAAGGAATGCAATCTTCACATCCAACTGCTCTAAGTGCAAGTCTTCTACTGCTACTAAACCAAGAACAGTCCTAATAGAAGTCATTTTAACAACAAGAGAATTTTTTTATCAAAGTCTATACCTTTCTTCTATGTAAATCCCTTGACCACTAACCAATCCTTGTACCTTTTTCTTCCTCCATCTTCCTCTTTGATTCTGTACACCCACTTGTTCTGAAATGCTCTCTTTCCCTCGGGTAGCTCCACCAGATCCCAAGTCTGGTTCTCCATAAGAGATATATGCTCTTCATCCATGGCCTGCTCCCACTTCTTCCTGACATCTACCTGCACTACTTCCTTAAAGCACTCTGGATCTCCACTTTGAGTGAGAAATAAATAATTCAAATATGGAGTAAAATGTTCATATTCCCTTCTTACCCTAGAAGACCTTCTCACCTCAAGAGTTTGGGATTCCTGATGAGTAGGTTTCTAAACTGGCTATACTGGAACATGCTGCACCTGAACCGGCCCCTTGGACACCTTGCCATCCGCAAAGTTCTCTAAAAATGTGTATTATTTCTTTGATTCCTCTTTCCGATCATGCAACTGATCTTTATACATGAATTTTTCATTAAAAGCAATATCTCTAGATTGAAATATTTTCTTTTCCTTAAGACTCCAAACACTAGAAACCAAATTCATCCTCACCATATCCAACAAAGGTGCATTTCTCATACTTAGCCTCTAACTTGGTCCTATCATCTTTATCAATGTGAAAAAATACCTCACATCCAAATACTCTAAGAAATGGGTAATCAATTTTCTTACCAGACCAATACTCCTCAGGTATACCTCCATCCAAGGCCATATAGGGTCCTCTATTAATCAGGTAAACAACTGTGCTCACCGCTTCCACCAAAACATGAGTGGTAGCCCCACATGTAACCTCATTCACCTAGCACACTCCATGATTATCCTGTTCATTCTCTCTGACACTCCATTTTTTTGTGGAGTCTTCGGAACCATACTTTGCATGCGGATCCCATTTACTAAACAATAATCAAGAAATTCATTACTGCAATACTCCCCTCCATTATATGGCCTGAGACATTTCAGCTTGAGACCTTTTTCATTCTCAACCAAGGATTTCCATCTTTTGAAAGTTTCAAACACATAAAATTTATTTCTAATATCATATACCCAAACTTTTCTAGTTGCATCATCAATGAAAGTGACATAATAACATGAACCACTAATAGAGTTTACCTTAGCTAGCCCCCATACATCTCTATACACAAAATTCAATGTACCCTCCTTCCTGATAGTTCCAACCTTGAGGAATCTCACCCACTTATGTTTCCCATAACCACAATCCTCACAGAAGTCCAAATCTAACTCTTTTAATCTAGGCAACATGTCCTTTAGAATCTGCATGCCCTTTTGACTCATATGACCGAGTCTCTGGTGCCACAAAGTTACATCTCCATCTGCAACAACTAAATTACAATAATCAACACCACTGGTTAAGTACAAAGTACCAATTTTCTTACCTCTTGCAACCACAAGAGATCCCTTGGTAACCTTCCAAGAATCCACTGTAAAATTGACCATACAACCATCACTACCCAACTGACCCGCTGATATCAAGTTCCACCTCAACTTAGGCACATGCCTGACGTCCTTAAGTATCCATGTGTTTTGCCATTCTACATTTTCACCCCAACACAACCTTTCCGTACTATGCTACATGATTCATCATCACCAAGATATATATGTCCAAAATCACCTTGAACAAACTCAGTAAAGTAATGTCTATGTGGGGTGTCATGGAAAGAAGCCCCTGAATCTAACACCCAAGACTCAACAATATTATCTAAAGAAAGAATTAAGGCATCCTGACAAACATCATCTGCTGCCACATTTACCTCATTAGTTTCCTCCTTCTTTTTCTTTTTATTTCAAAGAGCCCAACAATCTTTCTTAAAATGACCAACCTTCCCACAGTGCCAACATTCCAACTTGCTCTTGGACTTTGACCTTCCATGATCATTCAACTTCCCACAGTTACCTTTCCCTCTATTCTTTTGTCTCCCTTTAGTCTCCACCGTCAAAGCATTTCCAGAAGTAGAAGAATCCCCGGAGCTCTTCCTTCACATTTCCTCACTCAAGATCTCACCTATCACATCTTCAAACTTCAAATTTGATTTATTCGAGACCGAATTACTTACAATTATACAGAAACTGTCCCAACTATTTGGCAAGGAGCACAAAATCAAAAAATCCTTGACCTCATCATCAAAGTCAATTTTCACCGAGTTTAACATACTCACAACTGTATTAAATTCATTCAAATGATCAACAACAAAACCATTCTCAGACATATTCATATTAAATAAAATTTTCATCAAAAATATTTTATTAGAGGTAGAGAGTTTTTGATATAACTTTCCCAACGCATTCATGAGACCTTCCATGGTCTTCTCCTGTGATATGCTGAAAGCAACTGAAGATGCAAAAGATAATCGAATTACCCCAAGCGAATTTCTATCTAGCAACTCCCAATCCTCATCCGACATGGCTATAGGTTTCTTTGTTTTTCCAGCCAAAGAAACATGGAGGTCCTTCTGATACAAGTAATCCTCCATCTGCATCTTCCACAAACCAAAGTTCTGCCCATTGAACTTCTCAACGCTTGATCTTCCATCATTTGCTATAGCTTCCACTCAAGATAAAATTTCCTATAATTCACCACTTCAGCAAAAAACCACCAAAGCTCTAATACCAATTGTTAGGAATTAGAGAACAAATATGTAGAAATAATTCCTCAAATCAAAGTAGTAGGAAACTATTTAGCAGAATTGTACTTGCAGAAATATAACACCATATATAAATAATGCACAAAATAAGAAAAGACAAGATTTAACATGGTTCACCCAATGTGGTCTACGTTCACCAAGAACTTTCTCAGATTTTATTATCAACAAGAGTAAAACCAACTCTCACAGTCTTCTCTCAGTTACAATTACACAACAATCACTCATGAACTCACAACAAAATTTCCAAAGATGCTAAACCAAATCTAAGACACAATTGACACCCAATTGCTCAACCTCGATCACTCTTGATCACCTCTTGATGTTCTAAGACTCAAGATCTCTTGATCACTCAAGATGCATTAGGATGCCCCTAACACCTCTATTTATAAGATTACAATCCTTCTAGGAAGTTCTATAGCCGACCCTAAAAGTTTGAAAGTTGTGACCTTTCAAATTCTCATGGATGGAAAATCCATCACTGTGACAACAACAAAACTGCAACAAATATGCAACATGAAAACATCACATGACTGCAGAATGCTCCTGAAGTCTCCAAACTTAACCGTTCGAACTCCAACACTTCAATGCTGATTCCAAAAGACCAAAAACAAGATCCACATCCCAACAAGAAGATCATGCCTCATGAGGAGGCTTGTATTAGTTTTATCTTTTGTGAAATCTCCCCTTTGAACCTGACATATGAATTAACACCTTAATGTGGAGATAAAATAACCTTAACTACACCTCCCCTACATACATGTTAATTGGTATTTCTACTTGTTCAGAGAGTAAAAATTTGTGAACATAAAATTCACCTAACAATTTTTTGCCAAATGTATCAAATGTTGCATATGCTGACATGAATTATCCATTATTCTCAAATTTTGGGGACTTGGTGGAGAAAATCCTAGAGGATTTCCATTTGAAAAAATGTTCTTTCAGAAATAAGGCATAAAAATTAGAGGGTGCTCTACAAATAAGGGCTTGTTCATACAAGTGGCAGGGCATAGTCATATTATCATGAAGTATTTTCTTTTCTTCTCTTAATATCTTATTCTTATCTTCCACTTTCCTAATCTCATAGCACTGTTTCATCCACTTGACCATCCCTCTTACTATGATAATTTTTGGAAACACACTGTTGTTTGAATCATTTGGTCAACGGTTGTTATAGGATTTGTTTCCTCTTTTTCTATTTTTAAAAGTGAAAGTTCAACAGACAGTTCTTCAGTTTTAAACTCTATTGATTGAATTCTATGATATTTTCCCTCTATAGATATGTTAAATTTGTTGTATTATTCCATCTTCATGCTCCACTGTTTGTTGGAGTTGCTAAATTCTCTTATCTTTGTCTTCCTCCAATTGAGAAATGCTTGCATTTTTTACTTGAAGGGAGAATTGCAACTAGTTAATCCTTTCTTATGCTTGATGTAGCTCATACTCCACTTTGGAAATGCCTAAAAATTGGAGAATAAAGGTTTCAATGTCAATAGGTGAGCTATGCTCACCTTCAATCATAGGTGCATTTCCTTTGTTAGTCAGGAGGGAATCTTTAACAGTGATTGTTGTCTTCACAATATCTTCCTCAAAAAAAGGGTCTGAAGGGGATGTAAAGGCATATGGAGAACTAGGAGCTGTTTGGTTTAGAGTTATCATTGTGTTTGCTGCCTTTTGTTCCTCTTGTGAGGGAAATTTTTTAGTTTTGTGTTCCTCTATAGTCTGAGTTGGTCTGGATGACCTAAGCCTTTTCTTTGGCATGGCTTGGATGGAGGGTCATGTTTATGGAATTATAGGAGGCTCAAGGGCCTATATCTTTTGAAATTTAATCCACTTTCTTAGCCCATTAAGCTTCTTGATGAAGTGATGCTTACAAACAAGGTGGATTAGCCATTGGAATTTTAGATATGGGGAACCCCATCAGAATTTTTTAGTGGCAGAGGAAACACAATCATACAAAAATTGTGGGAGGTTAATTCTATTTTGGTCCCTGGCTTCTCCATGGCATAGGTGGATGAGAATTCTCAAGACCGGGCCAAGGATAACCTCATATTGGCCTTCACAAGTAAAATACCTAATTACCCATTTGGCCACATCTTTCCATGGCTCAGGAAAAGTGCTTCTCTTAATGCCCTTGGCCTTCCCTTTGTTATCAAAAACTAACTCCAACTTTTCTTTCTTCCCCACATAAAACCTTTTAATGATTTCGGAGTAAGGAGTCCTAAAATTTACCAATTTCCCCTCCTCTAGAATAACATAAATTTAATTAATGGAGGAACTGAATAATATTTTTGTACCTTTTACTCTTGAATATACCTCTGTAAGGTTCGCTGCAAAATCGTTAGTCGTCCTTGGGTTAAACTCTTCATATGTTATCATAAAATCCAACCATCCCGTTTTCTCAAACATTGACATGGATTTAGTGTCTGATAGCAATTTGACTAGGCTTGATGGTTCATGGTGGAGGCTGATCCCCATTTTGGTATGAAACATAGAATAGTAGTGAAGTAGGACTGGAAAAGACTAGAGTGCATGGGAATGATATCAGTGATAGCGCATGAGTAACAACGACAATGGTGCAAGAAAGTGACAATGGGGAAAACAAAGAATGAAAATGAGTTTTATGCACAAACATATATGAATTGGGTATAATTAACCAATTTGATAAAATGGGTGGTTTGGAGAATAAATGGAACATGTGTGAGTGATTGATTAGAAGTGTGAGAACTTTATTTGGAGGATGTGGAACATGTGAGGAGACATAGGAAGTGGGGAGTCATCATTTCGAATGAGATCAATAATTAACATTTTATCATTAAACTTTTTTAACATTTAAAAGGGAAGTAATAACACATTCCTCATTAATAATCACTTGTCACATCTTCTATCAGCACTTGATTTTCTGCATGTTGTCTCAATACACTTATTCATGGCATGATTCTGAGGTGACTGTCATTACTGGTTTTAAGCCACCTACATTTTATTTTCATTATATATTATTTTTTGTTTTTTAGAAGGAATGGTCTCCATTTCTGGTTTTCAACCACTCCTTCATAGGAAGATGGCCACCATTTTTGGTTTTCAACCATCCCCTATTTATTATTTTTATTTAGAGATCAATTTAGCCTTGAGTTGACTTGGACAAGGTGACCTTGTCTAAGAAATTCAAAGCTGAATTGTCTTGTAACATCTTCTTGAATTCTTCTTTGGATGCTTTTTTTTGGTATAGACATAGTCTATGACCATTAACCAACATCACTCTTCTTTCACCATCTATCAGGATAAGTTGCACAGTCATGTTATTGAAGAATTCATCAATTTGGTATTAGACCATCCATCGTGTTTGTAACTTCCCCTTAAAGTCTTTGTATTTTGAATCAAATAGTAGAGCCCAATCCCCTTTTTGAAACTTCCTTTTCTTGATATGGCTGTCATGCCACAACTGTATTTGATGTTGGATTATATTTGTTTGATGTAATTCCTGTAACCTCATCTCATCTAATTCATTCAATTGAATAATTCTTGCTTGTTATGCTTCTGACAATTCAATTCCTAATGTAACAACTATCCTTAAGGTCTGAATCTCATATTCTATGGGAAAGATAGGTTTCTTCCCATAGACCAAATCATATGGAGTGAATCGAGTGGTTGTTTTATAAGTTGTGTTGTAAGCCCATACTGCCTTGGGTAATTGCTGAACCCAATTCTTCCTTGAGAGATCTACTGTTTTGGTCAAAATGTTCTCCAATTCCCTGTTAGTATCTTTAACATGACCATTAGATTGAGGGTGTTATGGAGATGATTTCTCATGCCTTAACTGATATGTTTCCACAAAAGAGATGACCACATTTTACATGAAATGAGGTCCTTGATATGAAATAATTGATCTTGGTGCTCCAAATCTCTGGAAAATGTGTTCATATAAGAAGTCTGCTACCTTCTCATCCCTTGCATATTGGAGAGCTTGTACCTCGACCCATTTTGTCACATAATCTATGCATACCAAGATGTAATCCTTTCCTTGAGAAGGTGGGTCAATTGGTCTAATGAAATCCAATCCCCACTTCTTAAATGAATCTATAACTACTTGAGGCTGGAGGGGCATCTCAGTTGTAAGTGTTGGTTTTCCCATACATTGACATTTATCACATTTCCACACATAATTTTTGACATACTTATGCATAAAAGGCCAATAGTATCCATGCCCCAAAACTTTGTGGACTATTATTTTGACTAATAATGTCCCCCCGATGGTTCATCATGACATGCTCTGAGTATATCAAAGATCTCATCTTCAGCTACACACCTATGTAATACATGATCAAGTCCACATTTAAAAAGCATTCCATTAAACCATGTATACATCACACTTTGTTTAATTAATTGTTTTCTTTGTTTATGTGTGAGGAAAGATGGGAACTTCCCTATAACTAAGTAATTAGCCATATCTACAAACCAAGGAGAGATGGTTGAAATTGCAAATAAATGTTCATATGGGAAATCATCATTGACCCGCTCCTCTGTACCTGAAACAATTAGTCTTGAGAGAATATTAGCTACCACATTTGATTTTCCTAGTTTATCAATAATATTTATGTTGAATTCTTTCAATAGAAAAATCCATCTAACAATTCTGCCATGTACCAAAGGTTTATTCATTAAATATTTAATGATGGAATGATCTGTATGAACAATTATTCATAACCTGTGATGTAATGGTGAAGCTTGTTAATTACATACACAACTGATAGAAATTATTTCTTCTGTGGTAGTGTAATTCCTTTCAGGGAGAGGTTTTTACAAATTCAATAAATGGCATACATTGCCTCTCCTTCTTTTTTGTCCTAACACAACTCCTACTACCTCATTGGAAGCATCAATTTGAATGTGAAAGGGAAGATTCCAATTTGGACCTCTTAAAACTAGGGTATTTGTCAATTTGTCCTTGATAATGTCAAAATATTTTTGACATGCTTTTTCCATTCAAATTCATAATCCTTTGTTAAAAGGGAAAACAACGAAGAAGCCATTTTACTGAAATCTGAAATGAATCTTCTATAATAGTTTGCATATCCTAGAAAGCTTCTTACTTTAGTTTGGTTCTTGGGTGATGGAAGTTACGCAATGATATTGACCTTATCTGGATCTACCTTAATTCCCTAAGCTAAAACATGGTGGCCTAATACTATCCCTTGTTTCCATCATGAAAAGACATTTCTCATGGTTTAGAGATAACTGATGTTTCTCACACCTAGAGAGTAATTTTTCCAAATTATCTATTACCTCTTGGAATGTTGCTCCATAAACTATAAAATCATCCATATAAATTTCCACAGAGTCATGAGTGAGATCAACAAAAATTACTAACATGGCTCTCTGAAAAGTGGCAGGAGCATTACATAAGCCAAAAGGTAAAAATATGTAAGCAAATATCCCCCATGGGCAAGTGAATGTGGTCTTATCTTGGTCTTTTGGTGCCACCATGATTTGATTGTACCCACTAAAACCATCCAGGAATGAAAAATACCTTTTTTTGGATAAATTATCCAAAACTTGGTCAATGAAAGGTAAAGGGAAATAGTCTCTATGTGTTGCCTTGTCCAACTCCCTATAATCCACACAGATTCTCCATTTACCATTCTTCTTAGGCACTATAACCAATGGGGAGACCCATTGGGTGTCTAAAATTGAATAGATAATTCCTACCCGAAGAAGTTTCTCAATCTCAATCTTTACAATATCTCTTAAGGTAGGGTTTATCCTCCTTTGTGGCTTCCTGACTGGTCTAGAATCAGTTGTATAAATGTGATGTGTAAAAATACTGGGATGAATACCCTTCATGTCACTGTATTCCCAAGAAAAATCTTGAGGATGAGAGCATAGAAGCTTGAATAGGGTATTCTCCTCTTGACTAGTCAACCAACTATTAACTGTCAATGTTTTTCCTGGGAAAATAGGTAGTTATTTTGTGTCTGAGTAGAGAGAATTTACCACTGGGTATTCTCTCAATAATGAATTCAAGGGGCATTTATGGGGCATCAATATGTGGATTTTAGTGACGTTGTGGAAGATACACTCAGTCAGATCTATGTTTCGTGAGAAAGGGTAGATTATTGGTAGCATGTTTTCATCTATCATATCTTCCTTTATCTCCAATGGTTGTGATTGAAGTTCAGAAGAATCCCAATTCTAGATTTGTTCTGAGTGTTCTTGTATTATTACCATAACTAATGAGGAAACAACATCCTCTGCTTCCTCTGAATCATCCTTCCACCATTTTTTGTCTGAAGTGGCAAAAGGTTTTGAAGATGGATAATAGATATTTCTTTTAATCATGTCAATTTGTAATTATCATGTTTCCTATTCTATAATCAATAAAAGTTGTAGTGGCTAACCATGGGTGTCCTAGGATCAGGGGATATAAAATTTTATTGGTTCTTTGTTTTAATAACCATAAAATCTACTGAATAATCCCATGCTTCAATTGTGATGGTCACATCCTCTATGATCCCTTTGGGTTTAGCAACAGATTGGTCAACCATTTGTAACACTATTGGGGTTGATTGTGGATCTGGAAGAGACAATGTGGAAAAAAGTATCAATAGTCATCACATTGATTGAAGCTCCTAAGTCAATTAGAACATTTGGAATCTCCACATCCCTAATACAAACTATAACAATTGGACTCCAAGGGTCACCATATTTTGGAGGAGTCATCTTGCCTTCCAATATGCTATCCAAATTTCCATCAACATGTATTGTTTTGGGTTTATTTTTCCATCTCCCTGGAGTTTTAACAAAAATTATTTGATAGTTTTGTTTAACTCAGGGATATCTCTAAGATTTTGTAACAGAGGGATTCCAATACTTAATTTTTTAATCCTTGAATCAATTCTGACTCTGGTCCCTCTTGGGTTACAATAGTGTATTTTTCCAAAAGTTCTGGATGGAAATGACATGTCTGCAAGTGGTTCAGATGTTTCCTTAAGAAAAGGTTTGGGTTGTGTCTCTTCTGATTTTTCTTTGTCTTCGGAGACTTCCTCTATAATTAGAGATGATGGTTTTGAAGTAATTTTCCTTGACTCATAACAATATGTTTCTACAATCCATAGAATTCACCGTGGGAATTTTTTCGGATTTAATAGTGTATGTTGGGTTGCCCTACCTTACATTATTTGGATTTTCCATAGTTTGAGCTGGGATTTGTGGTTGGGCAGGTTGTTCAGATGGAGCAACAGTTGTAGGCCTAGTTAACAAAGCTTGTTGTCACTGGGGTCTTCTTGGATTATAATACTACTAACCAGATCCTTGAGGTGCATTCCACTATTGCTAAAATTGTGGGTTAAAATGTTGGAATGACGATGGGATGTTTGGGTTTGGAGTCCATGGTTACGGATAATAATGTGGTTGTGCATTCCATTGAGGACTCCATTCTTGTGGAACTTGTTGAGCCCAAGGTTGGGGGTATGACCATGGTGTGTTCCATTGGTTTGGAACCCATTGTGTTTTTGGTGCATAAGGATGGTGTTGATTTGAAGGAAAATTCCCTCTTTTCCTTTGAGTAACGTAATTAACCTCAACTTCACTTTGTGTATTCTGTTTTAAGTGATTCTTTAGCAAGGGAAAAGTCCACATTGATCAGTGGCATGCTTCAAATCACAGAGGAAGGAAAATGTTTGTTTTATCTAAGGGACAAGTCCTTAAGCCCATGCTTATTCCTACATCTTGGAAATCTATATGAACAATGGCTCTTTATTCCTAGATTTTCCCTATCCACTATTTGTGTTAAGTTAAACTAAGAGATTTGTTCTTAAGTTTTTAATCTCTTCTCTTAGTTTAGATATGTCACCATTTACAATCTTTCCTTTTTGTTTACAAAAATTTGGGCGAGTTCGAGAATAGTTTCTATAGAGGTCTATGATATACATGAAATCTATCTTGTTCATGTCTCATTTTCCCATTAAATTAAAGGCCTCTTGTATCTCTTCATCCAATCCTTTAAGGAATATAGTTTTAAAAGAGTAATATCAAGACATGTACCACAACCTCCTGTGAAGGAAGATGAATTGATCAAGATAGTCCTCAACACTCTTACCCTCCTTTTGTTATATCCTAAAGAGTTCTTCCTTTCAGCCCCTAACCCTACAATATTCTTGGTATTTATCCAAGAAAATTGTCTCCATCTCTTCCCAAGTATGGATAAAGTTGGGGTTTAGGCCCATGAACCATCTCATGGTTGTGTCTTTTAGAGTTGATGGAAATGACTTTAATTTTTTAGTGTTTGAGGTATATTCATAAGTCTGGCACAACACTTTAAACTCAAACAAAAATTGGTCAGGATCTTCTGAATACTAGTCCCATAAAGGTTGGTAGAATTGATGGGGATATGTTCTTCATAGGGGATTGGTCATTAGGATCGATTTTTATGAAATAGGTGAATGTCCATCCTAGTGGGAGGTTTCCATTATTTTCACCATTGGGATTTTCCACTCCATCAACGATCTTTCCTTGTTGATCAAGTTTCTCCAATGGTTGATTTTGAGGGGGGTTTTGTAATTTTATTCTAACAAATCTACCTATATGATCTCTAGGTATAAACATAAAATCCTATCATACTTAATAACGATCTCCTAGCTATAAGTGATTAACTGATTACTTTTGTTCCACATACTACAAAGCACATAAAAGAATCTTGTTATCACCACAATATATTTTATTTTAAAGAAAGAGTTTGGAAAAGAGATTTCTAAATAGAAACTTATCAGGTTATCAGGAAGTAAACAAGTTAGTACCTTGATATTTTCTAACACCTTATTATCCCTAGTAATGGCACCAAAAAGTGATGAGCATATTTGATACTCGTACTTTAATTATTTTCATGATTGTAGATCCATGGTAGTATCCGAGGCTATTTGCAACAAAGAGAAAAGTTAAAACTATTTTGAGCATGCATTAACAACTAGATTTAACCAAATACTATTTCTAAAAGTTTTAAATCTAAGAAATGGTTGATAAAATAAAAAAGAGTTTCCTAAATCTATGAATTAAGATGCTAAATATGGTGGAATGATCTATTAAATTAAAATATTGATAGTATTGTAATTCTTGCAAATAATCAATGCTAAATAAACAAACATGCAATGCTTCCCTTCACATTGGGGAGGAGTGGCCATTGCTCCTTCCCTCTGATTCAATTTCAAACTTGAAACTATACAAGTGAGATTTAACTCAGAACCACACACTTTATTGAATGAAATACAATAATTTCTTTCATCAACAACCAACAACTTATACTTATAATTACAATACTTTTTATAATAAGTGAATTTCTTTTCACTCTACAAGAGGACTTATTATTTGCAAGAGCTAAGTAATAATTAACTAATAGATTTCTACGAGAAAAACTTCTTGTTAGGGAGTTAAAATTTTGAAATAAAAAGTTCATATTGCACTTTAATTAGATTTATCTTGCTAACTCCAATTGGATTCCTTAATCATCATTTAGCTGAGATATTTTAGAGGGTGAATGAATAATGGTGATTGTCAATTCACTAATAGTTTGTATCATCTGATTATTCCATGTTTCCAACCGTACTTGATGTTAAATTGGAATCTCATAATCTGTGCAAATTGCATGATGAATAAATAGTAATACACATTCAATGGTAATTTCATAATGAAAGCTATGTCATGACTAGATTAGTTCTTTTCCTTGTTTTCCAAGTCCTTTTCTCCCTTCACATTAGCCCCACACTTTCATAGTGTGATTCCTGCGCTCTAGTACAAGTCTTGTGCTTTATGGCATGAGTCCTACGCTGGGTTTGAAGTGAGTCCTACACAAATGCTTAGGTTATTCCTACATTGGGATTTGTATGAGTCATGCGATAGGCTTAAAATAGGTCCTTCATTCACATTTATAAGAACATATATCAATTTTTTTCAACTCATTCAAAGAAGCATAGATAAGATGAAAATGATCGAGGTTTATGCAGAAAACTGCCTTTTAAATATACTAAATTATTAATTACAAAATGCTAACATTAGACTAATACAAAAGTGGTGGTTTATATAGGAATTAAATAGGCTCATCAAAAAGGTATCTATTTCAAAAGGCATGACTACTAATTTGACTTTGTTTCTAGTTCCAAATATATACTCAATCCAAGGGGAAAGTATTAGGAGAAAGTGACAACTATAAACAATTAAAGTATGTGCTATATCTGAAGCATATGTTCCACCATTGACCAAATTTTACTATCGAACTTATAAATTTACAATACCTCAAATCTGAAAATACAAAGTATGGACCAACCTAAATTTGGCGAGCTTTTCAAAAATATAAATAAGTCATTTTCAAATTTTTTGGCCTAGATAATGGATTTGTCAAAAAGCATAAAATCGTAATAACTTGAGCACATCTGATTAAAAAGGCTGAAATTTGAAATAATTTTTTCTTGTCACGAGTATCAATATCCCTACTATTTTTTTTAAAAAAATTGTAACTTTATGTGAGATATAGTAGAAAAAATTGTTCCCAAAATTGATGCTCCAATACAACTTGTTATGATATTTCTTTATCAAAGAAAACAAAACATTCAAATTTAATGCACTTCGACGGATAAACCTTCAACAATAAGAATAAATGACTAAATGGAATCAATTATATGATATGTGATGGTTTGGGAGAGCCTCACCCATCCATATTTTTCGTATGGTCACACCCTTGCATCCTAATTAGGTCAGCCTAACTATTTATTAAGAACTAATAAATGAAAGGTAAATGTTATGCGATCCATTACAAAACCTTAGAAATCATATGAAGATATAATGTTAGGGATATACAAAATACTTTAAATTTATATATTTGAAAACAATGATGGGTATCAATCTCGAGCTGCCTATCTCATATTTGTTGTAGGTTCACCCATTAAAGGGTCCCATATTGATTAACAATTCCATTGTCTTCTCCACAAATTTTTATTTTCCTAGTAATATATGGCCTTAATATGGCATTGTCTTAGGCTAAAAAACTCTTTCTAGGTTTATATGGGGGTCCATGATTCACCATATACCTAATATATCACAATTATTCGATAAATTTTTCCATAGGAGAAGAAAAACTTCTTTATGACAACAAATGGATGTTAAATTTAAGGTTATATATTTTTTAGATATCTCACATTATTACACTACCACCCCCACATCTTGCCCTAACGATGCCAATGTCATTATAAGATACACCTACTTAAATGTAATTTACATTTGTTTCAAATAAAACAAATAACATACATTTATGCCAATATGCATTCCTTCCACAAGATGGATGAGCTACAATGTGGCTACAACAAGATTGAGGGATATTGTTTGCTATGTACAATGCATTGATGGTATATAAAATCTTGACCCTTCATCAACGCTTGTTAATTTTTTTATCATGCATAACAATAAATACACCAAGTACATAATGGATTTTATTCTTCGTCTCACCTTAGACATTATTCGAGTTTGACATTGATGACGATTATTTACACCTATTTTCATCATGGAAGACCATACCTACTATAATTTTATGTTATATTCTTATCTTATCACCAATATGGTTAGGTGCACTTGCATTGTGTATACATTTTCAACCCCCTCATGCTTCCAATATCTTTGCTAATAAATTTACCCTCTCTTAGTTGCTTTACTAGTGATATAATTAATACCTCAATGCCTGTGTACAATGATACATAAGTTTCAAATATAAAAGTAATAAATGATATGGATTTATCCATAAAGCAATATGAAATGAAGCCTCTATTAGTGGCTTTACTAATGACATAATTAATGCCTCAATGTGTGTATAATGATACATAAGTTTCAAATATAAAAGTGATAAATGATTTGGAATTATACAAAAAGAAATATGAAATGAAACCTCAATTTGAGTCTTTTAGAGGAAGATATTATGGTTGTGGACTTCATCCCAACACCACTAATATGTAAATTTGGTATGCCTATTCATCAATGGCCTTGCATATGTCGTGCTTAGGAGGATAGTGCACTTATGTTGAGAATTTCCACTCAATTTTTTTTATCAAGTGTCTCCCTTGGGTTTAAGTAGATAGACATCCAAAGCTTGAAGTAACAAATGTAGACTGAGTTCCCTTTTACATCTAATAAAAGTGTAATGATAAGTTTGATGACTTGACTAGACGTGGGGAAAAAAAACATTTACTTACACAGAAAAGGTTTAGAGGCACCAAAATCAACTTATTGAAAATTAGACATGTCGATGTTTAACTTCGTAGGGAAACTATTTTAGAAAGCAAAGAGGATCACATTGCCAACTTTGATGAGACAATCTCAATACTCATTACAAAACTTTGGATAACCTTCTATATTTCAAGTTTTTTATTCATATTACAAATGTCCAGATTTCACAAGATTGATATCTTGCATAGAGAAGATTCTAATTCATATCATATTTCCAAAAGTTCTCATTTATTGAGAAAATTGTTAGAGATCTAGGAATATATCCACCATTGATTTTACAAGTTGGCAAAAGGGTAGATACAATTTTGAAAAGAGCATTGAAATTCTAGAGAAATAAATATTGGAAGGAGTATCAAGTCATTACAAATAAGATGAATGTATCACATTTAATAATAAATGTAATTATTTTTATCAGATCGAATTTCAATGAACATTGTGTGACACTTCTAAAAATGTGACCCATTTGATCAAATTAATTTAATGTTACCTGTGACTAAAAGAGAAAATGGTTGTCATAACATATTTTTTTGTAAAGGGTTTTTGGGCACTATTATAAAATGGGGCATGTAGAATATTAATAGTCAAATGTTAAACTGACACTCCTATATCAATGCCACAATGAAATGTGTAAATTTATATCTTACACTTTTATAAAAAAAACTAGGTTGTAAACATATTTTAGCCTAAAATATACAAGAATCCTAGGTAAAATATTGTCAAAATAATTTTATGACGATGCTAAATTTATATGTTAATGATATATTTTTTAATATGAGATGAGGTAAAAATTCCAGTAGCTTGGTGGTTTATAAATGAGATATTGAAAAAAATGATACCAAATATGAGCTGAGCAACACATTATTTGAAAGTCTTGTGATGGAAGCCAAATAATATTTCCTCTCAAGTAGATCAATTTGGTCTGCGTTTCCTACCTTCTTTATGGTTTCATGTTCCACCTATAATATGCAACTTGTTTTCTTCTCTTGCTTCATATTGGAGACTCACAAATACAACTCATTGAAAAAAGGGTTGATGTCATTTTGGAAAGAGTATAGCAATTAGATATAAATAGAGATCCAAAGGAGTATATAATCATTAAAAATCAAATGAATATGTAACATTTATTAAAAACTACAACTATTTTGAGAGGCTCGATATTTAATGAAAACTCTATGATGTGACCCATTTTAGAAAATTAATTGGATGTTTCTTGTGACTAAAAGAGAGTGATTTTTGTAACACATTTTTCGTAAAAGATTTTCGGGCACTATCAGAACAAGGGGATAGAAAAAACAAACATTATTCTATGGTTTCATGGGAGGCAAATGAAATTATGTTCGGAATGTTATCTCAACATTTTTTTAATCTAAGTATGTCTCCTTTGGGTGTAAGGAGAGAGACAACTAAAACTTGAAGTAGAGAGATGAGCTACTAAAACCATGAAGACCATCTCAACGCTTTCCAACTCAACTTTGGACATACACTTTATTAATTTTGGAGTTACCAAATATGAGATGAGTAAAACATTCTTTGAAATTCTTGTGAGAACCAAAGTGGAGGAAATTTTTTTCACATTTTTCTCATGGCATTATTGATAAGTCAAATTGAAAGGTTTGGGAGAATGATCTAAAAGAGCAGGAACCACAAAAAACTAATAGATATTGAAAAAAAGTTACCGTATATGATCCAAGTGACACATTATTTTAGAGTATTGCGAGAAGTAAAAAATCACAAAAAAGAGAAAAACAAAGCATCAAATTTTTAGATGACATCATTGCCAAGGCAAATTGGAAGATTTGAGAGAATCAACTTGAGAAGTGAGAACCATAAGAAACAAATGAGATATTGAAAAACAATTACCAAATATGAGTTGAGTAACACATTATTTGAAATTTTTATGAGAAGCCAGAAAATCGCAGAAACAAAGAAAAATAAAGCATGTCATTTTATGATGACATCATTGACAAGTCAAACTAAAAGGTTTAAGAGAATGAAATGGAGTAGGAATCATAAGAAACTAATAAAATATTGAAAAAAAGTTACCAAATATGAGTTGAGTAATAAATTATTTGAAAGCCTTGTGAGAAGAGAAAAAACCCACAGAAACAGATAAAATTAAAAGCATCACATTTTGTAGATGGTGTCATTGACAATTTGAATTGGAAGGTTTCGTAGAATGAACTGAGGAGTAGTAACCATCATAAACTAATGAGATCTTTATTTTTTTTTACCAAATATGATATGATGAACACATCATTTGAAAGGCTTGTGAGAACTATGAGATAATACAACACTAGAAAGATCAAATTTATTCAATCCTTTAAAATCTCCTTCTTATCCATGATGATTCCCGATCTCTTGCTTCTGTTTATACAACTCCCCATACCTCTATTTTTCATTATATTGCTTACAAAAATAAAATATTTAACGATAAATTGATATACAATGGAGAAATGGGAATTTAGTACAAAATAGAGTAATGAAAAAATAAATTCCATATAAATCTAAAAAACCAAAGGGTACTTAATCTTGAGGTGCCTAATTATGTACAATATGTTATATATTAACTACATAATATATAGTAGATTAATATTTTATTTAACTTCAAAGTTTACGGGTGCCACAAATATCAAAAAATGTGGCACAACATTGGTGTATTGTGGTGAAAATGTGGCACTCCAGTGGCACGCACATGGCGTAATTCATTTTGCTTTTGCACCACTCCTACCCTTGAAATTATAAAATATAAATTGGTAGGGCCCAAAATCCATCCTACTTTGTTTTTTATTTCAACATCGAGAGGAGGAAAAAAATTAGCGAGGAGAGGATAGGAGAGTAAGAGGATAAGAGAGGAGAAAGGAAATAGGAAAAAGGAAAGGGGAAAGGAAAAAGGCAACAAAGAGTGAGAGGAGAAAAGAAAAGGGATTGAACAAGAAAAAAACATACTGACATATTCATAATGGTGTAAAACTAAAACCTTGATTGCAATAAATTTCTCCAATGCAAGTGGGGGAAGAAGAAGAAGAGTATTTTTTGAATCCCAAAATATAGGTATGTATAGTTTTAACTAAATTTGACGAATTATTTATGTAAAAGCTACAAAATAAAATGTAAACTGGTAGAAAATGAAATGTATCTTGTATGAGAAAATGTGTACACCCCATGTAAAATTTTAATGAAACCCTAAAATAAAATTTATGGGAATTTATTTAAACCCTTGGATAAATTTTAGAAATGCTAACATAAATTATGCAAACCCTGGGAATAATTATGTAAACTTTTGGATAAGGTCTAAAAAACCTAGGATAAATTATGTAAACCCTCAAATAAATTATATAAATTCTAAGAGATTGTGTATATAAAATATCCAGGGATCAACAACAAATAAATTGTAGGAAATATTTTTTTTTGAAAATATTTTAGGGAAACCCATTGAAAAATCCTAGTTATAATAAAAACCTTCAACCTGGATAAATTTTTAGAATTACATACTCTAGAATCAATGCATTCCATAAATTTTTATTTTGGATACTTTAGAAGACATAACACATAGAAGAGGGATGGAAGCCTAAAAAATATATTGAGTTCAATCAACCCAATTATGATAGTGATGACTGCAACATTTATAGATATTACACAACCATATGTAGAAAAACATGATGTTGCAACTATGCAACAATAAACCTACATGGGGCTATGTACACAAACTTACAAATGTATGGTTTTAACAATGACATAACCATATAACAACATAATAACCCACTATTAACAATAATAACCATACAACCATGGTACATAAACCACTATTTACCTAAGTACAAACGAACTATGCTTTACTACACATAACTATGATCTAAGCTAACCACAGTAACAATTAAATTACCTATGTTAAATTAACCTAGGTAAACTTTTTTTTTATCTAACATACCACCCTTAATATTGCATTGTGTCAAGTGAAGTGGAGAAGGAACTCTCTCAACATCTCAAATTTTCCTCATGTGCAAGTGACTTTGTGAAGATATATGCTTTATGTTCATGTTATTGGGGAAAAAAAAGTTGTATGTTGTGTTTCAAGACTTGCTCACGCATATGAAATGAACATGTACCTAAATGTGCTTCAGTTCTCTCGTGAAACAGTAAATTACAAACAAGTTTGAGAACACCTTAATTATCTACATACATGTTAGTAGGTTTTTCCTGTGGTACACTAGATCATTCCAGTATGCGACATAGCCTTATCGCTTCACAGACAACTCCACCTGCAACATGATATTCAGCTTCTATAGAAAAGAGAGAAACAAATTTGTATTTCTTCCTTCCATATGATATTGGTCCATATCCCAAAAAGAATACAAATCTAGAAGTTGATTTCCTGTCATCAATGTTACCTACATGATTTGAATCCGAATATCTAGTCAAGAATAATTTATTATTCTTCTTTTACTCTAGACCAAGATCCATTGTACCCTTGAGATATCTTAAGATATTCCTTTCTACCTTCTGAATGAAAACCGTTTGGGTTCCTGCATGACCCTAGAAATATATCTCACTACAAATGTTATATCTCATCTATTATAAGTTAGGTAACTAAGAATCCAAATCAACTATTGATAAAGAGTTACATTCACCAGAGGAGATGGATCTGAATGAGATAATTGCAGTCTCATATTCATGGGTGTAGCAATAGGTGTGCAATCCATCATCCTAAATTTATCAAGAATTTTCTTGGTATAATTTAATTGAGAAAAAAATATGTTAATATATTTCCACTATAATTTAAATCCAAGATAATAGTGCATGACCCTGAGATCTGTCACGTGGAATGATCAATTAACATATTTCTTTCTAGACATCAATCATCTTCACTGTGCTTCTAGTGATGACTAGATGGTTGAAATCTACAAAAAATATCACAATCACTCCTCCTTGACCTTTTGAGGTAGAGATTTTAATCATATGGATTTATGATGAATCCACGTTGAACGATATGCTCATCAATTTTGATGTACCAAGCCCAGAGTGCCTTTTTAAGGCCATACAAAGATTTCTTGAGTTTTCATACCTTTGTTTCTTCACCATGTATGAAAAATCCCTTAGGTTGAGTCATGTAGACTTCTTCCTGTAGATATCCATTCAGAAAGGAAATTTTCATGTCCATCTGATGGACTTTCCAACCAAACTGAGTAGCTAGAGAAAATATCATCATGATCATTTTGATCTTAGTTGTGGGAGAAAATGTATCCTCATAGTCTATGCCTTCCTTTTGTGCATACCCCTTTGCTACCATTATCACTTTGTACGTGTATTTGGTCCCATATACTTTCTACTTTGTTTTGAATAACCATTTGCAACTAATGGGTTCTTCCCTGATAGAAGATCAAAAAGCGATCTAAGATGTTTTTTCACTTATTGACTATACTCAACATCCATGGCATCTTTCCAAGCTTTCAACTGTAGGGATTCCTGGAAAGAGGATGGCTCAACATATTCAAAAAATTTACTCATCAAAGAAAATTTTACCTCTTCTCGTGCTTTAATGTGATTTTGTGGTCTAATGGAGCATCCAATTTTGCATCTCGAATCATATTAGTATACCAATTGGGCATACACTACACTGTTCTTGTGGGTTGTGGTCCTATCTGATCATCACCATCATCTCCATCATCAGTGGGAACATCAACTTCTATTTTCACAATAGGTGAAATATCTACATCAGGTGAGTCTGGAGAGGGAGTCTCAACTTCCTTCTTCTCAAAGAACTCAACATCTCTGCTAGTGTATAATTTTATAGTCTGTGGATCCATCAATATATACCCAAGATCCT
Organism: Taxus chinensis; assembly: GCA_019776745.2. NCBI lineage: Eukaryota > Viridiplantae > Streptophyta > Pinopsida > Cupressales > Taxaceae > Taxus > Taxus chinensis. The sequence goes on along the minus strand of CM034146.1, from coordinate 348,267,709 downwards.
CTTCATTGTAGCCAATGAAGATGAGTTTTTGAGATTTCATATCCAACTTCTTTCTATTCTTCTTGGGTATGTGCATGCTAGCTTTGTAACTGAATACTCTGAGGTGTGCAACAGATGGCTTACGATTTGACCATGCTTCATGTGGTGTCACTCCATCAAGAGTAACTGTGGGCACTCTATTTAGCAAATATACTGTTGTCTTTATTTCTTCTTCCCAAAATACGCTAGTCTAGAATCATCGATCATGCAAAGCACCATCTCCATGATAGTACGGTTCCTTCTCTCAATAACACCATTCTGTTGTGGTGTGTGTGGAGGAGGCATCTATCGATGAATCATGTGAGCTTGAAGGTAAGATTTGAACTCATTAATGGTGAATTCCCCCTTGATCTGAGTGGAGAGATCTGATATGAAGACAAGTCTTGTTCTCTACAACCAATTAGAACTTTTTGAAGTTTTCAAAATCATCACTTTTCTTACGAAGAGAAAATATCCACATTTTTCTTGAATAATCATTAACACATATCATGAAATACTTAAATCTAGAATGACTAGGTTGCATCAGACCGTAAAGATTGATATGAATCAAATCAAGATTACCTGGAGCTTGATAAGTATTTTTCTGGGATGAAGCTCTATGTTGTTTACCTGTTAGGTAGTTAGGACACTTATCTGTATCCTTCTTGAGAGATGGAAAGCCTCTCACCATGTTGTACTGAAAAACTATTTCGAGATATTTGAAACTGATGTGACCAAGTCTTCGACGCCATAACTGTGCAGAGGAAGAATTCTTAGCCATAAGTGCTTGATCATCCCTATGGAAAAATTCAAGCTGAAACATACGTCTGAAATTGGAGGCTTTTGCAACAATTTTCGAGCCTCTATATTTGTCTCGAATCAAACACACTTTCTTACTAGAATGACTATCAAATTCAATCTTTATATTATGATCTAGAAGTTGACTAAGTGATAGCAGATTCTTTGTTAAGCTAGGGACATATAATACATTTGATAATCTACAAGTTCGTGAACCAAGAGGTAGACAAATGTTTCTAATACCTTATACCGTGTAAGAAGACGCATCACATAATGAAACACAGTTTTTCCTAGGTGTGTCCCTTATGGTGATAAACCAGTCTCTATGCCCGGTCATGTGTTGAGTGGCTCCATAATCAACGTACCAAACAACACTAGATGATGCAGATGGTTCACTGGAACGAGCAGTGTACAAGAAGTCCTCATTTTCTGAATGATCTTCTTGCTTAGCTATATTACCTTACTGATGGAGTTCCTTTACCACTTCCCTTTCTTCTTCCCTTGCTTGTAGTATGATTTTCCCTGATAAGATTGCTGATTTTGAGGTCCATATTTTCTTGATGAACCTTATGTATTAAACCAACAATTTTTCAACTCATGTCCTATTTTACAGATAGGACATTTCTTCTTTTGCTTGTCCCCTTCTATTTTTGGGACTTTTGAGAAGAATGAGCTTTGCATTTTCATTTCTAATGAGAAGATAGTGCCTTATCCTCTTCATCATATTGGTTGTACATTGTTTCTTCTTGTTGCAGTAGATTCACTAACTTTTCAAAAGTAACTATCTAATCTGACAAGTTTAGTGTCATCACAAAAATGCGGTAAGAAGGAGTAAGTGCTCTCAAAACAATGGACACTAGAGTTGTATCAGTGACCTCCTCTCCCAGAGCTATAAATGAAGCCCTCAATTCTGTAACTCTCCGGAAGAAAGCTTCCAATTTCTCGTTCAATTTGAAGTTCAGTGTATGTAACTGACTCTATAGATTCAATATTGTGTTCTTATTTATAGCCTTGTATACGGTGATCAATTTATCCCACACTTATTTGGCTATTTTGGCATCTCGAATGTGGGGTTACACGTCATCAGAAACTACAAACAAGATTATGAATTTGGCCTTCTAATTGGCCTTGTAAAACTGTCTTTGTTGTGTTGCATCATCTGGTGATCTGGTTGTAGAACCATTCAAAACATGTCAAATCTCTTCAAATTTGAGCTATGTTTTGATCTTAGTCTTCCATGTAATATAATTATCTCTTCTTAGGAGTTGTGAGTCTGAAGAAAGAACTTAAGGGCATTGGTGCCCATTTTTTGAATCAATTAACAAAGGGTAAGGCTCTTATCACTCCAAGTATAAGGTCTCTTAATCTGTATGTCATAAGTTTGATATACTAAACCTTTCTATATATGTGCCCTTCCGATATACCCATCCGTACATGGAAGAAGTTCACCCTTTAGATATACCCGGCGGTATGTGAAAGAGGCGTTAACATACATGAAAAAATTCGATACGTGCTACCAAGATAGTAGTGAAAGGGATGTGTGTGATTATTGACACTGGTTCAAAGAAATATCCTCATACACATGCGTAACTTCACTATATACTTGGATAATTTCAGTCCCCAGATGTATGTTGTGCAATCGTTCATAGATGGATGGGAGGGCTCAAAGTGTGTGCACTGTGTTCTTATTTATCCCCGTCGATTTATAGGGACGATTCCCAGACGACGTTGTTGCAACTATATTAGGTGTTAAGTGAAGTAGTACTCATGATGAATTTACCCGTAAGTGCTTCCCAAAGGCACTATATATACCGAATTTTGCGAAAGAGATCCGAAGATCTCGTGAGTGTTACAAAACCAAATTTCACTAATTTTTGTTTTCGAATCTCTACCAGTTTTTGTTCAATTACAATGTTTGCGATTGAATATGGAAACTTGTAAATTGGTATAATCCACTAAAATATACACTTAAAATATATGATTACATCAAAATATGTATAAAAATTGAATGACAGGAAATTTTTTTGTTTTGCGAGGCCCTGGTGGTCTCCGGAGCTCAACATGGTTCATTATGTGAAAAAATCATAAAAAATAGCTGAAAAATTCAATTTTAGAGACCCCTCCCTTTACTAAAGTTTCTTAGAATTATTTTTAAGAAAACTAGGAGAAAAATGGTTTTAACCCCAAAAGTAGGGTTTTGCTCACTATTTTTAGTGGTGGGTTTAGTTATAGCTAACTAAGTTAGCGTGGGTTTCAGGCTCTATGTATGGTGGAACCTACTATTTCTGCCTCCAAATTCAAAATTTTACAAAATGAGACAATGGGAACTGCGTTCAAAAACTAAACCTTCCCATAGAATTCCACTAGCAAATATAGCGCTCAATGTGCATATAATGCAATGTGAAGAAATTTATATATAAACTATATTGTAAGTGCCCTTACCTTTGGAAACTGATGTGGTAAGTGCAGAGGAGGTCCACATGGTGGCCATTATGGTGTTGGTCATTTAGGGTTCCTCTCCAAACAGATCTGAGTTGTATCTCCTTTCGCAATATATTTGTTTGCAAAGTTTTTGATTTACTTCGTCTGTTGCTTGGTTTTGTTTATTGTTTGACTGTGCTTTTGTTTGGCTATTATTTTTGTTTATTTTATTTAGGTGAAAGAGCCCAGTGAGGTTACAGGAATGGGCTCAGAGGACGGTCTTTCCTGGCTCGATCGCTTGTCCAAAAACATGGCTTGGTTTCAGGGTGGAGGTCGGTATAGAACGGATGGCTTTGACCGCTATGGATCGTTGATATCTGTTGAGATAGGGGATACTACATAGCTTGGCCACTGCTTGGAAGATGGTCAGTGGGGCAGATGCTGGATGGCTCGATCAGAGGAGTCCTACGTTGTTTGTATGGGTGTAGGGTCACAACTCGACGGTGGAGGTTTGTTTGGATAGAACAAGGCAGTGTTTGCCATCCCCAATGAATGCTCGGCAATAACCCTAACTCTCTCAGAGTCTGTGGCTTCAATGTCCAGCTTGGTGATGGGATTACCTCCAAACAATGTTACACGACCTTCAACCTTCTCAATTCACCTTGGATCTGCTAATTGGAACACGGTGGATCAACATGCTTAATGCATGAACCAGCTCGCCTACCCTAATGTAGAGCTCAACTTGTAGCTTAGTGGGGAGCTCTATTGACAACTCGATGCAGAGATATTAGCCAACTTGTTCAGGAGCTCAGTGATCTTGGTGAGGACCTAATCGCTAATGCACAACATAGAACAATGCAGACTCCTCTGAATTTGGTTGCACTCCACACCTTTAAATTAAAGGGAAAACCCACGATGGGGAAAAAATGATTTTTAATTTTATGTTTTAATTCTTTTTAAAAAAAAACTAGATTTCCTTCCAGCAAGAAAACTTTCCTGGTACAAGAGGCACTAGTGCAAAAAAAAATTTGCTTCCAAACACATGAAACTGAACAAGAGGTTGTGGGGAGGATGGGATGGCTATGCACTCTCTTTGCACACCTTCTCTACTCACAGAGGCTCCTCTACATATATTGATGTTTAATCAACCCAATTATAATAGTGATGACTACAATATTTATAGATATAACCAAATAAAAACAATACAACCCACTATTAAAATAATAACAAAAGCATGAACGAAATATGGGTTATAACCAAACTATAACAACTTACCACATTAATAATTAAATTAGCTATGCTAAATCAACCTAGGTAAACTATGTTTTACCTAATATAATGTTGATAATAGGGTGTTTGATACCTTTTCTTATAACAACTCTACCATTCATGCTTCGGCAAAAGATGACATGGAGGAAGATTATAATCCTCATTGACACTCTTATGTGAGTAAATGTTTGTTAGCCTATATGTGCCCACCACAAAGGTATAAGTTTATAGTTTGTTAGCCTATCCCCTACCCTTTGGGGAATTATCACAAAGTATAAATTTATAGTTTATTTTAAATTGAAATATTTGATTTCATTGGAAAATTACAATATAACTCTCAAGTCTACTTCTCATATAGACAATTAAGATATTGAAAATGCTCAAACGAGTATATTTCCTTCATGTGCTACTAGGGATTCACCTTTACAAAGGTATAAATTTATAGTTTATATCTTAGAATATATATATATATATATATATATATATATATATATATATATATATATATTGAAAATTCTATTACGAATTGATTATGATAGTTCTACACGCATGATAGATAGACATATTGATTGACGTGCATTGTATGCAATGGAAAGTTGCAAAAGCTATGGAATGAGGAAAAAGAACCTTAAAGCTTTGCTAACTCATCTATGCAACATGAGATAAGAGCTAAAAAAGAGTTAATCCTATACATGGATCATAAATTTGACAAAAACATCAAAACCTAGCATATATACTACTCTCTACTCTTTAGATTACTTAATTAAGAAATTGAACCTAAAAAGATAAACTTAGAAATCAAAGGTGTGATTAGTTGTTTATGGTTTTCAAGCTTTCAAGAATGGAGTCTCACCATTAATGGCTTCAAGACCAATGGTTCTCTCCATATTACTTAAAGCTTGGTTTAAGGATGCAAATGGAGGTGTTAGCTCAACAATGGAGGAAGGAAAGCTTTAGATCAAATGTCTAATTAGCTTGAAGCTAATACAAATGAGATCCAAGCTTTCTTAGGCTAGTTTTGATTTTGTGTTATGTAAAGTTGTAAGTTTGAATGGGTAGGATTAGCCTTGTATTTATAGTTTTTCAAATGGAAGACTTTGAAATTTTGGTGCATGTGGGACTAAAGCTGAAAAAACACTTTTAGATTAGATTATAATAAATACACTTTAGGCTTAGTTAATCTTGGTTTAGGCTATTTAACTATGATTTAGGCTAGTTAAACTTGATTATCAAGTTATTAGAGACTCATTGAGAGTTGGGAGGGGTCTGGATAACCATTTGTGACTAATAGATAGCCTAGGAAACTTGCAGAAGTAATTCTGAGAGAACCAGGGAGGTTTTGAATGTTCAAAAGGAAGAATGTTTAGCTAATAAGAGAGATATTAGCCAAATAAGCTGATTATAGGAGAAATACGACTGAAAGAGTGTCGTGAATGGGCATCCAAGAATGGAGCGAAGAATAGGGAATTAATGAAGTGTCGTTAATTTCCTAGATTGGATGAAATGCTAAGTGTAAGCATATTTCAGTTGTCTACATTTTCTCCTCTTTGGGGTGACGTAAGTGATGCCACTTCAAAGAAAGTAAAAAAATAAAAACAAGTAGAAAATTTTGAAGGGATAGAAGACAAATGAGTAGAATGAGGGATGCCCCCTCGATTGTCGAAAATATGACAAAAAGAGAATAGAAGAAAGAATAGTGTGAAGAAAAGAAAGGGGATGTAGAAGAAAAGGAGTATGAGGAAGGGGGAATGAGCTAACATCCATCCAATTCCTTTTAAACAACTTTATTTTTCATCATTTTGCTAGTGATTTTCATCATCGGTCCTTATTAAAAAATAATGAACAAAAGTGTAGTATGACATGAAAAGTCATATACAAACAAATGTCCATTGCTAAAAACACTAACTCCATGCAACATACAAAATGCAATGTAATATGAGAAAGTAAAAGATGCCTAACTCCATGCAACATACATAATGCAATGCAATATGAGAAAGTAAACAAGCTAATCTAACAAAAAAACATAATGTAATGTTTTTGTTATCAAGCTTTAGTTCCGACCTATGTAAATTAACGACAAGGGTTAATGATGGTGCCCCAAGAAAGGATACATGTAAGGGGAATAACGAAGGACACTTGGGTCCTATGAAAAAGCTTTGTGCACCATGAAATAGTTCCAGGAAAATCACTATGCCCAGAATACAGACGAAGTAAGCAACCTAGCTTTTGTTGATGGAGGCAGATCAAGATGATCCATGAGTCACGCACATGAACATGTGAGAACCAAAGAGTGACATTTTGTAGGATGATATTCAATTTTTAGAAGTTTTCTTAAACATATTTGAATGTTTTTGTGAATTTTCTAACATATTAAAATGTTTTGTATGATTTTTCTAACATATTTGAATGTTTTTTATTTTTTGAAAGTTTTCTAAAGCTATGTACAAGAAGACGAGGAAGCGTGGATGCCCCTAATGATAGATGGGATGTACAAGGGAAAAAGGCCACGTGCGTACGAGAAAGGTGAAGATGCAAAAATGCCCCAACGATTAGGTGGGAGTATTCAAAGGTAAAATCTTCACATGTAGAAGTGGGACCCAAGGCCATTATGGATAGGTTTAACATGATGATGAGCATAAACCAAAGAAATGCTGGGAAGAAGCAAGGATGCACCCAGCGTAAGTTAGCCTAAAAGCACATGATAGAAAGGAAGGAGAAGATTGTTTTTGTAAAAGGTGATAAATGTGTTTGCAAACATGGAAAAAAGTAATACCATACACATGGATGTTCTAAACGAAGTAGAGAAATGATGAATGATATGAATGTAGCTTAGAAGCCTCACAATGAAAAAGCAATTAGCCTAATGCATAAATCATGAGATGAGATATGGACTAAAGCAAGAGTTTGAACAAGGTAAAAAAAAGGACACTTGGTAACATACTAATCCAGCCTACTCATAGAGATCCAGTGTGTGTACATGGAATTTATTACCTCTTGAAGGGAAAATTTAATAAACAATAAATGAAGACACCCTAGCCAATGTGTAGGAATTATTTATTTTGATAGGTGATTTTGTGAATGGAGGGTGGAAGGAGAGTCGTACATTGCTCCGCTGCTAGCCAGACATCCATAGCCCCGACGAAGATACATTTGATTTTAATCGCAACATTTCTCTATTTCCAGTCATGCGTCTATAGCCTAGATAGAGATTATTGGAAATACCCCAAGAGAGAGTAATATATCAATTTGCTTTTTCTTTTAGCTTTTAGCTTTTGATTGATTGATTTTGTTTCTTTTTCTTTCTGAAAAATTATTTTAGCTCTCTGGTTTGACAAGGGGTTAAGAACCACTGATGGCTTGATGAGAGGATGTGGAAGTGATTGTGATGATGAAATTGGCTAGTGTAAAAAAATATGTCCAAAAGTTCTTTGCAACAAGTTTATTAGATGTTGATTGTTATCAGATATCTAAGAGGCCAGTTGTTCTTTAATTTATCAAGGTGTTGAAAGAGCAAGGTCAAACAAATACCATAAATATAGATGTCATAAAAGGTGTGTGAATGGGATAACCAAAATATCATCAAAGGGATGAAAATGATAGGAAGACTTGCAGAAGAATAACAAGGAATGGAAGAAAGAAACATGCATGTGTACGCAATACCTGATTGCAATGTTTGATCTTTGTACATTGGATTGTTGCTTTATGTTTTCTCATGTTTTTTATATTTTTGATAGTTTAGGAGGTTGGGACTAACAAAGTCACCCTACGTGGTAAGATCCAACAACGATGTTTGCGATTTCTTTGATAAAGGAGACTATGCATGTTTGTTTATCCAGTGTAATATTTTTTCCAATCTCGATGATCATGGTGAGATAATACTCAACAAATGACTACAATTTATCTTGAAACATTGATTGTTCATGTGGGATCTTCACTTCCATATCCATAGTTTTATGCACTTTGCGCCATACTTGATGGTTACATTTATATGCATTCTCTAATTGCACTTGATTTACAATTTTGAGATTGTTCGAGTTGTTGGGTGCTTTCGACCTCTTGAAATTTTTGACCTGAGCTTGATTAAGAAACTGTTTGGGTTTCTTATAAGCTGACACATGACTTATCTTATCTCGAGAAGGAGAAGAAAGCAAACGTGGATGTTTATAACTTATTTAGAAATGACCGTGGGCTTGCCACAACCACTGATAGAAGAAATATGTGATGGATGAAAAGGATACGATCCAAGAATTGAAGAGGATGGGCTACCAGGAGGTGAGCCACCGATAGAAGATGATGAAGGGCTACTAGAATATGGCCCAAAGATGGAAGAAATTGGGCTACAAGGACATGGCCTAGGAATAGAAGATGATGGGCTACCCAAAATTTTCCCATAGATAGAAGAGGATGAAGGGCTACCAGGACACAACCCAAGAATGGAAGAAGATAACGAGGGAATACTAGGGGGTGACCCAAGTATAGACGAGGAGGGACTACTTAAAGGCATCCCATAGATAGAAGAGAATGAAGGGCTACTAGGATGTGACCCCATGAATAGAAGGGAATGGGATACTAAGAGGTGATCCACAAGTAGAAAATGGAGGGCTACCTGGGGGCCCAAGTATAGAAGAAGACAATGGGCTACTCAGCGGTGACCCAAGGTAAGATTTTGATTGAGGAATGATGATAGATAAGGAATGATTGGGTAATGAGAAGATAGGCCATGGATCAATGCTAGACCTTGACATCTCATCATGCTCAGAAGAAGGTGAAGATCGAATGCTAGAAGAAAAGTCAAGTTCCATGACCTTAGGCTCTTCCTCTATATTCTGTCGAAAAGGATCAATTTCTTCTCCCCAATACATGAGCACATCAAGTTCTAGAAAGAATATTTGTTTGTAATCCTCTAAAGGGATATCATTGTGTAGTCTAATTGTTCCTTCATTTTGAGAGAAATAAGTTAGTAGAGGTTGTTGTTCTTTGTCCATGGAAGGTTGAATAGAAGAAACATGTCCGATAAGCGGGGAAGATTGATTGACATAAGAGGATGACTCAAGAGAGGAAGTAGGATTGGAGGCAAGCATCTCATGAATGGATGATTTAGATCTGGTCTTAGATCATTTTTCTAAAAAATGACTTAATGTGGAAGAGAAAATAGGATCGTATAGCCATCCATTGATTTGCGATGTAGGAGTCAAATTATATTATTAACTAGATGGAATCTAAGTCGTGGAATTCTTTGAAGGAGGAAGAGGTTGTTGAAGCGACTGATAAAGGTGGCCTTGTGAAGGAAGGGAGGACCGTGACTCAATAACTAAATTAGATGTTTGATTGATGGAACTTGGAGTCACACAAGTCTTCAAAGGAGGAAGATGTCGTTGAGGTGATTTGGAATATAGGTCCTGTAAAGGAAGGGAGGACCGTGACTCAAGAATTGAATTAGATATTCGATCGATGGAACTTAGAGTCACAGGAATCTTCAAAGGAGGAAAACATCGTTGAGGTGATTTGGAATAAAGGTTCTGTGAAGGAAGGGAGGACCGTAATTTGAGATTTAACCTAGAGGTATCTGAATTATAGTTAGGATCTGAATATTCAGAAGAAGAGTGGGAGTTCGAACAATAATTTGGGTTTGAATCAGAAGAAGAGTAGGTGGAACCTGAATAATAATTTGGATCAGAAGTATCCAAACCATACCAGTAACTATGAGCTGAAGGTGGGGAACAAGGTACTCGATTGGGCCCTGTAGCATGAAGAACCAAATGAGGTTTAGTTGCAATGGGAATCTTTTGATTTGAATTCCTAAACCTAGGTTCCGTATTGTAGTAAGTGTGAGAAACTACGTGATAGTTAGTCATTTTTGGCGTTGTTTAAGCACAAATGTCTAGACCTAGATAGTGTGATGGAACTCCTTCAAAGGGAAGGAAGTGACATGTCGATTAAAGGAAACATGATGTCATCCAACTAAACATTACGTAAGTATGGAGACATGTGTGTGATTTTTTGAAGAAGGTCTAAGGAAAATAGACATTGTGATGGCGCAATATCGATGATAAAAAATGATTGTCCTAGAAAACAGGTTTTTCCATATGAATGATCACAAGGAACAATTACGCAAGTGTGAAACACAAAGCCAATCAATAAGGAAAAACTCCCTATGTTAAATGTGTGTGCAAAATGATAGTTTGATGCAAAGATGACCTAGAAGGAAACCTAAATATTTAAATTGTGACCTAAATTATTGCTAGTCCTAAAAGGGCCCTAAGGATACATGTCAAGTGGGAGGATAAGGGGGAAGGTTTAAACTTAAATGAAGGACTTTAATTGCAGTCCTTGTAGTTTTAAACCCCAAGTTTGGCAGGAGCAAGAAAGTTAGAGGCATCTAACTAGCTACATAACTAAATTTGAATTACATGCAAAATATAAGATAGAATTCGCCAAATATGAGTTGGGGGTGGTGTGGAGAAAGAGGGAGAAAATGCATTCAATTCATTTATTGGCATTGGTTTTGGCAACAAGCCCACCTAGGAAAGAGGACAGAGGATTTTTCATGGGTTATTGTTGTCATTTGGTTCTCAGGTTTTTGCTTTGCATTTTGTTTCTCTTTCGAACCTGCAAGTTCATTTTTTGGCCATTGTTGTTTTGACTGCCTCCGAGTGGTTTCTGGGCCTGTGGAAACATGGAAGTAGTTAAGATATTTGGTTGTTTAACGTTGTTTGGAGGGAATAAACTCTGGAGAAGCTCGGCTATGACCTTCCATGAGCTAACAAGAAATTATACAGGCGTGTTAGGCTCTTTTCTTTAAACAGTTTTGCTCTTTATTAAGCTTCTTCATTAAAAGAAATTTGCTCTTATAAATGTGTGTTCTTGTGAAAATATGTTGATATGTTTAGATGTGATCTTTTGCTTGAGTTTTCGTTTGAAAACATATGCGATTTGGGTATTTTCTTGATGCATACATTAGTAAATGGGTGATCTTTGTTGAAATAGTAACTGAACATGAATTTCATCTCTGCTGTTTTTATTTCCAAAGTAATGGGTATTCGGTTTTTTTGACCCTTGTGGGTTGAACATGCTGAAGGTGACAGTGATACGTATACTGTTTTATGAGATATATATACTCAAAGGTTATGGATTTCGTGAGAAAGCTAGGACAGAACTTTGTGAACTGTTCTTCCTTGTTTGTAATACAATTTAAATTGTGAAGTGGGTTCTTGTAGGAATAATAGGTTTATCATATCATCTTTACATTTGCTTGTTTTAAAATGATACAATGTTCCTCCTATTTTGTTTTGGGTACCCATGTATGACTGTTTGAAAATAAATTCTTATCAAACTTGGAATAGAGTGATCTGTCTATTTGATGGATTAGAGTAAAGCGTACGGTTTTTACTTTCTTTTAAACTCAATGATGAATATTTATATATTCAGTGGAGTTAGACTTCTTCATTGTTTCCATTAAAAACTGAACTTGAGTAGACTCCTTACTCTTGTGATTTAAAAACGGCTTCTCAGCCTAGAAGATTTGGGACCATGTATGCTGGTTATAAACTCTTAATCATTTCATATTTATATGGAATATGTTTGCTGTTAGTGTATACAACCACTAACGTTGGTTGTAATTGGAAGCTCAGTTGTTGTTAATAGTTTGGTTTAGTTGTAAAAAATGAATTCGGGAATGCCTTCCTTGAATGGTAGTTAGTAAGCTATTAAGACTGTAACAGTCTGGCGTGGGAAGAATTATTTTATTAATAACATGACTGCACGTCATAGTTTGATATTCAACTATTTATATTGGAAAGAAGTAATGCGAATCTCCTTTCTTTCATTCGATTATTGACTTTTAGACAACTCTTTCCTTGACTGTTATCTCTTCTTGTATAAGATCGACCAGTTTAGTCGTATAATTAAATGAAAGAGATTATAGAATAGGTAATTGGAAGTAATACTTCTTTTCTTTCTTATCCTATCTAAATTTATATTAAGGAGATATTGAAGCAAAGTGTGACTGCCTTCGGGAGTATGTAAATGTATTTTACGTTCTATTTTCTTTCTCTGAATTGGATGAGATACCTTACGCTGTTTGTTGAATTCTGAAAATTGATATGGGTTTCCTGTCATGGTGTCTAACTGTACTTTCCCCTTCTGCATTTGAACTTGATTTAAGTCAAGTGAGTAAAAATAAGAGGGGAAGGATTTTTTTGTTTAAAATTGTAGTCATTTCACTATAGGAACCCCATTTATAAAGTTGGAAAAAGATTGATCAGTGAATGTGTTAGAACAGTAATTTATATATCCGCTCTTATCAAATGCTTATATTAAGAGAATAGTTAGAGCTAATGTTCTTTGTAATTATTTGTATAAATTTGAAATGAACTCTATATTCATTATTGGAAGGAAACGGTTAAGTAAATGGGAATATATCATTGTGTGTTTGCTCTAATTATTTTGAGGAGTTGTTAGTTAATAGTACTGTCTGATTTTGATGCTACTTATTGTGACATGGTTGTTTAAATTGTTCATCCTTACCAGTTCTTAACTCTTATGTGATGTCCATCTTAATTACGGGATGTTTCATAAAAGCAGAGTTCTTTTATTGAGACAATTAGTCAAGAGCACTTCATTTTAATGATAAGTGCTTAACATGCTCAGTTCGACAAACTGACCCGTGCTAGTAAATTTTGTAGATGGATTTCGTGGGTATTAAAGAAGACATGTTGTTTTATGATGCTTCTTATAATTAACTAAAGGATTGGATCTTTTATGATATTTTATTATTCTTATCGAATGAAATGGAAAAAGGAAAAGTTGTATTCTTTTTTTGAATTATGAATGTCATTTGGCATAAGTACGGTCTGACTGTTTGGACTTGTGAAATGTGAAAATTTTACCTTGAGGAATGAGAGAAGGGAATGGCATGTTATTTTAATTGTGGTACCATTATTGAATTGTTGAAATATAATCATGAACTTATTCATATTCTTTGAATTTGTACTTATACAAATGATGGCTATTAGATTTAAAAGGATATAACGAGAAGAAAGGAATTGACACTCTGCTCTTCTCTTAAACACTACTCTTAAGTTGGAGATGTACAAATAATTAATAATTAGGCCAATATGGGCCTATTAAATTGACTTTAGTAAAAGAGTAAAATACATATGAACTCTTTTATAAATAATAATACGGAATTGGACTCTAACCTAATGAATATTAAGGAAAGGACAAATTAGTTTCAAGAATTCAGATTTCGTTAATACCCTTTGGGGTGTCTATGCCCTAAAGGATATTCGGAAGGAGGAATCATATCTCCTCTTAAAAAACCTTCTAATGAAGTAAGGTAATTGTAAATAAATGAATACATTTAAATAGAAAATAGACTTCATTCAAATGATGTCTAATGTAAAGGAAACCTGAGTTTAAAATTAGTTGCGAATGAACTTGATTAAGCTTAGTAAGTTAATCTTACCTCGTTAAGCTGAAGTGGACCGTAAGTCTGAAGATTTTCTAATGAACCAAGAAAGGCATATGTAATCCTTCGGTAAGGAGGAGTGATTATATATTAAGCTTCAAGACAATTCAAGTCATTCCTGACTATGCAACTGTAATGAACAAAGAGGTTAGAGGATCAACAAGGTTGCTGAAACTTATTCTTAAAACAATAAAGATAAGAATCTAATCAAACTTTTAGCTAGATATGTAACCATAGATGGGAGGATTCCACAGAACATTGGTACACGCTAGCTGCAATAAGGTGTGTTCATGAAGGTCGGGCCTTCATGATGACACAATGTTGCAGCTGACATGTTGCAACACCCTTCCGAATCAGATCATCTAGGTTTACATAAGCTTAGACTTGACCTCAATTTTACTTTGGACCAAGATAGGAATATGACCTTGTATATGGAGTGACTCGTGATGAATAAAGGTAACTAGACACACGCAGTTGACTAGGGTCGACGAGGTATGTCTACGTACCTTTCATCATCATGAGTGCTTCTCTATTCCCTTTCATATTGCTAACTTGGGTTAAGGTTCGACCTTGGGAAAGAGGTCTGACATAGAAGTAAGAAAAGACCATTCTAGGTAACAGATGAAGTGGGGTGAAGGACGTATTCCATTGACGAGTATGCCGTCTAGGAATATGATCATGCTAAGCATGTGAAAAACTTTGGCCAAAGTATCGCAAGCTGCTGGTTGCGTTGTCCTAAATCACCTAGTTTAAGAAGCAGGATTTCAGATGAATATCGGTAACAAATATTTAGATAGGCCTCTTAAACGGAGCACTTCAATTACCGAAAAGGTAAAGGGAACCAAGTATACTTAGTATACAATGCATGGATTAACATGAAGGATCAGTAAGTAGCCGAGTCATGAAATGAGAGATCGATGAAACTTCGATCCATGAAATGGGAGATCGGCAGTTCTTCGAGTCATTACAACAGCATATGGTGATCTGTTATATGATTGAATGGCATGGAATGTGTGTTCCATATTATGAATATGAGAATAGAGAACATTGGTTTAAAAAGCATTGTGTGTTCTAAATTACGTCATTTAGAAAAGAGAACAATTATTAAAACTCTAAACATGTGTTCTGAATTACATAATTTAGAGCAGATAATGTTATCAAAAAAATAAAAAAATATTTTTTTTCCCTTGTTCTAATGTCTTAAAATGGGAATGTTACATCTTGGTATCAGAGCTGAAGGTTGCAGTTCTTAGACCTAATGAGTCCAAAATTTAATAAAGTTTACATTTTCTTGTTAAACAGAAAATGGTTAGAAAAAGAGGGAATGCTGTGAACAACCCATTACCGGGTGGAGAAGCAACTGCTGCCCAAAAACTAGACGAGATCCTTGCTACCCTACTAGATACAAAAGATCATCTGACTATTTTGGAACAACAAGAAATGGGAAATGAGGAGGAGGAAGAAGATGCTGATATTAATGATCAACCACCTCCCATGGACAACACCAATGGAGGAAATCCGGGTGTTGATAATAGAAATGTGAACGTTCCTAATCAGCTAAAAATAAAAGGGCAAGATTAGCGGCTGAACTCATAAATGATATGAAAATAATAAGTCTTCCAAATTTTGATGGAACTACACTTGGGGATGGGGCTAAAAATTGGCTTAGTGAAATGGAGAAGTATTTGTACATAAAGAAACTTCTCTGAGGAAACAAAAGCAATATGGGGAGCATATCAACTTTCTCATGAAGCATCATCATGGTGGGACAACCATAAGGTTGAGTTGAACATTGTCGAAACAAACATAACTTGGGATCAATTTAAAAGTTACTTTAGGAAACGATGGTTGCCTCAAATTTTTTTTGATTAGAAAATGACTGAATTTCAGAACTTGTCTCAAGGAAAGCTGACGGTGACAGAATACTGGGAAGGGTTTACTAAAATCCTTAAGTATGTACCACAGTACCAAGCTGATGAGAAGTTTAGGATACGAAAGTTTATAATGGGACTGAATCCCATCATCGGTGGTGAGGTGGATGTCCACGGTCTGACCACTATGGAGGGAGTTGTCAAAAAGGAAATAAGACAAGAACAAAACTTGAGAACAATCTTGGCTGATAGGGAGAAGATTAGGAAGAAGATTCCCAACTCTTCTTCATCTCTTGCACCTAAAAAGGAACCCTAGAAGAGATTCGACATGAAAAACAAAATTGTTGCGGATAACAATAAGAAAATATGGATGAACAAACCTGTTGCTAGTATGCGGAACAACTTTACCAAAAATAGTGGTAATGGCAAAAAGTCCTATGGAAGCCAAAATAATAACTTCAAGGTTGGAAATAGATTTAAGCCTAGGAAGGGTCCCGTATCGGAGGATTGTTTCAACTGTGGAAAGGACCATTATGCGAGTCATTGTCCTTTGAAGAAGGATGATCACGATAAGCAGCATAAGATACACACTGTGGTGGCTAACAAACAAGCTGAAAAGCAAGTCACACCCCATAGAAGTTCTGGGTAAGTTATTCAGTATACTTGTGGTTATAATTTTTTATACTAGAGCTAATGAATGTTTTATATCTACTAAGTTAGCTTTTAAATTAAAAATAAAAGTGGAACAAATGGATAAGACATGGACGATACATTACGGAAATAATGTTGTCCATACAGTTAATATGTGTCTTTTTTGGGTAGTCCTTGACTTGCCTAGTTTCTCCACAGAGGTTGACCTTTATGTTACCCCTTTGGGGTCATATGATGTAATTGTAGGTGTTAATTGGTTGGCAGAACATAAGGCGAAGGTTGACTGATATGAAAAATAGATTTGCTGTTTTGATGACCTGCAGAAAACAACAATCATTTAGGGTGTAAAATGTGGAATTACAGTTAGGAAACTAATGGCTACGCAACTAAAAAGGGCTAAAAATAGAGGTTGCACTTTGTATGCCGTAAAAATGACATAAATTTCTGAAGAAGATAATTATTTTATGGAAAAATATCCACTTGTGAGACATTTTAGTGATGTATTTCTGGAAGAATTACCAGGTCTTCTGCCCAAACGGGAGTTTGAATTTGTAATTGAGATCAAACCAGAAATTGAGCCCATATCTAAGGCACCCTATAGAATTACCACCATTGAGTTGGTGGAAATTAAGGATCAGTTATAAGAAATTTTGACCAAAGCGTTGATAAGACCGAGTGTCTCACCATGGGGAGCACCGATAATTTTTGTAAAGAAGAAGGATGACACACTTAGATTGTGCATTGATTACCGAATGTTGAATAAGGTAACCATTAAGAATAGATATCTGCTTCCTTAGGATTGATGATCTATTCGATCAGATGTGTGGAGCATTAGTTTATTCAAAAATAGATCTTCGATTTGGATATCATCCGTTGAGAATAAAAGAGGAAGACATTCATAAAATAGCTTTTAGAACAAGGTACAAACATTATGAATTCACAGTGTTACCTTTTGGGTTGACGAATGCACTTGCCACCTTCATGAATTTGATGAACAATATTTTTAAGAATACTTGGACAAATTTTTTCTTGTATTCTTAGATGACACTCTTATATACTCCAAAAATGTCGAAGAGCATCAGGAGCATTTAAAGATAGTACTTGAAATATTGAGAAAGAGAAAGTTGTATGGTAAGTTGTCTAAATGTTCCTTTTATGATGCATAAGTGTATTATTTAGGACATGTTATAAGCAAGAACGAGATAGCTATAGACCCTTCAAAGATCATAGCTATAACTAAATGGCCTACACCCAAGAACGTGCATGAAGTTAGAAGCTTCATGGGCCTAGCGGGGTACTATAGAAAGTTCATTAAGGACTTTTCTAAGATTGCTGCACCAATCACTTCATTATAAAAGAAGGATAAGAATTTTTTTTGGAATGAAAAATGTGAATCTACCTTTAAGATTCTAAAGGATCAGTTAACTACAGTACCTATTCTGACTGTACCTGATCCGAATGGAGATTTTACAGTCGTAACAAATGCATCTGGAGAGGGTCTCAGAGGTATTCTGTTACAAAATGATCATGTCATAGCATATGAAAGCAGAAAACTCAAGTTACATGAACAAAATTATGCTCCACATGACCTAGAGCTCGCTGTCATCATTCATGCACTTCAAGTGTGGAGGCACTACCTTCTTGGTGAGCCTTTTGAGCTAAAAACTGACCATCTGGGGTTGAAGTATATTTTTACTTAACCAAACTTGAATGCAAGACATCGAAGATGGTTAGAATTCCTATCTCAGTATGATTTTGATATAAGCTATATTAAAGGCAAGGAAAATAGGGTAGCAGATGCTCTCAGCCGTAGGAAGCAAATTTTTGCCCTTATAACATTAAGAACTTAGTTTAAAGATGAGGTGAAAAGTGTCATGGAATCTGATTCTTATTTTCAGCAAGTTAAAAACAAAACTTGCTGTAGATCCAAAAGATGTAAAGTATAAAGGTTTTCGTCTTTAAAATGAAGGAATTTTGAGGTTTGAAAACAAGGTATATATACCCTTGGCAAATAATTTAAGAAAGAAATTATTAGCTGAATTTCATAATTCACCTTTTTCTGGACACCCTGGCATTACGAAAATGCTTGCTGATATAAAGCAACAATATTTCTAGAAGGGAATGAAAAAGGATGTGATGGAATTTGTGACACACTGCTTGGAACGTCAACATGTTAAGGCAGAATATATGCATCCTGCCAGATTATTGTACCCCCACAACATTCTGCAGTACAAATGGCAAGTGATAACTATGGATTTCATTCAAGGATTGCCTATGTCTAGGAATAAACATGATATCATCCTGGTTGTTGTTGACAAACTAACCAAAGTGGCACACTTTATTGTTGGTAATCTAAAAGACGATTCACCAATGTTAGCAAGAAGGTTTGTACATGAGATTTTCAGGTTACATGGAATACCCGAATTAATCATATCGGACAGAGATCCGAGAATGACGTCAAGATTCTGGCAAATGCTTAATGTGGCCTTGGGAACTAAACTAAAATTTAGTTCTGCATATCATCTGGAGACAGATGAACATACTAAAAGAGTCAATCAAGTTTTAGAGGATATGTTAAGGATGTATTGCATGGACCAGCAATATAAATGGTAGGAGTGCCTCCCGCTGGTTGAATTTGCTTATAATAATACATACCATGCCTCTTTAAAGATGGCACCTTTTGAAGCATTCTATGGAAGGAAATGCAAAACCCCTATTAGCTGGGACAGTGTAGAGGATAGAGATATAATTGGGCCAGAAATCCTTACGAAAATGGAACAACAAATTAAAATGATTCGTGAATGTTTAAAGGAGGCTGCCAATAGGCAAAAGAGTTATGCAGACTTAAAGCGGGTTGATAGGAATTATAAACTTGGTGAGAAGGTATTTCTTCTAGTTAAGATGAAAAAGAGTTTTATAACTTTTGGCAAGGTTGCCAAGTTATCACCTCATTATGTGGGACCTTTTGAAATTTTTGAAATAATCAACCCTGTAGCTTATCGTTTAGTTTTACCTCCTGCTTTATCACGAATGCATGATGTTTTCCATATTTCTTTGCTTAAGAAATACGTATCAGATTTATCACATGTGCTAAATTAGGATTCCTTGTAGGTCCAAGACCCCAGAATAATCATGGTTAAGCCCATTTGAGTGCTGGGAACTCGCCAGTTGCACTTAAGAAATCACGAAGTGAATCAATGTAAGGTCTAGTGGGACTAGTTTAGCGAAGAAAGTGCAACTTGGGAGAACCTCGAAGAAATGAGATCTGCTTTTCCATACTTGTTTGATTGAAATTAAGTTCGAAAAACTGATAATTCTGCCAAACTTGGGTAGTTATTGAACTATTTGATGGTTATTGTTAATAATGTTTTGAAGACTTAAATTTTGTTCTATTATGAACATATGAATGGAAGGACGATAACTGAATTTTGTCCTAAAACTCTATGATTTGACTAATTTGATCATTGGGACGATGATTCTTTTAAGAAGGGAGGTATGTAACGTCTTGATCTTGGCAGTTACTACGATAACTTCTTATTGTGATGCTGAAAATGTGGAAATGAGAATTGTCATGTGAAGGTGTATTCCTTGACCTTGAAAATCATAGTTGCAATGTGTAAGTATTACTGTCCCGAATTCATGCATAATGTAACTTTGTTTACTTATGATTGATGTCATTATAACTTGTGTTTACAAAGTTGTGAACCTGCTGAATTGCTTTTGTACTTGATGAACTCATAATTATGTGACAACACACCTTGAATCAATTCCATTGATCCAAGGTATGCTTCAGCCTTCTTTATTGTCGTCTAGTCGGTTGAATTTCCAATAAAATAAAGTCTGGAACTGAGCTGGAGATTGTTGTAAATTTTAAAGAACTTGGTTACAGGTATACTTGCTTGGCACCATGCTGCCAACGGTTAGGTTTGATTTCCTGGATACATATGAGTTGTAACACTGGAAAGTGTAAGATAGAAAAAGGGTTGATACCAGGATATTAAGGGATATATTTGGCCTTGGACGGAATGCCCTACACTATATCAGTTTTAAGCCTAAGGTGGTAAAATCTACTAGGAACCTGTTGTGGAATGGATACGGGTTATGTGTTAACCTATGAAATAATATTATATTCTATGTGGACTTTAATTTAAAAAGGTTATATACTAACCTAAGGTGGATCCTAAGGACCTACGACCTAGAAGGAAACCTAACTATTTAAATTGTGACCTAAACTATTGCTAGTTCTAAAAGGGACCTAAGGATACATGTCAAGTGGGAGGATAAGGGGGAAGGTTTAAACTTAAATGAAGGACTTTAATTGTTGTCCTCGTAGTTTTAAACGCCAAGTTTGGTGGGAGCAAGAAAGTTAGAAGCATCTAACTAGCTACATAGCTAAATTTGAATTACATGCAAAATATAAGATAGAATTTGCCAAATCTGAGTTGGTGGTGGCGTGGAGAAAGAGGGAGAAAATGCATTCAATGCATTTATTGGCATTGGTTTTGGCAACCAGCTCGCCTAGGAAAGAGGAAAGAGGATTTTTCATGGGTTATTGTTGTCATTTGGTTCTTGGGTTTTTTACTTTGCATTTTGTTTCTCTTTCAAACCTGCAAGTTCATTTTTCGGCCATTGTTGTTTTGACCACCTCCTAGTGGTTTCTGGGCCTATGGAAACATGGAAGCAATTGAGAGAGTTGGATGATTAACGTTGTTTGGAGGGAAGAAACTCTGGAGAAGCTCGGTTGTGACCTTCCACGAGCTAACAAGAAATTATACAGGCATGTTAGGCTCTTTTCTTTAAATAGTTTTGCTCTTTATTAAATGTCTTCATTAAAAGAACTCTACTCTTATAAATGTGTGTTCTTGTGAAAATATGTTGATATGTTTAGATGTGATCTTTTTCTTGAGTTGTCATTTGAAAACAGATGTGATTTGGGTATTTTCTTGATGCATACATGAGTAAATGGGTGATCTTTGTTGAAATAGTAACTGAACATGAATTTCATCTCTGTTGTTTTGATTTCCAAAGTAATGGGTATTCAGTTTTGTTGACCCTTGTGGGTTGAACATGCTGAAGGCGACAGTGATATGTATACTGTTTTCTGAGATATATATACTCAAAGGTTATGGATTTCGTGAGAAAGCTATGACAGAACTTTGTGAACTGTTCTTCCTTGTTCGTAATACAATTTAAATTGTGAAGTGGGTTCTTGTAGGAATAATAGGTTTATCGTATCATCTTTACATTTGCTTGTTTTAAAACGATACAATGTTCCTCCTATTTTGTTCTCGGTACCCATGTATGGCTGTTTGAAAATAAATTCTTATCGAACTTGGAATAGAGTGATATGTCTATTTGATGGATTAGAGTAAAGCGTATGGTTTTTACTTTTTTTTAAACTTATATTCAATGGAGTTAGACTTCTTCATTGTTTCCATTAAAAACTGAACCTGAGTAGACTCCTTACTCTTGTGATTGAAAAACGACTTCTCAGCCTATAAGATTTGGGACCATGTATGCTGGTTATAAACTCTTAATCATTTCGTATTTAGATGGAATATGTTTGCTGTTAGTGTATACAACCACTAACGTTGGTTGTAATTGGAAGCTCAATTGTTGTTAATCCTTTGGTTAGTTGTAAAAAATGAAGTCGGGAATGCCTTCCTTGAATGGTAGTTAGTAAGCTATTAAGACTATAACAGTCTGGTGTGGGAAGAATTATTTTATTAATAACATGACTGCACGTCATAGTTTGATATTCAACTATTTATATTGGAAAGAAGTAATGTGAATCTCCTTTATTTCATTCGGTTATTGACTTTTAGACAGCTCTTTCCTTGACTGTTGTCTCTAATTGTTATCTCTTCTTGTATAAGTTTCACCAGTTCGGTCGTATTTAAATAAAAGGGATTAATGAATTGGTAACTGCAAGTAGTATTTTCTTTTCCTTCATATCCTATCTAAAATTTTGTTAAAGAGATATTGAAGCCACATGTGATTGCCTTCGGGAGTGTGCAAAAGTGTTTTACATTCTGTTTCCTCTCTCTGAATGAATGAGTACTACGCTGTTGGTTGAATTCTGAAAAGTGACAAAGATTTTTGTCATGATGTATGACTGTCTTTCTCTTCTGCATTGATTTGGTTGAAATCAAGTGAGTAGTATAAAGATGAAGGAGTTCTGTTTAAATTTCTAGTCAATTCATTATATGAATCCCATTTATAATGATGGAATGGGATTGACATTGAATGCATTCGAACAGTAATATATATATCAGTTCTTATAAATGCTTCTAATATGAGATTATTTAGAGAAAATATTCTTTGTAATATTTGTCTAAATCTAGAATAAACTCTTTTCATTTTTAAAGGAAATAGTTAAGGAAATGGTGATATATCATTGCGTGTTTTCTGTAATTATTTTGAGGAGTTATTAGTCAATAGCATTATTTGATTTTGATGCTATTTATTGAGACTTGGTTGTTTAAATTGTTCATCCTTATCGGTACTTAACTCTTACGTGATGTCCACCTAATTTATGGGACGTTTCATAAAAGTAGATTTCTTTTATTGAGACAGTTAGACAAGATCACCTCATTTTAGTGATAAGTGCTTAACATGCTCAGTTCGATGAACTGACCCATGCTAGTAAATTTAACAGATGGATTCCGTGAGTAATAATGAAGACACGTTGTTTTATGATGCTTCTTCTGATTAACTAAAGGATGGATCTTTTCTGAGATTTTTTTATTCTTCTTGAAGGAAATGGAAAAAGGAAAAGTTGTATTCTTCTTTCTTTTTGAGTTATCAATGTTGTTTGGCATGATTAAAGTCCGGTTGTTTGGACTTGTAAAATGTATATATTTTACCTTGAGGAATGAGAGAAGGGAATGGTGTGTTATTTTAAATGCTATACCATTATTGAATTGTTGGAATACAATCGAGAACATATTCTTATTCATTGAATTTTTACTTATTCAAATGATGGCTGTTAGATTTAAAAGGACATAACGTCTATTCTTCACTTGAATACAACTTTTAAGTTGGAATGTGCAATTGATTAATACTTAGGTCAATATGGGCCTTTAAATTGACATTAGTAAAAGAGTAAGATACATATGAAATCTTGTATAAATGAAATACGGAATTGGATTCTAAACTAATGAATACTAAGGAAAGGACAAATGAATTATGTATTCAGATTTTGTTAATATTCTTTGGGGTGTCTTTCCCTAAAGGATATTCGGAAGGAGGAATCATATCTCCTCTTAAAATACCTTCTAATGAAGTAAGGTAATTGTAAATAAATGAATACATCTATATGGGAAATAGACCTCATTCAAATGAGGTCTAATGAAATGGAAACCTGAAGTTAAAATCAGTTGCGAATAAACTTGATTAAGCTTAGTAAGTTAATCTTACTTCGTTAAGCTGTAGTGGACTGTAAGTCTGAAGCCTTAGTTGATGAACTAAGAAAGGAATATGCAATCCTTCCCTAAGGAGGAGTGAATGTATACTAAGCTACGAGACAATTCAAGTCATTCCTAGCTATTTAACTGTAATGAACTATGAGGTTAGAGGATCAACAAGGTTGCTGAAACTTATTCTTAAAAATATTTAAGATAAGAATCTAATCAAACTTTTAGCTGGATGTGTAACCCTAGATGGGAGGATTCTGTAGGATGTTGGCACATGTGAGCTACAATAAGGTGTCTTCATGAAGGTTGGGCCTTCATGACGACACAATGTTGCAACTGACATGTTACAACACCCTTCCAAATCGAATCATCAAGGTTTACATAAGCTTGGATGTGGCCTCAATTTTACTTTGGACCAAGTTAGGAATGTGACCTTGTAAACGAAGTGACTCGTGAAGACTAAAGGTAACTAGACACACGCAGTCAACTAGGGTCGATGAGGTATGTATGCGTACCTTTAATCATCACGAGTGCTTCTCTATATTCTTTCATATTGCTATCTTGGGTTAAAATTCAACCTTGGACAAGAGGACTGACAAAAGTAAGAAAAGACCATTCTAGGTAACAGATGAAGTGGGGTGAAGGATGTATTCCATTGACGAGTATGCCGTTTAGGAATATGATCATGCTAAGCTTGTGAAAAAATTTGGCTAAAGTATCGCAAGCTGCTGGTTGCGTTGTCCTAAGTCACCTAGTTTAAGAAGCTTGATTTCAAATGAATATCGGTAACAAATATTCAGATAGGCCTCTTAAATAGAGCACTTCAATTACTGAAAATGTAAAGGGAACCAAGTATACTTAGTATACAATGCATGGATTAACATGAAGGATCTGTAAGTAGCCGAGTCATGAAATGAGAGATTGATGAAACTTCGATCCATGAAATGAGAGATCGGTAGTTCTTCGAGTCATTACAACAACATATGGTGATCTGTTATATGATTGAATGGCATGGAATGTGTGTTCCATATTATGAATATGAGAATAAATAACATTGGTTTAAAAAGCATTGTGTGTTCTAAATTACGTCATTTAGAAAAGAGAACAATTATTAAAACTCTAAACATGTGTTCTGAATTACATAATTTAGAGCAGATAATGTTATCAAAAAAATAAAAAAATATATTTTTTTCCCTTGTTGTAATGTCTTAAAATGGGAATGTTACATTTTTAGGGATACAAGTGAGGAGGCATAAGAATTGAATCAAATCACTATCATCGCACTAATATAGACACATATTCTAGATATTTTAACACATGAGAACCAACTCCTAGAATCATAATTTAATTGAAAACATAAGGGGACAAATTCATATCCCGTAATGTAGGTCTGATGATAAAAAAATTATTTGTTTAGATGAAATTGTCCCACATACACTCTTAGGTCCCCATATTTCATAAACATCCTGATGAAACTCTTCCTACTTTGTACATCATTTTTCAGCTCACAGTCATTATGATCTTAGTAGTATGGTAGCATCTCTCTACCCCTAAACCCTACGTATACATTCATTTATCTTGGCATGATATGATTTACACAATTTAGTACTGTTAGGATAATTATTTCATTTTATGAACTATACTTACTCGAGTAATACATAATGAGGGCCTTGAACCTAAATTTCTTATTACAAAATGTTAGAATTTTTACTTTGTTATTTTAAATTATATCGCACACTTAGAAATGCTAGTTATACCCTAAACCTAATTAACTTATTAAATTTTGGTGAACCTGATTATTTATTGAATCATACCACCCTAGGGAATTCCTCCCTCTTAGGGTTTATATTTCCAATATGACTTTCTAACCTTGTTGTTGACCATTGGGTTTTTGCTAGAAAACCATATTTAGATTTTATGTTCCTTATCAAAATGGTAATTTCCCATCTTTATGATATTAGGATAAATTAAATAAGAAACCAAGGGAAATTATTTTATCCAACCTTGAACATAACCCAAAGAAATATGTAATACATTTTATTGAGAAACTTCAAGCCTTACAGAGCTAGAAGACTCCTCCAATCTTTGACATGTATACAATTCAACAAACCTCTCAATTGGTCACAACCTTCAAACCTTCTCCAAATATTTCATGTTGAATATTTACATGCTTAATAAACACTCTTATTATGGCACTCTACGAAATCCTTGAGCATGATATTATAGTTATACCTTCACCTACTATAATTGACATAACTAGGTCGAAACACCCAAAGTTTAACTTAGAAGAGATCACTGACAAAGTTTAAGTTATATAAATTTTAAATATATATGTGTAAAATTTATATAACTTAAGCAATTTATAATTCCCCCCATATTGAATCTTGTAATCATTTCTATAGAAGATACTGATGGAGCTATGGAGTCTAATGACATTAAAGCAATCCTAGAAGTTTTTCCTGAAAGGATTTCATGAAGCAATGAACATACCCCTCAAAAAATTCATGATGATGTTTTATATTGTCATGAATTCAATAAGGTATGTAACTATTTTGATAAATTTAGCCTATTTGAATATTTTATTAGTCGAGCCCCTAAAAAATTACATTAAAATCATGGATACACAGTACATGGACTATGTGTCATGTATTTAAGCTTGACGGTGTCAAAAAATTGACTAAGGGTTTATTTTTGTTTATATTTAATAATAATAGCCATTGCAAAGCTATTATTACCCATGGTTCATGGTTTATTGAAAAAACACTTATTATGTGTTCACATTGGACAATGGATTTGTGGTCACCAATAAATCTAAGCTCAAAATACCTATGCAGAGTGAGTTTCGTGGTATTTCTTTACCACTTTGGAACTTTTTAAACTAGTTGATTAATCCATTTGGATGCTTTGTAGAGTTTATAAAACCAAAGTTCAATGTAACAAGACTGCAAAAGTGTGTCTACTGATTTAATAAAATTTAAATCTTAATCATACGAGTGAACTAAATTAGAAACATCAAAAACATGTAATATACCGATATACAATGATAAAAAAATACAACCAATAAGAGGGTAAGAGTGACTTAGCTAATATGTGACTATCTAGACTAGATTTGTCCTAGACTGGTGGTGTAACAAGATCAATTTGGATTGTATGTACTTCATTTGGAAAAAAATGACCAGAAGGTTATGCCAGACATAATCGCCTAGATCTGGATAGTATCGCTCGGGGCTCTAGTGTCTGAATTGAGTGATAGTGTCCTAGTGATAGGTGCAGATTTGGTTCTTTCAGTGTTTGATAATGTCACCTTCACTTTGATCTGTGTCACATCCACTTTGTTATAGGTTTCTTCTGTCACACCTATACCTGCAAAACAAACCCTAGCTATCTGCACAAGAATCAAGTGCACATTAGGTGGAATAAAATATGCATATGCTTGAATCAGATTGACCTTGATAGTCACTCTAATGTAATTGTCACCGAGAATTACACTAAATTTTAGAATCAATGCAGTTTTGGTGTGTGTTTATGTGTGTATGTGATAGAAATCATGTCCCTTGAAGCTAGGTTTCCCTTGTGAATCTTGCACCAATATAGAGGGCTACAACTACATCCCCCCTAAGATAATATGTGTCTTGGAATTCAGAATTTTCTCTTCCTGTGAAGTAAATAATGAAACCCAAATGCAGTCCTAAAGTTTTTCCTATTACGCAAGTAGTAGATAAGAATTAGCAAACCAATTTCCCCTTAGAATAGTTAGTAGTTTGTGCATACATATGATTTCGTTGTTTGAATTTCGACATTATAAACATTAGAAGCCAACTGAAAGTGATCAATACAAACTTAGAAAAGATAAACAAGTGATGGACCAAGCAAAGGGATAGAAACACCCACATGGGGATAGTAGTATTGACTACTACTGTCAATTATTGGGCGCTAATGTTTTGAAATATACAAAGATAAATAAAGAAATATTCAGCTAAGTAACACATTATATGATGTCTAAAAGTAAAGAAATAATTGAATAAAAGCATAGGATGAAATCATTTAAAGAAAAAACAATGTCAAGTATAAAACAAACGAGTGTTGTCAATGTCTAGTTTTCTTGCTTAGAATCACACATATAACAACATACTAGATGCCTAATGTAATAATAATATGAGCATAATTTTTTGTCTAGATTTTCCCCCACTTTATGTTGGTGAATGAATATTCAATAACATAAAGTAGATAAGAAGAATTTAACTTGTGGAGAGTCAAAGAAGATTGTAAAGTTTTTAATGTTCCAAATTTAAATTGTAGGATGTGTATCGTGGAGTCTAAGAGAGGATGAGAACCCTATGGGTGACTTGTGTACGTAGTGAAAAGGATACCTACATGTGGAACAAAATATTGCATTTTCCTAAGCTTTTTATGCTTGATATTTCTCCTAGTTCCATTTGTGTTGCCTTTTGTCAAGATAAGGATTGACTTGCAAAAGGAGAAAAGTGTAGTCAATTCTCATAGAATAGAAATTGAACTTTAAAATAGAGAAATCAAAATAGATATGTGTAAGATAAACACATGAATCAAGGATAGAGTACACTTGAATTTCAAGAGATAAAGGATAGATTGATCTTGTGTATTGTTTCCTTAGAGATGGTTGGAAGGGGTTGAGGGTGATCAATCCCTGAGATGATGTGAATACTCATAGGATTTAGGTGTCCTACCACTAGAGGAAGAGAGTTAGGAGAGCAGTCAACTTTTCCCTTCGTCAATGACACTTCCTCACATATAAATGTCATTGTAGATGGTCACCAACCCAATAGTAACTAGCCACGGATGGCACATTTTTATAGACATATCATTATCCCTACATATGTCCTAGGTACCACTCTTTATTAAATATTGGTAGGAAAAATGTGAACCTAGAAAGAAAAGCAATTATTTCCCTTACCCAAAATATGAAGCATGTTATTGATTTTGTTCTTTTTTCTAGATAGTAAACTGGAGTTGAGTTCATGTTGCTAGATTTTGTGTAAAAATATCATCGAGAAACTGTGCCAATCGTTAAATACCTATTTTTACCCCAAATAAAAAATTAAACATGTGGGACACTAGTGCCCACCGTTATTGTCTGATTTGGGTGCTTATGTCCATTTTTTGTTTATGGCCCATGTATGATTCTGAAACATTTTATAAGTCCTTATTCTTCACAATTTTACTCAATACCATTTTGTCTCTTGATTATAAACTACTAAGAGGGTGAAATAATCACTTGATGGTTTCCCCCCTTGTCTAGATTGTGTGAGATGGATCAATGTGAGCATAGCCCAAATGAGAGAACTTGAATCTAATGTGCACATATGAAGAATATTTCCTGTAGGGGGAATAGGTATGTGTACGGTAACAACCATGGCACATGCAAAATAATGGAAAGAAGGCCAACAAGAACTGTTGGCGATAAAGAATCATGACATAATGTAATATAAACAAGTCAAACACTACAATAAAACATTAAAACGATAACATAATAGCTAATGGAAAACATGAGACACCACTCAGGATGTCACAAGAGAATTGAGGCCTTCAAGGCCATACAAGTAAACAAGCAATCATAGAGTATAACCTGCAAACAATGGAAAACAAGTCACAATCATAAAAGACAATACACAAGCATAACAAATAACCATGGTTGGAAGTAAACCTACAAGATAAATTCTACACATGAAGCACTTTTTAGCATGTTTGAATAATGGATAGTATAGACACCTTAAAATATCACATTACATATTCTAAACCTTTGAAATCATCGTGTAATTACTTCACATTAAATTACGACTATTTTCGATCACTTTGGATATTTTCCACTATTTTCTGACCTTTAATGGAATTCTACGACATTGTTTAGAATAAACTTCTAATCATTCCTATCACTGACACAAAGGTCTCATATTATTAAATATTTGTGTTATGGACCTTATTACATTCATATTCCATTCCTAGTATTAATTAATTAATCCTATCACTATTATTATTCATCCCCTATCCCATTAGCTAATTTTATTGGCCAATGTAAATATTGACTTAATTAAATAAATCCTACATATATCCATTTCCACCACACCTCTTATCCACTTTCACTTCACTAATTAACATCTCAAGTTAACTAGAGGAAAAAAATCAATTAAATATATG
This sequence comes from Taxus chinensis, assembly GCA_019776745.2. Taxonomy (NCBI): domain Eukaryota; kingdom Viridiplantae; phylum Streptophyta; class Pinopsida; order Cupressales; family Taxaceae; genus Taxus; species Taxus chinensis. Next base: position 348,237,623 of record CM034146.1, on the reverse strand, counting down.
TAAGAGAACAAGTTTATATTAAATCAAATCATGTATTTGAGTTAGCTAAACATATCTCATAAAGCATGCATTCAAAAATTAAAGAAAATCTCCCCAAAGATAAAATTCACGTCTCTTCTTTGGTGAATAAAATAAAATATATGGAATTAATATTTATCATCTTTAGAAACTTTGAAATTTGCATCATTATTTTTTCTAATTTCCATTCAATTCTACATGTTGTCACATTTTCCAATTGATCATGAATCACCAATCAAATCAATCATCAATCACTTTACTCGTAGCTGAATTCTACTTCCTTTTGGAACATCTTTAGAGCATCCAAAAAAATTTGATCTAGATTTTCAACAAGCTTGGTGCTTCATTCCAAGCTTTAACAGTCTCATCCGAGGTTACAAGGAGATACGAAGAAGGATCAATTTTGTAATTTATCATTTATTTTCTTATATTGTGTAGTATTTCTTTGTATACATATATTATTTCACAATGTATATATTTAAATGAAATAGAAATGAAATTAGTAAATATTGCAATGATAACAACTAAATGTGGAAAGGTATGGAAGGTAGATGCCCCCAAGAGCCTCAATGGGATTGGTAGAGAACAATTTCAAACATTGTGCATCATGTGATAACTTGTATATCACTTGTATTCACTTTAAAGTACCATGTGAGTGTGCATGTTTATATGTAAAAGAATACAACATACTATGAATCAAGCTAACATGATAGGTAAAATTCAACATGGAATAATATAAAGAAGCAAAGATACATTCAATCCAAGGTGTAAGATAATGTTTTTTTTTGTATATATCTAAATGTTTTTGGATTATTAGAATATGAGATGCTATGACTAAGGGAAGGGAAGAAAGGTTTCCGCCCAGGGTGTATGTGTGTAAAGTGAGGTTCATGTGGGTAAGTGTGCCTGTAACAATAATGTGTTTGAACCTAAAACAAGAGTGTGTCATTAGGTAACTAGGGGGGAATTAGATGCCCCCCAAGTGTAAGTATCATAGTGATATATCTACTGAGGACAAAGGGCGAGATCCAACTATCTATTAATGTGAAAGAGCAATGCATGTGAACATGATCCATAGATCTATTTTTATGTGAAAGTGCATGTGTCATGACATGTAGAGTAGGACTATGTTGTGCATGTGGAGAATGAAACCATGAAGTGGGCCTAGATGACCATGTGTAGCATGTATCCCATGTGGGGACCTAGTCCTATGAGGTGGGCTATGGGGCTGATAAAGATGTCATGTTATAGAAGCAACAATAACATGTCAAGGATATCTAGGTGAATATGTGGAACTATCACTAGAAGTGGTAGGAGATCTAGATACTGTAGTAGTGTATGTCAAAGACACGAGACTATCATCAATATGTGCAGAAGTGGTAGTAACAAATGAAGATGTGGTGGTGATTTTCATTTGGGATAATGGAAATCCAATAGCTCACAAGAAAAATGATAAACATGCATTACATTTGAAGGTAGGATGCACCATAACATTTTTAACAAGGTGGATACCAACAAAAGCATCAATGTATATTCTATGTGATGAATAGGAAGCATGAAAATCTACATAAGTGAAAGTAATAACAAATGAAGAAATATCTGTAGTCCCAACAAGAAACCTAAGAGGATGATCAGAAGATGATAGATGTGGAACCATATGATAAGCATGATTAGAAGAATATTTAGGAACCACTTTGTCATATTTAGGTAATGGATCATTAAAAATCTTGAGTTTTCCATTATCATTTGTAGATTTAGAAATAGTGGGTTCATGCAATTTGAGCTCAATAGTATCAATCAAGTTCTAAATAAAAATTTTGAACTTAAAACATGTCTATCATTGTAATTCTCATTACATTTATGATAATCATACTATACATTTTCATGAAAATTCTTACCACGAGGATGATTAAGATCTAGCTCAAGAGGGAATGGAAGAGAAATCATATTGTTTTCAAAGAGCTTAGGCAATAAGATGTGAGGTGGATATGAAAATCTAGTAAAGATGTGTCATGTAGGTTATATTTGGAGATTTTTTGGCTGAGATACAACATTAACAATAGGATTAGGCTCATTATATTTGCTCTTAAAGGCATATTTACTTTGGAATTTGTTACTAGATTAATAGAAAGTATTATCATCATACTTAAGTTTTCCCATAGAAATTAACTTATGTTCACGTTATTTCAGAGTATGACATAAATGATTAAAATAATGAAAAGAATACAAGAGCAAACATTATTATAGAGGAGGCAAGATACTTTGGATAAATAGATCTTGCAATTCAAATTTAGCCAATTCACTGTTCATTTTATTACGATTATTCTTATAACCCAAAACATAACCACTATGATGCTCATTATATCCTTGCTTCATTTTATTCATTTGTGCATATGATATTTTGGTTCCAATGTTCATAGAAAAATGTGCCTAGAATAAGTTTTCTAAAGGATTTAAACATCTAACAAAGTGTAGATTTAAATCATAGAACCATTGTAAGAAATACTCTTGTAAGCTCCTAGGAAACAAATTTGTCAATAATGTATCATCAAAGTCATAATCCAATCATGCAACATAAAATAATCTAAGATTCTCTTGTAGATCTCCATGACCGTCGAAAAGAGGAAACTTGGGTGAAACAAAATTAAGGGGAAGTGGGTAATAATAAACTTCAAGTACAAGAGGACTATGTAAGAGAAGTGAAGAATGAAGAGAGGGAGAAGAAGAAGAATAGGTGTGTTGTAATTTACAAATTTGAGCCTATAAATCATGGTGCATGGATTCTAAGAAGTGGGTGAATGAAGATGTACTAGATTAGATATAATAATTGATAGGGGAATAAAAGTGAGTGTTAGGTGTGGGAATAGGAATATGGGTGGTGGATGCCCCTATATTGGTGGGGGAAGAAGAAAGTGGAATAGAAGTTGGAGCTTTAGCAGGGATGCCATTAGTAATTGGAGGGGTTGACTCAAATAACAATTACAACTCTTCAAAAGAAGCATATAACAATATATCTAAGTTCTTGGGATGCTCAAAAATGTAAGTATTTAGGTCATAAATATTTTCAATAGTAAATTCATGAGAAGCCCTAGGCATGATATGAAACAAATAGATCCGATGTGCATAATTTGATAATCAGATTCATCAAATTATTTAAAAATAAATAAATCTTAATCAGAGGATTGGAATAAATTAGAAACATCAAAAACATGTAATAAACCAACATAAAATGATAAACAAGTGTAACCAACAAGATAATTAGAGTGACTTAGTTGATATCTGACTATTTAACCTGGATCTGGGCTAGACTGGTGGTGGAACAAGATCAATATGGACTGAATGTTCTTTTTCTAGAAAATAGTGATAAGAAGGTTATACCAGATAGAATCACTTGGATCTAGATAGTATCACTCGGGACACTATTGTATAAACTAGGAATTAGTGTCTGATGAGGTTTATATCTAGTTCTTTTATTGTTTAATAATGTCTCCTTCCCTTTTCTCTATGTCACATCCACTTTGTATTAGGGTTATCCCGTCACACATGTACCTATAAAACAAACCCTAGATAACTACACAAGCCTCAAATGCACATTACGTGGAATAAATTATGCATATATTTGAGTCAAATTGACCTCAATAGTCACCCCAACGTGATTATCACCAAGCATTGCACTACATTTTAGACTCATTATAGTGTGTGTGTGTGTGTGTGTGTGTGTGTGTGTGTGTGTGTGTGTGTGTGTGTGATAGAAATCGTGTCTCTTGAAGCTAGGTTTTTCTTGCATAAGTTGCGCCAAGATAACGGGATAAAACTACTTTTCCCCCAAGATAATATGTGTCATGGAATTCAGAATTTTTCCTTCCTATGCAGTGAATAATGATACCCAAATACAATACTTAAGTTTCTCCTTTTGCCCAAGCAGTAGATAGCCATTAGTAACCTAGTTTCCCCTTAGAATAGTTAGTAGGTTATGTATATATATGATTACTTTGCTTGAATTTTGACATCATCAACACTAGAAGTTGACCCAAAGTGATCTATAAAAAATTAGAAAAGATAAACAAATGATGGTTCATTTTAAAAATATAAGAACCAAGTGAAAGGACATAAGTGCTCATAGGGAAAGTAGCGTCAACTGATACTATCCCTTACTGGGAACTAATATTTTGAAATATCCAAAGATAAATTAGGAAATATTCAGGTGAGTAAAACATTGTATGATGTCCAAAAGTAAATTGATAATTCCATAAAAGAGAGTGTCAAGTGTAAAACAAACAAGTGTTGTCCATGTCTAGTTTTATTGCTTAGGAATCATGCATATAATGATATACTAAAGGTGTGATGTAATAGTAATAAGTGCATAATTTTGTGTCTACATCTACATTGAAGTGACCTCTCCAAAGACCTTAAAAACCCATTGATATACAAATAGGTTACAAAAGGATAGCTCAACGTGTGTTGTATATAAATTTTCCTAATATATGAATCCAATTTAAGACACAAATAAAAAATATAATTCTTCCTTGTAATGATTACAATCAAACATGTGCCATTTCCTAAATCATTTCCCAAGGAAAGTAAAATTTCCCAAACAATCTGTGATAGATAGACCATGGTGAATAATACGCATCACACCTAGCGATATCACTTAGTATGGAAATATTATGCTCCTGTGTACAAAACCATCGGTGGTACCATAGCCTTTAGTAAATTGCTAGTTGTTTCTCCCTAGTAGGTGACACCACTCCTCATCCACAAAATACACGATACAATTTTTTACTCTAAACATTGAAACCAGGATATAGTTTCTCATCCATTACAACCTCCCCAAGAGGTAAGAAAACCAAAGGTAACAAATAGATTAGTGGTTTTTAACCATAAATTGGGCCTCTTCCAAGAACATAACCCCTTGCCATATCTTGAGGATAGAGAATACATGTGAGAAAAAAGGTGGGCATTCAATAATAATGATAATATGAAAAGAGGTCATAATCCATATCTTGCTAAAAAATTCAATGTTATCTAATGATGATTAGATGACCTACATACAAACATAATTTATTCCATGATTGTGTATTCATGGAATATAAGAGAGATCATTAACACAACCCAAAATATATTATCAGGGATATATGTCAGTTGTTTGATAATATGAAAATTCTCTTATGCAAGAACTTACAGTTATTACGTTTTATCTTAATGTTATGTTTATATCAATTTGTCCTTGATCCAATTTCACATCATGATAATGTTAATGGAGGTGTTTAAAAATTTGTTTTCCCCTTCACATTTATTGAATGTGGTTACATGGGGCCTATAATTTTATCTTGATAATATTACATGAGGCAATGAACATACCCTTGAAATATTTTTTGCTATTGTTTTAGATTTTCCTGAATTTAATAATGTATGCAAGTATTTTGAGGAATTTAACCTAGTTTCATATTTTTTGGTCGAGTCCCCCCTGGAAAGAACCTTGAAATCATGGGTACATAGTGCATGGACTAAACCTCATGGCATTAAGCTTAAAAAAATTCAAAACTTGACTAAGGGTTTATTTTTGTTTAAATTTGACAATTATGACCATTGTAGAGCCATTTTTGCCCATGGCCCATGGTTTATTTGAAAAATGCTTATTGTGTTTTTGAATAAGAGAATGGATTTTTTCATTGATGATTAAGCCAAGCTTGAAATTCCTATGTGGATTTAGTTCCTTGGCATTTTTTCCATCTCAAAACTAGTTGATTAAGTCATTTGGCTATTTAATAGGTTTTGAGAAACCAAAGTTCTATGGGGCAAGACTAAAATAACACATATGTGTTTAAGTGGACATCTCAAAGGATTTAAAATAATATATTGATATACAAATAGATGATAAAAATCTAACTCGACATGTGTTGTAAATTAATTTTCCTAATACATGAATTTGATGTAAGTCATGAATAAAAAAATCTAGGAATGCCCTTTAATGACTACTTCTAGGCATACACCATAATCTAAAGCTCAACCCGAGGTGAGTAAAAGTTAGAAAACATTCTCTAATAGGTGGACCACCATGACTAATAAGTGTCACACCTAGAAATTTCACTTAGTAGGCAAAATTTATGATCGTGTGTACAAATCCATAGTTGGTTCCATAGCCTTTAATAATTCCCCGGTTATTTCTCCTCAATAGGTGAAACCACCCCTCATCCACACGCAATGATATATCATTTTTTCACCTAAATCTCTAACCGTACTATGATTTATCAACAATTAAAACCTCTTCTAGAGGATAAAAAATAAGAAGTGTAAGGCAGCTTAGTGGTGTTTGATCATAAATCAATCTTGTATTAAACCTTCACTACTTTGTGAAAATAGCGAGTACAAGAAATAAAAAAGGTAGATATTCACTATTAGTGATTATGTGAAAAGAAAATATCATTCATATCTTGCTAAAATATTTGAATTATTTTCTGATGACGATGAGTGATACATATAAACACAATTTATTTTGTGATTGTATATTCATGAAATTTAAGAGTGCTAACTCATACCACCAGAAATATATTTTTAGGGATACATATCATTTGTTTGATAAGATAAAACTTCCCTACCTGTGAGAACTTAAGATTAATAGATTTAAACTTAGCACCATATTCAAATAAATTAGGCCTTGATCCATTTTACAGATGTCAGATCATAATAATGGTCAAGGAGGCATTCTCACGTTAATCACCTATTCGATTTCATATAATGCGGTTACTTAGTGATTGGATACCACTCATCAAGTTGTGTGTATCATGTTTGATTTTAATGCCTTTTTTATTGGAATTGATTAAGCAAATATTGAAATCAATAATTTATAAATCTAAATATGTATTAATGTTATGATATAAACAATTAAGTACATATTTGACCCAAGCAAATAAGAAACTTAAATTAGAAACCCTAGTTGAAAAGGAGAGTTAGAAGGACTTAACTAATTTGCAATGTTACCGAAGGTGTGCAGAGTTGGAAAATTGCTGGAAAAAAGTGGCAGTGTGTCTCAATCAGACCCAAAAAAATTTCATAGGTATTAGAAATGCTAGGACCGGGGCACCTATGCAGGGTTAGGGGTTCCTAAGGCACTAGATACCTATTCCAGGTGCATGTGACTGCTTAGAAGGTGTGAAACCCTATTTTGCATGGTCGGAAGATATTCATTCCTTGTCACCTTTGATCACCTATATGTCATTGCTATTTTCCTAAAACCTGCAATAAGAAAGAAGCACCTATAAAACCCTCAAACTACATCAAATCCTACAAAATAAAGATGCAAAATGGGAGGTGAGACTGCCCTCGACTGTTAACAAAGTGAACTTACGATTGAGTGTTTCACTACATTTCAAACCCCATGTAGTTCTATGTGTGTGTGAAGGAATCGTGCTCGAGGTGGCTCTTATGAATGTCACACTTGATAGCGAGAAATAACTAGATGTAGAAAATATAGATAAATGTGTGCATGAAAGAATGAACTTCCCCTCCTATGAAGTGTATGCAGAAAAATGTAGTCCCTTTCCCTTGTGTGGATGCTTGAATGCTCTTGATAATGCCTTTGGATGCAACCTTAGGTAGAGATAGTAGATGCTTAGTGCTTGGTATTTTATCACGATCACATAGATTTTTATTTATATGATTCCCAAGGTTGAATTTCATAATTAACCACTAAAAGGCTGACTAGTAAGAAAATAAGATGTACAAATGGCTAGAAAAGACCCAAAATATTTGAGCAAAGTACAAAGAGGTCGGGGGCACCCAGAGGGGATGGGGGTGCCTAGGCACTAGTGTCTAGAGTGAGAAATGCCAAAGTATGAAAAGACAAACTAAGATAGGAGGAGTGTAAGACCGAAATTGGAAATAGAGAGCAAGCAAAGGTGGCAAAAAACAATGATCAATTAGTAATTTTATCGCTTAGGAATCATATGAATAGTAATATGTGATCAAGACTAGATAAATACCCAAAGTGCATGATTTATTGTCTACATTTTCCCCCACTTTATGTTATTGAGTAAATTCTTAATAACATAAAGTAGATAAGATATGCACACCTGATAAACATGTAGATCAATGGTGAAAAGTGTGTCGAGAGTCAAGGAAAAGAGTGGAGTGATAAAAAATGAAGCGTGGAAGCTAGAGAAGAGGAAGTAAAAAAAGTGATGATGGTAACCCTAGGGTGAAAGCATATGTATAGATGTCACGTTGTACCTGTTGTTGATGTCATTGTATGTTTGATGATGTGACTACTGATTATCATAAGGACATACCTGCAATAGAGAAGAACGATCAAGTAGTCAAATACGCGTATATGAAAATTTTGATCCAAACGAGTAAAGAGTATGTAAAAATTTGAAAAAAACCATGTGCACCTGATCTATGATGAGAAAAGAGTGAAGAGTGTAGAAAGGATCCTGAAGATGTTGTAGAAGAACAATTTTTTTGGGCAATCTCACGCCAATTGCACTGAGTATGAGTTTTTTGGGTGATCTCACGCCAATAACGGAAGAAGTGTACAGAGAAAAGTTAGGTGTTATCCTCTAACCTTTAACTAATTCCCAAAGTGTAAAAATTTCTACAAATTGTGTGTAAAAATATGATCCATTTCGAACAAGTTTGATCAAACGTGAAAGTAGAAAAGAATGTGTAGTGCATGCATGCCGATCACTAAAGGATTGTCTGTCTTGTAAAATCTACTGTGTGAATTGCTGAAAACTATACTGAACTAAAAAATACTGTGTAATTGCCCACTAGTGACAGGCATATAGGAAGGGTCAGGGGTGCCCAGGTGCTACTATCATTGTCTGGGCACTGATGTCTGAGTTGTGATGAAGACCCAAGTCAGGTTTTGGATCATTTTTAAAACTAAATATTGTGTTGTAATGGTACTGAATTGTGTTGAATTAAGACTGTAGAACATTGTATGGGGTGATTGATTCACCCAATGGATGCCCCCCTCATTTGAGATGCATGTAAAATTGTGAGGAGTATGTGACCCAAAGGACGACTGGATGTTGTACTGACCCTCAAGAGCATCTTTGAGAATTTCATGTAGTATGTTTAGATTACGTGGATGATCACACTTTACTTCTAAAGTTTTTTCCTCGTAGTCTTCAAGATTATGAAATGTGTTGGTTTTATGATCTACCTGTACAATCTATAACATATTTTATGCATCTATCTGATGCTTTTATTTCTTATTTATCTATCAATATTGGCTCTAAGATATCCTATGCTCAACTCACGCAACTTAAGAAAGGATATAATGAACATCTAGCAGACTACGTTTTGCGATATAAGAACAACTTAGCTAAGATGTCTAATGTACTTACAGATTCTAAGCTTCAAGATCTATTTGTCTAAAGTCTATTTCTACCTCTCCATGAGAGTGTTATCTTTGAGACATCTCCTTCATTTCATCATTTATATTAGTTATGTGAAACTAAACTCTTATCTATAAGAAAACTTAAGTATCAGGAACAAGCTTCATCCTATATATACTTTCAAAGTAAATCAAATTTCAAGCCATCTGGAAACCTACTGAAGCTAAATCCACTGTCAACACTATATCTAATAGTAAAGAGCTTCAATGGAAACCACCTAATCATACATATATCAAATTGATTATCACTCTGCATCTTCTATTGCCACAACTTGTTGAGAGCAACCTTATTATGCTTCCTCCTCTACTCAATACAAACCCATATCATCTTAAGGGTTGTAATTAGAATGAAAATTTCAGATGAAATTATCATCAATGCATTGGACACTCTACAGATTGATGTTTAAAATTTTTTAATATTATCCAAGATCTTTTCGATAATAACTCTATTGAGCTTCCAGAGCCTATAACATTTGCATTAGTCAACGAAAATCATAAGCTCAAAATTTTCAACAATACTCTTTTAAAACATGAAAAACAAGTGGTTGAATCTTCAGCTAATCATACATATCACGCAGTGCCTCCTCCTGCATCAGGGGCTCTCAATTTTCTTATATCTCATAATAAAAAATATATATCAATAATTACTTTCTCCGATCACGAATATCATGCTACCTTCTCCTCTAACACATTGCATATCAAAACTTCTATTGGATCTTATACTATTAAAAATACAAGTATCAGCTCATCATATTTTGTATGTGTGTGTTCTATTGCACTTCTTTTTTGCCATCATCTATCCACTCTCACAAATTTCATATCGCATTCCTAAATCATATGGTCTTGTCAAGCTGGTGCCTTTTCTTACCATGCTTGTGCCTTTTCTTATGGCTCCATCGGTAGAATGGTGTGACAGGCTCTTAGGTCTCCCCTAGCTCCATGCAACTCAGGATGTTGTCTCCATAAATCACTTGTGTCTGAAATTCATTCATAATAGGCATGTCATTACTATCAATGGCATTTCACTATCCACAAAATGGTCTCAAACTCATCTTGAGGTTTCCATTGCACTAACAAGAGCATCTAGGTCACAACGACCTCTCGAATCTAAAGCACAATATACTCATAGATCTCTTGTTCACCTATGGCCTACATGGTCTCATTGGTCTGGTAGTCCACCACATAAGTCTAGGTCCCTCATTCTGATCACTCCTTCACATAGGTATACTTCACATCCTCAGGTTATTTCACATAGGTGATCATTGCCGCCACGCTCTTCTACATGTTAGTCTCCATCACCTCCACAGTCTCATTCTCATAGGAATTCACCACCTTTGCATTCTCCCTCATATAGGTGCACATCAACTTTGCGTTCTCCTCCTAATAGGCATTCATCATCTCCTAGGTCTCAGGTGCATAGCTCTCATTTAATTATTCAACATTTATCTCATACACAATCAATTTTGGAGCATGATCACACACCTTTATCTCCATAAGAATTAGGTGAATGACCCTCATCTTTCACTTTCATCGGATAACACACTCATCGACATAAAATTGGGGGCATCATAATTATTCTACCCCACCCCCTTTTCTTAGATGAGTTACATACTGCATCCGTCACATATAGTCTCTCACATACATCATACACATCTTGATACATTAGTATAACATTACCTGATGATGCACTCTCGTGATTCGGTTCACACTTGATTGTTGAGGGAATACTACATATATGAACCTCACACACTACACATTGGACATTTCACACATTCATCTATCGTGCATCATACACATTGTACACTATACGCATTCACAACATATATTCCTTGCACACTGCACTCATTACCTTATGAAAAACTCTAGTTCCACTGTTCATATTCGACTGCTGAGGGTTTACATTTAAAATGAACCACACCACACTCGATCACTCACTCATTCACTATGATTTGATGATCATATGTTTCTAGCGCACATGTTCAAACCATTTCCCAATGACACACTCTTGTTTTATGGTTCATTCTCGACTATTGAGGGGGCATGTATAAATGAACGTCATCTCACGCATAACCATTCAAATTCACTCGAGGGGTACATAGATACGATCGCACTCACTTTGCATTCCATTCCATCTCACTCATCCATAACATAATAAATATCTTGGTTGCACATTTTTCTTATTTTCTTATACTCGCATGTTACACTTGCTTACTATGTTATCCAAATACATTGTATGTCATTATATTTTCCATATACACATGCGCATTCAGTCACTTTCTAGTTGTGATCACGGATTTTACATATATTGATACATATCGTATGGATGCCTGATGCAATACCTATTACCAGTCCCACAACGTCTTCTGGGGGTATACAATTTTGTACACACTACAAGTGTTATTGTTTCGATTTATACTACTTCCTATTCATATTAACACACTACATTATATCAGATTGTACGAGTCTTGACATACTTTATATCTTTCTACCATACTAATGGGTGCTTTATGTGCATCATTTATCTTACAAGAACCCTATGCCACCATGGTTTTCTGTTACATTTCTTGTTATTATTTTCCATTGTTTTTCATTATATGTCATTGTTTGTTGGATTTTCCCTATGTCTTACTTGTTCTTTGATTGCACGTATGCTTTTGTCCTTATCAGCATTGATTGTCTTGCGCTGTTGTGAGTGATGCGCCATGTTTGAAACCCAATTTTTGTGCTCTACATTGTTTGCATTACTGCTTGTCTATATTGTCTTCTTGCGTGTTTAGCTTACATATTATCTTATAAGTGCTTATTTATCTTGTTTAAACTAACACTTGTTTCCAACCACTTTGTTTACGTGTGCCTTAGTTTCTACCAACCACATTCCCTCCCCTTGTAGGACATCAATTTTAGCACAACATTTGGTGTTCCTGTTGGTGTTCATTCTGATCTCGCACCATTTGCCCTTGAAATCCCTCATTTTACAGCCTCTGTCACGTTTCCTATTTTCCCCGATTGATGCATAAAATCTCTATCCTCCATTTGTCAAGTCTGGTGCCCCATCCTTGTTTATCGTATAAGAAAAGATGGCAGACCAAAAATCCCAATATCCTGGTAAGTGGAGGACATCAGATGATTAAGATCCCATATTAATGGGGAAAAACATTTTCTAGGTTTTCACCTATTAAGGCGTATTAAGAATGATATTATATGATTTCATGGTGTGGAGGGACTGCGCATGTTTAGGGACCGACCCCTATGTTTTATTTTTGAAGAAGCGCTAGGAAGACACTTGGAGGCTTCCGCTCACTCTGCCTTTTTACACCGAGACTTTTCAAAAGGCCAGATGGGACCCTCGAATATTCTTCTCTTTTGGGGGGGAAATTGAGCAAATGGAATGTATAAAATCAATGAGAATAATCTTGCAAAATGTCGGGAATTCATTTTCACGAGAAAATTTTGAGAAAAGCTCATCCTCTAAGAAAACTTTATGAGAAACCAGGTTAGCTTCCTCTGTATTAGATTTTCATTCATGTTGAGTTGGTTACAAGTGTATAGCCATCAACAAGCTCTGAGATTGTTTAAATAACTCTCCCCTGTTGATGAATCTGATAAATTTTGAGTTAATTTGTGTCAAATATCTGGCCAATTTTGTGTTTATTTCACTTTCAGAATGTCTGCAAGTAGTTTTTCTTGTTCTTATTACAATATTGTACCAAAATCCCTTTGAATCACATAGATCTCAATCCTTGTGATATTTTAGTGGCATCTGTAATTTCATTTTTTTAGAAGAGCTTTCATCTAGGAATGAAATAAACGATTTAAAATGACTTTTCTTTCATCTGTTGACAGAGATTGTTTGTAAGCCTCCGGGTGCACCTTAGGCGTGAAAGATATTAGTTATTGATGTTTTATTGGGTCTTCTAACTCGAGCCTTCGTGCTAGAATCTCAAAGATTGTGTGAAAAGGTGCATGTCTAGGCCTCCATTGATGCACACCTTCTGGTTGAAGGAACGTTTTAACTATTTTGAAGCTTTATGTTATTGAGTTCTCCATTTTTTGTGAAGTTTCTCAGGAATTTGGAAAATTCCAATCTATCTTGTTGATCTCCCACCAAAAATTATTCAAATAACCAATCCTACCCTGAACTACCCATGTTCTGCTCTGTATATTGATAGAAGAACAAAATCCATTTGCTAAAGTATGCAGAACAGATCAGGATTTCATAATGTCTTCAGTAACCTTAGCCTTGTGTTTGAAAATATCTCCATAATTTGGAAGTGACAACTCGTGAGAGTTAGATTTGGTGTGTTGATCATATTTTCCCCAAGTTCTTCTCTATACAATTTTTGCAAAAGAAAGGTATCTACATCTCCTTTAATAAAAAAGGTTACAAAATAGGTTCTCTTACCTTGGTTGAAAGGCACAACCTAAAAGGGTTAGGATAAGATCAAATCCTTTTAAGGTGCTATCCATCTCTCCACAAACCCGAGTAACAAAGGGTAAATTAGATTTCATCCCTGGCTATAAAACGATACACATTTATAATCTATCTGCCTCTAAGTTTCCTGTCGAATCTATGTCGCTGCTCGGCTTGAAAAGGAAAGCAAATTTGGATACCAACACTTCCTTTGATCCGTATACTCCTCGCGACGTCGCATGCACCCCAAATGAGGGGGGCATCTATTAGGTGAATAAGTACCCCCATACAATGTTCTACAGTCACAATGTAACACAGTTTAGTACCGGTACAACACAGTCTTCAGTCTCAAAAATGACCCTAAACTAGACTTGGCTCTTCAACACAGCACAAACACCAGTGCCTAGACCTAGAAAGTAACACCTAGGCACCGCTGACCCTTCCTGGATGCCTATGACCAAGAGGCAGTTACAAAAAAATTCAATTCAACACATTTTTTAGCAGTTCACACAATGACTTTTATAGGACAAACAATCCTTCAACACTCAACATACATGCACTACACATTCTTTTCTAATTTCACATTGGATTGGAATTATTTGAAATGTATTGGATTTATACACACCATATGTAGTGGTTTTTACACTTTGAGAAGTAGGTAAAGGTGGGAGGATAATGCCAAACCTTTCTCCCTATGCTTCTTTTGTTCTTGGCGTGAAATCGCCCAAAAAAACTTGTACTCAGCGTAACTGGCATGAGATCGCCCGATAAAATCATTCTTTGACAAAATCTTCAGGATCCTTTCTACACTCTATTCTCATCACGGATCAGGTGCACATGTTCCTTTTCACATTTTACGTACTCTTTACTCGATTGGATCAAAATTTTCATATACACGTATTTGACTACTTGATCATTCTTCTCTATTGTAGGTTTGTCCTTATGAGAAGTGACAGTCACATCATCACACATATAATGACATCAACAATAGGTACAACATGAAATGTACACATACGCTTTCACCCTAGGGTCATCATCATCACTTTTTTTACTTCCTCTTCTCTAGCTTCCACACTTCACATTTTTATCATTCCACGCTTTTCCTTGACTCTTAGCACATTTTCACCATTGATCTACATGTTTATCATGTACACATCTCTTATCTACTTTATGTTATCGATCATTCAATCAACAAGATAAAGTGGGGGAAAATGTAGACACTAAATCACGCACTTTTGGTATCTATCTAGTCCTGATCACATACTACTATTCATATGATTCCTAACTGAGAAAAGTACTAATTGATCACTATTTTTGGCCACCTTGTTTTCTCTCTGTTTAGTATTTTGGCCTTATAATCCTTCCAGCCCAGTCTATCTTTTCATACTTCAACATTTCTCACTCTAAACACTAGCAACCAACCAGGATGCCAATGCCTAGGTGCCCCTGTCCCCTATGGGTGACCCCGATCTCTTTGTACTTTTCTCACATCTTTTGGGTCTTTTCTAGCTATTTAGGCATCTTATTTTCTTACTAGTCAGCCTTTTAGTGGTTAATTTTGAAATTCAACCAAGGGAATCATATAAATCCAAATCTATGTGATCATAATAAAGGACCAAGCACTAAACATCTACTATCTCTACCTAAGGTTACATCCAAAGGAATTATCAAGAGCATTCAAGCATCCATCTAAAATCCACACAAGGGAAAGGTACTACATTTTTCTGCATACACTTCATAAGAGGGGAAGTTCATTTTTGCATGCACACATTTATCTACATTTTTTACATTTAGATATTTACTCGTTCTCAAGCGAGATGCACACAAAATTCATCTAGAGCATGATTCCTTCATACACACACATAGCACTACATGGGGTCTGCAATGTATTGCAACTCTTGATCGTAAGTTCACTTTGTTTACAACTGAGGACAATTTGACCTCCCATTTTACATATTTCTTTTTAAGGATTTGACGTAGTTTGTTGGTTTTGTAGGTACTTCTTTCTTATTAGAGGTTTCAGGTAAATAACAACAAATTCCAGTGAAATACAGGTGATCAAAGGTGAAAAAAACAAATATCTCGTGACCCTGCAAAATAGGTTTCGCGCCTTTTGAGCAGTCATAGGCACCCAAAATAGAGCCCTTCCCAGAACAGGTCCCTAGCACCTTAGGCACCCCTGACCCTCCGTAGGCTCCTTGGTCCTAGAATTTTTGACACCTCTGTAATTTTTTGGGCCTTATTGCGACACACTACCACTCTGTTCCATCATTTTTCTAGTTCTACATACCTTCGGCTTCACTGCAAATCAACGAAGTCCTTTTATCTCCTCATTTGCAACTAGGGTTTTTAATTTAAATTTTTTATTTGCTTGGGTTATATTTGTACTTACTAATTTATATCACAATGTTGTTACATATTTAGATTTAGCAATTATTTATTTCAATATTTGCTTAATCGGGAATTACCAACATTTATGCCTCAAATTAAATTGTTGAAAGGAAACCTTTTCGAGGTGGATTTTATTTACACCCTAATTAAATATATGTTATGCAAGTTTACAACAATAAATATGATGTGAGGTTTGGAACATGGGATTTTTATGATCTAATTAATTCACAATTAACCATTAATAACTAAAATAATGGATCAATACTTGTAAATATTCATAAAATGATATATAATTGCTCAAATACACAAGAGGATGAGAAGAATAAGTTATGCAAGTTAGAAAAGAAAATATATAAATGTGTAGATGGGTGGAAAAGGAAAAAAGATACTGGAGATGCTTCCTTGTGAGTTATGGATTTGGAAATTGAGCAGGAGCAAGACCGTACAAATTTTGTATGGCACATAATAGAATTCTATGGTCATGCTTTGAGATTATATGGTCTTAGAACCTTTGATAATTTGTATTTTAAATTTACCATCTATATAAATTACCTAGAGATGACCTTCACTGTATGTCTCTCTACTCACATAACCTCGGGATAACCTATAATCACTAACAAAAAAGTAGAAGCCCTAAAAATATGCATTACCCTTCATCAAAGCATTATAAAACCAAAAGGAGAAATTATATACGAGTGTGGTAAGGTTGGAATACCCTTAGAGATAAACCTTAATTACTGAACCAATCTAAGTGTTTCACTACAATCCTTCATGTGGAATCAAACTTCATGTAGTTCTCCTAGGTGTTTGTGCAAGCGTGAGAGCGATATAAGCCAACCCCATATGGGTGCCCTCACACATCTTGAAATAAATAATACTAGCTAACTATATACCATAGAATGTACTAATGTGGTAGTAGTGTGATATGGTGTGACTCGGCTACATGACATAACCTTTTGTTCCTTAAAACCCTTGGATAATGGTTCAAGCAACTTTGTTCTTGCTAATACATGACTCTATAACCTTTGCATGCTTAAAAATGGAGGAAGCTAGACTATTTGAATTGGTTGAGTTCCTTGGAACCGCAATAAGTACTTTTATAATTGATGTGTAATCCATTTGGGTAGATTTTGGAGACCCTTAAATACTTTTGGAATGATATTTTTTATAGGACGTTTTAAGATATTTGAGTTACAAAGTGACATTGATTTGATTATATATCCTTCTGTAGGTGAAATATTATAATAAGGCCAAACCTAAGAAGATAAAATGATCCAATAAATATATTCAAAATGAAAAGAGAGGCAATATATGTAAAGGGGAAAGACCATCAAAGTCAGGCACGACTGGACCCCACATCCCAACCAAAGTGTATGGTTTCTCCCAAAAATATTGTGATGTGAAACAAAAAATTATGGTATGATGTACAAGGATTGTTTACTAATTTAATTAAATAATGTTTCATAAATTGATGACAGAGCAGAGTGTAAATATAAGCAAGGCATAGAATGGATAAAAATATGAATTTATTTAGATTCTCAATGTGATCATTTGTCTTAGCAAGGGAATACTGTCAAACTTGACATTACAAAAGGAAAAGTTATCAAATTTTAGTGTTTACATTTCCCCCCTTTAAGTGTGTAATTAAAAAATGTATGTTTAAATGAAAAACATACCTGAGTGTGCACACATATTTTTTATTTACTTGAAAGTGGTTCTCTAATGTGTTGGTGTTTTCCTTATCCATGATGAAACCCAAAACAAAGTTCAGTCAATCTCTATGACAAAAATTGAACCGTAACTCAAGATATAGATAATGCTTTTAATTTTGAACTTGAAAAAAGTAAACAAAGCAAATGTAAAACATGGAAGGAATACACCTTTTCATTTTGTGAAGGGCGAATCTCTCCATTTTTTGACATGCCTTAGAGACTTGAATATTTTATTTAGATGCAATAGGATACAGGGTGATCAGTCCCCAATTAATGTCAAAGGAGAGATTAGAGTGTTCAGTACACCACAACACTGGGGAGAGTGAGAAGAGGAAGCAAATTAACCCTTTTAGCACTTTACAGAGAGGAAGGAGAGTCTATGAAGAACTTATACACTTTGATACCTTCCAAAAACCCAAGGAACACACAATAACATATAAATATAGGTCTATTTTTTACTATTATAATTGTTGAGTAAGATAGAACCAAAAAAGGAATGGACATTTCCATGCCCTAATAAGGTGATGTACTTCTAAAAATGAATGTATATATTCTGAAATATCATAGGGGAGAAGGAGGCTGATGCTCCCCAACCTTGTTCTTACAAAAAATTCTGAATAATTTAGAGAAGGAATGAATTACTTATGACCACATATCATGTTCTAAACTAAGTAAGTTAATATCTGAGACTATATAAAAAAATTGTAGATAGTTGATAGAATATGGAACACACGAAAATTCTAGAGAATATGCCCCCTATTCAAAAATGTCCATTCTCGTAAATACCATACCACATTCATGACAGTACTGTATAATTTTTACCTACTTTAGATTCTGCCATTTTTAGTATTTATTCCTATTTATGAGAATCTAAACTCTGTAAAAATTTGTTCCTATATTATGTAATCTTTTTGTAGATGTATAAAATATTACAACAAATTCCCCCTCTTTTGAGGCATGAGTGATAAATCATTTGAGCATGTGGATCAAAATAATAGTTGTCTACCCTTGTATAATACATATACTAATCTATTAGGGTTGCATAAAAGGATGAAATGGTGGCCACAATTGAAAACTTATGCCTGCAAAAGGGTTTTGCACATAGTGGAAACCATGGTGTACAAAGAAAATAATTTGCAACAAGAAATAAGCAATAACACATGTGTACAGAAGTAATACAAAAATATAAAAGTGTCAATAATGTCATAATCCAAGGTAATAATATCATAGAAACATCAAAATAGAAATCAAGAATGTCATAAACTAGAATAGGAATAATATAGAAAATAGAAACAACAGTGTAGAGAAAAGTAAGAACTAATATAGATACATAGAGACATGGTCACATAGATACATGGTCACATAGAGGCATGGAGACACAAACATGGGATACCCACAGTGTTATAATGAAATCTCAATAGGAGGCCCCATGGGTCAAATTCATCAAAAAAATTGCATACACACAAGATGGTCATAGAGCCACAAACATAGGACACTAATGGTTTCACACAACAATCAAGGAACTTAAGATATATAGAGAAAATAATCGTGTACTTGTAATCAATAAAGGTAATAGTCAATCATAAGCAAGGATTCAAACAATGCAATAGGAAAATGGGTAAATAATAAATATAAACAAGTAGTGACAATAATATATCTATCAAGTATAGAAAACAAAGAAAGAAAAAATAGAGATAAAAAGATAGGTTAACACTACACAAGACACACACATTATTACTATTAGCTCAAAATATAGATATATACAATATGTATATAACCAAAAATACATATATCATGGGGGGTGCTCATAAAGATTAGTGTAAGGAACCAAGATGACATCTATCATCATGTGTCATCATGTGTGTGTCCTACATAAATCTCAATATACCTCGTGAATGCATGTGTATAAAGAGTTTATCAAACCGGCTTAACAAAAAACATGTATAATGTAATAATTTGTCCAATCAAACCATAAATATGTCCTGATTTTGAATTTCTACAAATATGTGAATGTTTTTGTATTATGTGATTATTTGAATGTTGAGGAGATGTTTTGAGAATAACTAATACAATAAAAGGGGATAGTACAAGATCTACCCAATAAGTGTCTCATGAAGAGGCACATCATACTCATAGGGTGAAGGAGACAGGCCCCACAAGTGTCATAAGAGATGAAGTATTCTTATGTATAATCTACAAATAATATATGAAAAGTTTCATAGAAAAACTGGGGTAGTAAGACCCATGGCGAGTAGTATAGATAGAAGATGTCCCAGGTAGAGGTTGAGGTGAAAGTGTCATGAGTAGTATACTACTAAGATGACCTAAACGACAAAGTTAAGAAGAAGGTTTCCTATAAGAAGTAGTATGTGACCTTGTTAGGAGGGGTAAATGACTTGGGTAACTTAGGAGAAGGCTGGGATGTAGATGTCCTAGAAAAGAGAATTCTATGAGACATGTCATGAGAATCGTAAGGATGCAATCTAGAAGCACTAGGGCTAAGAGTAGTAACCATATGTATTGGGCCAACTTGCGTCGATATAGGGTCCTCGAATGCAATAACCCTAATTGTAACCACTTGTTTATTGTGATTGAACTTAACACATTGATTCATTAATAAAGGGATCACTATGAAAGTATGAAGCTAAGGGAAACATAAACTCATGGCACACAAGCTAAGAGAAGACACTAGTAAAAATGTGTTGTTAGAGGTATCAAAGCTACCTATGAGAGGAAGAAAAATATTCCCTATGTTTATCTTAGGATCACATATTATTTTCTTCGTAATATATATGAGCAATCATATTAATTGAAAAGTACACATATTATGGGGAGTACTGTTCTCAACCAAAACATTATGTACATAATTATGATCAAAAATAAAAAATATAAATTGTATGAGAAAAACATATTCTACCAGATTAGTTTTATTGAAGGTAATAATTAATGAATAAGGTGTAGTAGTAATAATACCACTCATAACATCGAACGCGTGATCATAAGAAGGTTGATGCGGTACAACATGGTAAGAATAATGCACCTCTGAAGTAGATTTACTAATATCATGTTCAATAAGTGGATCACTAAAGACTTTGAGATTTGCATTATTGTTAGTTGGATTATATTTAGTGGGAGTATCATATTCAATAACACTAATATCAATACGATGTTGTATATTGTGATGAATACTAATATAATAGTTAGTGGAATGACTAAAGCATCATGGTAATTAAAATATTATTTAACATCAAATGTCTCACCATGAGGTGCACTTTTTTCAACCTCAAAAAGTGGAGGGAGAGACACAAGATTGAACTCAAATAATAGTTTGAGTATTATTCATGGTGCACAAGGTAAATAAATGAATTGTCACTGACAAAGTTGTAGCTATAGTTTTTAAAGGTGAAATACAACATTGAAAGTAGTCTTAGCTTTATATTTTTCATCCTTAGTTTTATATTTAAAATTATTCTTTCCTTGTAATTAGTGACGAGAATTGCTCAAAGGATTAACAACATATTGAGCTTAATCATGTTAGCTTTACGTTATTTCAAAGTATGGCATAAATGATAAAATGAATTGAACTTGTAAAAGATAATCGATTCTTGTAAAGGGATACTAAGAATTTGTGTAAAATGATATTGTAATTCACTTTTAGCCAAAATATTGTTCATCTTAGTAAGCATGGTCTTATAGCATAGAACATAATCATTGATGGGCTCATTATAACCTTATCACATTTTACCCATTTGAGCATAAGATACTTTATCTAAAGTATGGATAGAAAATTATGTAAGAAATTGATTTTCAAAAGGATTGAAGGTCCAAATAGAATGCATAGGTAGATTGTAAAACCATTATAGGGAAAATTATTTAAGGCTATGATGGAAGGGATTTGTAAGTAACGTGTCATTTGAAGGCTAGTCCAAGCAAAAAACATGAAATGTGTGAAGGTGCTCTTCAATATCACCCTTTCGATCATAAATAAAAAGCTTATGAGAAACAATATTGATAGGAAAAGGGTAGGAATCCACTTTGGGTGCAAGTGATTTATGGATTAACCGAGTATAACCCATAATATGAGAATAAACATATGCGCCTTGTTGTAATTTTAGAATTTGGGCTTGTAAAGTATGAACAAGGGATTCTAAAACCTATTTTTTAGAAGAAGAGGTGTGTGAGGCATTGCGAGTGTAGATGGGATATGTAGGGATAGTAATAGTCATAGGAATAGACATAGAAACACTGTGAAGTGGAGGATTAGGTACCCCCAATTAAAATAGGCACTACAAATACATGAAAAATATATGTTTGCACACTAGATGATGAAGGTAGAGGTTATCCAAAAAGGGACCACTCATTAGATTCTTAATCATGAGGAATTATACTAGTAATAAGTATGCAGACAAGAGGTTCAATATGATGAGGGTTTTCATAAAGCTAATCACAAACATAAGATATAATTTCAACTTATTAGTGGTCTACATTTTTCGTCTTCAAGATGATCATAATAAAAAGAATGCTCACTACTTGTTTATTTGTCATTCAAAGAAATCTTACACATAATATGATCTGATGTAGAAGGGATTATGAAAATATGGGGTGGAGAAGAAGGAATGAGGATACACCACCTACAATAAGGAGGAGAAATATTGATATTATCAATAGGCTACTAACTAAACCAATTAACACACCAAAAGGGCATAAATGAGGAATCATATTGGTAAACCTAAAAGCTAATGAAACCCTAGGGATACTAGGGTTTGAGAAATATATTTGATTTGAGATTTAGGTTCACAAAATGTTTACACCCTAATTAAATTTGTGTAATGAAAGTACTCAACAATAAAGAGGACGTAAGGGTTTGTATGGGGGTTTAATCTAATCTAATTAATTCACCATTCACTATTCACAACTAGAATAATGCATTGATACTTACAAAAATTGGTAAAACAATAAGTAATAGCTCAAATACATTAGAGGAGAAAGAGAATTAGTTGTATAGGTCATAACATAGAGGATATGGATGTGAAAATAGATGAAAAAGGTATATCAGAGACTGGGAGTGCTTTGGCACAAGTTATAGAACTAGAAACTGAGTAGGGGTAGGACCGCACAACTATTTTATGGTCTAAAATAGAACTTTATAGTCTTGGTTTGGAAATATATGCTTTTGGACCCTTTGATATTTTGGGTTTGAAACTTCATGTTTTCTTTACCTGGTTAGAAATGATGTTTGATGTATGTATCTTTTGATCCGAAAACTTTGAGATTACCTGTACTCACCTGCAACAAAGTGAAAACTCTAGAAACGTGTAAAAACCTTCATCAAAACATTATCAATCCAAAAGGATAAAACATGTGTGTATGGTGAGGTTGGGATACCCTTGGTGGTCAACCCTATTGGTTAAACCAATCCAAGAGTTACACTATATGCCCTCATTATGGGATCAATCCTAATATAGTTTTCCTAGGTGTTTGTACAAGTATGAGTGAAAACTAGCCAACCCCCTAGGGGTGCCCTCATGTATTTGGACATCAAACTAGTGAGCCAAATATATATTATAGAATGTACCCAATGTGATAGTAGTGTGATGTGGTGTGCTTTACCTATGTTACCTAACTCTTTGTTTCTTGAAACCCTTGAATAATTCTTGGAGTGAATTTTCTCTTGTTAAGACATGGCTCAATCACCTTTTCATGCGTGGAAATTGAGGAAGCTAGACTCTGTGACCTAGTCGTTTTCTTCAAACCTGTTGTAGAAATTTTTCTAATGAATGTGCATATGATTTTTGTAGATTTAGGAAACCCTTGAGTGCTTTTGAAATTATATTTACAATAGGATTTTGTAAGAGTTTCAAGTGAGTTATAACGTGACATTGACTTGCTTATATAGCCTTTTAAAGGTGAAATATTCTAATAATGCCAACCTTAAGAAGATGAAAGGTTGTACCCGATAAATATATTCACATCAAAAATAGAATCAGAATAATGTAAAATGGTGGGATCATACAATTCATCCAAGAAAAACCACACATCTTGACCATTTAGTATAGTCATGGACATGAAATGATGAAAAGTGAAATTAGAGAAGTTGTGACATGGATGTACAAAGGCTTGTTTACTGCTTTAATTATAATAATATTTCTTGAATTGATGAAAAAGTAGAGTGTAATGATAAACAAGTCATGGAAGAGCTACAAATATATGTTGATTAAATTACAAATGTAAGCATTTGTCTTAGAAAATGAGCATAGCCAAACATGGCATTGTGAAAGAAAAGATTACCGAATTTCAATATGTAGAAATTTCTAACTCATTTTAGATGTGAACTAGATCTTATGTGGTGATTTATACATGATTGAATCTAGGGAAGATAAGGAAGGCATCCTCCTGATGTGGTGGTGAGTGGAGAAAGGGAGATTTGGTTCTATATGCACAAGAAATTAGAGTATCACCTCTTCATCACCTTTCTATGGTTCACATGGTCCAAATGTTGCCAAGTTTTTGCGTGAGTGGTGAAGTGACTGGAAAGAGAGTTTTTTAAAACTAAAATGTTTGCACCTTTTCCAACAATTTATATTCCCTAGTGCATGTCATTCTAGGAGATTTACTCTTAGACCAAAATCTCATCAAGTTTGAAGTTAATTGGATCATTCTGAATCCTATTAATGTCAAAACGTAATTTTACCTCATCAAAAATTAATTGTACTAGTATAGGACTAAGAATCATATTTTTCATATTTAAAAAATTTCTCCTCATCCCAATATTCACTCTAGATGGATTGAATATTAAAATTACTTCATTAACATGATTGTTTCCTATCTTCACATCTATGCCTTTCAAGTAGCTATTTCCTACAATAGTTCCAACGATGCTTCACACTATGAGTTCATCTGAATCTCATAGGAATTTTAGCTATCTCATTTTAATAAATCATTGTATAAATAAGTTGCATTGTAGAGACATGAAATCAAAGTGGAGGACTATTATGGATCTCATGAAGCCTAAATCAGATCCCATATACATTGGTTAAAGACTGGAGATAGGGCATACAAGTAATTTTTCAATCCAAGCAGTTGATTGATTGATTTAAACCCATTAAAATAAGTAAACACTCAAATTATTGACTTTTTAAAATTCTCAAATCATTTGTTTCTCACCACCATGGAATTTTTTCTTCTCAACCATCCATAAATGAGAGATAATTCTTTAGATTAATTCCTTTGAGTGGTCCCTTGTGATCTCTCTAGGGGTAATATGGCAGCTTGTGAGTTCCTTACATCCATTTAAGAGCTTCATGAGGATTCCATGCATATGGATTTTGATAAAAACATGTGGTATTTATTGCTTCCCATGTGAGTTCCAATATGAATTATGGAACATGTTGGAGTAGGCTTTTCACAAGGTTTATCTCAAAGTTTTGCATTCCAAATATCTTGTAAAAATGATCAATCAAGATATCATCAAGCTCATCCCCAACTATGGAAACCTTGAATTCACTCAAATTATGTGGCCCATCACACTACTCAATGTTTCCTAAAAAGTTATTGCAAAAGATCTTTCCTTAAGGGATGGATACCTTCTCCCCCTCACCATCCATTCATAAACAAATGAGTTTATTCACAATATGTATATCTCTTATAACATCATTTTAGTGTGGGAAGGCATGGAATGGATGATATTTCACATAAAGGGAAATGTTTGTAAAAATGTACTTTGAAAAATCCTATAATAGAATTAAATGACATATAATTCTGGAGATGTTATAAGCTCTTGGGTTTGTTCCTAGGTTTGTAAATACTTTCAAATTTCTCTTTAACTATCTTCTTGTAGATTACACTTATAGAGGCCTTGTCAAAGGTATTTCCTTTCCACACTCTCTAAATCAAATGGTCAATGGATGATTATTTTTATATTCATTTCATAGTTTTATTAAGGAGGAATCATCCATTTATAATACCATGGAGTGTCTGTACCTTTTACTCAATGTTTGGATCCTCCATTCTATGGGAAAAAAACAATGTTAAATACAATCTTAAACTAATTTCCCCAATTTTATTAGAAAATACAAGTTGAACTAGATCTACATTGGTGAACTGTTCAAATTTCTTGTTATCCCCCTTTCTTCGCAATCTACCCCTTCATATTTGTGGACTTATGTTGTCCAACGAGTTAAGAAGAAATTTGAGTTATGGATTTCCAAACCCTTGTCTCTTATAGGAAAATTTCAAGTTCACTATAATGTATAATCTTCCATATATTATACTATTCCTTATGTTAGGCACCTTCAAAAGATGCATATGCCAAGATATAGAAGATTATGAGAGACTTCCTTTAGGATAATTATAAAGGTGGTATATGCTTTCATAAAGTGTCTTGGATATATTTTTTAAGCCTAAAGAATTCAATGACCCTGGGCTTATTGAAATTAAAACTAAATGGCATGCCTTGTGTGTCAAATGGGTCATTCATTCTTTTGAAAGTGATGAATCCTATATTGTTATTACATAACCATAAATATCCTCATGGGAAATGGAGTCTAGAAAGGATTAAATATTCAATCTCTTTTTCTCAAAAATGTACTGATGAAATTATGGGTACCTTTGTGGAAAAAATTATATGGAAATCCTGGGGTTTTTGAATGAACCCTTGATTTGGGATGGGGACAACTTAAAAGTATGAATATATATCAATTCTCACTCCCTATAGTGATCCAATGTGATTTTTTAATATAATGTTCCCTTTTTCTTAGTCCTTTACATCAAAAGAATCATATTTTTGGGAGAGGCATCAAATTTATTTTAAAATTATTTTATAAGAATTCTAGGGATTGGATTCCTTAGCCCACTCCAAGAGCTAAATTATAGCTACAATTCAATGATCCAGAGTCTATTATGGAAATACCTAATTTCATACCTAATCATCATCTCCATAAAATTGGTTTGTAATCTACCACCACATGCTAGATTGATTGGAAGTGACCTGTTAAGACTCCTTTCCATTATTACAAACCTTTGTTAGGGTATCAAATCCTCTTCCCCAAAATTTTACAAGTGGGACTCTTAAAGTGTGCTAGAAATTCAATTCCACTAAACATGTGTGGAAAAAGAGGTTTTCCAGAGTGTGGGTGGCCATTATCTATCCCAGGAAATCCTATTTCCTCTAGTTTACTCTCTATCAAAGATCATCAATTAGATCACACTTGATTCACGTAAGAGTGGCTTACTTGGTGTGTTCTTGTTGTCAACATCATTATTCAATTAAAAATATATTTTGGTTCTATAAAAACACTTAGTATTCTTGAAATTAGATTCACACCCTTTTTCATTCCTTCCAGTTTAAAATGTTATATCGAAAAATGGTACTTGGGGACTTGTCTATGCTTCCTACAAAATACACAAATTTGGCACATTTTTTGTTCTAAAATTTTGTATCAACTATGGAAAGATATAAATGATGATAACTTAAGTCATATATCTCTTGAAGATTTATTTTGTGTTGTTAATAAAGATCATGTAATTTCCAATTTTACTCCCCAAATTAAGGTACAAGAAAATAAATTCTACCTGGAGGTTGCATATCTACAACAATTTCTATATCATTGGGGAAATGCACCTTGTGTCATTAATAGAGTTCCTTCATACTCACCTTTCCCCCATTATCCCATCGCGTTCATGTGACTGTTTAGCATAGAAGATCTCACTCACATAAAGGATGCTGAAATAGTTCTCCTTGATGGTAGTTCACTTCTCCATCTCACAATTCGCATGACCATGATATTTGTGGAAGATGCCACACTAGGCGAGACTCTATTTATTAGGATATTCTTTTATAAGTTAAATTCCATCACTTGGCATTGACCATCTTCCCTGAGAATAGGTAATGCCAAGGATGATAAAAAACAATAAAAAAAGATGGATGGTACATAATACCTGATGCTACTGACTATCCTGATAGTGGTTGTGGTGAAAAACTAGACGATCCTTTGCATCATCCACCTATGATTATTGTATCTCATATTGCCTAATGTATATTGTGTCTTGTTATGATATATATTTTTATTGAAATTGATTGTCTAATTTGTTGAGCTAGCCTGTAATTGTTTAGACTTGGTCAATATGGTATTCATAATGTGATTCATCCAATCAATTTTTTGTACAAATAGATTTTACTTTATGTTTATATCCATATATTGGGTAATATTTTCAATAAAAGCATGAGATGGGAGACACACACCTTCAATGAGTGGGCCCATGATAATCACTTTATGTTGATACAACGTGATGTTTAAATAGTTATGAGTTATGTAAATCGTAAATTAAAATTACACACTTTTAAAAAAGTTATCATTATATATATGCATGCCAAAATAAAATGGGAGGATAACAAGGGGACAAAATATGATGAGGACAAGGAAGAGGAGGAGGAAAATGATAATGAGGAGGATCAAGGTCAAGATAAAGAGGACCAAGAGTACAACGATCACTACAAAATTTAGGATTTAGATGTGTGTGTGTGTGTGTGTGTGTGTGTGTGTGTGTGTGTGTGTGTGTGTGTGTGTGTGTGTGTGTGTGTGTGTGTGTGTGTGTGTGTGTGTGTGTGTGTGTGTGTGTGTGTGTGTGTGTGTGTGTGTGTGTGTGTGCGCGTGTGCGTGTGTGTCTGTGTGTGTGTGTGTGTGTGTGTGTGTGTGTGTGTGTGTGTGATTTGTAATTTAAAAAGACCTTTTAGTACTCCCTCATAATTGCGGTGTTATACGTTAGTGCATAGAAATAATTGGAATTGAAATATTGTCTTCTTTTATTATCTATAACATTTCAATCTTTTAAAATTATCTTTTTTACAACAATAGTTTTCTATATACTAAACCAATAATCTTAAATATAAAGATATATGTAATATAATTAACATCTTAATATCTAATGTCTAACATTAATAAATAATAATAAAAAAATACAATGTAATTATTTTTAATTTCAAAAAAGTATTTGTAATTATAAATAATTTTATCATATATATTTTTAATTATTAATCGGGTTCATGTCATTTTGATGCCACCTAATAGTGGTGAGAATGTGGGTTTAATGTCACTTATGCATAGAAAAAATTAGGTGCAAAGGTAGAACTAACATGACGTAACCATGGCAAAATAGTGACAAATAAAAATGCTTAGTCACGTCATCTTTGTGTCACTTTTGAACCTCTAAAAAATATACAATTTAGTCAAAGAAACATGGAAAAAACACAGAAAAATGGTCAATTTTTAATGTGATTTAGACCCTAAAAGGGACACTTTTTACACTTTATGTAACAATGAACTTAACATTAAAAGTTATGGGATAACATTTAACTCTTTGAAAGCCATATAAATTACTTTTCTAACTTCTAATAGCTATTAGTATCCAACCGAAAAACACCATTAAGATATTTTATTTAATTTTTTTTTCCATATTGTTAAGATATTATCCATCCCAATTGCAACCATCTACTATGAAATACAAAATCAATCTTGCAAAAAAACCTTTACCAATATAAAAATCTAAAATAAATAACTAAAAATTTCATGCAGAATGAATGATTTGTAACCAAACCCAACTCCAAACAACCGCACATATAGATAACTCCAAGTTTTAATTAACCTTTCTCCCCATATAGAATGTAGAAACTCCAACCAACCAACTATCAATCATAATTGTACGATAGATGGGGGTAACCTAGATGATAACTATAGAGGTGAGAGAGGGCTCCTCTATAGTAGGGTAGTGCTAGTTAGACATTTGTGGACTGTCAACACCAATCCAGCACTATGATAATTATTCACCAGGAACTCCTTGTGCTATGATTATTTACTAATGCACAGCCTTTAGTTTGGTGGATGTAATCTGGAAACAAAACAACAACCGAACACAAGAATACCATTGACTATGATAAGACAGAATGACGACAAATCTGAAATATCAAAATAAATTATAATATTAACATGAAACTGTTACAATCTCACCCATGATATACTTCAACAAGACTATGGGAGAAACTTTATATCCCATATCTATATACTCTTCTTCATCTATACTATATAGTTTGATCTAATCTATATGTTGTGTTTGATCTATTGGAGATATGTTTGCTTTGGCTGGGAGATATATATAGTGTAGTGGGGTTTCATATCCCATAATTTTTTGGAGGAGATATGCCATTTCACTCTCAACCTATATAGATATACATTTTTTTGGGCATACAGATTGATAATTTGTGACTGATTAAGTCATGTAACTTGTTTTTTTGGCTTCTAAAGGATATTAATCTCCAACCAAAAAACACCGTCAAGATATTTTCTTTCAAATATTTTTCCATACCATCAAAATATTGTCATCACGATCATATCCATATACTATGAAATACAAAATAAATCCTACAAAAACACTCTACCAATATAAAAAAATCTAACATAAAACAGTAAAAAAATTCATTACTCATATTAAGAAAATAAAATTAAGAGTTTAGTTGAGCATAACTTATAAAATACCTTTATTCATCTCAAAATTAGTTATTCTATAATGCAAATCAAATACATGTCAAAAAAATTATGTATCTTATAATATAAATAAAAATAATGAATATGTTGGATAAAAACTATGATCTATAACTTACAACTATAGTTTCATCAGTTGTTATGATCTTAAATGTTACAACAATATGACACATGGGGATGTTTAAGCCTTAAATGTGTATGATCATTTTTTTCATTTTTTCAAGGAAATACTACCATTGAGAATTCATTGATATTGTAATGTACATGTTTATGGCCCTCGGAGAAAACTGACCAGATGGGACACTAGCACCCACCGATCCTATTTGATGAAGGCACTTTTGAATTTTCTATGATTTGGCCCAATTTTGATTCTGAATTATTTTTTTAGCTCTTTCTTATTATGATTCTTCTATGTAACAACTTTTGTCTACTTCCTAAACTATTGAGAGGGTGAAATAATTACATGATTATTTCCCCCACTCGTTTGGGGTGCGTGAGATGAACAATTGCGAGCGCAACCCAAACAAGGAAAGATGAAACTAATGTGTACATATGAAATATAAATCATGTAGGGGGAATAGGGAATACACGTGGTAATAACCATGACACATGTAAAAAATGGGAAAGGCTAGCAAAAAGTGTCAATCACAAACAAGAATGGCATGATGTAATAAAAACTAGTCAAAACACATAATAACATGGAAAAAGACACAACGAATAGCTAGTTGAATACATGGGACACCACTCAGGATGTCACAAGGCACTCAAAGCCTTCAAGGTGATACAATTAATCAAACAATGAAGTATAGGGAAAATTCTGCAAATAATGTGAAAAGAAACAAGACATAAAAAAATCATATAACCATGATTGGAAGTAGGCCTATAAGACAAATGCTACACATGAAGCAATCATTAGCATCTTATTAAAAATGATAGTATTCCACAATGTATGTAGTTAGAAATGAGAATGAAAGTAGTAGATATTGTAATGATAGAACCTAAGTATAGAGAAGTAAGAAAGGTAGATGCCCCAAATTTCTTCAGTGGGACTGGTAAAGAACAATGTCAAGCATCATACATCGTGTGGTAACCTATAAGTATCTTACATTCACCTCAAAAGTACCATGTGAATGTGCATGTGTGTATGGAAAAAGGATGGAGCATACTATGAATCAAAGTAACATGGTAAGCAATTTGCAACATAAAATAGTATAAACAAGAAACAATACATCTAATCAAGATCTAAGCTAGTATTTTTGAATTTTGGCAAGTATTTGAATATTTTTAGATTATTAGAGGATGAAATAATATGACTAGGAGAAAGGAGAAAGCATGCCCCCCACTATATGTGTGTAAATTAAGGTTCATATAGGTAATTGTACCCTCAAAAATCGTGTTTGAATATAGAACAAGAGTATGTCATCGAGTACAAAGGGGGGATACTATGCCCCCAAGTGTGAATTTCATGGTGATCTATCTAATGAGGATAGGGATGAAGGCCCACTATCTGCTAGTATGAAGGATGCATACATGTGAACATGATCTAAGACTTGATGATCCCAATAAATTGCATGGGACAAGGTATGTGAGAAAGGACAATATCATGCCTACAGGGAATGAGACCGCGAAGGAGGCCTAAATGTGCCAAGTGTAGGATGTATCTTATGCCTATGGGGTAGACTATGTGACTAATGTATCTATCGTTAGTGAGAATCAGAAGCCACATGTGGATGTGTAGTCACTAAAATATGCACTTATTAATATTACATTTCGCCTCTAGTATGTTGTTATGTACATGATTTATAAGTATGAAAACTAAGTACTAGGGACACCTATTTGGTCCTTTTATTTCTTTGATTAGTTCTACTCATGTCTTTTATATGGAATTTGCATCTTTTTGGTTAAGTCACATCGATCCATGTTCCTATCTTTGGTCATGTTTCTAGTTTCTTGCTTAAGGAAAGTACCACCCATATAGGACAACAACACCCAGACACCAATGTCCTTATGGGTTGTTGTGTCATCTTTGCTTTATTTTCTACTTTTTCAGTTTTATTTGGCTTTGGGTCTTTTCTTGTCTCCTTTAATGACCTAGGTTGGATTTTGGTGTCACTATGCTCCAAAATTCAAACTAATAACACACACACACACACACACACACACACACACACACACACAACCTAATAAATATCTAAAGGGGAAATTGGGATATAATTTCTATATCTACCACATAAAAAATAACAACATAAGGGGTTACATTATTCATTATAGAGGGGAAGGTTATTTTGAATTCCATACCACACATTTTACATTGTGACAAAGTACTTATAGCCCGCTATTCTTTCTTAAACTGAAACTAGGGAATCCTAGCTCAAGGGACACATTTTCAATCACACACCACAAGAATTACATGGATTCTGAAATGTAGTGCATCGCTCAACAACATGATCACATCGGGGTGATTAACGAGCTCTGTTCAACTCTTTCATATGCATTTTTTATTCAGCTTAATGTGTGCTTGAGTCTTGTATA
Organism: Taxus chinensis; assembly: GCA_019776745.2. NCBI lineage: Eukaryota > Viridiplantae > Streptophyta > Pinopsida > Cupressales > Taxaceae > Taxus > Taxus chinensis. The sequence continues at coordinate 348,204,626 of CM034146.1, read as the reverse complement.
AATAGATATGGTTTGTTTTATAGGAACAAGTGTGACATTGTAGAAGTGTAGAAAATGTGACACAACCTATAGTGAACTAAAAGTGACAAGTAAAGATATAGAAATAACTAGAGCCAATTTTTTTCCACAAACACTAGCTCTCACAATAAACGCTAGCACCTGGGCGACCCTGTCCCATTCCAGGCACTTCTATCCCTAAGATTGTCACATTCCAATTTTTGACACAGAGCTCGAATAATATAGAATTCATCTTTCCAGCCCTATCATCATCCCATAATTAGTTCAAACATATAGAGGAAATTTGATTCATTCTACAAACCCTATCTATCAATCTTTTTGGTTCTACTTTGTTAGATCTTGCATATTTACTATTATATCTATCTTATCAGCAGTGTCCTTACATAGATTTAAATTTTATTAAATCATTTGGTGAACCTAACATGAATTCTTGTACATCTAGCCTTTAAATATTTCATTTATATGCATGATTCCCAAGCAAGATAATTAGTCATTAAGAACACTTATTTTGCTTTGATATTACTTTTATCCTTCTTATCTTTGTTACTTGCCTTTTCTAGATTTACACCTTAAATTTTACACACTAGCCGATGATGAACCCATGTTTTGTCTTTTTTAGCCCATGTGAAACCCTGTGTTATTTTGGTATCATTTTACACGATGTATAATATTAGCATTTTATAATTCATACTTTACTATGTTCTGGAAGGAAATGTTGCACATACTCTTGTTATTTCTTCTTCAAATATGGATTAAATGAACCCTTTTATGATTAGCAACAATATATTTTGAAAAACATATGTTGAGTCATCATAGGAGTTAATTTCAGACTAGCATAGGACTCGTTGGTGCATTGGCGTAGGACTCACATTTGCATTATCACAGGACTCGTCATGGAGCGTAGGACTCATCCATATCACTAATTCAGACTTCATTGAAATAAGGAACTTGCATAAAGGAAATAAATAGCTTGAATGCTTGAACTTTGAGTTGATAAAGTTGACACAACGACATGAGCATGAAACATGTGTTACTACCTCAACCTACCTTCATGTAGATTATGAGGTCCAGACACTTTTAGTTTAACTTCAGTTTCCTAGAGATGTATGTAGATGAACACCTATGGATTTATGATCATCGTAATTCTCTAGAATCAATCCAGGATCTGTAATATTTTTTAACACTGATTGACTCTCTCAAAGGAGTCAATTACGGGCCTCATTTACAATTAACAAGATTAGTTAGATTCAAACACTGCATTTATTACTCCTTCCACAGTTCTAATTCTTAGAATAGTTAGTCATTTTTTAGGAATTGTCTAGTTAAGTAGATGTTATTAATTGTGAATAAACTAGTTCTCTCCTAGAGGGACTAGGACTGCTCTAGTATAAAAGATCTAATCTATTAAGATTTAGAAGTTCAATTTAGTTAGTTGATTATTGTAAACGCAGTTCTTTTAATTCAATAAAATTACAAATTTAAGGGAAAAAAAATTTGTGCAACTTTCAACATTAAAATTGATCGAACAGAAGGAGAAAGGGCCACTCCTCCCCAATGACAAGGGAAAATTTACTGATATTTCCTTTCTGTCATTTTGCATTCATTTAAAATTCTAGCATTGAACTGTTTTATGTACCTTTAATTATTTATTTAATATTATTTTGTTTCCAATCCATTCCATTTCCTAATTATAGTTAGTATAATATTTAGTTAATTTCGTTGTTAAGTAAGTGATAAGAACAATCTCGACTGTTCCCTTTGTTGCAAACAACCATGAACACCACCCTGGACTGATAAATATAATATAAATAATGTGCGAGTATAAATGACGCTTGTCACTTTTTGGCACCATTGTCGGGGAAATCAAGGTGTTGTCAAAGGTTAAGGTGCTACCTAGAAGTTTTTCTTGGTTGTCTACTAAGTTTCCATTTAGAAATTTATTTCCATAACTCTTTCTTTTTAAGTAAAGAAGACCTTGTAATGACATCAAGAATCCTTTATGTTTTGGAGTATGTGGAGCACACATAATCACGTTACATGATGATAGTTAAGGAACTATCCTCAGTATGATAGGATTTTATGTTTAGACCTAGATATTGTACAAGTAGATTCATTAGATTAAATCTTCAAAAGCCCCCTCAAAACCAACTCGAGGAACAAATTGTTGACCAAGGAAGGATGGTTGATGAAGTAGATAACCCTAATGGTGTAGAGAATGGAAACCATCCACTTGGAAGAATGTTTACCTATCCCATACAACTAGATCCTAACGATTAGGCTCCTATGAAAAATATAGCCCCCTCAATTTTATGAACCTTTCAAGGATTAGTCTCAGAAAATCCTAACTAGTTCCTTTTTGAATTAAAGGTCTTATGCCAAACTTATGATTATAATTCTGATTCCCAGAAGCTCAAGTTATTTCCCTCCACTTTAAAAGACACAACTATGATATGGTTCATGGGCTTAACCCCTAACTCCATCCATAGTTGGTGGGAGATGGAAACAATTTTTTTGGACAAATATCAAGACTAATGCAGATTCTTGGATAGGAAGGAAGAAATTTTTAGAATTCAACAAAAGAAAGATGAGAGTGTGGAGGATTATATATCGGTTCATCTTCTTGCACAAGAGGTGTGGTATTGGTCTGGTGTTAGGAAATAAGAGATAAAATATGTGGAATAATCCCTTACAGAATCGCAACAGTAGAAACTAATATGTAGAAAATATTACAGATCTCAAATAAAAGTGTAGAATAAATAACACAACACAGAGAGACAAGATTTAACGTGGTTCACCCCAATTTGGGCTACGTCCACCAAGAATCACTTGCTCAAATTTTATTACAAGGCCGCCACTCTCTCAATACAATACCCAGATCCGTTTGGGGCTATGCTCAACAAACTCTACAGAATTCACACCTGAATTCAAAACACATCTGCAATACATTTACTTGTTCATCTATCATATGCATAAGACCATATAAATAGACAACTGCTTAAGCATTTTGATACAAAACCGTGGGTATCAAAACCAAGGGCAAAAAACCATGGGTATCAAAACAATGGGCAAAATACCGAAAAAAAAAACCATGGGCCCAAAAAATAGCCCATAATGGTTACCCATTACCCATTGGTTAATAAACCACCCATGAAAAATTTGCTTCGGGGGCTTCACCCCCGAACCCCCCTGACTCGCTCACCGGCGAGCAGGATCACCGTAAAAATACCCTAGTGTAACACATAGAAGGTGTATGAAATTCTAAAATGCAAATAGGCTCCACAAACATAACCAATCTCCCACTTGGAGACTAATTTCCACTGAGCAAGCTTCTCAAACCCTTCATTGTCATCTACGAAGCCCCAACCAAAGCTGAACATAGCTTTAGTTTATCCCTGGTGACCACCTTGGTCATCATGTTTGTAGGATTTTGACTGGTATGAATCTTCTCCAACTTCAACTTATCTTCCTCCAAAGCTGTCCTGATGAAGTGATATCTCAACTGTATATGATTCGTCCTATAGTGGAAAGCATAGTTCTTAGCTAGGTGTATAGAACTATGACTATCACTATATAGCTTACATTCCTCCTACTTATGCCCCAACTCCTCAAGCAATTGTTGTAGCCAAATCATCTCTTTGCTTGCCTTTGTGGTAGCAACATACTCAACCTCTATGGTTGAAAAAGCCACCAACTTCTTTATTCATGAAATCTAGCTCACTGTTGTCCCACCTACAGTGTAAATATAACCTATTGTGCTCCTCCTGCTGTCTACATCTCCAGCCATGTCTGAATCTACATAACCACATAAAGTGGTGTCTGATCCACTGTAGCACAAAACTGTCCCCATGGTCCCTCTCAAATACCGAAGGATCCACTTTACTGCTTGCCAATGCTCTTTACCTGGATCACTCATAAATCTACTCACAACCTCCCACTGCGCATGGGCAATATCAAGCCTAGTGCATACCATAGCATACATCAAACTGCAAACTACAGATGAGTAAGGTACCTTGGACATCTGGTTTCTTTCCTACTCTATCTTGGGACACTGCTCCTTTGATAACTTGAAGTGGCCTGCCAAAGGAGTCCCAACCAGTTTAGCATCTTACATATTAAACCTCTCCAAGACCTTCTTAATGTACTCTTCCTGAGATAAAGTCAGCTTCCATTCCTTCCTATCCTGAGATATCCTCATACCAAGGATTTGTTTAGCTGCACCCAAATCCTTCATAGCAAAGGATTCACTAAGCTGCTTCTCGAGTACTTAGCTGCACCCAAATCCTTCATAGCAAAGGATTCACTTAGCTGCTTCTCGAGTACTTTTATTTCCTGCATGTTTTTACCTGCAACTAGCCTTTCATCAACATACAAACACAGGATAATATAACTTCCATCCTCAAATTTCTTTGTATACACACAATGGTCAAAATGACATCTGATATAACCTTGCTCCATCATGAAGCTATCAAACTTCTTATACCATTGATGTGGAGCTTGTTTCAGGCCATACAAATTTTTCTTCAGTTTGCAAACCATCTCCTCTTTACATTTGACCTCATAGCCCTCAGGTTGCTGCATATATAGTTCCTCTTCCAAATCACCATGGAGAAATGCAGTCTTTACATCAAGCTATTCTACGTGCAACTCTTCTACTGTAACTATTCCTAGAACAGTTCTAATAGAAGTCATTTTTACTACAGGAGAAAAAAATCTCATCAAAATCTATATCTTGTTTCTATGCAAACCCCTTGACCACCAACCGGGCCTTATATCTTTTCTTTCCCTCCTTCTTCATCTTTGACTCTAAAAACCCACCTGTTCTGTAATGCTCTTTTGCCTTCGGGTAGCTTCACCAAATCATATGTCTGGTTCTCCATGAGAGCCTGATGCTCCTCATCCATGGCTTGCTCCCACTTCTTCCTGGCATCTACCTGCATTACTTCATCAAAGCTCTCTGGCTCTCCACTATCAGTGAGTAATAAATAATAAAGAGAAGGAGAAAAACGTTCAAGTTCTCTTCTTACCCTAGAAGACCTCCTCAATATAGGAGTTTGGGGGTTCCTGTTGAGGGGGTTCCTGAATTGATTCATGTGTCACTTTCCCATCCGGAAGATCCTCTACCGCTGCATATTCTTTCTTGGATTCTTCCCTATTTTCCTGTAATTGTTGCTTATACATGACTTTCTCATTAAATACCACATCCCTGGATCTAATGATTTTCTTGTCCTTAATGCTCCAACATTTATATCCAAAGTCATCACCACCATAACCAATGAAAGTACAATTTTCTAATTTAGCCTCTAGCTTGGTCCTATCATCCTTGTCTATATGAAAAAACACCTCACATCCAAAGACTCTAAGAAATGAATAATCAACTTTATTACCATACCAAGCCTCCTCAGGTATGCCTTCATCCAAGGCACTTGAGGGTCCTCTGTTTATCAAGTACACCGTTGTGCTCATCGCTTCTGCCCAAAAAGAAAAAGAGGTAGTCCTGCATGTAAACTCATGCTCCTAGCACGTTCTATTATTGTTTTGTTCATCCTTTCTGATACCCCCATTCTGCTGTGGAGTTCCTGGAACCGTCTTTTGCTTGCGGATTCCATTCTTAGAACAATAATCATTAAATTCATTGCTGCAATACTCCCCTCCATTATCTGACCTAAGACATTTTAGCTTAAGACCTGTTTCATTCTCTACCAAGGCTTTCCATTTAACAAAAGTGTCAAATACATTAGATTTGTTTATAATACAATAAACCTAAACTTTCCTTGTTGCATCATCAATAAAAGTAACGTAATAACTTGAACCCCCAATGAGATGATACCTGAGCTGGCCCCCACACATCATAATGCACCAGCTCTAATTTACTCTCTTTCTTTGTAGGTCCAACCTTGAGAAACCTTTCTCGCTTCTGTTTCCCATATATGCAGTCCTCACAGAACTCCAAACCTGTTTCTATATATCCAGGAAAATTCTTCTTTATGATGTCCATGCCCTTATGGCTCATATGACCGAGCCTATAGTGCCATAATGTTGTATCTACATCTGAAGCCACAAGATTACAATCATTAGTACTATCAGTGGTTAAATACAAGGTTCCAACCTTCTTACCTCTTTGCCACCAACAAGAGCACCCTTAGTAACCTTCCAAGAGTTAGCTGTAAATATCACAGTACAACCATCACTTCCCAATTGCCCCACCGATATCAAATTTCTCCTTAATGTAGGCACATGTCTGACATCCTTCAATAGATAATGTATTCCCCATTCTACATCTTAACCTGAACAAAACCTTTTCGTAATTATACTGCAAGGCTCATCATCACCAAGAAAAACATGCCTCAAAATCTCCTTGAACATAATCAACAAAATAATGCCTATGTGGAGTAGCATGAAAAGAAGCCCCTTAATCTAAAACCCAAGATTGAGTAATATTATGCAAAGAAAGAATCAAAGCATCCTGACATACATTACCCGATGCCACATTTGCCTCCTTGTTTTCTTCCTGTTGTTTCTTCTTATCCCAAAGCTCCCAACAGTCCTTCTAATGCATGCCCAGGCTTTCCACAATTCTAGCATACAATCTTGTTCTTGGATTTTGACCTTGCCGGATCTTTTGATTTTCCGTGGTTTCCTCTATTCTTTTGTCTCCCTCTAGTTTCCACTGTTAAAGCATTCCCTGAAGTAGAAGATTCCTCGAAGCTTTTTCTTCGCATTTCCTTGCTTAGAATCACCCCTACAACATCCTCAAACTTCAACTTTGAGTTAGCTGGAACCTTTAGTTACTTACCGCCATTACCAAGCTATTCTAACTCTCAGGTAAATAACACATAATTAATAAATCCCTAACTTCTTCATCAAATTCTATTGTAACCGAAGCTAGCATATTCACAACCGTATTGAAATCATTTAAATGATCTGCTATTGAACTATTCTCAGACATCTTCATATTAAACAAAATTTTTCATTAAAAAATATCTTGTTAGAGGCAGAGGGTTTTTCATACAACTTCCCTAATGCATCCATTAGATCTTTTGTAGTCTTTTCCTTTGAAACATTAAATAATACTGAAGATGCCAAGACACAGGACCGGATTGTCCCAAGTGCCTTCCTATCCAAAAAATCCCATTCCGCATCTGTCATACTCGAGGGTTTGTTCACCTTCTCAGACAACGGAGTATAAAGATCCTTTTTACAAAGGTAATCTTCCATCTGCATCTTCCAAAGACTTGTAAATTCTGCCCATTGAATTTATCAACCCTAGATCTTCCTTCATCTGCCATAGCTCCCACTCAAGCTAAAAAACTTTCCCTGTGATTCAACACTTCAGGCAAACCAAACCAGGTAGTCTGATTACCCAATTGTTAGGAAATAAGAGATAAAATATGTGGAATAATCCCTTACAGAATCGTAACAGTAGAAACTAATATGCAGAAAATATTACAGATCTCAAATAAAAGTGTAGAATAAATAACACAGCACAAAGAGACAAGATTTAACGTGGTTCACCCAATTTGGGCTACGTCCACCAAGAATCACTTGCTTAGATTTTATTACAAGCCTCCACTCTCTCAATATAATACCTAGATCTGTTTGGAGCTATGCTCAACAAACTCTACAGAATTCACACCCGAATTCAAAACACATCTGCAATACATTGATTTGTTCATCTATCATATGCATAAGGCCATATAAATAGACAACTGCTTAAGCAGTTTGATACAAAACGGTGGGTATCAAAACCAAGGGCAAAAACCATGGGTATCAAAACAATGGGCAAAAGACTAAAAAAAAAAAACCATGGGCCCAAAAACATCCCATAACGGTTAATCTACTAAAAAATTTAATCCTCAAGGGATATGAAGCCTTCAATATTATGGGAAAGGGAGACATGAAAAAATTAGAATTTATAGAAATCATTGACCTTTGTACGAATTACTCCCAAACTAGCCCTAACCTTCATAGATAGAAGGTAAAAATGACTAGTGGTGATATATCCAAACTAAGGGAAGAAATTACAAATTTGAGAACAAACCTCCTAGTTCAACTCAATACAACTATGGCTAGGGAGAAAGCCAGGAATATGGAGCCTTTGTTCATTTACTACCAAAGATGTAGAAACAAACATGGGCTTAGGGACTGCCCCTTAGAACATACATACATCTACCTTCTCTATGACCTTAAGCATGTAATAAACCAATGTGTATTGCTTCCTTTGATGAAGAACCATTTAAAGAAAAACACACAAGACAAAGTTGAGTTAAACTATATGGGTCAAAGGCAAGGAGGGAACTTTAATCCAATCAAAACGAGTCTTACGCACCAAAATGGGCCCCAAATCAATGGAATGCACCACGGCCATACTCCAAACCTTAGACTCAACAAGCCCCATAGGAGTGGAGTCCTCAATGGGGTGCACCACCAATTTATTATCAGCAACCCTGGGCTCCACAGCCAAACATTCCACTGTTGCAACAGTTTAATCTTAAATATCAACACCAGTGGAATGTGCCTCGAGGATCAATGTAACATTATTATAATCAAAGAAGACCCCAAGGTCAATAAGCCATTTTGACTGGACCTACAAATGCTACCTCATCCAAACAACCTTCCCAGGCACATATTCCAACACAAACTATGGAAAACCCCAAAAATGTGAGGTAGGGTAACCTGACATACACCGTAGAATCAAATAAAAATCCCACAATAAACTTTATGGATTGTAGGTATATTTTTTTGTGTTTAGGGAAGGCTACCTCAAAACCTTCATCTCATGTCATAGAAGAAATCACTAAAGATATAGAGAATCCAGAAGAAACATAGCCCCAGTCTTGTTGTTGAAGAAATGCCTAAACCAAACACCGATATTCCTTTTCCATCCAAACTCTTTAAAAAATAAAACGCTACAGTTCCTAAACAACCAGAGTCAGAGTTAATTTAAGGAATGAGGAAATTGAGTATTGGGATTCCAACCTTCTCCTTCAAGTTTCTTAAGGACTATTCCATCAAGGTCTGACACCAATCCCTCCAGAGCATCCATTCTGCGTGTAAGACAATAGAAAGAAGAAAGAATCAACTTAAAACCTTACCTAAAGGGTGTCTTTCACAACCTTAAGTAATTATTTCTTCTACACGTAATATCAGCCATAATATCTTTACGTCCAGACCTTGTGATTGTCCTTTTTGGTACAGTTTGTACTTGCGTCAGATGTCTACCTCTCGAAAGTCCTAATGGACCTAAGATGTGTGATTTAAGAATGGCGATCAAGATCTTGATAACTTGTCCAAATTTTGCACCTTGCTTAACTTCAGTCAACCTCCTTAGATCTCTATGATCAAATGCCAGATCAATATTCTAAGTAAGCCAAAGGGAATTATGCGCAACCACCTCCTTATTACCATTTTCCTCATGTGTGGCTAATTATCCTACCAACGGCCCTGGAGCTCATACTTTTTCTCAGTGTAATAACATCCGCAATGAAGTACTTGCTAAAATATTATAGTAATCACCAAGGGTTTAGGGGGCATCTTGGGCATCATCTTCAACCAAGTCCCGGGCATCGGTCAGGTAGTGATTGTAATCGGTTAGGCATCTAAGGAATCCTGGTGGCAATTAGGTCTAACCGGCATATGTCACCTGTGCTTCTTTTCTTCTCTCAATTAACTCTAAGGAATTTGTTGTACCTCTCATTATTTTGTCCTTAAAGTATATCCAAAAACACCCTAATTGCATGGCCCCTAAGTGTCCAAATGTCTATACGTGCAACTTTATAATGCCATAAAATATAGGGTTTAGCAAGGTTATTTTCTTGCTCATATTAGTTAGTTATTTTGGATTAAGTTGGTCGCAAGGAGACCACATTCTTGGATCATTATTCATATTTCTTGAGAGAAAGTATGTTTTGTACAGTTTGAGAGGTGTGGAAGATTTTAAATCTCCTCCATTGTGTGTCTTGTCAAAGCTCCACAAAATCATCTTCTTGGATGTGTATCTTCACTCCTTCGTAGACCACACTGGGTAACTCCCAACGTAAAATCTGGTCCTTGACTTATGTCACTTGTTCTCTAGATTTCTTCTCCCTAGAACACCTGTCGTGTGATCATCAATGTAGTTCATCTAGGGGTCACAAAATTTCATTCTTATTGTTTGTACTTCCTCTATGATTTAACCCCAACATTTGGTAGACTTCGTGATTATAAAACCTTAATTGTACAGTAAATGAATGTACACTATGATAAAGATCTATTCCTAGGATGCACTTATGACTAGCAAATGTTAAGAAAATAAACATGAAACCCTAAGTGCAATATGAGAGAGAAAAGGAATTAGTTGGTCCTCACTTTTCCTGGAACTGATCATAGACTAGAAAAATGATGAACAATTTACCCTAACAATGTCATAATCTTTTGCTACAGAAGATAAATTCAGTGGAACTAATGGACAATTCAGATGGACTAAATGACATCATCTCTTCTTCTGGGTCAAGGGTTCGTGGTTGCTAGAAAACTGCTACTAGGCACCTGTGACTACGTAGGTGGTCGGAATATTATTTTTCTTGTACTCGACACAACATAAGTCCCACACTGATAGTTTATTGCTAGTTGTATGTGTTTCGCAACTAATTGAAACTAGAGATGGATGTTACCTGTAACCTATAAAATAAATATTCACCTATCATTTGCCCTTTTGCATGTAATACCAGTTCTGATCAAATCCAAAAAAAGAAAGATATAATATGTTGATTCATAGATTGACCTCCACATAGGTGGTCACCCGACTGAGTGAACTTACTAATCGAGTATTGTACTACCTCTCAGACTCCATGTAGTTCTTGTGAGTCCAGATGCCAAAGAAATATGTAGTCAAAAAATCACCACACTTATAGACATTATTTATTCCTCAATTTCATACTACTATTCATATGGTTTTTCTAGTGTAGAAAGTACTAATTAAACCCATGTCCTTTTAGCCATTTTACTTTTCTTTCTATTGTCGTCACTTCTGACCCTCACCCGCATCTACTCAACCATTCAAGTACTACTATTTGGCATAGTTTTATCTTTGACTGGGGCACCCAGGCCCTATACTGGGGTGCCCCAAGTGCCGCCATGGTCCCATTTGGGGTGCCCTCGAGCCTTCTTACACTTTCCCACCACTTTTTGGGCACGTTCTAGCTGTTTGAGCTTGCTATCTTTTTAGTGGTCGGCCTTTTCGAGGTTAATTACAAAATTAGAACAAGAGAACCATATAAATATAAAGTTATGAGACCATAATGAGGGACCAAACACTAAGCACTATTATCGTCATCTAAGGTTGCATCCATCAAAGGCTCCGTTTGCATCCATCTAGCTCCATCACAAGGCACAGAGGCTGGTTCATCTGCATCCACACTGCATATGAGGGAAGTTTATTCTATTCCATCCACCATTTTATTACATTTCTACACATAGTTATTGCTCGCTACTTTCACAAAGTGTGACTGACACAAGAGCACCTAGGGCATGATTTCACACACACACATAAAACTACATTAGGTCTAAGATGTAGTGCAACACTCAGTTAGTAAGTCCACCATTGTGGCCACTGAGGACAGTCTGACCCCTTCATATGTATATTTATTTTTTAGGGGTTTGATACTTGTCTTAGGGTTTTATAAGGTCTCTCCTTCATCACCGATTTTTAGTGACATACTGCATAGTCCAACAAAAGGTGCGACATGAAGTGAATATCCAGTGACATATCAGAGGAGGTTTGTAGATCTTTTTCACAGACCAGGGTGCCCATATCTCATACTAGGGCACCCACAGGTGCCCCTGTACCTCTCCGGGCATGCCCTAGTCTAGCCCATTGTTCCAGATCTGTGTTTTCTGGAGCTTCTGTGTTCGTTTGTTCCTGCATCCATTTTATTTTGAAATAGTTCAACACCTTCATCAAACCAACTAAGATCTATCTAAGCCTTCTTAGCATTTTAGGGTTTTATACTATTTACATCGCTTAGATTTCTTGGGTCATTTCCTTTAGGCTTATATATGTTATTTACTACTGTTCTTTATATTAGATGAACCTAGAATAATCTACATTTTAGTTATTCTTTTTGGTGAACCCAACCACTTTCACGCTTAGGATTCTCATTTTTCCTCTATCATGGCTCCCAAAGTTGCTCTAGTTTCTTTGTTTGATTTAACTTAAGAGATATCCCAATTGCGAGATTGTTTTGCAAAAATATGTAGACACCATGTATCTTGATGACAATACACCACCACATAAAATAATTCCTATATTCACTCATTTATATGACGACCCTAGTGATCCTCCATCTCATCAACCCTATTGGAATCAATTCAAGATTTACATTCTTTATTTCAAGAAAAAATTAAGGCCATGGAATCCACGATCACATCTCTCAAATCTGAAATTCAACATCTTAAGGATGCTTCTCAAGCACATGTTTGTTCTCCTTCTTCATCTCATTCTCATTATATGTCTGCTACATGTGCTCATATTAGTGATCCTCATATTCATACCATTACCAGAACCTTTCATCATTGATCACAATACTCAACAACATGACCTTCTTACTGATCTCCTTAGTCGTCACTTGATCACTTTACCGCCTATAGAAAAGTATCAAGGGAGTCCATATTGCCAATTATCATCAAATCAATGGACATAATGACAATGATTTCCATGCTTTACAATGAAGAATCAAACATCTTGAGCATTAGGGCTTTATCTCATTCACTGCACAACATTCTGTTGCATGCCCATCTACAAATGCTACATCTCAATGGGCTCCTAAATCTCTTCCTTCTACATCTAATGAGCATCCATACTATCACTTCTTGAGGTATGTTTCTTTGATCACTCAAGACCACCTATGCAATCTATCTCAATTCAACCACCTCTCAAGGATTAGTCCCACTCTCTTTCCTACTCAAGCTATCTACAGCATTAACCAAGCCTATCTAAGAAACCTCCACTAAAGCTCAGTTTAATCTGGCCTCCACTCAAGTATTCCACCACACCCCTAAATAATCCACCATCATGAAAATCCCATTCCCAATCACCACTTCAGTAGCCAATATTTTTTTCCAAAGAAACTACCCCTTCTACTGTTGGTCAAGACACATTGCAAATTCCACCATTGCATGGTCCTACTATTACTCTTTCCCACCATGCTTCCACTTATTCACAAAAAATTTGGTCTTTGGTAGGTGAATATTTTCACCCTACTCTCCTGATGACACACTCATATTATTATGGTTCTTATATGACTGTTGAGGAGTTTGTTACAATAAATAACCTCATTTCATCTTACATTAACATATCTATCTATTACATAACCACTCATACATACATACCTCTACAATCATCTATCGCTCCTCACACATACCATACAATCTCTCATTATTTATCCCATTACTGAATCAATCTTACAAAATATATGATACTTCACCACCTTCATACACTCTCTATTTATCATTTATCGAATAGTACACGCATTACCACACACTTGGGGGGCATAACATTCACTCCCCCTTATTTAGCATCAACACATCTCTCATCTTTTCATTATCATACATCAATCTTCTAACATAGTGCATGTTATCCATACACTTTTCGCATCAATCATTACCCGATGACACACTCTTGTGCTTCAGTTCACACTTGACTATTGAGGGCATACTTCACATGAACCCCACACACTGCACGATAGATATTACACATTGCGTCTCTTCACACATCTCAGCATCATACAATTACATCTTGCATTTACACACATTTAGTCTACATATTTTGCACGTTCCTTTACATACATTATTATTTCAACATTTTACATCTATACCTCATATATCATACACTATTAGTCTATCCTTCATACATGTTGCATTCACATACCTATTGTCTATCCTACAGTAGTAAGCTCATTACATCCTATGGTCATTCTACATACTACATACCCCATGCGCATCTTACACTACTTTTCAGGATATCTACACATCTTGCATAACATTCTACACATAGCATATTACACATTGTTACACATCATATGGTTGTCTATCTTTACCATTGCATATATTACATCTTCTTCTATACAATGCACTCACTACCTTATGACGCACTTTAGTTCCTTGGTCCATACTCAACTGCTGAGGGTTTACAAATCAAATAGACCTTATCATGCACACACGTTCATCATTCAACCTTCTCTCATGTGATAGTACTAGGCTAGTGACATATGCTATAGACTAAATGGTCACCTATTCCTTCATCTTTTAGTGCTACACAGTTTAGGATACATCACCACCCCCTTTATTCATCTCATCGTGATATACACTTTAGGATACACTATCACACACTTCATCACTAGGTCGCATATCATCACTACACATACACACTTATCATAGCACGTTAGATACATGACACACACTATTCGAAAATTTACCAATGACTCACTCTTATTTGTGGTTCGTTCTTGACTGCTAAGGGGGAATACTAAATGAACCTCACTACATACACTTCTATTCCCTCGGGGGGCACGCGACTCCTATTATCCATCTTGCATTCCATTCCATCCATCCACAACATATTGTATATCTTGGTTACTTTTACTCTTGCTTACATTAGCTTGTATATGGTCACTTATTACACATGCTAGATAGGTATCTTGTATGTCATTATCTTTACCATACACACATGCGTGACCTTTCTCTAGTTGTCATTGCAGATACATGTCTCTTACACACAGTATGGATGCTTGCCTTCTACCACTCCTACAATGGTCACTGTTGGGAATCCACATTTGTATCTCTCTAGGTGCTATTATTTCATTTTGTACTTATCACTCTATAGTACATGGTTATACACACTTTTGACATATGAGTTATCTTTCTAACATGATAACAGGTGCTTCATGTGTAACATTTTTTTTGTAGGATTATTTTCTTCCATGACTATCTATTGTTTGTACTTACTTGTTTTGATTTCTAGTCGTATTCGGGTCTTGCCCTTTTTTGGTGTGCACACTTGTTTATTTGTATGTGACCATTATGGTCTTGAGTGTCTTATGACATTGTGAGTGGTGTCCCAAGTTTGTAACCCACTTTGGCAATCTATATTGTTTTCTTGCATGTGTTTACTTGCATTTTGGCTTCTACATTGTTTGGTAGCATACACTTGTATTTTACATGCATGCTTGTACTGACACTTGTTTGCGGGCACCTTAGTTTCTACCAAGCGCATTCCCTTCCCCATGTAGGGAAAACTTTATGCGATTGATCCTATTTTGGGGCCGCATTCTCCTATCAGCGACATCACATGCGCCCCCAAAGAGGGGGGCATCATTTGGGGTTTTACACACTACACAATGCTTTCTACCGGTACAACTCAGTTTAGTTTCTGTCCTTAACATTGTGGGTTATACAACGAGTGAGTTTCAGACTAATCTACGAACCCCGTACACAACAGATTTTACAGGACATGGTTTTCCTTAACATTCTGGGGAGTAGTTACAGGTTAGAGGATACAACGGATTTCCTCTCTACACTAATTCAACCAGTGATGTCGGATAACCCCAAAAACTAGGCAGTATAGATATCTCTTCACACATACTTAGGGAAACAGTTATAGATTGGAGAATAATGTAACTTTCTCCCTACACTTCTTCAGGCTAGGGTGGCGTGAGATCACCCAAAAAACTTGCTTTACAAGATATCCTTTCTACACCCTTTTCTCTCATCATGGATCAGGTGCACATGTTCCTTTTACACTTTTCATATTTCCATTTCAGTCTTTTTTACTATATACATGCATTTTTACATATATACATGCGTATTTGACTACTTGATCATATTCTCCTTGCAGGTTTGATGGTATGAGAAAAAGTAGTCAACAAAAACTACAACAAAGGAAACAACAACAACAATAAACAACATTCTGCGGAAACACACACCTCATACTAACATGCAAGGTACATCATACTCATCAGATAATATACACACGCATTTCTGCCCTAGGTTCACTCTCACCACATTTTGCACTTTTACATCTTTAGTTTTCATGTTCCATTATTTTCTAATTCCACTCTTTTGTCTATTCCATCAACACACTTTTTACATCTCTCTACATGGACATTACATACCCATATTTATCTACTTTATGTTATGGATTGCTTTCCACTCACCAACATAATTGGGGGCAAACTATAGTCACAAAATCACGCACTTTAGAAATTATTTAGTCCTCGTCTCATACTACTATTCATATGGTTTTTGAGTGAAAAAAAGTACTAATTAACCCATGTCCTTTTGGCCATTTTACTTTGCTCGTCGTCATTTCTGACCTCCCACATCTACTCACCCAGTCAATTCTGCCATTTGGAGTTGTTTTATCTTTGATTGGGGCATCTAGCCCCATACTGGGGCACCCCAGGTGCCCTAGTCCCATTCGGGGTGCCCTGAGCCTTCTTCCACTTTCCCGCCACTTTTTAGGCACTTTCTACCCATTTGAGCTTCCTATATTGTTAGTGGTCGACATTTTCAGGGTTAATTACGACATTAGAACAAGAGAACCATATAAATATAAAGTTATGAGACCATAAATAGGGACCAAGCACTAAGCACTACTATCGTCACCTAAGGTTGCATCCATCAAAGGCTCTATTTGCATCCATCTAACTCCATCACAAGGTATAAGGCTAGTTCATTTGCATCACACTGCATAGGAGGGAAGTTTATTCTATTCCATCTACAATTTTATTACATTTTCTACACATAGTTATTGCTCGCTACTTTCACAAAGTGCAACTGGCACAAGAGCACCTAGGGCATGATTACACACACACATTGAACTACATTGGGTATGAGATGTAGTGCAATGCTCAGTTAGTAAGTCCACCATTATGGGAGCTAAGGTCAGTCTGACCCATTCATATGCATCTTTATTTTTTTAGGGTTTGATGCTTGTTTTGGGGTTTTGTAGGTTTTTTCTTCAGCATCAATTTCTAGCGGCATACGACACAGTGCATCGAAGTTAGTGTGACAGAAAGTGAAGATAGGAAACCATCAAGTGACACCTTGGAGGAAGGTTATAGAACTTTTTCACAGACCACAACATCCATATTGTAAACTATGACATCTACAGGCACCCTTGTACTTATCCAGGTGTCCTAGTCCACTCATATTGCCAAGATCTACACTTTTTTGGACTTTGGCACAGTTATTTCCTCCTCATGTTTCTCTAGTAATGTTTGCGACACAATCTAGAAAACTTCTTGAATCGACCGAGTTCTTTCTAACTCTCTTTTCACTTTAGGGTTTCACATATCTACTTTCTTAGTTACTTGGGTCATTTTCTTTATACATTCATCTGTTATTTAATTTTTTCCTTAATTTCATATTAACTATAGAATTAGTCATTATTCCACATTTTAATTAATCATAACTACCTATCCTTCCAGGGAAAACATTGTCAGTCAATAGTTGGCTGACTAGTTAGGAAGAGAATACCCTGTTTGAACTCTGATGGTCTCACGCCTAAGATTTTTCTTGGGAATATAGTGATATGAAAGGTATTCATCCGAGTATTTGTACACATCGTATTTACACAACTGTCTCCAAACCATTCAGGAAACCGCAAAGAAGGATAAACCTTGCCTTGAGAGACATTGTGAAAATTGAAATTGATAATCTTCTAAAGGTAGGATTTATTTATCCAATCTCAGACAGCCATTGGGTTTCCCCATTAGTAATAGTTCCTGAAAATAATGGGAAATGGATAGTTTGTGTGGATTATATAGAGTTAAACAAGGAAACTCATCGGGATTATTTTCCATTACCTTTTATTGATTAAGTCTTAGACAATTTACCTGGAAAAATGTACTTTTCATTCCTTAATGGATTTAGCGGGTACAATCAAATAGCAGTAGCACCTGAGGACCAAGACAAAACCACTTTTACTTATCCTTGGGGAACATTTATTTATAAGGTGTTACCCTTTGGTTTACGTAATGCTCCTATCGCTTTTCAAAGAGCGATGTTGGCAATATTTTCTGATCTCACCCACGTTTGCGCAGAGATTTACATGAATGACTTCACTATTTATGGAGCAACATTCCAAGAGGCAATTGACAATCTAGAAAAATTCCTTTCTCGGTGTTAAAAACATCAATTATCCTTGAACCATGAAAAATGTTTATTTATGATGGAACAAGTGATAGTTCTAGGCCATCATATTTCAGCTGAAGGAATCAAGGTAGACACAAACAAAGTCAATATCATTGTAAAACTCCCATCACAAACCAAACATAGGTAAGAAGTTTTCTTGTCCATGTCAGTTACTATCTATGTTTTATATGAGACTTTAGAAATATAAGTTCTCCATTATTTTATCTCCCAACTAAAGATTCTGAATTTGAATGGATAGAGACATGCCAACAATATTTTGATTATATCAAAGATAAATTGATAAACACACCAATATCGAGAGTCACAAATTGGAATCTTCCCTTACATATACAAATAGATGCCTCCAACGAAGCAGTAAGTGTTGTCCTTGGACAACAAGAAGAAGGAGAGCCTATGCATGTTATTTATTATATCAGTAAAAACCTATCCCCTGCTGAAATGAATTATACCACCATGGAGAAGAAATTTCTTACAGTTAAATATGTGATCAACAAGTTTCACCATTATATCACAGGCTATGAAGTGATTGTTCACATTGACCACTATGTTATGAAGTATCTAATGAACAAACCTTTAGTGCATGGCAAGATTTTAAGGTGGTTGTTGTTACTGCAAGAATTTAATATTAAATTATTTGAAAATCCAAGGAAATCAAACGTGGTAGTTGATTTTCTTTCAATACTTGCCATTTCAAAAGAAGAAGAGCAAGTTAATGATGATTTTCCTAATGAACATTTGTTTGAAGTTTTTACTATCGCTCCTTGGTTTGCAGATATGGCTAATTACTTGGCTATAGGGAAGTTCCCAACCTTTTTCACACAAAAGAAAAGAATTAAATTGGTTAAAGAAAGTGTGATGTATACATGGTTAAATGGAATTATTTTTAAATGTGGACCTGATCATATTTTATGCATGTGTATAGCTGAAGATGAATTATTTGACATACTCAGAGCATGTCATGATGAGCCATCGGGAGGGAGTTATTCAGTTCAAATGACCATTCACAAAGTTCTAGGAGCTAGTTACTATTGGTCTTCCTTTTTTAAGGATGTCAAAAAGTATGTGTGGAGATGTGATCAATGCCAAAGGATGGGGAAACCAACATGTTAGTAAATAAGGGATAAAATATGTGGAATAATCCCTCACAGAATCGCAACAGTAGAAACTAATATGCAAAAAATATTACAGATCTCAAATAAAATTGTAGAATAAAATAACACAACACAAAGAGACAATATTTAACATGGTTTACCCAATTTGGGCTATGTCCACCAAGAATCACTTGCTCAGATTTTATTAAAAGTCACCGCTCTCTCAATACAATACCCATATCTGTTTGGAGCTATGCCAAAAAAACTATACAGAATTCACACCTGAATTCAAAACACATCTGCAATATTACATAATGCCTACCAACCCCAGTGAGATAACTGTGGAAAGTGTACAATACTCTTAATGTACAATCTTCAACACTTTCTCACATGAAAATAGGCTCCACAACCCAACAGAACATTTATATCTGAGATGCCACTCCAACCTCAAGTTGTCTTAGAACCATTTGAGAAGTAGGGATTGGATTTCATTGGACCAATTGACCTAGCTTCTCAAGGGAAGGAATACATTCTGGTTTGTATAGACTATGTCAGCAAATGGGTTGAGGTGCAAGCACTGTAATATGTAAGAGATGAGAAAGTTACAAATTTCTTATATAATCATATCTTTCAGAGATTCAGAGCACCAAGATCCATTGTTTCATATCAAGGACCATAGTTCATGTCAGGTGTAATCAGTTCCTTTGTGGCAACATACCAAATGAAGCATAAAAAGTCATCATCATGCCATCCACAGTCCAATGGAGGTTACTAACAAAGATTTAGAGATTATCCTAACAAAAATAGAGGATATCTCAAGGAAAATTTGGGTTTAAAAACTACCTAAAGCAACAACCAGCGGGCTACAACAACTTTTTCCCAATGAAAAATGTGTGGTATGGAATTTAGAATATCCTACCCCTATGTAGTGAATAATGCAACCCAAAATGCAGTCCCTTGTGTTTTTCTTTTGTATGTGGTAGATATAGAAATTATAGCCCAATTACCTCGTAGAATAGTTAGTAGATTATGTATATATATGAGTTCTTCGTTTAAATTTTGGCACATAGTGACACCAAAATCCAACCTAGGTTGAGAAAAGGATACAATAAAATACCCAAAGAAAAATCAAACCAACAAATTAGACGACAAAACAAAGAGGACAAAAGTGCCCAAAAGGACATTAGTATTTGTGCGCTACTGTCTTGTCTGGGTGGTACTATCCTGAAGTAGGAAACCAGAAACAAGACCAAAGATAACTTCATGGATCCTTTTGAATCGACCAAAAATATGCAAATTTCAGATACAAGACATGAGAATAACCAATCAAATAAAGAAAAGGACCAAATATGTGTCGTCAGTACCTAGTTTCCATACTTACAAATCATGTATATAAAAACATACTAGAGGCATAATGTAATAGTGATAAGTGCATATTTTAGTGTCTACAATCTTGCAACCCTCCTTGGAAATCCTATTAAAACTCGCATCAATTGCATGCACCTTAAGAGATACTACACTTAGTTATTTACATCTGTGGGGGGCAACCAACATCCCCCACATTGCCCAATGACACACTATTGTTCTTAGTTCATACTTGAATGTTGAGGTCATTTCTTACCTTTATAAACCCCACTATGCACACACACACTAGGGGGAATCATTATTCCTCCCTTCTTGTTGTTCTTTTTCACATAGTTGCAATTTAAAATCCAAAAACATGTTTGCTTAGATCATGATTGGATGTACTCTTGCTTCCTTATACTATTGAATGTTGCACCTTTTCCTACCATGTTACTATAGTTTCTAGTATGTTTTATATTTTTTCATACACACATGGTATCTTGAGGTGAATGCATGTCTCTCATATGTTGTTACACAATGTATGATGCTTGTCCCTGTCCATTACTAGTCCCACTGAGGCTCCTGGGGGAATTTACCTTTTTCCACTTACTATCAAGTTTTATCATTGCAATATTCCACATTTTCATTCCTATATTCAAGTCTTACATTATGGCATACTATTTATCTTTCCTAACATGCTAACAAGTGCTTCATGTGTAGTATTTACGTTGCAGGAAACCTTCCAAGCATGGTTATATGATTTACATATATCTTGAATGCTATTGTTTGTGGGCTACGCACTATGTTTGCTTGTTTCCTTATTTTCAATAGCCTTGATAGCTTCAATTTCCTTGTGACATCCTGAGTGGTGTCCCATGTATGCAACTAAATCCTCGTTGTGTCCTTTTTTTCTATTTTCATATATGCTTTTACTAGTTGTTATTTTTTTGTGCATTGTTTATTTATCACTAAAAATTGTATGTTAGCATTTTCTAATTGTTCTCCTTATGCCATGGTAACTACCACATGTAATCCCTATTCCCACTACATGAATCCCTATATCATATATGCATATTAGTTCCAGGCTTCCTCGTTTAGGCTCTATTATCCTTTGTTCATCTCTCGCACCCCAAACGAGTGGGAGAAAACATTGGTTGAGCCTTTTCACCTTCCCAATAGTTACATAAAGTAGTTTTAGAATCACATCCAACAGGAATAGAACATAAACTAGTTATAGAATAGGGACGGAAATAGATTTGGACACAAAACTTGTCCCATACAGAACCACCTAGCACAAACAGGAGCAATGGATGCTAGTATCCCACATGGGTGCTTTTGTCTTGGGGGTAAAAATAGTTACAAAGAAATTACAACAGTTACACAATTACAACAATCTCCAATTTCAGCAGTTACATAGTTGGTCTTAGATTATAATCAGTTACTAACAGGAACTAAATACTTACTAAGGAACCAAAGTAGAAACTAAAGCATGAACAAATGAGGAAGTGACACCTAGGGCATATGGAGGAAAATGATTTTCCTGGAACAATGTGTCACCCGAGGAAAGTTACAAATTGGATTTTTAATCATTTGAAGTGGAACTTCTTCCTGTGGAAGTGTTAATAGTTAGAGGGCAAAGCCTATAGCTCTCCCAATACACTTTCCCTTAGTTGTAACAAGCCACTTAAATCCAAAGTTTAGCATTAGGACGCTCAAATCCTAATTTTGCGACAGGATGCCCAAATCCTCATTATGATCAAATCAAGTTGAGAATTGATCACTCTCGACTCTCCCAACCAAATCCTAAGCATCAAGTCTACAAGCATGAACAAATTTATTCCCTTTCTCTTTCAACACTTCAGGTGTACTCTAACCCCTTAGTTTTATTTTTTTTCCAAATACGTATCTCCATTCTACATATTGTTCAAGCTAAAGTTCAATTACATTTACCTAAAGCATTGACTACACTTTTTTTTCTTTTTTAGGTCTTATCATATCTCAACGAATGCAAAGCACGCATGCAACCATGAAGAAAATCTCAAGCATGCTCCAACAAAGACATTATTCTAAGGAACTACACGCACACATCATTATCACTCCATGCATGTAAAACCCACCCCTATGATCCTTATCCTTCCCTTCCCTTAGAATTCCATAGTACAGATTTTTCACTATTTCATTTAACACACTATAACACTCATTCGACAAGCTACTATGAACGATCTTATTTTGACTCCCTAAGGTATAATTTTATTTTCTACTTTATGATACCAAATCCTTGTTCACTAGCATAAAGTGGGGGAAAATGTAGTCACTAAAATATGCACTTGTTACTATTACATTACACCTCTAATATGTTTTATATACATGATTTCTAAGTATGGAAACTAGGCACTGGTGACACCTCTTTTGCCCTTTTCTTGCTTTTTATTGAATTTTATTGCATATTTGGTTATTATTTTGCATCTTTATGGATGTGTCATAGGGATCCATGTTCCCATCTTTGGTCTTGTTTCTGGTTTTTTGCTTCAGGACAGTAGCGCCCAGACGCTAATGTCCATCTGGGCGTTTCTGCACCCTTTACTTTATGTTCTACTTTATCGGTTTGATTTGGCTTTGGGTATTTTCTTGTCTCCTTTTCACGACCTAAGTTGGATTTTTGTGTCACTATGTGTCGAAATTCAAACTAAGAACTCATATATATGCACAACCTACTAATTATTCTGAGGGGAAATTGGTTTATCATTTCTATATCTACCACATACAAAAGAACAACATAAGGGACTGCATTATTCACTGCATAAGGGGTGGCTATTTTGAATAATATACCACAAATTTTGCATTGGGACAAAGTAATTTTAGCCCATTATTATTTTTACGACTGACACTAGGGAATCCTAGCTCAAGGGACACAATTTCAATCACACACCACAAGAACTACATATAGTCTGAGATGTAGTGCAATGCCCGGTAACAATATCACATCAAGGCAACCGTCAAGTCCATTCTAACTCTCTCATATGCATTTTTTATTTATTATAATGTGCTCTTGAGTCTTGTGCAGATAGCTAGGGTTTTTTTTTGCAAGAATAGGTGCGACAAAGTAGAAGTGCATCAAACCTGACACGGCCTACAATGAACTAGAAGTGACAAGAAGTGACATAGAAAGAACCAGATCCAAAGTTTTCCCATACACACCAACGCCCGTAATAGATGTTAGTACATTGGAGGCCCTATCCCATTCCAAGAACTTTTTTCCCTTAGATCGTCACATTCTAGTTTCTGACATAGAGCTCAAATAGTCCAAAATTCACCTTTCAAGACCTGTCACTAACCCATAATCAGTTCAGACATATGGAGGCAGGATGGGTCATTCTACAAGCCATATATATAACTCTTTCTTGTACTTCTTTAACTAGATCTTGCATATTTATTGTTATATCTACCTGATAAGTAATCTCCTTACATAGATTTAAATTTTATTAAATTAAGAAGAGATCTAGGTGTATTTGTAAAAATAGCACTGGGAATGGTAAGATCTCTAGATTCTAGAGGAGTGCATGCCAAATCCATGGGGCCATCATGAGGATGTGTATAAGTAGGTGCACTAGTAATAGAATTAACTGAAGATGTATCAGTAATAAGAGCCAAAGACAAAGGAGTTCATGGTGGGATGCCTCAAATAGTGATAATGTGATGCTCATCTACAAACTTAAGGCATAAGTGAACTATGGATGATACAAATTTGGGATCCCTAAGCCAAGGGATTCCTAATACCATGTCATAATGTGTAACTATATATCCAACAAAGAAAGACAGAGAGATAGTGAGCGGCCCATCAATGATGGGAATAATGACATACCCAAGAGACATAGGTGATCTACAGGTCATATGAGATAACAGAAAAAATATAGCTTGTAAGAAAGATATTGAACATGTATTACACCTGTAAGTAGGATGCACCATAAAAAATTTATCAGTATGAGGACCAATAGAAGCATAAATGTGTAATCCATGTGATGAAAAAAAGGCATGAAAATCAACATCGGTAAAATTAATGACAGGTGAAGGAAGATCAATAGTAACAACAAGGAATCCAAGAGGACGATATGAAGATGACAGATGAGGAAAAACATGATAAGCATGATTCGAAGAGGATTCAGGAGATGATTTTTCATACTTAGGTATTGGATCATTGAATATTTTAATCTTGTCATTATCATTAGTGGATTTAGAAATAGAAATAGTAGTTTCAGGTAACTCAATGTTATGATTGTCAATCAGATCTTGGATTAAATGTGTAAGCTTGAAACACCTATCAGTATAATAGCCATTACATATATGGTAATCACAATGTGCATTTTCATCAAATTTCTTACCATGAAGCCTATTAGGATCTAGCTCAAGAGGAGCTGGAAGAGAAATCAAATTTATTTTTATGAGTTGAGGCAACAACATATGTGGTGGATATGGAAATCTAGTAAAAATATGTCATGTAGGTTGTAAGTGGATCTTCGTGGGTTGATATATATCATTTATAGTAGGATTAGAATCACTAGGCTTGCCTTTATAGGTTGATTTTCTTGGGATCTTGTTAGTAGATTGATCGAAAAATATTAACACCATATTTAAGTGTTCCCAAAAAAAGTAGCTTGATTTCATGTATTTTGAGAGTATGACATAGATAATCAAAAGAATGAATGGATTCAAAGAGCACACATTCTTGCAAATAAGGTAATAGAATTTGGAAAAAAATATCTTGTAATTCAAATTCAACAAATACATTGTTCATTTTAGAAAGATTATTCTTGTAGTGCAAAACATAGTAACTAAGATTCTCATTAGAGCCTTGCCTCATTTTGGTCATTTGTACATATGATATTTTCATTACAATATTCATAGAAAAGTGAGACAAAAACATATTTTCTAAAGGAGTAAAAGATGTAACAGGGTGCAAATGCAAGTCATAAAACCATTGCAAAACATACTCTTATAAGCTCCTTAGAAATAACTTGGTTAATTGTGTGTCATCACAAACATAATCCAAGCATGAAACATTAAATGATTGAAGATGATCTTGGAGATATCCATGGCCATCAAATAGAGAAGACTTAAGCAAGTAAAAATTGGAAGGAAGTGGATAAGAAGAAACCTCAGGTGTAAGAGGACTATGAAGAAGAAGCGAAGAATCAAGCGACGGAGAAGAAGAGGAAGAGGCATGTTACAATTGAAAATTTTGAGGTTATAAATCATGATAGAAAAAATCTAAGGCATGGGTGCATGAAAAAGTGATAGGTTGGATATGAGAAATGATGGAGGGGTAAAAGTGAGTGGTGGGTGTGGAAATAGGAATATAAATGGTGGATATACCCGTAATGGTAAGCGAGGAAAAAGGAGGAGTAGAAGAGGTGATAGTAGTAGAGAGATACATGGTATAAACCATACTAACATGACCAAAATTATCATGGGCACACTAAGATGCTAATAAAGCATCAAGGACATTTGGTACATGGGTAGGATTATCATGTAACGTAGAATGGAAAGTGTTGAGATCATTGAGTTGTGCTTGATCTAAATTAGTTTGTTCATCATAATATTATTCACTATCAAAAGTTTCTATGTCATAGAGGGGGGTTTGACGGGAATTGAAGAGAGGGTTATCATGTGTGGTTTGGAATGATTATGGGTCTGCGAGAGGATCTCGATATGTTGTAGGAGACCAAAGTGGCCACTATGGGTGATGGGAATGAAAGATAGATCTGATAATGAGCATGTAAACGTCAGGTTCACAAAATGATTTAACAAATTTAAATATTTATCAGAGGATTGAGATCAAATAGATATAATAGTAATAAGTAAGATCTATCATGCAAGAGACAAACAAGTGTAAGCAATAGTGAGATAAGAGTGACTTAGCTTGTATTCAGAAATTTGATCTAGAAACTAAGTAGAACATGTTGGATCTAAACTGAGTAAGCTTTGACTATAAAAATAGAATATAAAACTCCTTTAGATAGAACTACCTAGATAAAGACATGATGGTTTGGGTGCTAGTGTCCTGGTAAATGCTCTACTTCTGATCTTTTTCAGGTTTGATAAATTCTCCTTCCTTTCTCTATTTATCACATCCAATTCATTATAGGGTTCCTGTGTAATACCTGAACCTGCAAAACAAACCCTAACTACCTACACAAGGCTCAAGAAAATATTAGATGAAACAAATAATGCGTATGGTTGAGTCAAGATGACTTCGGAAGTCAACCAAATGTGATTGTCACTAAGTGTTGCACTACATTTTAGACTCTATGTATTTCTAGTGTGTGTGTGTGTGTGTGTGTGTGTGAGTGAGTGAGTGAGAGAGAGTGAGAGAGAGAGAGAGAGAGAGAGAGAGAGAGAGATTAAATCATGTCCCTTGAAACTAGGTTTCCCTTGTGTTAGTTATGTTAGTCACACCAAGATTGGGGCTATAAATATCCCTTCCTATGCAATGAATAATGTAGCCCAAAGGTATTCCTTGAATATTGCTCTTTGCCTAAGTAGTAGATAGGAAGTAATAGCTCAAATTTCTCAATCCCCAATAATAGTGAGTAATTCATGTATATATATGACTCCCTTGTTTGAATTTTTTTATTAACAACCAAAAAGGTCAACCCAAAGTGATAAGAAAGGTGTTAGAATAGATAAAAAGTAATGTGGCATTTCAAATTTGAGAAAATGAGGGAAAACAACAATAGTTCCCAAATGGGACAATAGTGTCTGGGCGCTCCTATCCCTAATGGGTGGTACTATCTATGATGCTCGAATGATATAATGAAAAATATAGATTTGGGTCACATGTTGTCCAAAAACTGGTCATTCCAGAAAAGTAAATAATAAATGTATGAATATAATAAAGTAATGTAAAAGCAAAACAAGTGTTGTTAATGCCTAGTTTTATTACTTAGGAATCATGCATATAATTACATACTTATTGGCATGATGTAAATAATAAGTGTGAGATATTGTGTCTACAAAAATTAAGGCATATCTTGGTTTGTTAAAGGAGGCTCATATATAGTATTGACTTGGGATCCACTCACAAAATTACCATTTAAGGAATAAGCATATGTATTTTGTAAATATATATCAATTTCATTATTTGCAATATAAAGTAGAGTTGTAGTGACATTAGATATTTTTTGACTCCATCATATTTTTAAGGCTTACTCTAAATTTTGTCAAAGGAATTTGAATTGAAAACACGTTCTTGAGTAAAATTAATACTCTTACCAGTCGTAGTCGCATATTTGGATAATTTAGGTAGTATAAAATGAAAGCATGAAAAGTATAATTCATGTAAACACACTAAGGTTTGAAGAAATTTTATAAAAGAGTAACCTAGAGCTTGGGGTGAAGTGAATCAATCACAATAAAATATAATTTATTTTAGATCTAACATACTATGATCAATATCTAATCCATGGAGGGGTATAAGATCTCTTGAATTCACCAAAATGAATTATAGATAAATGGATTACATATAAATTGTGACACAATACCCATTTACATTTAATTGGGGTAGATAAACAAGTGCAAATATATAAATTAATCCTAATTAGAACATTTATAGGGTTTATGAAAGGTTTCTAAATCTATTTTGAAGTTTGCAAGCTTTGACGACTATTATCAAAATGTGATAGTGGAAAATGCACCCAAAAGTGATAGATACCTCACCCAAAAAAATGACTACCAATAATATAGATTTGTTTCCCATAAATCTGCATTATTGCATCTATTTTATAGCGAGTATAAAACCATTCCACCCCCTTGAATCCTTTTTGTCCTATAAGCATCCCACTTGAGATTTTTGTTGAAATAAAGACCAATGTACTAGTATTCTTCTACTACCTCCAATTGATTTCCTTAAAAAGTAAGTTAATTTTCTTCTTTTTTATGTGATGAAATATCATGACTTTGGTTTTTTTAGTATTCACTTATGTCCCGACCTCTTGAAAAAATATTTCTAGGTCCTTCAATTGTTCTCTCAAACTATGTGTTGTTTTTTCATTTAGAATTAAATCATTTGTGCATAATAACAACTTTATAACATGGCTAACTAGCTAAAATCCCCTTTAGAACCTTATTCATCCACTCCTATAGTTTATCTTTTAATAGTCCAGACAATGTAGGGGATAACATAAAACCTTTATTGACACCAAAATCTCTTTTAAAATATTATGACATTCCTTTATCAATTTTGATTTTGGCTTCGAATTGATCATAAATCTTATGTACAACCGCTCTATACTCATCTAAAAACTCCAAGCTCCTTTTTCGTGCTTCAAAATTTGCTTTAAGGAACCATGTCAAATACCTTTTTGAAGTTAAAAAGTGGTAAAAAATTCTTCACCTTGAGTATCCCAAACATTTTAAATCGTGTTCCTAAGGGTAATGCGACAATTGATTTTGGGGTGGTTCGGCTTGAAAATTGCCTTCCTTTTTTCTCTTTTCCCCTCTTTTTTTGTGCAATTGCTAATTTTATGGTATATCATGTTCCCAAATAGTTTTCCAAGAAGTGGATTAATCATGATATTGTGGTATTTTGAAGGACTATTAACATCCCCGTTTTAATATAAAGGAATAACCACACTAGTCATTCAATATACTTTGAATCCTTCCTAAATTACACTATTGAATATGTTTTTGAAGTGTGGTGTGAGAGATTCCAAACCCTAGTTTTTGATATTTAACTTTTGGCTCCTCTATGTCTTGTACCTTATCTCTTGCTAGCCTCTTTATAGTTTGTTGAATGTCCTTTACGGAGAAGAGCTCAATAGTTGTGTTGATTATGGGGGAGGAAGGGGGTGTATTTATCCCAATCTCATTCATAAAGTAGTTTTGCATACTCTAACCATTGATTCTTTGTGATATTATTGTCTATTTATTTTTTGTTTTGTTGTGGTTATTTCAAAAATCTTTTAGAGTTGTGTTTCTCAAGATAAATAAGTTTTTCCCTTATACTGCTCATATAGCTTTCTTTTTTATACCATATTAATTTCTCATAGGCCTTTACATTTTATTTTTCCATCTCATATTCCCTCAAATTTCTATTTATTGCCTTGTATTTTTGTCATGTCCCCTTTTCAAATAAAGTTTAATAGATTAATAATTTTACTTAAGTGTAAAGGTAACATTGATTAAAAGTACTTATGTTTTATTATTAATCTTAAAAGGAGACTTTCTATATTAAATAACTCAACGCTTAAATAGAAATTAAAAATCACTTTATTAATTAAAGTGAAATTCCCCCATTTGGAGCGCCCTACTTTGGAGATTATGACAGGATAAGGATATAGGAGGATGAAGGGGTTCATTTGTGGGGATGTAATATACATCTATCATTTGTTTTTTATGAGTTGAGCACTTTTGCTTCTACTTTTAGTGATTGAGGATGGAAAACCTCCATTGTAACAAGGTTAGAGGATGAAAACCCTACGAATCTGCAGATTTGAGGATGAAAACCATCCAAATCTTTAGAGGTGACTTCATTACAGGGGTTACATTTGTTCTTCAATAAAGGATCTTTAATTTTAGACCCGATTTATCAGTTAGGGCACATTTTAGGGAAATTTCAAAGATTTGATAGCTAGGGCACAACTTCAAGGTAGTTTTATGAATTTTCATATCTAGGGCAGCCACCAATTACTTGGGACTTAATTTGGTGGGTTTTTGGTGAATTTTAGAGCTCCCCTAGGGCTAGGCGAACACCTTGAGGAGCTAGATTACCCCCTTTCAAATCCATTACAACTACAATTCGAGGTGCATTGGGTGCTATGGTTTGCACCAAGCCATGATTTGCTTCATGGCATCATATGTAACCACCTGAACATTCATTTTCTATATTTATTCCCATATGGTCAGTTGTACATGTTTCTTATTTCCAGTTGGAAAAATAAAATAAAATAATTTCCAAAAATGTTGTTTGTTGGTTCATTGTACTTGGGTTAAGTGAAATATCCATTTCAAGGTATTTATGATGGTGTTTTCTATTTTTACAAATTAATATATTGTGGTTTTGAATTAATAATAGTTTTCATTGTTTTATCATAAGGGTTTCAAGGAAAAACCAAAATTTTATAACTATGTCCCATAAGGGATATTATAGTGGTGTCAGAGAAATCTCCTTGCCAGCTATGTGGATTGAGTTGTTTGCAGGTTCTTCTACAGTTAAGGTAGTGACAAAGAGCTTTAGTTTACTGGGAAGAGAGAAGAAAAGGTTCAAAGAAAAAAATAAGACTTGAAGAACTAGGGCACAATAATATGGATGATCCAAATGCAAATCGTGTTGGATTCGTGAGATTTTTCCAAAATCAAGATCACATGACAAATATGATGACTGAGAAGGTTTACAACATGCAATGAATGAATACATCAAGAAATCACTATGGTGAGGGGAGTACTTCATGGACCAAAAATAACCCTCCTCTTACATGGAGAATGGTTGTTGGATATACAATTAGACATTTTTAACCTAACTTCCTTCGTAGAGAAGAAGTGATTCTTGAGGTGGAGGTGCAACATTCATTGATGGATGATATTGCTACTAGTTATGCAAAGTACACGAATCTTCCACCATAAACCAAGGGAGAAATGTCCCTCACTAACTTCATGTAGTTAAAAAGGAACAAAGATGGACCTAGAGTTTATCTTAGACCTCAGAATAATCAGAGGGACCTTCAACAAGTATTGGGAAAGTTAAAACTTTTTACATTTGATGGATCTACCAAGAGCACAACTTAAGATTAAATTAAAAAGGTGGATAGATATCTTTCTCTCCAGATTATAATGGAAGATGAAGCCATCAAGTTTTTAGCCTTACATCTTGAGGGCACGACACATGAGTGGTGGTACCATGGATTGGTCACACAAGGACACAACCTCGTTAACCATATGTTGAGTTATTCAGGAGGTTGATTGAGAGGTTTGATAGGGATTATCTGGAGATCCATTTTAGGGAGTTGATGAAACTGAAATAAAATACTTATATGGATTATTATGTGGTAGAATATCAGATAGTTTTAGTAATGGTACCAGATGTATCCAAAAGGAGGCTTGTGGTGTTCTTTTTTGAAGGGTTGGCTAATCCACTCAAGGGTTTGGTCAAGGAATTCAACCCATTTTCTCTCCAAAATATCCATCAAAAAGGTTTTTGATTTAAAAACAACACCTTTGGGGTAACTAAGGAAAACACCCTCCAAGCAGTCAAGAACATCATCTTTGGGGCAGCCAGGAACAACACTAATTGAACAACTAAGGAAAAAGGGAGAAGAGACCAAAAATGAATTAAGGAGAAATAACCTATGTTTTTCATGTAAGGAACCATGAAGTCCATGTCATTGTTGTCTTGGCAAAGGACATATCCACTATTGATGTGCTAAAATTAGCAAGAACTTGACAAGGTCATAACTTGTGCTCCGGGTGTCCGATTGGGTCCATTTTTTTTAAACCACTTGTTTTGATGAGACGAATGCAGTGGTTAACCCATCTTACCGGTTAGAGCACTTTTTGACACATATTCGGGCCCGAATTCCACCATCTGAGGGATGAAAATTAGGATTTAATTTGTAATTCATTTTTTCCCTATTTTAAGCCATTAGTTAATGTTAGTCTCTTAGATGTATTGTGAGTTGGAAAGTTGGCAATTCCTCTAATTTAGGCATGTAGAAGATGCGTGGAAATTTCTATGCTTGTATGAATAAGCATGTAAACTTCCTAAGAATATCATGTTCTAATAAACTTCTAAAAATATTAATTTCCTCCACCTAGAGTAGATTTAATCAAAGTTAGTTAGATTTTGCTTGGCAACTCGAGTTGGGAGTTATTTTCCTATTCAAGAAACATTGTAATTCATGATTATATAATGTAGAAGGAGGTCTATTTTCTTTTGGAGTTCAAATTATTTGCAGTATATTGAGTGTGTTAAGATTTTGGGTACATTATATGGTATCAGAGCAAGTACGAATCTTGGAAAAAAAGGGAGGAAGAGGAAGAGGAGGCAGTATTGCTCATATGAATAAAAACATACAGGATCTGTAGAGGTAATTTGTTGCACTTGCTGCAATGATAGCCCAAAGAGGAAATCAAGGTGGAGATGACACTAATGAAGAATAAGTTTGTGAATAAGAGGAGACGCAAGCGCCACCCTTAGCTTTTGAAGAATGGATGCTTCGAGCATTAGAAGGAAATAATGACGGGATAAGAGTTTATGTTTCAAAGTATGGAGATAGTCTAAAACTAGAGGAGCTGATAGATTGGTTAACTAGTATGGGAATTTGTAAAAAGAAAAGAAGGTAAAATTTGCATGCACGAAATTAAAAGGTCATGATATGTTATGGTGGGATCACCTACAAAAAGAGTGGTCAAGAAAGGGGAAAGAAAGGATTATGACCTGGAGTAAGATGGAGAAGAAGATAAAAGACAAATTTCTCCCTGTGGATTATGCACAAACCCTTTTCAAGAGGTTTCAGAATCACAGACAAAACTTACAAACCGTGCAAGAATACACAGACGAGTTCTAAAAGTTGTCCATTTGTGTAGAACATGAAGAAACTGGGGAACTAATGACTGCAAGGTATGTAAATGGATTAAAATTTTCTATTCAAGATGAAATAATCATGCACATGATTAAGAGCATGGAATATTCCTACCATCTTGCCTTAAAATCCGAAGAAAAACAATGTCATCAAAGTTTTAGGAGATCACCTAGGATGAATAGGGGAGCCTCATCCTCCTTTCCAGGATGAGCTAGTTTCAGTCAAGGTAGAGGAGAACCACCTCATGGAGTGGAAAATCAAGAAGATACAATACAAGATTCCCCAAATCAGAAAAGAGGTAGAGGATTTCCTAAGGGCATAGGATATGCTAGCGGTAGAGGATGGGAGGCTCCATGAAAACCATTTGTTTATTACATATGTGGTGAAGAGGGGCATATGGCTTTTGAATTCCCGCATTATTATACACATGAAAAGAGACAAGTAGACTCTGCAAGGGTAAATATTGTTGAATCTAAACAAGAAGAAGACGAACATGACCTAGAAATTCCACCAGATGTGGGAGAAAATTTGATGATCAAAAGGATGATGATTTCTCCAAGAAAGGATGTTAAGGGGGATGCATGGCTGCGTACAAATATCTCTAGAACAAGATGCACTTAAGGAGGAAAGGTATGTAATGTTATTATTGAAGGTGGTAGTTGTGAGAACATGGTTTCAAATGAGATGGTTGAGAAACTAGGTCTGCATTGTGAGAAGAATCCTAACCCTTACCGTATTACATGGTTTAAGAAGGGTAATGAAATTACTGTTGATAATAAATGTTTAATAAGTTTTTATATTGGGAAAATTTATAAGGATGAGATTTTGTGTGATGTTATTCCTATGGATGCATGTAATATGCTGTTAGGAAGACCATGGCAATTTGATAGGAAATTTATTCATAACAAGGGAAAGAATACTTATATTTTCTGGAAGGATGGCACAAAAATAGTTTTTCTACCTCTTAAGGACGTGGGGAAGGCTGAAAATATGCTTTCTGTGAAAGAATTTGTGAAGGAGGCAAAGGAAACCAGGTTTTATTATGCACTGGTCATAAATAAGGATGAACCTGTAAGTGCATGAATACCAAGAGAAGCAAAAAAATTAATATACGAATTTTCTGATGTTATTCCTCATGAGCTACCCGACAGATTCCCACCAAAAAGATATATTGAGCACCATATTGATTTGATCCCAGTTTCTTCACTCTGAAATCAAGTGGCTTATAGGATGAGCCTGACATTACATGCATAATTAAATAAATAATTGGCAGAGCTCGTTAGAAAGGGGGTAGTAAGGGAGAGAATGAGTCTATGTGCGACCTCAACTTTAGTAACTCTAAAGAAGGATGGAACATGGAGAATGTGCATGGATAACAAAGCAATCAATAAAATTACAATCAGGTATAGGTTCTCAATACCTAGCCTTGATGATATGATGGATGTGCTTGTTAGATATAGGTATTTCACAAAGATTGATCTTCAAAGTGGTTACCATCAGATTCAAATTAGAGAAGGAGATGAGTGGAAAACAACATTCAAGACAGGGAATGGTTTATATGAGTAGATGGTGATGTCATTCAGGTTATCTAATGCACTTAGCACTTTTATGAGGTTGATGAACACTATGTTGCGGGAGTACAATGGTAAGTTTGTTGTGGTTTATTTTGATGATATCTTGATTTTCAGATAAAACTAAAGAAGAGAATTTGAGGCATCTGAGGGTGATATTTGAAGTGTTAAGGAAAGAGAAGCTCTATGCAAATATGAAGAAGTGTACGTTTATGCAAGAGAGTTTGGTATTTTTTTTTTTATTATTTCAGCAGATGGGGTAAAGATGGACTTCAAGAAGATAAAAACAATTATTGAATGGCCTATTCCACAGAGTATAACATAGGTAAGAAGCTTTCATGGTTTAGCAACATTTTACAGAAATTTTATTAAAAATTTCAGCAGTATTGTAGCACATGTAATAGATTGCACAAAAGGAAGGGAGTTTTTGTGGACAAAGGCAGCTGAGGATAGCTTTTAGTTCTTGAAGAAGGAGGTGACAGAGGCGCCTTTTTTGGTACTACCAGATTATGATAAAGTGTTTGAGGTTGATTGTGACACCTCACATGTGGGTAATTGTGATGTCCTAAGTCAAGGTAGAAAGCCAGTAGCTTTATTTAGTGAGAAAATGAATGAGGTAAGAAATAACTACTGTACTTATGATGTGGAATTTTATGCTATTGTACAAGCATTAAGGCATTGCAGGCATTACTTAGTGCCTAAGGAGTTTGAGTTATTTACAAACCACATAGCTCTGAAATATGTGAATACACAAAAGAAGTTGAATAATAAGCATGCAAAGTGGGTATCATTTTTGCAGGGTTATACTTTTTCTCTAAAGCATAAATCGGAAAAACATAATCAAGTTACAGATGTATTGAGTAGGTGTGTGACTCTATTTACAACTATGGAAAATGAGGTGGTTGGTTTTGAAGCAATAAAGGATTTGTATTCTTTTGATCCTAATTTCAATAATATTGTTGAAAGGTTAAGTCGTCCATTATCAAACAATGTAGGTGATGTCCTAGATGAGTACCTTTTACAGGATGACTATCTATTCAAGGGATGCCAACTAGGTATTCTAGTTGGGTCTATGAGAGATAATATTGTGAAAGAATTGTATAGTGGAGGATTAGCTAGGCATTTTGGTAAGGATAAGATGATAGCCTTAGCAGTAGAGAAATAATATTGGCCAAAGCTAAAAAGAGATGGGATAATATATGTGGAGATGTGTCAAATTTTCCAAGTCTCAAAAGGTCATGCACATAATACAGGGTTGTATATGTCGTTGCTTGTTCCTAAAGGGTCGTGGATAGATTTGAGTATGGATTTCATTTTGGGATTACCAAAAACACAATAAGGTAATGACTCAAATTTTGTGGTTGCTGATAGGTTTTATAAGATGGTTCATTTTATTGCCTACAAGAAAACTAGCGATTCGACAGGAGAAGCATATTTGTTTTTCAGAGAAGTTTTTCGTTTGCATGGTGTTCCAAAAACCATTACTTTAGATAGGGACACAAGGTTCTTAAGTCACTTCTAGAGGAATTTATGGAAGAAGTTGGGAAATAAACTACAGTTCAGTAGTTCCTATCTTCCTCAAACCGATGGGAAAATAGAGGTGGTAAATAGGAGTTTGTGAAACCTGTTAAGGTGCATAGTTAGGGAAAAGCCAAAACAATGGGACTTAGCATTACCACAAGCAAAGTTTTCTTATAATAGCTTCATAAATATATCCATAGGAAAGTCTCCATTTTTTATTGTGTGTGGGAGTAATCTGAACGGGGTGTTAGATTTGGTGCAACTCCCAGTTGATGACAGAGTCAGTGATGATGCAGAATCATTTTCCGAACATATACAACAATCGCATGAAGAATTTGCTAAACAGTAATTTGAGAACTATGATGAAATAACAAATGTGCACAGATGAAGAAAGGTATTTACATTGGTTGAGTTGGTTATGGTATACCTATGGAAGGAAAGGTTTCTAAAAGGAACCTATAACAAGCTGAAGTACAAAAAGATTGGTCCCTGCAAAATCGTGTAAAAAATGATAATTCTTATGAGGTAGAATTGCCAGGGAATTTTGATATTTCTCTAGTGTTCAATGTTTCAGACATATATTATTTTCATGGAAATGGTGGAGAAGGGGATGTTATTGATGAAGTAGTAGATTAGAGGCAACATGTTCTAGTGAAGAAGAAAGAAGAAGTGGATCAGATTCTAGATAAGAAAACAGTGCACACACAACATGGGAAATACAACAAATATTTGGTACATTGGAAAGGATTGGAAAAAGAAGACAATACATGGGTCACAGATTGGGAGATTAAGAAGATAGATGTAGATCAATGACATAAATTTGAAGAAGACAACTTGCAGGATTTTCGTTTTTTCAAGCATGGGAGAATGATGCGCTAAAATTAGCAGGAACTTTACAAGGTCATAACT
The DNA here is from genome assembly GCA_019776745.2 of Taxus chinensis. Classification (NCBI taxonomy): domain Eukaryota; kingdom Viridiplantae; phylum Streptophyta; class Pinopsida; order Cupressales; family Taxaceae; genus Taxus; species Taxus chinensis. The sequence continues at coordinate 348,167,411 of CM034146.1, read as the reverse complement.
TGTGCTCCAGGCGTCCGATTGGGTCCGTTTTTTTAAACCACCTATTTAGACAAGAAAAATGCATTGGTCAACCTAATTAGCCAGTTAGAGCATGTTTTGGCACATTTTCGGGCCTGAATTCCATCATCTGAGGGCCAAAAATTAGGATTTAATTTGTAATTCAGTTTTTCCTATTTTAGGACATTAGTTAATGTTAGTCTCTTAGATGCATTATGTGTTGGAAATTTGGCAATTCCCCTAATATCGGCATGTAGAAGATGCATGGAAATTTTTGTGCCCGTACAAATAAGCATGTGAACTTACTAAGAATAGCAGGTTCTAGTAAATTGCTAAAAATAATAATTTTCACCACCTAGAGAAGATTTAGTCAAATTTAGTTAGATTTTTCTTGGAAACTTGATTTGGGGGTTGTTTTCCAATTTAGGAAACATTGTAATTCATGATTCAATAATAAAGAAGGAGATCTATTTTCTTTTGGATTTCAAATTATTTGCAGTATATTGAGTGTGTTCATATTTTGGCTACATTAACTATATAGAGGTAATATCAAATGAAGATTTAGAAGAAGATCCAAATGTTTTAGGAAACACTCTTGTTACACTTATGGGCACACCACGATATCAATATTTTAAGGTTAATGAAGTCCTTGTTAGGAAAAACATTATAGTGTTGATTAAATGTGGGGTGACCCACAACTTCATAAATGAAGGATTTGTGAATAGGAGAGGGTTAGAGACACAAGATGTAATAGGTTTCAACATCATTGTAGTTGATGGTTTTACCATGCCTTTCCAGAAAAAGGTTGAACAACTTAGCTTCACATTAGATGACCATCATGTGAGTGATGAATTTTATGTTGTTAGTTTGAAAGATACTAACATGGTTTTAAGAGTGTAATGGTTGCATTATTTATGAGAATTCGTCCAAAAATTTCATAGTATGGAGCTGAAGTTTAAATTTGATGGGAAAAAGGTAGTACTCCACGCGATCACTAAAAAATTTTCAACATCAATTTCAGTAAGTATAATGAAGTGTATCACAGATGTTAGCAATCTTTCTACATCATATTTGATACATGATTAAACTACTTTGGATTCTCTTGTTGAGGTTTTTTAAAGAGCTTTGCATGGTGCATTGTTTCCTAATCATATCATAGAGGTTCAAAAGAATCCAAAAACTTCAAGGGTTGGGAATTACAAATTCCCAAGATGGATTTGGAATATTGGTACTTGCAAGGAGGTTCGTAATTGACAGATAAGAATTCGAATAACATTGTTTAAGGACAAACAATTTTTAGGAAGGGTGAACTGTCATGTCTCCTTTCAAATAAAGTTTAGAAGGTTAATAATTTACCTTAAATGCAAAAGTAATGTTAATTAAAAGCACTTATGTTTTATTATTAAACTAAAAGTGGGACTTTCTATTTTAAGTATCTCAATCCTTAAATAGAAATGAAAAATCACTTTATGAATTAAACTGAAATTCCCCCATTTGGAGCACCCCACTTTGGAGATTGTGACATGAAAAGTATAGAGGATGAAGGGGTTCATTTGTGGGGATGTAATGTACATCTATCATTTGGTTTTTACGCGTTGAGCACTCTTGCTTCTACTTTTAGCTATTAAGGATGGAAACTCTCCATTTCAATAAGGTTAGAGGATGAAAACCCTCCTAAACTATAGATTTGAGGATGAAAACCCTCCAAATATTTAGAGGCAACTCCATTAAAAGGTTTACATTTGTGCTTCAATCAAGAATCTTCATTTTCAGAACTGATTTATCAGCGAGGGAACACTTTGGGGTATTTTTCAAAGATTTGACAATTAGGGCACACCTTCAAGATAATTTTCTAAATTTATATAACTAGGGAATCCGACAATCAGTTGGGCCTTCATTTGGGTGGGTTGTTGGAGAATATTGGAGTTCTCCTACAACTAGGTGAACACCTTGAGGAGTTGGATGACCCCCTTTGGAAGTCATTATAATTTTAATATGAGGTGTAGTGGGTGTTAGGGTTTGTACTAAGCCATGATCTGCCCTAGGGCATCATTTGTAACCACCTAGGGCCATTCATTTGCTATATTTCTACCCAAATGGTTAGATGTACTTGTTACTTATTTTTAGTTGGAAAATTAAAATAAAATAAATTCCAAAATTGTTGTTTATTAGTTCATTGGACTTGGGTTAACTGAAATATCCACTTCCAAATATTTATCATGGTATTTTCTATTTTTACAAATTGATATATTGTGGTTGCGAATTAAAAATAGTTTTCAGCATTTTTTCATAAGGGTTTCAAGGAAAAACCATAATTTTATAGATCTCTCCTATAAGGGATATTACAATTTTGCATCATAACATGAATTTTCTTGAATGTTATTTTTATTTCTTCTCCTAGGTCTATATCTTTCGCGTGCACGTAGGGATTTGTGAGTTATAAATATCAACATATAAATATTTTTCTCTAACCTAGTTATATGTGACATACTTTTTTTGTCATCATGAATGTATTTTTAAGGATTGATTTAGATATTATATGTTCTCATGAGTCAGAAGGATAAGACCTAGAACAGGCGTATTTTTTCTATTGTGGAGGACTTATTTTCCTCATTAACTATTGTTTATCATGTCAATCTTCACATAAATTCGATTATTATTGGATTTCATCTCTATAAGGTAGTTCCCAACTTTTATCTCTGTCAATCGCAACATAAAAGTTCCAGAAACAAATAATATTCTACGACACTTTGTCCATTATACATTTTATGAATGATTATTACTAAAAATGCATGAGAAAATAATGTCATTATGTTAATGAAATGAAATTATTTTAATTAGGTCCACAAGAACAAATGGACTGTGGGACCTGGATTGCACTGGGTGTCATAACCCCTCAAAGATTCATGGGGTACGTTGTCTCTTTAAGAAATTTTCTCACTCCTTATGGTAGTCATCTTGAGATGACTTAAACACATTAGTAAAAATCCAAATATTAATAATTAGAATAGTTGTTTAGCGGCCAATACCTTCCTCTACATTATAAATGTAGGATTACAATAGGTGAAGTTGCAATAAATGAGAATATGCTTCTTTTAGATTTATCATAAAACTTGTCAAAAAATTAATTATTGGCCTAAATATTTTTTTGTTTGCCTCAAGTTTTCACCTGTTAGAAACTACACAATAATATGAGAAATAATCACCGAATACTATATAAAAGTCTTCTAGGATAGATTTACATAGATGAAGAATACATTTTATAGTGTTTGATCTCCTACAAAGGTGGATTCAAACTTCATCTTAAATCCCTCATATCTCTTTCCATGAATCTCTCAAGCTTATCCCTAGGATCACTCACACTCCAAAATAGCTACGTGAGTTGTTCGAACAACTCACCCAAATACTAATACTAACTATTACAACTATATTATTAATATGAGTTCCATAAACTCATTATTAATAATATTACATTATTCACTCCCCTATTGTTAACATTATTAATTCCCAATATACACTCCCCTAATGTCGACATGGTACAACATAATTCTTTTTTCAGCAACGTGATGCACGGGCTTGCGTCATAATCTGGATCAAAGAAAGGAATGTAAACTACCAGTTGGTTAATTGTCTTGTTACACATGACCACAACTATGCAAAGGAACACATCCCACATTTACTCCATGAAAAGAATGCACTTGGCATTCCACAAGTGGATCATCTTCATAAAGAAGGAAGGCAGTCAAAGAATGGCTACATCAGTAAAATTTTATCTATCTTTTTACATTTATGGTTTTCTGGATCTACCACCAACCCTTTCCAAATCTATGAGTGTTACAATAAACTTAGAGACATACTCTACATAGTTTTCTTCTAGGAGGTTACATATAGGAATTTCTCACACATTACAATTGAACAGGAATGTGACATTTGTTCTTATTTGTAGAAAATAAACACACAACTGAAATAAAATGCCACAACACCATTGTGTGGCCTCGTCGCTTGCGGTTGGTGAGAGGTCGTTGATTGACCTCCTTCCTCCATTGCCTCCGTCCTCCATGTTATGTTGCTTTAATTACTTGGCAATTTTTAAATTGAATCTGAATTTATATTAAGGGATGTCGGTTACCACAGAAAATGCATCCGTAAGGAATTTTTTTTTTGTTTTAGAATTTTTGACAATGACGAGATAATAAAAATCTACAATACACAAAAATAAACAATTGACTAAATACGACTTTATAACATTTACATTGACACAAATAAAATTAACAAAAATAATAGTTTAAGAAAACTAAAAATGAAATAAAAAATATAATTATAACTTTTATTTTTAACCTAATAATAATAACAAAACAAAAAAAGATAACAGATAACACTATACACTTTAAACACAAAATAAATTTAATAAATATTACTTTCAAAATAATACTCAAACTAAAAAATAATAATTGACTTAAAAACATAAAGAGATATATAAAAACTAAATGACTATTTTTTTCAAGAAAACAAAGACTTAACTCCACACGTAATCATTTAAATATGACATTAAAAAACACATGGTTTTACACTATTTGTCTTATTTGGACTATGAATCTATTAAAAAAATTAAAATCTTATACTGACACGACTTTTAACTGGAAAATATTTTGAAATTATTTAACATAAAATCACTTTTATAAATTCCAATGACTAAATAATGAGTGTAAAATTTGATTTCATAATGACCATAACCTAAAAAGATACAAATTAAAGTACATAAAACAATCAAAATCTAATAATAGGACAAATATTAAACAAGAGTAGTAATACTGCTAAGTACTGCCCCAGTTGTATTGAGAGATATGTAAGAAACAAAGGAAGATGGAAGATGGAAGATGTAAAAAAAGTAAAAGTCCTAGTCTTTTAAAAGCATGCTTTTGGATGTTATACTTTAAAGTCCAAGTCCTTTTATTTGTTCATTAACTATATATTAAAAATATAAAAAAGAAACCAAGAAAATAAATGCTATCATAAATGTTATGACACCATAAATGCTATTGATATCATGTTTTTCTTGAAATTGCGGAAGGCTGCAATAACATGTTAATTTTTAGGCCAATCTTATTGAAGATAAATACATTTTTACAATTATTTTGTTAAAAAGTGTGCAGCTTTAGTGATATTTATTAATGTAAGAATTGTATATTTGTTTAATGAAAATAATAAGACTGTCTGATTGGTTAATAAGTACAAAAATAACAACTAGTTAAACAGATATGAGGTCTATAGTAGAATCTTCCTTTGGCAGTACTAATAACAAAACTATAAACTCAAAACTAGACCGTATGTCATACTTTTATGACATAATAATTTCTATAGATCAACTATATGTGACTTAAAAAGAACAACTATAAAATAACTATTCGAAGCATAAAGAAAATGACTTTGACCTTTATTAGTGATATGACTCATGTGGAGATTGAACGGAAAATAGAGAGGATCAGAGACCAACAATGGTTGAGTTGTAAGGAAGTGAGCTCTAAATAATCAGAGTTGGCATGTATTGTTCTCAAACCAATGAATATAGATGACACTAAATTAATCTCCTGAAACACAAAAAAATTGACAAATCTAAGGCGCAATGAACTTATAGCTTGCTGTTGGGAGAACCAATGCAAAGAAGATAATGCCAAAACCATTGGGAAATAAAGAATCCACCTCGCATACCAATGAAATGTTAAGGTCATTAGGAGATGAGATAACAATAGCACATAGATCGTCAAATCTTTGCCTTCATGTGCCAAAGTCATTTACATGATTTTGTATGCTTCTTGAAGAACGAGAGCTCGAAATAATTTTGCGTAGACTCCTCAAATGTGACAGTAATTATAGAATGACCTAGTGATAGACCAAAAGGTGCATATGCTATATACAACTGGAAAATTGCTCGTCTACTGCGGATAGATCAAAAACGTCATTAAATTGCACTTTTATTGGTTTACTTAGATCTTCAAGTTGTTGATCACATAATGAAAGTAAATGTCCTTGCACTTTAGAGCTCTGGATCCGATCCGAGGGAGATTCAACGTAGATTTCCTCATAGCTTGAGAGAAAATTTATCCATCTTCCTCATGGCTGGAGCGAACTTGAAATGTATACAAAAGTGTGAAAACTTGTAGATTTGCATCCTTATAACAGCTTCACGTCCTTCTCTATTCGTCTTTGATAGGAAGATCAGAAACTGGTCTGATACCACTATTAGAAGCTGCACAATAATATGAAAAATAATCACCTAATACTATATAAAATTCATTTGGGATAGATTTACATAGATGGAGAATACATTTTATAGTGTTTGATCTCCTACAAAGGTGGAGTCAAACTTCATCGTCAATCCCTCATATCTCTCTCCTTGAATCTCTCAAGCTTATCCCTAGGATCACTCACACTCCAAAATAGCTACGTGAGTTGTTCTCACAACTCACCCAAATACTAATACTAACTATTACAACTATATTATTAATATGAGTTTTTATTACAAATAAAAAAATAAAACTATGAAAAATATAAATGTTCTATTGAAAGTTCCAATGTTATTAAAATGCTTGATTTATGAACAAAAATTATTGGAATTGAAGCACTCGATAACATTAATTGGTGGAATGATGCAGATGCAAGGGCATAACAATTTGTGGAGTGAGAAAAGGAGTGAGCTTAATATTTCAAGAGGAGTTTTTGTGATGCAAAAAGAAAACATTTTTTAAAAAATGTTTGGATTCTATTTCTCACTAATGAATATGGTTATACAGGTGTTTCCATGAATTTGATTGGCCCCCAAATTTCCCCCTCTTCTAGTTTCTAGTCTTCCAAGCTTGGTTCGATTAATGAATGTTCCAAAATCGAGGGTTCTAGAATTGATTTTCCATGGCAACCCAATACCTACAAGCTCGAATGTAGTTATGTGGTGACAATAATTGTTATACCCAAGCGAAAATGTTAACACATATTTTTTAATTATGAATTTAGACTTTTAAATAAATAAAATATTAGTGTTATAACGCCTCTAGTATATCAAAACAATACCGACCGACCAATAAATAAATAGTCAAATGATTTTTATTTCATTTTTTCATATTAGAAAATTATTTTAAATGATTTTTGTTTCATATTAGAAAATTAATTAAATAAAATATAAACATCAGAAAGTTTAACATTAAGCAAAAATTTATCGCTTATGATTCGTGGGCTGAAAGAAACTATTTACGTTGGTTGAAAGATATAGTATGAACATGTCGGAAGTAGGAACTAATAACAATCTAACACTATGACTATATAAAATAGTTCTTAATTTTGTTCCTTTATTCAAAAATACATTTGAACTAATTTTAAAACAATCACAATAGTACTATTGTGTACTAGCAATGTTTCATCTTCCATTTTTTTTTCTAATTTGGATCCCTCTTCTTGCCCCCACACTCAACTCCCCTCCAAGCTGAATGTATCCCACCTTTTTTCTCCACATTATATTCCACAAATTTATATTGTTTGGAAGTTAACCTTGACCTACATCATCGGTAGGTTCCTTTGGTGGGAAGCCATTGTGGTTAAAATCGTTAAGTTTTTCAGAGGGTATGGAAAACTTATGGCTAAAGTGAGATGAAAAAATAATTTGAAATTGTTGAGCTGATGAAATAAAGCTTAAGTATGAAAGCACAAAAGGATTGGGCACGTAGACAAAAGGCGTGAGGAAGTATAGAAAAACAGGGGGCACCCAGAACAGTTTAAAATCAAGACTTAGTTGTTTTACAGATTGGGGCTAATTTTGGAAATGGAGTGAAGAGCACGTCTCCTAGGAGAATTGAAGAATAAGCGTCATGCATAGCTTTGAGGCTATTAATAGGTTTAAACAACAATTATTCTAGAAGATAATATATTATTAATGAGATTGCATGCTTTTGTATTCTCATGTAAGGGCACGTGGCTATTATTAACATGTAGCCTATTTTTGAAAGGTGCATGGGCGGTGAAGGGAAATTCCCCACCCCTATAAATATGTATTGATTTACACAGTTTAGACAGACCGATATTATTGTAGGGTTATGCTGCGAATTTATAATTATGCATGAAGCTTCTATGTTTTGTAGTATTTAATATAATGGGACTTATTGGCTGGATTTTGGTGTTGGATGTAATTGAGCATGGATCTTGCATGGTAAATCTTATTATAGTAATTTTTAAAGTATTTTGTACATGGTTAAGAACTGGATCCATTTTATGTATCGTGGTTTATTTAAATATCTCGTATGGATCTAAAATATACATTCAATCATACTAACATCTTGAACAAGATTCACTAAAGAGGGACCTCGTACCCTTGCATGCTTCGGGTGAGCACTCAGTTCGGGCTGAGTGATGTGTTAGTGTGCCTTGGGCTGATGGTGGTAAAATCTAGGCTACAAAACTCAAAGACAATCTTGCTCAATTACATATGGACCTTGAGGACCACCCTTATGACACTTTATTGCAAACTATTGTCACCAAAATTGAATTTAATCTCAAAAATTTTAATTTTATAAGGGGTAAGGATCCAATATCTATGCTCATGTACTTTGGATTCATAACATCTGGAAGTAGCACAACTTCGCAGATGGTGGGAGTTCAATTTAGCATGACCGTTGGAACACAAGGCAGTGCATCCTCTAGTCTATTTCCTACTTCAGGGGGAGGATACAGAGGGTCATGTGGCTTAGGATCTATCTGATCTAGTGGATTTGGAGGTGGAGGAAACACATGAGGAAATACAGGTTCTAGAACTGGTGGGCATGGTCAGCAGCAACCCCAAAATATTTATATTGAGATGTCTCTTCATCTTCAAGAATATAGAGGGATATAATATGCAACTGAGAACGTGCATATGTGTGAGATACTATGGCACACGAAGGGGATTATATCTCCAGAGTGTAAGGAAAGTCAGTTTGCTTCTACACTGCAAGGGAACGTGCATAACTGGTACAAAAAGTTTGACCCAGACCAGACTTGTGTAGATTATACTACGCTACAGGATGCTTTCTTGAAAGATTTTTATATCCCTGAGTTTGATCAGAAGAGCATCAACGAGTTGAAAGACAACAAGCATGGGACAACTAAGAGTGTACGAGAGTATGATGCACATTTTAAAACCCTTCTGTCTAATTTATCTTATGATATACATCTGAGACAACATGCTCAATGGTTTGTTAGAGGACTGATCATGCCTTTTAGGAGGGCACTCTCACATAGATCTTATACATATCCATGCGAGGAACTTGAAGGAGCTCTGCGCAATGAGGTGATCGGGAGTGTAGACACAAGAGTGAGCCAAGTTTTAGAGGCCCAAATTGTAGCTATGGCTAAACAATTAGAGAAATTATCAGCTAATTTGGTGCATGAGATGCGTAGTGGAATTTGGTGCACAGATTGTGAAGTAGAGGTGCATACTAAGGATAGTTGTCCTTGGAATTCAATTTGCACCATGCTACTGGACTGTGAGATCTATCACTTGGATCATGATTCAAGTAGGTGCTAATTACTACAATGCATGATAAGGAAGAATGTGTCCTATTATTGCAAGATTTACAAGTCTACCATTCATGATACTGAAAAATTGTAGGTTGATTGATCATATCTAGGATGGCACTGATATTGGTGTGCATCAAACTAGCATTACGAATAACTCTAAGAAGAAAGGTGAGCATCATGATCATGATCAAAATGAAAGGCATTCTAAAGGAGGTTGTGGTAGAGGTCAAGGATACCGTGGAGGATTTAGAGGCCAAGGTCACGGCAGTGGAAGAAGTGATTTCCCTTGTGGAACATGTTATACATGTGGATCTCCTTATCATTACAGGTGTGAATGCCCTCAGAACATTATCTATTCTTTTTGTGGAAAGATTCACAACTATGAAGAATGCTCAGACTTGTATGATCACTTGAGTAAGAAGCATAAACAAGACAAGGGCACGGGAATGGTTAGAGTACAATGTGTTGTAGAAGATCAGTGGATGCCAAAGTTAACACCTGATCCTGAGTTGGTACTTGTGAAGATCACTACATGCGTTGAGGTTGCACACACCAGGGAAGTTCCAAAGTAGAAGCATGTTATCACAAAGGAGGAAGAATTACATGCAAAGTATCTAGACCCTATGCATCATAAGGAGGTTTATCAAGAAACCATGGAGGTAATTAGGAATTTACAAGGTGAGATACAATGTTTGAAAGAACAATCATGGAAGTTAGAAAAAAAGAAGGCAGCTGAGCTCCATCAGACAAATGTTGATGATCTAAAGGAGGTTTGCAAGATACTACGACAAGAGAACATTATTCCTTTATTGGGGAACTGGTTAAAGGGAAACACTCCGCACGTTGGGATTGAACATGAAAGGCATATTTTGCATGCTAACCACCCTCATCATATCCTGGATTATGACAAGGAGATTACTTTGAATGTTGTTGTGGATGGTTGGCTTTTGAGTAATATTCTGATTGATACATGTGCGGAAGTGAATGTACTCATGTTGGATGCATGGATTCATATGGGAAGACCACCATTACATCCATCTTGAAATGTGTTATTTATGGAAAATAGGAATAAGGAAACGCCAATTGGGGTTTTAAAAGATGTGTCTATTACTATATAGGGGCCAAGTTTACTGGAGACTTTGAAGTCTTAGCGCTTGCAGAAGCGGATAGTTTTCCAGCACTACTTGGGCGCGCTTGGTGTTATACAAACAATGTGGATTTGCACTTCAAAAAACGGTATATAAGTTTTGAGAATAGGGAGAAGCACGTGATCATCCCTTTAGCAGATAGAAAAGTTGCACCCTATGTAGAACCCTTAAGTGAATAAGATTTGAACCGAATTAATGTGTGCACCATTAGAGATCTGGAATTTCTTGAGCCATCAAAGCAAGGAGTTCTCCAGTGGGGTGATACATTGTCCATGAGCGATACAACAATTGTTTCATGTGAAAAATGGGCGCATAGAACTTATGAAATGGTGGGGTGCGAAGTGAGAAGTGCAGTTGCATGCATAAGTAGGTCGTGTTGTGTAAGGTGCTTGGGTAGCAACTAGGTACCAAGGTATACTAGTGATGAGAATTCTGAGGTATTCCTGCTTGCTATGGAAGTTTAGTGGGAATGTCAAGTGGAAAGAAGGAATATGGTAATCTATACTCTGTGTGGGACAGTAGTGCACTAATGGATGGTTCACAGGGATAATCTTTTGGAGTGGAAAGAGGTGGGGATCGCTTTATCTGCTAGATTTATAAGGAGTAATGCATCTACTCAGATTTGCACTTTTCATGGTAATGATCATGTTCAACACCACGTTCAGTAATGTGAGAGACTCTAGACAGAGGGGCAGGAAGCTCTACCACCTTCATTGTGGGTGCACAAGCTCTATTTCACCTTGCTGGGCTACACATGCACTTGGTATGTCTATGTGGAGTTAAATAGAGAGAGTGGAAATTGGTAAGAGATGACTATAGGTATGGTTCACACTTTTGAATATTTTTCCACCAAACCTTTGGTGAATGAGGCATTATAGGTAATGAAGCTCTTGACTATGGGAGATATTGCAATGGTTGAGGAACTTATTCAGGAGTTACTAGGCGATTCAAACCTAGAGGTGCGTTTTGAAGAAGAGGAAGAAACAAATGCTAAACAACTTGCGTGCACCTTCCTAGAAGAGAAAAGGGTAAGATGGTCTATATAGTTGATGATGAAGAGGTGGAGAACCTGGATATTGAGTATATAGAGGGTACGTGCAAGATCTTAGACAATGCAGATGAGAAGGCGCACACCTACCATGAGCCTATGAAGACCAAGAAAGTAAACATTGGAATGGATGTTGAACCTAAGGAGGCCATCATTGGAGATTATTGGTCTGATTCTGAGGTTGCTAAGATAATTGAGCTACTACGCGACTTCTAGGATTTGTTTCCTAGAGGCTATCATGAATTGAAAGGGGTACATGAATCTTTGGGCGAGATGAGGATCAAGCTGAAGGAAGGTGCATGCCTAGTTAGGAAGAGGCCTTACATAATGAATCCAAATCTGCACGTCAAGGTGAAAGAAGAAATTGACAAAATGTTGTTTTCTGGAATCATTGATCCCATTGAGGATTCAGAATGGGTTAGCCCTATGGTGATCAGTATAAATAAATATGTCAAAATTAAAATTTGTGTGGATTATAAGGAGTTAAATGTTGCATGTGTAATTGATCCTTTCCCCACACCATTTACTGAAGAAATCTTGGAAGGCATTGGAGGGCATGAGATCTACTCCTTTACTAATGGATTCTCTAGATATCATCAGGTGAGAATAGCTAAAGAGGATCAAGAGAAGACAACTTTCACCATTGAGCGGGGAAGTTTTGCATACATAGTTATTCCCTTTGGATTAAAGAATGTGCTTATATTATTTTCATGCATTTTGGTGCAAGTGTTCCAGAACTTTATTCATAAGTTCTTTGGGCTTGTGAAGGATCACTGTGATAATTTGAGGCTAATGTTTGAGAGATGTCGGCAGTTGAGAATCTCTTTGAATATTAAGAAGTGCATGTTTACCAAACCCTTTGGAATTTTTCTAGGACATATAATCTATAAGGAAGGCTTACTAGTGGATCCTGCTAAGGTTATTGTTATGTTGGGCTTAGAGGAACCTACTAGCCAAAGTGAGGTGCGCGGATTCTTGGGGTACATAGGATATTACAGGAAGTTTATCAACGGTTATGCCCAGATCCTCATGCCCTTAGAGGAACTATTGAAAGGTAAACGTAAGTTCTATTGGTGTGAGGCGCGGCAGCGTACGTTTGAGACATTGAAGGAAAGGATTACCACAATGCCTATTTTACACTTTCCTTCATGGTCTAATCCTTTTCACGTTCATGTAGATGCCTATGGCATGACCATTGGCACAGTATTAGCCCAACCTAGAGAAAGGATTGTTGATCATCCTATTTTCTTTGCGAGCATGAAGTTGAGTCTAGCATAACAAAATTACACAAGTACAAAGTGTGAGGCCTTGTTTATGATCTATGTGCTACATAATTTTTGACAGTATTTGATGGAAACACCTTTCATATTTTATACAAACCACATGGCATTGAAGTACTTAGTAAATAAGTCATTCTGCGGGGGCACATATGCAATTGGGTTCTATTATTTCAGGAGTTTAACTTTATGGTGGTGGTTAAATGAGGTAAGAGTAAATATGGACCATATCACTTATCAAGGATTCAATAAGGTGAGGACGCGTAGAGCATTAAGGATATAATGTCAAATGCACAGTTGTTTAGATTAAACTGCGTGCCCTCGGACTTAGAGTATATTGTTGTCTTTTTGCGCATAGGTGTAGCGCCATAAGGAATGAAGGTTTTAGAGAATAAATAATTGTCCATTTGTGTCACCCCTTACACATTGATCAGTGGAGATTTATAAAAACTAGGTTGGGATGATTTTTTGCACCAGTGTGTACTTGAGCATGAGCGGGAAGCAATTATGGAGGAGGCTCATGGCGGTATTACAGGTGGACACTATGTAGGGGATGTTATCATGCGTGAGATTTTATTAGCTGGTATATGGTGGGAAATGTTATACAAAGATTGCAAAGAATATTGTAAGGCATGTGACCAATATCAACGTCTTGGAAAGCTTGGGCATAGAGATGAAATGCCTTTGAGGCCTATTGCTAGCGCAGAACCGTTTGAATAGTGGGAAAAAAAATTGTGGGTCCTATTCCCCACGCATGTGCCAGACTAGATCGTGCTATATTATAACTTGTACAAATTATCTTACAAGGTGGGAAGATGCGGCGTCTACAAAGGACTACACAACAGCTACGGAAGTAAGTTTGATGTGGGAAAATATTATCAGCATGTATGGATGCCCTTTAAGTTTTACAAGTGATAGGGGTACTCATTTTCTTAATGAGACCATCAAGATACTATTAGATGAATTTATGGTTGCACACCATAAAACAAGATCCTATCATCCTCAAGAAAATGGAATTGTTAAGGCTTTCAATAAGACATTGAGACATACCTTGACCAAAAATTGTGAGGTTAGAAGGAAAGACTGGGATGATAAAGTCTATGTTGTACTTTGGTCATACAGGACAACCTACAAGAGGTTGAATAAAACAACACCCTTTTAGCTAGTGTCTGGCGCAAAGACTGTTATACCAGTGGAATTCATGTTACCTTCTCTTCATATTGCACACACAGGAGGTTTAGTGGATGAGAAAAAATTTGAAGAACGTATTGACAAACTGATAGAGCTGGATGAAAAGCATGTTGTAGTAAGATGGAGTCAGAAGTAAGAAAAAGCCAAGCAGAAGGCATGTCATGATAGGCACATTAAGGATAAGAATCTGAAGGTTGGGAAAATGGTACTTCTATTTGATTGAAAGTTTTTGCTCCACCTTGGAAAGCTTAAGGAGCATTGGTTAGGACTGTATGTTATAACTTATATACTTGATTCAGACGCTTGCTAGTTAGAAGCGCTAGATGAAACACGGTTGCTCGGTTATTTAAACAGGAGTAGGTTGAATACCTACTATAAATAATTCTTCTTGGTGATTGTAATAAGGCAATATTTCCACTTATATTAGGTTTCCTTAATGCTTTTCCTTTATGTGTGTTTCCTTCAATGTTGTTATGCGTTGTCAATTTAGTTCAGTGTTTTGTGTAATAAGCATGTTTGCACTCCAAAATCTTATTACTATCTAAGTGTTTTCATGTGCAGAGGACCATGCATACCCTTAGTGTGGGGTGGAGTATACACAAGATTCATGGCCCAAGTTTGAATGTTATCTAAAGAGAGGTATGCATGGAAGAAAGATTATGCAAGTGCTCAAAGGAAAGGTGTGGATAGAGAAAGATTTCTCATGATTGAAAACCACATGGAAAAATGGATGCATAGTGTAACGTGAGGTAGGATGCAACAGTGAAAAATACTTAGTGAAAGGAACAGTGACGAAGTACTTCGACACGTAAGGGTGCAAAAAAGGAGGTCTATGGACGAGAAGTAGAAGGCATGCCAGAAGGTTATGACTGTGGTGCAGAAACAAGTAGTGTGAAAGATTTATGGAACGACAAATCAATGTTGAGTACCATGCTAGGTGGAGGGAAATAAATGTGGAAACTTTTTGAAAATCTATATAAGATGGTGTTGTGAAATCATTTTTACCTTTGCGAAGAAGAGCATTCGAGTAATTTTTTGATGAGTGAGCTAGTGAATGAGTTGTGAAGTGTGGAGAGCTACGAACCAGTTAAAGTTGTCATATTTACACACTAGGGTGATTGATGCTCCATTGGAGAAGTGTTTGAACAAATTAGGGGTGTGCTAGGAAGAAAATTGATAGTTAGGGTTCAATTTTTGAGCTAGGGCACACAGTTTCAAGCTAGGGCACATGAAGTTGAGTTGCAAAGCTTGAATCAGTTGAAAGGACACACCTTTATAGATGAAATGGTACCAAAAAGAGCACCTGGAGTGGTGACAAGGGGGAAGAAGCAAAAGGAGGTTGAAATTGAAGTCGAAGATGCTCCTAAGAGTAGGTTTTCTGAAATGTAATACCCGAAAGGGGTTTACATGGGTTGCGATTGGGATTCACAAATTCACCGGTGAAAGGTGAGTGATTACAATCACAGAACAAAGGATAATAAGGATGAAGTGGATAAGTTGTTGGTTTTGAAGACGAATAAGAGAACAACGGATGACATGGTCGTGTATGATGATGTAGGCAACAAGCTGTTGGCAAAGGTAGGAGTTTTACAGTTGTATGAACTCCCTTATTTTGGAAAACTAGAAAAATTATACCAGTGGTTGATGAGCAAAGTCCATGAGGACTTCTTCTATTTTTCTGAGTGTTAGATGAGGATCACCGCACCCCTGATTGGGAGTCTGATAGAACTTAGGAGTTTGGGCACTGAAGTGAGCAGCCACCTCATAGATAAGAGGTAATAATGGTAATAAGGAAGCCGTTGGGTTACCTAAAGGGAGGACGCAGAATGGATATTGAAAAATTTCATAAGTACCTAGTGGTCCATGTAACAACGCACCTCCTCACAAAGGTAAATAACCAGGAGTGGTGGTTGTAGGTAAATATCTTGTGGCTACACATAACAAAGAAAATGACTGAAGGGGTAACTTACAGCTTGGTTGGTTTCATTGTTGAAACCATCATTGAGGAAGCGCATGAAGGTGAAAATATTAGTTTTTTCGTGATCCTTTTGTCACTTGTCTTTATAGAATTTGGGGTGCTCGATGGGCCAAAGGACAAAATATGGCAGTACCCCGCAAAGAAGAAATCTCTTACAGAAAGATTTAAGAAATATACTTGTGATGGAATAATGAGTGGACAAGCTAGGGCACATGAAGTTGAGTTGCAAAACAACAACAAAACACAAAAATACCATCGACTATGATAAGACAGAATGATGACAAATCTGAAATATCAAAGTAAATTATAATATTAACATGAAATTGTTACAATCTCACCCATGAGGTACTTCAACAAGACTATGGGAGAAACTTTACAATTACACACCTCTCGATGGCTTCTTCAACACACACCTTTAACTGATGGCTTCCTTTGCACACTTCCTACAATATTTCTCACTACTTCTTTCTATGCTAAATGAGGGGGGTAGCCTCTCTATTTATAGAACTTACAGGCTTATCCATCTTATCTCTAAGATAGGATAAGAAATCCACTCTGACGAATCATATTCCATACCTTAACTCTTATCTATACATGTAAGCTTATCTCTTAAGATAAGATAAACCTTAACATTTTACATGGGTTCCACATTTTTAGAATTTTTACAAATAAAATACAAAAAATATTTATGACCTCACTCCTTATCCTTATTACCAATATAATATTTCTAATTCCTTATCATGTAGACCCCTACTTCTCTAATTACCCAAACTTTAAAATTTTAACATTACCCATAGACCACTTACGACAAATATTTACTTTTTACAACATTCCTATTGTAATTTGACTGTTACCGTACTCCACATTATTTGCGGCGTCGTACTGGCAGTGCCGTTATCTTCTATCAGACGCTACTACTAATTACACTTAACAACATTCTATTCCTAATACATACATTAATGAAATAGAAATTATGGAGGAAAATTTTAGTGTCGGACATCTTCCCCCTTCCTAGCTTCTACTCCGTCCTCGGAGTAGACTCTTCTGGTGCGTGGAAAATATTCAACTTGTTGTGGTTGACCCATTTCGTAATGGGAGTGCCATCCAATTCCTCCAGTCGGTACGTACCATTTTCATGCACAGCTGCTACTTTGTAGGGCCCCATCCATTTTGGAAGAAATTTCCTCTGTCGTCTTTTTTTGTATCTGGAATCATATACTAGAACCAAGTCATTCACCTGAAATGGAGACCAAAGGATCTTTTGATCAAAGTATTCCTTCTGCTTCATTTTCTTCTTATGGCTTGTATCCTTTGCTATTTCCCTCATTTCCTCTAGAAAATGAAGATGTACCAACCTTTCTTTTACTGAATCACTTTCATCCATCCTTTCATTTTTCATAACTCTCACAGTGGGAATATCAAACTCAATAGGAAGGATTGGATCAATGCCGTAGGCCAACTGAAATGGAGAGTATACTGTTGCTCGGCTTTGATGTTGCCCTATATGCCCACAATGCTGCATGAATCCTCTTATCCCATTTATGTACCTGCAAGGCTGCATCTTTTGCTAGAATTTGACACAACACAAAATTTGTTCGTTCCACCTGTCCATTTGTGCTTGGCTTGTATGTTGTTGCCTTCCTGTGCTTAATAGAAAACTTATTGACTAGGGCTTCTACCATCTCATTAATGAAGTGGCTTCCTTGATCTATTACAATTTTTAATGGGCAACCAAATCTGGTGACAATGCGTTCATATATGAACCCTGCCACTTCATCCATGGAAGATATTTTCAATGGCCTAGCTTCAACCCACTTGGTTAAATAATCTGTGGCAACTACAATATACTTATTTTAGCGTGAGGTAGTTGGAAGTGGACCTACAATGTCTATTCCCCACTTTTCAAAGGGACCAAGTGAAACAATAGGGCATAATGGAGCTGATGAAGTCTTACGGTTACCATGTGTTTGACAAATATCACATGTCTTACAATAATAATAACAATCTTTAAAAAGAGTGGGCTAGTGATAACCTGCATCCAAGATCCTTCTTGCTGTAAGTTGTCCAGAGAAGTGCCCTCCACATGTACCATTTGTGGAATTCTTCTAGCAGCTCCTTTCCTTGATCACGTCCAACTGCCCTCTTGTACTGTCCATCAGGTCCTATTCGAAATAATAATCCATGTAGAATAGAATATGGACGACTGGCTTGAGTAATCCTTCTCTTAATCTTTGCATTGGCACCATCAAGAAACTTTAATTCATTAAGATAATTCCAAATATCTATGTATTCACTAGGGATTGTGTCAAGGGAGAACAATGATGCATCAGGGAAATCATCATCATCACAAGATGATCCTAAACCATCATAGGCTCGAGAGAGTGCATCTGCATTGACATGCTTCTTTCCTGGCCTATCTATAATATCAAATTCAAATTCTTGTAGCAAAATTATCCATCTTGCTATCCTCCCCTGATGGGTTAGGCTTATTGACAATATATTTCAGAGCCTGGTGATCTGTTACAACTATAAATTTCTGCCCTAGCAAGTAATTTCTGAACTTCTTTATAGCAAAAATGATAGCCAGAGCCTCTTTTTCAGTTACAGTATAGTTTACCTCAGCACTGCTCATTTGTCTGCTCCCAAAGTAAATTGGATGTTCATTCCCATTTTCATCCTTTTGGCTCAAAGTACTTCCTAGTGCTGCATCTGAGGCATCAGTGAACACAATGAACGGTTTGCTCCATTTCTGGATTCTTCAAAACAGGTGAAGGACACCATGGCTTCCTTCAATTGTTCCAAAAGATTCATGTGCCTTATTTCCTGGTTCATAAGTAACATCCTTCTTCAAGAACTGGGTTAGTGGTTGTGCAATCTTTGAGAAATTCTTGATGAACCTTCTATAGTAACCCACATGGCCTAAAAATGATCTCAACTTACTTCTATTCATAGGAAATTGTAAATCTTTGATTTTTGAAACTTTATCAGGATCAGTACCAATACCATCTCTGGATACAACATGCCCTAACAAGACGCCTTTAGAAAATCCAAAGACACACTTTGTAGGGTTTAGTGAGGCTTGTGCTTCATCTAACCTTTGAAATGCTGTCTCCATTTGGTGCAGGTGGTCCAACTTGCTCCCATAGATGCAAAAATCATCCAGAAATACTCTGATGAAGGTCCCAATGTAGGGTTCGAACACTCTATTCATCAAACGTTGGAATGTTGCTGGAGCATTACACAACCCAAAAGGCATAACTCTATAAGCAAACGTTCCCCAAGGAGTGGTGAACGTGGTCTTCAGCAGATCTTTCTCTACGATACGAACTTGGTTGTAGCCGCTATATCCATCAGCAAAACTATAGCACTCCTGGCCAGCTACTTCGTCCAAGATCTGATCTGAAAATGGAAGAGGGTAATGATCCTTCTTTGTTGCCTTATTGAGCTTCCTGTAATCAACACAAATGTGTAGCTTCCAATTCTTTTTTATTGAGATCACAATGGGAGAAACCCATTCTAAATTCTCACACAGCAAATATATGAATCCTGCGTTAAGCAACTTATCTATTTCTTCTTTTACAGTCTTGGAAAAATTAGGATTCATTCTATATGGCATTTGCTTTATGGGTTTAACACTATCTACTAGCTCAATAGAATGTTCTACCCCAACTTACTTGACGGAGTTCCTTATAATCAAAAGTAAATATGTGTATGTACCTTCGGAAGAGCTGGAGGTAGGATTCCTTCTCACTCTCCATCACAGCATTCACCAATCTTTATTTTTTGGAGACGATCATCAACTTTCTTCTTCAGATAATTTTATGGGGTCATGAGTTGGTGTGACTAGAAGGATATCCATGACTGAAACATCAACCTCACTTTCTTCATCTTCAGTGTCCACTTCACTAGGTACTAAGAGTAATCAGAGGATGTCCAATCATCAGTTTCATCACTTGAATCCACAGGTTCTGCTTTATGATGCCGAGGGATCACATTTATCTTCACCCTCTCTCTACCATGTCCAAGTGTCATGAAACCTTCATTCCAGTAGTTCCTTGCATGATCTCCCCTTAGCCATGGTCTTCCCAGCAACATTGGGTACGCAACAGTACCATTTTTCATCACCCTGAAAGTCTACCACACATACAACACCCATAACAGATATTGCCACATTTGAAACTACAACCTTCTGGTTTAGTTTTTCCTTTATTTAATGACCTTAACATAAGTGTTGAAGGGCGATCAATTTTTAAACCCAACATATTCATTACAGACTCAGTCATTACATTAACTGCAGCACCTCCATCAACTAAGACATCATGAATTGAAATACCATTACATAATACCTCCAGCTTGTGGAGCATAGGGATCTGCCTCTGCCTCCAAAACAGGGACCCTCAACCCTCCTTCCTTCGTCGAGCATTGAGTTCCACTTCGCAACTCCCGCCTCTTCTCAGAAGACATAGCCAAGAGTTGACCATATGTAATATTTGTAGGCCTTTTGGACAGATCTTCCAAGATGGAGTATGGTCCTTGCCCCTGTGAAATCAGAAAATCCTGCACACCCAACTTTCTTCTCCTATGTTTCTTACTAGTTTCTTCTTTCATCTTTTTAGGATCATTTCCATCTTGATTATCTTTTTCTTTCTTTCTTTTTGTTACAAACACAATCTACTTCATTATTTCTGCTCTTATCTACTACATCAAAAGAATTCACAGGTGCTTTTCCTTTATCATTATATCCCTGTACCAGATGTAGAATCTCTATCTAGACAATTATACTTATAATGACCCTTTTTATAACAACCATAACAAACAACTTCAGAAATATTTCTTTTTGGACCTCTATCTCCTCCCTGAGAACTAAATTCCTTTCCTTGAAGAAGGTTAATAGTTAACTGACCCATCTTTTTGAGGAGATCTTCATACTCAGTAGATGTATTAGGAGAAATATTTGTGCTCACTCGCGGAGTGGTTGTGGATTCAGGACCAAAGGTGCTGGTGTAGGCTCTACTTTAGCAACAATTTCTTTGGGCTCCTCTTCAATGCTTTCTTCTTGCCTTCTTGCAATCTCCTTTGCTTGTTCAATGGTAGCTGGGGCGGCTCATACTTCACTCGTTTTCTGATCTCTGGCTTCATCCCAAGAATGAAGTGCTTACATAGGAGATTATCCACGATGTTCATCAACCCATCCGCTAGTCCTTCCTTCCGGATCTGGGCATCGAGCTTTCCTCCTTAGCTCTAGAACACGAGCATGATAATCCCTTATCTTCTCCTTCTCTCCTGGGGATAGCTTTGTGATCTCGATCATGAGATCTGCATATTTCTGTTGTTCACCAAATTCTTCAAGAAAACTTTCAGTTAATAAATCCCATGAATTTTTCACATTATCACCTAGTGTTTCAAACCACCTAAGTGCTAGAACCATCCAAAAAGGTAGGAAAAAATTCAGTCCATTGTTCACTTCTTATGAGGCCATTACAAATACAAGATCGTTTAAACTCTTGAATGAAAGAAGAAGCATCTTCATTAGATTGAGCTGAAAAAAACAGGAATCTTTCCCATTTTCAAAAGTAACCACCGTGAAATACCAACCCACAAGTACAATTAACAAGACTTATGTGCACAAATAATTGGAATCACTGTACTAGAAAGTGACTTTACACCTTTCTACAGTAAAATAGAAATGACCACGGTAAAATATGGTAAAACTTGACTTACTACGGTAAAAAATGACTTTATTGTGATAAACACTATTCACGGTGAAGTTACTACGGTAAATACTATTCACGGTAAAAAGTGACATTAGTGCGGTAAATACTGTTCACGGTAAAAATTGACTTTACTGCGGTAATTACTGATTCCCACCAGCAAAAAGGACTTTACCAGGGATAACTATCTATTCCAGGCAAAAATGACTTTGTCATGGTAACTACTATTCACGGTAAAAATGACTTTACCATGGTAACTACTATGCACAGTAAAAACAAGGTTACCCTCCAATTAATTTTTGACTAAGTGGGAATATCTCTCTAGAAAATCCACCAACGAGGAATGGTCCCGAGCAACGGAACCAAAATGTCATCACCAATCCGGCACTATGATAATTCTTCACCGGGAACTCCTCGTGCTATGATTATTTACTAATGCACAGCCTTTAGTTTGGTGGATGTAATCTGGAAACAAAACAACAACATAACACAAAAATACCATCGACTATGATAAGACAGAATGATGACAAATTTGAAATATCAAAGTAAATTATAATATTAACATGAAAATTGTTACAATCTCACCCATGAGGTACTTCAACAAGACTATGGGAGAAACTTTACAATTACACCTCTCGATGGCTTCTTCAACACACCTTTAACTGATGGCTTCCTTTGCACACTTCCTACAATATTTCTCACTACTTCTTTCTATGCTAAATGAGGGGGGTAGCCTCTCTATTTATAGAACTTACAGGCTTATCCATCTTATCTCTAAGATAGGATAAGAAATCCACTCTGACGAATCATATTCCATACCTTAACTCTTATCTATACATGTAAGCTTATCTCTTAAGATAAGATAAACCTTATCATTTTACATGGGTTCCACATTTTTAGAATTTTTACAAATAAAATACACAAAATATTTATGACCTCACTCCTTATCCTTATTACCAATATAATATTTCTAATTCCTTATCATGTAGACCCCTACTTCTCTAATTACCCAAACTTTGACATTTTAACATTACCCAGACCACTTACGACAAATATTTACTTTTTACAACATTCCTATTGTACTTTGACTGTTACCGTACTCCACATTATTTGCGGCGTCGTAACTGGCAGTGTCGTTATCTTCTATCGGACGCTACCTACTACTAATTACACTTAACAACTATTCTATTCCTAATACATACATTAATGTTGGAGAGAAACCCTTCAAGCAAAGTGAAAAAAATGTGGTATGAGCGCTTATGCGTGGCATTTGAGGAGGAATGGAGAATACCCAAGGAGTTACCTTCAGTATTAGGTAAGCAAGTATAGTTTACAGTCTATCAACACTATGCTTCAGGATGAAGGACAAGAAGTGGAGTCCTTGGTGTAAGCTCCCTTAAATTCATTCATTGTGCATTACTTCTAGGTATCTGTACATAGGTTTTCATACGTACGTCGGTTGAATTTCATTGTTTATAAGGTCAACTGCAGCTACCACATACTTAGAAAGACTTACATTTATCCAAGTAAGTCTGTATATACTGAGAGGTTAATTTCAGATGATATTAGCATGAAGGCTATGAGTTTGGTGATTGGTGAGATTGGGGCAGCCCTTGTGTATATCTAACTCAATCCTAGGTTAGAGAATGGGAAATATGTGGAGAATGAGTTCAAACTTCCTGGCCCACCCAAGGGGAAGTTTATAACTGGCACTTTGGCAGATGAGGAACCAACTTCACCCCTTGTGGAAGAAGAAGGAGAGGAAGTAGAATTACAGGAAGAAAGTGGTGATTTGAAGCATAGGGGTAGAAGACAGCCCACTGTTGGAGAGAAAATTGAGCACATAGTAACCCCTCCACTACACCAAGAGGATGAAGTGTTGGAGATAGGCGTGCTTGAGGTAGACCTGGACCAGACTCCGGAGGAACCTTTGTCTAAGAGGGTACTACAAAGGACAAGGACTCAAGGCGTGAGACCTACAAAAAACCCTAGAAGGTCACCAAGGACTTCTCCTAAGAAGGTAGAACCTAAGAAGAAGAAGAGGCATAGGTATATCCTCAGAAGGAGGAAGAAGAGGAAAAATATAAAGACAACGTGCCCAACACTCCAATTATGACCGAGGATACTAAAGAGCCTCAAGAAGAGAAGATGAAGAAAGATGAAGAGGAGCTAAAGGTGAAAAATATAGATAGTGGGAAATATGGCTTGGAGATAGGTGAAGATAAGGGTGAGCCATCAGGAGTACCCCATACTACACAGTCTGGTGAGGACCCGATATTGGATGCAGGCACTCGGATTCCAAAAGGGAGACGATCGGGGAAGGAAAATGACATAGAAGATTATGAGACTCCTACAGTTGGCTATGTGGACAACACAAGTAAAATCATACGCGCGTGGTTCCAAAGCTATTTGGAACCTACGGAAATCGTATGGATGGGAACTCATGGATGCAAACATGGCAAACACACACACATGTAAGCAACTATCTTGGACTATGCAGACTCATATGGATGAGCCTGATTTTGACATGTGTGAGGAACCTTGTGTTTCATGCAGAATGAAGAAAGTGCCCCATTCCAGGCATGTGAATGTCAAGCCCCCTGTCATGTCTGATGAACAGGTAAGAAATGCATTAACAAATATATTTGTTGAGGTTGGGCGCATGAATATTGAAAAAATAGAAACTATCAAAGCATTGGTCAAAGATAAAAAGGAAAAAGAAGAAAATATTAAGCGCTTAACAATAGAGAAGGTGCAAGATGAAGCCAAGGCTGAGGCTTTACAGAGTATGGCAGAGGAGGTTGCAGATGAAATTTTAGAAAAGAGGCCACATTTTGAGAAGGACTTGCCCAAAAAACTCCCATATCTGATGCATTATATGTGTGCGCTTATTCATATGGTAATGGAAGAAGGGCCCATTCATATGCCCACCCCTAAGGATGTTGCAGAAGAGGTAGCAAGGGCCAAGGCCACAATTGTAAGGAAAATTACAAGTTATGAGTCCATTTTACAAATTTTGAAGGATGAGCTTAAGAAATCAAACCTGGAATTGACTATGAGCGTGACACCGGATGTGATAATAAAGACAAAGACTATGATAGAAAAGGATGAAGTCCTTCAGGAAGCAAAGAATGAAACACTCGGGCGCATAGAGAAAATTACACTGGTAGAAGCAAATCACGATGCGCTTGAAGCTTCCCGAGTCCCGCACAAGGAGAGAATAAAAGAAATTGGGAAACTCATTGCAAAGAGGATGGATATAATGGAGGGAATGGTCCCAAGTATGGCTAATATTCTCAAGGTAATGTAGAATGAAGGAGAAAAGATGACTCTTGATGAGTTGGAAGGCGTAGTTGTAGACATTCCAGATTAAAAAAATAAAGCGTTGAGAGATTGGAATGATTTATAGGAAGAGATCAAGAATGAATATCCAAAGTTAATATTTCATGTAGAAGAGAAAGGTACCGAGTAGCCTCTATTTTTTTTGTGCAAGAAATTTAGTTATTCTTTCATTCTTTATTCATTATTCTTGGAGAGATAAGTAGTGATTACCCATTGATGGGGACAACAATTAAATTAGTGTGGGGTAATGTTGAGGTAATGAAATATATATTAAGCATGAAAGCATGAAAGGATTGGGTGCGTAGACATAGGGCGCGCAAGAGCGCGTAAAAGTATAGCAAAATAGGGCGCGCCCAAAACAATTTGAAATCAGGACTTAGTCATTTTGTAAATTGGGGCTAATTTTGGACACGGAGTGAAGAGCATGTCTTCTAGGAGAAATGAAGACCACGCAAAGGCTATTTTGGATAAGCGGAAGAACAAGCACCATACATAGCTTTAAAGCTATTAATAGGATTAAACAACAGTTATTCTAGTAGATAATCTATTATTAGCGAGTTGGCATGCTTTTGTATTCTCATGTAAGGGTGCAAGGCTATTATTAGTATGTAGCCTATTTTTGAAAGGTGCATGGGCGGTGAAGGGCAAGTCCTCACCCCTATAAATATGCATTAATTTGCACGGTTTAGATAGACTAATATTATTGTAGCGAATTTATAAGCATGCATGACCATGGAGACTGTATAATGTATGAAGCTTATGTGTTTTGTATTATTTAATATAATGGGACTTATTGGCTGGATATTGGTGTTGGATGTAATTGAACATGGATCTTGTATGGTAAATCTTATTATAGTAATTGTTTAAGTATTCTTTACATGGTTAAGAACTAGATTTGGTATATGCACTGTGGTTTAATTGATTATCTCATATGGATTTGAAATATACATTCAATCATGCTAACATGTTGAACAGGCTTCACTAAAGAGGGGCCTAGTACCCTTGCGCACTTCGGGTGAGTGCTCAGTTCAGGTTGAGTGATGTGCTAGCGCACCTTGGGCAGATGGTGGTAAAATCTAGGCTACATAACTCAAAGACAATCTTGCTCAATTACATCTGGACCTTGAGGACCACCCATATGACACTTCATTGCAAACTATTGTCACCAAAATTGAATTTAATCTAAATTTTTTGAAGTTTATAAGGGTCAAGGAGCCAATATCTATGCTCATCTACTTTAGATCCAACATGAGGACCATGGCTCCAAATACTTATTTAAATACATATAACATAAATATCGGCATGAGAAAAATTCTTCTATTATTCTAGAGAATGGAGATGAAGTCTACATGATAAAATATCTTAAGGGAGTTTTCTTTCAACGTTTTAACAAAATATTTTCGGAAGAGAATTACCTCAAATATAATCTTTTTTGAAAATCAGATTTGAGACTGTATTCCCTATAAGGTGGATTAGGCCACTAGTCACCTTTTTGAACTACAAATCACTCTAGTTTTAGTATAATTTCCACTCAAATTTTAGTATAATTATCAAAAAAAGGAATAAAAAGTAAAATTAAGTAGATCTTGAAATACTCATTTCAACTCCAATTTTAGTATAATTCTAAAAAAAAGGAATAAAAAGTAAAATTACTAGCCTTTATCAAATTAAATATATAATATCTCAAAAAATTAAGAAGAGAGTGGGTTTGTATCCTCTATAAAAATAATAAAAATTTGAGAAATATTTTATAAGAAAGTATTTTATAGAACATGTTAAAAATAAATTATATGTATTAAATAAAAATATGTATTAAAAAAAAATTGGTATTGAGAATAAAATTGTGAATTTTATAGACATTTTGAATCATTTCCTATAATCTATCATCAAAATGAAAAAAGTTATATATAAAAATTATTTAAAAATATATATTAAGGAAAAAGTGATAAATTAATATATTAAATAAGGATACCCAACACATGATTCTATATTTTAGAAAGAATTTGAAAACCCATTTGAAATTAATTTCAATGAATTGTTTATTTTAATCTGCGAACCCCTTACACAAAAAGTTAAGCATTTTAATAGTAATATGATTCAATATGTTATTTCTTGGTTTTTATTTCAAAGGAAGATGAGGAATCAACTTTATTAAAATAATTAGTTGTTGTGTATATAACATGGGAATGTATGTGGGATATACATAAGTACAAGTTTAATATTATATAACGTGGGAATGTGTGTGGGATACACCTTAGTAGAAGTTTAATATTATATTTGCATGATCGTGTCCAATTTAACAACTAAAATGCAACCCCTTTAACTATTAAACTACTCTATTTCCCATGTCATTCAATATTTTCTTGACAATTA
The DNA here is from genome assembly GCA_019776745.2 of Taxus chinensis. Classification (NCBI taxonomy): domain Eukaryota; kingdom Viridiplantae; phylum Streptophyta; class Pinopsida; order Cupressales; family Taxaceae; genus Taxus; species Taxus chinensis. The sequence continues at coordinate 348,139,806 of CM034146.1, read as the reverse complement.
TATCCTACTGTGACAGGTTATTTTTCTGTACGCGAAAAAACTATTTTTAAAAAAGTGTTACATTCATAGAAAATGGCTGTGAAAACCCATAGGTATCATAGTGGTAAACAATAGTTTTCGAGTGAACATTTAATTAATCTTTCCCATCTGAGTGACCGGACCAAGAATATGTTATAAGTTAAAACTTTGGAGTTGTCCACACGTGAGTGGAGATCGCTAAATTTCCCTTCTCGGATCTCCACCCAGACGAAACAACACCTTATTGAAAACAAAGTTTTTGGAGAAAAGAGGTGAAAGATATATGAATAGGGTCTGGCTACAATAAATAAACAAGAACCTCGATGTTGCCAAGTACTGCCGCAACAAAAATTGGAATGTATAGATTGAAAGAATGTTGAGAAAGGTGGAATGGACACTTGGCACTTGTAGCGCTCGTCCAAAACTGTGTCTATGTTCTGAGGACTAACAACACAATAGCCTTCTACAAGGAATCTGCGGCAATGAATCTGTAATTCATGGCATATATATTGTTGATGGAGATAAAATGGAAGGACAACAATGAAAGAATGAAAATGGCCACAAAATGGTTTATTCCAAAGCACTGATCAGGTGTAAATATTTTCCACCATTTGAAAAAGGCATAGGCTAAAATCATGGCAACATAGAGTAGAACCAACACGGTGAGTACATTATACAGATCCTTGGTTGTAATCATAGTTGTGAACAATGTTTATGTCCACCAAATATTGGCATCAAATGGTGATTGTGGGCTGACATGCTATACTTTTATTCTTTTCTTTGTTTGACAAAAAAATGACCCATACCTTACATTATCAAGAGTACGGAAGAATAATCACTGGAATTGACTATTATAGAGCATCATCTGAAAGCCTTTCATGTTTCTAGTGCAACTAAGGAGGAACAAGGAAGGGATACATTTTTTGTTGTAAAGTCGACACGGGCATGGAATTGGGCATGGAGTGATTCTACGATAGTACTAATAAACTAGTGCAAGAGCGTTACCTTGTGTCAAATTCATGATGCATTTGTGTTATTATGATAAGAATTTAGTAGGATTTGGAAATATATATTTATCAACCTCCTACCCTCCATTGACTGACACCTACCTCGCTCCTCCAGCATTCAATGACATAATGCAACTTGGATATCATTATTAACACAATTATTGAAATGAAACAATAAATACCACAAAAGTATACCACACTTTCTTTAGTCCGCTACAGATTACAAGTTCCAAGTTCATTGTAATCACAACCACAAAAATTCATGAAGTTCATTGTAATCAAAGCTACAAGAATTTACAAAACCAATGAAAAAAATGTAGGTTTATCTCAATGGATATGTGGTTTTCAAATGGATAGAAAATGGAAATTAACCATGTTGGGTAGTTTGGAAATGAGGTTAGAAAACCTCAAAGCTTAACTAACTCATCTATGGACCATAAGATAAGAGATAAACAAGGGAAACTAACATGCAAGCATTATAACTTTGACAAAAACATCAAAAAATAACATGTATATTACTCTCTACTCTTTGAAAGCTATAAAACATGAACCTATTAAGATCCTAGAAATCATATTTGTGTGTTGTTTGCTCCCAAAAATAATGAAGAGATCTCTCCAAGTTGGCTACATGGCCAAGATTTAGATCTTCCCTTACTAACTATATTTGGAGTGGATGGATGCAAGATGGAGGAGCTCTTAACAATGGAGTATGGCCAAGATCCAAATGTTTTATAGCTTAAAGCTATCACAAATGATTTCTAATGCCTTTCCAAAGTGCTTGAGAGATTTTGTTATGTAAACAAGGTGTTAGGTTGAAAGGGTAGGCTTAGCCTTCTATTTATAGTTTTCCAAATGGAAGAGTTTGAACTTTGGGTGCATGTGGGACTAAAGGTAAGCCAAAAACCACTTTTAGATTAGATTAGAATAAACATGTTTTAGGCTTAGTTAAGCTAGGTTTAGACTAGTTAAACTCAATTAGCAAGTGATTAGAGACTCATTGAGAGTTAGGAGAAGTATGATTAACCATTTATGACTGATAGATAGCCTAGGAAGCCTACATAAGTGGTTCAGAGAGAACTCAAGAGGTTTTGAATGTTTGAAAGAGGAATGTCTAGCTAATAAGAGAAATATTAGCCCAATAGATTGATTATAGGAGGAATATGACTGAAAGAGTGTCGTGAATGGGCATCAAAGAATGGAGCGAAGAAGTGGGGAATTAACAAAGTGTCATTCAATTGGTTGAATTGGAGGAAATGCTAAGTGTAAGCATATTTTAGGTGTCTACATTTTCCCCTCTTTGGGGTGGCGTAAGTAATGTCACTTCAAAGAAAGTAGACAAGCATAAACAAGTAAAATTTTGAAGGGATAGAAGAAAAATGAGTAGAATGAAGGATGCCCCCTCGATTGTCGATGGGGTGATGGAAGAACTCGATTGACGATCGAAAAGATGACAGAAAGAGAACAGAAGAAAGAATAGTGTGAAGAAGAAGAAAAGAAAGGGGATATAGAAGAAAATGAGTATGAGGAAGGGGGAATGAGCTAACATCCATCCAGTGCCTTTTAAACAACTTTATTTTCATCATATTGCTAGTGATCTTCATCATCGGTCCTTATTAAAAAGAATGAACAAAAGTGTAGTATGACATGAAAAGCCATATATGAACAAATGTCCATTGCTAAAAACACCAACTCCATGCAACATACAAAATGTAATGCAATACGAGAAAGTAAAAGATGCCTAAACTCCATGCAACATACATAATGCAATGCAATACGAGAAAGTGAACAAGCTAACCTAACAGAGAAACATAATGTAATGTTTTTATGTATCAAGCTTTAGTTCCAACCTATGTGAATTAACGACAAGGGTTGATGATGGTGCCCCAAGAAAGGATACATGCAAGGGGAATAACGGAGGACACTTGGGTCTTATGAAAAGCATTGTGTGCTATGAAATAGTACTAGGCAACTTGTTGTGCCCCATAGTACAGATGAAGTAAGCAACCTAGCTTTGTTAATGGAGGTAGATCAAAATGATCCACGAGTCATTTATGACGAGAACAAGCAAGAACCAAAGAACGATGTTTTGTAGGATGATTTATATTGTTTTTTATTTTTCTTGAAACATATTTGAATGTTTTTGTGATTTTTCTAACATATTTGAATGTTTTTTTGATTTTGAAAGTTTTCTGAAACTATGTACAAGAAGACAAAGAAACTGTGGATGCCCCTAGAGATAGATGGGATATACAAGGGTAGAGTTCCACGTGCATGCACAAGAAAGTGAAGATGTGAAAATGCCCCAGCAGATAGGTGGGAGTATTTAAAGGAAAACTCTTCATGCACTAATGATGAATGGGGGATCAAGGCCAATATGAATAAGTTCAACATGATGATGAACAAAAACCAATGAAGTGCTGGGAAGGAGCAAGGATGCCCCCAACGTAAGCTGGCCAAGAAACACATGATAGAAAGGAAGTAGAAGATTGTTTTTGTGAAAGGGGACAAAGGTATCTGCAAACATGTCCAAAAAGGTAATACCATACACATGGATGTTCTAAACGAAGTAGAAGAATAATGAATGTTATGAATGTATCTTAGAAGCCTCATGATGAAGAAGTGATTAGCTAAAGGCACAAATCATGAGACAAGATATGGACTAAAGCAAGAGTCTGAACAAGGTCAAAAAAAAGACACTTGGTAACATACTAATCCTTTTTTTCTCATAGAGATCCAATGTGTGCATGTGGAAATTAATTACCTCTTGAAGGGAAGATTTAATAGACAACAAGTGAAGACAACCTAGCCAATGTGTAGGAATGATTGATTTTGATAGGTGATTTATGAATGGAGGGTGGAAGGAGAGTCATACATTTCTCCGCTGCCAGCCAGGCATCCATAGCCCCGACAGAGATGTATTTGATTCTAATCACAACATTTCTCTACTGCCAGCTAGATCCATAGCCCCAATAGAGATTATTGGAAATACCCCAAGAGAGAGTTATATATCAATTTGTGTTTGCTTTTAGCTTTTAGCTTTTGACTTTTGATTGATTTTGATTCTTTTTCTTTCTGAAAACTTATTTCAGCTCTCTTGTTTGACAAGGGGTTAAGAACCACTGATGGCTTGATGGAAGGATGTGGAAGTGATTGTGATGATGACATTGGCTAGTGTCAACAAATATGTCCAAAAGTTCTTCGCAACAAGTTTATTAGATGTTGAATGTGATAGGATCTCTAAGAGGTCAGTCGTTCTTTAATTTACCAAGGTGATAAAAGACCAGGGTCAAATGGATACCATAGAGATAAATGTCACAAAATGTGTGTGAATAGCTAACCAAAATATCACCGAAGGGATGAAAATGGTAGGAAGACTTGCAGAAGAATTACAAGGAAGGGAAGAAAGAAACATCCATGTGTACGCAATACTTGATTGCAATGTTTGATCTTTGTACCTTTGATTTTTTTGTTTTCTCATTTTTTGTATTTTTGAATTGTTTTGATTTTTAGATTTTTTGATAGTTTTTGGAAAGGTGGGACCAACAAAGTCAATCTGCATGATAAGATCCAACAACAATGTTTGCGACTTCCTTGATAAGGGAGATTAAGCATGTTTACTTATCAAGAGTCATATTATCTCCAATCTCGATGATCGTGGTGAGCTCATACTCAACAAATGACTGTGATTTATCTTGAAACATGGATTTCGTATGTGGGAGCTTGAGTTCCCTATCCATAGGTTTATGCACTTTACGCCATACTTGATGGTTATGTTGATGTGCATTCTTGAATCATGCTTGATTTTTAACCTTAAGATTGTTGGAATTGTTGGGAACTTTGGAGCTCTTGGAAATTTTGACCTGAGCTTGATTAAGAAATTGTTTGGGTTTCTTATAAGTTGATGCGTGACTTGTCTGATCCTGAGAAGTGGGAGAAGAAAGTGAACGTTTATGATTGATGATAGGAATGAAAGAAATGATGGTGGGCTTGCTCCAGTGATTGATAGAAGAATGATATGATGATTGAAGAGGATATGGTCTAAGGATTGAAGAAGATGGGCTACCCGGAGGTGAGCCGCTGATAGAAGATGACGAAGGGCTACTAGGATGTGGCTCCAAGATGGAAGAAAGTGGTCTACGAGGACATGGCCCAGGAATAGAAGATGATGGGCTACCCGGAGGTGTCCCATAGATGGAAGAGGATGAAGAGCTACTAGGATGCGGCCCAAGAATAAAAGGTAATGAGCTACCCCAAGGTGACTCATAAATAGAAAATAATGGAGGGCTACTAGGACGTGGCCCTAGAATAAAATAAGATGGCGAGAGACTACTAGGGTGTGGCCCAAGTATAGATGATGAGGGACTACTCAGAGGTGTCCCATAGATAGAAGAGGATGAAGGGATACTAGGATGTGGCCCAAGAATAGAAGGTAATGGGCTACCAGGAGGTGACCCACAAGTAGAAAATGGAGGACTACCCGGGGGTGGCTCCAAGATAGAAGAAGACAATGGGCTACTAGGGTGTGGCCCAAGGTGAGATTTTGATTGAGGAATCGTTATAGATAAAGAATGATTTGGAAATGAGAAGATAGGCCATGGATCAATGCTAGACCCTGGTATCTCATCATGCTCAGAGGAACGTGAAGATGGAATAAAAGAAGAATCAAGTTTCATGACCTTAGGATTTTCCTCTACGCTTTGATAAAAGGAATTCAATTCTTCCTCCCCATACGTGAGTGTATCAAGTTCTAGAAAGAATCCTTGTAGAGGGATATCTTCATGTAGTCTGATTGTTCCTTCATTATGAGAGAAATCAATCAGCAGAGGTTTTTGTTCTTCGACCATAGGAGGTTGACTAGAAGAAATGGGTCCGATAAGCAGGGAAGATTGATTGACAAAAGAAGATGAAGATGTTTGATGATGTAGATGAGGGGAAGGATTGACCTTATCACTCCCACGAAGAGTTTTGATAGTGCTTCAAAAAGATATCTTAGCACATGGCTTCTTTTTAATGGTTCGACGTGGTCGCAGACATTGATATTTAGAAGATGGATGAGGAAATGGTATGATATGGTTGAAAGGGCTCAAGGGCCGAAGAGGGATTGAAGTTGGACTGATAGTAGAAGATGACTCAAGAGAGGAAGTAGGCTTGGAGGCAGGCATCTCATGAATGGATGATTTGGATTTGGACCTAGGTCATTTTTCTAGAAGACGACAAAATGTAGGAAGAAAAATAGGATCACATAGCCATCTGTTAAGTTGTGACATAGGAGTCAAATTGGATGATTGACTAGAGGGAATCTGAGTCATGGAACTCTTCGACGGAGGAAGGGGTCATCAAGGTGACTGATTAAGGAGGTCCTGCGAAGGAAGGGAGGACCGTGACTCAAGAACCGAATTATATGTTCGATCGATGGAACTTGGAGTCACACGAGTCTTCAAAGGAGGAAGACATCATTGAGGTGATTGGGAATGAAGGTCCTTTGAAGAAAGGGAGGACCGTGATTCAGGATTTGATCTAGGGGTATCTAAACAATAGTTGGGATCTGAATCTTCAGAAGAAGCGTGGGAATCCAAATGGTAGTTTGGATCTGAATCAGAAGAAGAGTGGGGGGAACCTGAATAATAATTTGGATCAGAAGCATCCAAACCATACCACCAAACTATGAGATGAAGGTGGGGAACAAGGTACCCGAATGGGCCCTCTAGTGCATGAAGAACCAAACGAGGTTTAGTCGTAATGGGCATCTTTTGATTTGTGAATTCCTAAACCTAGGTTCCATATTTTTTTAAGTGTGAGGAACCGTGCGATAGTCAGTCATTGTTGGCATCATTTAGGTAAAAATGCCTAGACCTAGATAGTGTGATGGAACTCCTTCAAAGGGAAGGAAGTGACATGTCGATTCAGGGAAGCATGCTGATATCCAACTAGAAATTCATCGTAAGATAAATAGGGGGTGTATGTGTGATTTTCCAAAGGGAACCTAAGGAAAACATACATCGTGATAACGTAATTTTGATAACCCAACAAGATTGTCCTAGAATAAGTCTATGAGTTTGTTAACACACAAGGAACAATCATGCAAGTCCACTAGTAAACCAATCATTCACTCAAACTATTTTATGGAACACTATACCTTTAAGCTATGATTTCAATGATAGGTGCAAAATTAGATAGTGACAATACCCTATCAATACCTAGGTCGAGTTGAAATATCAACAAGATCTAAGCACCAAATTTGCAATGACACGATCTCTCCACGAGATATACTATGACTAGTTCAAATGTTGACAAAATCTAAGTCTTTGATAATGGAAGTTGTGAATGTGGATAACGTAACAACACTATTTTGATACGTTAACCAAGTATGAAAGGTGTTAGTATTAAGATGATGTCATCACGATATAAACAAAGCAGTATCAACACTCTCAAAAGACTCAGATGATGTTGGAATCAAAACTAAGTACAAGTATAGCTAATGAAGTTATTATCATGTGAGCAGTGTAACGATCCATTAAAGAAACTTATACCAAGTTCTCAAAAATGAAAACAAGATGTAAGTACCATAATTGTATAGCTAAAATGCGAGCAAAAATAACAACTCAAGGGGAAATAGTGATGAAACAAATCCTAGCTATGAAGACGATCTTGAAATCAAGATCAAAGGACTATCAAAGACTTGAAAACGTACTCACACACTTTAGACGTTTAACAACCTAGCCGCAAACATGGATAGTTGTAAATGAACAAAAAAGTGGCAATCAATGTCTATGATAACACTCATGAGGTATGCCTCCTTCTTGTCCCAAATGGACAACAAGAATGCTAGGGTATAGATCAAGAAATGGAAATAAACTAAGTGTTACTTGAGTAGAGTTTCACCTCATCCTAAGGCAAGATTGAAACCAAGCTAAGTAATATGTCATGAACTTTTTGATGAGTGACACTTAGATCTAACTTTAGTGGGATCTTTTCCTTGTTCGAAAAACAAGGTTTACACTCCAAGTAAGTTGTCACTTCATGAAGGCTAGACAAGACACGATAATGGACTAGAAAAGTGGGCTCCAAGACGAAATGGCTTTCCTAAGTAGATTCACTCAACTAGGTGTCAAAGTTTGTCTAAATGCGAGATCGATTTACCAAGGTTTCCCAAGGAGTATCTTAGCTTTAGTTTACCCCCCTCTAATACAATGAGCAACTATTGCATTCAGCTATATCATCACCTGGGTCACGATATAAACAACTTTGACTCTAAACTCACAATGTATGGCTAGTCAAGTGGGTAAGTTGGAGCACTTCCTGTTTCATCCACGAGGTTACTCAGCAGTGGATTACTTTAGGGTTCCTAGAACCACCCCCATTGTTGTAGCTTAATGTGTTATGCCAAAGGGGTTATGTTCTAGTTGAGCGGATAGGGACGTACCCTTTTCCGAAACCTGCAATACAGTGTGATGTATGTGGTGTGTTTTTTTATCTTGCTTAGCTTAATGTGGTTTTAAGTAGCACACCGTTTGGCAACCTACAATCAAACATGTATTAGTGGGTTTGTGTTTCAACCTCCCTTCTTTGACAACAAGTTTAGGTCCTACATGCAAAGAGTTAGTAATTTTCTACAAAAGATCATGATATCAAGAAAGAGAGTTTGCGTGTTGCTTTTGATTCCTAAGATCACCAAAAGGTGTGAAGGAAGAGCATAAACAACATAGAAACTCAACTATAAAAAGCCGTGGAAAATACTTTAAGTGTTTTGTGAAAAATTTTGAAACTCATTTTAACCAACTTCAAAAATTAATCTATTTATGAATCTTAAATAGAGTGTTTTGAAAGTAAGAATAAAATTTTGGAAGTGTTTTTGGTTCCCAAGATCACCTAGAAGGTACAAGGGAAGAGCATACACACTTCAAAAACCTTAATCAACTTAAAAAATGAAACACTTAACTAAGTTAATCCAAACAAAACCAAATAACTCTACAAACAATTGATTAGTCCCACAAAGACCTTTAAAAGTGTTAGAATAACCAAGAAAACATTTTTTTGAATTTTAAGACATGTTAGAAAATGACTAGTTAGCTAATAAAGTAAACCATTAATTTTATTTAAGTCAAAACCCTAATTTTATGTTTATATTGCGTAGTTCGCTTTAATACCTTTCAAACGCAAAAAAAAACAGAGTCGTTTCAAGTTCAGGAGCAAAAGTTATGGCCTCCGGAAGATAGATAATGAACATAGTTTGATGCATACGTGCCCAGAATGACATGTACGTGCCTGTTTCGATGGATACGCTCCCCTATGTAAAAAAATAGTAGCAGTGACAGATACGAACCCAGAATGACAAATACGCGCCTGTTTTGACGGAGACACACTTGTTTCGATGGATATGTGCCTAAAATGATGGAGACACACCTATTTCAAGGAATACATGCCCAGAATGATGGAGACACACCTGTTTCGATGGATACACGCCCAAAATGATAGAGACACATTTGTTTCAACGTATACGTGTTAATCCAAGACACATACACGTACACCTGTAAAACCTGCAAAATTCATGGAAATGAAAAAATTCAACAATCAAATAGGTTAGTTTTAATCATTAAAACCTATTTTTAGCTTTAACCCATTAAAAACTCATTCAAAAAGGGAGATTTAGCCTATCTAAAAAACATGAAATTGTTAAAAGACAAGCCTTTAACCCTAAAAAGCATGAAATTTGTTAGAAATGGACATGAAAAAGCTCAAAAGACCTCCATTAATGGAGTATGGACTAAGAGTCCCACTAGGCGTGTCAAATGTGGTGCATGTATAAGTTGAAAAGCTATGGAAATGAGGTTAGAAAACCTCAAAGCTTAACTAACTCATCTATGGACCATAAGATAAGAGATAAACAAGGGAAACTAACATGCAAGCATTATAACTTTGACAAAAACATAAAAAACTAACATGTATATTACTCTCTACTCTTTGAAAGCTATAAAACATGAACCTATTAAGATCCTAACAATCATATTTGTGTGTTGTTTGCTCCCAAAAATAGTGAAGAGATCTCTCCAAGTTGGCTACATGGCCAAGATTTAGATCTTCTCTTACTAACTATATTTGGAGTGGATGGATATAAGATGGAGGAGCTCTTAACAATGGAGTATGGCAAAAATCCAAATGTTTTATAGCTTAAAGCTATCACAAATGATTTCTAATGCCTTTCCAAAGTGTTATGATATTTTGTTATGTAAACAAGGTGTTAGGTTGAAAGGGTAGGCTTAGCCTTCTATTTATAGTTTTCCAAATGGAAGAGTTTGAACTTTGGGTGCATGTGGGACTAAAGGTAAGCCAAAAACCACTTTTAGATTAGATTAGAATAAACATGTTTTAGGCTTAGTTAAGCTAGGTTTAGGCTAGTTAAGCTTGATTAACAATTTTTAGAGAGTTGTAAGGGGTCTGCTTAATCCAGTGTGATGGGTTAATAGCCTAGGAAGCTAGCAGAAGTGGTTCAAAGAGGAATATGAAGGTTTTGAATGTTTGAAAGAGGGATGTTTGGCTAAAAATAGGGTAATTTGTCAAATAGGTTGATTATAGGAAGAATTACGACTAAGAAGGTGTCGTGAATGGGAATCCGAGAATTGAGCGAAGAAGCGTCAATTAACGAAGTGTCTTCAATTGGTTGAATTGGAGGAAATGATAAGTGTAAGCATATTTTAGGTGTCTACAAGATTCAAAGTGAAGCTAAAAGTATGACCTGGTCTTACTAAAATATCTATTTCTCAGTAATGCATAAGTGCAATGTTTAATAAGACTATAAGTGAAATGTAAGAAAACAAATGGTTGGTCATAAAAAGACTTAATAATTCAAACCACCGAATTGCAATTATGAAAGTCTATTATTGAAATTCCTAGATTGTTTTTTAAAAAGCATGGATGTTCGAACATACAAAAACTTGACCATCCTAAGTATCACTCACACAAAATGCAAGTTTCAAAAGAAAATAACAAAATTAAAACTCATAATTGAATTGAAAAGCCGTTGTAAAGAAATAGGAAATTGTAAAGGAATAAGAGAAAAAGAAGAAAATATTGTAAACTTTTTATATTATAATTATAATTTATGTTATAAGTGAAGTTTCGCGAAACAAGAAATCCAAGTTAATCCCTATGCCTTTGAAACCTAATCACTTGTCTTTGAAACCTTCGATATGAATTGTTATTCTAAGACAGAGAGGATGATGATGGCACAATTGGAGTGGCGCACGTGGATATCGACAACAATGTTGACAAAGGGTTTGGTGGAATGCATTGTTCATGACTTGTGTTGGTAGCCTGCCGTTCTGCTCTCTGGGAACTGTGTGGAGGCCGCGCAAATGAGGAGATTACTGAGCGTAGTTTATCATCCACGAAATCATTACCTTTTGTACCTAGACAACCAAGCTTCTGACGAAGATAGAATTACATGATGCAAATAAATTACAATAAATGGTATGGCACCCTGTTTTTCTTGAATTTGGTGAAGGTTGTAATAACATATGAAAATATAACCAATCAAATGGAAGATAAATACTTCTTAACAATTATTTTGTTAAAAAATTTGCAAGTCTGTTAATGTGAAAAGTGAATATTTGTTTATGAAAAAAATAACAGGATTGGTTGAAAAATATACAGAATAATAACTCTTTAAGAAAATATGAAACCTATAGTATACATACCTTCGACAGTACTAATAACAAAATGAAAGAGTAAAGCATAAGTAGACATATAATAGAGTAAAATATTAAGTACACAAGAAGTTTTATATTGGAAGGGTTTGGAACTACAAATTCCCCAGATGGATTTGGAATCTTGGTACTTGCAAGAAGGTTCATAATGGAAGGATAAGAATTCGAATAACATTGTTTCGGGACAGACAAGTTTTGGGAAGGGCGAACTGTCATGTCCCCTTTTAAAAAAAGTTTATAAGATTAATAATTTACCTTAAGTGCAAAAGTAATGTTACTTAAAAGCACTTATGTTTTATTATTAAATGGAAAAGGGGACTTTCTATTTTAAGTAACCCCATGCTTAAATAGAAATAAAAAGTCACTTTATGAATTAAAGTGAAATTCCCCCATTTGGAGCACCCCACTTTGGATATTATGATATGAAAAGTATAAAGGAGGATGAAGGAGTTTATTTGTGGGGATGTTTACTATACATCTATCATTTGATTTTTATGAGTGGAGAACTCTTGCTTATACTCTTAGCTACTGAGGATGGAAACTCTCCATTTCAACAAGGCTAGAGGAGGAAAACCCTCCTAAACTATAGATTTGAGGACAAAACCCTCCAAATCTTTAGAGGCGACTCCATTACAAGGGTTACATTTGTGCTTCAATCAAGGATCTTCATTTTCAAGCCTGATTTATTAGCTAGGGAACACTTTAGGGTAGTTTTCAAATATTTGACAACTAGGGCATACCTTTAAGACAATTTTCCTAATTTTTATAACTAGGGAATCCAACAATCAATTGGGCCTTCATTTGGGTGGGTTGTTGGAGAATTTTGGAGCTCTTCTACAGTTAGGTGAACACCTTGAGGAGTTGAATGACCCCCTTTCGAAGTCATTATAATTATAATTTGAGGTGTAGTGGGTGTCAGAGTTTATACCAAGCCATGATCTGCCCTAGGGCATCATTTGTAACCACCTAGAGCCATTCATTCGCTATACTTTTACCCATATGGTTAGTTGGACTTGTTACTTATTTTTATTTGGAAAATTAAAATAAATTAAATTTCAGAATTGTTGTTTATTAGTTCATTGTACTTGGGTTAAGTGAAATATCCACTTCCAGATATCTATCATGGTGTTTTCTTTTTTTTACAAAATGATATATTGTGGTTATGATTTAAAAAATAATTTTTAGTGTTTTTGTCATAAGACTTTCAAGGAAAAACCATAATTTTATAGATCTCTCCTATAAGGGATATTACAATTTTGCATCATACCATAAATTTTCTTGAATGTTATTTTTATTTTTTCTCCTAGGTCTATATCTTTTGTGTGCACTTAGGGATTTGTGAGTTATAAATATCAACATATAAATATTTTTCACGAACCTAGCTATATGCGACATACTATTTTCTACATCATGTGTGTATTTTAAAGCATTGCTTTAGATATTATATGTTCTCATAAGTCATAAGGATATGACCTAGAAGAGGCATCTTTTTTCTATTGTGGGGGACTTGTTTTCCTCACTGACGATTGTTTTTCATGTCAATCTTCACATAAATTAGATTATGATTAGATTTCATCTCTATAGGGTAGTTCCCAATTTTTATCTCTGTCAATCACAAGATAGCAGTTCCAGAAACAAATAATAGTCTTCTACACTTTGTCCATTGTACATTTTATGAATGATTATTATTGAAAATGAATGAGGAAATAATGTCATTATATTAACGAAATGAAATTATTTTAATTAAGTCCACAAGACCAAATGGACCGTGGGACCTGGATCACACTGGGTGTCGTAACTCCTCAAAGATTCATGGGGTAGGTTGTCTCTTTAAGAAAATTTTTCACTACTCATGGTAGTCATCTTGAGATGACTTAAGCACATTAGTAAAAATCTAAATATTAATAATAACAAGAGTTGTTTAATGGCCAATACCTTCCTCTAAATTATAAATGTAGGATTACAATAAGTGAAGTTGCAATAAATGAGAATATGCTTCTTCTAGATTTATCATAAAACTTGTCAAAAAAAAAACTAATTATTGGCCCAAGTCTTTTGTTGTTTGCCTCAAGTTTTCACCCATTCATTTATTGACACAAGCATACATTTTTTTACAACACTAAAAGCACAATATTTTTGCTTCTTTTATCTTGACTTAAATAGTCATTAGGCATATTCATTATAGATAAATTTTGAAATGTTTGAAACACAAATTGCTACGATTGTTAGATGAGGTCTAGAAAATATGACTATATGTGGAATCAATGGAAAATAGGCAATCAACAATCCCTTCAATATTCAAATCAACTAAAAATAGCAAAATCTAGACAAAGTACTTGAACTTTTCAAGTAAATGACTCAATACACCCAAAGATAAGGAGTTTAATGGCCTTTATCAAGCAACTCACACAATTAAATTCCACCTGGACTTAAAAATCAGATTTAAGCTTCCAATCAATGCAAACCACTGTTATGGAGAATCAAACAAAACACTAACACTGTTGCAATGGACCCTTGAAATCATTCTCAAAGTCCATTATACAAACCCCAGCCAGACATGATTATTTGGAGTGTACAAGATCATATTTAAACCTCTAATAGCAGTCGCTTAAATAGTATATAATCTGATTTCAATACTCTTTCAAGGATTGCTTTAAGGAGAGATTTTACATACCATGAATCGTATCACAATTTAAATGCAAGATTAGTGTAGATTGTTGCCAGCCTATGCAAGAATGAGATCACTGAGATGGGACTTGTAAAGCATCATACCATTAGATAGAATCGTTGCTCATAAACACTCAGAAATATGCACGAAGAATATCAGTCTGGGCCTTCTGAATATAGATCGTTGTAACAGACCTTAATCTCTATTTATTGGAGCATATAAAGTAATGCAAAGACTCTTAATACTCTACCAAACTTCAACAAGCTAGTCGTTGCCAAATAAGAGACTCAATCAGGCATTAAAATATTTAATACTCACTGCCAAACTTAGTCGATGTTAGGAAGGAAAGAACAACAATTTATTTCAAGCCCAAAATTAGTCCCTAACACATCCAATTAAGTCGTTGTAGCTTAGTAAATTGAAATCAGCCAATTCGTTGGGCAATTAGCACAACGAACAGACATTAGAATATTCAAATCACTATCAAAGGTAGTTTTTGATGTCCAGGAAGGGATAACAGATTTGCATGAACGAAAATCAAGCAATAATCATGTGAAGAAAATACCAATCTTACTCTACACCAGTCGCTGCAAAAACATCACACTAATATGCAAATACTTAGTCGATCCACCTTGAAACACCACAACCATGTACCAATTTAGCAAGCAGCATAACCAGCCAATCGACTTACACTGGAAATGTATTCAACTCAACGCATAGACATCCTCAGGCAAGTCGCCAAAGTTGGAATGAACCTCATACATCAAATTTGGATGAAAATTATTAGCACTCTTAAACAGAGCACAGAAATGCAACTGCAGAAATTGATCTATATCTTATTCTTATTTGCTTGTGCTCTACTAAATCAGAGAATACAATCTTTATAGAATAACAATAAACAGAGTCTTATTCAAACTCAAACTCAAACTAACCTATCTCTACTCTTCATCCTACAGATGGACAACATTTGCCAGCACATACACATATCATCTAGTGTGCTGTCAATTACAAAATAACTTCCCTAAATGCTAGCTACAGAATCCTGAATGCTAGCTACAGAATCCCTAAATATTAGGCTATGATTTCTGCATGTCTAACACTCCCACTTAGCCAAATATTTGTCAACCAGCTTGTATCACATCGAATCCTTCTTTGCAAAACTCAAACTTATTTCTTGGTAATGCCTTTGTCAATACATCCGCCACCATCATCTCAATTGCACAACACTCCATTTTGATAGTGTTGTTCTCAATTTGTTCACGGATGAAATGATATTGTATCCCTATATGTTTAACTCTCCCATGATACTTCGAATTCTTCGTCATGGCTATGCAACTTTGGCTGTCACACTTTAATATTGTTGGTTGGGACTGAGTAACCTCGATGTCCTGCAACAATCTTCTCAACCAAATCAATTCTTTTGCAGCTTGACATGTTGCTATATATTCTTCTTCTGCACTGGAGAGAGAAACAGATCGTTGTTTCTTACTTGCCCACGAAACTGCACCTCCACCAAGGATAAAACAGAACCCTGAAGTTGATCTTTTACTATCAACGTCCCCTGCCCAATCTACATCACAATATCCAGTAAGTTGCAGAGATTTTTCTGAACTCCCACTGAATCTTATTCCATGTTTAGTTGTTCCTTGTAGATATCTAAAAATTCTTTTAACTGCTGCCCAATGTTGTGGTCTAGGATTGCTGGAATATTGGCTCACAATACTTATAGCATGTGCAATATTAGGTCTGCTAGAAACCATTGCATACATTAGGCTCCCAACAACATTCTAATATGGAACCATACTCATATAACTTTATTATTCTTGTGTTTTGGGACACATTTCCAATGAAATTTTTTTTTCCTACTGCCATTGGAGTACTTACTGACTTGCAATTTTCCATCCCAAATTTCTTGAGAATGTTCCTAATGTAACTCTGTTGGCTAGGATGGATTTTTTTCTTCTCCCTATCTCTTAAAATTTAAATTCCCAAGCAATAATGAATCTCACCAGGATCATTCATCTAAAATTCTACAGCTAATTGAGACTTAAACATGCCCAACATCTTAAAATCATTACTCATAATGATAGTGTCATCAACATATAAACCTAAGATGACTAGAGACTCACCAATATGCTTTATGTAGACATTCGAATCAACATTGGAACTTACATATCCTTCATTTTGGAGAAACCCATCAATACACTCATACCATGGTCTTGAAGACTGTTTCAGTCCATACAATGATTTCTAAAGCTTGCATACTCGTTTCTCCTTTCCTTCTTATATGTAGCCTTTTCGTTGTTCCATATAAACTTATTCTTTTAAGAAACCATTTAAAAATGTAGTTTTTATATCTAGCTGATGTACATGAAGATCCAAGGTTGTTGCCAATGCTAATAGAATTCTGATGGATGTTATCTTGACTATAAGAGAAAAGGTGTCATGATAATCCAAACATGCATTTTGGGTGTATCCTTTTTCCACCAATCGAGCCTTGTAGCGGTCTATAGACCCATCAGACTTGTACTTTTGTTTGAATAACCACTTGCATCCAACCACTCTCCTTCCAGGTGGAAGAATCGTGAGTTCCCATGTCTAATTTTTTATGAGCGATTCATATTCAGCATCCATTACTTGCCTCCAATCTGCTACATAAATACTTTGAAGTGCTTCTTGAAAACTAAGTGGTTCATTAACCTCTACATTAAGTGCATATGATTCAGATGCCTTTTGAGAGAGTTTATGTAGTCCTGTTGATCTACGAAGCTACTGCTCTCCTTGTTCATCTCCTATGGGTTGTGTGGCTACAACTTATAATGGTCTTGTCGGAGTAGAATTATCATCCTCATATTCTTCATCAGATCTGAATCACAACACCCCTGTTTCTACAATCTTAGATGGGTTGAGAATCTCAGTGCATTTGTGCATAACATGAATTTTTCCAAAAATGATGGGACTCTTGAGAAATAAAATCTCATCCGGTTGATAGGATCATAAATTCTATATCCTCTTTCAGATTCAAACATATCCAACCATTATACACTTCTTGGGTTTACTCAAAAAGCTAAACTAACTTTCTTCAAGGAGTATATGGTAAGATATGATGCATACCAAAAATAAACTTAAACTAACAAAGGTGATGCACTGAGGAATGAAGAACATGCCATGCCTCCAATAAACACAAACTTCATTAAAATGCAATGCAAGATCATGTGGAGATAACTGTTTTGTATATATGATTGCACTGGAGATGCAAATGAGCCCAAAAAGGGTTAGAATCATCCACTACTCTTAAGCATGCATCTAGCACTTTCCACAAGATTGATACAATACACTACAAAATGCCAAGATGCAAAGTTGCATTACAGTTTTAGATGGGGTTTGAACTTCAGGAAATTTTCCTACCAAAGTTTGATACCTTCTTTTGCAAATACAAGAATTTGAAACCTTTAGAAAGTATAGCCCCCCTTACAATTTATAGGAAGATCTGAGAGAGGGAAGAGGGAGGAATTCCTGATCTGCTTCTCAACCACCTCCAGATTGTATTTAATTCATCTCTATTGTGGTGATTTATTTGAGAAACCTAGCAAACCAAACAAAGGTCAACTATAGAGGACATCGTCAAAAGCTAATCCAAAAACCTTCCAACCTTGCGTGAATCTGAGCTCCCTATGAAAATATTATGGTTCCATTTGAATATCCTTAGGTCGGGTTTGCTTTCTTGTGGGAAGGGGTCAATGCTCAAAATGTTGCTTTCCTGAAGATGCACCTTCACACACTCCCAACTCAACTCGTGATGCAAATTAAAATCTTCCACAAGCTGCTCATAGGATTTGAAAATTTCGAAGCTTTGAAGCGAACACCTGAGGATTTGCATGTCCTCTAATGCCAAAGAGCGAATGACTATTTTTCATGTCGAACACCACATCTGCTCTACTACTTCTAACCTGTACCAGATTGACATTTTTCATTCCCGTACACCTTCTACTCCTTCACCTCCAACCTATTCCAGGGCGTGAATTTTTTCATGTCGACACCTTCTGCTAATGTTTCCTCCAACCTGTGCCAAGGTGTGAATATTTTCGTGTTGAATTTTCTTGTCTCCACCTCCAACCTTTGCAATAGGGCGCAAATTTTTCCGATGTTGACACCTTCTATCTCTGCAAGATTGAACCTTACGCCAGGGTGTGACTTTTTTCATGTCGACACCTTCTTCTCTACAGGTCCATCACTATGTGGCATAAATAAATGTCTGGTTTGAGTTTCTATTATTTCCATATTCTTCTATTCATCTATATTTACTTGGGGAGGGAGATATATACAACAAATTCTTCTTCAGTCAAATGCTTATTTGACGGCCATGTTTCTTCAATGCCTTAACATTTTCCATCTCTTTGATTTGAGAAAAACTTTCGAATTTTTTCCTAAAATGATGTCTCTTCTGACTAGAATCTCATGTTTATAGGATTTTCAATATCCCTTTGAATTCAAATTCTATCCAACCATTATACACTTCTTGATTTTTTCATATAGCTTCTAGGAGATCATCTGGTATATGTGCATATGTTATGCAACAAAAAATTATTAAATCATTGTTACTTGGATTGCTTCCATGCCATGCCTCATAAGGTGTTTTCTTATGCAATGCAACAGTTGGCAACCTGTTTTGTATAAATGTTGCACTGGAGACTGCTTCAGCCCAAAAAACATTAGATAATCCACTACTCTTAAGCATGCATCTAGCACTTTCAACAAGATTCCTATTCCTTCTTTCAATGACACCATTCTGTTGATTGAATAAGATAACAATATACTCAAGTTTGATACCTCTTGCACATAAACTTTTTGAAATAATTTGAGGTATATTCACCCCCATTATCACACATAGTCATATTCAAGGTTTTCCTGACTGATCACCCCCATTATCACATCTGAGTCATTTCAAAGGTTTTCCTGACTGATTCTCATTTTAATCTTAAAAAACCTTAAAGCATCTCTAATGCACATGATTTATTTTTGATAAAATAAAAAAAGGTCATTCTAGAGGAATCATAAATAAAGGAAATAAAATACCTTGCCCCATTGTGTGACATTGTGTGCATTGCATCACAAATATCTGAATGTACAAGTTCCATTTTCTCCTTAGCTCGTTTTGCTCCTTTCTTTGGGAAGGGGAATCTATTTTTCTTTCCTAAAAAATAGCCTTCACACACTCCCAACTCAACTGGTAGATGCAAATTAAAATCTTCCACAAGCTGCTGATTTTAATATTCGAAGCGAATGAGGATTTGCATGTCCGAGTCTATGATGCCAAAGAACTAAATCAGATATTTCATTATTTGTTGTTGCTAACACCACATCAGGTATTGCTGCACATAATTTGTATAGATTTCCATCACCTGATTCCCATAGCAACAATTACTCTTTCAACATCCTTTAGGACACATTCCTTGCTGTCAAAATGACAATTATTCTAGCATTAGTAACCAGCTTTCTCATTGATAAAAGAATTTTAACTAGATCAGGTACATACCATACAGTTATGGATTTTCTTGTATCCACCATCTGGCATTTGCAATGGAATATTTCCAATTCCGATCATCTCACATTTTCTATCATCTCGAGGATTGATAGTATTACTCTTGGGTGCTTCTGATATGCCATAAACCAACTTCTCTTAGGTGTCATATGTTGAGTTGCTCCTAAATCTAAATACCAGCAATTTAGAAACATCAGAACTCGCGGTTGTAACAACCTCAAACAATTTTTCTTGGTCATTACTTTAGGTCATGTTAGCTTCAAGGAACCTTCCTTTTCTTTACCTCTTCTACCCATGCTAACCACTTTCAGAATTGTTTTTTAAAATGCCCAGGAGCTCCACAATGAAAGAAATTTCCCTTATTTTTCTCCTCCTTTGTGTCTTTACCATTCTTTGAGACAGTGGACTGGGAGGGATGAGATTTTTTGTCACTCTTCCTTTTTGTTTTCCCTTATATCCTGTTGAAAAAAGTGTTGTAGGATTCTCATCATTCAGGCCCCCATCATTCCTTCTGATTTCTTCTTGAAGCAATGATGCTATTAATTTTGTAAAATCCAAATTAGAATTGGGTGCTTAGTGCTACTACCAGTCCAAGAATAGGATTCTGGAAAACTCCCAAAGACATGACAACATCTTCTTCTGCAATCATGCTGCTAATTGATTTTTGAGAGACAAACTGATTTTCTTTTGTGTTTCTCATCTTTAACTGAAAAAATATTCTTCTAAGATATAATCTTGTGCTAACATCATTTGATTCATATAACTTGATTAATTGATCCCAAGCTTCCTTTGCTGATTTTGCCTCACTTACATGTAAAAGCACATTATCACTCAAACTTAAAAGTATACAGGAACAAGCCCTACCTTCCTTTGACTCCCACTTACTGATCAGATCTACATCCTGGGTGGGTTTAGTCTCAGTCCCTTCAACTATATTGAGTAGATCCTTGTTCAACAACAACATCTTCATTCTGAGCTTCCAGAGATTAAATCCAATGCCATCGAATCGTTCTACCATCCTATGAGGATTTCTTGCAACAAATGTGGCCATATCTCTGTCTTTAAAATTTTGATACTTCTTTGCAGCAGCACTTCACCAACACTGCTCTGATACCATGAAAATTATTAGCACTCTTAATCAAAACACAAAATTGTAACTGCAGGTTTTGATATATTTCTTATTCTTATTTTTTTATGCTCTGCTAAATTAGAGAATACAATATTTATAGAATAACATTAAACAAAGTCTTATTCAAACTCAAACTCACACTACCCTATCTCTACTCTTCATCCTACAGATGGACAACATTTGCCAGCACATACACATATCATCTAGTGTGCTATCAATTACAAAATAACCTCCCTAAATGTTAGCTACATAATCCTAAATGCTAGCTACAAAATCCCTAAATATTAGGCTATGATTTCTTCATGTCTAACAAGCAACATAACCAGCCAATCGACTTACACTGAAAATGTATTCAACTCAGCGCATAGACATCCTCAGGAAAGTTGCCAAAGTTGGAATGAACCTCATACATCAAATCGATTTGCAAAGCACATAAGAATACTTCAATTAATACCCAGAAGAAACCAGCTACAAGATCTTTTCAAATGGATGAGAGAACAAAACATCAATGGGCATGCATCCCAACTCCAAGCATGGAGTATCAAATTAATTTCATCATAGCATAAGTCTCATAATGATCCCAAGCTCTCCTTTTATAAACAAGGAACACAAAATTCGAAGTTCCTAGAAGACGTAAATCATTAAATAAAAATAGTTTATGCTCGGGTGTTTTTAACATTAAAAGCCACCCAAATGTTATTTAATTAATTCCCCTTTTAATTTTACATTTTGGGAATAAAATAAAATAAATTACATAATTAAATAATTATTGTTTTATAATTTCAAATGATAAAAATCACTCTCCAGACAATACTATTTAATTATTTAATATAATTTTCCCCTTGCAACATCCCAAAAGCCCACGGGGAAAGATAGGCTAAGGGTCTTCGAAATGGGGACATTACACACTATGACTTGAATGAAACCATAGGAATACTTAACAATTTGCAAACACACAAGGTTTGTGGTAGAAATTGACATAACAATAAAACAACTTTCTTAAATCTAAAGTATGGAAAATAAAATGAGATGCGTAGTACAAGATTCATATGAAACTTTAAAATGTTCACACCAATGTTGAAAATTAAAATTAAAGGTTATGCATATGAAATAATCATTGCCTTGAGAGTGTAGAGAAATTAGGATTCTGCATGCCGAGAGCAGAGAGTCTATCTGCAGTGAGAGATCTATTGCCATTAATGCATTTATTCGACCTCTTTTCTAGAGCCTAGCCACTTGGCGGGCTTTAAATATGACTTCGCTCGACTCTAGTCCAGTTATTTCAACTGCGCCAGAGAGTGGCGATTCTGCGAAAAATGGCTTCGGGGAAACGCCCTTGCAAGTTCGTGCCGAAAGTATTCCACAAGGTAATGATAATTCCCCTGATATTGTTTTACCGCTTTCATAATTTGATTCAGCCTGTAAATGGCTAGAACAATTATGCTTAATAGGGTATTTTGTTGGAAGAAATCACTTTGAAAGTATGCTTAAATCATCAGTCCAAACTACTTATATGAAGCATGGTATTAAACTGGAATCTATCTAGAACTTAACCCGTGGTTTTTTACCTTCATTTTGCTGATCCTAATCATCCTTCCCTTATCTTGCATAAGTAGCAAACCTGGTATGTAAGAAGCTCCCTTCTAGTTTTGTCTCCCTAGACCAGGGATTATGTTGTCTTTGACCATACAACTCTTAAGGTCTCCGTTTGGGTTGAGTTCCCAGGGATTCCTATGCCTTGCTGGCATTTTTTAGAATGTATTGCTGCCACCCTTGGCCATGTTATTTACACAGAGCCTAATAGGTTTTTTGCAGCTCGTCTGCAGAAGAGGGTTTGCATAGAACTAGATCTTTCGAAGGAACTGAAAGAGTTCATTGCCATCTAGGTTGGTGATGTGTATTTCGCTCAGAATGTAATATACATCAATCTTCTGAATACTTGTTTCTAATGTCAATCTTCTGAGCATAAAATTCGGGACTGTCCCTTGTTGGCCGCTCGTCCAACCACTTCAAAGCCACTTGGCGATCCTCACCCTCAACTTGAAGAGGAGGGTTGGCACACAGTGGGTGGCCGAAGAGCCAACAAGATAAAAGCCACTCATGTCAGGCCTTTGCAATCTGGTTCAGCTATTCAAGCTGGAAAGATATTTCCAAGTGCCTCTAGTTCAGCTACAAAGCAACCATCGGATACCAAGTTGCCTCTGGTTCATACGAAGGTTATGGCTAGCAATATGGTTGGTTCTTCAAGCAAATTGGCTCCTTTGGCCTCAAATACGTCAGCCTGCTCTTTTGTTGAATGACATTGGTCTTCAACCGTTACTAGTTTCTAACAAAGTGGTTTCACCATGAAAGTAGGTGGTTCGGCGTTCTCGCAGCCCTCCTTGTGAGTGTGAGGAGGGGGATTATAGCCCTAATAGCCGGTGGTCTACTCAACTGTATGGTTTCTTTACAGTTAACCAACAATGGTTTTTACATAATAGTTTTGGGGCCCTTGATGGTTTGAGTGAGCTAGACTCATAAATGCATCTGGACAATGTTTCCTCATGAATTTCTACTCATGAAATGTTTGGGGTCTCACAGAATCCACTCGCAAATACATTATGCAAGATTTTAGGAAAAGCTTCCTGGATATGGATATTCTGTGTTTACAGGAAATCAAAGTTACATGTTTTTTGTTTGATTTTGTCGCCAAGACTATTTGGCCAGATAGTTTAGCTATCCCTAGCAACCATGCAGCTGACAGAGGTGGAATGATCACATTTATTTCTCCGAAGTGGCGGCCGCATTACATCAATCATGGATGTGACCTTGACAACCATATTCTTTGGGTGTTATTCAATAATGAAAATCTCTCCTTTGGGATTATTAATGTTTATGCACCCAATGACGTGTTAGAAAGGATGTCACTTTGGCGGTTGGTGGCTGACGACCTTCCAAGTGCACACTGGTTAATCAATGGGGATTTTAATATGGTTAAACATCCCAAAGACAAAATGGACCTTTTACCCATGAGATGGCCAACTGGTGAAAGGGAAGCTTGGTTTTAAATGTGTAATAAATTTGGTTTTTATGACCCTAATTATTCATGGCATACCACCGCGCTACCATGGTACACTTGGTCTAATCTTAGAAATGGCCAAGATCGAGTTTTTAAAAGGCTAGATCATGCCATGATCTCGCTATAGCCTTTCTTTAAATTTTCCAGCTGTTACTCTCTTTCGGTGGAAGCTTACTGGTCATTGTTCTTTCCGACCACATTCCGATTCGATTCCAGATTGAATGGAATTTTTAACTACCAAAAATTAAAAATACGTAGTTTTATTTAAATACTGCTATACTGCATCATGCCCCAACTTTGGTGCACATCCGCCAAATTTAGAACCTTGCATCTCGCCCTCTTGGTAAGGTGGGTTGGATAAGTTGGTGGAAAGACGTTATAATTCAAATCATTAAATTCCTCTGGATGTATGGTGTTCAGCTTGCTAAGTTCCGATGATGGGCCTATTCCACCACCTCCACTGAGCTGAGTCGCTCGAAGGTGGCACTTGAACAAGCTCCTTTCAATGTTGCTCTGCAACTCCAAGTGGAAGAACTGCGGCAAAAAATCCGCATTACTGATGACTACACAACTTGAGGTTCTCAGATTAAGGCTCGGTTCCACTGGCTCAAAATTGGAGACCGTAACACCAAAGAGTTTTACCAGCGATTCAAGGCCAAACACATGAACCAACAAATTTTTGCCATTGTTGATGCTGGTGTTTGGATTTCAGACACTCCTCAGATGGTCTAAGCCTTATTTAGGCACTATGTTTAGGTTTTCAAAGTGCATGACGAGTCTCCTGAGTGAAAATCCGCGCTCACTAAATTCCTCTCAATAGTTCCTTGTAAGCTTTCACCTACTCACAGAGTTATTTGTGACAGATTGCTTACTTTAGAGGACTTATATGAACATGTTTCCCTTATGGCCAATGATAAAGCTCCTGGAATGGATGGCTTTCCTTGCGAGTTTTAGAAATCACTTTGGGACATGGTAGGTCGTGATTTGCTGCAAGTCTACCTCGAGGCTCTACACTCAGGGTCCCTCAGTGCCCTTATTAATAGGGATCACATAAAGTTCATCCCTAAAGCAGGTAACTCGGAGCTCATCTATAATTGGCGGCCGATTACCTTGCTCAATGTTTCATACAAAATCAAAGCTAAGGCTTTAGCTCTTCGGCTTCTGCCAATTTTTCCCATTATCATTAGTCCTTAGCAGACTGGTTTCATACAAAGCAGGTACATTCTAGATAACATTTTGGCTATCTGGGAAGGTATGGAGTGGGCAAGAACCTCTAAACAGCCAGCCATTTTTTTGTCAAAATTGACTTTGAAAAAGCCTAATATAGGATTGAATGGCATTTCATTCTTGTGATGCTTGAAGCGCTAGGCTTCGGATCGGTTTTCATCGCCTCTATCAAAATGGTTTTTTCAGATGCCACAGTCTCTTTATCTGTTAATGGCCATACTTCCGAGCAATTTGGGATTTTTCATTCTATCAGACAAGGTTGTCCTTTAGCACCTGCTCTTTATGTGCTAGCCACTGAAGGTTTTGGGTTCCTCCTTGCCCATTCTCATGATCAAGGGTTTGTGAGGGGTATTCAACTCCCTTCTTCGACTCCCCTTAAGCTTGTCAATGGGAATTTTACAGATGACTCCTTCCTCACGCTCCTGGAGAAGGAAGTGAATATCAACAATGTCATGCAATGTTTGGATACATATTGTTTAGCTTCAGGTTCCAGTATCCAATGGAGAAAGACCTTGTGCTTCAGGAAATATTTTCTCCCTAAACTTGGTTGGATAAATTGTTTTGACTAGAAGTATATCCAGCATGGAGAAATTTATAAATTTTTGGGCATTCCCTTTGCTTTCGATGCTTCTCTTAGTCAACTTTGGCAATATGTTATTGACAGGGTTTCCCGCAAATTGGAGTACTGGATTACTAAACCCCTTTTGCTTGCAAGAAAATTTTAGATTTGCTCCAATATATTGGCAGCCACACATGTTTATTGTTCTTCTTGCTGGGTGCTGGGTAAAGCCTCTTACAAGAAATTGGAGAAACTCCTCAGAGATTTCCTTTGGGCTAGCTTGGACCTTGGCAAAGGCTTTCACAGAGTTGCCTAGGAGTATTGTTGTCTCCCTAGGGATTCTGGAGGTCTTGGTTTGACTGACATTGGCCGCTAGGGGTTTTCTCTTGCATCCAAGTTGATCATTCGGACATGCACTGACAATGAAGCTTGGAAAGTGTTGATTCGCAATTGTATTTGTCAAGGCTCCCCACAGAGGCGTAAAACTTGGAAAGGGATGGATTTTCATAGCCTGCTCATTATCAAAGCCCCGGTTAAGATTGTGGGCACTTTTGTTGTCAAAAGCATATGGAAATCTTGGGAGTTTCTCAAACCCTTTTTAATCTGGTAAGGGGATGGATTCAGAAATGGGCTATCCATTAATGACCACAACATTTGGTGGTCTCCTCTCATCAAATTTTCATGATGTGTCACTTGCCCAAGTGCCCTGGATTCATGCTTTTAAATTGTATCATCGAGGCCTGCGCACTCTTAAAGACATATTTTGCAGGCAAACCAAATTACTTATCACTTGGCCTCAAGCTAAAGCCAAGTTTCGACTTTCTTTTGTTGACAAAGAGTATTATTAGGAAGTTCTTGATTCCATTCATGCCGAGATGCTTCAAAAATTTGGTGTCATCTCTCTTAGGCCGTGGTGGAAGGATTGGAAATAGTTTCTAGATACCCCTTTTTTAAATTAACCCCCAGGCAAAGGTTATGCTCTGCTCACCCCCAGGCTATTGATGGTAGCCTTGCTTAACTCCAGATGGTCCATCAATTCTAGATGGTCATCCTGGGAAGCTAGATTTCATACCATATGGAAAGCCATCATTTAGCCCAAGTTAGCCTATTTTATTTGGTGTCTGCTTTATCAAAGTCTTCCTCTTAGGTGTAGATTAGCTCATTACGGGATAGCTCCTTGGCTATGACCTTTTTGTGGGCACGTTGAGATGCTCATACATATGTTCTGGTACTACCCAAAAGCTCAAGCTATTTGGGCTTGGATCCATGATTTCTTTTAGCCATTTAGACCAGCTCAATTTCATTGGCAACATACTTTGTTGTGGGATTCTATTTCCATTCCCCATGATTTTTCACAAGTGTGGGATAATTTCAGAGTGGAGATCCTTTTTTTATATGGAAAGAACACAATTCTGTTGTTTTTCCTAATTCTGCAGTTTCTTGTATTCTTTCGCATTATGATAAGGCCATTCTTATCTCAAATGTGTTCTTACAGATCTTGGACCAGGCTCACAAGGTAGAGTTGGAGGTTTGGCACCTTCAGACCCTTCTGGATCATTGGGCCAACCCTCCTTGCACTGTGGCGCGGGAACCTCCTACCTCCCCTTCTGGGAGTGTTCGTCCAAGAGGGCATCGTGGGTGTGGCTAGTCAGTAGACCAAGCACATTGTCATTGCTCTCCCAAGCAGCAGCCTGAGCAATGGCGTAGCCCTATTAATCGCGGTGGTTGGGGGTCCCCTCACCATTCTTCGCAGCACATTAGCTAAGGTTCCCACCACTACTCCCTACCTCTTATGTAGAGGGATGGGTGGGACTCTAGCAAAGTTCCTAGGTTGGCTCTTTCTATTTCTCCTAGCCAAAATGAAGACAAAGATGAAGAAGTTTCTTCAGGCTAGCCGCCCCTTCTGGATGACAAAGCTCTTCCTGGTAGTAACTTGGAGGATAAGGGGCCGCCACCACCCCCTGCCCCTATGTTTGTTGTGGCTGCCTAGTCTTTTTATATTTTTCTGGCATTGTTAATTTTGTTGTTGCCCCTTGGGCTTGATACTTTAGTCTCCTAACCATCACGGTTAGTTTGATAGTGGGGTGTGCCCTTTACCACCCATATTTTTTCATGGATAGGCTGTAATATTTTATATTAAATAATATCAAAAAATGTTTGGGTTTTATTTCTCACTATTGAATATGGTTATAGAAGTGTTTCCATGAATTTCATGCCCCCAAATTTCCCCCTCTTCCACTTTCTAGTCTTCTAAGCTTGGTTCGATCAATGAATGTTCCAAAATCAAGGGTTCCAAAATTGATCTTCCATGGCAGCCCAATACCTGCAAGCTTGAATGCAGTTCTGTGGTGACAATAGTTGTTATACCCAAGCCTAAACTTTAACACATCTTTTTATAAATTTAGACTTAAAAAATAAATAAAATAGTAGTGCAATAAGGCCTCTAGTATATCAAAACAATACTGACCAACCAATAAATAAATAGTTAAATGATTTTTATTTCATTTTTTCATATTAGAAAATTATTTTAAATGATTTTTATTTCATATTAGAAAATTAATTAAATAAAATATAAACATCAAAAAGTTTAACATTGAGCAAAAATTTATTGCTTATGATTTGTTGGTTGAAAGTTATAGTATGATCATATCGGAGGTAGGAACTAAGAACAATCTAACACTATGACTATATAAAATAGTTCTTAATTTTTTTCCTTTATTAAAAAATACATTTAAACTAATTTAAAAACAATCTCAATAGTACTATTGTGTACTTACAATGTTTCATATTATATTGCACAAATTTCTATTGTTTGGAAGTTATAACCTTGACTTACATCATCGGTAGGTTCCTTTGGTGGGAAGCCATTGTGGCTAAAACCGTTAAGTTTCTTAGAGGGTATGGAAGACTTATGGCTAAAGAAAGATGAAAAAAGAATTTTGAACTCAAACACAATCTTGCTCAATTACATGTGGACCTTGAGGACCACCCTTATGACACTTCATTGCAAACTATTGTCACCAAAATTGAATTTAATCTCAAAATTTTGAAGTTTATAAGGGGCGAGTTGCCAATATCTATGCTCATCTACTTTGGATCCAACACGAGGACCATTTCTCCAAATACTTACTTAAATACTTGTAATGTAAGCATCTCCATGATAAACTTTCTTCTATTATTGTAGAGAATGGAGAGGAAGTCTCCCTAATACAATATCTCAAGGGAGTTTTGTTTCAACGTTACAACAAAATATTTTAGGAAGAGAATTACCTCAAATATAATCCTTTTGGAAAATAGTTATGAGACTGTATTCCCCATAAGGTGGATTAGGCCACCTGTCACCTTTTTGAACTACAACTCACTCGATTAGATGAGCTCCTAGATTAGATGGGCTCCCCATTGAATTTTTCCAAGCTATTTGTCCTACTCTCAGGATAGCTTTATTCAATGTTTATATAAGGAGGTAGAGGCTAATGGTTCTCTAGGGGACATCAATAATCAAACTTATTTGTAAAGTTGAAAATAAGTACAGGGTCAACGATTGACATCCTATTACTATACTTAGTGCATCATACAAACTTATTGCCAAGGTTGTCACTACGAAGCTTAAACTAAAACCTATAACCTAAGATATAGTTCGTCTGAACATACTAGATTCTTTAAAGGTATATACATCCTTGATAATCTCCCTTTTGTATGGGAAACCACTCAATGAGATGAAAACACTAACCAAGATGCATTATTGTTTAAACTCAACTTTTATAAAGCATGTGATTGGATCCGATGGCACTTCATTCTCAAAATGATTGAGTGGTTGAGGTTATGTCCTCACTTTATGAAGCGAATTTAAGTGCTTTTTATGAGGCCATAAGCTTAGGTCTTATTCAATGGTAGCCACACAACATCCTTTAACCTCCAATGTTGTATTCTCAAGGATGCCTACTAGCTCCCTTTTTGTATTTGTTAGCACCTAATGCTCTTGGTTACATACTTTATCAAGCTCAACGTTAAAAAGATTTGAAAAGAATTTCTCTCCCACAGGGTGCTTATGCTCTTAAATCTCATTTTGAGGATGATTCCATTTTGTTTTTACAGAACATTGAATTAGAGATTACTAATATCCCAACAGTTCTTGATGTTTATTGTGAAGTGTCAAGGTCCAGGTTGTGTGACAATAAAACTGAAGTCATACTCATCAAAGGTGCCCCTAAACCTATGTTGATACCCTCAACTTGACACATCATCCCTTATGAGAATATATTTGGTTACCTAGGTATTCCCTTTGGTATTTTCCTTTCACCTTGTGATATGTGGGATTGGGTGCTCAATAAAATTAAGAAAAAGTGGAGAACATGTCTTGTAAGTTACTCTCCCTAACAATCAAGACGATTATTATCAATCACATTTTTTGACCAACCATGTTTATTACTCATCTTATTGGTTCCCGACTAAATTTGATTACTACAAACTTACTTAGATGTTTTGTGACATCCTTTGGACCAATAGTTGAGGTATAAATGGGATGGTTTATATTGCTTCAAATATTTATACTCACCTTAAATCTAGTGGTGGTATTTGAATTATTAACCCTTTACAATAAGGGAAATGTCTTGCTATCAATTGGTTTACAAGAGCCACTCAGGGTACCGAACCATGGAAGATCCTTATCAAGGATTATGTTATACTCGTGATGGAACATATAAAATCCTTGTTAGGGAATAGCCCTTTCATGAGCCTCCACCCCTTACGAGGTTAAAATTATTAATGCTCAAGTTTTTAAAAAACTTCACGCTCTCGTCCTCTCATGAATAACCAAGTTCCCTGGTAAGAAATAGATACCCTTTTATAGTGGCACCATTATTCTCTTCAATATGGATTGACTATCCCCAACTCTACCTTATGGTGGAATCAAGTTATTCAAGATACAACCTTCCTCTTGCTATTTAACTAGTGTGTACAAAGTTTGTTTCTTTGCAAACAAAGGCATTATCTTAGTCAAAGACAAAAGGGGCCCAAACACTTATAATTGACTTCTTTAGAATTTGATGCACCATATATTTGGGATCTCTGTTACCCTCAAACGAGTTATGTTTTACTCATTAAACTAATTCCTCGTGAAGTCATTTTTAAGATCACTATCAATCCTATATCCTTATGGAAAGATTTGCACTGGCCAAACCGACTAGCTATAACCTCTGGCATACCATGACATTTGTATCAACTCATACAATCTCCATTTCTACTGGAAAACTCTCTTAATGTTAAATGGTTAATGTCATTCTCATATCTCATTAACAATACATGGCTTGTAATATTTGAAAATGCCCTGCCAAAACCAAATCTTAATTATGGGGTTGGCTTATTCTCCATTTGAAGCTTCTTGTTGGTCACACATTATCCAAACTCCACCTTTCTACAGGGAAATGCCTTTTCTGCCCATCTTGAAACTGTTCATCTTTTTTGGCGCTGCACTTCATCCTCTCAATTATTTGCTCTTCTCTCCCAAGTCTTTGCTTTATTTCCCACTAATTTCAACCAATAAACAACCATCCTTGGTCTTCTTTCCCCCTCCACTCACTCAGTCATTTGAAATAATAATTTCCTAGCCACGTTTTTCCAAATTAGAAAAAATCAATGCAAATAGTTGTACGCTAGAAATGGTTATGCGTTAGCCATTCAACAAGCTCATATCCACTCTTATATTTCTTTACACTTGGAACATATTAACACACAAAATCGAGACATATTTACGGTTAGTAATAAATCAAGTATAGCTTCAAACAACTATAGCAATCTTATTAGTTTCATGTTTTACTCTTTGATTTCTTTTTAAAAAATTAAATAAATGCACCACCTTAAGTCATTTGTGGTGAGGAAGTCCGAACTTCCTCAACCCAACCATCTAAACGAAGAACATTTTACATTACTTTGATTTTTAGAAGAAAGCCCTGTAATTTATTTCTGGTCAAACGTATCCACAAAACCTCATTTTCCATACCAAATTAGGAAGAAAGAATTGGCGTTGACAGTGCTGGCGACTCGGCGAGAAACAAGTGTAGTGCAGCATGGAGGTGGTTCCAGGGTTTCAAAAGTTTTCAACATTATTGTCATTGAGTAGCCCGGAATTGCAAATGTATTGCACAAGGAGGCGGCATGTGAGAACCGGAACCAGAATGAGGACATCTTCTTCATTGTACGATAAGTTTGCAGAGTTTGGCATACAGGAAGCTCGTAAATGCACCAACATTTACCCTTTTCCTGTGGACGTACGTATCCTCCAATTGAACAATATTTTTGCTAACGCATTTCAAATTTGTTATTTGTTTGGGGTTCTTTGATTGCTTTCAACTAGTTGTGCTGATCACCCAGAAATCCTAAAAAAATAGGGTGGGAAATCAATCTGGTCCTGGCGCCTTATTTCTTTGAGTTCAAATGCAGTGGTTCTGGTCCGTTACACTTGGCAAAGGAGAATACCATTTCTTTGAATTTACCTTTAGACCTTAGTGATTGGGGAGTTTGATGTGGCATTTTCCTCATCTGTGACTATCTGTGCTATGCATTGAAGTACTTGGGTTAAGGCTGTCTCACAATTATTTGCTGCTCGGTAAGTAGTTGCTAAAATAGGATGTTTGCAATATGATTAATATCCTTATGAGTGTCTATTATGCTCTAATTATCGAGTTTTAAATGACTATCTGTATTCAAATGCAAAGCACATGGTTTACGCCATTACATTTCTTCTTTACTCTGAAGATTTGTTGGATATTTTAATACTACCACTAGTGTGCGGACCCAAACAACCATGCATTTACTGTATACTTGGGATGCTGGTGTGTCACCTTTTCCAGAAATTACCATTTTTTTAGGTTGACTCACCCGAAGTGCTTTAGAAAGCTGAGTTGCTCTCGTCGCTTGGTGATAGAGGATTCATTAAAGAAAGAAAACCCATAACAATTCTAACATACTAACCCACAGCTCTACCATCTAGCACTTAACAAGTAAAGGAAAACTCATAAACAAATACTAACGTGTATAAGAACAACCCAAATCATGTATTAAGCCGAAAGAACTCGTTCATTACAATGTTTATAACCAATCTAGAACTGATCATCGATATAGCAAGATAATTTATATCGTCATTCTGCCCAATGGCATACATTCTAGTTGCAATGCAACAAGACCCTTCCTTACAGTCTACACTAACCTACACCATACATTCTATATCTGATTTATTCTAGTGCCTGAGCAAAATGACAACATTTCCCCTTCAACAAGTTCTCCGTCTCTTAATGGAGCAGATCCATCCTTTTATAGGAGGAGAACAGGTCAAGAAAGTTGATGCGTGTAGTATGTAGATCACCAAGCGTCTTTAAGTTACATTCTATATCCAATTTATTCTAGTGCCTGAGCAAAATGACTACATTTCCCCTACAATAAGTTCTCCATCTCTTAATGGAGCAGATACATCCTTTTATAGGAGGAGAACAGGTCAAAACAGTTGATGTGTATATCATGTAGATATTCAAGTGTCTAAGTTTATGCAGCTTGACACTTGTCTCATGCAAGTGCCAAGTAGTAGCCATTCTTGATAGCTCTTGCATGGTCAATGGTCATTTCTCTAGTGTATGAGTATCTCCTTGATGGTCATGCTTTGGTGCTTGCTTCCTTGTAATGTTCCTTTTTCTGGGACATTTCTAAACAGGTACTGAAGACCTTTAGTCCGTTCTTTCCCTATGGACTAAAAGATAAATTTGGGGAAATTATTATAAAATTGGTTTTCACCACTAATTTGTTAACCCCTTCTTTGAGCTCATTAAAAGAGAATTAAATTCACCCTTTTGTGATTTTAATCATTAAGTTGAAAAAGGTGAATTAAATATTAAAAAAAGAGATATGTTTTACATGATGAAGACCCCCTTTTTAATGGTCACTTACCCTTAAAGTAAGTCGCCATTCTAAGGGAGCATTGGGCAAAGAAAGGGCCCATTTAAAGTGCCACTATTGGAGGGAGGAATATAAAGTGACATCACCTCTTCCATTGTGGGGTATGCTGATTATGAATATTGTTATTTCTTCATGCTTGAAGAAAAGGGATGCATGCCCATTGGTGTTCTACTAAAGGTGTTTTACAACACCACCTTGTTAGTGGCAAATTGAAGACCCAAGTTAGCTGTTGAAGGATCCATTCATGCGTGATTGCTGGTCTGTTTTTCTCTTGTGCCCTAGCGACTTGATGTGAATGTGAAATCTGAATATTGTGCATTGATCTTATCCTTCTTTGGTGGCGAATTGCTTGGTGGTAATTTTGGTAATGTGTTTATTCCTTAGCGAGCTGGATCTCACTTATCTTGTTATTGATTTGATGCTTTAAGTTGCTGTTGTATTTTCTGTGCCCTAGGCGACTGGGTAAGGGTGTATTTTCAGCATATTCGGTGCATAAAACTTGCATAAAAGATTCAGATCTGATTCTATATATTTTTATGAGCTTGTGCACAAGGTTTGGTGATCAATGGGGTGTTGTTGCATGCATAATCAACCCTACTTGTGTTGGGCGAAATAGTAGGAGGGCCATTTTTGCACTTTTGGTGAAAGCTGTGTTAATTCCAATAAAACATTCATAAACTTCATATTTTATAACCCCAATATCCAAAGTTTGAAGTATTTTGCATGGTTGGTTGAGCGAGAATTAATTTTAGAAGATTGCAACAATCTAGGGTTTGATTATTTAATTGCATTCAGCTGTGTATAATCAGATTGGTGCTAATTTAGTACGCTCTAGCTATTTTCCGATTTATTCCACTTACCTTCGCTAGTTCTAACCCCACTCTAGGTTAGGAATAGTAGACATTGGAATACTTCAGGATAATTTGTATAAGGGTTTCATTGAAGTTGAGTGAATATTGAATTGCCCTAATTTGGAGACATTACATTCCGTGTATTTGGATCCTCCTTTGGCTCTTGGCCCATTCCATGTCCTTCTGCGTGTTAGTGCTTTCTTCCTTCTCCCTCTGTTGTCACCTCATTCCTCTCTTGGTGCTCCAAGAGGTTTGACACTCTTGCTCCCTTCTCTACTATATTTGTTGGTGCTAACCTCACGTAGCATTGTTGTACTTTTTCTTCCGCACTCTATACTAAGGCAAAATCTCAAAATTTTGAGGTCAACATTCCCCTGATCCTACTATGCTTGTTTGCCTTCGGACAATTGATCAGACCTGTAGGACTTGTGGAATGGAAACTTAGTGTAAAGTTCAACCATTGATATCCTGGTCTATTCTACAATAGCCATCATCATCCTTTTTGAGATTCCCTTTCATTGTGTGGCTAGGTTGTGGAACACGTCTTTGTTTTTACCAGTAACAGTTGCATCCTTTACAAGTTGCTCTATCAATGCCTTGATTCTTTCCTCCTCATCATTCATCTTTTTGTAGGTTTCACACAACCTATTGTCAAAGTCCTTCATCTTGTTCCTTAGTGTCGTCATCATCTTGTCTAACG
The DNA here is from genome assembly GCA_019776745.2 of Taxus chinensis. Taxonomy (NCBI): domain Eukaryota; kingdom Viridiplantae; phylum Streptophyta; class Pinopsida; order Cupressales; family Taxaceae; genus Taxus; species Taxus chinensis. Next base: position 348,104,400 of record CM034146.1, on the reverse strand, counting down.
GACCATTTATGGTGTTGGCTTGGTGATAGAGAAGGAATTTTTTCGTTAGGTCAGTCACAACTTGAACTAGTGCATCCACGGCCTTGTATTTGTCTTGCTCTTCCATAGTCCTAGCCAGGATGATTGGGTTTGTTGGCTGGAACTTATACAATGTCATCATTTCTTTGTCCATCTCTTTTATTTGTCTTCCAACCCCTTATGGGTGCCTTCTCTTTGATGCTCTAACACTGCAAGTACCTCTTGTAATTCCTTTGCTTTGTTGATTCAATGACGTGTTGTCCCCAGTAAGGTCACATATGCCCACAACTTGACCTCCTGCTCTAACCCCTCTCATGGTCCTTGCATTGCCAAGATCAGGTGTGTGATTTCTATGATCCACACTAAATCGTCTGTGGTCTTGGCTTATGCATCAACTCCCCTGCCTTCTCTACATTATCCTGTTGGAGGTGCTGCTTGTACCCCTCCAATGTCATGGTAGCATGCTTATATTCTAGCATGCGTCGACTAAACTTAACTCTATTCATTACATTGGTGATTGTGACTTGTGAATCTGAGAGCCTACATAATCTGCATCCAAGCCATCCCCTGACAACGAGATGGCACATTTAGGCACCTCAAACTTTAGGTGTTGGATCCATGCTAATTGTGCTTGCGGGTCGGTAGAGGCAAGAAAGGAATCATTGGGGTTCTTCGTTGTGAAGATCAACTCATTGTCGTTTTTGTCTAGTTGAGGTATGAATGGAACTTCCAAGTTTCTAGAGGCGAACTTGCATGCATGGTTACCAAATTTGTCCAGATCTGCACAGACTCTGATCAAATCCAATTTTTTTGGCTAGCCCCGATAAGTTCAATCTGGGTTGGCCCTATTTTATGATATTTTTATTTTTTTACCTTATAAGTTTTTTATATGGTATATAATCTTAAAAATTAAATATATTAACTTTTCACAGGTCTATATTGTTTAATATATAAATTGTTTAATTTTTTGTATGGTATAACTATAATTATATTACGTTATTAAGTTTTTCATTGTATTTGTCAATTTTGAATATTCGATATTTTAAAATTATGTTCATATATATTGTGGATTGGATTTTTTGAACTTTTTCAATATTTATGGATTTTTCGGGTTTTTTGTTTGACTAAATGGATTTGGATATCTAGACTTAGCAATTATGCTTGTAAGTTTTACACTTAGGCGCAAAGTTTCCCTTAGTCCCTTTTCTATCTCCTACAAGGACATGCTTTCAACTATCTCTCTCTCTTGATTTTTTTTGGTTTGTTGGTGGTGAGAGCTTTCATTCAATATTTTTACATTCATATCCTCTCTCTCTCTCCATCGCTAGGCTCTTTCTTTAAATTTTATAATGTATTTGTCAATTTTGCATATCTATAAAATTATGTTCATATACATATCGTGGACATGATTTTCTAAACTTTTTCAAGAATTTCAGATATTTTTATTTGACTAAATGGATTTGGATTTCCAAACTTGGTAGCTATGCTTGTAAGTTTGATGCTAATGCCCAAATTTGCCCTCAGTCCCTTTTCCATCTCCTACAAGGACATGCTTTCAACTATCTTTGTCTCTTGATATTTTTCGCTTGTTGGTGGTGAGAGATTTCATCCAATATTTCTACATTCATCTACCGTTTCTCTCTCTCCCATGCTACACTCTTCCTTTTCCCCATAGTTGACCAAAGTTACTAGTAGTGGGATGCTTTTGTGTTGATGTCTTTATGTTGTCCTTCTCCCTTTCCCAAATGCTTTTCCTTTCTACCTTGGGCTTCTTGTTGGTTGCTTATGGTAGGTTTTTGTAATGTCCCCTTTTGGATATTTTTGACTCAAGTTGGATTTTAGGCCATTCCCTTGCCACAAAGTTAACTCATGAAGAATATTTCAGAATTTATTAAGGCAAATCAGATTTCTATAAGGAAAGTGCGACTAGGATTTTTCATGAAACTCATGTAAAGCAAACAATATTTGATAATCTTCTTTTTCCAAAATAATATGCAGATGTTTATTTGCCCAAATCAGATACTAAGGTGATGTATGTGACCATACAAAACCTTGTTTAACTGTTACAAGTAACTACTAAAATTGGCGACTAGGTTTATAGAAGAAACCCACACAAAATAACCCCCAATTCTATAGATTCTTGTTATAAACTGATCTCAGAATTTTTTAGCAGTCCAAAATGGAGAAAAATCTGATTTTTAGGAATGTATTCAGACTGGAAAACAACTCAGAAATCTGCACCTAAATGGGACTGGAAAAACACTATAAAACCTTACCAAAAATTCTGTAAATACTTTATTTTGATCACCAAAAATCAGTACAATAGATGGTAATACTATGCAGACCTGGAATGTTTCTTGTGCAACACAAATCAGTCCAAAACTAGGTCACTCCACCTTATACAATGAACACACCAACTGCTGCAATTTTCTTCTACCAAGTTTTGCTGCAAAACACTGCTGGAAATAACTAGAAAACTTCGCAAGCTCTATGGGAAATTTTGTGTAGAAATTCTCCAATTGCTTTAAGAGGGTTTTTCGTCCTCTAGAGGAAAATACTAAGGGTTTTCGTCCTTGGGATATTTTTGCAAAAACTCAAGGCTTTAAATGCAAATCAAAAATTATAAAAATGATCATAGAATGTCTTCCCCTCAAGTCGACTTCTCCTTATAAAGGAAGAAGATCCCCAAAACAACCTCCAAAATATCCAATCAGCATGCAATGATTTTATCTATGCAATTTCTACTCTCCATTTTCCTTCCTAGGACAAGTTGCATTTTTTTATAGGAGGATACAAAATTACAATGTTTTTTTATCCTTTTTAAGTTCCCCTGATTCCTCCTCAATGCAAGTTGCCATTCTCCCTAGGGAGAATACAAAATGTATTTGGACCATTAATAATTCTCCCCAAGGCTAGTAGCACCTTCCTATAGGGATTACAAATTTTATAAGTGTTTTTTCTTTCTACATTTATATAATTAAGTTAAATAAATTAATATAAGTGCTTTATTATTATTTTTCTTTTCCTTTGGCACTTTATAATAAATTATTGTAACTTAAGCCACCCTTGTGATCACCCTTTGGTTGTCGGGTTGACAAAATAGGCTAAAGGTCTTCAATTGGGAAGGAGATATTACAGTTTCTAGGTTTTGGTAGGCTTATATATTGTACTCTTCTTCTTTTGAGGATTCTATCCCTTTTTGCAATTCGATGCTCAACTCATCTAGCAAACCCATTGGTCCTTCAACACCACTTGAACTTAACACAAAAACTCCTTAATTGCTTTTTTCTTTAGCGGTTGTTGTCACTTCAATCGTTACCTCTCGGCACTTCCTCTTGATTTGAGTGTTTGTCTTCTCTGTGGTCTTTTTTGGGGTCCATTTGAAGGGCGTGTTGTCACCTAGAAGTTGCACCCTGATAGAGAATGGTGTGTGTACTCTCTCTCCTGTTGACAAAATTGGAACACCTCAAGGTTGTGGGTAACCTATGTTCGAGGTGAACCTCCAGAGAGGGCTGGTTCCCTTTAGATAGGTTACCCACAACCTTGAGGTTTTCCAATTTTGTCAACAGGAGAGAGAGTACACACACCATTCTCTATTAGGGTGCAACTTCTGGGTGACAACAATTTTCTGGCACCGCCCGATGGGACAGTACAAAATTTTTGCTAAAAAAGTTGATGTTATTCTTAGCAAATATCAGTGTTTTAGACACAAATATTTAGCATCTTGCGACTCCATTGGCCCAAAAGATCCCTTTTTCTCAATCATCATACCATTTCCTCCATCTTTCCATCCTTTTATGAGGTTGTGTAGTCATGACTTCAATTCTTCATTGGAATTTGCAGTTTCTAAGAGAATTATTACTCCCCTCCACCTCCTTTTCTCCAAAATTCTCCTCTAGATCAGTATTATAAGCCCTATCATAATGAATATGCCCATGATCCAAACCTTACTAATCCATATGGTTATTCTAATAATCATGGTGTTTTTCAGGAGTAGGACTATGCAGATTATGGAAACAATTCCATTCCTAGTGATGATTTTCAAATGCAGGTACAATACTTGGAGATAAAAATGGTACAGATGAGGGCAACAAGTTCCATCAAGGCAACGAAGCTTGGATTCAGGGTACCCTACCAATGGGTCGGTCCTATGCCAAACTTTTATAGCCCTCAAGAGAAGCTAGACTTTGTGTCAGAATTGATACCACAAATATCTGAGTGGAATGAAGAGATGGAAGCTTACCAATCTAGTGTTGAGAAACCCTGTCAATGGGGTAATTCTTCACTATCATCATGCAGCCCTCTTACTTCTCCTTTCCAACCGCTTCAACCGGAGCCCAATTCCCAAATTCCTAGCTTTTTTAAAGCTTCTCCTCCACAAGATCTTACACCTCTCCAATCATCTCAACCATTGCAAAATTAGTTAGCAACCCAACCCAACCCTCCTCTCATATTCCCAATTCCATTTTGGAATGAATCTAATCAGCAAATCAGTTTGGAAGAGCAACCGACTAAAAAGACAAGTGAAGTTCTTAGGAAAAATCTAAAAAAATGGAGCTTACAGTTTGAGGACAAACAAATTCCACCAGTTGGTTGAGCCTACAATAGAGAAGAAGTGTAAGAAAGTGGTTGAAAGTACAGAGCAGTAGGAGGAATATGACCAGCATGCAAAGGTTAGACAAAGTTTTCTTAGAATCTCTTGAGATACAACATGAAGAGAATGTTTTGAAGGAGCATATGAATGTTTATAAGGATTAGATCAACAATCTTGAGGCTATATCACCTTCAAATCAGCTGAAGCAAACAGTTCAATATAGAGTTGAGGAGGAAATCAACAAAGAAATTCAAATTCAAAAGGAGTTTTCCTCAAGCATGAACAATAAAGAGGATGAGGTTTTATTAGACTTAGAAGATTTTGATGATGAGGAAGAGCCAATTGAAATTGTAAGTATTCCAAATCCATCATCTATCTTCTTCAATAAAGACTTTCTTGTTATTACATTTTCTTTCGAGCTTGAAAAAGAGTCAAATATGAGGTTGTTTGCAAAAAATGAAGTAGAGAAATGTTTTAGATCAGTCTACAAGCATCCAATATGAGCAGGAAAGGGCCTCAAGCACTCCAAATGATGAGATTTCACATAAAGAAGAGGGGCGGATCAGAAAAATCAGTTTAGTAGCTATGAGAAAACCATGTCCAATAAGGAATTTAGCCCAGTCTTAGAGCCACAAAAGGAGTTGTCATCAGTTGTGCTCACCTGCAGAGCATAAGAAAGAGCTTGAAGTTGCCAAAAATCAGCCCCAACTTCTACAAAGACAGAGTGTGGATCCTACAGTGGTGTTTATTCGTTTCTGGACTGATATTTTGAGCAAATCAATGGTGCAAACCATGTCTACACTTTTACTGTGTGAACTAGTTGCAAAATTGATCTCATGGCCGCACTCTTCTGAGAAAAAGTAAGTTATTTCTCCCAACCAGTATGTGGTTTTGTTTAGCTTTCCTTTCTCTTTGTTTAGATTAGTAGTAGTTTAGGTTTGTTTACTTGCATAATAAGTGCTTGCATGCACTTTGTTTTTCCAGTTTTCTTAGTTAATTGTCTTTTCAAGAAGTGCTTTCATGCACGTGTTTTCCTTTTGTTGGAGAGGGTATTTCAGTGGTTTTGTTTCAGAGGATAACAATTTGTTAACAGAGGTATGTGACTCTATAGCCCAATGGATGCAGAAGGCTACTAAATCTCTTCGTTTAACATGCACACAATCCCTTGATGTCCCCAAAATGTTACCATATTTTCCACGCAAAGGATTGGCTAAAAATGGAAGCACTTGGCTATTTTTAGATAGAGGTGCTAAAAATAAGAAAAGCTAAAAATAGAAGTTCAGTTCCATTTTTAAGAGTGCATGAGTGGATGGATAAAGATAGCTTGCTTTTTCTAAAAATAGCGAGTGCTGCTCCAAATAGACATGGCACTAAAAGGAGCACTTGGCTTTTATTAAAATAGAGCATGCTTTTGTTAAAATTCCTATGTTGCAAGGATACTCAAAATAGAAGTTCCCCCCCCGAATCCTAAGGGTGGATACGAATCCGATACGGATACTCCACAGATACGCCCTTGATACGTATGGGGTAAAAATGACGGATACGTGCTGTACGTATCCAAATCACGTACCTTGACGTACCCCGTACATATCAGAGAGTGCGTATCCAGTGTTAAATTAGCACGCTTTTTTTAAGTTCTATTTCATACTTTTTTGTAATGTTTGACTAAAAGAAACTAAGTTGGCATCGAAAAAAGCTAAGGATTTAAAATATGTGCACTCCAATTTGCACCTCTTGTCGCACAAGTCCTAAGGAGTATGCTAGAAGGGCCTCACAAACTTTGGGATCTTATTCCATAAGACCATGCAGACTTGGATGCCTCCGTAGCCACGTTTGCCAGCAACTTTCATTATTTGATGGCGAAGATGACGCTCAAGGGAAAAAAAGCAAGGAGCGGAGAGTGGAGTTAATGCAGAGTGGAGCTAGCGCAAAGTGAAGCACACATGAACTTGATTTTGAGGAAAATCTAGATGATATATTCTAGATAAAGAAAAGTATTCAACAGTATATCATATGTATGGCAGCCACATGAACAATGAAATGTAAAATCTTAAGTATAATCTGTTTGTTCCATTGAAAATTTGAACATGGATCTAGTTACTAGTATATTTGGGCAAATTTCAAGTTTTGTTCTGGTATTCATGTTAACATTGATACTTCGTATATCATATGTATGGCAGCCACATGATTTCAATAAAAATGCGAAGTCTTAAGTATATTGAATGTTTTGAACATTGATTCAAGCTATTGTATTACTATCCACAGTTTTCTTGCCATGGACTTAAAAATGAGTAAAATGAGTAGATGTACATTATATATATATATTTTCGAATACATATGTACCGGACGTATCCAAGGGTTTTTTAAAATGTGACGTATCCGCGTATCGGGTCCGTATCTTGGCCCATAGTAGTTTAAAATTAGCAATTGCTGGTTTTGAATTAACCCGCGGTATGTGCCAAAAATAGAAGTGCAAAGATAGCAGTTAACTAAACATGCAACGTGTCTATTCTGGGCAGTTTGGTAGGCAAACATAACATTGCAGGGGAAATAATGAGATAAAGAGTGAGTAAAAGAGCAGTTTGTTGAGCATGCAGCTCCAAACAGTCCATGCGCCATTGTATTGAGAGAAAGAGGAAATAAATGTAAATAAAAACATGCAGCAAGTTTGTCTTACCTTGGTGGACGTAGCCTAAATTGGAGTGAAGCACGTTAAATAGAGTCTAATGTGAATAAAGCATGCAACTGTTAGTCTATTAGCAACAACTACGCCAGGGATAAAAAAATAAAAATAAAAATAGACAGTAGTCTATTAGCTAGCTATTGCAATCGACTTGAATAGAAGAAGGTTTTTGCATTGTAAAAAAAGACACACTTTGGGTTGTTTTGCTTTGGCAATTCTAGCCTTGCACTTGCACCTCTGAATAAAAAAGTTCCATTTTTGCCCTCTTATATTGTTGTTTTCGGATTATTCATTGTGTTTGATATGAATATTGTGTTGCCTTAGTGTGGAATTTACTCCCTCTACCGTTGTTCTTTCTCCTAAACCCTTGAATTTATTATGCAAAATAACTTAGAGTTGTGCAGGTGTGAGGATCTTTGATTTCTTTGCGTGCAAAGTTACATGCATGTGCTAAGTTATTAGTGTATCACCCTTATTTCCCATTTCCCGCATTCCTTCTCCCTTTTCCTTGTCAAAGTTTTTGTTTTTTAGGTGATTCACAAGGGAACCAACCCTCTTTGAAGGTTCAACTCAACCATAGGTTACCCACAACCTTGAGGTGTTTCAATTTTGTCAACAGAAGAGAGAATACACACACCATTCTCTAGCAGGGTGTAACTTCTAGGTGACAACAAAGCCCACTTTTAAAAGTCCTTGAGGTACAATCCCCAAATGATTTGGGGCCACCTTCCTTTTTATCTCTGCAACTATCCTCTCTACATCTCCTAGTTTGGTGGCCTAGAGTTAGTTACTTTGTACCTTGGATTCTTCAACCTCGTCTGCCTCCCAATTTAATACTCTTTGGAGAAGTGTGGTCCGTGCTTTTTCCTGTGTCATTGCAATGGTGATGTCAAATGACTTTTGGAGAACCCCCTTGATGTTCACCCATGCTTGTATTTTCTGAGAGATAAGTGCGGAAGTATTCCCGTGGTTAATACCCATTAACAAAATGTGGCAGGGTGCAAAAGTTGTTGCCAATCCTTGAGACCAAATGGTCATACACACCATCTCATTTTTTTCCTTGAGGTGGATGTTGGGACTTCCATCACCATCTTCCCGAAGCACATCATGACCATTCTATTTCTCAGATCCCTTTGTGGTCGGCATCCCATGTTTTGCCAACATAATCCAAATGAGTATTGAGCTCCAATAAAATGTTGCACCCTTGTCATGCATGTTTTCAATGTTCTTTTTTAGTTTTTGTAGTGATATACTCTTGGTAATTGTATTGTTTCCCTCTTGCCATCCTATTCGCCACTACCATCACTCCAACAAGGGTTGATTGGTAGCACTACTTCGGGACTAATCTCGTTGAGATCAGCTGCACCGTTGTACTTGATATTGGGGAGGTCGCCAGCGATATGCTTTTTCTTACTAACTTGACCTATTCCATGGGTCTTGTAGATTGCCTCATGGGCAGGGTCTTGGAGGGCTTCAACAAAATTGAGCCCCTCCTTCTCCATCTCTATGATCTCAACAATGAGCTCTTAATCTATCCCAATCCTCTTGTCTTCTATAAACAAGATGTTGTTATGCATCTAGTTCAACAACTATTTTGTCAATTTCTTTGTCCTTCCGAAGCATGAGAAGTTCCATACCTTCATGATGTCTATCTCCTCTAGCTCATTCCACCGGGTCCAATTGTGTTTTCCCTTTATGCAAACGGGAGACCTAATGGAAGAATCATCTCATATATTCATGCTCTACATGGGTCCTTTCTTCGGCACAACTTTTTGAGGTCGATAAAACCTAGTTCCATAGGCAAGGTCTCCAAGCATCCTTGCCTGCTATGGTGGGGACCATGATCATCAATACAAGTACCCTCCCCTTCTATGCCTTTTCACTAGTCTCGTCCTTTTCTACCGTCTTTGCCCTCTTGTCTAACACTTCAATACAAAGAAGGAGTTTTTGAGTTGGTCTTATTGCCACACACCCACCATATATCTTTTTGTGCTCTCTTCAAGCATGTATTTTTCTCTGTGGTTTTTTCTAGCTCTTCTTTCCTCGCCGAATTAGTTTCGCAAATCTTTGCAAAGATCGGCTTTCCTTCAACTCTCTATTAATACTGGCACAAGTAGATGTAGAGCTTTTTTCTCACGATTTCTTTGGAAGCAAAAATAACGAGATTGCCCCTTGTCTCCTTATATAGGTTTTAGGGCTTTTAATGCCCCACCTACCCACCTCGTGATGTGGGCCAAGGGAACACATCATCACTTGAGTACTCGCCATGCAGATCTGGCCTATTTTTGATGCTTCTTCAACCGCTCAATGCTCCTCCTTATGCTCGTGCATGTATCTTCAAATAAACTTGGATATGAGATCAACACACTAACACACAATGCACAATCCATAATTTTACTCAGATAACATGGAGATACTTATACAAATGTGAGCTCCTACAAACTAGGAGTCAATCCTTATCTCTCCCTATTCACACTTTTCTATTCTAATTTATAGTTCAGTTGTTACAACAACTCAATGTACACACACATAATTATAGATTTATGAGTAAACCTATATGTATGAACCATATGGTGGGTGTTACTCACCTTACTGAACATTGCGTTTGCAGCCACTGCACCTGATCATTGCCGCTTGATCACGAACAACAAAACGGTCATCATTGTCTTTGGACATTATTCTTGGCTTTAGTCTTTTGGGCACTTGATCATTACCACTTCTCATGAAGAACAAAATGGTCAACATTGCCACTGGACATTATTCTTGGCTTTAGCCTTTTTGGCACACTTTGTTTTTGTCAATACAACAAAATACAATTCTGAATGTTTATGACACATTGGAGATTGGATTGGGCCTCCTTCCTCCGTTTCCTCTAGCCTCCTATCAATCAACCAAATGGATCTTGATGCTCAGCTGTTTCGGCATTGTGCTTATTTCTCCATGAAGTTCCCCCCTGCAAGCAAAAACACTTGTATGGGTATTGGGTACAACTGACAATGCACCCATGTACAAATAAGTCTTTTTGGTTTGCTTTTTATGAAAAAAAATTGTTTTTCACAATCTGTTACAAATAAGGAAAAATCCTTTTGCGAGGATGATTAGAGTACAATTCTACACTGTGGCAAAATTTTACCTGAAACAGACTATTGGTTTCAAAGATATGCAATTATTACAGTTTGGCTGGTTAAACGTAAGATTTTAATTTTTTTTCCTATAGTATTGTAATATTTAAAAAATTGTAATAAAAATTACAAAAATCTAAAAAAATAAAAATATAGAGGAAGCCCTAAATTTATATAATGCAACTTTGCAAGAATACTTTGTAAGAATTTTGCAGCTTTATCGCTACACCTCTTTCCTATGCAAGCTGTTGTGCCGTGCTTTTTCTTTTTTTAAAGCCGGTCCTCTTGTAGATCTGATATTCATATTGTTGCAAATGAATAAGGCTTTGATCTCTCTCTCTTTCTCTGTGGCTTCAAATATTTCCCAGATTGCTCTTTTACTATAAATTTCTTACACTTCTGCTGCAATCTTCTCTTGCACCCAGATTTGCTCCTTCAACACCCACACTATTAAATAGATATTTTGTCATTGTAGTGCACAAAATCTGAAGAAGCTATATTAAGAAAAGTTATAGAGCTCATTTTTAGCTTTCCAGCAAAAACAAATTGCCGTAATCTGATACACGATACAGAAGATACATCTATTTTACTAAAAGCTACCTCTGTTGGAATTTAGTGAAGACGTTGAAATGTCTCTCTTCTTCCTCGCACAACACTCTTGGATCTATCACAGACGCGAAACTCCTCTTGCTCTTCAACCATAAGGAATGCAAAGTCACTTATTCTTTTCAAACACTTATTCTTTTTAATGCAAACTATTGTAGACACCGATGCTTCTAATCCTCACACTTTAGAAAACGAATATATTTCACATCTCTACTCACACTCCAACAAACAAATAAATCTCACACCTCTGTTCTCACACTCCAGCAAACAAATAAATGAAAACTCTCTAAAATAAACATAAAATTAGAGGATGAAACTTTCATGAATCAGGGAAACCATAAAAAGAATTGTTACTGCCCTTGATAAATCAAACCATTATTTTCATATTCTTCCTAGGCTCTCCATTTTAGCATTCTCCTCTTCTTGCCTGCCAAAATAAATTTTGATGTGAGATCAACACATAGACAACAAAAATAACACACAATGCACAATCCATAATTTTATTCAGATAATAATGAGATACTTAAACGAGAGCTCCTTCTAACTAGGAGATAATCCTCATCTCTCCCTATTCTCACTCATCTATTCTAATCTATAGTGGAGTTGTTACAACAACTCAACATACTTACACAATTATAGTTTTATGAAGAAGCCTATATACTAAGTCTAATATGTGACTATTATTGGACCATGACTAACATTAGATTAATACAACATTAAACTATATTATACTAACCTAGGTAAATCTCCAACATCTTCCTACAATGGCTATCTCTTGCTACATTCCTTAGTCAAATCTTGTATCACCAACTCACTTGATTCAATACTCAACATCTCCTGCATACCGCTTTAATGAATCAACCAACTTTGGTGATGTACTCCCCATCTCCTCTTGCATTCTTCTATAATTTTCCTTTCACCATTGCTGAAACTATAGACCACTTCAAAATTTCAAACTCCTTTAGTAGCTCCTCTCCATCTTTGTTATCACGCTCAACTATACCGCTAGGCTCATTCAAATATTTATCTTATCTTACTTGCTACTGCTTGGTCTTCTAATCTTATTTTTGAGGTCCTCTTGCCCCTCCCATTGGAGTGCCCTAGAAGTAGTTCCCTGTCAAGTACTTGTAACTTTGCATGCTCGGTTGATAGGATGTCCATGATCTCATCCTTTGATTATGCAACTTTCCTAGATGCCTAAAGCAGCTTGAATCATTGAGTAGAATGGAATCTCCATCTTTCAACATTGTACTCTTTATATGCATGTTATGGCTTCTTGTCTAGTGCGCTCTGCTGCTTAACTCCAGTTGGCTGGTAGTCTTCACTCAGCTTTACAAGACAGATGATCAATTTGCAATTTCAAGAATAGTTCATTTTCTAGTTGTGACATCCACGCTATGCATAGACATGTACCAAGAACTCCACTGGCATCACTGCTCATCACCCATAAACTAGGTTGAATTTACTTGTTTAATCACTTATAGGTGGTCCTTTAAGCCCATTGCCGCATTTACTCTTGTGTACTAATCTATTCTACCCATATCGCATATTTTTGTCAAAACATATTATCTATTCTACCTAGGATCTTGTTAAAGGCCTCCATTGTTGCATTCTCCTACAGATTTTAAGGGTCAATCTTGTGGTGCGTAACGATGAACTCTTAAAGTAATATATGCATCGTCTCTGCCATAAAATGCGTTCCTCGATCACTATTTAAACTTGGTGGATAGCCAAACCTATCGCTAATAGTCTTGTAGATAAATTTGGTTCTCGTAGGCACTGTGCAATACTTTGTTAGCATTGTCTTTTCCCATCAGGCCAAATAGTCGGCGATGATAGACCTAGCACCACTTTTCCTTGCTGATGTGTTGATTGTGTTTACACAATAAATTCACTTTATTGACACATTTTTTGCCCATGGCTTGTTGGCACGTTAATCTCCATAAATGTATGCATTTTCATAAATTGGGATCAAGGAGGGCTTGCTTCGAGCACTTTGTGAGAGATGTGTTGTGGGCGCCCCTTTATACTACCACCTTCATATTATCCAATTTGTCTTTCTCTGCTTCCCGGTCCTTCCTACGAAACACTTTGTATTTTTCCTGCTCACAATCGATGTCCTCGACCCGACCAATGATGTCTTTTTCTCACCCCTTTTTTGGCTGAGTGGAGGCAATGATGTTTGCTTTTTATCTGCATCTTCAACTGAGCCAATGATGTTGGCTGAAATCATCTTTTTGATTTTAGCACTCTGTACCCCTATTTATTGCTTTCCCTTAGTCATTTCATGAAAAACAAGAACATTATCTGTTTTTCTTGTGCTCTCAAATCCCCCTTAGGAAGAAGATGAGGAATTAAGATTGAGGAGATTAAGACTAGTTGCATAAAGGCCTTGAAGATTCAAGAATAGGAGCTATACTGACGAGGTATACCAAGTCTTTAGAGTCCACAATTGTGGCCTAGATAGGGCTTTTCTTATCCATCTAGACTTCACCTACAACCTTCTCTCACAAAGTGCTTAAAGCCAAGGGGAAGATTGCTGCACTGAAAGTCATTTTGAGTTAAGTCTCCCTAACCCTATCTCCTTTCTTTTGTAGTTTGGTGGATTTCTAATTGTTGTATGTTCCATTTATATGATAGTATTGTATGTGCTTGTTGCAATTTACTTTATTTCTATTATGATTATTACTACGATATTTGCCTTTACTGCTGTATTTGACCTAGCTATCTCAACTCTTGCTTTAGTATCTAATGACACCCCAAATTTAATAAGGTCCTCTACCCCCTTCCTCTAAATAGAGATTGTATGTGTAGGTCCTCCTTTGTTAGATTAATTCCAACCTCTTTTGCATCTTGCCTCATCTTATAGCTCTGAAAAGATTTGTGGACCGATATTTTAATGAATTTGATCTAGATTGGCTTGCTACCTTTTACCTTTTGAAAGGCTTGTCATAAGTAGAGATTCGTTTTTTTGATGAAATAGAGCTATATTAATTAAAAAATAAATATTATAGACTATTCACAAAAAAAAGTTGGTGATATGACAGCATGCCACGTGAACGCCACACTAGGCCGAAATAAAGAAAGTAAAAGAAGTCTTAGCATAGACTAACTCAAAACATTGCAAAATGATAGCAAAAAGACCAGCAGAAGGCGGATCCTTATCGTTAGGCTTGCCCCAACCATCATCTAAAAGTCTTTCCCCTTATGAATGGGGTCGCAGCCAGTATTGGTAGCATTCCTTGCCTTGAACATTTCTGCAGGTTTCTTCTTGGCCATGAATAGGAGCCCGTGAAGGTGAAATAACTAGAGCCAAATGGGGGAACTGTCTATGTGAGGGGAGGAGCTCACTTGTCCAGACAAGAAGGTGAAGAACCCCAACTGCCATGCTGAGTAGGTGAAGGAGAGTGGCGGCACGACAAAGACAACCCAACTTTGTTTCGGGAGCGGCAATGACAACAACTTTGGCTGCACCTGCTTCCTCTTGAGTGCCCTCCTTGGAGGGTGAAGATGGCAGGACGCAAGCAACAATGCAGGGAGCATTGCCCCAATCGTTCAAGAGGCTCGGAAGGTGGGAGATTTCTAGAGCCACCTTGTTTACTTGCACTTGTATTTGTAAGAATACATTCAAAACAATCATAGCTTTATTGTAAGTTGAGAGACTAGAATCAACAAAAAGAGTTAGCAAAAACAACATGATTTCTTTCTTTTCGAATAAAGAAAATGATTTCTACTTTGGAAGTATGGCAAATATGTGTGTAATCTGCAAGAAGCAAAGGTCAATCTCCTTAAGAGGATATTCTGCTAGATAAAGGGCTCCGAACTACAAAGTTTGAAAAAATCATGGATCCAAGTCCAAGCTAACTGGTCTTTTTTGCAAATCCAAAACATATGCATGAGAGTTTTCGAATGACCACAAAATGGACATTTGGGCTAGGGGACCCCAAGATGAACAAGGCGACAACCATGGGGAAACTTGGTAAAGTAAACACCATGCAAAGCACGCTAACTTGGGCTCCAAAACAACATTCCAAACCATATGAAACCTTCAGCTCCAACTGTTAGCAGATGATTGAGGAGATCAACGAGCATTGAGCTTTTAACCATGGGTAAATGCGGGTCATATCCCTTGTTAGAGAGTAGTTTTGAAAAGGCGTTTCAAGATACAATGTCCAATTCTTCCACCAAGGTGAGAGGATTTGACTTCGATTTTGTGGAGCAAATCATTAGGGTTTGCCTCCAAAAATCTCTTGGAAGGACTCTTGATTATCCTTAGTAAGCTTAAAATCATTCTTGGATTATGAGTAAGAGAGCCTTTTTTTGGTTTGTCTACAAAAGATATCTTGTATTGTAAGAATGCCTCTCTTGAAGAGTTTAGGTGCATGTATCCATGAGACTTCATCAAAACGTACATTGTAGAAATTAATCACATGTGACCACCATAGACTGTTGATTTACAGAAAGACCTTTACGAAACTCATCACCATTCCACCTTGACTACATGGTTTGAGTTTTTCCCATGCCATCCAATTTCTCTTAGTAACAAAAGTACCTACTATGATAGGAGCTAAGAGAATAAAAAGGTGTTGAAAATTTAATTCTATGTCGTACGATTATATGGAGCTCTTTCAACAATGCGATTTTGCAGGAATTTTGAAGCTTTGTTTTATTCACTAGCTTGAATAATCTATTTGGTGCAAAGAATTGTATCTTGTCGACTAATGTTAAGCAGATCCAACCCATTGGCCTCCTTGGAAAGGCATGAAAATTCCCAAGCTACTTTGAAAACCTTTCCATGCTTAGAGCTAGTCGAAAGAAAATCTCTAAGCAACAATTCAAGCTTTTGGTAAGAAGCTTTTGAAGGTGCCAAACATGATGAATAATAGATATGGGTTGTAGTGAGAACTTTCAACCATATCCAAAATTTTCTTGCCAAAGAGATGTTGGCTTAGTGATGTAGGATGAAAACTTTATCTAAACGTTAAACGACATTGCTACAGAAGGGATGGAGTAGCTTGGACTATAAATTAAATTCTCTGCAATCAAAATATTTTGTTGGGCCAAATTCTCTTTCAACTGTAATTGCTTAAGCAAGGAGGTGGGGGAAGGAAGACTGCCTGTAGCATTGAGTCTTTCTCCATTGAATACTTAAAGCTTGAAGCGAGATAACAGGTGTCAAGGCAATCCATAGGATATTTGATGTTGTTCTCATCTTTAATGAGTGTGAGAAAACTATCATCAATAAAATGACCATTAAAAAGTTGAGCAAATTTTGTGGAAGGTAAGGAGTGCTTTTAACAATTCCTTTCATTTTGCCATTAGTTAAAAGATAGCCAAAGCACTTCACAACAAGTACGTACAAAGTTGGAGCTAAAGGATAGCCTTGTCAAATTGAGTGAAACAATCCAAAATGCTTCAAATGAATGCCATTAATTGAGAGTTAAGCTGAAGCATCTACAAAAAGAATTTGAAATTCTTGAAGTTAGGTCCAAATCCTAAAGCTTTTGCCATAACCAAAAATGAAAGGCAATTCAATACAATCATAGGCTTTCTCAAGATCAAACATGAACATTACTCATTGATTAGATCGTTGCATCCACTCCATGCTTTCAAGAATATATCGGCTTTTAGTAAATGATGTTGTCAAGAATATATCCGCTTTTAATAAATTTGGTTTACTCTGGACTGATAATTAAAGGCTGGATTTTGTGGATGTGTAACTCAAAGGCTTTGGCTATAATCTTGTATGAGGCATTAAGCAAGGTAATTGGATGCTAGTTGCAAATCACCCCATCTCAAGTATTAACTTGAGCGGTCTTTGTTGATAAAGTGTCCAAGGGATTTGGCCATAAAGGCTTCAAGAGAAACTTGGAAAAGGTCTTCTCCCTTAGTGTCCCACAAATGCTTGTAAAATTCACACTGTAAGCCATCACAACCAAGGGCTTTATTATTGGCCATTTGTGTGAGTGCCTCGTGTAAGTCATCAGTGGAGAGAAGCCTATTATAGGCGACCCGTTGAATTTAAGAAAGCTTGCAAGGGAGCACTAATAAGCACTACTTAAGAGCTTGTTGTCACTTCTAGAAGGGATATTGTCATATTGAGCTTTGAACACTTGCCGGTAATGGCGGATAAAGGATTGAACCATATCCAACACCTTAGTTAGATTTGTTGTAAAAAGTGATTAGCCTTAATCATATGGAAAAATTCCTTAGAGACCTTGTCGCCATCTTTTATCCAATGTAGTTTGGATTTGATTTGAGCCCCTGAGGCATTGTAGGCATTTCAATTTGGAGGTTTTTTTACAACACCACCACTTGCTATTGCAAAGGTTCATGAAAGGGTGTATGCTCTAAGGTAGCCGATGAGCGGCACAATTTTGAGGTGGTGGCGAAGTAAAGATCACCGGCGGATGTGAATTGGCTATCAACCATAAATGTGTAAGAACCATGCAATGCGAATGATGGCATCCGACCACCAGTCAATCCAACCAAAATTTCCTTTTGGACGAGGGACCAAATTTTAGACTCGCTTGATATGGGTTGAATTGGGCCCATGATGTAAAAGTGCAGTTTCAAGAAAAAACTGTGTCTTGTCAACCTTAGGGTGCTTAAAGATCCATTCAATACAAAACCTAATTGGTAGGTGGTCTGAAAGGACATTATCTAACAAAGTTTCAATGGTAACAAAAAACAACTAGCGAATGAGAAGCACAATTGCGTGGAAAGCATGACCTGATCTAATGGCTTGAAGACTCTTTCAAGTCCTTTGCGTAAGTTAGACCACATGTACCAAACATCGAAATTATAGTGCTGTGAGTAATTTGGGTCAAAAAACCCAAACTTATTAATCCTGTACGTCCACGTTTCTCTATTGCCAACTATCCATCGCATACGGAGGTGACCAAGCATGTCAATTGATAACTCAACCATATTAAAGTTGCCACACAACACTCAAGGTGCATTTGGCAACACGTCTACTAACCAACACCAAAGAGCCACCCTTTCAGTGGTGTCATTAGATGTATAAACATTGGTTATACCAAATTAAGGGTTCTCAATGTTCAATTATACCCAAAGGATGCAATGGGTCGGGTCAGATCCATGATCCAATAAGGTTTCCATTTAGGAGAAATAAATGGAGCAAGTTCTCCATGTGTTGGATCATGATTATTAGTCAACACTAAACTATCATTCTAGGTAATGTTAGTGACATATATAAACAAAAAGCCCACCACCTTGATTTCTTGCAGACAAAGAACATACATCTCTGGAAAATGCATCTGAAATTTCATGCAATGTATTTGTGAGGTGGATCTATGAGACATTCCATGAGTAGCAATTCATGGAGCACTTAAATCAAGAGACATATCCTCTGAATCTAAGCCGTCAAGGGCTCCATTACTATTTTGCAAGAAACATTCTTGGTTAGTTTGCAAAAAATCATTGAGTTTGAATTGCTACCAAGTTTCTGTAATCATTTCTTCCTCCTTCAATTGATGAGGTGGACTGCGATAGCGTCTTTGGGACGCCTTGCGAGGAGAAACAATTTGAAGACCCAATTGTGAATCTTGATTATTCTCTTGAGTAGCAGTCTGAGTCTCGAGATATCGAGGGAACATTGGCAGCTAAAGGTGTGTTGGACAACTTTGGTTTTTTAAATGTTTTGATGTTTTCACATGTGTTTGAGCTTGCTCTCACAAGGGTGTTGCAACTGTCATTTTTTTATGCGCATCTTGTGGTGAGGGTTTGGTTGGCAATTTTGGAATTGGACATTACCCATAGAAGGGTTATTTGCCATGCCTTTGTTACGACTATTTTTGTGACCACCATCAGTGGTCCAACATTCTTTGCCATTAGACTGAGAGGCCTCAGTTATTGGCTTTGACATGGTTATATTTTGCGAAGCTAGCAAAGACAATCCTTAATTTTATGCTTAGAGAATTGGCACCAGAAACAAGTATTGGGCAAAGTAATGTATAAAAATATGTGTAATGGGAATTGCTGTTTTGGATGCCAGTCGACTCCTTAAGGTCATGGGGAAGGCCTACCTCATCATAGACCCTCTTTTGGGATCTGGCCGAATAAAATTTCGGTAGTTCGTTGCAAATAGCATGGCCTATTGTGGTTGTTATTTGGTCTAAAAAATGGCAACACAGTATGGGGAGTCCCGAGATTTCAACCAAGATTGGGACCTTAAATGCAGTGTATTCAGAGACAACAAAGTCATGTGCCCATGGGTAGAGAACAAGAAGATAATTGAGGCATGGTTCGAGTTGGCAAAGCAAAAAAGAAAGATCTCTTTGGTCATATTCTGTACTGCGTCCAGCCTTATACCATCTTGAGTTGGATTAAATTGAACCCAAGTTTTGAGCATACTTTCAGAGGGAATCCTCCCAAAAAAAACTTATCAATTTTTTTTTCAAGCCAATGACATGCAACACCAAATTCAGGATCAAGTAAAATAATATCAGCAATAGAGATATTCCCTCATGAAATAATTTTGGCACGAACTTTTGTGGTGTCTTCACCAGAGGCGCCATTCTAGACAACTTTACAGTCCTTAGCTGCAACTTCAATAACAATGCTTGAGCTGTGAGATGTCATCTATATAGGCCACCCAAGGGCTAGGTTACCAAAAAAACGCCAATAAATGCCAATCATGTAAGGGCCAATCTTATTCTAAAAGCATGGTATGAAAAATGCAGGGGTTGAATGATAAACAATGGTGGTGGGCATTAAAACCCTTGCAGAGAAAAAAAACACTCCTTGTTCACCGAAATTGAAATCGAGAAAGACCCATTTTGGGCCTAATACATTCTAATGAATCTGACGTGAATCTTACCCCACCTTTGATTGGGCTATTTCACATTTTCCATTTTCAATTAATATGTGAAGCATTTTTTGCTCTCATATTGATATTTCCTCTTCCTTTAGAATCCCTAAAGGATATTCTTCCTTTCCTATGATGGAATTTCTCTAATAAAATCAAGAATAAGCCACCCAAGTTCCATCCTGCCCTAAAATAGATTGTAATATGGCCTCGTCCAACATCAAGAAGATCATAATCCCTCAAATAAGGTGAACAATAGATTTTTAAAAAACCAAAAGCAAATGCCTTACCAAGAGGAAGAAAAAATGGACGACATTGTATTTACTCTTGAAATGCAACAATTCCTAATGGAATATCCTCACCATGCGGGAAAACTTCTTGAAGAAATCCAACTCACGAGTTCTTTGCATAATACTCTTCCTACCAGCATTGGGGTGAATAACTTTTTCTCAAGCTCGGGGGCAAGTCATGCCAACAACATGACTTCCCCTATGTTATTTGCAATCACATACCCTACAATTTCCATTGCTGTGGTGGGTGCCACACTCAGCACTTTGTCACCTAGCAACCCCAAGCTGCTCATGACTTGATAGTTAAAGTTATTCCTCTTCGTAGCTGTGATGTAGGTAGCTAAAGGCTCATTTTTTTATGTTTGAAGCACTTTGTTTTGAATTGGAGGTTGTGGGATAGGTTTTGCACTTGCATTTGTAAGGAGCATAGGGGGTGGACATTGATTAGTTTGTCCCCAATATGTTTGTTGGGGTCGATTTTCCATTTGTATAAGTTGAGTTTGCATTCGCACCATTTGATTATTGGTCGTGTTTTACATTTGCGCCATGCGATACGAAACTTGCATAAACATTTGAGTATGATCTACTTGAGGATTTTGGTTTGAATTGATGAGGTGTTGAGTGTGTTGCCGACCTTGGTAGTAGAATCGTAGGGGTTGTGGATGCAGAAAATATAGGGGAAGTCATGCTGGTATGAATTAATAAGGTTCTATGCCGAAAACGTTCCTAGATTCTCCCAACGCCTTTGGCAAGGCCAATGACCTACAAAAAGAACTAGGCCAAAAACAAACAGATTCGGCCCCTCCCAAGGTTAATTCCGAGATCATTATGACTATTCCTCCTAAGGTGCAAGAAAGAACAAAACAACCTAGCTTTGACGAATAGGACCCCATTGCGGAACTATCCAATTCATCTAGCAAAGTCCCGAGAACATCTCCTAAGCACTTGTATGTGGTATGAACATTCCTCAACCACCATTGTTGGGCCGAAAAAACCCCTTTACAAGGTTTCAATGGGAGTATAATGCAACAATGTTAAGATTTGTCAATTCAAATTGATAAAACTACCAACCAAACAATCTTTCAAATTTCGCATCCAGTCTATGATTCCTGACGAAATCCTATTTTATGACAATGATTCTCCACTTTTAATTCATGTTAAAATAGGTAATGTCCATGTCAAGCAAGCCCTCATTGATGAAGGCTTTGACACGTGTTGCCTCTCTTGATTTCACTAAGTCCTTTGCATACTTTACCAACAATATTAAAATTTAAGACTACTTGCAACACTTGTCAAGGCTATAATACAAGATAACAACCTCCAATGGGATGCATTTGGCTCCACATCACGTTATCTCCAAGAACGGCTAGGGTGACATGGTCTTCAACTTTCTCCTCTCTTATAACATCTTGCTTGGCCACCTTTGGACCCATCAGACAAGGGTCGTAGCTTTCTTCATAAAATTTCACCATTTAGGAGCCATTTACAAGGTCCAAGGTGACATTGACTCTTTGAACTTCGAGCAATTCCAAGAACACGGAATCTACAAACTTCCCGCCTTAGAAGAGCTACTATGCATACCATTTATTGAATACCAATAATTTAGCTACCTCATTGATTGCCTTAGAGGCTATAGTGGTCATCCTGCGCTAGTAGGACAAATACCACCTAACCTCTTGGATTCTGATGACAGTGAACATGATGAGATCCATCTCAATATCAAAACAACTTATTTTTCTCAAATCCTTATTGACCAATTGCCTCCCAATTTGAGGCCTACATCCTGTAAGAAGTTAAGCGATGAGATTCATATGAAAACTTCCATTGAGAAGCAATCAACCATAGATACTTGTCAACCCGCAATATAGTAGTCGTATCTCACTCAACGTTGATCTCACTACTCCCTATTATGAAGATGACTATTCCTTATATGACCCATATTTGTCTGGTTACAACCACGAAAAGCACGTGGAATATTACACTACAAAGACTCCCTTGAGAAAATACAATAGCAAAATAATTTCAGCTAAAACATCAACATGATCAATCTTTTCTCTTGCTTTGATAAGAAGGATAATGACTTATTATCTGACGTTAGCACTCTTAATGGCATAATTCCAAGAGTCTAGTATTGCTTTAGTTCCTTATATTAACACTCCATATAAAGATGTTCCCCACCCCATAGCGCTCTGCCCTAGGAGTCTCCCCATTTCCACAATTTGCCATAAGGTGGTGTGCCATCTTATGACTACTCATTATTCTACCAATGGCACAATGCCCTTGACATTCCATCGGAACATGCAAGGCCTATCAGAGGCATGCGGAGCACATGGCTTTGCAAGATGGCACTCTTGAGGTGGAGATAGCGATCATGTCCAATTTCTCCGAAGGGTCATTTTTTTCAGTTTCATAGCACCACCACACATTATATAGCAGAATGGTAGCATATTGGTAACATCAATATGATCTCGGAAATTAATGTAGTCACGCCCCTTCTCTATCTCAGTCACCATAGCACCATCAAACATATCGGTAGCATTAACATGATTTCCAAAACCAATGGAGTCACTCTCCTTCCCCATCTCACTCCTTAGAGGGCTATCAACATCATTCAACTTCCCCAAGGAGACATTCTCTTGAGAGAGGGCAGTACTTTTTTCTATGGCACATTTGTTATACGCACCCCACAAAAGAGTGTAGAGTATATCAACACCTAAGATGGTAGTCATATGATACATAGTTGGAGGAAGAGTCGTGCCAGGAGCACCATCATGAGATTTCATTGTCTTGCAATGTCCTAGATTTAGGAGCTTCGTACCACGCTCCTACATTTTCAGTTGGATGCCATTTGCAACGAAGTGCTTTCGAGGATTTTAGAGACAATTGAGAAGACATTTGTAGCAGTGAGACACGAGTTGCAGTGGAAAATAATACCATCATAAAAGAGGCATGTGATGACATTTTGAGGCACGTGTGAGCTATTATAGCTTTTGTCACTCGCTAGATTCATATTCTCATTTTTCACATATTTAGCTTGCCATAATTTCCATAATTTATCTTACGACCATGCTTGAGAACAAGATCTTTGCTCAATCGGAATATATTAATGTTCTTCACCGACAATCGGGGCTCTCTTTGGATCTTTTCAAAAGAGAATGTTTCTTGAAGGCAAAATTACAGGAATGAGAAACTAGAGAAGAAATTATGTGGAAGCAAAAATCCAGGATCCAATGGCTAAAGGAGGGTGATAGGAATTATGTCTTTTTCCATAAATCCCTACTAGCCAGACGAGCCCATAATCATATTGATTCCTTGTCTAAGACTGATGGTTCCAAGGCTCACTCGATACATGAGATGCAATAGGTAGCTCAACAATACTTTCGACAACTTTTCATTTCATAATCGCTGGATATGGATTCACAATAGCGGCTCTTGAACGTTTTACCTACCAACATTTCTCATCGTGATAATGAGAAGTTGATTCAACCTGTTATAGAGCAAGAACTCCAAGGAATAGTCTTCAGCATGAAGAAAGGTAAAACTCCAGGTCCAGATGGCTTTCCGATTGAGTTTTACCAGGTTTTTTGGGACATCATTAAAAGAGACCTCTACAAGTGGTTAAAGAAGCTAGATCGGCTAAAACGATTCTTTAGGAAATTAATAAGACTTACATAACACTTATTCCTAAAACCAGTGAGGTGCAGGATATCTCTGGTTTCCACCCTATAGCCCTATGCAATGTTTTGTACAAAATTATTACCAAAGTTATAGTAGAAAGACTAAAATGCCTTCTCCACAAACTTATTTCCCCTGAGTAAGGTGGGTTTGTCCTGGGTAGCCATATCCACGATGAGATTGTGTTAGCTCAGGAAATTTTACATTCCATGGAAATTTAGAAAAAGCCAACAATGTTTATTAGATTGGATCTATCCAAAGTCTATGACAGAGTGGATTGGGGTTTCCTTTGTAAGGTTATGGCTCAATTTGGTTTCTCTATGGAATAGATTAAATGGAGAGAAGCATGCTTTACCTCTGTTTCCTTTGCTGTTCATGTTAATGCTTCTCCTACACAATTTTTTAGAGCTTCCAGAGGTCTTATGCAAGGGGATCCCTTCCACTCTTTTCTATTCATTATCCTGACATAATGCATGGGGTGACTTATCAAAAAAATCTGCCAGGAAAAAAGAACTCATGGAATTTAGTTGGCTAACAATAGCCACCCGATTTCTTGTCTCCAATTTGTTGATGATTCTACATTGCTAGGGAAAGCTACACTCCAGGAAGTGAGACAGATTCAGAAAATGCTGGATTGGATACCTTTTTCAGATGCTACCGGTCAGTTGATTAATCAAGGCAAGTCCAACATTTTCTTTTTTCATACTTTTACCAGACAAGAGCAAATTTTAAAACTTTTCCAGTTCAGGAAGGGCATGCTTCCTCTTCAATATCTGGTGTTCCTTTGGACTCAAAAAATTTGAAAGATTGACACTGGTTAATCAATAAGATTGAATCAAAGCTACAAAAGTGGGCGAATAAATGAATTTCATTATGGGAAGGATGACGTTGATTAAATTTGTCCTTCAAGCTATGTTGATATATGTTGCCTCTGTTTAAAGTATTCCTAGCACTATTTTGAAACAGGTGGACTCTAAATGTTAGAAATTCTTATGGAGCGGAGTTCAAAATAAGAAGTGGTCCTTGGTTAAATGGGAAACATTGTGCCAGCCAAAGATTGAAGGAGGATTAGGATTTTGATCTTCTCCTAAACAAAACAAAGCTTTGGCTGCTAAATTATACTAGAGACTACTTGCTCATCCTACTGATTTGCAGGCTGCTCATTTAGAGCTAAGTATGCTGAAAATAATCCCCCAGAGATTATTATTAGATCTACCCTCCCTTCTAAAGGTTCTCCCATCTCGACGTTTATCAGACTGGGAGAAGATATGATAAAAAGAGTTTTTTTGGATTGTTAACAATGGTCAAATGGCTAATTTTTGGACGGAATTCTTGGGATGGTCAAACCCCTCGCATTCTCCAATTCCCTCACCTTAGACCCCTTATGGAACACATGCAAGGCATCGATTGGACTAAGGTTACCCACTATGGGAGAATTGCTGCACTTCCTTGGGAGAATGGAAAAAATTGGATTCCTGTTTCAAAATGGCCCATTGCAGTACATCATGAGGATCTCACTTTGTTTCATAAAGCCCTACAGGCTTGGCCTTTGTCTTCTTCACCATTGCCAAATAAACTGGGACGGGGGCAAGATGTATCTGGTACATATTCAGTATCTACTGGTTATTCTTCCCTGTTGGTTCATAATCCTCATTCTCTTTGGTTTCTCTTCAAACATTTATGGCAGCCAAATATGTGGCCCAAAGTCAGTTTTGTTATTTGGCTTCTTATTCATAGAAGAGTCCTCATAGGAGATCGTCTTTTGAAGAGAGGTATGTATCGCCCTTTCAGATGCATTTTGTGTTTACAAGATGAAGAATCTTCTTCACATATTTTCTTCCTTTGTCCTTGGGTTATTCCTTTCTGGTATCTGTTCTCTTCCTTGCTTCAATTACACTGGAATAACTTTGCATCCATAGAGGAGACTTTCAAAGTATGGTAGAGAAATATTCCTAAAGGCCAAAATTTCCTTCAGTTTTTGTGGTCTAACATCTCTGTCACTCTATGGAATATCTAGAAAGAAAGGAATAGAAGAATTTTTTAGCAAGTTAATAAAGAGAACTCTTTTATTTGGGAGAAAATTAAAATTAATATTGCTGAAAGTTTGAAACATAAAATATCTTTACCTCAGAATTGTCCCCGGAGTGGCTACATATCCTCAATTAGGTTTCTCTGGACCCTAGAGATGTCACGCTCCCCTGGAGGCAAATTAAACATCGGGCCATAAGTGTAAGTCCATGGAAAAAGCCTCCTTTGGGATATGGAAAATTGAACACATACGATGCTTCTAGAGGGAATTCAAGAAGAGCTGCTATAGGAGGCATTGCTAGAGACAGTTAAGGTGAGGTGCAATTCTTCTTTGCAGAGAATTTGGGCACTATTAGTAACAATTTTGCGGAGGTGAAAGCAATCTATAGAGGCATGTAGGAGGCTTTAAAAATTGGATGGCAAAAGCTTCAAATTAAATCGGACTCCTAAATCATTAGAAGGCTGTTATCTGAGGATCGAACTGATTCTTCTCCTAACTGCGAATAGCTAAAGAGGTATGGAGGATAAAACAATTGAAGCAGAAGTTTCAAAGTTTTCAGATGTACACCATTCCCTGTGCAAGAAATAAAGTTGTCGATGGATTAGCGAACTGGGCCTTAGATAATAAAGATCTCCTTTGCTATGGCATGCCTCCTGCATGGTGGTCCAATAAGCTCCAATGCGATATCAAACATATTCTTAGTTTGGACTCCTTGCCATGACTATGTTTTTAGTTTTTCTTTTGTATCATGCTCAAGCCTGGGCAAATAGTTTTCAAGCTTGGCATAGCCATATATGTACTTTTTATTTCTATCTAATATAAAATTTCGGTGGTGTTTTTTATTATATAGATATATATTTCTGTTATGTAGTAGTCATTCCCCCTGGGATCTTTCTTGGTCCCCTTGGGTTCTTATTTCCTTTACCCTCTTGGGTTTCATCTAGTAGTTATCCCCTCTTGGGTCTTTCTTGATCCCCTTGGGTCTTACTACATTTTCCCCTCTTGGGTTATCTAAATTAATGCTTGTGCTAAACCTATCATGGCCTACGTGTACTTTCTAATGACAAAAGTTATCTCTTTCCTTCCATTTTCCGACCCTCGTGGGTTTGCATCCATATTCATACACATATTATATTACATGGTATGCAATCACATGTATCTCCAAATCCTATATTCCTAGTCATTTGGGAATTTAACTTTTTCCCCTCCAGTGGTCAATTACTAGCATGTCATAATTGCACCATCATATTTTAGCTAAGGACCATTCACCTTTTTTTTTCTGCTCCTATTTTCCCCTTTGAGATCATAGATAAGGTTGTGCTCTTTGATAAATTGCAAGCAAGGGAAATCTAAAGCCGTGGGCCTTAGGTTTCCTCCTATCTGGCTAGATGCAAGCTTTGGTAGTTATGTCACTGTACAAAACCATTGTTGGTCATCCTAATCCGTATGGAGGACATTGGAAAAAAAAAACCAATAAAGAATCAAAAGTCAAATGCCAAACATCTCAAATGTCAAAAAACAAAAGCATGAAAGCGAGTGACAACCAAAGAAGGCATGATCATAATCATTGGCATGCCCCCTACTCTAGTTGAAATTTCAAACTCCACAGTTAGCCTCATAGCAGATCCAAATTTCCATTGGAGTGTGGTAGGCTTGTAGATTGGGGTAGGAGGCCTCTTATTTATTATTAGTGTCCCCTGCCTTCTTATGCAATCACACAATCCTCATAGTGGCTGGTGGCTTCGATGGGTCATGAGGAATGAAGAAAAAGTCATGGCAAGGTAGGCACCTTCATCATGCATATCTCATAGCCTTCATGGGATAAGTTGCTTACTTCGTTAGTTAGCCCAAACTGCAACCTTACAAAATAGGGCTCCCAAACCTTTAGATGTTGAAAAATCCTAGTCTTGCCAAATTGATTAGGGTGTGGTCTTTGATAATGATTCAGATCAGCTCTGTGGCACCTCACTATTTTGCCTCCTCATTATTCTCAATTTCCCCTTCATGGACATTGCTATTGTTTGACCACATCCTAGATTTGACTCCTTTCATTATCTATCTAGAGGCTGGTGAGTGGTATTGTATCACCTGGGGAATTAACTGGGCTTGCCTTATGAACAACCACCTCGTGTGCAATCATGCATTTTGCCATTTTGTCATATTAGTATTGGCGTTACATGGTTATGTCTTCCATTGAGAAATTCTAGCACATGCATTGATTTAGTTAAACCCATTCCTTACTTATTGTTTCACATTGGATGTTTCATTAGATTCCTATGTCACACGTTTCCATTATCCATTACTTCTTTCATTGCAAGACATATTTTTGATCTGTTTGTCAATGAATAATGAATATCACACACTAAGATGCTACATCACATGATAAGCAAAGCACACAAGTCTAAAAAAGAGAACTTGAGATCAAATGTCAATATCATATACATGCACACTGTTTTAATGCAAAATGATACATTGTTTATACATCACATGCCTCCCATACTTGGATCAAGGAAATGCTATGTGAATATCCGACCTTCTGTAGCACTAGCAAATGCCCATTGAGTCTTTCAGTTGTCATCTCAAAGCTCTGTCTCCAACTACTATTCCACAAATGATCTGTCTAGTGTCATCTCTTCGCCTCTCTTGTTCATCTGTAGCTGACCCCTTTAGCTTGAAGGCTCCTGCAGGTCTCCTAGCTGCTGGTGCTATAGGATCCTCCATTGCTGTATCACATTGTGGTAGCACCTTGTCTAGGATATCATTGATCGATGAATGCCCCTCTGCCACTGTACATGTACCAAAAGATATATTGATAATTTCATTTCATATTCTCCAAATTCACATTTACCCTCTACTTTATAACATCTACGTTTTCTAGTCTATTATGCATGGTAAATACTAAAACTTTTACGTGGACCACCTTCCTGCCGATCAGGGACAACCTCCCCATCCCGTTGCCTGTTGAGGGCCATATCTTCCTCAGCTCTTTGGGCCAAGAGGCCCGACTCCCATCTATCCAACCCAGATTTAAAGACAAAACCTACTTGTATGATTTCCGTGACTGGGCCCCTAGGTGGCACCCCCTTACTTATCTTCGTGTGCTCATGCCATTATCTCTTGCATTGTCGAAAATAGCTAGCCCAGAGCTCAAAATCTTGAATTGCAATTTGCCAAATGAAGGACTTTGCACCTATATATAGCCTTCAATTCCAAAATTTCAACTACCTGGGTTGCTCAGCTACCTGACTTGGCCATCTTTGAGTCACTCAATGGGTTAAAAGATCTCCTATGTGTGCTTATTCTTATATAATGGTTGAGTACGACAGATCTGGTTGGAGTCTCACATTAGTGAGCCCAATTCCTAATAGGAAAATATTGATGAATGTCAAGGAATCCTGAGCTATGATGGGTTTGATGATGGTCATATTGTGTATCTCTCCTTGCAAGTCTCATCAGACACCTACACATGCATTTGCAGTTCAATCGATCTCCTTAGACTGATTTTCTCTCCATCTAATATAATGTTGAGTACAGGGGATTAAGGGATGACTATAACACTGACAATATAAATGCCAATATGTTGTGAGAGAATAAATTTGTAACTAGTCATCATGAAAGAAGGTAACTTCATGGTCCATCTTGAAAGGGCATGCTTGTATGGAAATCTGATTTATGCAAACAATCTATTTATTTAAAGCAATTGATTTTCAGTGGACTAAAGCTTTGAAACCTACTTTAGGCCATGATTTGATGATGACAATAGCAAGTCAGAAGCTTAGTATAGTTTGCAAATCAACTTGGGGAAACTCTTGGAGTGCTTTCTTTATTGTTGGTAATACTTGCATAACCTTGTTTCATTGTGTCAATATCCATTGAGCATTTATTTACATGGAGTCTTGCAATAGTTATTTGTTTACCTAAAAATATTTCCCGTAGAAAAAAAATCCTACTAAAAGGATTACTTATATACATCTACCGTTTTCATGTAACAGGATAAATTCAGAAATATGATAGCTGTTGATGGCAAAACAACACTTCGTACTGAGGCATTTCAATCTTTGAAAATTCGGTTCCTACGAAGTTTGACAATTGATGGAAACGATACAATGCAGGTGTCTTTGATTCACCGCTGGTTCTTGTTCTAGTAGTTGTATTGCTTGTGTTTCCGTTTGGTAACATGATTGAACTCAATATATTTAAAAGGCAACTATGCAAACAGAACAGGGTTGTAGATGCAGACTTTCTGATGTGTACTCTTTATGCACAGAAATGATGACTTTTTGTCAGCTTAGGACTATCCAATAAATCTCAAATGAGATTCATATGGAGGTTAAAATTTTATTTGAGGACAAGTTCTTGTTACTTTTAGGTTGAGCTTATTCTATCTAGAAAATATGGCAATAACTTGTGCTTATTTGCGATGTGGTGGTTTATATGGCATTGGGTCATTGTTACAAAATCAACAAAACCTCTATGATTGCTCATAAGTTTCCTTTCAATCCAAGTGCAAGAATTGATATTTACCTTGATCTTTCGAAGACCACCCATGCTGAAGCAATCTTGATCTCGAATAGAAGAAACAACATGCCCATAACTGCAAGTTGTCTCTTTTGACCTATCTTGCTTCTTAAAATATTTTCCATGATGACAAAAATAGGGTAGCGATATAGGAGAAAACGATAAATCGGAAATATGGTCAAAATTTTCATACCTTGGGCTGCCCATAAGGAGCTCACCCTCCTTTGCCTTTTCTTCTTCAACAAAGGAAGATCTTCATGCTTTGATTCCTTCCAAATTTGTTGACGTATGTATGGGACATCATCTTGGTTCCCATTGAAGTTGAGAACACCGTCAATTTGTCTCTTATTGATTGCTGTTCAGAAAATTCCAGCAAGCTGATTATCATCATTATTAGTTGGAGATATGGCTTCAACCACCAAATTCTCTCCACAATTTCGCAAATCGAATTTTTCTTTCCTTGGCTCATACTCCATGACTTCTTCCTTTTTCTTTGGAGATTTTGTTGCATCAAAAACCTTTTGTGGTTCTTCATCTGGGAACACCTCTCCATGTTCTTTAATTGTCACTTTATCCAAAGCATTTTGTTGTATCAAAAACCTTTTGTGGTGCTTGAGGTTTAGGCTCCCGCCTTGACCTACCCTTCCTTATCCCTATGAATTCGGCAAGTGAAATAGCATCACGGATCTCATTCGGAAGAGCTTTATATTCTTTATAGCTGGCTGCAATATTGTGCCTCACTGAATGCCATGTATCCACCTTCAGAATGACTCCTTCCCCGGGGAGGAAGTTTGGCTAAAAAGTCCTAGCAGTAGGATCCATCATGAATCTCACTGGTTGAAGATTGTTGTTGGCCCTTGAAGAACTTTTTGGATGCATATTATGGATCAACCGTGCCATTATATCATCCAACCTCTCTTGCCCTTGGGCAAACCTCTCAAACCTACCATCATCAAAATTTATGTTCGCCATTTTATTTTTTCCTTTTGAATGAATACCCTCTAAGCTGGGAGGATCGATGCTCTAATACCACTGTAATGTCCCTTTCGGGCTCAAATTTGAGGAATTTGGATTTTTTCCAAAACCCTAATAGAACATTGTTGGAAATGAAGACAACCACATGTAGAAAACCTAATTTTTATGACAATAAATTGATTTTATGCAAAAATTAGGGAAATAACCTGTTTTAAGTCAAGTCCACCAAACCTTAAGCAACCTAGGGTAAATTCAGATTTTTGCCATTTTCACACGCAAATATTCAAAAATACATCATCAACACGAAACCCTTGATGAAAACATGCAAAATAAATGCTTTAACCATAAATTACAGACTGCAGGAATTAATATTGCTCAAATACAGCTGAAACTTCAAAATTCCATATCTTCATAAATACTTGGAGAAAAAATGCAAATGGTAGCCAAAAATGATCACAAAAATAGCATCTATCAAACAAAATTAGAATAAGACTTTTTCAACCACGGAAACCCACTGAAAAGTGACTCCTAAATCTCCACATGGATAGATCAAGTTGGAAATGAAAGTGGCAACCCCAAAAAAGCATGCACTAGCTGGAATTTGTGTTCTAACATGGATGGAAACCCTTGCCATTCTGAAATTCTGAATTTTAAGCTCACTTGTGTCTCCCGTATGAAGCCACCAATGCAACAAATGAGGGTTTTCATCCCCAAGTGTTGTGACTATTGCGGGTTTTTGTCTTCAATAGGATCCAATGAGGGGTTTCATCCTCAAAGGTTGAAAATGAGAGTTCAATGCTCCAATTTCCAAAAGGGAAGTATATAAATCACAAGATGATGATGCACAAATGAGCCAAGCGACCCCATTTATACCTTGTCATGATGCCAAAACTAATTAGAATGCTTCCAAATATGACCGACCTCATAGTGGATACTTCTCTTCTTCTATTTTTCCTTTGGCTTTTCATCTTCTTAATCCAATTGACCTGACTTTATATGGAAAACTACAAAAGAAGAATGCAATGCTCACGAAAATAACTGAAAAACATGATAATTTCTTCCCTTCGCATTTCTTTCTTGCCCATAGGAAGTGGAATGGGCTCAAAGTCTTCTAATCGAGCTAGTTTGAAAAGGGGGGCATTATCAAAGACAAAGGGGTACTTGGGCATATGAGCTTGTGTTGTTAAGAGTTCTTTCACTTGATAAGTTTAGGAACTAGATTATTGGAGCATTACAACACAATTTCTTCACTTGGGCATGAGAACTTGTAATTGCTTGTGGGCAAACAATTTTGGGAGGGGAGGACTGTAATGTCCCCTTTTCCAAGTTAGTTCATTTTGGAGACTTCGAGCCCATTTCACTTCTCGGGGGCAAGAAGAAAATAAACAAGGGAAGTAATTGTCATGTTTTTCAGTGATTTTCGTGAACATTTGCATTTTTCTTTAATAGTTTTCTACATAGGTCAGGTTGGTTGGGTTGAGAAGGTGAAGGGCCAAAGTAAAAATAAAAGAAAAACATCCTTACGAGGTCGGTCCTAGCTTGGAGACATTGTAATCTGTTTTGGCACCACAACAAGGTATAAAAAGAGTTCGCTTGGCTCATATGAGGATCATCTCTTGTCAAAAAATTATAACTTGCATGGATTTTTGGGCTGATTGCTCAATCACTTCCATTGAGGGGCGAAAATCCTTTGGTGTGGCTAAACAAAGAGGACAAAACCCTTCTTTGCTTGATTGAAGAACGAACTCTTCAAGTTATTGGGGATTCACCATTTTGAGGTTTCCGAAGTATTTCAAGAGGATTGATATTGCAAATTTTCAACGAGGTTTGATCCTAGAGTGATTTACAGCTCCTCTCCTAGGGTAGCTACTTGCTTGGAAGTGGAGTCAGGGGCCATTTAGGGCACATTTCTTCAATTGAATTCCATATTCATATTCCTCATAATTTTAGAGGTTGATTGCACACTTTCATGAGATTTTTGGGGTTTGGAACCTCCACTTCTAGCCATTGTTGTGAGATGTAATTTTGCTGTCATAAATTTAATTGCAGCTGTGTAGAATTTCCAAAATTGCATATACTTTGGATGGTTTTTACTTGGTGTTTGTTCCATTTGTCGAGTATAATATTTTGGAGAATTTATACATCCATTTTCAGCTTGTTTGGAGGGCGTTTGATACCCTAAAAGTGCAAATACAATTCGCTGCTAGGGTTTATAACATTTTTTTGTTGGCTGTTGTAAAAATCAGTTTACTCTCAATTGGGATTTGTGCTATTTCCTTGTTTTTTCAGTTTCATTCCTAAAAGGGACAGTACATTTTTATGCAATGGTTAGGTAGCTTGTTGGTGTATGGGTTAAGAGCAGAGGTTGCTTGCAATGCAAGAACCTTTATACCTACATCAATGGTTATAGAACTTCACCTAAGTTTCCAGTTATAGTATTGGTATGGGGTTCGGGTATTGGTACGGTAATTTGTTTTTGCCCTAGGTTTGGTCTGGCGAGGTATGACCATACAAAAATTTATATAAAGTATAAAAATTTAACAATTATAGCCAAATAATCAAAATTAATCTTCCACCCTCTCTTACACCACTGTCTTCATTATTTACTACCCAAATGTCATTGGCAAGCAACATATTTACTCATCCCCGAGCCTCCAGCCATATCTACACAGTCAAAAGTCAATTATACTTGCTCCCCATGATCCACTTCCATGTCCTACACTTGGTACATTTTATTACTTGGACCTTACTTTTGATCAAACATACATTAAAATCACATATAAACCCACCTCCCACCACATTTCCCCCTTGCCTAACATACCCTCCCATCTTATCCTAATCTCTAATGTCATAAGCCAAAGAAGGAAGGAAAAAATTCCATGAACATCTCATCTAGACCCACCTCCCGTCCCACCTCCTATCACATTTCCTCCTTGCCTAACATTCCTTCCTCCCTTATCCTAACAGGCTAACCCCTAATGTCCTAAGCCCAGATGTCCTATTTTCTATATTTTCCCACCTTATTTCATTTATCCTAACTTTTTTCCCCTCCATTTTACAAATAAATTTCTTGTTTAATAAAACAAAAGGCATTTACATGGACAAGATATAATACTTGTATTTAATATTACACATAATCTTCTGCATTGTGCAAGGCCCATTCGCTTCATGCAGACCCTCAAACCACAAGTCTGTGCAAAGGGCATGAGTGTTTCTCCAAAATGACACAAGTTATAAAATCCCAATACCTTGCAGCAGCTACTAGAAGGATAGCCAGATTGTATATTGGATTTATGGTCCACATAATTCTTCCTTCTCAATGGATAATAACATGCAGTCCCTTGTGTGGTGAAGCTCTCAATTTCAGAAAGATCTGATCTAGATTGTTCTCATTGTGTTCACTTCCGTCCTCATTATGATTCCCTCGAAACTATGAGATTCAGAGATTGAATCAAAGGTAAAGCTCTTCCTGGCTTTGTCTAGAGAAAACAACATTGAACGCCTGTGTAAATATGAGGAATGCTGGTGTTTTCAGAGAACAACACAGAATGCAAGTGTCTTCAGCTTGAGTACCTCTTGGCTGAGGATGGCACTGGACTTACTTGGGATGTACCTGGGCCAAACCGGAGGGCCAGATCGGGACCGGGACCGGGACTGGGACCGAGACCCGGTATGTGCCGTACTGGGATCAGTCTCTTGGTACTGACTTACCTGGTATCATAGAAATTCACCTTAGAAGAGAGAGATTCTGCCTATATACTTGGGAGAAATGTCGACCATGAATTCCTCTCATTGTTCAATGCACATTTAGTACTGTACATTGTTGTTAGCTTTTGATGATGCAATCAATATAGCTTCCTATGAATGGCTAATGCAGATTTCCATGAAATTCATAGGTTGCACCTTGTAAACAAATGAAAAAATTTGTAGCTCCATTTGGATAGTGTCCTTTATAGTGGATTTTGGTTAGTGGTGCTACAGGGAAAGATTTGAACTCCAGAAAATATATTCTACTTGAATTATCAAACATGGATTTTAATGTTGCTTACCACTTTCTGTTATCACCTAATTTCGACAAGTGGGTAATAATACCCTTTTTTACCTTCCAAGCAAAGACATGTCCACGCATGCCGAGGTTGCCATTCATATTCAGCTCAGCAGAGGTGTTTTACAGAAAATGGGGATCCCAACTAATTCATATCCTCACAGTATTCCCTATGCAGGATCCACAATCAAAACCACCGCCGAAGAGATTTCGGAGGCTCAATAATTCTAACCAATTTGAATTAGCCAAATGATTTTCTATGCGGGTCCATGGTCAATGTTACTAACTCTGGGCTTGTGACTGACCAAATGATTTCACAGTTTAATGGAATGTTCAATCTAAATACTAAAACAATAGATAAGGGTTCAGATTCAAAGTGATAAGGATAGGTTGAAGGAAATTTTCAAAAAATCTGCATCAAGCACCTGAACTTTGCTAAGGCAAAGACTTTGTTGGGAAATTGGGTTTGGAAGTGCACTTTTTCATTTGTCAAAGTGACTCCAAACTTCCTGATTTTCAAAAACTTTCCAAGCTTCATGAAAATCTTAGATATTTGCAAAAGTAAGAATTAATTCATTAAAAAATTGCAAATATTTTTTAATGTAAATAAGGGGATTGTGAAGAAGGTAGTCAGGTTTTAGATGGGAGTTGAGAGGTGGCTATGCAACCAATACCTGACTAGGCTATGTATATTTGTAATTGATTTTTTAATAATCAAGGGTTCTTCTCCTTCCATCCATTGTTTGAGGCTTATTAATTTTAAGTTGTTATCTCAATGAATTTGCATGTTTTCAATTTTAGCAAATGGATGTGGAGCTTCACTTACATATATGTTACTTGCAAATCTGATTTTACTCAAATAGCTGCATATGCAATGTGTATGGAGAATCTGGAGATCATTCTTTAAATGAATGAATTGTTTCTTTTATTCCAGTTAAGATTAGTTTGGCTGCTCAGTGGATTTATACGAATAATACGCACAAATTCAGTATTGGTTGCCTCAATTTTTTGGGCTTTTCCTGCACTGTTGTCAGGAAGGTTTCAGTAGTGAACTCTGGATCATCTGTTGCTGCTAGTTTTGATAAATAAGATGAGTCTTGGTTGCATATGAGTCCTGTAACTTTGTTAGACTTTGTGCTAGTAGGGTTTCAGGACAAGAATTCGCCCATGTGTGAATCTTTGGTTGATTGGAGAAACATGGGGTCTTTGAGGGTTTTCAGCTGTCTTCACCATATGAATATTATTAACCTACATTCCATTCTGAAAATTTTCATTGGAGGAAGAGGACCATCTTATTTTTTTCACTTTATCTATGGCTACTTGGAGCAATTCTTGGTCATAATCTTGCTTCCTGGTTTTCCCTTTAGCATTTTCAGCCTTATTCACCATTTTCCCCCCATCATCACTTTCAGGTAAAAGTGAATCAAATTCCAAAACATCAAATCTTATGAGGGTGCTGGCCTTCTCTATGTGGAGGGAAACCTTCAGTTCATAGGTTTCCTGCTCTGTTTTCCCTAATATTTATCACAATCCATTGGGCAGGAGTTGGAATATCATATGGGTTTCAAGTGACAAATTTTCAGGATAACACATTGTTGTTATGTAAATTGATTGGCTGGTTGGCCATTCCATATTTATGTTGGTTGATGGCTTGGATATGGTACCCGGATTCTATTATTAGTTCTCTCTCAAAATGTATTGGCAGGTTGCAAAAAGATTTGTCAATGAAATAGGATTCCAATGCCCAATTTTTATGATCTCTAAAATTAAAGATAGGTTCCCAATATGTTGTCTTGTTTCAACTGCACAGGCTGTAGCTACAGATTGTACTTATTTTGTTACTATATTTTTTACCTAGTAATGATTTTATGTTAAGGATAGTATACAAGTGCTTTTGTAAAGTTGGTTGCCTACTTTTTTCAAAGTTTGTTGCTAGAGTTATATACAGAGATTAATTAATATTCTTGTACTGCAAAGGATAATGGCTTCACATCCTTGAAATGTTTCTGTTGTATATTTATAAAATGAAATATATATTCAAGAAGATATATGCCATAAAAAAACCTATTCACATAAATTTCAGTTTCTACTTGCTGTTGTAAATATAGATTTCTTTTGTCATAAAGTGAATCTGACAGTCTAGAGGCATATGGTTTAAACTTTTGACGTCTGAAACATGAGTTACTTAAATGCCAAATTACAGGGTAATTTCTGCATTATCTTTTTATAGTCCATTCAAGCTTTTCCTTTTTCCTAGTCTGCACTATATTGAGAAAACGAAGCATGAAACTAATAAGTAAAATTATGCATGCTGACAATTCATACCATATATGATATTTTTGGGTTTTGCAGGTTTTTGATTTTGCAGCATTTCCGAAACCTGAGTTTGATCTGCCAATATTTTGTGCCAACTTTTTTTCTACAGTCAACATGAATATTATTGTCTTGTGAGTGATTAGTTTTTTATCTTGCTTCTCCGAAGTCATTCTGATGCTTACTCCAGCATCATCAGTTTGTGTTCAAGGTCCATCATTTTGTTCATTTGTCTGTCATTGTTTTGATTTAAAAATGACATAAAAGTGCATAATGTTTATTTGACCCTATTATTTCCATATGGTAAGCTGCAACAGCAAGCAGTGTTTTACCTGCTGCTCCAACAATTCTAAGATCTTAACAGATATATACTGCATCAAGACAGAGACATATCTTTACACACATTCTTTCAATCTGGCTTAGCTAATTAACAGCTGGACCAATTTTTGCTATTCAACGTGTGTTTTTCCATGTCTAAAAAGTAAGTACAGCCTCCTGTTCATGAGATCAAGAGATATAGTGAATGATTCACTTGTCAGAACATAATACATACCCAACAAGGAATATGGACAGGTGCTTTATTTATTGATGTTATAACAAATTAGGATCACCCACTCTGTTACTACACATTCCTCCAATTCCACTTGCATAGAATATTATCAACAGATATTTTTTGGATTCCACTTGTAGGGCCATGGATGTAATCCCTAAATAAGGAAACATGATTTTTTTGATATATTCTTCTGAGATGAGACCAAAAAGATAATTCCTAGGCCATTGGTCCTTTTCTTTTTAAATATTGACAAGTTGGCATTATCTTGGCGTCAATCTAACCACCTTAAGTTTGATCAACCTCTTCTTCTGTTGCATTTAGATAAATACATGCGTTCTACAAGTGCACATTGCTCTTTTGACAATGTTTCACCGTCTTCAAAAGTTTTGGGATACCTAGAATTTCCTCTGCTGTATTGGGTCTGAAGACAATCTGATCCACAACACAGTTCCAACCTAAGGGCATATATCAATATCTTTATCACAATACCTCAAATGGTTCCATATAAATTGCTCTTTGGTACTTGTTGCAAGGAAAATCACAAGATGCAGATACATGATCCATTTCTCTGGTTTTCTGAACTCATACATCCACAACACATCCTCTAGTACTTGATTAAAGTATCCTAGCCATCTATTTCTGGATAGTGCATAATACTGTGGTTCAATTAAGTATGTAATCACACAAATACCATTCCCAAAATTAGGAAACAAATATTTGATCTAATCCATAATTCATCTTCTTAGGTATTTCATGCAACTTAAAAACACTTTCTTTGTAAATAGTTCATATATATGCAATAAAATTTGTTGGCTTAGGCTATTCAGTTGTTCAAGAATTGTATCATACTACCCAAACTACAGTAATTTTTATTACAAAATTTAATGGAATAACTCCCCACTTCCGTTTTGGACAATCACGGGGCTACAACAATCTTGTAGGGTCTACATTGACGAATCTTGTTCTTGTGGGATCAACTTGGTCGATTTTTAGCACTTCTCTCATTAAGGGACAATGTCGGGTAAAACTCATGGTTCTTGTGATAAAACAAATGATTGGATAAAACCTATGAATACTCATTCTAATTGGGTATAAACCATGGTTTCCATGATAAAATAGATGATTGGTGTAAAACCTTTA
Source organism: Taxus chinensis (assembly GCA_019776745.2). Classification (NCBI taxonomy): domain Eukaryota; kingdom Viridiplantae; phylum Streptophyta; class Pinopsida; order Cupressales; family Taxaceae; genus Taxus; species Taxus chinensis. The sequence continues at coordinate 348,065,009 of CM034146.1, read as the reverse complement.
AGTGCCCATGATAGTCGGTCTTTTGGGTATAACCTATATTGTTTGTGATAAAACTTCGGTAAAACCAGTGAATATGCACTGATTAATTATAACTCATGTTTTTTATGATAAAACAAGTGATTGGAGTAAAACCCATGGATGCCCATGTTGGTCTATTGGATGTAACTGATGGTGCCCATGCTGAACAGATGATTAGAGTTGAACTCTTAAAGGTCATGATAGTTGGGTAATTGAAATCATGAATCCCAGGATACCCAATAATAACTTGATGATTTGGTAGATAATTGTCCTATAAGGGACAATAGCCAAATGAAGTTATTTATATATGACGAATCGAGAAGGATGAATCGATAGAGTAAATGGATTGTAGTTAATGAGATTATTGTACTTTATTTTTTTCCATCTTGGTTTGATTGGGTGACAGAGATGCAACTGGTTAGAATGGTAGATTGGTGATGCCTTAGGGCAATGAGTGGCAAGGGGCACATGTCCGCTAGATGTGGCTTGGTGATAGCTCGGTTCATACCAGATCTATCGCATTTTTTGTACCAACTTGTGTTAATCTATGTAAGGTGTCATAGTTGGCCTTGTATATTGTCTTTGAGTGCAGTTAATATGAAGCCAAAGATTGTCACCATTGTTGAGCCTATAAAGTAATGCAGTGCTAATCACATATTGATTGTATTTGGTGGAAATCTTTCGTATTTTCTCATATTATTGATTTTGCTCCATAAAACTTAGTGGCACTGTTTGATTATTTTTGTGATGAAACAAAGTTAACTTATGGTGGCATGCTATAAGCTACATCAATTTGTGGAAGCTTCTGTAAACCAAAACAATTCAAATGAATTGTGTCTAGTAGAGTTGTGTCAAGTCTGTTGTGGTTGTGTTGGATGAAAGACATCCTTTCATCCCATGTGCGCAGATGCTTAATGACATGAGTAATGTATAATGGTGCGTTGACGACTTCAGTGTGACAATCCATATGTGGATTAAAAGTCATAAACATGCTGATCATTATACTCATCATGGACGAAACTCTCTTGCAAAATGTCTTGATAAAGGGAATTGTGGCTAGAAGTAATGGTTGCAGGATGTATATATCGAATCTACAGTTGCAGAAAGAATAGTCTGGTAGTGTCTTGCACTAACAAGGATTGTTGGCATGGTGCAAGGATAGCCTTTGTAATGTCCCCATTTTTGAAGACCCTTAGCCTATCTTTCCCTGTGGGCTTTGGGATGTTGCAAGGGGAAAATTATATTAAATAATTAAATATTATTGCCTAGAGAGTGATTTTTATCATTTGACATTATAAAACAATAATTATTTATTTATGTAATTTATTTAATTTAATTCCCACAATGCAAAATTAAAAAGGGAATTAATCAAATAACTTTTGGGTGGCTTTTAATATTAAAATCACCCTTAGAAAGGGGACACCACACCTAGGGAGAATAAACTATTTTTAAATTATGATTTCCCTCCTTTAGGGACTTCGAACTTTGTACTCCTTGTTTATGAAAGGAGATTTTGGGATCATTGTGAGGGTTATGTTGATTGATCATTTTGATTTCACTCCATGCTTGGAGTAATGGGATGTATGCCCTAGCTCTCTCTCATGCATTGTAAGCTTCATTGGAAGCCATTGTTGAAGACATTGAAGACTCTCTTGTTCTAATCATTATGTTCCATTGTGTTCAAGTGTCTTTTGTGCATAGTTTATGCTTGCTAGCTTTGGCGACTTGTTTGGATGTGTGGCACATTTATTTGATGATGATATTTGCATGATTAATGGTGATTATTGAGTGCTTTATGATCTGTTATTAATGCTGCAAATTATTCCAGCTATAACGACTGACAAGGGTGATCATTTTGGGCATTTTTTAGTGTTTGGGTTAGATCTTCATACTGCTGCAATTTAATAATTATTCCAGCTGATTGGGTTGATGTTTTAAGGGAATTTGGAGGGATTTCATAGTGTTTATAAGTTGCTGGTTACTGCTGGTTTTATTCTAAATATGGCGACTTGATTTGAGCATCTTTTGGCATGTTTTAAAGGTGAATCAACTATACTTGTAATCTGATCTGAGTTGGCTTATTTTTCTGAGTGTGACAGCCATTTTGGGATGTTTACGAAGAGTTCTAAGAGCTGGAAATATTTTACATATTTTATGCTAACCCCAGCGACTGGGTTTGGGATTTTGGGGACTGTTTACTAAGGGTTGCAGTGCTTCAAAAATTCAGAATGGCAGCTCTTAATTTATAGAAAATTTTGCAATTTATTTAAGGGCAGAATATGGAGTATTGAGCAAGTTATGAATTTTCAAAGTTTCAGCTGTCTGTGAGCAATATTTAATTATTATGTGCCAGGGTTTCATCTACAGAGTTTCAAATTTCGTGGGTTGATTTGCATGCCTTCTACTTGTCCAAAAATTGTGTTCTATAGCTTGTTGGAAAACTAAAAATATGAAGAATATTTTGGCATTGGTTTGATAGAAAAATATTGGGTGGTGAAGGAGTTATTAATTTTTGAAGTTTTTAGCAGTCTAGTGCATTTATTAATTAATTACTGCTGTAATTAATTTCAGATTTAAAGAGATTAATTTCCCAAGTGGTTCTCCCATCTAATCCACCACCTTGGCTCACTCCAACCCCATCTAGGTTGTATTGAAGCTAACATTGGATTATTTGAGTTCGAACTAGGAGGGTTTAGTCCTAGAATCGATTCAATAAATTAAATTGCATATTTAGATAATATCCCAAAAGGAGATATTACAGCCTTATTTGAGAAGCAAATGACCACCACAAAGACAGTCAAAATTATGCTTAGTATTAGGTAGACTTGAAACAAGATATATGGAAACATATTCCCATGGTCATTGTGGAAAAGGAAAAGTCAAGTCTTTGCTTCATGTTATGTAGTTTCACAACCGCATGTGCGATAGGTACACATGTATTGCGAAACCATGTCATGGAGATTTGGCCTGTAGAAATACTTATACAAAATTGCAATATTTTTATGGATGCGAAAATGATGTGTACCTTTGTCTTTAGTGTGCTTCCTAGATAAACTTTTGGTGCTAATCACCACAAAGAACACAAACATGTCCATGGTTTTAAAGGAAATCATTCTCTACTGTAATGTCCCCTTTTCCCACCTAAGAGCTGAAATTTGGTCTTCTTGCCATTCCTTTTCCATGGCAAAGGAGCAAAAATGAAGAAGAAGAACCTTGAGCATCTTTATATGTTTTATCTAATATTTTTATATTTTCTTTAGTGTTTCCTTGCATTATACAGGTTAGCCTTTTCTATTTGTACATTGGCGGCAAAAAGAGGATATAAAAGGGAATTAGAGACACCATTTGCTATCTAGACTTAGCGCATTTTATTCTACTTGGGCATTGTGATCTTATTGCTCCTTGTTCATCCACTTGAGGACGAAAACCCTCTTGTGAGGATTCTTAGAAGGACGAAAACCTTTATAGTGGCTTAGGTGAAGGATGAAAACCCTTCATCATTGTTTGGGTTGGAAGTAAGGGCTGATTTGAAGAGATTTGTAATTTCCAGCTGGTATTTGATTTATTTAGGGTGGAGCGACCTACCTTGGGTATGGTTTGGAACTTTTGGTGAAGTATTTGAGAAATTTGGTTTCATAATCTGATTAGTAATATTTTTAAAGGCTGGTATCTAAAGTTTGGTGAATTTAGAGAGTTTCTAGACCCATATTTCATATTTTCTTATGGCTGCAATTTCCAGTTCATAATGAATTTCCAGTAGTGAGATCTTTAACAGTTCTTTTTGTTTTTGGCTCTTAATATTCCATATACATAATTGTGGCGAGTTGATTTGTGGTGATTTTTGGCATATTTGGTGCAAGTACAAGTCACTGATTTTATTCTTCAGTCCACTACAATTTTATTTTCAGATCTGCATTTAGTGTGAAACCCTTGAAAGGGTTATTACATTGCACAACATTTGCAAGATATTCAAGGTATTTGCAAACTCTTTAATATAGAATCTGCAAAATTGGAATGCATCGACTAGGTACACACACACTAGTTATTTAATTTTAAAATAGTGAATACAAAATAAGAATATAATAATAGATGGGCGATATGAGATAAAAATATTGTAGACACCTAAATTTGGTAATTTATCACTTGATAATGTCAGTATTTGCTCAATCCCTAAATCATGACTTGTGAGGTCATTCCAAGCTCAATTCCTTATCCTTAGTCCCATGCAAGACTTGCTCTCCTCATTTGCACTTCTCAATTGTTCATATTATTGCTTGCATCAGTCCACAACATTTTCACTCTAAATGTTGTACACAGGATCGAGTTCAGCAGCCTCGCTTTTATCCCTCGTAGAGGGGCCGTTCCGAAATAAGGAGCCAAACCATCCAATGGTTTGAAGTCCAAATACTGGCAGCGACACTACCCAACCACACATACGGTCATTTTCTCAATTTGATATCCGTGATGTCGATATCTCTTTCAACAAGTTTATGGGGTTGGATAGATTCCCATCTCAAACCCCATTTTTGGCATGCCATGCCACTTTGAGAGGTACAAAGTGATGTTGGGTAAGTTGTCTTTGATTAATACTTTTGATATAACTAAAAGGAAGTTTTTGTGCATAAATCATGGATTCATTATCATCTTGTATATGCTTCTTTGAATGGGTTTAAATATATTGATATATGCGCTAACAAGTGTGAATGAGGGACCTATTGTAAGCCTAGCACAGGACTTTACTTCAAGCCCAGTGCATTGACTCGCAATGGAGCGCAGTGGCTCGCGTTCATGCGAGTGCAGTGAATCGCATTAAGGATAGGGAAAGACATGACACAACGATGAGTTTCGTCTAGGAACTAATTGATAGATCAGCATATGAGTGGATCCATGATGGTACATTTCTGTGAGCATGCTCAATGTGTATCAAGGTCACCCAGTCAGCATGTGAATATGCGGCTGATTTTCAGAGGCTTTCCATAATTAACATTAGTTCGGGTGGAAACATGGATTAAGTGGACTGGCAATTGTGCTTTGGGAACAGGGTTTGATTGATCTTCCCCAACAGAAGGTAAACTCGTGCATTTGATCCTTTGTCAATATTCAAGAGGCAACTTGAATGCATGAGTGTTCTTAATCTCTACCAAGGCGCTGCCCCAATATGTCAGCTAGGCATTCAGTTTAAGTGACTCCTAAGGCGCAATTGGAGACAGGATAAATCTAGTCCCAAGCATGCTAAAACACATCCCTGTTGGACCAGCCAAACTTGTAGACCTCTTCATATTACATTGTTGTTCGCATGCTCACACGGATCTGTTAGTTAATTATTAGCATGAGCAATTAAGCAATAACAATTTCTATTGCAGAGGGACTGAACTTCTCCTTTTTATAAAAGGCATTTGTATTAGAATCCGGGAGTTAGTTGTTAAGGAAAATATAATATTGCACTATTGATTGAAGTAATTGTAGATTGTGATGATGATGATATTCAATCTTGTTGAGTGTAGGCATGATTGTATGTCTAGAAACTGGATCAGAGGGAAGAGAGCAACGAGTCCACTCCTCCTACCTTATGTGAAGGGAAGTATTGCTAGTTTGTTTAATTTTCTGTTTCTTATTGCAGGGTGATCTATTTGCAAGAATTACAGTATTTTAAATTGTCAATTTGTTTCAACATTCTTAATCCTTTTATCCATAGATTTAGGAGTCTCTGTTTTACTTTATCAAGTATTTCTCAAATAGATAAGTTTTTAGGAATAGTATTCGGTTAAATCTTTAAATTAATACATGCCCAAAAACAGTTTCAATCGTGCTTTAAGTACGAGTATCAACAATGCTCGTCAACTTTCCTCGTGAGCTTCCTTAATGTGAAATTATACCTATAGTCCCTATATAAGCAAGTAAAATGCACTCATTTACTCACCTGGCACTTTCAAGAGCATCACTTGATATTATTCCAAAAGCACTCCAAGCTCTCATCAATTCTTTAAAAGCAATAGCACACTCTAGAAGCAACCCCTACACAAGTCTAATGCACATTCAACTAAGTTTTAGAGTCACACTTCCCAAGCTAGAGATCATCAAGCCAAGTCAAGCAAAGGACGTCGATCCATTACCTACATTATCAAGTGATCAAATTGTCGAAGTTGTTTGCATCCATATAGATATCAGACGCTAGTGATGTTTTTGAAGGTGTAATAAATGATGGGAGGTATAAGGTAGTAGTTGGGCTGATTCTTTACAAAAACCGGGTCTATTTGGTGCCAGAATCTAAGGTTAAAAGCAAGATTTTGAGGTCTGCTCATGAAGACCCTTCAGCTGGTCATCCGAGTTATTTTAAGACCTACAAATACATAAGAGAAAGGTTCTATTGGAAGGGTCTTAAAGGGGAAGTGCTCCAATACATCCGGGAGTGCCTTACATGTCAACAAAACAAGGCAGAGCACTCTTTTCCAGCTGGTTTTCTTCAACCATTTCCTATTCCCACTCAAAAATGGGAAAGTGTCTCTATGGATTTCATTACGGGGCTGCCCATGGTCCAAGGTAAGAATTGCTTGTATGATGTAGTGGATAGACTCACTAAATATGCTCATTTTTGTCCTTTTTCGGCTAAGTACAATGCTCCTATAGTGGCTGATGTGTTTTTTAAAGAAGTATTTAGACTTCATGGGCTGCCCAAGGAAATAATAAGCGATATGGACAGCCGGTTCTTGAGCCTGTTTTGGAAGGAGTTGTTCCATTTGGTAGGTACACAACTTGCTCATAGCACTAGTTACCATCCCCAAACGGATGGGCAAACCGAAATAGTGGATAAATGGGTGGAAGGGTACCTACAAAACTACATTGATGGGCAACAATCAACATGGATAAAATGGTTGTATATGGCTGGCTGAGTTTTGTTACAATACTACCTTCCAAATGTCTATTGGTATTTCTCCATTCAAGGCTTTGTATGGGTATGATGCTTCTTCCTTTGTTGATTTGGTTATGACTGATAGTAGAGTGCCTAAGGCTCAAAATTTAATTCAGCGTAGTCAAGAAATTCTTAAAGAGCTTAAGGAGAACCTTCTTCGTGCACAAAATCAGCAAAAAATATATGTGGATCAACATAGAAAGTAAAGGACATTCAAAGTGGGAGACATGGTGTTCTTGAGATTGCAGCCCTATAGGAAATTTTCCATCAAGTAAAAGGGTGTGGAAAAATTGAAGCCACATTTTTATGGCCCATACAAGGTAATAAGCAAGGTGGGTAAGGTTGCATATGAGTTAAAGTGTCCGGAAAATAGCAAAATACATAATGTTTTTCATGTCTCATGCCTTAAAAAGGCACTTGGGCAACATCTTACCCCTTCACACGAGCTGCCCCCATTAGATGAAGAAGGTAAATTGATCCTAATTCCGAAATAAATCCTTGAAGTTAGTGAAAGGAAATTGAGGAATAAAAGTATCAAGGAATATTTGGTTCGTTGGAAGGATCTTCCCCTTGAAGGTGCTACATGGGAGAGTGTAGAATAGAAAAACACTTTAAGAAGATTTTAAGCCACCTTTCACCACAAAACTTGATCAAATACTCAGTTGAAAAATTAATTTAGAACAATAGAGGTACAACCAATAGAAATGATCAAAATGGAGGTCTCCAAACCCCAATACTTACAAAAGATGATACATTCTAGCCCTATAAATTATGCCAAGTCTAAATATCAAAGAATAAATGAGTTATGTGCCCTAGAAGACACCAAATCACATTCAAACCCTAGTCGTTTCCTAGGAGTGGGGCTCCAAAATATGCCAAAGCTCTTTGTAGGTATTCTTCTTGATGCCCTAGATCCAAATTAGCAAGAGAGTCTTCAATAAATGCCTTCAATTCACCAATATGGAGAGTTTTCATTCTCCACTATGCCACAAGGAAGGGTTTCATCCTCCTTGGATGCCACACAAGAGGGTTTTCATCCTCAAGTGGAAAGGTATCTAACAATCAGCCCAAAAACCAAAATAGTAAGTGTATATGAACCAAAGATGATCCGATTGAGGCCAAGCGGCCTCCTTTTATATCCCTTGGTTGACGCCAAATGCCAAATATGTGAAAACCAACCTCCAAGCTTTACTTTATTTTTTAATTCCTTGTTGGGAATCCCATAATCCCAACTGACCTTCCTTAGGGAGTGAAACACCAAAGAAAAACATTAAAAATAATAAAAGAAAACTGAAACAAAGCTTAGTTACTTCCCTTGTTCACTTATCCTTCTCGGCCATGGGAAGAGAATGACAAAAAGCCTCCATTTGGCATGTATTCAAAAAAGGGAACATTACATCCTTCCCAAAATTGCTTGTCCTTAAGTAATTGCGAACTTGGCTGATCTAAAAACTTGATTTCTTCCTTCTTCCCATTATGTAATTCCTCATTCTCAAATGAATTAGGAGGTGGCTTCCTTGACAAGGCATCGGCTACCACATTGTGTTTTCCCTTGACCTATTCAATATCAAAATCATATGCTTGGAGTCTATTTACACACTTTTGTTGTCAGTCATTTAACTCTTTTTGATGAAGAAAGAATCTCAAGATATCATGGTCGGTTTTGACCACAAACCTTCCACAAACCAAGTATTGTCGGAACTTAGTCTATGCATATGTGACGACCAACATTTCTTTGTCATAGACAGAGAACTTCTCATGATCCTTCAATTTCTAGCTCTCATATGCAATGGGATGCTTGTCTTGCGTCAAAATAACCACTATACCTTCACCGGAAGCATCACATTCAATTATAAAAGGCATAGCAAAATATGGAACAACAAGTACCGGGCAAGAAAAGATCACCTTTTTCAGCTCCTCAAAAGCTATTGGGCTGTTTTTGACCAGCTGAAAGGTCATTTTCTTGTTAGAGAAGTCAATGGGGCTACAAGTTGGGAAAACCCCTTCACAAATCTCCTGTAGTAACAACAAAAATCCAAAAATCCTCTTAATTGTGTGATGTTGGTTGGTATTGGCCAATCCATGATGGTTTAGATCTTTAGTTGGTCCACATGAACCTTGCGTGCATTGATAACACTCCCCAAGTACAAAATTTCAGTCATCCCAAACTCACATTTTAATTTTTTTGCATCGAGTGACAACTGTTCTCAAATTTCCAGCTCCTTATCTAAGTTTTGGAGATGCTCCTCCCATGTTTTGCTATATACGAAAATGTCATCAAAGAAAACTGGCAAAAATTTCCTCAAATGCTTACCAAAAATATGATTCATGCACGATTGGAAAGTGGCCGGGGCATTGGCTAACCCAAATGGCATGACAAGAAACTCAAAATGCCCAAAGTGACACCTAAAAGCGGTCTTGTGCACATTTTCATTTCTTACCCTTATTTGGTGGTACCTAGATGTAATGTCCCTTTTTCCCACTTTAGAATCAAAACTTGTACTTCTTGCCATTCCTTCTCCATGGCAAAGAAGTAGTGGAGTTGGAGAAGAACATTGAGATTTCATTTGCTTTCGTTTTTCTTATTTTTATGTTTTCTTTTTAGTGTTTTCCCTCTTGAAGCAAGCCAGCTAGGTTAAAGGCAAATAGAAGAAGCTTAATGAAGAAATATAACATTTTTATGGGTTGGCCTTATCTTTATGAGCTTTGGCACCAAAAGAAGATTATAAAAGGAGACCTAGGACCTCATTTGGAGCATCTAGTTTTGGTGCATTTTCCTATTTGTGCACCATGAGCTTGTTGCGTCCATGTTCTTCCACTTGAGGATGAAAACCCTCTTATGTGGCTTCCTAGAAGGATGAAAACCCTTCTAGTGGTTTTGTTGGAGGACGAAAACCCTTCAAACATTGAATTGAGAGTGAAGATTATTGCAGATTTGAGGAGAATACTTAATACTCAAATTTTTATTGGCATTGGGCAGCCTTCCCTAGGTGGAGCCTACCTTGGTGTAGGGTTTGGTGCCCTATAGGGCATAAAATTGAGATCTCACTTCATTTTCAGATTTGACATATTTTATAAAGCTGGGATCTCCATTTTGGTGATTTTTGGCAAGGGTTTACTATTTTTCCTAGCCCTTGGTTTTGGCTAGTCTGCTGCTGATTTAAATAATTAATTCCAGCTGATTTAAATAATTAATTCCAGCTGTGTAATTTAATATTCCATCCATCTTTTGATGTATTTGTGATTCATAAATATTGTCGTGGCTATCCAATAATTATTCTGTGGCATTATTTGTTGATTTGCTTGGTGAAAAGTGATTTTGAATTCCATAAACAGTTCGTTGCCCTTGCTAGGTTGAGAATGATTTCAGATTTATTTTCAGTTGTTGATTATAAAAATCAGGGGTTGTTAATTTTGGGTTTGAGCTAATTTCCAACATTTTTCAGTTTTGTCCCCAAAAGGGATATTACAGTGGATATCAGAGCACGGATTCTCAAAGGCCTAGGGTTTCAATGAAAGAAGGCAACAAGGGTTTGATACTATCAAAGGCGGGAGAACACATGGACTCTCAAGTAGCCAAAGTTGACAAGTTGATTGCCGGTTCAAGGGAGACTTGTAGATACAATGGATTTTCTTGCCCTATCCCTCCAAAAGATCATTGAACCTAGGGTTCAAAATGGTGATGGTAGCTTGTCTGGAGCTAACAATACACGACAACCAATGGGATCAGCCCGAGGATCCGTTACAAAGCCCACTTTCCTTCCTAGAGAAGAAGCTATTCCGGAGGAAGAAACAAGGCCTATGGTTGGACGGATCATTGCCGCAAGCTATAAAGAGTATATGGCTCTTCCAAGGGAAATTCGTGAGGCTATTTCACTCGCTGAATTCATTGGAGTGAATCAAGGAAGACCTAGGCCCAAGCCTAGACATCACATGCCACACAAACAACATGAAGAAAGCACAAAGCTCGTTGAAGAGGGTTGACCAAAACCCCAAGTTCGCCATGCAAGGATGGAAAGACCTATTTCCCTAAGGAAAAGAGGGAGGAAGAATTATTGCAGCAGCTGGTTATTAAAAGGGAGCAGCCCTTGGGAGCCTTAGAAACACCCACCGCCATGGCCAAAGGTGAACCCTTCATTGATTTTTCTTGCAGCCCTAAGGAAGCACAAGAAGAGGAAGAAATGGCCAAGCAAGAGCCAAAGAAAGGGAAGGTAAATAAGATTTTAATTGTCAATAATTTTTCCTTGAATTCTAATGGTTGCATGTTGAAAAGTACTAAGGGAACTTGGGAACATGAGCGGAAGGATGAAGGGAAGCTTGAGGATCAAGAAGGTGAAGTGAATAGCTCAAGCAATTCTCATATGACAATAAGAGAGGGATTCATTAAGGAAGAAGAATTGGTGGTCAAGAGATTGGGGCCATGACACTTGCACCCATTCCGAAGAATCAACTTCATAAGGTAAATATTGTCATTCATGATGGTTAATACTAAAAATGTGATTTGACATGTGATGAATCTAGAAATGAAGCAAGGGGTGTTGAGCATGTTGGGGAAGAAGAAGGGCTGGTTGGAAACCCTTCTCCAATAAAAAATGATGACATTAAGCTTGCTGGTATGTTCAGAACAACAAACAATAAAAGACAGATTTATGGTGTCCATGATTACGGTAAGAGCTACGGAGATGCCCTATGTGAACACCATCAAGATGTGGTTGAAGCCCAAGAGGAAAAGGCTTCATTTGTTGAATCTGAGGAGAAGAAGAAGGCTGATTTCAACTCAGAAATTCTGAGTCACAAGATTGGGAAAATGGAGGATGTTTCGATCACTCCTCATCCAGCATGGGAAGGTAGACTTGTGGGGAACAACTCAAGGTATGATGACATTTTATCTCCTTTTATATCGCTGCCATACTTATATCATGATGGGAAAATTGTTGTTAAGGATCACATGTCATGTTTGAGTGATGTTGTTGTGACAAAGAAAGATGAACATTTTGAGATCAGCTTAAGGTATGAAAGTCTTTCAAATTCATTGCTTACAACATGTCAATTTGTGGATCAATATGAGAGGCATGCTGGAGAAATGGATATGGTTTGTAACATAAGTATGGAGAACATTATTTTCAGATCTCATTTCATCATACTTGCTGATTGGCACAAGAAGACAGCCATAATGAAAGATAATTTTCAGTTTTTCAAGGCATTATGGGTCACCATTGAAGTACTCTCAGCTATGGTCACTTCAATTGGGAGTGATATGCATATTTTCAAGCATAGATTAAGCAATAGAGGTTAGGTACAACAGTTGGTATGCAGCCTGGAAATCAAGTTTTGGTGTTCCAAACACTCCACTTGGGGCAATCAAAGGGTCTTCTACAACAAGGTAATCTTTTCGATTCATCAAATTTGAGACACACTTGTTTGTTGCTTCCCCATTTGTGTGTTAAAGTTGATTCTTGTGGAAGAATGGAAAATAGTATGGTGTGCATTTCAGAGTATCATAGGACAGCCCATTTGCAAGATATAAAAGTGCCACAAATGCGTAATGTTTTGTCACTTGGGATCATGGTTTGGGTTCCAAAGACCCAACAAATCATTGGAGAAGTTTGGGAAAATGTTCCACTATGCATTGAGGGTAGAATAAGCATGTTCATGGCAGCCATTAGAGATGGTAATTTTCAGTTTTCCAAGACTATTCTAATCACTCATGATGAATGTTCAGTTGTTGTCACTTCATTGGATGATAGGATGCACATTTTCAGTCTTGAGTTGGACAAATTGTGGGGGTTATGGACAGCGGTAAGTACGCAGCCCAGAATATTTTTTTTGGTGTTCCAAGCATTCACTTTTGGGCAAGAAGATGCTCTCCTACAACAAGGTAATGGTTTGGGTACATCTAATTTGTGGCACCATTACATGATGAATTTTCAATTGGGCATGATGGCTGATTGTTGTTGTGAAATGAGAAAAGTTTTGACATGTATTTTTGAGTTTTTTGGGATAGCCTCTTTGCACCTTGGGCTAGTACAGAAAATGCATGTTCATATGGCTCATAACTTGAGGATTCATGCCCAAGGACCTCAAGATCTCACGAAGAAAGGAGAGGGAGTATTCTACCTTTTTCTAAGGTTGGAAGGAGTTGGTTCAAAGCTACCGTGTGCTCATTTGCAGCCACTAAAGCTGCTGTCATCAATTACTACAACCCCTTATATTACTCAATTGCTTTCATGTTCATGGTTAAAGAACTCTCTTACACTTTGAGGAACATTATTGATGCATGGGCCAAGATGGGAATTGATTTTTCTTGTCAAATTCATGATTACTTTTCAGACTTCTTGTCAATGTTGGGTATGACAGCAGTTGGTCTTCATGGGCAACCTTGGGAATTCAAGGAAGATTGGGGCAGCCATTGCAAAATATTGTTTTTACATCAGCTCTCTCATTTGACAGGCACGAGAGCTCGTTTGTGGAAGTATTACAACATGTTCTTCTATTTGGATACATTGGCTTTTGGGGTGAGGGCTTGCAATTGCTTGAGGACAAACAATCTTGGGAAGGGAGGACTGTAATGTCCCTTTTTCCCACTTAAGAATCAAGAATTTGGACTTCTTGCCATTCCTTCTCCATGGCAAAGAAGTAGAGGAGTTGGAGAAGAACATTGAGCTTTCATTTGCTTTCGTTTTTCTAATTTTTATGTTTTCTTTTTAGTGTTTTCCCTCTTGAAGCAGGTCGGCTGGGTTAAAGGCAAATAAAAGAAGCTTAATGAAGAAATATAACATCTTTATGGGTCGGCCTTATCTTTCTAAGCTTTGGCGCCAAAAGATGATTATAAAATAAGACTTAGGACCTCATTTGGAGCATCTAGTTTTGGCGCATTTTCCTATTTGGGCATTGTGAGATTGTTGCTCCATGTTCTTCCACTTGATTCTTGTGTGGCTTTGAAGAGAAAACCCTTCTAGTGGTTTTGTTGGAGGATGAAAACCCTTCAACATTGATTGAGAGTGAAGCTTCCACTTGAGGACAAAACCCCTCATCTTGTGTGGCTTCCTAGCTGTTTTTGTACCATAATAAATTCCAGAATTCTGAGTTTGATGATTTGATCACATTTTCTGGCTTCTAAAATCAAGGGCAATCGAAGGAATAACTTCTCATAATTTTTGAGTGTTTCTACGGCGGATTTCTCTCTCTCTCTCTCTCCCCTAGTCGCTAGGGTTTGAGAGTGCTTTTTTGGTCCGCTATTAATTGTTGTCATAAAATCAAATTTTATTTTATTGGTGTTTGAGCTAATTTCCTTAATTTTCAGTTTTGTCTCCAAAAGGGATATTACACTAGATCTCAAATCAATCTTAGAGAAGTAAGCCGCTCCATGTAGCTCATCAATTAGTTCATCAATTCTTGGGATTGGGTGCTTATTTTTGATTGTTCTCTTGTTCGATACTCGATAGTCGACACACATCTTTAGGGTGCCATCCTCCACAAGCACTATGGAAGAAGCAAATGGGCTAGAACTAGGCCTAATCAACCCCATTTCCAGAAATATTTTGATGGTTCTTTCAATTTCTTCGTTGTAGACTCTTGGGTGACGGTAAGGAGTAGTTATTACCGGTTTGGTGCCCGTTTCTAACTCAATAACATGTTAGAATCCTCTATCTGGTGGCAGCCCATGAGGTAATTTATTGAAAATTTTGGCATGCTTTTTAAGTATGGGTTGAATATCATCATGAAAAGATTGTTGAATGGAAATAGAAGAATTAGATCTTACCCAACAATGAGCAGCTCATACAACTTGACCTCTTTTGAAAGTCCTTTCCACGCTCTTGGCGGTCACAACTTGAGGAGTTCCACCTTTCATACCATGTAGCACAACCTCCTTGCCTTCTACCATAAATTTCAGCTCCATACTTGGTAGTTTTGAGTGAATTCACCCAAGGAATGTAACCATTGAACACCCAACACTAAATCGGTTTCACCAATACCAATGACATAGAAATAATCTCTTACCTTGTGTCCTCCTAAAGAGATTGTGAGCTGAGGTATTCTTCTTGTGCATGGAAGTATGAAGCCATCCGCCAATGTGACATTGAAGCCCTTGAAATTTTCTCTTCAACTTCAACCTTTTCACCAAACTTTCATGAACAAAGTTATGTGTGGCTCCACTATCAATCAAAACTGTGACCCCTTTCCCTTGTAGGCCACCCTTCACTCGGAATGGATGATATCTTATTGCATTGGACAAGGTAGCAAGAGTGCCATCTAAATTTTCTGGGTCCTCTTTCGGAACACTATTTTTCCTGGCTTCATCAACATTATCTTCATCATCCTCACAATCTGAAAAAACCTCAATATAGTGCACTTTACCCTTACCTAAACAATGATGTCCAGGAGTCCATGGATCCTTGCAGGAGAATAAAAAATTCTTCTTCCTTAGCTCCTTTCTAGACTCACCTTCATTGTTGGTTTTGGGCAACTCCTTGTGAATAATGGGCGTCCTTTGGAAGTGCTTCCTTGGCTGGTCCAAGGGAGGGTTTCTGGGCTATCCCAAGGGTCCTTTGGGCTGTTTTCCACTCAAATTAACCTTGGGATGTCCGCTGATCGCTGTTGTTTTTGGGGCAGCACCTTCAAGGTCCAAAGCCTTTTTTATTGCCTCTCAAAGAGACAAAGGATCAAAGGCTCTAACCAAACCCTCAATGAAAAGAACCACAAGTCTCCTCTCTGTGACAATCGTAATCATTACGGAAAGTCTTTGAAACTCAACCACATACTCATCCACCATGCCTTGTTTCAACTGTGCAAGTTCCCGAAAGTGAACTTCTAGGTCAAATCTATTGATGAGTCTTCTACAAAACTCATCTTATGAATGGATTTCATTGTGCCCTTGTGTCACCAATCCATGGAACCACCACTAATGAGCAATCCCCTCTAGGAGAATGGTTGCAAATTTGATGGCATCATCCTCCATCATAGGCTTCAAGGACAAATATGTATCCAACTTTTTGATCTATGCCCTAGTTGTCCCCTTAGACGATCCATCAAAAGTAGATAAAGTCATCTTCCCCAACACATTTTGCACCTTTTTGTGGCACATTTTGTCTTGACTCCGGCCTAGACCTCCCTTTGCTCACACCAATGAACTCGATAAGTGTAATGGCCTCCAATATCTCCCTTGGAAGTGCCATATATTCTTCATAGCTTGTGGCAATACTTTGCCCCATAGAGGGCCTTGCTCCTGCCTCCGGAATGGCTTCTTCCCTTGGAAGGAAAGTAGGTCTAGTGGTTGATCCTAAGGGTTGCCGTGAAGTATTTTTTCTGGATGAACTTCCTTCTCCATTATGAACCCTAGGTTCATGAAATCTTTGAAGGGTTAGGGATAGGATGTCCATCGTTTCCGCCAATCTTACTTGCCCTTCAATTAGCTTGTCAATCTTGGCTTCTTGGGCATTCTGATGAGCCATATTGTCCTCCTCTCTTGGTTGGTCTGATTCCTTGTCTCCTTTGAGAGCAAATGCAACCCTTGTTGCCTTCTTGCATTAAACCCTCAAGATGGGAAGACTGGTGCTGTGATACCACTGTAATGTCCCTTTGTAGGGATGAAACTGAAAAATAAGGAAATCACACAAACCCCAAATGATTAAACTCATATTTTATATCAACCAACTGGTTTTTTTATGACAACTGTAAATCAACAGTCTGGTTTTTATAACTTGTAATTAGTGAGAAATTACCCAAATATCATCAAAGAACTCAACAACATAGGAAAACACTTTAAGAAGATTTTAAGCCACCTTTCACCACAAAACTTGATCAAATACTCATCCAGAAAATTAATTTAGAACAACAGAGGTACAACCAATGGAAATGATCAAAACGGAGGCCTCTAACCCCAATAATTACAAAAGATGATAGATTCCAGCTCTGTAAATTATGCCAAGTCTAAATTACACTCAAAATCTAGTTGTTCCCTAGGAGAGGGGCTCCAAAATATGCCAAAGCTCTTTGTAGGTCTTCTTATTGATGCTCTAGATCCAAATCAGCAAGAGAGTCTTCAATAAATGCCTTCAATTCACCAATATGAAGAGTTTTCATTCTCCACTATGCCACAAGGAAGGGTTTCATCCTCCTTGGATGCCACACAAGAGGGTTTTCATCCTCAAGTGGAAAGGTATTGAGCAATCAGCTCAAAAACCAAAATAGTAAGTGTATATGCGCTAAAGATAATCCAAATGAGGCCAAGTGACCTTCTTTTATATCCCTTGGTTGGCGCCAAAGGCCAAATATGTGAAAAACGACCTCCAAGCTTCACTTTATCTTTTAATTTGTAGTGTCCCCTTCCTTGGGCATTAATTAAAAATAATTATGGAGGACCTTTAATCCACTCCCCTTGGATTAAAGGAATTAATTGGGGAAAATCAACTATCCCATGAGCTTTTTAGAATAATATTTAATTTAATTGGGGCAAGTTGACTACTCCGTGTGCTTTAAAAATTTATATTTAATTCCCCTCTTGTGTTTTATTTAATATTAATTGGAGGGAATTAATATTCTATTGGAGTTTGACCTTTTACAGGTAAAGAAGACTACTATGAAATGATATCTCTCCCATCTAGAGATTGACACCAAAATTGGAGGGAAAAACTTGGAGATTTGTGTTGCAAAATCTATCAAAGGAGAAGTGGCATCCCCTTGGAAGGTTGTGGATGATTCTATTGAAATTTCTTCATGCTTGAAGAGGGATGCATGCCTATATGTGATCACAAAAAGGTGTTTATAAACACCACCATTATTGAGTGTGAGACCTTTTAAAGCTTGCAGTGAGTGAATATTTTATCATATATTCATCCTATGTGTGGCACATTTATTAAAGAAGGATATTTGCATGTTATTGATGAGTTTTGAAGGATTTAAGTGTGCTTTATGATCTGCTGCTATTGCTGAATTTATTTATACCAAATCGACTTGCATATAGGAGATTATTTCGGTATGATTTGGTGGCTTTCAAGTTGAATCTACAATTTGATCTGTTTTAGTATTTTTTTCCAAGTGTGGGGCTCATGATTTGAAGGTTATTGTGCTCATATCTAATGCTGCAATTTATCCAAGGTTAATCGACTGGGTTTGTGGTATTTTGCATCATATCATATATATGATTATTATTCAACTAGCTCTCTTAACAATATTCTAACATTTAATTTTTTTCATTTATTAATGATTAAGTCTATATTTAATTTGAAGATTAATTTAAAACTTTCAACTTATTAAAAATTATATCTCGCTATTCTATAATTATCTAACATAATGGGAATTAGATTATTATTATTATTTTTCATCTAAGGGAGATTTATTATTATTTTATCTAAAGTAACCAATCTATCTCATTTATTATTGCTTGTTTTTTTCTAGGTTAGCCATTATAGACTATTAAATTTTATCCCATTTAATATAATACTTTTATAATATAGCATTTAAATTGAAGTTGTGTTCAAACACATGATATCATGGTTCTTCAAAGTTTACATCCTTTAAAAGAAACCTAAGTCTATAATCTACACTTACTCTATTCTTTCCTGATGATGATTGATTAAAAACTCACACAATTTATTCCAAATATAAGTTTTCTCTATGAGTGATAGTCACTCACTTGTGTTCTTGTTGAAGATAATTATGGATTCTAACATCTCATATATTTTTGTTAGGACCTTCATTGTGTACTTCGGATTCATTCGATAGGGTCTTCTGTAGACAAACTATGATCCCTAGTACTAGAGGTATCTTGTGTCCACAAATCTTTGATGAAAAACATTTCAAACCCCTACATGCCCATGCAAACACATCCTTAGAATTGAGAGAGATTCAAAAAGCGTTTATTGTGAATTGTGAATTGTGAATTGTAGTCATCTCCTACATCGTGCCTTGGGTTTTGTTTGTCACAAAGTTTACCTCCGGTGTCCTGGAACAAACATACTAGATTTGATTTGTAATGTCCCTTTTTCCAAGCTACTTTGTTTTGAAGACTTCAAGCCCGTTCCACTTGCCGTGGGCAAGAAGGAAGTGAACAAGGGAAGTGTTTGTCATATTTTTCAATCATTTTTGTGAGCATTTGCTTTCTTCTTTCATAGTTTCTCTCAAAGTCAAATCGGCTGGGTTGAAAGGTGAAGAGCCAAAGTTAAAATAAAAAGCAAGCATCCTTATGAGGTCTGTCATAGTTGGAGTCTCCCTAATTGATTTTGGCACCACACAAGGGTACAAAAGAGGGGTTACTTGGCTCATTTGGGCATCATCATCTTGTCAAAAATATACTTGCATGGTTTGGGTTGATTGCTCAAATCCTTCCACTTCAGGGCAAAAATCCTTTGGTATGGCTAACAAGGAGGTTGAAACCCTTGTTCGTTTGATAGAAGAACAAAAACTCTTCAATTGGTGGTTTCCTAAGAGTCTTCAAGGAAGAGTTGATGTTGCAAATTTTCAGGCTAGGGTTTGATAGAAAAAGAGCTACTAAGGTTTTCATCAATTTTGGACCTTCTCCTAGGGTAGTGAATTGGTTGGAGGAGTTGAGTGCCTTCTAGGGCACATCTTGGCATTAGGAGTTGATATTCATCTTCCTCATAATTTTAGAGGCCGATTTCATCACTTTTATGAGATTTTTGGGGATTGGAATCTCCATTTTCATTCCTTATTGTGAATTGTATTTCTGCTAGTCATTATTTAATTACAATTGTAAAGATAATTTAATTTGCATATATTTTAGAAGTACTTTTACTTGGTGTTTGTTCCATTCATTGAATATAATATTTAGGAGGATTTATACATCCATTTCAGCTTGTTTGGAGGGTGTTTGATGCCCAGAAAGTGCAAATATGGTTCGCTGCTAGGGTTTATAATATTTCCAGATTTGTTGTCATAAAAATAAGATTACTCTCAATTGGGATTGGTGCCATTTCTTTGTTTTTCAGTTTTAGTCCTAAAAGGGACATTAAAATGGTATCAGAGCATCGATCCTCCTAACTTGGAAGGTTCCATGCAAAAGGAGTAGATAAATGTAAAACATACATTTTGATGATGTTAGGGCTGAGAGGTTTGCCGTAGGGCAAGAAATATTGGTGAATAAGATGGCACAATTGATCCATGCCATGCAAAACCTAAATGGTGAAGGAAGCTCTTCAAGGAAAGCAATAATATTCAGCCACTAAGAATTGTGAGTGATTCTTCATCTAGGTCATTTCAACCTACCTTCCTCCCAAGAAAGAAAGTCATTCAAGTGGTTGAAAGACAACATTCAGTGGGTCACAACATTGCAGACAACTATGAGAAGCATAGGGCTCTTCCAAAGAAGATTTGTGATGCCATATCACTTGTTGAGTTCATAGGGTTGAAGAAAGGTAAAGTGGGAATTGGACCAAGGTGTAAACCTCGAGCTATGCCCAAGGAAATTGGGAAAGATGTTCTATTCCCTAGAGGGAAAGAATCCTTCCATTGTGATCAAGGAAGAACACTTAAAGTTGTTGGGCATTGAGAGGGAACAACCCATGAAAGCCCTAGAAGTACCTATCACTCTTCCTAGAGATGAGCCATTGACTATTTTTAGGACAACAATGCGAAGGGGCATGTGTTTGATGAAGAAACCATGGAGCATGAACCCAAGAAAAGAGAAATATGATATGCCAAATTGTGGAGGGGAATTGGTGGTCCAAAGCCCAATTAATCTGGATGATAATATTGACTACATTTAGCTCACTTAGAATTTTGTAGAATCAAAGTCAATAAGAGGCAAGTTGATGGTGTACATTACTGCGGCAAGAACCATGAAGATGTTCCATGCGGGTGTCAACAAAATATGGTTGAAGCCAAGGCAGAAAGAGCTGCACTTGTTGAATCTTAGGTGAAGGAGAAAATTGATCCTAACTCAGAAATTTTGAGTCACAAGGTCGGAAGTGTAGAAGATATCTCAATCATTCCTCATTCGGAAAAGGAAGGTGAACATGTTGAAGACAACCTATGGTATGATAGTAATGATCATAATTCAGTGTAATGTCCCCTTCTAGGACATGCAAAAATGAAGTACTTGTCAAGATTAAGCAAAGAATGGAAAAACCCTTTTGCTTCAACCTAAAATAAAATGTTGCTATTTCAACCCAGAATGAGGTTGGAACAATCCAGCCAAGGTGGTGGAATAGATTGGAATCAAAACACCTTGGAAATTAAACTCATTCAAATAAGATTTTTAACAGCTAAAAATAATTAAGATTCAAACTCCACAATACCTGCAGATCTTCCAAAATTATTTCCCACTTATCCATTGCAAGGGTAAATTCTCAAACTTTGGATGCCACAAAAATTGAAGAATCATATTTGACGGGATTTCGCGTACAAGGGTTTCCCTAATTTTTCCCTAGAAAGGTAGGTCGCCCAGCACATTTAGGGCATCAAATCCTTTCCAAAAATTATGAAGTCAGATTCTCCTTATCTCTCCTCATAATGGTTTAAACCACACATTGATCCCAAACCGCAGATCTGAATCCTTATTGTAACAGTTAATCACTTAAAATGCACCTAGACTTATAGTCGAAACTTCAAAAATTAATATCTATGCTCAATACTTGGAGTTTTTGCATGAAATAAATTGCACCAATATAATCTAATTAATTAAAGAGCTTTCCAATGAACTAACAAACTGAATTTTCATCCCACTGAAAACCATTCCAAAATGCCCCTGCAAATCCCAAAACCAATCGCTAGGGTTAGGGAAAATTTTTAAATAATTTCCTCATAGCTCCAAAACCCTTAAACAATCAGTCACTTGATCTGAAATAATTGATTAGACACAACAACAGGATAGATCTAGCATAAATAACTTCAAAATATGGAAAAGGGGGACCATTACAAGTCGCTATGGAAGAACATAAAGTTGCAGCAGCAACAATAGTCATAGAAGTACTTCAAACCCTTCACATTAAAATACAGATTTTCACTCTTCCGAAATAAATGAGCCAACACCAACACAAGAGATCAGCAATGAAGAGAACAATAAAGTCTTCAATATCTTCAATAATGGAGCAATGAAGCTTACAATGAAAGAGCAGGGAAAGGGCATACATATGGCCATACATCCAAATACTCCAGGGGAATGGTGGTGAAAACCAAATAATCAATCTGAACATAATGTCTTCACAATGATCCCAAGCTCTCCTTTTATAAACAAGGAGGCACGAAATTCAAATCTTCCTAGGAGAGGGAAGTCATGGTAAATAAAAATACTTTATCAAGAACCTAGGTGTGGATGTTCCCATTCTAAGGGTGATTTTAATATTAAAAGCCACCCAAAAGTTATTTAATTAATTCCTTTTTTGAATCTTGCATTGTGGGAATTAAATAAAATAAATTACATAATTAAATAGATTATTGCTTTATAATGTCAAATAATAAAAATCATTCTCCAGACAATAATATTTAATTATTTAATATAATTTTCCCTTTGCAACATCCCAAAGCCCACGGGGAAAGATAGCCTAAGGTATGATAGTAATGATCGTGTTTCAGAATTATTATTCCCTCCTATGTCACTGCAATATATTGCTTATTTTGATCAGTGTGTTGGGGAAGATGAATGGTAAGCAAACTAGGTTGTTATTTTTATAATCAAAATTGTATGAATCAACCTGCTATGGTTTTATAGGACTCAAGTTACTTTCAAGGTTTCCACTTTTGCATGTATGTGAAGGTTATGGATAATTCATCCATTGAAAATACAAATTCAGCTTCATGGAATATAAATTCAGCTTGCTACAAGGTATGCAATAATTCAGTTTTCATGAACCGAGGTGAAGTAATGTATCATGCCATTGTTTGGGATTGGTTCTCTAAAACATACCTAGCAAGAATGCCTAATGAGACATGGATTCAATGGGAGTTTTGTGGTGTAAGTTATCCTTTTAACATTGAATGAGATGAGCTTGGCAAATGTGAATCGTGAACCCCAAATCATTCTAGGAGCTGTCTTGAATCTTGTGGCTGTTATGACCAACATGTTGAGCTGGTTCCACATTTTATTTGCAGCCACCAAGTGAATTTCGATTATAAGGTTAAAGGAATAGGCGTTCTTCTTCTAGTGACATTGACATGGTGAGGGTAACTATCACAAGGTGTTTGTTGGTCACTACAATTTTGAATTTAAATAATGAAATGCGATGCTACAGCTATGGTGGGATGTTCTCCCCAATTTCATGTGTTGGGCTGTGCATATCTTCTTTGGACAACAATAGAGGGGCAGGTTTGAAGACATTCATTTTCATTTAAAATTGTATGTAAGAGGGTTCACTCATTGAGATCAATTAAGGCCAATGTTCCAACATATTTGGTATTGATTGGGAAGAAATTCCGGGCAAAGTATGGCTGTCATACTCACATACCAGCACTCATAAGTTCTGATCCGAACCAAATTTTGAAGAGATTAGTTTGGGGCATCTTGGAAGCATCTTTTGGAGGCCAAGGCGGAGATGAGTAT
Source organism: Taxus chinensis (assembly GCA_019776745.2). Classification (NCBI taxonomy): domain Eukaryota; kingdom Viridiplantae; phylum Streptophyta; class Pinopsida; order Cupressales; family Taxaceae; genus Taxus; species Taxus chinensis. The sequence goes on along the minus strand of CM034146.1, from coordinate 348,041,586 downwards.
CCAACCATGAGGGTGAAGGGTTTCCAATATACTATCATCGTTGATGTGTTTTAAGTTCTCATAAGAAGGATCCCAACCACTATCCTTCTGATTTTGGGGAAGAAATGCATGGGTACAACTGTGTTTGGGACAACATGGTTGGATTTTTGGGATTCCATCACTTGAAAGAAAATCATGAGGAGAATGCAAGCCATGGAAGAGAGCTAGCTTCCATACCTATGAGGCATGAAGAAATGATATTGGGAGCTCTTGTTTCTTTTAATGTGTTTGTTCTTTGTGTAGGCATAGGAATAAAGAAGAAAGAGCAGCTGAATTTGTTATCCACCCGAGCATATGGTGAAGAGTATGGGACTGCAGCTGAAGATGAAGATGCCATAATGGAGGATGGCAAGTTTGTGATTGCAAAAGGTTTCATTTTGCATAGAAATAGAGTCCCTCCAATACTTGGATTGGGAGTGAAACATAAAGGCTTTGAGGAAGGTACAACCCAACCTAGGACAATAGGAAGAGGGCAGCCTAGACCACCTTTTGGGCAGCCAAGGAGGCCACTACAACAAGGTAACTCTAGGTGTTTGACTTTGGATCAGTTTTGCATGATGCTCAAGTTTGCCTTTCCAAGTTTTCCGTTGAGTGAAGAATGCAATCAAGAGTTGGGGAATGAGGTATTATCTACCCCAAGTGAGAAAGGAAGTGTTTTTATGGCAGCCATGAGCCAAACTTCCCTCAGTGATGCTGTCGTCATCATTTCTAGCAGCCCCCACCTAATTTCAGTTGCATTTGTATTTGGGAATGTGGAGTGTTCTTTCACCTTAGTTGACAAGGATGGAATAGAGAATGAGGATGCCACATTGGGATATGGATTAGCTTCCCAAGCTGCTGATTATTCATCAACTTCTTGCTCTATGACTGAGATTACAACAGTTTGGAAGGCTTTTTATACAGTTGAGTATGCAAAGGAAGTTGTTATTGTTGTTTTTGAAGTTGAAGATGAAGAGGACTTCAATGAAGAAAGGGGCAGCGGGTGTCTGAGTTTGTTTGGGCAAAAAATCCTTCATTTGACAGGCATGGGATCTAGATTATGGGAGCACTATAACATGTTCCTTCACCTTGGTATGATGGCACTTGGGCATGAGAGCTTGAAATTGCTTGAGGGCAAGCAATTTTGGAAGGGGAGGACTGTAATGTCCCCTTTTCCAAGCTAGTTCGTTTTGGAGACTTCTAGTCCATTCCACATCCCAGGGGCAAGAAGAAACTAAACTAGCGAAGTACTTGTCACATTTTAAAAGTTATTTTCATAAGCATTTGCATTCTTCTTTCATAGTTTTTCTCATAAGTCAGGTCTACTCGGTTGAAGAGGTGAAAAGCCAAAGATAAAGTCAAAAGCAAACATCTTTATGAGGTCGGTTATGAGGGAAGACTCTCTTATTGGTTTTGGTACCATCAAAAGGGTATAAAAGGGGTCACTAAGACTCATTTTGGGCATCTATCTCGCCATAAAATATACTTGCTTGGTTTTTGGGCTGATTGCTCAACTCCTTTCCACCAGAAGGCGAAACTCCTTTGGTGTGGCACACAAGAAGGATGAAACCAACCCTTGTTCAAATTGAAGAACAAAAACTTTTCAATTGGTGGTTCCTAAGGTCTTCAAGGATAGTGATGTTGTTGGTTTTTAGGTAGGGTTTGATAAAGGAAGAGCTATCAAAGTTTGATTACATCAATTTTCAGGTCCCTCTCCTAGGGTAGCGACTTGGTTGGAGGAGTTGAGTGCCTTCTAGGGCACATCTTGGCAATTGGAGTTAATATTCATCTTCCTCATAATTTATAAAGGCTGATTTCACACTTTTATGATATTTTTGGGGATTAGAATCTCCATTTCCAACTCTTATTGTGAATTGTATTTCTTGCTATCATTTATTTAATTACAACTAGGTATAGATTTTCATACTTTGCACTATGTTTTGGAAGTCCTTTGACTTGGTGTTTATTCCATTAATTGAGTATACACTATTTAGGAGAAGTTATACATCCATTTTCAAATTGTTTGGAGGGTGTTTGATGCCCTAAAAGTGCAAATATAATTCTCTGCTAGGGTTTCTAATATTTCCAGATCTGCTGTCATATAAATCAGATTACTCTCAATTGGGATTGATGCTATTTCTTTGTTTTTTAGTTTCAGCCCTAAAAGGGACATTACATTATCCTTTGTCATAAAGGAATGTGTTGGGTGTTATTCATCTTAAATTCTTTCCGTTGTCATCTTCTTGAATATGTGAATTATGATCCATTGGAATGTTGTTCGTGCATTGCATGCCCTGAATGTCATTTGGGTGTATGTGTAGATACCATTCTCTACCACAAAGGTTGTCTTCAATTGATCTTCTACCACAATACTTGGTTGTACACACTAAACCCATCGAGGAAGCATTATATCTCGTGACTCGCTACTTTCTCGAGGATTGAGTTGACAAATGGAATGGGGAAGGTGTCATTCAATGTTATGGCGTTCAAGCTTTGAAAGTCTACGCAAATTCAAAATTTCCCATTCTCCTTATTTAGATTGATAACTATGAGCGATACCTACTCACTTGTGTTTACATTGAAGACAATTTTGGTTTCCAACATCTTATCTATTTTTGATTAGACCTTCACCATGTACTTAGGATTCATTTGATAGGGTTTACTTTGAATTGAATGTTCTCCTAGTAGTAGAGGTGTCATGTGTTCACAAATCTTTGATTGATAACTTCGTATGATACCTGTACACTTGTGTTCACGTTGAAGATAATTCAAGCTTCCAACATCCTATCTATTTTTGCTCATTCAATAGGGTCTTCTCCTGACTTGTCGTGCTCCTAGTATCAGAGGTATCTTGTGTTCACAAAGCTTTGAAACATTTTGGGTCAGAGGACAATGGCCTCTTGGCTAATGGTTGAGTCTTGATATGGATATTAATTTTTTACTCCTTTGTTCTATTGACACCTTTCTCTTCTTCATGTCTAGTCATAACTTAGCCTTATCCATCCTCATTCATCCTAACAAGGCATCCTAAGCTAGCTTTGACAAAGATATAATGAAAAAGCCAATCACTAACATACATCCTTCTATCTGTACTTGTTCTACTGTACTCTTAGAGGTTCGACACCCAATTGATTTTCAATCACTAACATGAACATAGGTGGGGAACATGTCAATTTGAATCTTGTCCAAGTGCACTCCAAAAGCGCATTCACCCCTAATCCAAAATCAATGATCATTTTTTATTCGAATTGGGTCATGAAAGCCAATAAAATTTAGCTAAGGAAGCTAGTAAAATATAGCTGATTCACTACTCTCATTCACTATAAATAGACCGTCAAGGGTCATTGTAAATTATTACCTTTCAATTAGTTCTTGGTTGAGTGTCATATGGAGTTGAGTGCAATAAGAGAGTGTGCATTTGAAGGAAGTTGAAAAGCATTTGCAAGTGCTAGGATATTGTTGTCGATTGATGTTGTTGAAGGCCTTAATAAGGTAGTATGCTTGTAAATTTGTAGAGATGATAGTGGCATGAGAAGGCAAGGTCTTATTCTTATGGAGTTTTTCCCACTTTGGGTTTCTCTAGGGTAATATCTTGTGTTGCACTCTATTTTAGTGATTTTTCCATTTCTTCTTTGTTTCAATTCCTACAACTACATTATTTCCAACACTATAGCAACTCATTTCAAACACAAATTGATTGTTTTCTCAAGATGCTACAAAATAAACAAGTAAATCAGCTAAACTGTTTGTTGGAAAGATAAATATTTGTATTGACGAGTTAGTCATGGAATATGTATACTAAGTATGGATCAACTTTTGCGAGTGTTCATCCTATAATGCATGTGTGCACTTAAATAGGATCGTGGCATTTAGGACTCTGTCTTCTTTTGTCAGCACTGCCATCGTTATTCTATCTCGCAGTGCTCATAACATAATTCATAAGTATAAGAATGGTGTAGAAACTCTCCTATATTGATGGGAAAGGTTGTTTATGTTATTTGTCTAGCAATGGTTAACGTGGACAGATGACTAGTTCTTTCATTTGGAACTACTAGTTTTTCTCTTGTGCATGACTCTTTAGCCATAGCTTGTAAGACTTGGTCCCTCACATCCACAAATATTTCCTTTAAAAAAAAACAGCAAAGATTTTATATTAGATGGTAACCAAATTTACATATATGGCTATGCCAAGCCTAAAAACTATTGGTCCAAGACTCCAAGCCATAGCATTATACAACAAAAGGGCAAGTGCAGTCATCATAGTGAAGATTCAAGGTTGCAAATGTATCTGATATCATCTTGTAGCTGGTTGGACCACCATGCAGGAGGTAAGCCATAGCATAGAAGATCCTTATTATCAAGAGCCCAATTAGCTAGACCATCTCCAATCTTATTTCTATCCCGGGGAATATGGAAAAATTGCACTTCCATGAAATTTTCCTGCAATTTTTTACTCTTCCAGACTTCTTTGGAAATTTTCCAATTTGGTGGAAGAGTGGCTCTGATATGAGATAATATCTTGAAAGCCATTTGAGAGTCTGATCTAACTTGAATTTTCAGCCATCCACACTTTACATCCTCTTGCATACCTTTATAGATCACTTTCATCTCTACTATATTATTGGTGGTAACACCCAGAATAACAGCAAAAAAGAATTGCACGTCACCCTCATAGTGTCTACCAATGCCTCCCATGTCAGTTCTTCCTGGATTACCTCTGGATGTTCCATCCGTGTTCAATTGTCCATAACCCGAGGGAGGGGCCTTGGCTTGATTGTCTCTCTTTCTTTCCTTGTTAAGATGAAAATGGGGTAAAGTTTCTTCTTTTGGATCAAGAGAAAGCTGATTACAAATATGTTCCCATTCTAGAGATAAAGAGTTGGGTAAAGGTATCTTATGCTTGAGAGTTTCAGCTATATTTTTTTTCCCAGATATAAGAGCCATCTTTGCTACTTTGCTGAAAAAGTCAATTGTTTCTTTCTTTCCAGGTATTCCAAATAAGAAGAGAGATCCCACTCCACAATACTGGAAGAATCCTTTGTCCTGTAGGAAGCATCCTCTGCCACTCTGTGATAACCTATTCAAGGGAGTCAAAGTTATGCCACCTCAACTTGAAGAGGGTAGCAAATTGTTGCTAAAAATGAACAACCCAAGGGCATAGAAAAAAATAGGTGAGTAAAATATTCCTCATCCTATAAGCACAAAACACATCTAAAAGGTCCATGAAATCCTTTCTTGATAAGTTGATCTCTTGTTAAAACCCTCTTATGAATAAGAAGCCACAAAGAAAACTAACTTTAGGCCACATCCCCGAGCGCCATAGGTTCTTGAAGAGGAACTTTAGAGGATGAGGATTGTCAATCACCAAAGATGCATAACCAGTAGAAACAATATAATAGCCAAAGGGATCTTGTCCCCATCCCAATTTGTCAAGAAATGGGGATAAGGCAAGAGGAGGATTGTTGAAAACATTATGCAACATAAGTTGGTGTTCATGTTGAATTACAAGTGGCCATTCAGAGAGCGGAATCCATTCTTTTTCACTTTCCCGGCGATTGGAAGAAAATCTTCCAAGGGGGGAAACCTTCCCCCACCCAATTTCATGCATTTGCTTCATTCTAGGATTGAGCTAAGCATATTGTAAAGTAAGAGGGGGTTGTCCATCCCATGAATCAATCCAAAAGTTGGCTAATTGCCCATTATTGACTATCTAGAACAACTGTTTTTTAATAATGTCCTAGCCCATTTTAAGAACCTGTAAGATAGGAGAGCCCTTAGTAGGAAGGGAAGACCTTACAATTTCTTCTAGGGGATCCCCACCAGCATACTTGGCTCTCAAAGTTCAAGCCCAAAGGTCTTAGGGATAGACAAGCACCCTTCAGTACAATTTTGCAGCTAAGGCTTACATCTGGCTAGGTGAAGACCTAAATCCCAAACCACCTTTTTTTGGCCGACAAAGAGTTTTCCATTTGATTAATGACCATTTACTTTTATCCTGGATTACACTCCATAAGAAATTTTGGCAAATAGAGTCCACTTGTTTCAACGTATTTCCAGGAATATATACCATAGATGCAATGTATATGGGCATAGCTTGGAGAACCGATTTGACCAATATCATCCTACCTCCTAAAGAAAGCCATCTGCTAGTCCATTTTTGAAGTTTTAATTCATACCTGTGGATTAACCAATGCCATTTTTTTAACTTGTAGGACGCTAAAGGGACACCCAAGTATCGTAAAGGAAGCACTCCCTTCTTGAATTGAAAAATATTTAAAATCTGGTCCTCTTGTTGTCTAGGACAATGAAAGAAAAAATGTTGGATTTTCCTTGGTTAATCAGCTGACCAGTGGCTTGTGAAAAGGTATGAAGAACTTTATGGAGTTGTTTTGCTTCCATAGAAGTAGCTTTTCCAAGCAGCATGGAGTCGTCAACAAAGTGGAGATGGGAAATAGGTAGAATATCTTTGACAAGCTGAATACCATGAATTTTCTTTTCCTGACAAGCTTTCTTTGTGAGCCTTCTGCCAAAATGATGAATAAGAAAGGTGATAAAGGGTCTCCTTGCCTTATACATATGGAGGCTCCAAAAAATTCCGAAGGAGAACCATTAAGGAAAATAGAAAAAGAGACAAAAGAGATACAAGCACTTATCCATTGAATCCATTCCGTCGAAAATCCAAATTGGGCCAGGACACTGCATAGGAAACCCCAATCAGTGCTCTAATATGCTTTAGATAAATCCAGTCTAATAAACATAGCCAGATTTTTTTGTATGTCCATAGAGTGGATAATTTCCTGACCTAACATAATTTCATCATGAATATGACGACCTGCCACGAAACCCCCTTGTTTAGGGGAGATAATCTTGTGCAATAGAGGTTTTAGTCTTTCTACTATAGCCTTTGTGATTATTTTGTACAGGACATTACATAAGGCTATAGGACGGTAGCCTAAAATATCATCTATGTCGTTATTTTTCAAGATAAGAGCAATGAACGTTTTATTTATTTGCTCAAGCAAAGTTCTGGCTTTTCTTACCTCCTCAGCCACCTGTAGAAGATCCCTTTTGATGATACCCCAAAATGTCTGGAAGAACTCAATCGAAAATCCATCGGGGCCAGGTGTTTTTCCTTTCTTCATCTTGAAGACAATACCATGGAGTTCTTCCGTAATGGGCTTCATCAACCTTTCATTTTCTTGTTGAGGGATACAAGTAGGAAGGAGATTTAGAATTTGTTGTTGTGAGTTCGGGTCTAGGGGTTGAGAGGTGAACTGCTATTGAAAGTACTGTTAAGTTACCTTCTTCATCCCCTGACTCGAATACACTCTAGTTCCATCCCCTTTGATTAGGGAGTGAATATGATTTTGGGCTCTCATGGCTTGTACGGATTTATGGAAGAAAGATGAGTTTTTGTCTCCTTCATTTAACCATTGAATCCTGGATTTTTGCTTCCAATGATTTCCTCCCTAGTTTCCCATTCCTGTAGATCTATGCTTTCAGAAGACATTCTGTTTTGTAAGAGATCTATAGAATAACCTGAATATCGGTGAATAATATTTAGATATTGCAGTTGTTCCAAAATCTTTGTTTTCATGTCTTTAATATCTCCAAACTCATTATAATTCCATGCTTTTAATTTAGATTTTAGGTATGATAATCTTTTGACAAACATGAACATTTGAGTTCCGTACCTTGGCTTTCATTCCAACCACCATTGTTGAACAAGTTTATCAATATCCTTATGACGCAACCACATTAGATGAAAACAAAAAGGAGCTTTGCACGGTGAGGTTCTACCTATCTCCAAATAGACCGACCAATGGTCCGAGCCACTATTATTAAGAATCATAGTCCTAGGGGTATAATCCTTACCCTACCAAATCTTCTGATAGCTGAAATTGATCCTGTCTTTCCGAGATACAATCATCACCCTGCCTTCTATTAGACCATGGCATTTTTCCATTAACAGTAGGCACATCCACCAACTGATGAGAATGAATGAAATGAGTCATGAAGCTCAAATTAGCATCAATATGGGGATTACCACCATGCTTCTCTTGGATATTTAATATAGTATTAAAATCCCCTCCTAATATGATTGGCAAGTGAGGAAAGGAATGGATAAGCAAAGACATAGCTTGCCATTGTTGTCTTTTTGCTTCCATATTTAAAGGAGCATAAACATTAAAGATTAAAAACTCCTGGTCAATTGTTGTGGAATAGACATGTAAACACAAAACACCTTTGCTAGCAAATGAATTTAATATAGTAATCACTCTAGGATCCCAACAAGATACCAAACCTCCTTGAAGCTCCATGAGAACTTATAGATAAATGTTTAGCTCGGGGCTAGATATTGTCAGCTAATACAATCATAAGATTGATAGAGGCTTTGGTTTTGTGGATACAGATCATCGTAGGATGCTCATTTTTTATCATTCTTCTGAGTTCTTGAAGTTTTGAGGGAGAACCCTTCAAATCCCCTTATATTCCAAGTGATCAGCTTCATTGAGAAGAGCTGTGGAGAAATTGGGATAAGTCCCGTACTGTTCCCAGATTACTCATATTGTGACCGTCCTACTAAAGTTTAGCCTGATTTGACTTTCTACCAACCTTTATATTGGTATCCATTTTTTATTTTTTATTTTTCTCTTGATCCATTTCCAAGGTAGAATCCATTTGATTTGACATATTAGTGCCTTTCACCACAATGGCCTTATCCATGCCTTCTAACTCTTTTGCTTGTTGGTGTTGGTCCTAGAATTGCTCATGGTATATATTTTTCTGTTGATAACTTTTAACCAGTTTTTCACTTGCATCCTTGTTGGGTTGGGCTTGAAATATCACCATCGGATTCTTAATTTGTGCATCCTATTGATCTTGAATTTGTTGTTACTTGTCCAACTGTGTTTCCGGTACCTGAGATTCTAACAGTGCATCCCCTTCCTCTTCCTCCTTGTTCATGTAGGGCTCTGAATCTGTTATTGCTACTAGTTTCTGCCTTTTCCTTACTATTCTTTCTAGCGAGTTGTTTCTTCTTTGGTGCAATAAAGTCCTCTTTGGGTATTTCTTGCTCTTGTTATTATGGGGATTTGTACTTACAATCTCTAATTAAATGACCATACTCATGACATAATCTGCATCAAAAAGGAATGTTATCATAGTCCATGTTAAAATATAACACTTTATATAGCATGTAAAATAATTATGTAGTTGTTCGGTTGGTAACTGTTCAACCAATCTGTAACCACCTCTCTACATATAAATAAACCTCTGTCTGTGTCATTTGATCAGTGCAGTTTGCCTTCTTTGAGTTATTTCTTCTTTTTCCATATTCTAACATTGGTATCAGAGCGGTTGGTTTGCAGTTCGAGGAAGTCTTTTCAAGAGGCACAAACTGGAAGTTTGGGGAAGCCCTAATAGGGCACAAACTGAAGTTATTCCATTGCTTATTGCAGAAGATTCAAGAGAAGGAAGACAGTCCTCATTCATTCGCTACAGGGCAAACAATCGTTTGAAGGAGCCCAGAAGAAGTGGTTTGTGGGCAGTCAAACCAGTTGGGGTTGTGGGCACAAAAATCGTGCAAGTCTTTTACAGTCGAGAGGGGCAGAAAGAATAAAAATCCAGCGGAAAGAGAGGTGAAGCAAATACCAGTCGTTTTTCTTATGAAAAATCGTGGCTCGAAGGTGTAAAGTCGTGGTTGCTTAAGAGAATGAGGATCAGTTGCAGTTTGACGTAGGGGGTAGAATAATATCCCTGTGAACGGCGGCAAAGTCGTGAAGGCAAAAATGAGGGAAAAACGAGTTCGTGAAGGCAAAAACGAGGGCAAAACGAGTTCACCATATGCTGGTTCGTTGGAGCAAAGTCATGTGAAGAAAGGAGTTTAATATTCTCGAAGGATTCAAGGGCATCATTTGGTTTATATTCTTCCTTCTGAAAAGTCGATGAATTTTTTCCCACAAAGGCACCTTGTTTTTGAATAATCAAATTTGGAGGAATAAGTAATAATATTTTAATACAAGCAAATATAGTTGGGTGATTTGCATAATTTAATATTACTTGTTGGAATAAGTAATACTTGGTGGGATAATACATTATTTTATTGGTGTGGCAAACTTTTATTTTATTATTTCCGTTACTTTGGAATAATAACATGGCAAACATTTCACACTTGACTATGCCGGAGACACAAAAATTAACGGGCACTAATTTTAATGTTTGGAGTCATAAGATTTTAACGGTTGCGGAGTTTCGTGATTGTGATAAAATAATCAAGGGTGATGAAAGTCGACCAGCGACGAACTTCGAGGATTATGACAAACGTCATAAGCGTTATTGCTTCTCAAGTTGTCAGTGTCGGATAACATGATATCAAAAGTGCGGAATGCCACTGTGGCAAGCATGTTGTGGGCCAGTCTGAGGGATAAATATCAGACGTCAAAAAAGAGTCAGGTTTTATACCTGAAAAATATGCTCTTTTCCGTAAAGTTACAAGGTGGATCACTGTCTGAGCACCTACTTTGGATGAAAGACCTCCGAGACCAGTTATCTTCCATCAACAAAAAGGTGGACGACGATGATATGGTGGCTCAGGTTTTGAACAACTTACCTTCTTCGTATGAGTCATTTGTGGAGGCACCCCATTTAATGGTTGAAAGTCATATACTCACGTTTGACAAGGTGAGTTCCTACCTGTTGCAAAAGGAGCGGAGACAACTTCAGGCATAATCTAATTGTGACCATTCAGAGAGTGCTCTTGTTACTCAGTAAAAGGGAAAGTGGAAACATAAATCTGGCGAGTCTTCCACTCGGTATTAGGTCACATGCTATTACTGTCACAAGGTTGGGCACCTCAAGAAGGATTGTCGGAAGTGGAAGTATAATCTTTCGCAGCAGAACAAAAATCCATGTGATGAGGAACTTGTGGCAGCAGTTGTAGAAGAATGGGATTCGGATGATGGGTATGCTCTTTACTGTCTTACGACATCATGCTCGAATGACAGTGATACCAGTTGTTGGATTATTGACTCTGGTGCATCTGCAAACTTTTCATGTCGTAGGGACTGGTATGTTTCATTTATTGCAAATATTTGTTTTGAATCAATAGTACTAGCGGATGGAGAATCACTTGCAGTAGAAGGGATAGGAGATATATGCATTGTATTGAATAATGCTCATAAATTCTTAGTACGAAATGTTAGATATGTACCTTCTTTACAAAAGAATCTTCTATCTATTCGTCAATTGACTGAAAATCCCAATATTTCTGTGGATTTATGTGGAAAGAAGTGTGTTGTCTCTGATGTGAAATAGAGACGGGTAATTGCCCTTGGTATTGGGGAAGGTGGTCAGTATCAGCTTGTTGATCCGACTGCGATCAACATGAATGCACACGTGGAGGACAACTCCACCATTCAAGAAGTGCAGGAGGCTGCAATGCCTTGGGAGGAAGTCATTCCTCACAAATCTGTTGACTTGGATACAGTCAACCTACATGCACCAATTGTGGAGGGAGTATCCACTATACCAGATGTACGGGAGGATGAATTTCCTCATCCTAAAGAACAGTTTGTTGTGGGCGGAGACTCCACTATTTCAAATGCACTGACGGTGCATGGTGAGATGGCATGCCCAGCCACTCACTCAGAGGTCCTTGCTCAGACAGTAGAGCATGAACAGTTTGCTCATTGTGTTGTGAAGGATCTTTCCCAACACAGGGGGATAGATGAGCAAATGGATGAAGAGTTGATTCTCACTTCTACTACTGCGAAGACGGAGATGGTTGTTTCTCCTACTATTGCGGAGTTGGTTCTAACTCATACTGCACAGATGGTCACATTTCTCTTATTGAGAAAGTTGGATGAGCACTACACAGTGTTGCAAAGACATGATTGAGGTGACTTCGATTGCAGGATAACTGAGTCTCTATACAGACTCCAACAGGTTACACAAGCCTGACACATATTTTTAAATCCACTCCTCCAAGGTTTTGATTTCAGCACTTTAGAGATGGGGTTGACACTCTCAACCATTGGTGATTCATCACTGGTCAATGAATCACGTAACAGAGAACCAGTTGACCACTTGCCATATCTTTTGTTCACGGGACCAAATTTTTGTTTTGTGGTTCTTCTTCATTCGACAACCGCAACACAATCATGGACTGCTGATTTTGAAGTTAAACCTATGGCACAATCTGTAGATGTAATGACTATACATATGGGCTTTAGGAAATTTGTGAAATTTCGGGACAAACTTTGTCTTGTTTGCAGTTTAGTCATTAAGAGGGGGTGTTAAAATATAGCACTTTATATAGCATGTAAAACAATTATGTAGTTGTTCAGTTGGTAACTGTTCAACCAATCTGTAACCATCTCTCTACATATAAATAAACCTTTGCCTATGTCATTTGATTAGTGCAGTTTGCCTTCTTTGAGTTCTTTCTTCTTTTTGCATATTCTAATAGTCTATAACCTGTTCCCATGTGTCTTCTTCAATGACTAGAGAAATTTTGGTAGGCAATGGTTTACTAAGGTCCATGAGAACACAAAGTGTCCCCAATATTTCTTACAGAAATATTGAGGTACCCCTTGAAATTTTTGGTTTCTATGTTTTGTGATGAGTTGTGTTCATGTTTGTTTGTTGCTTTGGTTTGTTGTTTTGTGTGTGTGTCTAGGTTGTTGCTTTGACTCATCTGGGTTGCAAGAGTGCATGATGATTCTTCAAGAAGTTGCAGGAGGTTGCTTGGGGGAAGCTCATTAAGTAATCATGTGTTGAGTTCTTTGTAAACCCTCAGAAGATCAAAAACTTTGCTTCTTGGTGCTATTTTGATGTACTGTTGCTTTTAAGTAAAGTAGTTCAAAAAGGACGCAGAACTAGCTTATGTTCCCTTAGTAATGCGTTGAATTCATAGTGCTTTACTACCCCCCATTCATTGCGTTGATTTCATATTACTTTACTTGTCTTATTTATAAAACAAGTAAAGTAATGCCTAAAAGCCGCTTGACTTCCCCTCAGTTCATTGTGTTGATTTCCACCCCTACTGCTTAACTATCCCCAGTTCTTTGCGTTGAATCCAATCTACTTTACTTCTTTTACCTCAAAATGAGTAAAGTAATACTAAAAAGCCGCACAACTAATGACTTGAGCTATTGGCGAATTGGGGGTGCTTTACTTCTTTTCTACACTATGGAAGTAAAAGCATTCCAAAAGACCGCATAATAAAGAAAGTTGAGCTGGCATTCGTACGAGTCACATTTAATGAGGTGGAAAATATAAAAGCTATAAGGAATTCCACCTAGGATCCACGCATTCACATTTTTGGCAGGAGAGTAGTTGTCGACCCCCCAAACCCCGAGCAACTCCAGCGATCGATTGAAGAGGAATTGACACGAATTGATTCGAACCCATTTGCGGTTAAGGTTAGTAGATTGTTTTCTTTCTAGTTTTTCTTGGTTTTCCTTCCTTGTATTTTTTGTTTTAGGTTCTAGCTCGTGTTTTCTTTTGGCCCCTGTTTTCTAGGGTTTAAAATACAGAATTTGAGTTTAATCTCTTCAATGGGATTAGGGTTTGTTCTTAGTAATCAAATTTGTTGTTACCTCTGGAGACAAATCATTAAAACTTAACCCTAGTTTTGCCCTGGTTTTGTTCATGTCGTTTCTTCTCTGTTGTGCATTTTGTGTCGATTAAGTGAAGCTTTACTTGCGTTTTTAACAAAAGTTGAGTAGGGTGAGATCAACGCAAAACATGTTCTATTTAGTGCATATTTTTGGCATCTTCTCCTTGATTTCATGTTCAAAAAGTAAAGTTGATTGATTTAACCGCAAAAGCTTTGTTTTAGTTTTGCGTCATTTTCATTTGCTTCTACTGGTTTTGCATTGATTCAAATATGCTTTACTTGTTTTTATAACAACAATAAAGTTGTATGAAATCAATACACAGCTTAGTCATTGCGTCGAATTGAGTGTCTCTTACTTCACTTGGCAAAAACAGTAAAGCACTTTGAAAAGACCGCAATTTATGATCTTTCCTAGTTCTACATCGATTTCAACATGCTTTACTTTCCTAGTTCTGTGTCGATTTGACATATTTTACTTGTTTTATTTTAAGGGATGTAAAGTAACATGAGTTCATCTTGTTTTATTTTAAGGAAAGTAAAGTAACATGAGTTCACCGTCAATTCAGTATGTTTTGCTTCGTCTAGTTCATTGCGTCGATTCCAACATGCTTTACTTCTTTTAGTCATTGCGTCGATTTGGGTTTACTTTACTTATTTTATTTATAAAAGAAGTAAAGTAATAGCTATTTACCGCAAAACATACTTCCTATTCATTGCATCGATTTTGGGTTGCTTGACTCATTTTTTGTATAAAGGAAATAAAGTACTGTTTATTCACCGCTGCCTAGTCTTGCATCGATTTAGGTTGTCATTACTTCTTTTGCTCATTACTTCTTACGACAAGAGTCATTGCTATTGCTTTCCACATATGTTTTGCGTTAAAATGTGTTGCTACTACTTTTATGTTGTTGCTGCTTTGCACTAAATTGAGTTATATTTGTTAACTGCTAGTCTGAAGCAGTTATACCCTGAGAGCTTGTAATGAACTGCAGATTGAACCGTTTCAATCTATTTCTCTGAACATGACTTCCATGATGTTTGTAACACGATTACATGAGTAAATTGAGTCTTAAATGCATGCATGCAATTAAGTAACATATGCATTAACTTGATGATTGTTATTTAAAGATCATAAGCAGTTGTTAATTCACAAGTGGTGGAAGCACAAAGGACAACAAATGTCTGAGACTAGGGAGGAGCCAATTGAATTAAGTGATCAATCAGAGGAACAAGGAACTGCAGCAAGGGAAGAGGAAACTACCGTAATAAGAGAAGATCCAAACTTGGATATTGAGGAAGCATCAAGTTCCGGAAAAGGCAAGAGAAAGAGCAAAGCCAAGAGGAACGAAATGAAATATGAATATAAGGGGTATCCTGTGGAGACCTGCATTACCTCAAAGCTGGTTGGAATAGGAGACACTGATATGGGTCATGTATCAACGCTTGAGTTGGTGGAAAGATCCAAAGCTAAAAAGAAGATACCTTTAATGGAAACATTAACCAAAAGTGGATTGATTGAAGCAGCTTCCTTTCCCAACACCTGTCAGATGTCAAAATTTGTGTTGGAATGTGTCAGACATTATGATTCACGGACTAAGACGATCAAGAATGATGATGGTGATCTTGTGGGAAGATTGGATGCTCATTTCTTCAACTTTTTCTTGAAAATCCCAACTATACCAGATCCATTGAGTATCAGTATGGAGAAAGCTAATGATTATTGGGTGAAGAGGAAGAAGGATGCCATTAAGATCATGAATATGCATTACTTAAAGATATCAAAACAAGCCTCAAGGTTCCCCAAATCAGTTATAAGATCTGATTTGATTCAAGAAGCCGATGATATTACTCAACTCCTTTGCAGGATTAATGGTGATAAGAATGCAAAATTCTTTTATAGATGGATGTATTACTTTCTGAGAGTAATAGAGAATGCTAAACCTAATACTTAGATCAATTGGGCTGAAATCATCAGCGACAATATTGATTTCCAATTGAAAAACGTTATTCAGACTCTGGATTTCAAGATGACTTCCTATCTTGTCTATGCCATAGTAGCACATGGGAACTTTCCCAGATTGAGGACTGTTGGAACGAAGGATGATAAACCCATTTATGAGCATTATCCACAGTTAGCTTTACCTGGGTATTTCAACGAGTATAAACAGGTTAATGACTTCTTGTATGAAGTTATTTGCAGGTTGAATCCGGACTTAAGAGCCAGAAGAGTAACTGATGAAGCATGGAATGCAGTCCAGCCTTATGGGTGCATTTTTATTCAGTTTTCCCACTTTACATATTTGAGAGTCTGTGGTTTCTCGAATGTTGTGTTAAGGTTGCCTAGATACCCAAGTGACAGGTGGATTTTGTTGGAGTTATGCAGACAATTGAAGTACTACATGATTTGCAATAGGGTCTTACACAGGACAGTGATGCATTTTCCTATTGTGATTGGACAGTACCATTGTACGAATATTCATAAGGCAAGGGATGTTCAGAAGGAAATATATCTTCGTTATAATCAGATTTCCTTTAGTGAAAGGAGGAATTTTGATTATAGAAGCATAGCAAGAAAGTCAGTTTCTCTGAACTATGCACACTTGCCAGCACTAGAAGACTTTTGGGCTGATTGCAGAGATGAGTTTGAAGTCAGAAGAAGGGATTATAGTCGACTGACTATAAAACAGATTTCAGAATTCGGTTTGGCTAAAATCCCAGAAGGACTAACTGATGATGGGCAAGTAATTTCTAACGCTTATTATGATCAAGGAGGTGATAGTGCCCCTTTGATCCCAGTTACTCATACTTCAAAGTCAGCCATGGAGAGGACATCAAAAGTGTTATTATACATTGCTCAATGGTTGAATAGTCGAGGTTGTTGCCTAGAAGAATCAGTAATGAAGGAAATTACTCGAATTAGTACTGGAAAGGGAGAAGATACCAGCGAGAGTGAAAAAGGAAAAGAAGGTCCAGGAGAAAGTAGTGGTTTGGCTGTAAAGTTGAAGCCATTCAGGAGAGCTAGGACAAAGAATCCTTTGATTTTGGGAATTATCACCAAAAGAACTTCTAGTATGACAACATCACTAGTTGTTACTCCTACCATCCAAGAACCCCCTGCTCAAGAAGATATTGTATTACCAGCACTAAAACCAACTTCTTTTGTATTTCCCACCGCTACCACAAAAATTGTGTTGCCTACACCACCTCCTTGTCCACCACCAACTACTCCTCCCCCTCCCCCTCCTCCATGTCTTGAAGAATCATCAGCTGTGTCACTAAAGGAAAATCTTAATGTTGCTTCTTCACAAGAAATAGCTCAAACATCAGAAAAGGATAAGGAGCAGATGAAAGATGCAGAGATGGAGGAAGGAGAGATTATGATGGAAGTTGATCAAACAATGGAAATCTCTACAGTACCAGATGATACAGTGCAGAGGAACATCGAGGATATTGATACTGGGAATGAAGAAGAGATAGAGGAGGAGATGATGAGAATTAAAATGGTTGAATTAGGAGTTTTACAACAAGAGTCAGTCACTGAAGAACCTGAGAGACAGCTGGAAATTGTGGCTTTTTCTCCACTAGGAGTTAGCAAAGAAATAATTGTACATCCTGAAGCTCAAACTCTTTCGGGTCAGGAGTTTACTAATTGGCTGACTAATCAATCTTCTTCTGCTTCTAAGGAAGTAATTGATTTAGAAGAGATGGACCTGCAACTGTTAGGAACAATTGAGAAGAAGAGGAAAAGGGCAAAAATGCTAAAAGTTACATCCAGGTTGGTCATTGATCCTTCAGGGAAGAAATTCGCTGAAATAGCTACTCCACCAGCTGGAAAGAAGAAAGGAGAATTGACGAAAGAGGATTTGACGATCACGAAGGTGCCCTTGGGAGAAGTTACTACTGAAGGTCTGAAGCAAGACACGCAGACACTGATAAACAACCTGTTTCAAAAGTTGGATGAAGAAAAGATGAAGGTTGCCAAGCTAAAAGAGTAGTCATCCAAACTATGTGATATTATTATGAAAGTTGCCAAGAATCCTCCACAAAAAATGATTATGGAAGAATGAATACATCCACAGGTAATCACTGTTGTAGAAGAGACAAGTGACAGATTCAAAGCTATAGATGAATGGATAGTAGATATCACAAACACAACCACAAATTTTTATAAGGAAGTTTTGATAAAAACTGCTGAGCATCAGGAGAAGGCGAATAAATTGAAAGAGCTTAAGTAAGAAGTGGACAATGAAGGAGGAATTGCTGGGTTACAACAACAAGGTTTGAAAGAAATCAATGAATTATCTCATGATATTTTGATTAGGGAAAATATTGCACCTGGGGGATCAGTTAAGAAGGGAAGACAACAAAAACATCTTTTGTCATTCAGGCAGAGCATTTTGAAGCATATTATGACCAAGATAGAGATGGAGGAATGAGTTGAGCAAGTTATAGAAGAACTTGAGGATGTGATCTATGGTCTAACGAAGTATAATACCTCCAGCTATCCACAAAGTATTGAGGATTTTCTTCCATTGTTTCAGCAATTGATGGATAAAGCTATTATTCCTTTTAATAGAAAATCATTGGACAAATTGTCAGATATCCAGGATGTTGTTAGCCAATTGGGATCTTGTCTTGGGAAAGTGAGAGGAGGATGCAAGGTTTTGGAAGAACTACTCATGGTTAAAACGGAATTAGAAGCTGCAACTGATGCGGATAACAATATCATCAAGTACATGAGGGACCAATTTGCCATCTATAAAGAAAAACATAAGGATGAAGTAGATGAAGCAGATGAAGCTGAAGCGGATAGAGAAAAGGCTCAAGATAGGAGTAAAGGAAAAGAGAAAGTGGGAGCAGTAACTACCAATCTAGAATAATTCTTCTATTTCTTTTCTCTTCTTCTTCTTCTACTTCTTATTCTACTTTTCTTCTTTTCTTATTAAAGTGCACTCTTTGTAAGACTTAAGTAATGTGGTATGCATTCACCGTTACTTTAAGTCATTTGATAAAGTCAAAAGCTTAGAAAGTTGTTATAAAGTAGTTTTATGGTTTTAATGTTCAAACATTCTGAGAACAACTAGGTGGCACGAAAAGAATATTTTGAGGAGTAAATTGCTCAACTCTTAACTGTTTGTTAGTTGGTCATTTATTAGAATGTAACGGATATCTTTTCCATAAGCTTTGCTTGTAGTGACTATAAAAAGGAGAGAAGACCTACGGGTCAAGGATCTGGAAGTTTTGAGCAAGAAAATGTTATAGGCTGTAATCGGTTATTTTAGACTTTGAGTTGAAATAGCTGAAAACACTTATTGTATGCAGTTAACGTTTAAATAAGAAGGAAGGAAGACTTTGATTGAACTTTGTGTCTATCTTAGTCTGACTGTGTAACTTGTGATTATTATGATAAACTTTGTGTTGTCTTAATTTTCAGAAATGTACGTAAATCACTTAAAAGTAATCCATAAAAGATAACGTTTGTTTATTCCATGTGTGAGTAATTGGCTCTGAGAACTACCTGTTACAAAGCACATCCTTGTACCCACTCAAATTTATTTTCTTTATTTCTATTTTCACAAATATCACATTACAGTCACCAAACAACTGCTTACTTGCTGCCAAACTATTTAGTTGTGGTTCACGAGCTTTATAGTTAAAGTAATACCCCTGAGAAGGTAGATTAGTGTCAGAATAAACAAATAAAGTATACGGGAGCTTCACCATTAAATGAAGGGGATTTATCCCATGATTGCCTAGGTTGCATGTTTTAGCCGAGCATAAAATCTAGCCGGATGCCATGGTTTCATAAATAGTCTCGCCCTTCCCATGAACTAGGCCCCCCCTTGAAAGATGAGTTCACGATCGGATGCTGAAGTAAAAAAGATCAAGAAATATCCATTTGGATAGATCGAAAATGAATACTCACCTTTTGTGATTCATACCTTTCTGGCCCAATCCTTGAAGACTCCCAGCGAAGGTTGGAAGCCCAGAAATTGAACAATCAAACCCCGCGTTTCGAGCTCGTTGATATTACTTTGACAATCTATTCTTGAAATTTGTATGACTGGTGTGCCATTTGCTGCTAGCATGCATCCATTTTCATTTTTCCTAGGGTCTAGCTTAGGCATCCGCAGAGGGGCATTTTGTGAATTCTTTCCATTAGAATTATTCCTTGTAGGACCATGAGGTATCTCTTTAAATGTGGATTGAAGTCCGTCAACTCCATCCAGAAGATTCTTTCCAACATTCTTCTTGTTAAGATTGGCCATTATAACCCAATAATCACCAAGTACCAAAATGCAGGGTTAAATACATATAACTAGAGGATAAGAAATGGAGAAGAGTCTTTTCACGGAAAGAATGTCGCCAGGAGAAATGAAAAGGGTCCCAATATAACGAAACTGATTTAGAGAAATCGTGCCCAAGAGAACACGACAGGGTCACAAAATAGTGTAGCTAATGATGAAAAAAGATGGTCAATAGAAAATGATAGGGGTTGTAAAAAGACCACGACAGGGTTCACCGGAAAACCAAGCTATTACAAAAGGGACAAAGCGTGAAAGCCAACGGAAATACAAATTGCGTCCAAACCCGACCCCTAAGGGTTGAGCTATGTGTAAAGGAACAAAGATGGGTACTCAAAACCTAAACAATAGCCTTAAACCTGAATCGAGGAAGCAAAAACCCTAACCACGTCAGTAGTCATGACCATTGTTCACCACACCACAAATTTTCCTCGTTTGGATCCGGCATTCTACATTGATTTGCATAGTGAAAAGTCACTAGTATTTCCTTTTTGACCAATGGGTTCAACTACTGATTTTGTTTTAGCACGTTCCATTATTACTCAAGTTCCACCATGTTCACATTGGTCGTGAATCTCTTCGTAGGACAATTTCCATCATTGTGGTCTCCGGGTTCACACCATCTACACATTCATTATGAACTTGTGACTTGTTTGTGCAATTCGAGCAAAGTGTCCTCAATCATTTCATGCACAATATTGGATTATAGGACAACCATTCACATTTGTTTTTATTCATCGTCCTCTTTGATTTTGGTTTCTTTGACTACCTTCTTTGTAATGTCTCTTTTAGGGCTGAAAACGAAGAAAAGGAGCTAACCGACTATCGACAATAGATCTGATAAAAAAACACCTTCAAGCATACACACAACAAACTGAAAATAGCTGAGAATATCTCAGAATGATTAACCAATACAAAATCTGCAATCTCCTAGGGCAGCGAATTGCTTATGAGATTCAAATCCACTTTCCACTATGCAAATCAATGTAGAATGCCATGAAATTATTTATCTAGCCACGACAATATTTATACATCACAAATACATCAAAAGATTGAAGAAATATCCGAACATCACAATTGGAATTAAATATTTATAACAGCAGTAGTCCAACCAAACCAAGGGCTAGGAAAAATAACAAATCATTGCCAAAATTCGTTAAAGTTCAGATAACTGCCTTATAAATTATGCCGAACAAGAATATGAAACCAAAATAGCTTTGTTACCAGGAAATGCCTAGCCCCCCCCCCCGTTTTGCCCTCGAAACGTTTCCGTAACGGAAACTCCTTTGAAACGTCCTAGAGATAAGTATACATGATAATAATGTATTATTTCAATGAATACAAAATATTTTGAGTGTTTTATTAGTTATACTTATCTCTTATGGTCTATGGAGTACAATTTTAAAATGAGTACTATGCATATATATATTTATAATATATTGTACAAACGTTTCCCGTAACGTTTCCGCGTTTTGTACCCGTACTTGTTTCCATTTCCTGGCAACATAGAAAAATAGTGGAATCATCCATACAACATGCCAAACCTAGAAGGGGGAAAAAACAGCAATAAACCACCTCGAAGTACTTTGGAAACCCCTGTATGGGATTCCCCTCAAGCTTGAAGAGTGTTCCTTCCTCAATCCTCCAACAATGGAGGTTTTCACCCCCAAAGTTGAGCCACACTAAAGGTTTTTGTCTTTAGTGGAGAGTAGGGCACACTGTACACAAGCCCAAGATATCAATTCTTAAATTAGACATGCACAACCCTTCAAATGGACCTTCATGTCCTTATATATCCTCAAGTGGCGCCAACATCAAAATAGAAGCCCAATGCATAGGCTGACCTTCAAGTAATTCTATTTCTTCATTAACCTCTATGTAGGCTCTCCAATCAAGGACGGCCCGTAAGGATTAGAAATCTTTGAACCAAATAAGAGGCCTTCATGCGCAACTCACCATTAAAAGTATTTAAAATTACTTGTACGCCATTACATCAAGTAGAATTCATCATCCATTGACCCAAACAAAGACATAATGGGAACTAAAAAAAATATGAATGCAATTCTCATTATGTCCCATTTAGGGGACATTACATTCTTGTCCTGGGTTTCAGAATCCACCATGCGTGGCTTCCTTGGAGGTTGATGCTGCTGTGGTTAACACTTGTTCTTTTTTTTTTTTAATTTGAGGTTGCATAGGCGATTCTCGATTGTATGTCCTGTCACCCTACATATCTTACATAATTAACTACTAAGAAAGTTCACACTTGTATGGCCCTTAGTGCAACAAGTCGTACACCATACTTTTTTTCTTTCTCTGATTCATCGTTAAACTCCTTGAACATCCTCATCACATCATTTCTCACAATGGTTATACCATGGGGTTTGGAGGCCTCCTCCTTTGAGTCACTTGTTGCCTTCATCCTTGCACTTGTTTTGTCTTTGCTCTCCAAGTTCATAGGTGGTAAATTTTTTAATTCAGTTCTAAATTTCAGACCCAATCCTTTGACAAGCCACTTTTTCTTGAGACCATTGGTGGGAGGGTTCTCCGAGTTGGAGACTTCCTTCAAGCTCCAATTATATGACTATATCTAGTCATTTTAAAATTTCTTCGTTACGATTGCATTGTCGTCTTGGAATTCTTGAAAGTATTTGTGACTATTCCCAAGTATTCATATCTGTTTGGTCTTGTTTCATATACCAATCAATTGTCATCCCTCTCAAGATCATTGGGAATGATCTATACTATTACTCTTCATCACTTGTTCATATGCTGTCCAGAATGTAGCACATGCTACAATGCCTCACAAGGTCTTGGTTACTCTAACTTGTGAACTTGGATAACTTCTACCTATCTCTCATCAATGGTGGACTAGCCACTTCATGGTGGTGGTGTCAATTTTTTGGCGGAATCCACCTCCTTTAATTCAATTGGTCCTTTCTAGGATATCTGTCTACTGAACTACTAGCCTTATTTCCTTCCGTAATACTAGATTGTTTGTACTCTCGCCGATTCACAAGCCACACTACCATTCCCAAAACCCAATTTTCTGATTCCTGAGAAACAAGGTGTCTCCAAGCTGAAGTTGCCTCTTGATATTTGTTCTCACTGCCCACTTTTCTCTCCATCACGGATTTTCTTTAAATAGTCTGCCCATCGTTTGGTTAACCATCCTCTTGTCCAACAATCCTCCCATTATTAGTGTGGTCCTTCATCACTATTCCAATGTTGTCATCGATGGTCCTCCATTGTCTTCACTATCACCTTCAATTGCGTAACTTTGAAAAATCGAGCCTATTCTTCCTTCATACTCTTGATTTGTTCCTTTGTTCTTTTGGTGATAGGGGTTGTAGGTACTTGACCCCTTCTTTTAAGCTCAAATATTGTCAAGGTTGTTGCTTCCTGTGTTGACTCTATCCTTGATAATCGCATTTTTTGCTCTATTTCTGCTATCCTAGAAAACCTCCAAATAATTATTGGTTTAGGAGTCCTTTTAACGATAGGTAGTGTATACTCCTTATTTTTCATTCTTAGTAATGATTTTTCTTTGTAGATTGTTGGCGTATCATTCTCTTTGAGTGTGTGCCTTAAGGGTTGTCACCAGGAGCAGGATTGGGCTGGTAAGCAGTACCTAGTGAGAAAGTTGTGTGTGGGATCGCCCTAGCTTGTCTGAGCTTGCTTCATACCTTTTTATTATCCCCTTACCACCTCTTTATGACCATTTACTACCATCTTATGACCACCTTACTACCTCCTTAGTATTATTGCCTTCACACTTTCTTACAACACCTTTAAATCCCCTTCAAATCACCTTCATACCTACCTCCTAGTATTTGCGTTGCCTCCATGCTGTATCCTCTCTTTACCTTTATGTTGGGATATTTGTGGCCAATTGGCTAAGAAAGAACATGACTTTAGGTCATGTACCTCTATATAAGAGTGTCATTCTTGTTTTTAAAGGACATCATCACATAGTTTGTTCTGCATGTGCTCACAAATCTGCCCTTAAAATATTTAAGAGGTTTAGGGTTTAACGAAGCTTACATTTGGAGGTCCACTTTGGAGCATTGGGTTACTAGAAGCAACAAGTATAGGAGTTTCACCAACAAGGTCTACCAAGTCTTTGTTGTCCCTAACTTTGGTTTACTTAGGTCTTCTACGTATCCCTCTTGCGATCCACCCACATCTCTCTCATGTGGTGCTCCCTGGAGGGTTAATGTGCCAACGATGTCATCACAAAGGTCTGTAATGTTCCTTTTTTCAGGACATTACTAATATATGGGTTCATCTTTTTTATTTGCATTGTAACCCCTTGGCATGCCTAGCGCTACAAGTGGGGCTCTCTAGGTTAGTTAAATGTGCACATAGGCTGGTCGCTTTTATTATTTAATTAAAATAAATTGCACATGGTAATAGTCATTAAATATTTTATTTTAATGTGAAAACATTAAATGGTCGGTCATTGGAGATTGCACCTCTTAATTCTATAAAAGAGGGGTCGCATTTCCTTTAGAGGGTTATGTTGATTGAACTTTTGATATCACTCCATGCTTGGAGTAATGGGATGTATGCCCTAGCTTTGAAGCCTTCTTGCAATCATTGTTGAGTGAATCTATGCATTGTTTCTTCATTCTAAGTATTGGCGACTTGGTTTAGAGTTTTGGTGCATTCATTTCAGATTAAATCTGCATTGTATGTGTAGGGTTTGAAGTACTTTTATGACTATTATTAATACTGCAATTTATTTAGCCATAGCAACTGGTATTGGGTTTTGATCTATCACGTTTTGAGGTTATTTATGCTAGATCTATTTGGTGCTATGTCTAATCAATTATTTCAGATCAAGGGTTGATTGTTTGAGGGTTTTGGATGGGTTTTATGAGCTGGAAATTATTTAATTAATTTTTCCTAACCCTAGCGACTGGTTTTCAGATTTAAGGGGCAGATTTGAGTGGGTTTCAGTGGGCTAAAAATTCAGTTTGTTAGTTTATTGGAAAACTCTTTATTTCTACTTTATTGTGCAATTTGTTTTATGCAAAAACTCCAAGTATTGGTAAGATATTAATTTTTGAAGTTTCAGCTGTTCTGGGTGCATTTTAATTGATTAACTGCTGTTATAAAATTCAGATCTGCAGTTTAGGATCAATTTAATATTGAATGTGGTTGTAGAAATTAGGGGAAATAAGGAGAGGGTGATTTCATAATTTTTGGAGTGGATTTGATGCCCTAAATGTGTTGGTCGACCTACTTTTTAAGGAAAAATAGGGTTTCGTGTTTGTTATGCGAAATCTGGTTTTAGAATATTATTCTTCATATTTTTGTGGCCCAAAATCCGAAGTTTGAGAATTTTTGCTTAGATGGTTAAGCAAGAAATAATTTTGGAAGATTGTAGCAGTTGGGGTTTGAATTAGTAATTATTTTTCAACTGTTAAAAATTAAATTTGGATGATATTAGCATTCTGATTAGTCTTCCCATCTAACTCACCACTTTGACATACTCCAACCCCATTTTGGGTTGTATTATCGCCGACATTGGGTTATTTGAGGTCGAACTAAGAAGATTTAATCTTCCTAGGATCAATTTGGTTAATTAATTTGCAGATTTTAATAATATCCCAAAAGGGGATATTACAAGGTAAGCTATCATAACCCTTCCTTTTCCTTTATGTTTGTTATGATTGATAATGTTTGATGTATCATGAATTAGACTAAGCTAGAGTTGTATATTCTTTTTTATTGCATTATTCTTATTATGGACACTTGCCTATTATTGGCACATGGATTTTTAACCTCTAGGTTAGATCTTTAGCATGCACTTGCTTATTATTTTACTCTTCCAACCTAGGATCCTAGTAAGACCCCATCCCCTATTCTGGACATTGGCTTTGGAACCTATGACTTTGATAGAGTGTCGATTATCGTCTTCTAGGTCCACGACTCTTACACCACTTGGTATTCTATTTTAGCTTGTGTGTTGGCCCTAGATTGGTCTTCTACTTAATGCTAATCTATGTTGTTGAAAAGAGAGAGGACAATCATATTGTTTATCTTAGCCGAGGTACATTTTGGTGAACCCGATGTGAATCTTACTCCACCCTTTATGGAGGCATATTCATATTTATCTCTATAACCTATTTTATTGCTATCATATCCACTTCTTATCACTTTAGCTCCTAAGTTTCTTATCATCACTTATGATCATGTCACCCTTTAGGGTTTTTCTAGTTAGTCTTATCCCATTGCAATTTTATATGGGTTGCTCCTTTCTCCCTTCCGTCCACTGTTGAAGGAAACCATTTCTGGTGCACTTTTTCACAATCTAAACCTCAACCAACCATCCAATGCAACATGGCCAAAGATCTGCAAGAGGAGCTTCCCAAATTCAATGTATATGTGGACAAAGACCCACAAGATAATCTTCCTATCTTTGACGGAGATCTACAGGAGGATCTTCCCATATTCGATGTGTATTGGGATGAAGATCCATAAGATGATCTTCCCGCCCATTTCTATGATCCAATCCAATATGAACATGTCAATTTCCACATATATACTAGCAATGACTTTACATCTTTTAACCCTCTTGCCTGCCCTTTACTAGAAAACACCAATTGGATAATTCAACAAATTTCAAATTTTACTAATCAATTCATAGAACACGCATTTTTGATTGCATTGGCATGAAAAATGTGATGTCATTCCAAAAAAATTAGACTAATTTGACTGCATCAGCCATATTACTGAAAAGAATCATTGTTCTTTTCAGAAAAATCCAAACGAAACTGTTAGACTGCATTGACTAACTCTTTGAAAAACCCGATGCAGTTTTAAATTATCCTGCCACAGATAATTGTATCGGACAATCTGTTCTAGAAAGGGCTAATGCTGTAGAAAATTCTGCTGTCCATGGTTGCACGTCATCACACATCGTCCTTAACTCTAAAATCACTTATTTCAGCCAGAGTTCATGCAGTAAATCACCATACTGGTCATAAATCCGCATGGATCCCAAACTCAACATCACCTACAATGGACCAATACCTCACATATTCTCACTCTTTGGGGCACCTTCCAATACCTGTCATCCTTCTCTTCAGTTCACATTTTGGAGCATCCTTTTGATGCACCTATCCCTCTCTTAGTCCACAATTCAAGAGCATCTTCTGATGACTATCCTTCCCTCACTTCACACTTTGGGGTATCTCTCGTTGCCTATATTGCTTGCATTCTAACCTTAATAGCATCTTATTTTTACCGCCTTCACATCACCTCTAACTTGGGGGCATCTTACAATGCCTATTTTGTATCCTCCTCAAGCTTGGAAGTCATCTTACCAGTTGCTTTCCATCTCCCAACGCCACATATTCAAAGCAAAAATCTTATAGATCATTGAATCCAAATAAATCCAACTTCAAGGGATCTCCAAAGAGTCAACGCCTAATCTCTAAAGAGAATACTCACACCAAAGTGTATGTTATCCTTTTGCATTTATCTATGCATGCCCTTTCGCATGTCATAACTACTTGTATTCTCCTCTTATTATGTCTTATCTCCTTGCTTCTCACTTTACTACCTGAATATCTCACTTTGCTTTACTTTACTATCTCACCTTACAATTTGCCTTCGACATCTTATACCTGTCAGGAGTCATTGACCTCTTTTTGAGAACTTTAGTAATTTATTTTCATAATTTATATTTACAGTCTACCTTTGACATCTCTTTCTCTTGGGTTTATTATGCCATTTGCTTCCCCCTTGGTTCTTTTGGTACGAATTCAATCCTTCTACAACCTCTCGCTCTGGGGTTTATCACACGACTTTATCAACATCTTACCATCTTACTTTCACATCTTACGCTCTTATCACTACCTATCTTGTATGTAGCCATTTCACTTTCATTGTTTGTACTTAGTTGTGTTCAACATAATTTTACCTTTTCATATTTAAATTATGATTTTATGTACTAACGCAATACTACCATCTTTTGTTTCTTCTTATAGCCTCTACTACATAGTTTTCAATGGTTTCCAGTTCTACCTCCACACTCTTGGCTTTTACTTTACCTCTTGAATTTCCTATGCTTCATAGGTTCGACATTTTACTACCCTACACCTCTTGATTTTATACACTTCATAGATTTTCCTTATTATTACCTCCTTCCTAGTTTTCAGATGCTTTATAGATTTTCTTGCTTTCTCATATACCTCTCTATATCTATCTTACTACTTTTTTTATAGGATTGTTTGTTAGGTCAATTCATTTCCTGACTAGCACCTTACAACCTATTAATTTTACAGTCTGTTAGTTTGGTCGATTCATTTCCCGACTAGCACCTCACAATTCGTTCTTCTTACATAACTATTTTTCGGTCGATTCATTTCCCAACTAGCACCTCACAACTTACTTTTTTTACAGGACTGCTAGTTTGGCCGATGCATTTTCTGATTATCACCTCACTTCTTACTCTTGTTACAAGATTGCTAGTTCGATTGATTCATGTCTCAACTAGCTCCTCATAACCTATGCCTTATTACTACACCCCTCTTGGTTTTTAGATGCTTCACAACTTTCCCTACTTTCTCATACACCAGTAGTTATCTATATTACTACTCTTTTTACAAGAATGTTAGTTCTGCCAATTTATTTCCCGATTAGATTCTCACAACCTATTCTTTTTACATGGCTATTAGTTTGGTTGATTCATTTCCCAACTAGCATTTCAAAACCTATTCTTCTTATAGGACTCTTAGTTTGGTTGATTCTTTTTTCGACTAACACCTCATAGCCTATTCTTCATATAGGCTATTAGTTTGATCGATTCTTTTATGTTTTGATTAGTTAGTTCGGTTGATTCATTTCTCGACTAGAACTTCATTTTTTTTACATAACTGTTTGTTCAGTTGATTCATCTCCCAACTAGCACCTCACAACCTATGCTTTATAGCTTTAACATCTTCCTACCTACCTCTTGGTTTCTTGATACCTCCTAGTGTTTGCACCCTATTTTACCTTCTGAACATTACCTTTTACTTTACACTGCTTGATTAATATCTCTTACGGTGTGCCTCTTGTCTCTAAGTTGCATTGGAAGATCTTGGGGAATCATCCAGGACTTGCTGACAAACACCCATCTCCTATGATTACGCTTTTTGTAACTCAACGACTGCAATCATCTACTTGTATTCCATCTACATTTTGCCCTCTCTTCTAACAAAAGTATGAATTCTATCCGTCATTGTATCACTCCCTTATACACCATGATTGGGGCAACCCATTCATAGGCACACTATCTACCTTCTACGACACACTCCCTGCTGAACCCACCTAGTTCGGTTTTGAGATAACACTCTTCTTTAAGGTGCAGGTCTTAGAGTATCTAAATGTCATGGTTTGTAGGTTCTCCTCTATATTGGTTAGGTGTAAGCTCACTAGTGTGTGTCCTTATACCCACGTGATCAACTTTTCGAATCCGTAAGGAGGGGAAACAAAAAAAGCCAAAAGAGTCAAAAGTCATATTATGTGAAAAAAAATCAAGTAAAAGGTAGTGCAATTAAAAGTCAATTAAAAACAAAAAAACGTGATATCATTTGGCATGCCTCCTATCTTACTTGAAAACTTAAACTCCACATTTGGCATCATCACAGAGCCTAATGTCCCTTGGGATGTGGTAGGTTTTTGTGGTTAAGGAAGGAGGCTACATATCTATCATTTGTGCCCTTGCCTTTTCATGCCAATACCTAATCTTTGTAAGAGGCCAATGGCTTCTCAAGTGAGGTCTTGAGGAATGAGCAATACATTGTGGGAAGGTAGGAACCTTTTCTTTTCTTGTATTTCATAGATTGACATGGATATACTTATACTTCACTAGTTAGTCCAAGGCGAAACTTACATATTTGGATTCTTGTACTCCTTGATGTAAAAAACCCTTAGTCTAGTCAATCTGATTAGAGTGGCTTTACTCCGATAAATAACTCGTTTTTGCCTCGGTGAACCCCAATTTCCCCTCACTTTCTATTATATCCCCTTGTTGGACAGACTATATACCACACCTCTCCCATCCTTTTTACATCCTTTTCTCCATCTCTTTACAGACATGTTAGCTTGTGACATCCATTAGGGTTTAAGGACATTGTCATAACCATCCCTACGTGAATATCTACTTTATCTTTGGGCTTTCAAGATGCTCTCTCTTGATCATTGTTATTTTTTTCTTGGATTTCTCTTAGTTATATTTTGGGATTTTGAATGTCACATACTTGTGATTCATTATTTACAGGCCTGTTAGATCGGTTGAATAATTTCTTGACTAGCACTTTATGACATTTCCTTAGGTTCCTCTGGACCTAGTTTAGTCTTCTTTTTATAAAACTATACGGACCCATCCTTGTCCTATTTATCTACTTATAAATCCTACTTTCTTGTTGTCACCTAGAAGTTACACCCTGATAGAGAATAGTGTGTGTACTCTCTCTCCTGTTGACAAAATTGGAACACCTCAAGGCTATGGGTAACCTATGTCTGAGGTGAACCTTCAGAGAGGGTTGGTTCCCTGGTGAATCACCTAAAAACGAAAACTTTGACAAGGAAAAGGGAGAAGAAATGCAGAAATGGGAAATAAGGGTGATACACCAACAATTTAACACATGCATGTAACTCTACACACAGAGAAATCAAAGATCCACACACCTGCACAACTCTAAATATTTTGCATAAATTAAGTTCAAGGTTTAAGAAGAAAGGACAGCGGTAGAGGGAGTTAATTTCCACACTAAAGCAATACAATATCCTGTTAAACACAATGAAAAATCTGAAAACAACAGTATGAGAGGAAAAAATGAATTTTATTACTTAGAGGTGCAAGTAAAAAGCTCCCAAAACGAGAGCCTAAACAACTGCAAGTGTCTAATGATTTTTTACAATCAGAAAATCTAGCCTATATGAAGATGAATCAACTTGTCCTTCCCAGAATAATTGTTGTTTTTGGACTGCTGTTCCTTTTTGTTAATTTATTTTATCTTCAACCTCCTTTTGGTCCATGGGCAGCATGCATGATTTTATTAATTAAAATACCTCCTATCCTCTCCTTTTGGTGCCACAGTCTATTTCTGTAATCATCCATGCCTTGCTTTTAATTTTGTTTATTTGTCTTTTATCCCTTACCTTTAGCCCATGTTTTATTTGTCTTTTGCCTCTTCCTAACTTCCTGAAGCTGCAAACTTAGAGGGGGACGTACAATTATTTTATTTGTTTTTTTCATTTTTGTGCTCAAAATGCACAAACTGAAAATAACAAAAGCACATTTATAATAAAATTTATTAATGATACTTCTATCCTTGGCGCCGCAACTTAAAATAGAAAGCAGTTGCAAAAATAGAAGCACTTCTCTTCCATCCGTTCATGCATTCCTAAAAATAGAACTGTGACCTTTATTTTTAGCTCTATTTTTAACACCTCCAAAGCAAGTAGCAAAGCTTTAAATAATAGCCAAATTGCTATTTGATAGCCAGCACTATTTTTAGCCTATCCTTCCAAAAGCAAATAGTGAATTGCTTGGCGTGCAAAATACTTGTAACTATTTTGGCGAATCACGGGATTATTTGCCTGCTAAACAAGGAGATCAGTAGCCTTCTGCATCTTCATTCTTCTAAGGAGTCGAAATACCTCTGTAAGAACTTGTATCACTCTTGAGGATGAGAACCACTGAAATAATCTAGTCCAAGGATGAAAACCCATTCTCCATGTTGAGAGGATTTCTTTGACCCTGACAACTTCCATTGCAATCTTTTGAAAGAAACTTGGAATTAGTAATGTCTTTGCAAGCACTTATTATACAACGAAACAAGTGGGTAAACTAGTGCTAATTTAAACAAGGATTTGAAAGCTAAACAAAACCACATATTGGCTTGGAGTTTAACTTCCTTTTTTCAGAGCTGATGGACTTGCATAGTAGATCAATTTTGCAACTTCCGATTTTGATGGTAAAAGTACAGAACATGGTCTGATGCACCATTGATTTGCTCAGTAGTATCAGTCCAGAAATCAGAAGAAACAACTCTATACGATCCACACTTTGTACTTTGTAGATATCCAGCCCTGGCAACCCTGAAGCTCGAATTGGTGTCTTATTGTTGAAATAGAGCACAATTGATGGCAGCTCATTCTGTGAATAGGTAACATCATTGCCAAATACTCCCTATTTTAGACATGGGTCTCTCATAGTTGATAAACTGCGTGAATCAGCCCCTCTTTTTGAGTGTAGTTATGATTTTTGGAAGTTGAGACCATAATTTTCTTATGCTTTGAAATGAGCACAACTGATGGCAGCTCCTTCTGTGGCTCTAAATTGGCCAAATACTTGATTAGACATGGTTTTCTCATAGTTGATAAACTGATTTTCCTGATCTGCCCCTCTTCTTTGTGTGTAATCTCATCATTTGGAGTGCTCGAGACCCTTTCCTGATTTTTATTATGTTTCATATATGAAACTTTTTCTACTTTATCCTTTGCAAACAACCTTATAGTTGACTCATTTTCCATAGAAATTCAGATCTACATCATAAACAGATTGATAGATGATGGAGGTGAAATACTTATCAATTTCAATTGGCTCTTCCTCAATCTACTTTCAGTCTGTGGGAACCTTGTCCTCTTTATTGTCATCCATTTGGGGGCAAAAATAGTCCTTTTGGGGACATTTGACAGTTCTTCCTTTGACTGATCTGTTGCAAGCATTAATTGAAGGTAAAAAACCTCAAGATTGTTGATCCATCCTTGGCACTGGTCATATTCCTAAAACATTAGCAGTTGCATGCTTTAGGAACCTACGTTGCCAGGATACGGATACGAGTATCCGTTTGGATACGGATACGATACGCGGATACGTCAATTTTAAAAAACCCTTGGATACGATACGTCTTGGATACGTCCGTACATATATATATATATTATTTTATTTATGTACATCTACTCATTTTACTCATTTTTTAGTCCATAAAAAACTGAAATAGTAATACAAAACTTGAATCAATGTTCAAAACATTCAATATACTTAAGACTTTGCATTTTTATTGATCATGTGGCTGCCATACATATGATATACGAATATCATGTTAACATGAATACGAACAAAACTTGAAATTTGAAAAATATACTAGTAACTAGATCCATGTTCAAATTTTCAAAACAAACAATATACTTAAGATTTTACATTTCATTGTTCATGTGGCTGCCATACATATGATATAGGAATACAAACAAATCTAGAATATATCATCTAGATTTTCCTCAAAATCAAGTTCATGTGTGCCACTTGCGCTAGCTCCACTCTCATTAACTCCACTCTCCGCTCCTTGCGAACTCCCTAGAGCGTCATCTTCGCCATCAAATAATGAAAGTTGGGCAAGCGTGGCTACGGAGGCATCCAAGTTTGTGGTCTCTGGAATAAGATCCCAAAGTTTGTGAGGCCCTTTAACATACTCCTCAGACTTGTGTGACAAGAGGCGCAAATTGGAGTGCACATATACCAAATCCTCAGCTTTTTTAGATGCCAACTTGTTTCTTTTAGCTGAGTGGATAAAGCTATAAGTACTCCAATTCTGCTCTGCGGAAGAATTACTAGCCACCTATTACAACAAAGAAAATTGAAATTCAAAGACAAGTTAGTATCCTAAGTTCTAACCTAATAAAATTTAAAATATTTGAAACGATTCTAAATTTTAAAATTTATAAATGTTATACATGTGAAAGAACTTTTATAGCAACAGGACGTAAGTACTTGGCATCATGGCCATGTACACGCCACCATGTGGTTGGAGTCAAGCTACTCTTGTCAAAAAGAGCCTCAATCGATCCCATGACGCCTTCTGAACCAGTAAACATGCCCATTTCACTTCTGACCACACTGGCTATAGATGGATCAGGAAAAATTCTTCTGAATGCTGCCCTGGTTCCATTTCCAACTTCGGAGTCAGAAAATGGTGCTTGCCTGTTTGGTAGCCCAAGTACATCAGAGCTATAGTACTTTGGGGTCAGTGCATAAGCAAGGAGATGTAATGGGGTGGTCATTTTATTCCACCTCTTCATGACCACAGTCTTGACCTCACCGTAGAAGGTCTCTTCTGGATCTAGACCTTTCTTTTGTATTATATCTCTAATACACTCAAGCATGGAATCTATGCCATCATATATCTCTCCCAAGCATGCTTCATCAGTATCTGCATATCGGATCATGGAGAGAATGGGTTCTGTAAAACTCAACAAGTACTCAACCTTGGCCCACCAATCCTCATCAAGGACCCATGATTTTACCCTTGTAGCTTTCTCTGTATTTGACTGCCTCCACACTGACCAAACACTGCTGATCACCATACTAGTTAAAGCCTCTCTCACCTTCACAAGCCGTCTCAAAACAAGCGTGTGAGACGCAAATCTAGTTTCTGCAACCTTCAGCAACTCTAACCTTGAGAATTTCCTAAACATGGCTTGTGACATATGATGGTTTGTGATAAACATTTGAATGTCATTTGCCTCGGAATAAATTTGCTCAATCCATGGGATTTTCCCAATCTTTTGGAGCATCAAGTTAAGGGAGTGGACAGCACAAGGGGTCCAAAAAATGTGCTCATATCTACCCTCTATGATCATTCTTGCTGCTTTACAATTTTTAGCGTTGTCCGTGATGACTTGGACAACATTATGGGGGCCCACCGACTCAATTGTCTCTATTAAAATGTCAGCAATAAATTGTGCATCCTTGACTTGCCCTTCACAGTCAATGGCTTTAAGGAACATTGCCCCTTTAGGGCATACTGCAACAACATTTATGAGGGGTCTATTTCTAGCATCTTTCCATCCATCTGAAATGATGGAAACCCCTGTTTCTTTCCATGAGTCTCTGATTGGCTGCAAAGTCTTGTGAATGTGTTCCACTTCCTTTCCCAAGAGTGTGGTTCAAACTTTTTCGTAACCTGGGGATTTGTACCCTTGTGGAGCTTCATTGATACCCTTCACCATTTGATGCCAATATGGAGATCTCAATACATTAAAGGGCAGCCCACATGCATAAATGCATCGAGCAACAACCTCATCAACAACCTCCCTCTTTTCAATATTAAATGCTTTCTCCAATGCTCCTTTTGGCCTTTTTCGTGAGCTCTCTGGACTCTCTAAATCAAATGGTTCACTTTGAGTTTGAATGAAAGGATGAGAAGTAGGTCTAGGTGTGGGTGGTAGTGATGAAGGCCTTCTTTGCGAAGGAATTGTTCTAGTTCTATTTCTTTCAGCTTGTTTATCAGCCTCCTCTTGCTCTCTTAGGTACTCTACCATTTTTTCATTTGATATTTTTGGGCACCTCTTTATCCCCACACCTCCAACACCAATCAAATGGATTTTCACTCGACTATATGAGGATCTGTATTGAGTTTGACAACCATGACATATCCATACCTGACACCCACCACCAGCAATGTTGTCTACCACTGTCACATGTCTCCAAAGAGGGGAATTAGGATCATGTCTCATAGGAACTGATGTGTTTTCAGCTCGGCCTTGCACTCCACCCGAAGCAGAACTTGATGCCATCCTAATTTGTTTTTGATCACCAAGATCACCATAATGGCGCGAGGTGAGAGCATACACAGAGTTAGGATGTTTAAAAAATTAAAAACATTTTGCCTTAACATAAATAAATTAGTTATGCCATCCTAATCTGTTTTTGATCACCAAGATCACCATAACGGCGCAAGGTGAGAGCATACACAGAGTTAGGATGTTTAAAAAATTAAAAACATTTTGCCTTAACATAAATAAATTAGTTATGCGGATGCCATCCTAATCTGTTTTTGATCACCAAGATCACCATAAAGGCGCGAGGTGAGAGCATACACAGGTTTAGGATGTTTAAAAAATTAAAATACAATTTGCCTTAACATAAATAAATTACTAATTAGTTATGTCATCCTAATCTGTTTTTGATCACCAAGATCGCCATAAAGGCGCGAGGTGAGAGCATACACAGATTTAGGAAGCAAAAAAAAATAAAAATACATTAACATTGAACAATGCATTTAAAATAAAAAAATGATTTTTTACCAATTAATAAATTAAATACCCCTAAAGTATGCCATCCTAATCTGTTTTTGATCACCAAGATCGCCATAAAGGCGCGAGGTGAGAGCATACACAGATTTAGGATGTGTTTAAATTATAAAATTTAAAAAAAATGCAACATAATAAATAAATAAATAACCGTAAAAAAATAAAACGAAAGGATGAATTAAAAATAAAAATAAAATTAAAATACGGTATACCTGTAGAGTGTAGTGTAGAATCGTAGATCCTGGTTGCCTCTAAAATTTTAAAACAAGCTCTTCCTCTCAAGTCTCAACAATGGCTTCTTCTCCTTCAAAGTTCTCCCTCCTTGCAATGATGGACTCCAAACAATAGAAGCAATCGCTGCCCCTCCTTCAAATCTTTGCCTCCTCTAAGCTCTTTGCAAAACCTCCTTCCAATCTTTGCCTCCACTAAGCTCTTCACAACTCTTCTTTGGCTCTTTGCTCATTCACTTGCAAAAAGACAATGAAATTGTTTGTGTGATTTCAAATGAGAGGGATGGGTGCTTTTTATAACTTTTTGTGGGGTAGAGGGTGTATTATTTTATTCATTTAGTGTTTAGGGTTCAGTTTTAGGGAGTAGAAAAGTCGAACATTTAAAAAAAAATGAAATAGAACTTTAAAAAAATGTTTTTGAAGGCGGATATGGCCCGGATCTGCGCGGGATACTCCAGGATACGCGGCGGATACGTACAGACGTATCCGCCGCGTATTCTGGAGTATCCGGCGCGGATCCGGGCCATATCCGGATCGTATCCTCAGTGTATCCGGATCCGATACGTCTCAGATCAGGATTTTCCTTTTGCCTTTTAAGTTGGCGTTTTGCAGGTATTCCCACCAACTTAGATTTTATAGATGATCACAATTAGAAAACTATGCCTAAAATTTGCATACATGGATACAATTAGCAACTTGCTAATTATGACATTCAATGACTTCCCTTGTAATGTTTCCTTTTTCGGGGCATTACTAATATATCGGTTCATCTCTTTCATGTGCATTGACTAGGACCCCTTGGCATGCCTATGCGTTACAAGAGGGATTCTCATAATATTAATCTTTCAAATGTGCCAATAGGTTAGTTACTTTTCATTATTTAATGAGAAAATAAATAAAGTGCACATTTTATTAGCAAACCTCCATTAAATCTTTTAATTATTTAATGGGATTAGGTTTTATCAGTCCTTCTCCCTTACAAAAGGGAAAATTGTCTCTGCCATTTGAATGTTGGTCGATCCCTTATGGGAAGTCTATAAAAGGAAACCAGATGGGGTCATTTTTGGGCATGTTGATTTGATCATTTATGTCTCTCCATGCTTGGAGAAATGGGATGTATGCCCATGAAATGTATGCCCTAGCTCTTCATTGTGCTCTCTCTCTCATTCGATTTGGAAGTGAAGTAAATCTGATTTTTACAAGGATCCATTTAGTGTTGCATGTTGCATCTATTCGAAGTGGTTTTCATTGATTGGTAAAGTATTCCTAACCCTAGCAAATTGCCATTTATGACACTCGAAATTTGAGTATTGTTCGGGCTACATGAAAATCAATTTGTGGTTTTCAAATCTGTTGTGTTTTGCAATTAATTTCATAGTTTTTGGAATCATGATTTGATGCCCTAAATGATGTTGGGAGACCTACTTTTTAGGGAAAAATTAGGGTTTTGTGTTTGTTGTGAAAAATAATTTTGGAATATTATTCTTCATATTTTTGTGGCCCAAAATCCGAAGTTTTTGAGCGCAGTTTTCGCTTCATTGGTTCCCATGCATAAGATCTGTTTTTGAAGTTATGTTGCAGCAGTCAGGGTTCCATTCATAATTGTCCAGAACTCATTTCTCCATTGTTTCACAAAATTAGGTGATTTCAACATCAAATCTGATTTATTTATCTTTTATTTGCTAAGCAAGGGAGGTGCTTTTTAGTGTGTTTGGAGGCCGAGAAAAGTGCTGTAAATATTTTATTAATTTCTTAGAACCCTAGTGCCCAGATCTGGAAATTTAAGTGCTATTTTGAAGGGGTTTTAGTGCTCAGGAAAATCTGATCTTTAGTTCACTGGAAAGGGAAAAATCCCAATTTTATTGTGCACTTTGTTTCATAAGAAAAAAAGTACTGAGGAAGTTATGAATTTTATAAGTTTTTCGTTGTCTGCAAGCTTGATTTATTTAATTACTGCTGTTATAAAAATTAGAATTAAGAGGATTTAAATTCCAATTGATCCGCCCATCTAACCCACCACCTTGGCTACTTCCAACCCCATTTTGGTTTGTAATTAGCTCTTACACCTATGGGTTATTTGAGGTTGATGCAAAAGAATTTGCTCCTCCTTGAATCGATTTCTATCCATTTGTGGCATTTTCCATTTTGTCACAAAAAGGGGACATCACATTCGTGCACTCCTCTATTGTAGGCTTAACCAACTGTGGAATTTGTTTGTCTTCAAACCGTAAGCTCAATTTTGTTAAATTTTGCCTGAGAACTTCTTCACTTGGCTCTTTAGTAGGTTGCTCTTCCAAACTGATTTGACGATTAATTTCATTCTAGAATGGATTTGGGAATATGAGGGGAGGGGAGGGGTAGCTTCGGTTGCTAATTCCTTGTTTGCAATGGTTGACATGATTGCATAGGTGTAAGATCTTGTGGGGGAGAAGCTTTAAGAAAGCTAGGAATTGTGGTAATTGGGCTTCGATTGAAGTGGTTGGAAAGTAGAAGTAGGAGGTTGCATGATGATAATCAAGAATTACCCAACATTGACAAGGTTTCTCAACACTAGATTGGTAAGCTTCCATCTTTTCATTCCACTTTGATATTTGTGGTATCAATTCAGACACAAAGTTTATCTTGAACTCTTGATATGGTTATACCAGTTTGGCATAGGAACCGGCCCATGGGTAAGGTACCTTGACCTCAAAACTTGGTTGCCTTGATGGAACTTGTTGCCCTCATTTATACCATATTTATCTCCAAGTGTTGTACCCGCATATGAAAATCATCATTAGGCATGGAATTGTTTCCATAGGATCTGCATATTCCCACTCCTATAAAAGCAGCCATGCATTAGTAGGATAACCATACTAATTGTTTTTAGGATCATGGGCATATTCATTATGATAGGGCTTATAATATTGATCCGGAGGAGGATTTTGGGGAACAATGAGATGGAGGGAAGTAATAATGCTCTTGGGATTAGGAATCTTTCAAAGGAGGAATTGAAGTTATGATTGCAATCTCATTCTTTGAAGATGGAGGAAATGGAATCTGCTGATTTCATGTAGAAAATGGGTTTTTGAACCAATGGAGTCGCCAGCATATTGAGTACTTGT
The DNA here is from genome assembly GCA_019776745.2 of Taxus chinensis. NCBI lineage: Eukaryota > Viridiplantae > Streptophyta > Pinopsida > Cupressales > Taxaceae > Taxus > Taxus chinensis. Next base: position 348,002,213 of record CM034146.1, on the reverse strand, counting down.
GTCTGAAACACTGATATTTGCTAAGAACATTCATAAACTTCTTTAGCAAATTTTGCTTGCTGTCCCATCAGGTGTGCCAAAAATTGTTGTTACCTAGAAGTTGCACCCTGATAGAGAATGGTGTGTGTACTCTTTCTCCTGTTGACAAAATTGGAACACCTTAAGGCTGTGGGTAACCTATGTCTGAGGTGAATCTCTAGAGAGGGCTTGTTCCCTTGTGAATCACCTAAAAACTAAAACTTCGACAAGGAAAAGGGAGAAGGAATGCAGGAATTGGGAAATAAGGGTCATACACCAATAATTTAACACATGCATGTAACTCTGCACACAGAGAAGTCAAAGATCCACACACCTACACAACTCTAAGCTATTTTTCAAAATTAATTCAAGGTTTAGGAGAAAGGACATCGGTAGAGGGAGTAATTTCCATACTAAGGCAATACAATACCCTATTAAACACAATGAATAATCTGAAAGACAACAGTATGAGAAGGAAAAAATGAATTTTATTACTTAGAGGTGCAAGTAAAAAGCTCCAAAACCAGAGCGAAACAACTGCAAGTGTCTAATGATTTTTTACAATAGAAAACCAGCCTATATGAAGATGAATCAACTCTTCCTTCCCAGAATAAACTGTTGTTTTTGGACTGTTCCTTTATTTAATTTTTTTTTATCTTCCTCCTCTTTGTCATGGGCTGCATGCATGATTTTATTAATTAAAATCCTCCTATCTTCTCCCTTTGGCGCTACACATCTATTTCTGGACAGCAGCATGCTTTGCTTTTAATTAATTTATTTGTCTTTTATCCCTTACCTTTATCCTTTTGTTTTATTTGTCTTTTGTCTCTTCCTCACTTCCTTTAGCGCAGACTTAGAAGGGACAGCGATTCTTTTATTTGTTTTTTTTCCATTTTTGTCTCATTCATGCATATGGGACTGTTTGGAACAGCAATTCATTTACCCCTTTTATTTATTTAATTCCATACTTCTATCCTTGGCGCCACAGCTAATTATGGACAACAGTTGCTAAAAATAGAAGAACTTCTCTTCCATCTCTTCATGCATTCCTAAAAATAGAATTGAACCTTTATTTTTAGCTCTTCTTATTTTTAGCACCTCCATCTTTAGCAAATCTTCTAAAAATAGCCAAGTGCTATTTTAGCCATGCTATTTTTAGCCACACTATTTTTAGCCACTCTTCCAGAAAAAAATAGCCAATGCTTTGCGTGGAAAATATGGTAACATTTCCTATGCTTGCCAGATTGGTTGATTGATTCCCAGGTAGTACTTTTCTTTGAGGCTTTCCAGGTCCTCTAGACCAAATTTAGTCTTCTATTTATAAGGCTACTTGGACCCAATCTAGATCTTTTTCCACCTATTTTACTCCCTACTTTTTAGGATTGCTAATTCAGTTGATTAATTTCCCAACTAGCACCTTTTCAACATTCCATAGGCTATCTAGACTTAGCTTTCTCCTATGGTGCCATCCTAGCACCCTCCTATGAGTTCTTTTCCCATATTTTTTATATAGTACTTATTGACTCACTTGCGTAACTCACATTGTCATACTCTCCTCTTAGTCTTGTATCATTAGGGTTCCTAAGTGGATTTGTGCCCATCACGACTGAGATGAGAGGTAATATGTGTTCAATTTTGTGGAAAGGTTTGACAAGGTAAGTATATTTCATTTGGTTGAGTTCATATTTTTATTATGCTTATCATTACTTCATTTACAACCATTTCCTTTTGATGTTGGTGTTGCATGTTTCTTTGTTGAAGACCATCTTGTGTTACACTTTGGTGACAATGATGATCTTTGGTTGGGGCATATGTATACACCTTATTTTTCACTCTCACTAATGATTTCTCTTTGTAGGCTGTTGGTGCATTAATCTCCTTGAGTGTGTGCCTTAAGGGTGTCATTGGGAGTGGGGTTGAGATGGTTAGAAATACCTGGTAAGAGAGTCGTGTGGGGCATCGTCCTAGCTCCCTAGTGTGCCTTCCTACCCTCTTTATGATCATTTACTACCTTTTTATACCATTTTAGTACCTTAGTATTATTACCTTCACACCTACTTACATTACCTTTAGATCCCCTTTAGATTACCTTCATACTTGCCTCTTAGTATTTTTTCTGTTTCATGCTCTTTCCTCTCCTTACCTTTGTGTCAAACTATTTGTGGCCAACAAGTTGATGTCGTCTAGCAAGCCCTTTTTCTAGCCGACAACTTCAACCATGGTTGATGCCATTGGCTCAGAGAGAACATGACTTTAGGTCGTGTACCACTATAAGGGTGTCATTGTTGTTATTTCTCTAAGGACATCATCACATAATCTGATATGTCCTCGCTCACAAATCTTCGCTTAAAGGTTTAAGAGGTTTAGGGTTTAGTGGAGCTTACACTTGGAGGTCTACTTTGGAGCATTGGGTTATTAGGAGCAGCAAAGATAAGATCTGCACCAACAAGGTCTATCAATTCTTTGGAGTCCCCAACTTTGGTTTACTTAAGTTTTCTACCTAATCCTCTTGTGATCCACCCACAACATTTATCTCACGAGGTGCTACTAGCCTTGGGGGCTTAATGCGCCAACAATGTCTCCGGAAAGGTAGGTATCCCTAACCCTTCCTTTTCCTTTATGTTTGGTATGATTGATTATGTTAGATGTATCATGTATTAGACTAGGATGGAGTAGTATATTCTTGAATATTGTATTATTTTTATTATTGTCCCTTGCTTATTACTACTATATGACTTTACAATCCCTAGTTTGGATCTTTGACATGCACTTGCTTACCATCTTATTCTTACAACCTAGGATCCTTGTAAGACCCCATTAGACATTGGCTGTGGAACCCTTGCCTTTAATAGATTGTGGATTATCGTTTTCTAGATACACGACTCTTACACCACTTGGTATTCTACCTTGGCACCTATGCCAGCCCTACATTGGTCTTCTACTTATATCCTACTCTTTATTGTTAAGAAGAGAGAGGATAATCATATTGACCCATTTTAACCTACATACAAGTAGCAATTGGTTTTTGTATGTTTGGAATTCATAATTAGTAAATATCTTGACAACATTGACCACTTTCCCTTTCCTATTCCTCATCTCATTCACTTTTCCTTCAGTGCTTGAGGGTGCACTCCTTTTCAGTCTCTCTATATTTCCCTGCATGGCTCCTCTCCAGTTTTATGTAGAGGAAAGCAATGAATGTTGGGAGGCTAACAAGCATGCGTTCTGCTTACCCTTTCCACATGATGTCGTCGACCATGTGCATGAGGGGAGTCTATTTGTCAATAGACTCCCTTTGAGCAAATTCAGCTGCAGCTGCATCTTAATCGGACTCAAGTCCTTGGCTAACTCTGCCTCTATATGGATTTTTGGCTTCACTTGAATCAAATTCCCTTATCCTTAGTTTCCATTTTTTTCAAAATGTTCACAAACTTAGGCAACAGCACAAAAATTGCAAGATGGAAATTCAGACAGCATAAAACTTCCCACAAGAACATTACACGCACTGTACACGTAGCATATATAACGTAGAATAAAGAATTGGAAGAGTCTTTGTAATCACATGAAATTTACAATCCACATAAGATGATACACTTTGATCTTATATGATATTATTAAGATATCTCATATGACAATTCATGATCTTATATTTGGGAGTGATACAATATAAATAGGAGTCTAGGAGGAATGGGTGCAACGGTTGGGTTAGGCCAACCTATTGGAACCACTTGACTAAATTTTTTGTAAAGAACATCCCTGTTCCTCTTCCTCTTAATCTAATTCTTGTACAAACACAAAATTCCTTTTATTTATGCATGATAATACCTTATTACACTGTCATCTATAGGAAGTAGTGCAAAACATTGTTCTATTTCGTGTCATCAGTAGGAGTGGAAGAAAAACCATTGACCGATTCAGCCACCACGAAAAATCTAATGCTGAATATGGGCTCCAAGGGCGTGAATGAATAACATTGAAAGTAGGGTGCTCCTTCCAGTGGTTTCCCTAACATCCAAGGGAAACATTCCTATAGGTGAATAGAGACAATTGGTAACATGTATATCCTCTAAAGGATTAGACTATCAACATGGGAGGGTAGCTGACCCTCGACACATGATTTTAGAATTAGAAGTCTGAGCCAACCTAGTGGATGCTCATGAAAAATGGCATCATCTCATGTATCTATCCCCATCGATAGTAATTGCTGCAGGAACCATTGAACAGTTGACATGCACAATGCCTGAAATAGGCTGAAAATTCCTAGAAATGACTGCTTCCTGAAGATAGAGGGCCAAACACCTCTAGTTTGGATAAAGAAAGAAGGAAATAAGGGACCCTCTTGAGGCTATGCACAGACAATGATGTCTTCTTGAGATCTCATAATTAACAAGACACTTTTAAAGAAAATGCTCCACGTGTTAAGCATGTTTGAGCAGACGAACTTACTCGTGGAAAGGCCCATTTACTGTATGTGATGATTGACACTACATAAAGGTTTGTTTCGCGAGTTTCATTCCCACCTCTTCATGTCTATGAGCATCATCGTATGCAATGAGAGCCAAGTGGACCATTCAAGATCATGAGAGATGGGTTCTTATGAATCACTAATCATGGAATGTGGGTCATTGAAGAAATGACGACTATCAAATACTTTACGTAGTTGATCCAAAAAATATGATATCTAATAAGGTTGTACTGCGAAAAATCCAAATGCATAAAATTAAATGCTCATTCGTCTCTACCTCGTAGAAAGAGCAAAGATGACAAACCCTCTTACCAAGGTGTCTATCAATCCATTGGAGGATAATTCAACACCACACGTTTGTTTCAAGCTCGAAAATTAGTGACAATGGATGAAATGTGCCTCTTTCAATGTGTACAACTTGGAATATGATGGGCTGTAGGTTTCTATGAATCTGCACAGTTATTTTCTAGGTATAGTGATTTGTATTATGCTTCTTCCTTGTTGCTCCTTATAAATCATAAATGTACTAGAAGTATTGCACCAAACATATAATAAAGACTGCAAAGCCGACCTGTAGGGATAAACATGGAATCAAAGATCCATAGTAATCTTCTAAGAAATCAATTTTACCTTAAAATCATATTGTCTTTCATGTACGTGTAAATAGCTTTTCTATTCTCTCTTAGTCGAGTTTATGACAGTTGCAGTGATGGCATTTAAGGGTAAAAGATACTACAGAATAGTGGAGATATGCTATCATATGTTTAAAATAGAAGCCTTCTTTGCTCATATATTCTGCTAAATAGTGCAGAATATATAATTCATTGGGTTGTTAGTTTCACCAGAGATGTCACAATTGTACAATTTTGCCACGTATGTGTAGATTAGCTCACAACTTTTAAAATCGATATTTTAGATCATATACTGATGAGTTAAACTAAAAATCTATCAACATATTGATCCGAAATGGATCATGTGGAAAAAAGGGTGTCCCATGGGGACAGAGGGAGTAGAGTTGATCTGGATGGCAGCTTAACGTAGAGGCCTTGGGGACATGTGCCAGTGCCAGCCAAGACATCCTTCTTTTGGCCGTGTTCCCCTTGTGTGGTCAAGGCGCAGCAGCCCTTGCAGGATAGATCCCTCCGCCCCAACAATGGAGAGGCAACTGCAAAATCTGAAGATGTTTAAGGGAAAAATCATAAGGTAAGGTTTAGTTTTGGGTGGATGTTTCTCATGGAAATTCATCAAATGAGACCAAGTCCAATCATTTTTGGGCCAGGGGACAACTATACATGACCTAAGAAACCAGAATCAACTAAATGCACGAGTTGGGACATCCTATCAGTGCCACAACAGTAGGGGAAGAAATGTTTTCTTCAACTGACAACAATGGTTTCCATTAACAGACCAAGGAATTGACAAAACGACAATCTTAAATCATCATCGAAGGCTACTTTTGAAGGAAGGAGTGTAGTCACCAACAAAGGAGTCGATTTTGTAAATGAGGAATTGTAATGTAATTGTTCTAAAGTGAACACATATCTCTGCATCTCCTTATCTTTATCATAAAATGTTATAGAAGGAACAAAAGGAAATCCAAGTTTAGCTTTTTGTAGTTTCCTAGCCAAAGAAGGTTTGTCTATGTTAAATAGTCATTTTTTTCACTTGGATGCATGTCTTCTTGGATTTCTGTTCTATACTTTTAGTAGTTGTTCCCTTCCACATACTATTTATTAATTCTAAATTTTCTGTTCAATTTATTCTGTACTTGTTGCTTCAGTATACAAAAAACAGAAGTTGTAGACTCAAAAAGTACCCTTGCATTCTTTATTTGGAAAAATATCTGATTGGTAAGTTGTGCTTATTCATAGAATAGCCAATTACAGATCAAATTAGGAAGTAATGGAACCATAGAGAAACTTTATGGACATCGCAAACGTTCTGAAAATATCAGATGCAACATGAGTGAAGTAAGATTCTACAAAAACTGGAAGGGAAAATGAGGGTTCTTCGTACTTATATATGAGAATCGCTCTCTTGGTGATCTCTGATTCTTATCTTCCCTTGCTTTCATTTCCATCATTGGTAAAAATGCCGAGAATAGCTTTAATTATTGTGGCTAATCCCAGTCTAGGTTGCCCTCTTCAGGAGCCAGCTAGCCTTCACATGGCCTAACTATGATTTCCAACTTAGTTTACTTCTTGTGAGTAATATCCAACCCATGGTTAATGAGATAAGACACTAGAAGTCTGAGATATTACATGGATGTTTGTTCTAGCTTTCTATGGACAAATAACAAGGCCTCATCATCATATTGATCAATATTTTGTGTGACGGAGCAATGAACAATATGTTAGATAGTACTTTTCAACTCTTTTAACCTCAATTTTGTTTTTGCCTTTATTGAATCTATTGCAATCCTATAACAAGACCCAAAGTTAACATCAACTAAAATATAGTTGCCATCTATATATATCTTATTTCTTATAACAAATTTCTTTGATTATCTTATAAATATTAGGGGAATGTTTGACATAGTGTAACATTCCTGCAATCTCTTAATAAAATTTATGATGATGTTTATGTAGGGATCTAAATCCTCTTTATGATGTCACACATAACGAGGATTGTCAGAAAATGTATTATTCAAGCTTGATGCCCATAGCACAGAAGTATATTGAGGTAATTTGAAACTGGAAATAATGTGACTGATAAGAAGTAGATGTTATAGGTGGTCACCAAAGAATGCATTTGCAGATTGATCTGCCAAATCTAGTTGCTTGGAATATTATTATATTTTCAAATTCACTGATCCATTGTCATATACTTTACTACATTGACATTCCTTATTTCAGCTTCTACCATGGGGGGACAAAATTACATCAGAATCTTTGAAGTTTTTCTCTCCATTTGTCATATGGACCAAATTTACTGCAAGCAAGTACAAGCAAGATGTTCTGTACTCTGCTTTCATGGATTATTTTAAGGTATAAATGCCAGGATATGTTTTTTAATTTAACTCTTCAATTATTTTTTGAGGGCATTTAGTTGGCTCTGTTATGGGACGTCTTGATATTTGACTTGCTTTATGTGTTATTTTCACTTCAATTTAGAATTGAGATTTTATCTACCAATTTTGCAATTATATAAATGCAATTTTGAATCACTGCATGTGATTGTTAGGCATGGCTTAAGCTAATGGATGAGTCTGTTCCAGAGAAAAATGCTGTTAAAATTTTGAGTAACAAAGAAGCTCAGCATCAATATTTATTATGGCGAGCAACCAAGGTTAGCCTACAATTTAATTTTATTTATTTTTTGCTTCAGATGCCCAGAGGATACTTAACCAATTTGCTCCAGATACTTGGAGAGTACTTACCAATTTAATTTGTGTTTTTCGTGTTGACCTCCTGCAAAAAAGTGTCTTAGCATAAAAAATGGTTAATATAAGCAGAGTTTATCTGTAATAGATTTAGTCCAGCTTTTTGTTGTTGCTATGATGCAGGATCCAGGTCATCCAATTTTAAAAAGGCTTCTTGGAGAGAATCTTTCTGAGGCACGTTCTTATAACTTATCTTTCCTGTGAATGCCATCGTAATTCTGAGGTACTATTTGCAATATCATAAAAATGGATTCAATAACAAAGTGATCTATGTGTTCATTGTTAGAGTCAGTAATTTTACACTAAGTCTCAGCTATGCGTTTCTCTCTCTCTCTCTCTCTATATATATACTCTCTCTCTCTCTCTCTCTCTCTCTCTCTCTCTCTCTATATATATATATATATATATATATATATATATATATATATAACTCTAAGTGCATGTTAGTTAGTCACCTAGGGAGTTTTAAAAAGGGTGTGGGATAAGGCCTAGATATAACAACCTGTAAATTGCCATATATATATTTACAGATTGTTAAATCTAGGCCTTATCCCACACCCTTTTAAAAATTCCCTTGGTGGTGAACTAACATGCACTTAGAGTTATACAGAGATTTTTACCTTGAGAGATGAGGAAATCTAGTTCTGTTTTTTGTAAAAGAAATAAGTACGTTTTACTTTTATTCTCTTCTGTAATGAGTCACCCTTAACATTATGCCAGATAAGTTTATTATTTTAGTGATAAATATCTGGAAATCATTAGTATTGATGGACTGCCTTGGTATGTGGTAGATTTGAGTATCAGGAAAATAGGTACACAAATATTTAACACAGATCATTTCACTGGTGTTTATATTAGAATGTGGTGATATCTACACACTGCTGGTCCTAGTGTATATTGGCAAAAATGTGTGTGGAGGCTTACTTTGTAAAGCAGAAAGCAGTATTATTTTTATATTATTATTAACGCATCTTTTTTTTTATAACAAAAATGTAGCTTACTTGAGGTCAAGTTACCAGCCTGAAAAATTCATTATGCATTGAGAATCTTGCATTTAAGTCTTACAAGATATTTTCACCTTTCTAACATTAAATATAATGCAAATTCCTACAGGAGTTGATATCACACTATTTATTTAATGGGGCACTCACACTGGGAAACAAAAGGTTCTTGGATTTCTTCCCTGAATACAGGTGTCCGGATGGAACAATAAACAAGAAACGGAGTATGGTTGGAAAATCATATTCCAAACGGCCATGGAATGGAGATGGAAGATTGATTGAGATCTAGCAATGTTGAAATATCCATTGCCATATATGAAATATGTGCAGATCAGGAGATAGGCAGTTTGTGCAATACAACACTTTAAATGTACTTTCTATAGTTAATTTCTAGTGCATATACTATTCTTGTCTGAAAAAAGTAAGGCCTACCTTATCTTTTTGTTTAAATTTAAAGAAAAGAAAATTGATATTAGAATTATTAATTATAGTGTTGAGACTCGGACTTGGCAGACCTCTTTTGGGCTTGAACTCAGACTCCGTGAAAACTCTGCATTTTGGAAAAACATATAACATAGAAAATTTCACACAAATAAATGTTTTTTATCCCACAAATAAATCATGAAAAATGGGTAAAAACTTGAAACTCAGCTAGATTTGCAAGTCGACCGTTTGTAACTTGTTTGACAGACTCAATTCTTGACTTGGTGAGGTATTCAAAAACTTGCCGAGTCTCGACACTACTATTGTAATTGTGGCAAAAGATTGAACAGTTGATAAAAAAGCCCGAGAGTAGGAGATGAATATCTACTTCATGGTAAATAATCATGAAAATAAAGTAAGCTATACATATCAAATGCATCGTAGATGAATTAGGCATAGCTACTTTACCACTCAAAATTTCTTCTCTCTAGTAATCCATTTTGTCTATAAGACTAATCTTCCTTTGCCTAGATGCATGGGAAGAACTAGAATTCATGAAGATCTTGAAGAAAGGAATCTATATATTGACAACTTATTATGATAATCAAAGACATATCAAGTCTAGTCTCAAGAAATGGATGACAGCTTCAAATTGAAACACGTTATGTGTTTATGATTTATTATGCCTAGCAGATGAAGCGTCATTGAAATTTCTTAGTAGTGATAGAGAACTTAAGTTTGGAATAAATCCAAAATGTTCCTTTGTCACTCCTATATCTACAAAATATTGGGTGTGCACAAGGATGGATCCCTCTCTAAAAGGCTTCAAAACTCCCATGCCTATGATAAAATGCTAGGTAGCTGGTACGGGTATGGATACGGGGATGGGAACCCAGTATGCTGATATGACATTTTTTTTGGGTGGGCTTGGGTACGGCTTTGGTTGTGACTGTACAAAAATATATTATTTTTTTAAAAGATAGCTAAATAAGAAGATTAACCATATAACATGCATAGAGTAAACAAAATAAGCTAAATAATCACAAAATATAATGATAATTCAATGCCAAATGTCATTGATTAAACTTAGAATAAGTACAATTGCAAATGTTACAATGTATACACAAAAATCAAGACAAATCAGCATATTCATTATTTTCATAATCATAATGCTTTCGAGTGTATTCAGCGATCAGCCCTTGGCAATTAAAAATCTGAATATGAGAGTAAATGTGCAAGGAAAGATAAGTATGCAATGTGAGATAAATGTGTTGTTCCTAAAGAGTTCGGGGGGTGTTTGTTAGTGTTAGGGTTTGCTTTTTGTGTTTGAAAAGTCAGTTTTGATTTTATTTTGACCAAAAAAGGGATTATTTCGTGGCAGATATGCCAGGGAAATGCGACGGGTATGCGTTTTGGTCCTCGAGTATTGTCGATAGACATTCTTGAGTACTAAAACACATACCTGACGCGTTCCCTTGGCATATTTGGGCACGTGCTTGTACTCGTTACATTCCTTACCCGTACCCACACCCTATAAGGTTGTACTTGGATACCTAGAAAAAATGGAAAACAAAGGGTCTTGCAAAAGCCTTGTAATTTGTATCATCCTTTCAAGAGTTTGTAATGATCTTTTTGTTTGGTCTATAATCAATTAGGGGTTTTCTCCTAGAGATGGGTTGTCCAAAGTAAAAGGACAAGATAGAAGATGGTTTGCTTTTGGAAATTGCAAACCAAAAGTTTACTCTTTTTTTTTTTTTTGGGTTTTGGCATGGACCTTTTTATAGCCTCCACAAAACATTTTTTTTATTAGTGAGGTTGGAATTCTGGTTTACTTGGTGAAGTTGGTATGTGGTTTGTCTTATTCTACAAAGCATGTGAACTCGCGAGGATCACAAATTTATTCGCCATTTTTTTCTTGATTAAAAAGGTAAATATATTAATCATAGAGGCAAAATAAAATCCCTTAATTACCATTCTCAACAAGTTGTCACCAAGAAAATTAACAAATTGGACTAATAGCTAACACCCTATCTACTAAACAATTTGGTAGGTGTGAGTCTCTAGTTTCTATTCATTTGAACATGACAATAATAAGCTAAACTAAAAACTAGAGCTATGTTCTTCTCAGTTATATCTTCATCACTGGCTTGCTCCTTCACAATGGCAGCAATATCCACTTTCTCACTATTGCTATTACATAATGATCATAATAGGTTATTTGAGGAAGAATTTTCACATGCTCCTAGGTGATTTTGAATTTTGATTTCAAAATGACAAAAGTGTCTACCATAAAGTCACTTGCACTCTATTGAAATTCCCAATTTTTAGAGGCAATTCCATTTAGTGTGGTAGCTAGGGCTTGATCGTCTAAAATCGTGCTTGCCACAAACTATTGATAACATCTATCAGATCATCCAAGTTAGTTACTTTGATAGCGTCCTTGACATTTTTTCTTATTTTCTAATGGAGCTTTTTGCTTATTTTTTGATTGAAGACTTTTGAACAAATTTCATTCTAGAATTGTCTATATGTTTTAAACCTTTCATCTTTTTACTTACTCAAAGGGCATGCACTCGAAGGAAAGTTCAAATCCAAATCAAGGCTCCTTTTGGGAGTCCTTGGGAAAGATCATATCCAACTATTTGCCCCTTGTGCAGTATGAGCTTACTACTTTTCTCCACTCACTCCATAGGTTTGGATTCCAGAGGGTGGAGTTCTTGCGGGTGATTGCTCCTTCCATTCGTATCCAAACCATAGTAATGAGACCGAGTCTTGGCAAAAACTTCGCAAGCCATCTTTCACTCGAACTTAGGCTTGGTAACAAAACTCGGCCAAGACTTGAGCAAATTAAAAAGTCATATAAAATTTGAGAATTTTACGGGAAAAAGTTAATAAATTGTGTTTTGTATCGAATCAACTTAAAATTCATTCGAAACTAATTAAGTACATCTAACATGCGCATGTATACACAGAGAAGTAAATACTTACAGATCGAATGTTTGAAGTTGAACTCTTGAACTTGAAATTTGAGAGCTAATATTAAATAGGTTCATATAATTGTTTCCTTGTACACAAAACACCCATTCCCTTCCATCAGCGCCACCATTACACACAATCGCCACTAATCACCTCTTATTTAATTCTTGCACATGAACAATCGACTCATTTTAAAGGAGAAACATAAAATTAAAATGAACGTGCGAATGAGGAAAGTGAAATATTGAATGGGATCATGAGATTTAAGGTTTGAATGAGTAAACAAGAGTGAGTGTGTTAGAGTAGCTTTTAGGTTTAGGTTTGTGTCTTTGTTTTCTAATTTAATGTTGTTTTGTGTTTTAAAAAATAAAAATCTGCACTTGGAGAGTATAGACGTGGGACTTGCCAAACTTGTCCCTGAACTCAACAAGTTTGCCAAATCTTTGGCTAGGTTTTGCAAGGGTTGCCGCGAACTTAGATCAACGAGTCCTCGCAAGGCTTGCTGCATCTCGATTCACTAATCTAAACTTGCAGCTATCGGTCCAATGTTTACTCCATGTGCAATCTCATTAGCAATGGCGTCAACTTGACCATCTATTGCACCATTTGTAACAACATTAGGCACAATGTTTCTTTGGAATTATTTACTAAGGGAAAGACAAGTTTTGGCTTGATTCCCCTTAAGCACCTTTGTTGGATGGTTTGTCCATTAGCTCATATAAAATCGTGTTTATGAACATTTTAAGCACCATCTTCCACCTCATATTCTTGTATAAGGTACATATTATTGCCATGCAATTTGCCATTGATAATATTGCCATAAATTGTAGATTTGTTACCCCTTGTAATCGTATGGTAGCTTGACAGGACACACAAAAGGCTTGGGCAAGGCCTTGAATGCTACCAAATGAACAAGGAGAAGAAATAAACATATGAAGAAAACAAAGACTTCACCAAAATAGGCCAAAGATGCATGAACCTATTGAAATGGAGGGTGAAAACTGCGTATAAATACAAGACACAAATGCCCAAGGGGATAGAAGATAAATGAATGAGAGAAGAGATAAGCAGTGGAAGCCCTTAGTTTGGATTTAAAACATTCTACAATGGAAAACAAAAGCATAACATAAATTAAGAATGTTTGTGAAAAAGTGGAAAGAAAGAAAACAAAAGGTAGGAAACATGTTAGAAAGCCTAAGGATATGCCCATTGAGAAACAAAGAACCAAGTATCAATGTTAGGAAGATGGGTGAAATTTTCCATTGACAATGAAGCCAAAGAGATATTATCTACTTTAAAACAACACAAAAACTCACCCCACCAATTTTTTTATTTAACTCTCATACATAGAATTAAAGTGAGGCAAAGATAAGAATTGATAGAAAGGAACACAAGAACCCCGCCAAACTTGCCAAAAGAAATCAAAGAAAAGGAGCTTGTATAAGGAGAAACATTGCTTCAGATTTCCACGAGTGGTAAAAACATTTGTGCAATAAAGTTACCCTATTTTCTCCAACATCAATCTAATCACCACGAAGCACATACCCAAACTTAGCTTCTAAAGGGCCAAAGTATTACCCATCAATGGGCTTTGAGCAACCACAAGGAGGGAGAAATTGTTAGCTTTCTTGGTGCCACATAACAACCAACACGGTAGTAATTGAGGCACTGTAAGACAAGTTGCTTGAATTGACATTGACTATTTGTAACCACTCTCAAATTCTTCTTGTGAGTAAATCTTCTCTTGTACCATGCACACCCTTACTACCCAAGGAGGAGATATAAAGGGAACAACTTGAATGTAAACCTAACAAATCCATGGCGCTGGTGCCCAAAGTTGGACCATGACTTGATGGATTCAAGAAACATACACTTGATCTACAAATTGCTTCTCTATTTTGTCTTCTTCTACCTCTAATAAGGTTTACAATAGGCACCCAATTACAAAAAAGTGTCTACACATTCAACTAACAAACAATAACAATCAAGTCATATTATGTATGTAATAACATAAATGTAATACCATCGATTCATTATCTTGGCGGGGTGGAACATTGATTCATTGTGGAAGCGAATGAAGCTGGGTTTAGTAACTGGTCAACTTGTTAGGCCCATTATTGACAGGATTCTTCATCAATTTTGAAAACTCGAGAATAAAAAACTTGAACACCCGTGGAAGTCTGAAAAAGCCGCGGAACACTTGAACACCCGCAGAAATTTGAAAAGCCGCGAAATACTAGAAAAAATGCAGAACACTGTATAATCTACGGAGCATTACTAAAAGCTCTTGAAGACTTCAAATATCCGAGGAAGCCTAATAGAAGCCGCAAGAAGATCAAATCAAAACATAGATGGAGTTGACATAGTCACAACCAAAAAAAGTAACTTTCGGAAAAATTAGCATTATCAGATACTTATTGTAATTCAATGTAATAGATCACTATCTATCTATCGATGTATCCATTTATCCTATCTCATCATCATACCATAGAAAGATAAGTAGTGTAATAGATATATAATGAGAATGATAAGGAGAATATGGTGAATATAGAGAGAGTAGGAAAGAATGAAATATGTAATGAGAGTGTGTGAGATGGATGTGAAAGATATATGTAATAGTTGTTTTGAATAAATATAGAAAGAGATTTAGTGCAATTGGTAATGTAAATTATGTTATTTGAAGTCTTTATGTTTAGTTTATAGTTTCGACTACACTCCTAGTACATCCTTAACAATAGGGCGAACTACTTAACCCTCACAATCCGTGTTAAGGGTTAAGGTAAACATTTTGGTGTCTCAGTCTAGGTTCATGTTAAGCGAATGTCCGGGAAAATTTCACCACCACGGTACTGGAAACCTGCGCTAACAGAGATTGAAGATTGGTGGGAAAATCATATCATTATATTCATTAAAAAGGGGGTAAAGAGACTTAAACAATCGTATAAAGGAACTGAAGTTAAATTCTTTGGACAATTTGGGGAAAAATTTTGGTCCCAAGTTCCACATATATTATGGCCGTGCATTTTGGTGACAGTAAAAAGAATAGAGTGGTCATGGCTAGATTTGTAGGAGCCTTTTGAGTGGACTCAAAAGAAATTAGAAATACTTCAAGATCTTGATGAACTTTGGACAAGGGCCCTTGATTATTGGTTTGAGACTATAGCACAAAATCACACACTTTGGGTATCTATCTAGTCATGATCGCATACTACTATTAATATGATTCCTAAGTAAGAAAAGTACTAATTAACCCATGTCTTTGGCCATCTTTGCTTGCTTTTTGTTGTCCTTCTTGATCTTGCTAGCCCAGTCTGTTTTTTTATACTTCGACATTTCTCATCCTAGACACCGACGCCCAGCTAGGACACCGACGCCAGGTGCCCCCATTCCCTCTGGGTGCCCTTGATATCTTTATACTTTGTTCACATCTTTTGGGTCCTTTCTAGCCGTTTGGGCATCTTATCTTTTTGGTAGCCGACCTTTTCGGGGTTAATTACAAAATTCAAGCAAATGAATCATATAAATATAAAGTTATGTGATCATAATAAAGGACCAAGCACTAAGCGTTAGCTATCACCACCTAAGGTTGCGTTCAAAGGCCATTATCAAGAGCATTCAAGCATTCATCTAGCATCCACACAAGGGCAAGAGACTGCATTCTTCTGTATGCACTTCATAGGAAGGGAAGTTCATTCTTTCATGCACACATATACTTACATTTTCTACATCTAAGTACTTGCTCGCTATCAAGTACGACATGCACAAGAGCCACCTAGGGCACAATTCTGCACACAAGTGCATAGAACTACATTGGGTCTGAAATGTAGTGCAACGCTAAATCATAAGATCACTCATTTGACAGCTGAGGACAATCCAACCTGTAATTTGTATTATTTTCTTTTTGGTATTTGATGCATTTTTAGGGTTTTGTCGGTCATTTATTTATTGTAGGCTAACAACAACATCTGCAAACTTAGTGCGACATACTAGTGACAAGAAGTGAAGGATAACGAACATCTTGCGACCCAATGAAACTGGTTTTCTGAGGTCCTAAGCAGTCACAAGCGTTCAAAATAGGTCTAGCGTGCCCCTGATCTCAATAGGCACCCCAATTCAACATATTCCGACACTCCTGCATTTTTCTGAGGCTCGATGTGATAGTTTCCTCTCTATTTATCAGTTCGTCACTTCAGCACAATCTAGGATTATTTGCGAAACAACTAAGTGATTTTATCTCCTCACTTGCACTCAGGGTTTTAATCTCAATTGCTTATTTGCTTGAGTTTATTTTGTACTTAATTGCTCATTCATTTATTGCTACATTGCAATTAAAATTATGAATATATAAATTTTATATTTGCTTAATCATTTGGTGAAACTGTCGCTCGATTCCCACCTTCTTTAGGGTTTTATTTTTATGCCCGTCACTCATAGTGGTTGTTTTGGGTCTTTTGAGCATCGCGAGCTTCCTCCATCTTCTCGTAGGGTTTCTAAATCAATGGAGAAAATTGAGGATCCTTTTACTAACTCTCAAGAAGTTCCTCTTGAAAACATTGAAGCATCTGACAGTGAGCACTCATATGATGAAGACACAAATGTCGATCAAGAACAATTAGACAAACTCACCAATATTCATCAAGCTTTGTGTGATAATCTTGCTCATCTTCTGCACATTCTTCATGCTTTGATTTCTGCCAAGAACTCTCGTGATGCTTCGACACCTCTTGTATGTTCCTCATTGGCTGACATGGCCTCCACCCAACCCCTTCATATTCCCACTTCCATTCCTACCACTACCACTCCTATCATTCAACCTAATGTTTCTAATGCACAATCTGTCTCTTCTTCGAATACTTCTGATTTAACTTCTCTATATCAGGATCTGTAGACGCAAATTCGCCAACTCCAATTGGATACCTCTTGTGCATCTCCATCTTTGGATTCCACTTCACTCCTTTATACTCCTTTTGCACTTGCTATTTTTGTATATATGTTTCCTTTCAATTTCGTTGCTCCCAAGTTACCTATTTTCAAAGGCCATGACGACCCTCAAGAGCATCTTTGGGCATTTTATGTAGCTTGTCTAGACTATGCGAACGATCCTCACGGGGGGTTCTTTACTTAGGCAATATCCTAGCATGTGGGTTCATATTAAGGTAATTAAAATTAATAAAATTAAAGTCAATATACCGGTAGACATGAGGGGGTGTAAGTGTTTAATTTATCAATATTTTCAATCAGGTATTGGGGGTAGGTTAGTGAGGCGGGCCAACGGAAATGGAGGTTTAATTTAATATAAAACTAAAACATTTGAACCCTAGTTTTTAAAATTAAATACCTTAAAATTGCAAAAGGAGTGTGGTCATAAATTAAATTATAATCTATTTTTTAATAAAGAAATCTCAATTAAGAGATTATTAACCAAGAAATAATAAGATGGTAGAAAACTAAGATTGAGTATGCTTTTCAACACAAGTGATATTATTTCACCATCTTAATTATTTGAATAACTATTGATAAATGATTAAAGCTTAACATTTATAAGGTGATTGGTAATAGGTCTTCAATGGCTTCAAAATATCTTTCGAGAGGAAATGTATATTAAAAAAAAATGAGTGAGAAATATGATATATTTTATGTTTAATACATTAGGGTAGAAATAAAAAGGGGTAAATAAAATTGTAATTGAAAAATGGGTAAGGTTTATGGAAAAAAATAGGGGGTATTTTCATTATAATAATATAACAGGAGGGGGTATTATCAATTGAATAATTAGAGGTAAAAACTAGAATTAAGGGTATTCTTTAATACCCTTCGAACACACGTGATATACCATGCTTTTACTAAGTGAACTCCCTATGACGATCATACTCTACTAGCAAATCTATTTCCTCATAGTCTCCAAGACTATGCAATTCATTGGTTTTATGATCTATCTGTCCACTCAGTAACATCTTTCATGCATCTAGCTGATGCTTTTCTTGCTTATTTCTTTATCAATAATGGCTCCAAGATATCATATGCTCAACTCACACAACTTAAACAAAGATCTAATGAACACCTAGCGGATTATGTCATAAGATACAAAAACAACTTAGTTAAGATGTCTAATGTGCTTGCAAACTTGGAACTTTAAGATCTATTTGTCCAAAGTCTATTATCGCCTCTATAGGAGAGTGTTATCTTTGAGACATCTCCTTCATTTGATCACTTATTTCATACTCTTAAGCTACACGAAACAAAACTCTTATCTATAGGCAAGCTTAAGTATCATGAACATGTTTCATCCTCTATGCACTTTCAAAGCAAAACAACTTTCAAGTCATCAACAAAACCTACTGAAGCTAAAGCCATTGTCAACGTTGTATCCAACACTAAAGAGCTTCAATGGCAACCACCTAAGCGTACATATACAAAATTGACTATCGCTCCACATCTTCTATTACCATAACTTATTGAGAGCAATCTTATTACACTTCCTCTTCTCCTCAATTTGGACCAATCTCATCCTAAAGGTCATAATTACAATGAAAATCTCATATGTAACTATCACCAATGTGTTGGACATTCTACAAATTGTTGTTTCAAACTTAACAATCTTATTCAAGATCTTATTGATAGTAATGCACTTGAGCTTCTTGAGCCTATGACTTCTTCACCTGTCAACGACAATCACAAGCTCAAATTCTTCAACAATCCTCTTCCTAAACGTGATAAGTGACTGAATCTTCAACTAATCATACATATTGTGCGGTGCCTCCTCCTACATCGGGGGCTCTTGATTTCCTAGTTGCTCACACCTAGACATCCCTTGCTATCATTACTTTATCCGATCATGACTATCATGCCACATTCTCTTCTGATCACTTGCACATTCATGCTTCATTCGGATCCACCTCTATCAACAACACTAGGGTTGATCCATAATTTTGCATTAGCGCATGCTCTATTGCATTTCTTGTTGCCATTGGCTATTCACTATCGCAAAACTCATATCTAGTTCCTAATTCATATGGATATGTGAAGCTTCCAGTCACTATTGGTCCTCTTACAATGTTTGTTCCTTTTCTTGTGGCACCTTCAGTCGAAGGGTGTGATGTGCTCTTAGGTCTTTCTTGGCCCCATTCAACACATGCTATCATATCCATGCATCATTTGTGTCTTAAGTTCATTCACAACAGCCAAGTCATTACTATCAATGGTGTTGCACCATCCACACCATGACCGCAACCTCCTCTTTAGGTTTCCATTGCACTCGATAGAGCATCTAGGTCACCATGAGTTATCGCAAACAAAGCACAACCTGATCCTAGCCCGCTTGTTCACACATGACTTACATGGTCTCATTTCTCTACTAGTCCATCACACTAGTCTAGGTCCACCACTTAGATTCCTCCTTCACATAGATATACATCACCTCTGTGCTCTCCTGCACATAGATGTCCATCACTTCTGCAATCTACTTCACATAGGATTTCATCGCCTCCGCGCTCTCCTTCACATAAGTGCATATCACCTTCGTGGTCTCCTTCAACTAGGTGCCCATTGCCTCCTAGGTCTCATACACATACGTCTCATTCACCTACTTCTCATTTGTCTCATGCACCGCTGATATTAGAGCATAGTTACACTCCTACATCTCCACATGCATTGGGGGGAGGACCCTCATCTTTCACTTTCATTAGATAACACATTCATAGACATACACTCAGGGGGAATCACACTTATTTCTATCCCCCCTAACATCGAAAATGGTCTTATAGTTGCAACACTACACAACTAATCTTTCACACGAATCATACACATCTTGATACATCGTCATTACCCGATGACACACTCTCATGCTATGGTTCACACTTGAATGTTGAGGGTATCCTATACACATGAACCTCACACACTACACAACAAACTACACATTACAATAAACACTACACATTACACATCACATTTCACACATTCATCTCTTTGTACACATCATCTACTCTACATATTCACGACATATATTTTTGGCATCTACTTCTACACGTTGCGGTCATTACCCTATGACACACTCTAGTTCCATGGTCCATACTAGACTGCTGAGGGTGTATATATCAAGTGGAACTCACCACACTCACTCAATCACTTGCACTATACGCTCTATGCTTTATCGATCACATCTTTATAGCGCACATGTTCAAACCATTTCTCGATGACACACTCTTGTTCTATGGTTCATTCTTAACTGTTGAGGGGGCATGTATAGATGAACCTCATCTCATACATACAAATCCACTTAGGGGGCACACCACTCCTATCACACTCATATTGTATTCCATTTCGTCTTATTCACTACATACTACATATCTTGGTCGCATATTGCTCTTGCTTACTTTTGCTTACATGTACACTTTATTACACATGCTAGATATATATCTTGTATGTCATTATCTTTCTGTATACACATGCGCATTCACTTGCATTCTAGTTGTGATCACATATTCTATAGATCGATACATGCAACATAGATGCTTGGCACAATACCTCTTACCAGTCCCACATCGGCTCTTGGGGGCATCCACATTCATCCACTACAAGTGCTATTGTTCCATTTTTCATAGCACACCACTTTATCAGATTATACACGTTTTGACATACTTTTTATCTCTCTCACATCCTAATGGGTGCTTCATTTGAAACATTTGTCTTGCAGGAATTCTATGCTACCATGGTTGTCTATTCCATTGCTCTTCATTGTTTGTTATTGTTTTCCATTATTTGCAGGATTTTCCCTTTGTCTTGTGTACAAATTATCTACTTTTGGCTTCTTCGGCCTTGATTGTCTTGCAACATTGTGAGTGATGTCCTATGTTTGAAACCCACTTTTTGCAGTCGTCTTTGTCTTCTTGCGTGCTTAAAGCTTATACTTTGTCTTTTACATGCATGTTTATCTTGCTTGTGTTAACATTTGTTTTCCTAGCCACCTTGTTTGTGTGTGCTTTGGTTTTTACCAAGCACACTCCCTCGCCATGCAGGGCATCAATTCAGTTCAATGGTCGATCTTCCTTTGGGCCGCATACTCCTCAATGACGTCGCATGTACCCCAAACGATGGGGACATCATTTGGGAAAACCATTCACCCCATACAATAGTTTACAGTTACAGTTCGATATCGGTACAACACAGTCATCAACCTCAACAATGACCCAGATCCTGAATTGGGTCCTCAACATAACACAGTCACCAATGCCCATACTAAGACAATAGTGCTTGGGCACCCATGACCCTTCTTGGATGCCTATGACCAGGGGGGAAGTTACATAAAAATTTTTAGTTCAACACAATTTTTAGCACTTCACAAAACAACTTTTGATAGGACAGACAATCCTTTAGCTCTCGGCATGCATACATTACACAACATTTTTTTTACTTTCACATTAGATCAGAACTGTTCGAACCGGATCAGATTTTTACACACCATCTGTAGTTGTGTTCTACATTTCAGGAAGTGGTTAAAAGTTGGAGGATGCCATTAAACTTTTCTCCTTACACTTCTTCCGTTCTTGACATGAGATCGCCCAAAAAACTCGTACACAGTGCAACTCGCGTGAGATCACTCAAAAAAATTGAGCTTCTACAACATCATTCAGGATTATTTCTACACTCTTTACTCATTACGGATTAGGTGCACATGTTCCTTTTTCAATTTTGCATACTTTTTACATGTTTTCTACACATTTTGATCATATATAAGCTCATATTTGACGACTTGTTCATTCTTCTCTTTTGCAGGTCCATCCTTCTCTTTTGCAGGTCCATCCTTATGAGAAGCGACAGTCATATCAATCATGCATCATCAAGTGTTAATCGACATCAACAATAGGTATAACACGACATCTACACATACACTCTTGCCCTAGGGTCATCACCATCACTTTTGCACTTCCTCTTCTTTAGCTTCCACGCTTCACATTTTTATCATTCCACATTTTTCCTTGTCTCTCGACATGATTTTTTCCACTGATCTACATGGTTATTAGGTACACATCTTCTATCTACTTTATGTTATCAAGTATTCACTCAATAATATAAAGTAGGGGAAAATGTAGACACAAAATCACATACTTTGGGTATCTATCTAGTCCTGATCACATACTACTATTCATATGATTCCTAAGTAAGAAAAATACTAATTAACCCATGTCTTTGACCATCTTTGCTTGCTTTCTGTTGTCCTTCTTGATCTTGCACGCCTTCTAGCCCAGTATATCTTTTTATACTTCAACATTTCTCATCTTAGACGCCAGCGCCCAGCTAGCACGCCAACGCCAAGCACCTTCCATCCTCTCTAGGCGCCCCTGACCTCCTTGTATTTTATTCACATATTTTGGGTCCTTTCTAGCCGTTTGTGCATCTTATATTTTTGGTAGTTAGTCTTTTTGGGGTTACTTATGAAATTCAAGTAAAGGAATCATATAAATATAAAGTTATGTGATCATAATAAATGACCTAGCACTAAACATTAGGTATCACCACCTAAGGTTGCATTCAAAGGCCATTATCAAGAGCATTCAAACATCCATTTAGCATCCACACAAGCACAAATGACTGCATTCTTCTGCATACACTTCGTAAGAGGGGAAGTTCATTATTTCATTCACACATCTACTTACATTTTCTACATCTAGCTACTTTATCGCTATCAAGTGCGACATGCACAAGAGCCACCTAGGGCACAATTCCACACACACATGCATAGAACTACACTGGGTCTAAAATGTAGTGCAATGCTCAGTCGTAAAATCACTCATTTGACAACTAAGGACAATTTGAACCCCTCATTTACATTATTTTTTTGGGATTTGATGCACTTTTGAGAGTTTTGTAGGTCATTTCTTTATTTTAGGTTAACATCGACATCTACGGACTTAGTGTAACATAATAACAACAAGAAGAAAAGGACAACGAACATGTCGTGACCCAACGAAATTGGATTTCTGAGGTCCCAAGCAGTCACAGGCACCCAAAACAGGTGTAGGGCTCCCCAGGCGCCCCTGACCCTCCATAGGTACCCCAATCCAACATATTTCGACACTCCTGTATTTTTCTGAGGCTCGTTGAAACAATTTCCTCTCTATGTTTATCAGTTCATCACTTCAACACAATCCAATATTATTTACAAAACAACTAAGTCATTTTATCTCCTCACTTGCACTTAGGGTTTTAATCTCAATTGTTTATTTGCTTGGGTCTATTTTGTACTTACTTTCTCATTCATTTACTGCTACATTGCAATTAGAATTAAATATATATAAATTCTACATTTTCTTAATCAGAGACTACAATAGTGTTTTCATGCATTTTTAATAGCCCAAAAATTAAAATCTTGAGCTATGACAATAAGCCAAAGGTGAAAACATGTTCCAAATCCTCCTAAACCCATGTCCTGGTCAGTTTTTCTTTGATGCCATGATCGTCCCAACCTTACAGGTCCTCCTAATATGTTGAACAAACATGTGTAGGTGTTTGAAATGATGTATCAAGATCAACTCTTCCATTTAGCAAAGTGTAATTAAAGACTAGTTCTCAAATAGGCCTAAAAAGGCCAATTTTGGCCATTTCAAGGTAGGTGTGCATCCTATGGGAAGGTTCCAAAGGATCATAATCATCCGGAGGTGGTATTGGATATTCTTAAAGGTGTTGGAAGTGATTTTGGAAGATTTAGGGAATATTTGGTGGTTTAGGGACAAACTGTGCAAAAGCGGGTTTTTCAAGTACAAGGTGTGAGTGGTCAAAATATCAACCTGAACTTCATTGGATGATTCTGGAAGCTTCATAAGGAGTTATAAGGAAAAAAATAGGAATTGGAAAGTTGAAATAATTTCTCTATATGGTGGAAGCATCACATATGTTCCAAGACCTAAGCACTTCTTGAGGTAGTTCAATCTTTGCAGACACACCTCGTTGCCCCAAAGGAGGAATGTTTTTGGAGTTTCAAGAAAAATCAGATTTTGAAACCTATGTCATTGATCTTAGATTTTTTTTAGAGTTAGAATAATATTATATTTCATCTCACCCGACCTCTCCAAGATCTAGGAGTCATATTTTCAAGTTGTCTCTAAAGTAGTGAGCTGATCCCATAATTAGCCAAATTTCCAATAGCCACATGTCAACTTATTTCTAAATGAGCACATTTTTCTCCCTCTTGTCCATTTCCAAAAGATACAGAGGATAAAAAAAAGTGTACCCAAGAGAAATCCCTCTTTCTGGTCCCTCATGTGACCATCCTCAACTTAATAGTGTGCTTAACTAGCTAAACCCCTCATCCCCTCACTGCACCAGATCACGGAAAGTGGCATCATCTTGCTCCAAGTGGAATTTTTTGTCCCTATTATTCCTTTTACCAAAGGGACATAGGGGATCGAAAAATGTGCATAAGAGCAAGCCCCCTCTAAGGTTCTTAATGCGACTATTTTTTAGCCCCTGGGTGCTCCAACAACTTTTTCAATCTTCTTCACATCACACCACATGATGACAAGTGTCAGCATCTTTCTCAAAGCACATTTTTTGTCCCTTTTTCCCATTCACAAAGGGGACAAAAAAATGTGCCCATGAGCAGCTCAGTTAACCATTTTTTTTAAACCCAATCATCTTCCATTAACCCATGGTCAAACTGCAGTCAATAATTGAGCAAAAAAATGAAAGGTAAAGTGTTTTTAAGCTATCTCCTCTAAAAAGTTCACTCATCCACCATTTTTGATATTCCTAAAGTTTCAAAAAAATAAGAGCATGACAAAGGTGCTTCCCAACACATTCCAGAACAACCATGGCTTTTGAAAACATGATTTTCTCGGAACTCACCATTCAAAAATCTAATTGCATTGAAAAATTTCACAGATTTTTCTCATTCCAAACACCTTTTTATCACTAAAGATTCATACCAGGTGATGCCCTAGTTTTCTACAAAAACAAACCTAAAAACCTTAATCCAAAATTTTCCTTTTTTATTTGCAAGAATTCATGTGGACGGAACACAACGAAAATTAGAGCACGGGATCTTGGTGCAGAGTTAAATCTAATAATGGTGTTTTCATTGCAAACTGACACCAGTATGATTAGTTTCTAGAAAAACATATGCTCTGTATACTAACATGCTCAAAATCGTAAGTCTCTCAAAATTGCAACCTCTAATTAGTTAGAACATTCATAAACAATGCAAAACAACAAAGCAAAACAAACAATTTTCCCAAAATAAGAGGTTCTGAAAACGTAACTTGCTAAAAAAGAAACATCTTAAAAATGGTAAAACATCATCAATGGAGGGTTTCTAAGTGTGGTTGGAGCTTGAGAAGACAAAATATGAGCAAAAAAAAAAAATTCCCAACATAGCAACTCCTGGTCCTACCTGCCAAAAATAAAAAGTTTTAGTTTTCAGTGCAAAAAGTTGTTGGCTTCATTTTCACTCATCTCGTTAATTTTTCCACCCTTGCATGGTTGTAAATTTGTCTCACTACTCAAACAAGAAAATACACCCTCCACAAGGACCTTGAAGTATCATTTTGATCACAATTGTGTCAAGGAGCAAGATAAAGCATATCGAGGCGCAACATGTGAAAGTTAGGAACATTGTAAGGTTGGAAAATAAGTTGAAATGGATCAAGAGCTTCATTCAAATTCAATTCATCAAGAGGATGGTAATCATAAAAACGATGAGAAGGACTCTCTATGAGTAAGGAAAGAAGTCATCTCAAGCAATGCATACCTCACAAAGTGTTTCTAAACACTCGATCCATGCTTGATAACAAGCTCACATCTTGTAAGTTGGTAAAGGTGGAGTTTACAATGTTTCAGTGTAATGTACGGGATAAGAACATGGAACTCATTCTCATTCATTCCTTCAAGTTCCATTCAGGATCAGTCTTGCTATTAAGAAAAGGTCACCTACTTCCATAAGAAACATGTGCACATGAGGTATATGAGTTGATTTCATTCAAGGAGTTCTCTATATTCAAGAAAGGAAAAATGTATAATCTTCGTTCAGTGCATCATAGTCATAATTATGAGCAATCAAATCTATTCCATTAGCTCCCATCCACTTGGTAGTGTTCCTAAACACTCACATCCAAAATTGTGGTGTGGACTCATATCATTCCAATCGGTGGCCATTTCTCAAGAATTCCATTCAAGGGCCATCCCTTTTATTTGCATCATGAAGACCTATTTTAGTAAGTGAGGAAATAACATCAATAGGTTTGAGCACCATGGAGTTGCCTCTCATGATCATCTGAGCCATTTGTGAAAGCCTAAGGAGCGAGAAAGTGATCCTCACTCTCATTGTGAGATCAAGAAGGAACCATCATAAGGGATGCCCACGGTCATCTCAGGCTCACATTGTAATGCCTCACAATAGTCTTTTTAAAAACCCGTTCAATAATTTGGAGTGTTCGTGCATTTTGTAGAGGCATGAAATTGTGATTGTCATATCGTAGACACCAAAATTTGGTATCGCTACCCTTGTCGCCCCGCGTTCACTTCTTTTCACCATGGTCACCAATCTAGACCCCTTTTATTCTAATTCATTTTTTTTTTAATATTCCCATATTTTCCATCTATTATCCTATCCATTCTAATTTATTTCTAATTCTCATTAACTAATCTGTAATCCTCATCTCATTATTTAATTAATCCTAATCAACCCAATTTCTCTTTTCTAGGTTGTTGATCATTCCTAAACTACCTAGTTGCTCATCCCTAGGCTCCCCATAGCCTTTATTTACTCCATTTCATCCCTCACCTACCCATTTCACTTCCATATGCATACCTAACCTGCTTAAGCCTCTCAAAACCATAATCCTGCTTCTAATGGGTTTGATGCCTCAAGCTAGGCATCCTTCCACCGCCCAAATAGACAGTTCCCCACAGTTGGAGGTGAACCACCCAGGTCACCGTCGACCCTATAAAGAAACATTCTCCCCATCCAGGGATGCATCATCAGAGCTTTCACGTGTTTTACAACTTTGTCTTTGTGCTTGAGATTCTCTACAACTGTTTCTGTCTTCTTGGAGTCCTTTTGAGCTTGCTTGCATCATTTGTGGAGACTTAGGGGAGATCATCTTTGCGTTTGTATTGATTTGTTCTATTGTTGCATCATTGTTGTTGCTATTATCAATTACTAACATTTTGCAAGTCCAGCTGCCATAAGAGCTTCAGATCCAACCTTTTATTTCATCCATTTTGTGTATAGGTTATTAACCCAGCCCATCCATTTTCATCCTTTCTTAGATCATCACAGGTCGCCGTTGCTCTTATCAGGTCACTGTTGACTTTTCCCCTATTGTGTAAATTATCATGCTATCAAGATCCATAATAGTTTGTTGTTTTTTTTATCACCACGTACGGTTCCCAGATCCATCGTTTTGCCACTCTATCAGTCCAGATCCATTCTGCCAGCCTTCGATCACCCCCAACTCGGCACAGTTGTCGTCGACCCAAGCCATATTTCCATCTTACCCATATAAATCCTTATTTTCTTGCATCCTTTCTGCTTCCCCTGTTTTAGATCTTTTTTACAGGTTACTATCAGCTACTATAGGCCTTCAACATTTTCAGATCTGTACATAGATGTTTTCATATTTGCATTTTTTGTTACTGTTTAGATCCATCTACCCTGGTTGCCGTTTACTCGACCTCTACAACCTAGGTCACCGTCGACCCAGCCATGTATATTTCATTTGGTGTTAATCTAGATCATATTTTCACTTTCCTTTTAGTTTTGTATTTTCAGATTCTATTAAGGTTCAAATTCTGCATGTTATTCAATCCTTTATCATTTATTTTATCCTCTTCTATCAAATATGAGGGTTGATATCCACATAAGGAAGTTCACGCTTCTTGGAACTGAATTTATCGGGAAACCCCCCATCTACCATCTAATCCATTTTTCCTTCTAGTTGTCTTTGTTGTGGAGATCCATCAAGCTTGCAACAAGGAATCTACTTTGCACCCATTCATTTGTCACCATCTTATTCCAAGGTACCTTAAACCCTTGCATGTTTTGAGTTGCTTGATTTTCTTTAGTATCTAGTTCACTAATCTGAACAAGAATGAGGAAATTTTAGTCCAACATTTTGGCATGCCCAGTGGGACCACCCTCTTAGGTGAGTCTCTTGCATTTTATTTCATTTTCCATATTTCTTCTATTTTCCACTAACATTGCAGGTAGAGGCTTTTCTTTTTCTTGTTCGTGTTGGGATTTTGGATTGCTTGGATATTGCTTTTCACTTGCTTTATTTTGAAGATCAGATAAAAAGGAAAAGTGAAAACTAGGTATTCCCCTTTTTGTCTTAGTTTTTCCTTTTTCATCGCATTTTTCCTTCCTCGTGTGGTTTTCCTCATGGAATTTCCATATTTGGTTTTGGGCTTAAAATGAACATCTTGCATTCTTGCTTGCAAATCTAGTGTAAGTAGGGGTTTAATTGGTTGCATTTCACATCTCTTCACACACATCCAAACACACTAATAAAATTCACACATCGAAACAATCTCATATCAGGTGGACCTAATTGGGATTTCATCACCCAATAGGAAAGTCACCGCAGTGTTATGGCCACGTTATAAATCCTATACAGACTTGGGCCTCACGTACCTTCGGGTATATCGAGGACTCCATATCTAAAACTACCCAAAACCAACCTTAGATTTCCATTTCTTAGGTAGCCTTTTATTTCCATTTCCACCTTTTATTTTTCACATTTTCTAATGAACCAAGATAAAGAAAACATTGTATGTTTGACTTGTTTGCTTTAATTAGTATAGTCATTCATTGTTTTCTTGTTTTATTTCTCTCCCGTTATCACACGCTCTTTAACTAGGAAAATGGAACAAAATCTTGTGTTAAACAATTCCATCGCTTCATCCCAAAAAAATTCTTCTTTAGTCATTGTCTCATCCATGCCTATGGTTACCTCTTCCATGGTCACCCAACCTTTGATCATCAATATGCCTCATCAAGGATATCTTGTTCAAACCACCACCCATGATGAGACCAATCCTTTCCTACATCATCAATCCATTCCATCTAGGCTGGCCACACCTTAATCCGTTACATCGTTTGAAGCTTTTAGACCCCCCATTATCCCTCGTGGAAGTATGGAGTTCCAAGATATCCCCGATGATAATCCTATGGCCCTCCATGATTACCTTCTTAGGAAATCAACCCAACTTCCTATTGATGGGCCACCTATCCAAAAAATCTATGCTTATCATTCCAATCCTGAAACAACCCAAGTTCTTTCTTCACATCTTGTGGTGTTTTTCCCTAGAGCCATGAATGAGCTCACTATTTCCCAATGTGAGCTTGATCCATCTTCTTCCACTAATCCTCAACCTCATCAAACCACCCAACTAGTCACACCCATTCCTCCTAATCTACCTCCCATCAATACGACTATCAATACCTCCATCCCTATCACTTCTTCATCTACTATCATCACTAGTGTCCCCGTTCAATCTTTCCAACAATCCCAACCATTGCCTCTCATATCCAAATAACATAATCAATATTTACCCCTCATATTCCACATTCATCCAAATTTCATCACTTCCAAACCTCACCCAACGAAGTCTACTCATACTCACCCACCTCCTCCTACAGGTGCTTATCATAATATAGTGTATAATCCACCTCCTCAAAAATCTCAACCTATCAACACTCACATCCCCACTCATCATATATCTCAATAAGGCCATATCCCCATCTCACAGCAACCGACCCAATCTCAACAATCACATCACATTCCCATTTCTCAACATCAACCATTACAAAAAGCCATTCAATCTCAACCAATGATTTACATTTCTCCTCATCAAACATTCCCTCAAACACCCACTCATTCACAAGTTTACCAACAATCCTATCAATCCACTTCTCATGTCACACAACCACAACTATTCACCTCTCATCCAACCACTTCAAATGACCCCATGCATGCCTTGATGAATAGGTTGGTTATCCTTGAAGCCGTTACCTTGGGACCTGAGGTCACATTCTCTTCTGAACAAATTTGTAATGAAAATATCCATCCATCGGTCCCAATCAAACCTTATCCTCCTCATTGGGAGCTTCCAAAATTCACCAAATTTAACAGTAAGGAGGATCCCCAACAACACCTTCGTGTGTTTAGGCATGCATGATATCTCATTGCCCATGATCAAGACCTCATGCGTCAAACTTTTCCTATGTCCTTGGCCGGTCCCGCATTGGATTGGTACAATGGCATCCCCTAACACTCATTTTTCTCATTCACCCAACTTGTGCAACTCTTTTTAGAACACTTCTCAATCAACATTGCACACAAGATCACCATTACAAACTTATATTCCATTCTACAATTTGATGACGAGTCTATCACAGGCTTTGACGCACAATGGTGTGGAATCATAAATCAATTATCATTTTCCCTTCCACAGACAAAGCTCATTGAATTATTTTCATGCTCTTGTGCAAAGCATATTTCATCCACCTTACAAATCCAATCATTTCAGACATTTGAAGAAGCCTTCACTATGGCTCGTAAACTTGAGACTCGCCCCCTTGAGCAAGGCCAACTTAATCTTAGATCAAACAAGCCAAAAACCAAGTTTATTAAACCATTTACACATAGTGATAAATCTAAAAATGCAGCCAATGCCATAGTGGTTAAGTCTTCTTCCATGCCCACTTCTAGCACATGGCCTCAACAAAGACATTTTAGACCGCCACCCAATTAAATTTCTCTTGGAGAATCCTAAGATCAATATTCAATAAATTGATGACTATCCATCTCATTAAACTTACCCCCATTCGACCATTCGAAGAATCAAGACCTAAACCATCTTGGTATCATGAGGACCACTATTGTAAATTCCATCAAGTTCACGAACATGATATAGAAAAATGTCGAACCTTAAAAAATTTTGTCCAAAAACTCATTGACCAAGGTGACCTTCAAGTGGATAATCCCAATGTACCTCCTAATCAATCACTTGACATTTTCAAACAACTATTCCCTAATCATGCACCAACGAATTAAACCACTACTCCTACATCTCAACCACAAAATGCTAACACCATTAACAACATCAATTTTACCAACATCCTTGATCAAGATTTTACCCCCACTAATGACTCCATCCACTTCACCGATTACTACATCTACCCTTTATTTGGACATTGTCCTTATATCTACAATTCTACCAACATCCATCGCCATCTCTACACTAATCATGTCCACTCCTATATTACCTCATACTATTGATTCTACATCTACATATACTCCATCATTTGTCACATCAGATTTGACTATACCCACTACCTCACTTACATCTATTCTATCCTCACCTATCACATTGGATCCATCATTAGCATCTATCATAATTCCCCTTTCTACACTTTTTCCTAAACCAATCACATCAACTATTGTGACCACATCAACATCATCCTCTCCTCCTACATCTATCTCATCATTTGAAGAGTTTTTGAAAGCACTTTAACTCACAATAACTTCAAGTGATGCCCCTGTCTCATCCACAATATCATACACCTCTAGATCAACCCAATCTACACCTTCTTTAGACCTCATCAAACACAAGCTACTCCCTCCACCAATACCAACCCCTATAACAGAATATTCAGACCCTCCAGTAGAGATTTTTTTCATCCCTCCTAAGGTTACCTATTCACAATCAAAATCTAAGACCATTGGCATGCTTCCTCAAAGGTCTCTTTCACATCCTCATAAAAAGATAGACATCCCCCCACCTAAGATAAAACAATCCAATGCCACATCATCTATCTTAGGACCACCCCCATATCTTTTAAGGCTAGGCTCTTCATCCAAAAAACCACAACCAACTGAGCGATCCAAATCAAATAAATCCAACACTTCTCTAAAAACTGACCCTTCTTCTAGAACATAAAACATCATTAAATCTGAAAAAATATATCCAAACCTCAAAACACTAAGACTCAACCTTCAACATCTAATTCATCTCACATAAATACATGCCAACCATCCACCTCTTCTTCTAAATCCAAATATAAGAATCCACTAAAACTAAATATAAGGCACCTCACAATACATTAGTAAATCATATGCGGAGGTCCTTAAACACTTGCTCCAAATTTCCACTATCACACTCCCTCCCATCAAGGCCTTTGATCCACGTAGTAAGAAATCTTCATGGTTTGACTCCAACCTCATTTGCACTTATAATCACACCCTTGGACATGACACATAACATTATAAAACACTTCAAACCATCATCCACAATATTATTGAGGATGACCTTGTTCTTGAAACAAATCAAACTCCTCCTTCCATCTCCTCATCCATAAACACTTCAACATCTACATAATCAACCCCATCCACCAAAGTACACAAGTCCCCCCATTCATCATGGAATTTAATTTCCTTCCCACCAACGAATGAATATTATTCTAAGGATAGTCCCCCCTTATTCATCAATGTTGTTCGGATATCTTCTCGATCTGGTCCACACAACTCTAAAGAAACAACCCAATCAAGATCAAATACCTTTGTTGCCATCGCTCCTCCAAAGGATTTTACCCCATTGACATCATCATAAAAACCTAAGGTCTTGGTCTCCACTCCTTCTAGTGATCCCACTTCATCTCCATCCACATCATCATAAAAACATAAGGTCAAACAAATTAATCATGCTCCAGTCAAGATGTCACTTTATGAGCTCATCCGAATCTCTCGTGATCATAGAAAAGCTCTCATTGAAGCATTGAAATGTATCCCAACATCTAGGATGAGGATAAAAATTTCACATATCTTGTAGGAGCACTTACAACTTTCACTTCTATCTCATTTGATGATGCTGAGATCCCAAATATCCAACCTAAGGACCATGACCTTCCCCTTTTCGTCACAGTTAGAATTAATAACACCTTCATTCGACTATCCATGATTGATAATTTGGAAAGTATCAACATCATCCCATCACATACCTTCAATCATCTCAAGATCCCTAAATCCACTATCATCCAAATACCCGTGGTCCTTCATGCATTCAATGATGCTATCACTCCCTCCTTGGGGATGGTTTTCCTTCCTATCTACATTGGTGAGAAGCTCCTCCATGAAGTATTTTATATCATAGAAGGGGAGTTTCAATACAATGTCCTTCTTGGATGACCTTGGATTCATGTCATGCATTGTGTCCCTTCCACACTTCATTGTTGCATCAAATATGAACATGAGGTAAAAATCTTGACACTTCCTGGTGATGCTCCTCCCTTCCAAGTATGCAACATGACCTATCAACCTAATGATGTCATCGTTCCCAAAAATGACTCATCTCAACCATCCACTAGTTCATCCATCCCTTCATCTAAGCTCCCAACGATGATTCCTTAGACAAATTCATGGAAAAACTTATGGTGGGGGAGTATCGTCTTCTCATGCTCAACACCTTCCCCATGCCTCATCGCCTTAGTAGACCTGAAAAATCTCCAATGTACCAACCCAACATCGGGGACATCATTCCTTTTGGCCCACCTCATCTTTGCACCAATCTCATCTATGGTGGTGTCGATTCCCCTTCTTCTCACATCATTGATCATCCTCACACCAAACCATATACCGACGGTTATGGATTCCTTAACAAACCATCCTTCACCCATACCTATCTTCACCATTGTGCATGGAAGGGATTTGGCATAGGACGTTATGAGCATGGTGCACATGACTTATTATTGATCAATGCTGCAAACCTCATGAAAAGTTTGGACTAGGTTATCAAGAGCAATCTGCCGATCCCATCCCACCATCTATGATGCTTATGGACACGTCTTCTCCATATTCTCCATCCCATGAGGCTATGGATATGGATGACACTGTGTCTATCACTTCTAGATTTTTTTAGTCTCCACCATCACCTTGGGACCAGTCACTTATCAGTGTGAAAATCAGACTAGGTCCCTTCCCCTTCACCATCTAGAAATGATAGAAGAGGATTCTTCTACCATCAACATTCTCCATTGCACTGATGAAGACGCCATTCTTTCCCACATGGGGGAAAAATATTCTTATCTTCATAAGACCTTACCATCTGACACATCCACTCTTCTCAATGAAGCCACCATCGATATCAACATAGGGACTCCTTAGGAGCCTCACATCCTCAAAGTGGGTCAATCCCTTGATTCCACAGGAACTTGAGTCTTTCACCACGTTCCTCTCTCATCATAGTCAGGCCTTCACATGGTCATACTAGGACATGTCAGGTCTTGATCCTTCTATTGTTGTCCATAACATCGTCACCTTTCCCAATGCCAAGCTAGTTAAGCAAAAGCTTCGCCACATGCATCCTCGAGTTTCCCTCCTTATCAAAGAGGAGTTACAATGCCTTCTT
Organism: Taxus chinensis; assembly: GCA_019776745.2. Taxonomy (NCBI): domain Eukaryota; kingdom Viridiplantae; phylum Streptophyta; class Pinopsida; order Cupressales; family Taxaceae; genus Taxus; species Taxus chinensis. The sequence goes on along the minus strand of CM034146.1, from coordinate 347,967,550 downwards.
TCCACTAACTTCATTATACCCATTTATTATCCCCAATGGGTTTCTAATATCATACCCATTGCTAAAGCATCTAGAAAACTTCGTATATGTATGAAATTTTGAGATTTAAATCTTGCTTTCCCTAAAGATAACTTCCCCCTTCCTAACATCGATCAACTTGTGGATCTTACCGTAGGTCATGAGATGCTTTCTCTTATGGATGGTTTCTCTGGTTATAATCAGATTCTCATCGCACCAGAAGACCAACATAAGACCTCCTTCATCACTCCTTAGGGGACCTTTTTCTATCATGTCATGCCCTTTGGTTTGAAAAATACTGGAGCCACCTATCAACGAGCCATGACTTACATCTTTCATGACCTCATCCATAAGACAATAAAGAACTATGTTGATGATATTTTGGGTAAATCTAAACATCAACACGATCATCTTAATATCCTCGAAATCCTTTTCGAGCTCCTTATTCATTTTTTCCTTTGTCTTAATCCAGTCAAGTGTGTATTTGGAGTACTAACTTGAAAACCTCCTTGGCTTTATTGAGATTTCCATCAGGGGTATTGAAGTTGACCCCGCCAAAATCAAGGAAATCCTAGAGATGCCTCCTCCCTCCAATCTTAAGCAAATTCATAGTCTCCAAGGCCACTTTAAATCAGTTCACTGCTTTCATCTCACAACTTTCAGATCATTACCAACCGTTCCATCACCTTCTTTGTAAATACGTAGATTTCAATTAGGATGGATAACTGCCAGAAATATTTTGATGATATTAAGCAATATCTCTTATCCCCGCCAGTTCTTACACCTCCATGCGAGGGGGATCCCTTTTATCTATATGTTTCTACCACTGATCATGCTCTAGGGGTTATGTTAGCACATCGTGATGACCAAGGTCGTGAGCAGGTTGTTTATTACATCAGTCACACCATTCATGACTGTGAAACTCGCTACACTAAATATGAAAAGATGTTGTTGTGCCGTCTTCTTCGCCACTTCTAAGCTTCGACACTATCTTCTCAATCACAAGACTTATGTCGTCACTAGCTTTCATCTTCTCAAAATGATGCATTCTAAGCCATATCACAATGATTGCATCACTTGATGGCTCATGCTCATGACCAAGTTTGACCTTGAGTTCATCTCTCAAAATTCTATCAAGGGCCAAGCTATCATAGACCAATTAGTTGAAGCCCCTCTTCCTAGTGCCCATCTCCCTCATGAGTAGTTTCCAGATGAATCTATCAGCCAATTTCACCATGAGTATTCTAACCTTAAGATGACCCTCTTTTTTTGACAATCTAAGTTTCAGAAAGGGAAAGGCGCTTGTGTCATTATCATTCCTCCTTGGGATACTCCTATTCCCCTCACTAAAAAGCTTGATTTTGAGTGTACAAAAAATATGGTAGAGTATGAAGCCCTTATCTTAGGTCTTGAAATTGTTGTCTTTTTAGGTGTTCAAATTCTTGACATCTATGGGGATTCTGAGCTTATCATCAAAAATTTATAATCGAGTATCAATGTAAAAATGATATTCTTGAGAAATATAGAGATATTATCCTTCTCCTCCTTGAGGCATTTGATTCTTACACTATCCAAGTCATTCCTCGATCATCCAATCATTTCGTTGATACAATGCCTTCTCTTGCATCTCTCATCCCATGGAAAACAAACGAATCCAAACTTTCAGTTATTATTCATCATCGTGATTGGCCATCCCATGAGCTACCTCATGTTAATCTTGTTACATCCAACACGTTAGATATTTGATATTATCAGATATTTGACTATCTATCCAAATCTATCATTCCGTCCAATCTATCTAATAATGGAAAGAGGTATTTTCTTAAATGTGCTAACCACTATGTCATCCTTGGTGGGATCCTTTATAAGCATGGATTTGATGATGCCTTAAATCCCATTCTTCTCGCATTATCCAAGAAGTTTCATGATGACATTTGTGGTGGACAATTTAGTGGCTTAGCATCGCTAAGTCATTCTTTGTCTTGGTTATTATTGGAATTCTCTCAATCATGATTGTTGTTAGTATGTTAAGAAATGTGTCAAGTGTCAACAATGTTCCAATCTTGTCAGTATTCCTAGCCAAGCCTTACATCAAACTTATCTTTTTCCCTTCTCATATTAGGGCCTTGATCTCATCATACCATCAATCCTCGAGTTCATGTTAACATCATTCTATCATCACTGCTACAGTAGTATTTCACCAAGTGGTGGAAGTAATTTGCACTCACCTCAACTAAAGCTAATCCAATTATTACTTCATCTATCAAGATATCATTTTCCGCTTTGGCATTCCCTCACAAAATCATCATGGACAACATAAAATTCCTTTGAAAATTGGTACCATCAAGAAGCTTTGTGACTCATTCACATATCAACATTAGTTTCTCTTCTCCTTACTATCCTCAAGATAATGGCCATCAAAGTCAACTAATTGGAACTCTTCATAACATTCTTCCCAAGACTATTGATCGATCATGTCGTAATTTAAATCTTCATATCCCTTTTTCTCTTTGGGCTTATCAGACTAGCATTCCTACTTCCACCAGTGCTACTCCATTCTATCTTCTTTACGACTTTGTAGCCATTATTCCCTTGAAGATTTCAAATTCCATCCTTGCACATTCTCTTCGTGACTTCATTTTTTATGAAGATTATGACCAGGAGCAGTTTAGTCACAACTTGAATTGTTAGATGAATTCCACCATCTTGCTTTTTAGCATCATCATGTTTATCAAGAGTGTATCAAACATGCTTATAATAAGCACCTCAAAGAATGTGAATTTAATGTTGGTGACCTCATCCTTAAAGAAAATAGAACTTAATACTCGATAGAGGATGCAACATGGAAAGTTTTCCCACAACTGGATTGGACCTTACATTATCACGCATAAGTATGGGTTGGGAGCCTATTGTTTGGCCTCCCTTAATGGTAAACTGGAAGTGGAACCACTTAACGCATTACACTTACGACCATTCTATTGTTAGCATACTTACCAATGAGCACTTAGTCATATCCTTAGATCATTCCTCCATCATTACTCTCTTCCATCTATCATTGTAATGATTTGGAATTATGTGGTCTACCATCACTTTCCTAGACATGACCTTAAATATGGGCACCACGGCTCTTCCATAGCATTTTCCTTATGGATAGGTTCTCCCTTCTTGGTGAGAAATCCACAATCATTACATCCATCACCCTCTTATTTACTTATTGGAACCACACAAAGGGTCTAAAGGTGCATCTTGTACATTCATTATCCCCTTCTAGGTGGTCTACCTAGCTATTCCTAGCTCTTCCCCATGAAAAATTCAAAATTCATGGATACTCTTATCAAAAGTCAAAGTTATAAAAAAATAGACTGCTCCATCAAAGGACAGTTGTTCATGTAAAAAAATAGACTGATCCCTTGAAGGATGGCTATCATGTATATCATCCCTGTCATTTTGTAAAAGTCATAAATGTATAAAGTAGACCATACCCTCGAAGGATGGATACTCTCTTATATCATGGTAGTGAAGGTTTCTCACATTGATCAACCTTCCATCCTATCATCATCCTAAGAAATCTTCCCACATTGATCAACTTTCTCATAACAAACTTCCCACATTGATCAGTTTTCTCTTTTCCCCCTACTAAGAGCTGGGGCATAGAATTAGGGATATCCACTTATGGAGAACCCTCTTCCCCCATTATAAGTTACATCATAAAGCCCTTTGTTGTGTTGACATTAGGTTTATGAGATATTTTCATCCATACTTCTCCTATGATCTTTAATGTAACTAACTATCATTGGTTATGTGTTAACACATGTTTTGGTCACATGTGCATTGTGTTATGTGGATCCCCTTCTTGTTTACCTTCAATGTAATTGGAGACATTATTTCCTCATGTATTCCTTGATATGACGTAGTATTGTTCGTACCCATAGGTTCGTCAATCATCAAGTTGCATTCTATTCTAGTTTTCCCCATCTATCTTATTATTTCCTCTTTGTCTTTATTACAATAATGTCTATATCATTTAAATCATCTATGTACTATCTATCAACAACCTCACATCTAGTCATAACTTCTTATCTATCATGATCTATGTTTATCATCCATCACATCTATTTCCAAATAAAAAATTTCATAACATTATATATCATACATTAAACATCCAAACATGTATACATATTCACCATCATCATCAAATATAAAGAAAACATATGATCAAATCGCACATTCACATCAACATCATCATAATTAAATCAAATAATCACATGCTAGGATATGAGAAAATCAAAATTATATATATCATATATCATAATAAAATGTCACAATACATCATTGGCCTCTAAGGGCCTCTCTCAAAGAAGAGATATCATCAAAATTTGTAAATGAAACATTTGAAAGCCTAAAATATTGCCCCCTTGAGGAAATTCTTTATCCCTATCTCTCACCTATCTCCTCTTCCCTAGCCTCCTCTCAGTGTGGCAGCCATCATTGTGCTCCCAAATGGCCCTGCTCTAGCCACCACTCATTACTGCACATACTCCCAATATCTCAAGGTTCATGGTAATTTATTTACCACTATCTAGTTCATAATATCTAGCCTCCACAACTAGTGCTCTATATCAGTCCATGGATATGGTTCCAGGAGGTGCCATCTTTCATTCCCCCTGTGATGCCGTCAGTGCACCACTCACTGACTCTGTGGAAAGTATAGCTATGAGATCTCCAAATTGGAACCTATAGGCCTCCCTCTACCTATGGTAGCTATCCCTATCCTTGGATGGTTTTTCTCTCTCTTGAGTCACTTGATCCCTCTCTTGTAGAAGGGTTTAGGGACTCATGTCATGATGTATCTCACTCCTACTGAGTGGTATCTCTCTCTGCACCCACCAGAGCTAACTCTACGCGTAGTTACAGCATCTTTGTAAACTCTCCTTGTTCGTCATCTCCACCACCTCCAAGAGCCATCTCTACCTCAACCACCATCTCCTCCTCATCATCTCCCCCCTCTCTATCCATCCGAGTTGCCCAAGTAGTGGTCATCCAATCTGTAAACCTGACTCCGACTCCCACATCATCCTTGTTAACCCATGGCTCTAGTGCCTCCTCCATCGGGTCTTCTATGTCGGGACTAGGAAAATACCTATCTATCTCCTCATGCCTATAGGATATGGGCTCCCTGGGTACTATCTGGATGACACCAAACTGTCATTAAACCTTATCAAACTTCACGGCCTCAATCATCTCTGGTCTATGGCCCTGTACCCACCTAGTCCTCCTCATGCCAATCAACTATGCATCTACTCTAGGCCATGCAGGGAAGTCTCTATATGGTCACCACCTGACTTGCTCTCCCCTCGAGCTCTGTAAATATGTCACTGTACTAAATCAACATCTCTAACCCCTCTCTCCCCATGAGCCTGATCAGATCTCCATCTCAAAAATACAATTGTGAGCTTTATGTGATCCCCTGTGACCCATGGTATCCCTGGTGGTGGGGTAAATGCAATATGATCGTAGGCCCAACAATGAAGGAGGAAGCCTACATCCAGTCTTGTCCTCCTCCTGGATCTATACATCGTTAGTTCATGGTATACCTGCACTAGCAGTGGTGTCCCAAATGAAAATACGGTTTGGTGATCCATAATATATGCCAAGACCCCTACTAGTGTCAATGGATATCTGGCTCCCCCTGAGTTAGGAAGCACATAGTATGATATCACCATAATCACTAGACATATCAATTTACTGCATGGTACCCCTCATTTGTATCTCATCTCATATGAAAATTCACCTGAAGTAAATGTAATGTGTGGTGCATTGGCTCCAAACAACCATGGTAGGACCACTAGTGTGCTATCCACTGTGATGGAAACTATCTAATCCCCCTGTATAGGTAATCTGAGAATGAAATATACATCCTCTAGGGTAATCATCATCTCACCCATCCTAAACCAAAAAGTGCATGTGTGCATGTCCCATCTCTCAACCAGTGTGATCATCAAACCCACATATCATGGGATCCTCTAATAGTATCTAAACCCACCCAATCCAACTACCACTAAGTGATCCCAATCACTATCTACTATGTCCCCCTTGATTTGATCATATAATGTTGGGAATCTATCTCTCAAGTAAAGGGTCTCTCGAGCCTACAATCATCATATAAACAAGCATACATCAAATCCCTCATCATTGTTTTCACCTCATCCTTCATCTACCTATAAAAATTTTCTATCCTCCCCCTAGTCGACCTACCCATGTCAGGTCTATGCGCCTAGGTCAAGGTTAACACCTTTTAGGATCTAAGTCGATGGAAGTGACCATATCCAGTTCGCCGCACCGCCCTTAGCCCAATCCAAAATATCCAAAAAAATGCAAAAAATAAAATAAAACATAAAATAAATTAAAACAATCTAGGGTTTTCATTACTCACCATCCAGTGTACCCTCTGGAACTTCCTAACTACTCCTCTGGCCTCCATCATGCTTCAAGTCTCACTCTCCTTTTATAGCTCTAATATCTCAAAACATCACTTTGGGTGTGAAAATGAAATTAGTTGGCTAATTGGGGGCTTAAATAGCCGCTGACCCCAATCATCACCACCGACCCTTGGATCGTCATCGATCACCCTTAGTCATTGTCTACTTTCCTGTGGTACCGTTGACCTGTACAACCCTCCTTCATTGTCGTGTCCATTTCTAGGGCACCATATCATCATCCATATTTTATCTCAAGTCCACCTTTATGGCCATATTTATGTCCCCTTTTAGGGCAATCATATCTCTTTCATCACTTTTTTATTTTTCCTCTTTGGCCATTTTTGTACCCTTTGTTGGGGCACCATTATTTTCATCCTCATCCTTCTTAGATGCATACCTTTCAATCAATTCCTCATGTATGAAGGATTTCACATTATTTTTTCATTTGGTTGCGTATAGTTTTGATGTATGCCTATGACCCATTGGTTCCCACATCTTGCATCCATTTGAGTGGTTTCCCATTGGATTCCCTCCATTTTTTTGTAATTTTTTCAGACTCACAGGCTCATAGGACATTTTCATCATCTCCCTAAAGACTGTGACCTTTGTTTCCTACCAAAGTGACTCCTAAAATCATCGCCATAATTTTATTCTTTTTTCTAATCCTTCTTGCTTTGGGCATCTTTCCTTGCATTATCATTTTCCCTATCCATCTTTTCCCACCCACCCTATCTTCATCTATCTCTTTCAACCTCGTGATTGATTCCCCTTTGTTTCATTGATCCCTAGTTTGAGGGGGAGCACATCATCATTAATCCTTTGTCATCCTTCATCCTACCCTTTTTCTCTCATAATTTTTATCTCATGGCTTGCTTATGCAAAACCACTTAACAAAAATGGGTAAATATAGACACCAAAATTTGGTATCACTACCCTTGTCTCCCCGCATTCACTTCTTTTCACCATGGTCACCAATCTAGACCCATTTTATTCGAATTCATATTTTTATTAATACTTCCATCTTTTCCATCTAATATCGTATCCATTCTAATTTATTTCTCATTCTCATTAATTATTCCCTAATCCTCATCTCATTATTTAATCAATGCTAATCAATCCCAATTTCTCTTCTGTAGGTTGTTTATCATCCCTAAACTACTTAGTTTCTCATCCCTAGGCTCCCCTTAGCCTTTATTTGTTGGGAATACGGGGCAGCAAAACAGTGCTATGATTTAATAACAAACAAAATCATGCACACAGGATCCAAACAATTCCCCACAAAATCTACAGCAGTGGGAGTATAAACTAGAATAATCCAAATCACACTAAAAGTACACACACATAACAAGCATGTACCGTGGTTCACCCAAATGTGGGCTACGTCCACCAAAGATAGAGATCTCACATATATATAATATAACAAGAGATTACAAATCAACTCTTCTACACAAAGGTACATGCATCTCTACAAGAGATTACAAATCAACTCTTCTGCACAAAGGTACATGTATCTCTACAAGAGTATCTCCTCCTCCCAGATATCCAACTGGATCTATTTGAGTACACTAAACCATGCCTCCATACCACCACCAACAGATCTCACATAACCAGGAACTACTGCATCTCGGAACTGCGACCAAGTTCTATGTGGATATGAAAACATGACCTCTCACATGGGTCTACCAGATCTAGATCTACATGGATCAACAATACAATATGATCACATGGATCTATAATACAAGACTAGATCTACATAGATCTATAATACAAGATCTCGCCAACATGTGGATCTACAAGAAGAAACCCTATGTGCTTTGCATACTATGCAAGCCATTACATGAGACTAAACAATACAAAGGAAATATAGTAGAAGACGTTTCCCTCTTCTCACCATTCAGATGTACTTGACTATTTCCTTCTGTCCCACTCCTCTCCATGGAGACTTTGTCTTCATGTAACCTATTCTTTCTTTTTCTTCTTCTTCTTCGTCTTTATTCTCTCAATCTCAGAGAATCAAGGATCTAATCTGATCCCTCTCATTATTCCACCTAAGCCCTAACTTTCACTCTTATATATAAATATATAAACTTAGGTCACCTTAGCTATGCAATTACATCCAATAGATTTGATTTAAAACAATATATATATAAAGCCCATGACTTAAAACAAAACACATCACACAGGTAACCAACATCAGTTAACCTTAACCCCAGCTGGTTACCACTTGCTCTGACTGATGTCTGTCCTGTTTGACTGATGACGGGTCATGGTTCCCATTTTCTCTGACTAAAGTTGGGCTTGTCTAACTGATGACGGATCTGAGTGACTCGTGTTGGTTCCCTCCTTGACCGATGATGGGTTGTTGTATTTCCAGTCACTTTCCATTGCATGCTAACTATTAAGCAATCTAGCTCCACTACCTAACAATCTCCCACTTGGAGATAAATTGTCTGAACCTCTGTACCTGTACCTGTACATCACCGTCCTCTACACACCGTGAAGACCATCTATTCTTTCCTTCAACAATTCTCTCAAAGAAATAAAACCAGGAAGATCAAACCATCTTCTCAAACTAGGAAGATGAAACCATGACTTACCAAACCTGCACGAAGCTATAACTGATCCGTGACACCAAGCCTCAAGCTCCCACTAAATTGTAACACCATACCAATTTTTGGTATCAGTTAAACAAGCCAACCTAGTTCCTCATGTAATAAGCCATAGTGACTAACACACCTGCAAGATCTCCCACTCAAACTGAAGTTTTGAGCCTCAATCACATCCGTAGCCATACCTGTAAAACCAACCATGTTCTCCATCCATCTATCCATGTCTCCATGCAACCACCAATGTAACTGACTAAGACACGTCAAACTGGAATATGTGAAAGAAAAATAAGATCCTAGGTAAAGACAACCCAAATGAGTTCTACCCACAATATTGGGTGATCAATCCACAAAACTACATAACTCAAAGAATCCAAACACTACAATCTACATATTCAACCCTGCATAGACAACTAGCATGTTAAAGACAATCATATATAGATAACATCTCTCAAGGAGTAACATAGTAATCAAGAGGAAATAAAAACATCCCCTACTCATGCTCAAGGAATCCATGTGCAAATCAAACATCTGCATCATCATAGACTCAAAAAATTGAATCTATCCAACATGTACAAACTCACCATGTACATCCATCCATATCACCAGCTCTCTAGAAGCTCCAAGTCTGCCACTGACTAACTCCAAAGCCGAATATGAATCCTGTGCTCATCAATGTCAATAACAAACATCCACGCTGAACCATGCCATTAATACCAAGTGCAAATATCAACATACATGTCATCAACATATCGCTTAGATCAACCAAGAGGAAAGCAAAAACAAAGGCACCATCTAAAAATGGTAAATAAACACTATTGTCAAACCTGTGACCAAACTAACCATGGTTCCCCTAACCGACCCCGATCACTTCTTAACCGACCATGGTTACCAGATGACCAACCATGGTTAACCTTAATTGACACCAGTCTCTATAACAGTCATATTTTCTCCTTTTTCACCCTTCAAACTCTAAAAATTTCTCTATCATCTAAAACCCAGTTGAATCTAACGATCAACTGTAATCACATAGGGATATCCATGCACCACAAGATAAAACCAGAAGTGACATCACAAAGTGATAAACTCAATATACCTGCAAATCCGTGACTGTCCTCCAAAACCAACTTGTTCCTTTTCCACTCTAAATAGTAGCAATCTCCTCTCACTCTACATGTGCATCATGTATTCAATCCTACAATGCCAATAACCATGGCTTGCTCCCAATGAACACAAAATCCCCTGCACTTCTTGCTAATGCATCAGTGAGAAATAAAACTAGATGAAAGACCTATAAAATTGATTCCCTTTCTTCTTTGAGAATACTTCTACATCACAGAAGTTTGTACTTCTTTTGAAGTAGGTGAATCACCTTCTTTCCATCCATATGTACTCAACATCTCTCGTTACCTGCAACTGTGTCTAACCATGACTTTTCATCGAGGATCTCATCCTTAGACTAGAAACCCTTGTCCTCAAGATTCCACACAACCGGGAAATAAAAGTCAAACAACACCAAGAAACCATGGTGTAAATTTGTGCACACACAGTCCAAACATAATATCAGTTACTCCAAATGAAAGAAATAAAACATGAACCATATAGAGGTACTTGAATCAAAGTCTCAATGGACTAACTGAGCCAACTCCGTCCTCTTTCTGATCCAAACATTGAAGTGATCAACACTGTTTCTGTCTATACACACTATGCCAGAAACCAGATCCTCTAAAACAGGACACTAAAGTAACTACCCTCTCTTGCGGAAAAAAATCATGTACAGATAAGTTGCCACAAAGACCAACTACAATCATCCCCTAACCAACCATGGTTAGCTGACCAGTATCGGTTCCTCTGTGAACGACCTTGGTTCTCAGACCAATGTCAATGTTGCTGGATCGAACCCAATGCCACACAATTTGGCATAGCACACCACATAAGGTGCCTACTTCAACCAAAGCCGATAGTTGGACTGAGCCAGTCATTTCAAGAAGCATCCAAATCTTGTACAAAGAATAATACAACAAATCCATGCAATAAATTGCATCAAGATGAAACACATCACCTTACAGCACCAAGACACTCAACCACATCTTCAACTGAAGAACATGTTTCTCTGATGGAAACCCCATCTTCGTTCTGTGCTACTACCTCTCTACCTAATCCTGTGCATATAACTGCACCAAAGGATGCATAACTACTCCTTTTCTCTTTCTCAGATCTAGATCTGTAGTCCCAAATGTGTATGTGCAACCGAAATAATATAAGCACTGCAATACCGAGATAAAACCATACCTCAATAACCGGATCTGCAATCTGACCAACATGCTTGTGCCTCTAAGAACTGAGGACACCTCAGCAAACAAGATACATTCTATGTATCTTTCCATTTCTTCAGATCTGTGATTTTTTGTTTATAACCAGGCTACTCAGTAACCGACCACGGTCACCCTGTAACTGACCATGGTCACCCTATAACTTCTAGTAACCTTACTCTTCCAGCTCCCACTTGAGATTAAATCTCTTCCTATGATCTTCTCATCAAGAAACACAAATGCTACTTTGATACCAGTTGTTGGGATACGGGGCAGTGGAATAGTGCTATGATTTAATAACAAACAAAATCATGCACATAGGATCCAAATAATTCCCCATAAAATCTACAGCAGTGGGAGTATAAACTAGAATAATCCAAATCATACCAAAAGTACACACACATAACAAGCATGTACCGTGGTTCACCCAAATGTGGGCTACGTCCACCAAATATAGAGATCTCATATATATATTTAATATAACAAGAGATTACAAATCAACTCTTTGCACAAGAGTACATGTATCTCTACAAGAGTATCTCCTCCTCCCAAATCTCCAATAGGATCTATCTGAGTACACTAAACCGTGCCTACATACCACCACCAAAATATCTCACATAACCAGGAACTACTGCATCTCAGAACTGCGACCAAGTTCTATGTGGATATGCAAACAAGACCTCTCACATGGGTCTACTAGATCTAGATCTACATGGATCAACAATACAATATGATCTCATGGATCTACAATACAAGACTAGATCTACATAGATCTATAATACAAGATCTCACCAACATGTGGATCTACAAGAAGAAACCCTATGTGCTTTGCATACTATGCAAGCTATTACATGAGATTAAATAATACAAAGGAAATACAATAGAAGACATTTCCCTCTTCTCACCATTTAGATGTACCTGCTATTTCCTTCTGTCCCACTCCTCTCCATGGAGACTCTATCTTCATGTAACCTGTTCTTTCTTTTTCTTCTTCTTCTTCGTCTTCATTCTCTCAATCTCAGAGAATCAAGGATCTAATCTGATCCCTCTCATTATTCCACCTAAGCCCTAACTTTCATGCTTATATATAAATATATAAACTTAGGGCACTTTAGCTATGTAATTACATCCAATATATTTGTTTTAAAACAAAATCTATATATAAATCCCGTGACTTAAAATAAAACACATCGCATAGGTAACCGGCACCGGTTAGCCTTAACCGCGGCTGGTTACCATTTTCTCTGACCGATGTCTGTCCTGTTTGACCAATGACAGGTCGCGGTTCCCACTTGCTCTAACCGAAATCGGACCTGTCTGACTGATGAAGATTCTGGGTAACTGTGTCAGTTCCCCCCTTGACCGATGATGGGTTTTTGTATTTCCAGTCACTTTCCATTGCATGCTAACTGTGAAGCAATATAGCTCCACAACCTAACATTATTTACTCCATTTCATCCATCATCTACCCATTTCACTTCCCTATGAAACCCTGACCCACCTGATCATTTCAAAACCATAATCCCACTTCTAATGAGCTTGATGCCTAAAGCTGGGAATCCTTCCACTACCCAAATGGACCATTCCCCATGATTGACGATGACCCACATAGGTCATTTTTGACCCTATAAAGCTACATTTCCCCTATCTAGGGGATGCATCATCAAAGCTTTTATGCATTTTATGACCTTGTCTTTGCGTTTTATGACCTTGTCTTTGCGTTTTAGCTTCTCTACAACCTTTTTAGTCTTCTTGGAGTCCCTTTGATCTTACTTGCATCAATTGTGGAGACTTTGGAGAGATCCTCTTTTCCTTTGTATTGGTTTGATCTATTGTTGCATCATTGGTATTACTATTATCATTTATTAACATTTTACAGGTCTAGCTGCCATTAGAGCTTCAGATCCAACCTTTTATTTCATCCATTTTTTGTGCATATTATCAACCCAGCCCGTCCATTTTTAGCCTTGCTTAGATCATCCCAGGTCGTTATCGCTCCTATCAGGTTGTCGTCAACCTTGCCTCTGTTGTGTTACTTATTTTGCCATCTAGATCCATAACAGTCTATTGTTCTATCCTGTCACCACATACAGTTCCTAAATCCATCGTTTTTCCACTCTGTCAGTCCATATCTATTTTTTCAGCCTTTGGTCACCGCCAACTTGGCACATTCATTTTCGACCCAAGCCATATTTCCATCCTTTCAATCTAAATCCTTATTTTCTGACATCCTTTCTACTTCCCTTGTTTTAGATCTATTTTTTAGGTTACTATAAACTACTATAGGCCTTCAACATTTTCAAATCTGTACTCAGAGCTTTTCAGATCTGCATTTTTTGTTACTATTTAGATCCATCTCCCTCGGTCCCCGTCTACTTGACCTCTATGGCCTAGGTTGCTGTTGACCCAACCAGGTATATTTCATTTGGTGTTAATCCAAATCAGATTAGCACTTTCCTTTCAATTCTGCAATTTCACTTTTTGTTTAGGTTCAGATTATGCATGTCATTCAGTCCTTTATCATTATTTTATCCTCTTTTATCAAATATGGGGGTTGACATCCGCATGAGGAAGTTTATGCTTTTTAGAACTAATTTTTTTAGGAAACCCCCTATCTACCATCTAATCCAATTTTCCTTATAGTTGTATTTGTTGTGCAGATCCATCAAGCTTGCAACAAGGAATCTAATTTGCACCTGTTCATTTGTCACCATCTTATTCCAAGGTACCTTAAATCCTTGCATGTTTTGAGTTGTTTGATTTTCTTTAGTATTTAGTTCACTAATTTGAACAGGAATGAGGAAATTTAAGTCCAACACATGTTTCAAATCGAGAGGTTATTCATCATACAATGGTTCCATCTTTATCATATTAGTCAACCATTTCTCTTTGTCTCTCCATATTCTAATTTTTAATTGAGAATGTATTTTTTGTTATTTCCTCCTATTCACTTATGTGACCCTTAGCTAAACATTATAAGAGACCTTTTTCCAATGATAAGAAAAAGACTCACCTCCTAGGAATATGAAAGGTTACAAGTGGTGAGGATATGTTAAGATTCATGTGGGGGGTAGATGAGAGGAGAGATTGTAATGCTATAAATTGGAATGAATTATCCATTCTAAAGAGTTGACAATTGTTGATTGAATGTATATTGTTGAGATTACCATTTCTACATCAAACAATTAAGTTTTAATTCTTCTACTTCTTTGTCAATGTTCCTCTACTCTCTCTACTTTCCAATGTTGTTAGCATTATGATCTTGTACAATAAAGAAATAACTTTTTGTCCTTGATTTATAGATTGGTAGAACTTTGTGTCTCTTGTTTATTAGTCTTTGTTAATGGATTACATTATTGTGTTCTTCTAATTCAATGTGGACATTTTTTTTAATTGTATGAAAACTCTGTTAGTGCCTACTCACAATAGTAACCCCCCTCTCTCCTTATTTCCCAACTCCCCTTTACCTCTCTTCAATGCAAATTATCTCCCTTGTTCACTTCGATACAAACATTTTCCGCAGGTTCAGTGGAGTGTTCCTATGTGATCATCGGCCTATTGGCCACCCCACAACTCATAGATAGTTTAGGTAGTTTACATTCAATAATGAGAGCCTCCCCATACACAAAAGGGATGGGCTTTGTCCGCACTGTTGGTGAAAACTCAATAATTTGCAACACAAAAAATTATTTTGCCAACAGTTTTTTGCATCTCCGTTAGGGAAAGATCTCCCTCGTGCACCCATAAAGATATATGAAAATACAAAAAAATAAGATTTTCAAAAAACCATAAAAATTAAAAAGCTAAAAAATACCAAAAATTCTTTTTGAATGTTAAAAAATCCTTGTTGCAATCCTGTTGAAAAATCTGCACTTTTCCAGTTTCATTCCTTTCTATGTACTCCAAGAAAAACTGGTAGAAATAAGGTACACCCAAGATGATCGTGTAGGAGCCATTATTGATTCCACATTAGAGGAACAACAAAGAGTTGATTTTAGACTTCCCATTGTATAGGTAAGAAGACAAGTTCCTGAAAATCCTCTTGAAGGTCATAATGAAGAACCAGTTGTTGAACCACTAGTCCTCATTCCTCTTGAAGAAGAAAGAGAAGAAGAACCTAAAGAAGAAGAAGAGGAAAGAATGGTTGCACTGCTACCATGGGGACAAAATACTAGTCCATTAACTTTAGCCCCACCACTTCATGAAATTCCAAAAGGATCAAGAAATAACTTTTCAAAATTCTATGGAGGTGGAAAGCAACGTCCTGACAATCATATCACAACCTTCATCACATCCTGTGGCATCCATGAAGTGCAACATGAAGATTTTGCTATGTTGTTTTTTCATGGAAACATTACAAGATGTTATTGCAGTCTGGTTCTATTACTTTCCATCATGCTCAATTACTAATTGGGATGATATGAAGAAAATTTTTAAAGCAAGATTCAAGACCGCCGAAGATGCTCATGTTGTCCTTTCTCAATGTACTCAGATGAAGAAAGAACCATAAGAGTCCATGAGAGATTTTATGGAAAAATTTAATAAGTTGATCAACAAGATTCCATTTATTTCTCATCCTACTGCGAATAATATGAAGAGGTTCTTTGTTAATGCCTAAACACTTGAAATTAGTTTCATAATATGAAGAGTTCAACCAAAAAATTTGGACAATGCTCAAGAACTTTCCATTAGAGTGGAAGATGACCTGATCATGTTGGGGAAGATCAAGAATCCTTCAATGAAGGATAAAGCCTAGAATTCCAAAGATGAAATAGTTGATCCATTGTTGCAGAAGTTGGCCAATGATTTGAAAATGTTGAAGAAGGAATTTCCCAACATGCATCATACAAGAACCAACGCAAAAATCAAATTGGAGGAGAACATCGAAGGGTTGCCTTGGAATCTCCACCAGTCAATACAATATGCAAGGCCAATGAACATAAAGGAGACTAAATTATTGAATCATAATTTGAAGAGGAAGGAGAAGAAGAATGTGCCAGGATTGGGTAATATGAACTATCACCTAATAAAGAGTTTGAAGAACCCACAGAAAACTACTCTTGTGCGGTGTACACTTGATCACAAAGAAAGAAAGAAAGATATTCTTCTACTGCACAAGCTAAGCATTTAGATCCTCAAGTGGTGAATCTATGAAAAACAAAAATGAAAGGAGGATCATTGATTTCCACTTCCATAGGATCAGTCAAGATAGGAATCCCAAGACCATCTCAGTCAAGAACCTTTGCCTCTTTGGGTAAGTCTCATTCATCTTCTCTTAAAAAATCAGTTTCAACTTCCATTGATCCTAAAAATGAAAATCCTACCCTTGTTAAGGATTTCATAACTCCTGATGTGCTTACAACTTCTCCACCTTTTGACATCATTGATCATTGCAAGAAAACCAAAATTCAAATTTTCGAGACTGAGTACTTGAAAACCCATCCCAAACAATTTGATAGGCTTGTTTAGTTTATCAAAGAAAGTAGTTCAAGTTCGTGTTCAAAAAATTCCACCACAAAAGAACTACCTTCCATCCCTCATACCACTCCTTAGAATTGTCTTTCTTCCACATCCTCCACCTCTGGGAAGATATAACCTTTCTATATAGCCTTGTTGGTCAATGGGTACAAACTGAATAATTGCATCATTGACTCCGGTGCTTCCGATAATGTCATGCCTGCAAAATTTGCTAAATATCTTGGTCTCTATCTCTCCCCTACTAATGGCCATTTTTACTCTATGTAAATAAAAGAGGTGCCTCTTTTTGACCAAGTCAGGAATGCTTAAGTAACATTTACTGGTTTTCCTAACATCCTAAGAAGAATATCACAATGAGAATTCTTGTAGCACACATACCAACCTCATATGGTATGTTGTTCAGTGGAAGATTTTGTCAAGATGTTGGTGGAGATATACAAATGGATTGGTCACATGCCATCATTCCAGTAAATGGTAAAATGAAGAAAATTATTCCCATAAGGAAAATGAAGTACACCATTCAAAGGCCTGATGACCCAAAGGAAAATATCTTATTTCAAGATTCAAGGTCTTACAATTTTTTCATGACTTTGGAGGAAGGTGGTGAAATTCCCATGTTGATAGAAGAGCATGCAAACATCTTGGAGCTGGTCAAAGAACAATATGGTGACTTGATGGAATCAAAACTTGAAAGCATGTATTTCCCACTGGATGTGAGCATGAATGCAACTTCTCCACTGGATGTTGATGATGATCATGTGAGTCTTGACTTATAACAAAGAAATCTTAAAGTAATGAATAATGTAGATCACAAAGGAGTGATAATAAGAAACTTCTTGTCAAGGGAGTTCAATATTTCAAACCATGTTCTCAACGTTTGTCATAAGGTTCCATTTAACGAGTCTGTTTGTGAATATGAAGACTTCTCTTTCTCATTAGAAACGAATGACAATGTATGTGAAAAGGACAAGATATTTTAGTCGTTTGAATTCAAATCCACTCAAGAAGATGATGATCTCATCGCAAATATTGACTCCCTAGTTTTTGGTGGTCGAGATTGGGAAAATGACAATATAAATATTTCAGCTCTAATTTTGTGCCCATTTCCCTTTCACGAGGATAGAGACATTATAAAAAAAATGGATAGATGGAATGGTGCTTGATCCCAAGGCTGATTTTGTTCAAAATGAAAACCTTCTCAACAAGGAATATATGGACAAGAGTATGCTTACATATTTCAAGATCAACTCTTCTAAAAGGAAATGTGCTTTCACCATGAATATGGATTTTGAAGCTCAAAATGAACAAGATGGAGAAGATGATGGTTTCCATGTTGCATGCCCAACCTTGAGCTCATTCTCCTTCTAAGAGAATGAAGTAATATACATGCCACAATGTATAGGGAAACATGTTAAGAAAGATTTGGAGTACATGAAAGAAGATTTTATTGGATCACTTGAAAAACATGGAGGATCAAGAGGCTTGTGATAGTGTTGAAACTTTCAAAACATCTTCCAAGAACCAACTCATAAAAATAATGGTCATGAAGCAGATGAAAACTAAAGAACAAACCCCTATCAAATATCATAGGCATCCGTATGAAAATAATAAGTGGAGTATGATCAAGACCCATCTTCACAATAGTAAAGGAGAATAAGCAATTGGAATGAACTTGGGAATCAATGAAAATATGGAAAGAAGGTTCCAAAACAAAGGCAATGAAATGACTAGGTGGATTGTTAATCGGTTACAATAATAATCATGTGAGAGTTCTCAATAAATTGAGAAAAGGATAATATTTTAGCGATTTTGTCAATGAAGTTTTGGAAGAAAGGCATTCAGTGATACCCATATATGGGTAAACACTCACTTTGAATTGGGGCTTTAAGGAAAGAGGGTTGTGTCCCACATGTAAATAGGTTTTAGGTTGTTTTTCTTTCTTGTGTGGTGTTTTTACCTCCCATGTAACATATTTTCCCTTTCTATTGTATGTTTGCTTTCCGTTTTATGTGTTTTCATTTCCATCACATTTGTAGTTTTTCTTGTTGTTCGATGTGGTGAAGAATTGACTTTATTGCCCAATTTAAACATGGAACTAGTCTGCTCATCCAAGAGTGTTTAGGTTATCTATTTCCCATTATAGTCCAATGTCCTTGAGTCAAAGCTAACTATTGTCATGCATTTTTGCTAGCCCAAAAATTTAAAACATGAGTCATGACAACTAAGAAAAAGGTGAAAACATGCTCCAAATCCTCCTAAACCCCTCTCCTAGTCAATTTTTCTTATGTTTCATGATCATCCCAGCCTTGTAGATCCTCCTAATATGTTGAAAAAACATGTGCAAGTGTTTGAAATGATGTAACAAGATCAAATATTCCATTCAAGAAAGTGTACCTGGAGACGAGTTCTCCTATAGACCTAGAAAGGCCAATTTTGGCCATTTCAAGGTAGGTGTGCATCCTACGGGAAGGTCCTAAAGGATCATAATCATCCGGAGATAGTATTGGATAATCTTGAAGGTGATGGAAGTGATTTAGAGAATATTTGTTGGTTTAGGGAAAAACTGTACAAAAGTGAGTTTTTTAGGTGCAAGGAGTGAGTGATCAAAATATCAACTTGAACTTCATCAGATGATTTTAGGAGCTCCTTAAGGAGTTATAAGGGAAAAAAATATGAATTGGAAATTTGGAAGAATTATCTACATGGTGTAAGCATCACATTTGTTCCAAGACCTAAGCACTTCTTGAGGGAGTTTAATCTTTGCAGACACACCCTGATGACTTGAAGGAGGAAGTTTTTGGAGTTAAAATTAGAATTGTACTCTAAAACCTACACCATTGATCTTACAATGTTACTTGGAGTAAAAATCATATAATATTTTATCTCAAAAGACCTCTCCAAGCTTCGGGAATCATATTTTAAAGTTGTCACTAGTGCAGTAAGCCGATCCCATGCACATCCAAAATTTCAACCACCACATGTAATATTCTTGATCAATGCACACATTTGTGTCCCTCTTGTCCCTTTCCAAAAGAGACATTGGGGAAAAAAAATTATGCCCAAGAGAAAGCCCTTTTTTTGGTCCCTCACGTGACCTTCCTCAACTTGACATAATGCTTAACTAGTTAAACCCCTCATCCCCTCATTACACTAGATCATGAAAAGTGGCATCATCTTGCTCCAAGCACACTTTTTGTCCCTCTTATCCCTTTTTCCAAAGGGAGAGATGGGAAAAAAAGTGCACCCAAGAGAAATCCCCCTTTAAGGTGTTGGTATTCAAATTTGTTCTCCTTTTTAGTCTAAGCAACATCAAAGATATGACATGAAGATTGGAGATAGATGGATGATGGTGTGTGTCATTTTATAGCTGGGGATATGATCTAACTGGCACTCAGATTTGTGGAGAGATGGATAGCACTCAAATAGGACTTGATCTTGTCCTAACTGTTTTAGGTTGTGCCTTTCAACCAAGGTAAGAGAACCTATTTTATAACCCTCAAATGGTGAAGGAGATGAAGATATCCCTCAATTTGTGCAAATAGTATGAAAAGGGCCTTGGGAAAATATGATCAACACTCCAAATCTGACTTTCACAAGTTGTCACTTCCATATTATGGAGATACTTTCAATGCAAGACAAGGGTTACTGAAGACATTTTGAAATCCTGATCTGTTCTGCATACTTTAGCAAATGGATTTTGATCTTTTGTGGGTATACAGGGAAAAATAGGGGTAAAACAAGGTAGGATTAGTTGTTTTGAATGATTTTTGGGTGGGATTTTAGATAAGACAAACCAAGGTCCGCCAGACTCTTTGAGGATTTCAGCAAAATATAGAGAAACTTAACAACATAAAGTATCAAAATGGTTAATCATCCCTTCAACCAGGATATGTGCATCAAATGGAGGCCCATATCTGTACTTTTCCACACAATCTTTGATCATCTATCACAAAATCTTGAGTTAGAATGAACCAATGAAGCATTTAGCAATCACTATTTAATCATGACCTAAGGTGCACCCAAAGGTTTACAAACAATCTCTGAAGTCAAGGAAGGTAAAGTGATTTTAAATTTGTTTATCTCTTTATCAGATGAAAGCTCTTCTGAATGTGAGATTGCAAATGCCACTAAACTATCACAAGAAATGAGACCATGTATGATCAAGAGATATTTTAAACACAAGACTGCAACAGGAAACAAGAAACACAAATTTGAAATGCATTCTGAAATGTAAGCATTCATAGATTTTTCCCAAAGACAACATAAAATAACTCAAAAATGATCAGATTTATCAGTAGGGGAATGTTTTGAAAAACAATCTCAGAGCTTGTTAATGGCTATACATGTGCAACCAACTTAACATGATTTGAAATCTGATACAGAGAGAGTTACATGAGTTTCTCAAGTGGTCACTCAGAGAATGGGCTTCTTCCCAGATTTTCCCATGAAATTTTTAGTTTTCCAGGATTTTTTAAACTCTTCCAACCCTTTGCATGAAAAATTCATGCAATATATAGCTTTCAATCTCCTTTGATCCTTCTTTCCCAAGAAAAGAATATGCCAAAGGATCAAATTTGTTACAAAAATTTCTCATGATTCGCAGACAGGGACGTTTAACAGAACACGTCCAAAAAGTTGCTAGTTGTCTCAAAAAGAGATGAATCATTGCAAAATTCACATCATTATCCATTGTGGAGGCACGTTTTTCATCTTCAAAGCATGCAGACCCCCTTCCTTTCATTATTTCATCCTTATCCCTCCAAAATTTGACTCTGCAACTTTTGGATCTGATATTTCACGTTTTTGGACGGGTTAGGGCAAAAATTCATTTCAAAAACATCTTAATCTTCAAACTGATCCTCAAAACCGATTGCATTGGTCCTTGCAGGCACAAACGACATGAATTTGTCAAAAATTTGATGAAAATTGATGCAAAAAATGCATCTCCAAACTTCCTGGAGCGTTCTAGGGAAAAAATGGCAGCAGAGCAAAAAACAATGCACAGCTACCATTGATTTGACATTCAAATTTTAATCTATATGCCCTCCATGTGGAGAAAAACCATTGGAGTCAGGATTTGGAGGCACCTTTTTCCACTTTTCATTTAAAAAAAAAGAAATGACCACATGGCGAGATTTGATTCGGCACTGGCACAGGCTTCAATTTTTTACCCTTTTGACCTTTTTATTCTGAGTGGCCACGTGGCACCATTCCATTGGATGTGAACCTAGGACCTTCATTTTACCTTTTAAACTTTTCAGGAAAAAATGGAAAAAAATAATATTTTTCCTCACACCTCCGCCTCATGAAAAACGGGCCTGACACATGTCCCAAAGTGGGCCCCATTGGAATCGCAGACCGATTCTACACATTTCCACCTTTTTTGGAAAAAGGAAAATTTTCCAAATTATCCCCATGGACCCGCACCTCCGATTCTGTCCTTGACACGTGGCGATTGCTGATTCGCTATGGGCTTGCATTCCTCCTTTTAATTTTATACCTTTATGCCAAAAAATTGGAAAAAATCTCAATTTTTCCCCGAGGCCCGAAGTTCCGCCTCTGACCCTATCACATCTCTCTCTGTGATTTGTTGCGGAGTTCTGGATTGTTTTGTGACTTTAATCTTTTAACCAAATAAAGTCAAAAAATTTCAAAAGAACCTGACCACCTGTAATTCTATCCTTGGCTCTGAAGCTGCCGCGTGTTCCATTCTGATTCGTTGTGGGCCCTAGGCATTTTCTTTACACTTTAACTCTTTTTCCAAAATTCCTTAAGGCACAAAATGACCCACTGCTTCTCATCCAATCAAAAGAGGACACGTAAGCAACATTAGAACCAATCAGAGTAAAGCGGAGCCATGGGACCAAATTCACCCTTTTGCCAAAAAAGCAAAAAGTGATAAGTTAAAACAATTTTCTGCCATCCCTCGGCCAATTAGAACAAGCCACGTTGCCGATGAATGCTGAAGAAGAAATTGACGGGAAAATGACGCCTATCTGACCGTCAAAACACAGAAAATGCCAGGGATGCCCTAGAATTCAATTTTTTCACTAAGGATGACAAATTTCTCAAAATTGAACCAACTGAAACATGTTTTCAAAGCATTTTTGATCATGGAATTGGATTTTCAATGGCATACAAGTGTAAATCAATCAATTTTAAACTTCCATGATTGGGTAAAAAGGAAAAATGACAGAGCCCACAGATTTTGGAAAAATTAGGGCACAAAACAGGGCACACATGCAGATTTCTTTCAAATTGGGGAAAAACAACAAGTTTGTGAGCATTTCGAAGCATCCAAGCAAGAGGGAAAAGTTGCAGACCACTAATTTGAGAGAAAAACATGTTCCAGAGCATGCAAATGAAGGAAAAATTTAGGGCAAAATGGTGCAAGCTCAAAAATGGCACCAACATCGGCTCCTGCTCGGGGATGGGCACTCCCAGCGAGTGCCACAAGAACAAAAGAAGTAGACCAAGTGCCAAAAACAACCATTGGGCAATGGAGTCAAAAATGCAGGGTAGAAAAACCAGACCCAATTGACAAAAAATGGCTGCCAAGAATAGGGCAAACCACAAACCGACAAAAACAACAAAAACAGAGCCAAAAAACAAAGACTATACACTATACAAGTGGTGCATACCTCAAATTTGGGGATTAATCCAAGAAATGCTTCAGATGCCTGCCATTAACAGGAAGTTCAAGCAATTCCCCATCTAAGTCCTTGAGAAAAAAGGTATTTTCACCAATTCTGATATCAATGGAGTAAGGGCCCATCCACAATGCATCAAATTTACCATGTTTTCCCTTATCTTCATGCCTGCTATCCCACAAAAAAACCAGATCTCCAACATTGAAAGCCCTAGGAGTGACCTTCTTGTCAAACAACCTCTTCAACTTCTCTCTAAATCTGACATGCCTTTGGTGGGATGCTCTTCTTTCTTCATCCAGCTCAACAATCTGATTAATCCTTGCTTCATATGGACTGACCTCTTGATCTTCAAGTTGTTGAACAAACTGAAATGAAGATAATTGTAGATGTAAGGGTGACAGAGCTTGAGTTCCATACACCAACTCAAATGGGATCTTACCAGTAGCTCTTTTGGTAGTGATTCTATCATGCCCAAGCTACAAATTTTAGTTGTTCACCCCATTTTCTCTTGTTCAACTCCAAGGTTCTCCTAATGATCTTCAACAAGTTCTTATTACTGGACTCAGCTTGTCCATTTCCTTGAGGGTTATAGTTTGAAGCATAAGTTAGATTGGTTCCATACTCCTTGCACATTGCCATCAAGGGTTTAGCTCTGAAACACATGGCATTATCAGCAACAATCTTGACTGGCACACCAAATCTGCATATGATATGATTCAACAAGAAGTCCATAACAACTTGGTGTGTTGCTTTCTTGGTGGGGATTGCTTCTACCCACTTGGTGAAGTAATTTGTGGCTACAAGGATCCACTTATGTCCAGCACTAGAAGGGTCTGAAATCTCACCAATGAAGTCCATCCCCCATTGTTTGAAAGGAGCCTCAATTGATACAGGCTGTAAAGGAAGGGAGCCTGAAGCTTTCATTCTTCCAGAGAAACACTGGCAGCTTTCACATTTTCTAACCAGTAGGGTTGCATCTTTGAAGAGAGTAGGCCACCAATAACCAGCTCTCAAAATTTTGTGTGTTGTAACCCTTCCAGCAAAGTGTCCTCCACAAACTCCCCCATGGAAATCAGCAACTATTTTGGGAGCTTCATCTTCAGTTACACATTTCAAGAGGACACCTTCAGGGTTCTTCCAAGCCAGCCCAAAGTCAGTGATGATGTATTTTTGAGAAGCCAGTTTGAGGGCTCTTTTCTGAATTTTTATTTAAATGATCAGGGCAGCATAGGTGTCTGAGGTAAAATATTACATCCTTGTACCACTCAGAGCTTACCAATTTCTCAAGAACATTTGCCCTTTCTTCCTCTACTTCATTCACTTCCACAGTCTGCAAGTTGCTCTCAGCCATAAGCTTAGCAAGACCCAAACCTCTTACCAGCTTTGTGGTTTGGATATCCATGTCGTAATCCTACAGTTTGTTCACCCATCTACATCTTTTTCTTGAGATCTCCATCTCTGATAAGATGTCTTTTACCATGGTGTGGGGAACATAAGCAACAACTTTTGAACTTAAGATATAAGGCCTGAAAACCTTTGTTGCTTTCACCAAGGAAAATGCTTGTTTTTCCATGATTGTGTATTTTAACTCAACAGCTTGTAAAGCCTTGCTAAAGAAGGCAATAGGCCTCTCAGCCCCATCTTCATCCTTTTGTAGCAAAACAGATGCAATGGTATTTTCAGAAGCAAAGGAGAAGATTTGGAAAGGCTTCTTGTAATTCGGAGCTGCTAAGACAGGTGCATGTTTCAATGCTTCTTTGATTCCTTCAAAATCCTGAATAGCAGCCTCCTCCCATTTGATAACTTGGTCTTTCTTTAACATGCATGTAATAGGAAGAGTTAATTCAGCAAAATTAGACACAAACCTTCTAATGAAATTGATCTGCCCAAAGAAGGATTGGATGCCCTTCTTTGTTCTTGGAATTGGAACCTTGTTGATTGCTTCTACCCTCTCAGGGTCAATCATGACACCAGCCTTTGAAACAATATGACCAAGAAGCTTGGCCTTTTGCACTCCAAAATGGCACTTCTTTGGATTGAAAGAAATGCCATATTCTCTACATCTGATCAACATTCTTTCCAAGTGTTGTAAGTGATCTTTTCTGCTCCTTGAAAACAGTCACATCATCCTGATAAACTACAATGAAGTCATTTATGTAACCAGCAAAAGCAACATCCATTGCTCTTTGGAAGGTAGCTCCAACATTCATGAGACCAAAAGGCATTCTTACATAGACATATGTTCCCCAAGGAGTGGTAAAGGTAGTTTTAAATCTTTTTGACTCCTTGACAACAACTTGATTGTAGCCAGAGAAACCATCCAAGGTGGACAACAATTCAGATCCAGTCACTAACTGCAGCATGTTTTCCATGTTTGGAAAAGGATAATTGTCTTTCAATGAAGCTCTATTTAGATTTATGAAGTCTACACAAAGTCTGATATCTCCATTTTTCTTTCTGACTGGCACAAGGTTTGCAACCCAAGATGAATACCTTGTGGGCTGAATGATCCCTCCCTCTTTCAGTTTCTTCAATTCATCTTGCATTTTCATGGAGAGGAGTGGATTAATTGGCCTCTGCTTTTGTCTGAAGGGCTTGGCATTTGTTTCAAGAGGAATCTCATGCTAAAACAAGTCCTCTCTGTATGCTTTCAGCTCTGAATAAGACCAAGCAAGACAGTCCTGATATTTCTTCAATAGTTGAACATAGGACTATTTTTCCTCTTTGTTTAGATTATTGCCCAACCAAATTTTTCTTGGTTTATCATTAGTGCCCAAGTTATGATCTTCCACATCCCTTGAGGCAGACATGTTTCTATTGATGATGCAATCAACATTGTCAAAATTTGACTCAAGTGCAATAAGACCTCTAGGAATGGTGTTAGTTTTCAATTGGATAATATCCTTTCCAAACAAAGTCTCTCTTCCTTCAGTCACACACACCATTGGTTCCCAATCAATATTCTGATCTACAAACTCACCTTGATTTTGTAAGAACCTTTGCACTTGAGCATCATCATTAAACACTTGCCAATGCTTGATGTTGTCAGGGACAGCTGGCCTAGTTAACACTTCAATATTGTACTCACAATAAGGTGAAATGGTGCAATTTCCAAATCTTGACCCCAACACTAAGGCCAACTTGTCAGCAGCAACATTGAAACTTCTTTCATGATGCACAATGTTGAAGGAATCAAACATCTCAATTAGATCCCAAACTGCATGTTTGTACTATTTCATCCACTGATTTTTTGTAGCATATAGTTTTCTTATTTATTTGACAACTAGCTCTGAATCTCCTTTTGCAATGATGTCCTTGACACCATACTTCCATGCAATTCTCAGACCCAACAACAAGGCTTCATATTCAGCAATGTTGTTAGTACATTCAAAATTAAGCTTGAAGGAAAAAACAAACTCTTCCAAGCTAGGAGAAATCAGAATTATACCAGCACCATTTCCAAATTTGGAGCAAGCTCCATCAAATAGCAAGGTCCAAGGATAGAACCTACCTGTTCAAGGCACTTTGACTGATCCATCTTGTTCTCTTTGCCATCAGCAAACCCAACAAAGTTATCAGCATCAACATCAACAAACAACACCTCATAGGAAGCATTGTTGGGATCTTCAATAAGGTGTAACATCTTCTTTTCTCCATAGAGCTTGACAAGGCTGCCTTCAATGGGAATAGTGGCAAAAGACATGTCCATTTGAACAGTCCCACCAACACTTGCAGCCCACTTTCTTGACAAAAGCATACCCCATTTGGCAGGGCAATCAACAATCACAACATCAAGTTTCAAATTCTTACCCGGATAGGTTGCAAGTTGTACCACCAAACCCTTCACACAACCAACTACTAGAACTTCTCTTGAGTCCATGGTAGTACACTTTCCATAGGCTGCTGTCACTTTGATATCCAACTCATTCATGACTTCTAGAGGCATGACATTGCATGATGCACCAGAATCAAACATACAATTGTGAAGTAGTCTATCCTTTATGATCAAAGTTGTAAAGAATGGATCAACATTCAATTGGGAATCAACCAAGGATGTCCCCAAGTATACCTCAGGTGTTTCTCCAAGATCCTCTAATGTTGGTGGTGTTTCAAGGTCTGCAATGATTTGAGGAGGAGTTTCAACAATGTTTACATTTCTGCTTGGGGTACTCTTCTCCTCTTTCAATCCCAAGTACTCAAATGCTCTCTTCTTGTGCTCAGGAATCCTAAGCAACTCAATGATTGGAACACTCACTTTGATTTGGCTCAATACCTGGGCTATGTCATATGGAACACTCTTTGGCAAGGCAACATTGGAATGGAGACAAGTAGATTCATTAGATGGCATGGGATTCTTGGCAACTTGGGCATGAGGAGGACTGAAATTTTTTCCTGGGACAACAGAGCTTTTGGCAGGTGTTTCTCTTCTAGGAGCTTCTTTGGGAATACTTGTAAGCAAGGGTGTTTTAGGTTTGGCTTGAGGCCCAACTCCCTTAACAACCTTGCTCCTAGTGTTATACTCTTTCTCTTGAGCCACAACAACATTCATTAACAATTGTCTATCTTCCTCCGAAGGGATACCACCATCATACTTCTTAATCATCAAAGCTCTTAAGTATTCAAATTCATTGTTAGGAATCTCAAAAGCTTGCACTACATCTACCTCAAGAGTATGAGAGGGAAGAAGGACTTGTACCCGTTTGATGCAATCCCAAAAGGTTGTAGTTGTCCTTGCACTTATTACCTCAGTTGATGTTGCTCCTTCTTGTGAGCTTGAAGAATAGCCCACCATGCAGATATCATCATCAGTACCATCATCATTATTAGCTTCACCATCTTACTGGTCCACTTCACATGGAGGATGGGGTAGAAAACACTTATCACACCAATCAATATCAACAACTTCCTCAACAACAACAACCCTAGCAGTTAGGGGATCAGGTAACACTCTTCCTTCACGTGCTTGAGGATGTCTATTTGCAGACCCCATGGGTCCTTTCCCTCTATCATCAGATCTTTGATCACCTCTAGGATGATTGGAAAATCTGTCATGGTTTTGTGCTTTTTGCTGACCTTGTGAAGTCTGCCCAATTCCCTTCTCTTCCCGAGCTAGCTTGTATGAGATTTCTTTGATAGCCCCTGCCAAATTTTTCACAACCTCCTCCAAATCAACACCCTTGCTAGCTTGAGGTTTTTCAGGGTTTATCAACTTTACACCATCTCTCTTGAGAGGTTTCCCAATTACTTTGATATTATTCTCAATCTGCAGTGCCATGGTGAAGGCCTGCCTCAAATTAGTAGGGTTTTTGTCTCTTAAGTAGTAGGCTGCTTTCTTATCAAATGCATCTGCATATTTGATTAAACAAGACTCATCACAGGGCCTCAAATTAACAGGTAGCCTTCTCAAAGTTTTGTTAAACCTTGTGTTGAAGTCATGCACTGATTCATTGGGGTTCTTCTTGATATTTTCAAATTCAGACAAGAGAAACCTAGGATCAGTTTTGTCACCATATTGCAACCTAAATGCATTGTTCATCTCAGTCCAAGAATCAATAGAATTATCAGGCAGAGCCTTGTACCAATCCCTTGCATCCTCTTCTAGTGTATGAATGAACAATTTAACATACACATCTTCAAACTCTATTTAAAAATCCTCCATCATGTTAACAAAAAGTTTGAGATGCTGATCACCAGTTATTGCATTGTTACCTTGGAATTTTGGCAATCTATTTCTACATCTTGAGGGACATCATTTGGATAACCATTCATTCCTCTAAATTTTATAGGACCAAAGGTGTTAACAACAAATGGAGGTCTAGGCTGAGCCATATTATTTTGAGGTGGTGATCTTGGAGGAGAAACAAAATGATGAGGAGTGAGAGGTCTTTGGGGAATAGAAATGTAATCTTCAAAATGGATATCCCCTATAGGATCAGCTTCTTGATAAACTCTAGCAGATTTGGAAAAAATAGGGGCAGAATGAGGAGCAAGATTTTCAAAGACAAATGAAGGTCCCTCTCTAGATGGAGAATGCAAATTTTCAGGAGGACTATCTGATTCAGATTTACCTAAAGAAGAACTGCAGTCCTCAATGACAGGCTGATTAATCTCAAGTTCAACAAAGGTAACCTCCTTCCTTGAGCTCTGCTCTCCAACCACCTTCCAAACTCTTCTCCCTTCTAACTCTGAGTTCCTTGAATCTGAAAACAACTTCTTAGCAGAGTCTCTAATGAAGAGAGATCTTCTTCCTTCTAGTTTTTCAGAGATTAGCAACACCAAAAAACAAATGATAGAAAGCTAAGACACTGGTATTTATCAAGATCAAAACAACATGGAGTCGCCACTAAGGACTTTCACCCTAGTTGTGCAAATGCACTAAAATACTCTGTCAAATACCTATCAACACTGAAAAATATTGCCAAAATTTATAGATCAGACCTTCCTTTTCTTGAATCTATCAACCACAAATGCAAATGAAGTGCATATATTGCTAGAAACTGATAAAATTGCAGACAGAGTTTGAAACCTTTGCATACACCTTGCAAATCTGAGTATAGAATGATGCTTTAACAATATATTTGCAGACAAGAACTTGCAAGAGACATTACCAGGGTTTGATATGCATTCAAATATTTCAAATATGTATGCACATGGATCAGATTGAACTAAGAATGTCCCCGGAAATGGTGCCACTGGTGTTGGTACCCAAATTTGTTCTCCTTTTCAGTCTGAGTAGCATCAAAGATATGGCATGAAGCTTGAAGATAGATGGATCATGGTGTGTGTCATTTTGTAGCTGGGGATATGATCTAACTGGCACTCAGATTTGTGGAGAGATGGATAGCACTCAAATAGGACTTGATCTTGTCCTAACTGTTTTAGGTTGTGCCTTTCAACCAAGGTAAGAGAACCTATTTTGTAACCCTCAAATGGTGAAGGAGATGAAGATATCCCTCAATTTGTGCAAATAGTATGAAAAGGGCCTTGGGAAAATATGATCAACACTCCAAATATGACTTTCACAAGTTGTCACTTCCAGATTATGGAGATACTTTCAATGCAAGACAAGGGTTACTGAAGACATTTTGAAATCCTGATCTGTTCTGCATACTTTAGCAAATGGATTTTGATCTTCTGTGGGTATACAGGTCAAAATAGGGGTAAAACAGGGTAGGATTAGTTGTTTTGAATGATTTTTTGGGTGGGAGTTTAGATAAGACAAACCAAGGTCCGCCAGACTCTTTGAGGATTTCAGTAAAATATGGAGAAACTTAACAACAGAAAGTATCAAAATGGTTAATCATCCCTTCAACCAGGATATGTGCATCAAATGGAGGCCCAGATCTACACTTTTCCACACAATATTTGATCATCTATCACAAAATCTTGAGTTAGAATGAACCAATGAAGCATTTAGCAATCACTATTTAATCATGACCTAAGGTGCACCCAAAGGTTTACAAACAATCTCTGAAATCAAGGAAGGTAAAGTGATTTTAAATTTGTTTATCTCTTTATCAGATGAAAGCTCTTCTGAATGTGAGATTGCAAATGCCACTAAACTATCACAAGAAATGAGACCATGTATGATCAAGAGAGATTTTAAACACAAGACTGCAACAGGAAAAAAGAAACACAAACTTGAAATGTAATCTGAAATGTAAGCATTCATAATTTTTCCCAAAGACAACACAAAATAACTCAAAAATGATCAGATTTATCAGCAGGGGAATGTTTTGAAAAACAATCTCAGAGCTTGTTAATGGCTATACATGTGCAACCAACTTAACATGATTTGAAATCTGATACAGAGAGAGTTACATGAGTTTCTCAAGTGGTCACTCAGAGAATGGGCTTCTTCCCAGATTTTCCCATGAAATTTTTAGTTTTCCAGGATTTTTTAAACTCTTCCAACCCTTTGCATGACAAATTCATGCAATATATAGCTTTCAATCTCCTTCGAGCCTTCTTTCCCAAGAAAATAATATGCCAAAGGATCAAATTTGTTACAAAAATTCCTCATGATTCACAGACAGGGACGTTTAACAGAACACGTCCAAAAAGTTTCCAGTTGTCTCAAAAAGAGATGAATCATTGCAAAATTCACATCATTATCCATTGTGGAGGCACATTTTTCATCTTCAAAGCATGCAGACCCCCTTCCTTTCATTATTTCATCCTTATCCCTCCAAAATTTGACTCTGCAACTTTTGGATATGATATTTCACGTTTTTGGATGGGTTAGGGAAAAAATTCATTTCAAAAACATCTCTGATCTTCAAATTGATCCTCAAAACCAATTGCATTGGTCCTTGTAGGCACAAACGACATGAATTTGTCAAAAATTTGATGAAAATTGATGCAAAAAATGCATCTCCAAACTTCCTGGAGCGTTCTAGGGAAAAAATGGCGGCAGAGCAAAAAATGATGCACAACTACCGTTGATTTGACATTCAACTTTTAATCTAGCCCTCCACGTGGAGAAAAACCATTGGAGATGGGATTTGGAGGTGCACCTTTTTCCATTTTTCATTTTTTAAAAAAAAGAAACAACCATGTGGCGAGATTTGATTCAGCATGGGCATGGGTTTCACATTTTTACCCTTTTGACCTTTTTATTCTGAGTGGCCACGTGGCACCATTCCATTGGATGCGGACCTAGGAGCTTCATTTTACCTTTTAAAATTTTTGGGAAAAATTGGAAAATTTTGATATTTTTCCCCACACCTCTGCCTCATGAAAATGGGCCTGACACGTGTCCCAAAGTGGGCCCCATTGGAATCGTGGACCGATTCTACACATTTCCACCTTTTTTGGAAAAAGGAAAATTTTCCAAATTATCCCCGTGGACCCGCACCTCCGATTCTGTCCCTGACACGTGGCGATTGCTGATTCACTGTGGGCTTGCGGGCCTCTTTTAATTTTCCTTTATGCACTTTAAAAAATCTCAATTTTTCCCTGAGGCCCAAAGTTCCACCTCTAAGGTGCAAAAAGTCCCCACTGTGATTCATCCAATCAAAATTGAGGACTTTAATCTTTTAACATTTAAAGGACAAAAAACTTCAGAAAACCCGTTTCTCCACTTGGCTTGAATTCACTTGATTCCACTTGGCACTTGTGGGCCACAGGCAAATTCTGAAACTTTTAGCCAAAGTAGCCTTAAAAAGAACAAAAAGACCCCGCCGCTCCTCCTCCAATCAAAACATGCCACGTAAGCAACATTAGAACCAATCAGAGTAAAGCGGAGCCATGGGACCAAATTCACCCTTTTGCCAAAAAAGCAAAAAGTGATAAGTTAAAACAATTTTCTGCCATCCCTCAGCCAATTAGAACAAGCCACGTTGCTGATGAATGCTGAAGAAGAAATTGATGGGAAAATGACGCCCGTCTGACCGTCAAAACACAGAAAATGCCAGGGATGCCCTAGAATTCAATTTTTTCACTAAGGACGACAAATTTCTCGAAATTGAACCAACTGAAACATGTTTTCAAAGCATTTTTTATCATGGAATTGGATTTTCAATGGCATACAAGTGCAAATCGATCAATTTTAAACTTCCACGATCAGGCAAAAAGGAAAAATGATAGAGCCCACAGATTTTGGAAAAATTAGGGCACAAAACAGGGCACACATGCAGATTTCTTTCAAATTGGGGCAAAACAACAAGTTTGTGAGCATTTCAAGGCATTCGATTGGAGGGAAAAGTTTTAGACCACCAATTTGAGAGAAAAATGTTTCAGAGCACGCAGAATGAAGGAAAAATTTAGGGAAAATGGTGCAAGCTCAAAAATGGCACCAACATAATTTCCTCATAAATCACTAATCAGAAATCTAATTGTACTGAAAATTTCACAATTTTTTCTCATTCTAGGCACATTTTTTATCACTAAAGCCTCATACGAGGGGATGCCCTACTTTTCTATAGAAAAAAACCTAAAACCTTCTATCCAAAATTTTCCTTTTTTATTTACAATATTTCCAGCAGACGGAACACAACAAAAATTGGAGTACGGGATCCTGGTGCATAGCTGAATCCAACAATGGTGTTTTCATTGAAAAATGACACTAGTATGATTAGTTTATAAAAATATCATATGCTCTATATAATCACATTCTAAAAATAGTAAGTCTCTCAAAATTGTGAGCTCCAATCATTTAGAACATTTAGAAACATTGCAAAACAACAAGCAAGGCAAAAACAAACAATTTTCCCAAAATAACATGTTCTTAAAAAACAACTTGCTAATAATAGAAAATTCCTAAAAATGGTAAAACATCATCAATGGATGCTGTTTAAGTGTGCTAGGAGATTTAGAAGATAAAATTTGAGAAAAAAGGAAAAAAGTTCCAAAAAAGGCTCATTTTTCACACATCTCACTACTTTTTTCCACCCTCTCATGGTTGTAAAGTTGTTTCACATATAAAAAAATAAAATCCACCCTCCACAAGGATCCTGAAGCATCATTTTGATCACAATTGTGTTAAAGAGCAAGACACAGTATATCGAGGTGCAACAATTGAAAGTTAGGAACATTGTAAGGCTCAAAAATAAGTTGAAAATGATCAAGAGCTTCATTCAAATTAAATTCATCAATAGGATGGTCATCATAATCATGATGAGAAGGACTCTCCATGACTAAGGAAAAAATTCATCTCAAGAAATGCATACTTCGTGAAGTGTTTCTAAACACTTGATCCATGATTGATAACGGGCTCACATCTTGAAAGTTGGTAAAGGTGGAATTTGTAGTGTTTTAGTGTAGTGTACAAGACAAGAACATGGAAATAATTCTCATTAATTCCTTCAAGATCCATCTAGGATAAATATTTCTATTAAGAAAAGGTCACCTAATTCCATAAGAAACATGTGCTTAGGAGGTGTATGAGTTGATCTCATTCAAGGAATGCTTTAGAGTCAAGAAATACAAAAATCTATAATATTCATTCAGAGCATCATATTTATAAGAATGAACAATCATCTCTGTTTCATTGGCCCCCATCCACTTGGTAGTGTTATTAAACACTCACCTCAAACCTTGTGGTGTGGTAATTTCCATCTCCTCATTTCATTCCAACCATTGGCCATTTCTCAAGAATTTCATTTAGGGGCCATCCCTTTCACCCGCATGATGAAGGCCTATTTTAGTAAGTGAGGAACTAACATCAATAGGTTTGAGAACCATGGATTTTCCTCTCATGGTCATTAGAATCATTTGTGAAAACCTAAGGTGCAAGAAAGTGATCCTCACTCTCATTGTGAGATCAAGAAGGAACCATCATAAGGGATGCCCATAGTCATCTCGGGATCACATTGTAATGCTTCATAATAGTGTTTATAAACAATCATTCAAAAGTCTAAAGTGTTTGTGATTTTTACAGAAGGGGGAATTTTTGATTATCATGCTTCAAATGAGTAAGTTCTCCATGATACAATGGTTCCATCTTCAACAGATCATTCAACCCCTTCTCTTTCTCTCTTCTCTATCTCTCCATATTCTAATTTTCAATTGAGGATGTACTTTTTGCTATTTCTTCCTATTCACTTATGTGACCCTTAGTTAAACATTGTAAGAGTCCTTTTTCCAATGATAAGAAAAAGACACTTCCAAGGAATATGAAAGGTCAAAAGTGATGAGGATAGGTAAAGAGTCATGTGGGGGTAAATGAGAGGAAAAATTGTAATGTTATAAATTATAATGGCTTCTCCATTCCAAAGGGTTGACATTTTTAGATTAAATGTATATTTTTGAGTTTACCACTTCTACATCAAGCAATAAAGCTGCAATTCTTCTATTTCTTTATCAATGTTCCTCTACTCTCTCCACTTTCCAATTTTTTGAGCATTATGATCTTGTACAACCAAGAAGGAACTTTGTGTCTCTTGTTTATCAGTTTTGTTAATGGATTACATTATTGTGTTCTTCTAATTGAGTGTGGGCCTACTCTAATTATTGTATGTGAACTCTGCTAGTGTCAACTCACAACACTAAAACACTCTCTCTCCTTATTTCCCAAATTCCCTTTACCTCTCTTAGTTACAAATTATTCCCTTGCACTAGATGCAAGCATTTGCCACAATTTTAGTGGAGTGTTCCTGTTTGATCTCGATGTATTGGCCACCCCATAACTTTTAGGTAGTTTAAGTAGTTTACATTCAATAATAGGAGCCTCCCCATACACAATAAGGGGGGCTTATCCCCACACTATTGGTGAAAGCTCAATAATTTGTAACACGCCAAATTATTTTTCCAACTATATTATTTCATTATTACTTGGGTGATTCATGGTTAGACTAGCTTCGATAAAAAGAAAGCAAAGGTTTTAGAAGGATCCAGAGGAAGATTTCTTAAACAAGTCACATTCTTAGTCCATATTTTACTGGTGGAAAAATGATTAATGAAAGGTACAAAAATCCTTTCGGGTTCAGACATTGTGGGATGACGTATGTGAAGGGGGCGATCCAAGAGACATAACTAATCAAAACTGATGGGGTAATGGTTGGGGAAGAATAAATATGGTGACATTAAGAAAAGAAAACAAAAAAAAAATAGAATTGATAAAAGAGAGATTAGGAGAATTTGGTCAATTAGTAAGTAAACAATAAATAAAAATGACGAGGAGATCAGAAAAGAAGGCTAGAATTTCCACAAATAAGAAATAGATAGAGAAAAAGATAGAAAACATGAGTTTAGCAAGGGAGAAAATGATAAAGAAAAATAAATGAAAGACATGAAAAATTAAATAAGGTTCAGAAAATAAAAAAGAAAGATAAGCCCACTTCAAGTGGAGGCTAGCCAATGGCTACCCCGAAAATGGAGGTATATGTTCAAAGTCTTGTTATCATTCCTGAATAAGGAAAATACCAAAAGATTTTGATTACCCTACAGATTTCCATGGGATAATGTCCATTAGATAGTAGGTTACAATATTCATTATGACAAACAAGCCCAAAAAATGAAAGAATTACAAGACATAATAAACAAAATAGAGCCAGGAATTCAAGAGAAATACTTTAGGAGCAGATGTATGAGAGAAAGATACAAATCGAAATATCCACTTGTTGATTACATAAAAAGGTGAAGAATAAAAAGAGGTTCATAGAATAGAGGAAACTATAGTTAAGGAGTTAGATGAGAAATAAATACCATAATATGAAGAAAACGGAAAAATAAAAATTAGTTTTGAAGAACAAGATACGAGAGGAACTTAGAAAATAAAAGGGTCTATAGCAAATGAGTTTAAGAAAACTTATATGTTTATAGATATTAAAGGTAGGGAATTTATTTGTGGAAGAAGATAATTATGAAAATTCACCAATAAAATATACTTCTCCCAACCATTGTACTAACCCAAAGGAGATGATCCCCTCAGATCAGTTTCCATTCCATTTTCCTCTTCACACACCAACTTAAAAATGTACAAGAGGACGAAATTTTAGATGGAAAGATAAAAAAAAGTTGCATAGAAGAAAGTAATAATAAGAGAAGATACTGTGAGAGAATCCCAAGAGTTACTGGGAGAAATTTATTTTGACATTAAACTTATAAGAGATAAATGAAGGAAAGGACTAAATCAAAATAGTGGTAATTAGAAAAAAGGGTGAAGGTACCTAAAACAAAACAACCAGTTTATAATCCACCAAGGACTCAACCTACAAATATGATGGCCCAAAAAATAAAGTTTTCAATGTTTGGAAAATATACCAAGGATGCAGAGGAGCATCTATTTGGTTTAGATTCATTTTGTAAAAGCAACAATGTGACTGATCCCACAACTAAGCTAGATGACTTTATGGGAACATTAAGAGATGATACTTTAAGGTGGTACTTGAAGAAAAACCCTAAACACACAAAGGCTTGGGATGTAATAGAAAAATAATTTAAGGAATAATTTCATTATCCTAAGGAACCTACAAAAAGTGTCAACAAAATGAGAGTATCATAATTCAAAAAGAAAGAAAATCAATAAAGGATTTTGATTACAGGTTCAAAATTGTGGCAAGAATACTGGAAGAACCTCTCACAAATAAATAAAGAATTGATTGGCTTGTCTATGGCCTATTACCTTACCTAAGATCTTCATTAGATGGGCATATATTCACAACCTTTGCATATGTATTAGAGATTGCTACAAGACTAAAAGCATAACCATGGAGAAGAGAAGGAGAAAAATTTCTTAAAATTGAATTAGAAAGGGCAAAACTAGAGTTGGCTAAGTTTAAATTACAACAGGATATCCAGAGGAAAGAATATCTCAAAAATAATTTACCTCCTAAGAACATTGTAACACTAAAAATCTAGGTGTATAATATACTATGCAGTAAAGCACATAGACAAGGTAGAATGCCCATACCTAGAAAGAGTAAAAGGAGCAACTGTAATAATAAGACAAACGCTCCTTAGAAAATACATTCTTCTAGAAATATCACCATGCGCCAAAAGAACTTGGTTTGGCAGATGAAGATTATGTGATCGACACACATAGGAAACTTTTCCATTGATGGAGGTATCTCCGACCCTCGAATCAACTCATCGTACTGCACAACATGTGGATCATTCAACTACTATCACCATACTTGTCCCAATAATTTATGCCATGGAAGACTTGTATAACTATACACTACTCGAAGAGTGATGAAATACTAGGATAAAATACAATACAATCACAATCCACGACAACAAAAAACCCCCACAATACTGGTTTAGCAACCCCCTACATAGTACAAGTACTAGCAATAACTGCACCACCACAATACCAAGGATATCAAGGTGGACAACCACAACTATGGAGGAAGATATCAAGGAAAAAATTGCAACCCCAACTACCAAGAGTATGATGGTGGATAGAGAGGCGTATATAGAGGTGGATACTAAGGGTGGTATAGAGGGATGGTTATAAAAACTATCAAGGTATCAGGGTATATCAAGGATATCAAGGATAAGGATACCAAAGGTATCAAGGTGGTGAAAATCAAAACAATCATGGAACAGGACCACAGGAAAGAAGGCCCATGAATTGATATAAGTGTGGAAAATATGGACACCTAGTAAGAAATTAGACTAAACTAGAACCATGTGGGTTCTGTCATGAATGCGATACACATTATTCTTTTAGTTGGTCCCGAAAGCCACATAATTCTGAATAAATGGTGGTACAAAATCTAGAAGCTCACCGGGAAAATGATGCCCAAAAGAACATCCAACACATAACACAAATACCATAGGGATGAAGTAGAATCTTTAGAGGACGAAAAACAAAAAAAATTAACTAGCTCAGGAAAGGGAAAACTAGAAAAAAAGTAAGTTAAAGGAAAACACTATGGAAAATTGCTTTAGAGAAAAGCTAATAAGAAAGAAGAAAGTGATAAGGAAGAACCAATGTGTGTAGAACTGCAATAACTACAAGAAGCGAACAAAAAATAATAATAAGGCAATAAAAAGAAAAAAATTATTAAACCATTAATAGAAGATGATACATCCAGTGAAGAAGAATAGAACCCGAAGTGGTTTAGACCTGAACTCCATGACAAGGAGGTTACAAAAAGAAAATAAGAAACAATGAAGGCTCAATGCCCAACATCAGGAGATAGCAATACAAAAAAATTGGAGGAAGAGATGTCTGCTCTCAAATAAATAGATATAATAACCCTCAAGCGTGGATTGGTAGAAAAATTGAAACAATTTTGTAAATATTGGAATAAGGAGGAGAAGAGATTTAATGTTCCAATGGATTGAGGTCGCACATAAAAAGAAAAAGAAAAGTGTGTTTAGAACATAAAGAATGTGCCAGAAATCTGCCATATATTTAGACATTGAAATATGTGACACCAAAATCACTAAGATATTATTAGATCTAGGCGTGGATGTCAATATAATGTCTAAATCTACTTGGGAGAAACTGGGAAGACCCTGCCTAGATGCCACAAGATACGACATTGGTCTTACAGATAGGATCAAGGAAATCCCTAGTAGGTGTGTTGCAGAATGTCAAAGTTAATTTCATGGGGATTAAGAAAACAAAAGACTTTGAAGTCATATAAAATGTTGCCAAGAAACCCACATATAATGTCATCCTAACACTTGAGTGGTTTTTTGACTACAACAATACTCTAAATCTTGAAGAAGAGGTTATACTTGAATCAGATGGAATTCAAGTTCATGTACCATTACAAACACGAATGAGTGCGATATTGGGCTGAAGAGGCATGACATGACACTGAGGATGAATATTTTGATGACGTGTAAGGGATCTATACCCTCAACAAACTACAAAATTTTGATAAATATTTTGAACCAAATTCAGAAGGTGAAATTTCAAGTTCACACTAAATCAAAAAATGAAAGCTCGGATCGATGTAGTAGAAACATGGGTACATTGATTCCCAGAAGCAAAGAGTGAAAAAACTTCTATTATGCAAGAATATTAACACCTCAAGTCATAACACTAGAAGATAACTCAAGATGAATATGCAGAGGAGGGAGATGAAAGATATATATTAGCTCTGCATAAGAGAAATTCCAACAAGACAATGTGTACTATTTCACCAAAGAATAAATGACCAACCTGCGAAGGATTGTAATGGAGAAGAACAACCAAAGAGACTAGTAAAGTGGGTCTACAGATTAAGCCACGGAGCTTCCCACCGTACCTTACAAAATATTCAGGATTTGGATATCTAGAGGGGTATTTAGAACAAATGGTAAGGGTATTTCCAAATGAAACATCCCATATGAAAGCATTAGATGATACACTAACCATTAAAGCCACACGTTGGTGGTAAACCCATAAATCCAATATATCTCATTGGAAGTCACTGGTGACACTTCTAAAAAATAAGATATATTGAAAGTGAAGGGTATTATGCAGCTATACCTAGAATATATGGGTGAAGGAGACACATAGACAACACATCAAGGAATGTGACTAACATTGTAAGATATGTAGAGAAAAATCTCCTATTATATGGATTCAACTATTTTTCTAAACACTAAGACCCCTACCTAGGATATGGTACATGCATCAAGAAACTAGGAAAGAAACAAAAGATTGGATCTAAGTTATAAGGGATTTCTGTCACACTTTCAACTTCTAGGATGTGGATTTAAATACATTAAGAGAACTTTAAAAGATTAGAATTTTCCTATTCTTAACCACAATAGATGTTACTAAAAAATTTTCAAGAGGCAACCCAGTCCAAGAATGAAAGACAAAAACTCTACAAGGAATAACCAACCAAAATAAAAGAAATGGACTTTTTGTTTTAAAATATAAAAAAGATGAAAGCGAAGGAAAACCTAAAAATCTAAAATACAAAACAATAGAAGGAGAAAAAGAGGTAGTAGAAACCAAAATAGAATAAGGAAAAATATTTCTATCAACCAAAAAAACTCAGGTATGAAAATATTGAGGTATAAATGGAGAGGAAAATTTTGTAAAAATTGGGGATTATTGGTCTCAAGATGAAGTATCCAAAGTAGTGGAACTAGTCTAATAATTCCAAGACATATTCCCAAAATATTTCAAGTAGCTACGAGGAATCGAAGAGGAAGTGAGCACAATGAAAATACAGATCAAAGAAGGAATCAAACCTACTCAAGAAAATACCATATAGATTGAATCACAACCTAAAGGTTAAGGTTAAAATAGAAATAGAAAAGATGTTGAACATGGGGATAATTAAACCAATTGATAATGTAGAATAAATCATCCCCATGGTGGTCTAAAACAAGAAAATTGGAGAGATAAGGATATGTGTAGATTACAGGGAACTAAACAAGGCATGTGTACATGACCCATTTCTTACACCATTCACAAAAGAAGTATTAGAAACGTGGTAGGAAGAGAAGTCTATTCATCCATTTATGGGTTCTTTGGATACCACCATGTCATGAATTACACTAGAAGATTGACCAAAAACAACATTTTCCACATAATGGGGATCTTTTATGTACACAGTAATGTCATTTGGCCTAAAGAATGCACCTGCCATCTTCAACAGGATCATGATCAATGCATTCAAGGAATATATTAATGATTTCCTATAAGTTTACCTAGACAATTGGACGGTATATGGCCTATTGAAAAATCACATAAAAGTCATGAGACTAATGTTCCAAAGATGTCGTGCACTGCAGATATCATTAAATTTGAAGAAATGTATCTTCCTTACACAATTTAGTACACTATTAGGCCACATAATTTGTAAGGAATGATTATTGATTGATCCATTTAAAAAATCAGCAATTGTAACACTCCCATCACCAAAAACACAAGAAGACATGTAAGAACAATCCCTGGCTACACAAGATATCATGAGAAAATCAATAAGGAATTATACAAATATTAGTGCACCATTGGAATAATTATTGAAGAAAAGGATCAAACAAGTAAATAGAATGGACCAAAACATGTGTGGATGCTTTTGAAATACTCAAAGATAAGATTTTGCATGAACCTATTCTCATATTTCTAGATTGTAAAGTTCCCTTCCAAATTCATGTGGACGTATCAGGGATAGCAATTGGAGTGGTTTTAGCACGACCACAAGAGAAAATGGATCACCCCATAACATTTGCAAGTCACAAATTAGCTAAATCAGAAAAGAACTATTCAACAATAAAGAGAGAAGCCCTAAGTATGTGTGTATGCATTGTAAAAATTTAGACATTATCTATTGGCAACACTATTTGTATTTTATACAAACCATGAACCTCTCAAGTACCTCCTGAACAAGCCAGTATTACAAAAAAGAATGTGTAGATGGTTGATGTTATTCCAAAAATATGAATTTACTATGTCGGTAAAATCGGGGAAGTTAAATAATGGACCAAACTATTTATCAAGAATTGAAACAAGAGAAGATGAAGGTCCCATAGATGATGAATTCCCAGGAGCACATATGTTCCATATAGAAGCAATTCCAAAAGAACTAGATGATATTGTACAACTGTTGACAACATGAAAAATTCTCGTAAAATATACAAACAATAAAAACTTAAACTTACTAAGCTTGCTCCTTCTCATTCACATTGATCCAAGGGAAATTATATAAGAAGGGAAAAGATGAATTCCTTGGGTGGGTAGTCCTGGAACATGAGAGAAAAAATATTTTAAAAGAATTTCATGAAGGAATAGCAGGAGGACATAACGAAGGAGATACAATAACTAAGAAAATACTAATGGAAGGATTATGGTGGCTCATCTTATTCTGTGATGCACATAAGACATGCTAGATCATGTGATATTTATCATTGGGTAGGTAAACCCAATGCTAGATATGAAATTCCTTTAAGGCCAATACTTGCATTAGCCTCATTTGATAAATGTTCCAATAGACTTCATCGGACCAATAAAACTTGTTGCAAGACATTCACAAACAAGGTTCATTATCATAGGTATAGAATATTTAACACGATGGGCATAAGTCATTCTGACAAAAGACCGCACTACAAGAACCACCACTAAATTTATCTATGAAGATATTATCACCAGATCAGGTGCCCATTAAGCATCACAAGTGACTAATGAAAATTTTGTGTGAATGCCATAATCAAAGAGCTTCTGGAACATTTTATGATAAATCATAATAGAAGTACACCATATCACCCACAAGAAAATGGTATAATGGAAGCTTTTAACAAAGTGCTCAAAAAAGTACTCACAAAAATATGCTCCTTACAAAAAGCGGAACTGGGATTTCAAGATACACGTAACACTATGGGCATACCGCACAACAGTATAAAAGGCTAACAAAATATTCTCCTTTCCATGTTGGTGCATGGACTAGAAACCGCAGTGGTTTCAATGGAATTTATCCTCCCAAGTCTCATAGTGGCCATAGCTTTCCGAATGAATGAAGAACCAACAATACATGAAAGGATAATTGAATTAGAAAAATTGGATGAAAAGAGATTCATAACCACGTACAACCAAACACAAGAAAAATGTAGACAAAAGGCATGGCATGATAGACATTGTAAACATAAAGAATTTGACATATGAGACAAAGTGCTACTTTATGATAGCAAATGGAAGATACCAAGTAAATTGAAAATTTGATGGATAGA
The DNA here is from genome assembly GCA_019776745.2 of Taxus chinensis. Lineage (NCBI taxonomy): Eukaryota > Viridiplantae > Streptophyta > Pinopsida > Cupressales > Taxaceae > Taxus > Taxus chinensis. Next base: position 347,923,940 of record CM034146.1, on the reverse strand, counting down.
GCAATATATCATCAAATAACTTCTACCATTTGGAGCCACCAAACTACAAACTCTAGAAAAAAAGATCTCATTAGATATGTAAATGGGGTGCCGAATGAAGAAGTATCAGATCGTAGGAATGATTAAAATTAATTCCAAAACTTGGAAATAAATATAATATAAATAAAAGAATATAAGATAAATATAAAGAAAAAGAAAAAATAAAAGAAAAAGAAGAAAAATTAAATATAAAACAAGAAAATTTGTCCTCTCTAAAAACCAGAAATTCGACAGAATTGATGAGGAGGATGAAAACCCACAAGGGAACCCTCTCTCTAAGAAAAAAGTAAAAAGAAAGTAAGATAGAAAAATAAAGTGAGAAAAATAGAAGAAAGGAAATCACAATACAATAACAGAAAGCCTAAAGAGACAAAGAAAAGCAAGGAAAGCAAGAAATTGAAACTCAAAGAAACAAAAACCCCCTTGAAAAATCATGGAACAAAGAAACCCACACATTAAAAAAATAATGAGGCCGTGGGAAAGCTGCGGAATGGAAGAAAAACTGACATAAAAATGGAACAAAAGAAGGAATGAAAATATGCGAAATAAAAGAAACTACACAAAAGCCACCAAATGAATAAATAACCCGTAAAAGGAAGACAAACAAAAGAAAAACCCGCAAAATGAAAAGGAAAAAAATCGCTAAACAAAGGAAAAACAATAAAGCAGTAAAATCTGCATCAAGAAGGAAACATAAAAAAACGTGGAAAGAAGAAATAACATATTATGGAATAAAGGAATAGGGAGAAACCCGTGAAGCAAAGAACTAAGAACCAACAAAGAAGAAAATAATAAAACAAAAGATACACACAAATCAAACAAACTAAGAACATTTTTACAACTAAAACAATAAATGTGGTAGGTGGTTACAAAAGTATAAAAAGGGAATTCAATGAATAAAATAATCACACTTGCAAAGAGAGAAAAAATCCCTAAGGAAAGAATGGAGAAAAGAGAAGTGGAGAAACTGAGCTAGGATACAAAAAAATAGGAAGAACATTATGGAAAATGGCTACCCCCATCATTATTATACAAGAAGACCTTCCAAAACCTAAATTTCAAAAGTGGACATTGAAATTCATGCTCCTACATCCTACAGGAGCCTTCTCTCATGTCCCATATAAGGTCGTGCATGCTCGGGATACACAAAAATATATTCACTTAACTATCATTGAATACAACCACACATGGCTTGAGATTGGTCGTCAGCTACTCCTCTAGAAGAACGAAGAAATGCAAAAAATGGAATACAAAAAGAATGTGAAAGTAGTTGAGGAGCTAAAATTAGATGCATGGAGCAGGATTCCTTACTTTGTAATGGTCAACAATTCCATTAGGGTTCTCCTCAACTGACTACATAATGAGATGATGTATTTGGACCAACCATACCGAATCAACACCAAAATTATGAATAAAGTAATCACAATATGGTAAAATGGGTGCTTAGCACTAAAAAAGAAGAAAATCCCCATGTAACAAACCACATGACTAATGGGGGTCACAATGTTGAAAAGGGGAGTGTGAATTAGATAAATAAAGAGCAACATTTCGAGGTATGCCACAAAAGCCATTTGCTTAAAAATTTATCATACTAATAGGGAAGATGGAGCCAATGCCACTAGTGCCACAATAGCATTATACATGATTATGAGACAATCTGAGTACAACCTATGGGAGGTTCTTATGGCATAATTCTATGAAAACACAAGAAAAATTAAGGAGGGGAAACATATTTTCTGTTATGGGTCAATTCTCCTATGTTTAGCTATGTATTTCACCAATACCCTTCCGAGAAAAACAAAGCAAATTCAATGGAACCAAAATATACCCATAACAGAACAAATATTGGCTCATATGAACACTATGTCTCAAGTAGCCCAAATTATTTCTTTCATAGCATGAACAAACAACATTAAGAACTTGGTTGCTAATAAGGATAGGATTTCAGAAAAACCAGTAGCTAAATATGAGATGGAAGTTGTCTTCATAGCAGATATTGATTATATATTCATATGCCCCTTTACTCCATGGATTTCACACATTACTCTATTACCATATGAAGCATTAGATGAGCTTGTGGTAGCCACAATTCAGGCACCCAGAAACCTTCCAATTGATAACAAGAAGTCAGTGCCACCAAACATTGATGATGTCATTTCTAAAACATGGGAGGAGTTTAAACAAAAATACCCTGAAGAATTCACTCAGGAGGGAGCTAAAGCATCTATACCATTAGACAAACCAAAAATATAATAGGAAAAGGAAGAAAAAAAACACAAGAAAAAGCATGGTCTAAATTTTACAAAAGAAAGAAACCAGAGCCCAAAAAAATACACCCTCCACAAACTCCAACCAAAAGATAAAAGGATAGGGTATCAAAGAAAGTAGAGATGGAGGAAGAAACAAGCGAAGAACCAAAGTATTTAGGTGAAGAAACAATGCAAATTACCAAAACATACAATGAAGAATCACAATATGAAACATCACCTCCTCTGCAAAAAAAAGAATAAGTGGACCTAGTCTTTAGAGGAGCCATTAATTCATTAGAAGAATCACATCTTACAAGCATCACATACAATTTTTTCAAGACTTGTCTTAACCATGGAGGAATCTCACTGGTGGCTCAACAATATGATGTTAGTTCAACAACGCAACAATTTTCTATAGTAGAAACAATTATCCACTACATAAAGAGATTTTCACTGGTATTAGAGGATTTCATCCACCTACTTCCACATTCTCTACTCAAGGAGATAGAAACCCAGATAGATTTAGATGAGAAAATAACATTAAAAACATTTGAAGAAGAACTCCAACAACTAAGAAAAAAGAAAAAGAAAACAACTAAGGACAAGGGCCACATCAAAGAATTAGAGAAACTACTAGAGATAACAGAAAAAGTAAATAAACAAAAACAACAAGAAAGGGAAATACGGGAAAAACAAAGATAAACAAAGAAGACGAATGAGGAAAATGAAGTAGAAAAGGAGAAACAAGATAAGGAGGACACAAAGAAGCAAGAAACATAGAAGAAGGAAGTTGAAAAGGAGAAGCAAGAAAAGGAGGAGGTAAAGAAGCGATAAACATATAAGAAGGAAGAGAGAAGGATAAAAGAAGAAAAATTGAAAAAAGAGGAAGAGAAAAAACATGAGGATGAACAGAAAAAGAAAAAAGAGGTTGAAGAGAAAACAAGGAGGAAGATGAGAAAAAGAAGAAACAAGAAGAAGAGAAGAAAAAAGAAGAAGAAATAATGAAAGAGGAAGAAGAAAATAAGAGGAAAGGAGAGAAGGAAAGAAAGAGAAAAGAAGAAGAAGAAAAAAAAAGAAGAAAAATAAAAAAGGTGGAACAGGAAAAATAGAGCATATCATAACAAAAAAATAGAGAGGAAGAAAGAAAGAAGAAGGAAGAGAAAGAAATAATAAAGTAAGACCATATACAAGCAACATAAATGCCAGATACTGCCAGCACAAAGACATTCGTGGTATCTTGTGGCTCCACTCAAATTGAGCCTCTATGGGATTCACTCACATTGATCAAAAAAACATTACAACAATAAAAAGAGGCACAAATTCTCCAATTACAACATGGAGTAGTCGAGAAAAAACAAGAAGGGTACACGATACATTTACAGAAACTAACACCCATGCATAAATCCACATGCAACACACATTTGGAACAAAGTGCTAAACAAGATTGGATGTAGAGATATGCAGACTTGGAGGAGGCCATGAAGAGAATTTTGAATGCAATGAAGATATATAAACCCAAAAGTAGTATAGATTCCACCCTTCCATTCAAGAAGGTAACATAACAAGCATTTAAACAAATACATGAAGAAAATTCTAGCTTGGATGAGACTACAAAGAAGAATATCCTTAGTGAAGTATTGGATGAATATAAGACACAAATCATACACCTGAAAATCATAGAGAACCAACATCGGCGTGTAGAAATTAAGAGCTCATTAAAAACATTGGAGACATAAATTACAAATGCAACCACATATTACACTCATTCCATGGGTTCGTCATCAATCACTCAGCAAGAAAAATAAAATTGGACAACTTATAAATACAGTTGAATAAATAATTTGCAAAATATGATGTAAATAAATACATAGATGGCAATTGAATACAACTGGCAGACCTAGTTGAGAAATACCACACAAAATAACAATAAAGAGCTAAGAAATTTGTGGATATGGAAGAATATAACACAACTATGGATAGAGATCTCATAAGAATGCAACAAGAATTGGAAACAACATGGAAGAGATATACCCAAATTTAGCTACATCAGGCACCTACGAGATTAAGTCTCAGAATTTAGAAAAATACTAAGATACAAACATGGGTAGAAAAAATCCAAGAACACCTGGCAGCATGACATAAATTTGAACGAAAAATTACAAAAAAGTATGTGAAATACATTCCAATAATGACTCCATGATAGAAGTGGTTGGGAATCCATCATGTCTTATAAATCTAGTCAGACAATTCAAACGAGGGAACATCTCCCTATGCTAGATGTCTAAGTTATGATAACTTGATGTTTTGGTTTTCTAAGGATGAACTAATAACACAAAAGACTTCAAGAAACAAGAAAGTGGCACCCTTAAGTGGCCTGAACAAAATTAAATGAGGTAGACATGGTTCTTCATCACTAGGTTGTCTCGAGGATGAGACAACGTTTAAAGTCTGGGGATGACGTTGACAAGGTTATTCATCAATTTTGAAGACTCAAGAATAAATAACTTGAACACCCACGGAATTCTGAAAAGCCACGAAACACTTGAACACCTGCGAAAGTTTGAAAAATGTAAATTATTGGATAAACCACATAATGCCGTATAATCTGTGAAACATTACCAAAAGATTTCGAAGACTACAAATATCCACGAAAGCCTAACAAAAGCCACAAGAAGATCAGATAAAAACATAAATAGAGTCGCAACTAAAAGAAGTGACTTTTGGAAAAATTAACATTGTAAGACACTTATTGTAATACAATGTAATATATCACTATCTTTCTATCGATGTATCCATATATCCTATCTCATCATCAAATCAAAGGGAGATAAGTAGTGTAATAAACATACAATGAGAATGATAAGGAGAATAGGGTGAACATAGAGAGAGTAAGAAAGAATGAAACATGCAACGAGAGTTTGTGAGATGGATGTGAAAGATATATGTAACATTTGTTTTGAATAAATAAATAAAGAGATTTGGTTCAATGAGAAATGTGCATTATGTTATTTGAATTCTTTATGTTTAGTTTATAGTTTTGACTGCACTCCCACTACATCCTTAACAATAGGGAGAACTAATTAACCCTCAAAATTCACGTTGAGGCTTAAGGTCAAAAACCATGACCTGAAGTTTGCATATTCAAATCTTTCCTCCACTTGCCCTATTGAGAAATCTAATGTAGTTATGATATAGATCGATGAAAGTGTGGGTATGTATGGTCAAGATCTTTCGTTACTTTAATTCCACAAGACCAAAGAGGGCTTCCCTAAAAAATTCATAAGTGTTGTGTACTAATTAACTCATGACACTCATAAGATTTATATTTCTAAGAATAATACCCATATTGTTGTGTCTCTTATTTATTTATCACTTATAAACTAAGAAACTTATTCATTCACTAATTAAAATCTTATCTTTTTAATTTTGAGGGATTCTATTAGAGCCCCCACCCATAGTTAAAAATTAAAGATATTACAATATAGTTTCAAAAATATTGAGAAAGGAGGAAGGATGGTGATCAACACCTCTAAAACCAAGGAATAACCCCCGAAACATAGAGGGTATTGTGCAAGAATAAGAGAAGGTTAATGATTTAGTGTTATGCTACCTCCACCATCTTGCCCCTCAAGAGCTAAAGGCCGGACAAGGAAAGGAGAAGAAGAAAGAGTCTTTCCATGGTTGCTTTTTCCACATGAAAATCCATGATGAGAACATAAAGTAGAACAATATAAATAGTAGTAGCAGAGCTTCTAGTTTGCAACAAATAATTGAGGTAGCACACTAATATACATTGTGTGTTCCTTGAGAGAAAGAAGCCTCAGGTGGAAGAAAGGACCCGGAAACACCGTTTCCAAAAAATACCGATCTAACACTACTGAAAACTATATATGAGATGATGGGAATAGGAGAGCTGAAACCACCAATACTAGCCATCCATTAGAGACTTGAAAACTAAAAGGAGACAAAGACTGGTAATAGGGAAAAGAAGAAAGGGAAATATACCCATTGTTGCTTCATCCACCACATAGAAATTTTGTTAGTATTGTTAGGAACGTGCAAAGGAGAGGCTTAGACACAAATACCCCTCCAAATTCTAAAGTCCAGACTATAAATGTGATGAAAATTTCAAAGGGGAGAAGGCAAAGGAATTACGCCATCATCCAACCATCCCTCATTCAACCTCAAATCAATGCAAGACTAACAAAATCATAACCATGAATCCTTAAGAAACATGGATAAACATATAATTAAAAGAAACTTAAAGACAAAAACATACCAACCTAGTAGAAAATAAGTGAGAAGAGAGGGTCCCTTCTTTATAATCTCCATAAACAATTGTGAATGATCTTCATGCAGGTGACACGCGTCTCTTGGTTTTCCCTTTCTTATAGCCTCAACTCTAAAAAATTATGACATGGATAACTAAATTTTTTACAAAATAATAATACCCCTCTTACATACATTTTTCTAAACAAATACTCAGATACACTTTTGTCCTTAAACACCTAAGAGAGAGATCATTTTATAAAATCAAAATTATTCCTTGGTTTGTTGTAAGTGCCTACATGTGCATTTTTCTACATTACATATCTTTTTAGAGAAAATAAAAAATTTGCATTTGACATCTGCATTATAATAGTAATGTTAGTTTAAATGCTTATCATGCCTATGTAAGACACTCAACATGATAACATAGACCATAAAACATATGAAATATTGCATGATAATTTAACTTTCCTCACAAAAGCACAAATTGACACATCTTACTTTTGCAAGGCTCGTTAGGAAGTCATCCACAATATAATCCCACTTGGATCATTTAGAAGCTTGACTTTTAAATCTTTTGACATGTCTTCCAAGGCAATATTCCATGTTTTTTCCTCAATAGAATAGATCCCTTCAAAAACATATAAGATTTTAACTATAAAGAGACTGCATTTTCAAATGTTGCATTGACATATTTAAGTACATATGTACTTATTTGTTATTGATCTATTTTCCAAACACACCAATTTAAGATTTTACCCCACTTTTCCATTTAGAGTTGCTTCTTAGAATACGATTTATAGTAAATGGTCCAGTTAATCCATCTTTTATCACATTATTAAGAATATTTGTCGTTTTATTAATCAATTTTTGGTGCAAGATAATTGCGAATCAACCTTATTCAATTTACTATAGGCTTAACAACTTAGAAGCCATTTTGTTGAGGAACTTAGTCAAGGCCCATCCTTTCTCTTGAATGTTATAATCTTGTTGTCATTCTAATTGAGTACTAATATGATTGACAAGTGTTATCATTAAGAACCATGTGCTCTTGATAACAAAAAAAATTGTTTGCAATATTCATAAATTGAATTGCCATCTTCCATGCTTTCCTAATAGATTCCCACCAACTATTTTAAGAACCCTCTATTTATTTCACCCTAGGCATAAGGAAATCTTGTGTCATCCTTCTAAAACCAACCTGTAAGGCTCCCTTCTTAGTTTGTACATGTTTTTTTTCTATGATGCTCTCAACTGATTTTGTTATTGGCCTACCTTAGAGTGATCTATAATATGAATTGTGGTTCTAGTGGGAAATATGACCATAAGATGATTCATTCCATAAATGGTTTCCTTCATTTTTCCTTATAGGTCATCCTTCTTTCCCATATTGCTAAGATCCATTTTTTATTTTCTTAACTCAAGATATTATTTATTTAATTTTTTACTATTCTCCCTTAATTCCTTGACATTCTTATAGTTATATTGATCATAATCAAGAAAAAACTTTGAATACTCCTCTTTTTTATGTCCCCCATTCTTAAATTAGCCTATTGTACCTTGAAGTGTTTAGGATTCAATTGATTCACGGACCTCCACTCCTCTTGAAAAGTTCCACAATAAATGTATAGTCCTCTTGAAAAGCTCATTGGATTTGTGGGGAGTGATATCTTCTTAACCAAATGCCTCACTTGGATTTGTAAAGGGATCTTTCAATTTAGGTACTAAGATGTCTTGCTTTTCCTCTTGATCACTTCCTCCTTTCAGATTTGGTAGTTTTCCTTTATTTTTATGTTGATAACGACCAATTAGAAAATTTTGAAGTTATTTTCCTTTGAAGGGCTCATCACCATCAACAAGTAATTTCTCATTCACTAACCTTTGACCCATGATAACAATTTAATCAGGGAATTTAATGATGTCAACATCATCATATCCTACATTCACTTCTTTGCTATTCTCCTATTCTTCTATATTAATTAAATTGTCATCCATTTGCTTGTCACCATAATGAGGAGGTGTTTCTACTTTCTCATAATCAATAGCCATTTGGACATTAAGTTATGTACTTCATGGGCTTCCTCATCTACATACGAAGGAACGTCGATAATAATGTACGTAATGCCTTCTAATCTATCATCATATAGAGTAGTTGGTTTCTTGTCCTTAGTGGGATTAAAAGACATTTCCACATCCTCCATAATCTTTTGCATTTATTCTAGAGGGTCCTTAATATTAACAAAGAATCCTTTATAAGAGGATTCTTTCCTTTCTTTTCTACACACGCATCTAAAACCTCCTCCAATTGAATTTTTTATTACACACTTCATCATAATTTAAAACAATTTCTCATTAACTCTTCTACTTCTTCAAGTTGGTATTGATAACTGCCATTTCTCTTTATAACATTTTATGTCTATTTATGACTCATGAAGGGCCACATATTTGTTTGGGATTCATTCTGAAACAAAATTGATACAATATATATTCTGGATTCTCATGTAATGAAAATGCTTGAACATAAAATCTGTTAATACAACTTTGAATTATATCAAAGATCATTTTCCTGTACTACCAAAATCTTCATTTCCAAAGGGAAGCTGTATCATGAACTATGTTATGAATGAGAAGCTCATATAGTTCACATTTTGACCCATATTATTGTTTTTAATTTTTTATTGAAGTAGGGTGAAAAAAACAATATAAGCCCATGTGAGAATTACAATAAGAACTACTACAACATGTCATTATTGAGCCTCATTCAAGATGAGTTCTAAAATGAAAACAAAACAAAAACTAAACATCCTGAACAAATAAGATAGCTTAATAAAGGTCACAATATTTTTTGTTTAAGTTATTTAGCTCTATGACTGTTAAAATTACCATTGACCATAGTAACGCTACTAAGTGGCAACGAATGGACAGACAACACCAAAATGCACTTGTGAATGACATGGACGATCATGTCACTTTTGCATTGTGATAACAACGACATAATCTCAAAACCAAGGGAAAAAGAGTTGACATAACATCATTTCCGTGAGTTAGCCAATTTATGATGATATTTAAAGAAAAAGTTGACAATTAATTATTGTGATGAAGGTATGGTAAGACTCCACTTGCGATGACAAGTTTTAAGCGTTTAAATTTTGGCGAGTTATATATATATATTGAAATGTTTAAGGGCTTGCGGAAAGTCCATATTTAACCATGACATTCATGGGTCCCATTTTATCTCCAAAATGGGCCCATGCCCTTGAATAAGGATAAAAAAATTAAAATATTTTATTTTATTTAAAAATCCCACTAAGGGGATCCCACAATCTAAGCTAAGTCAATTAATAAATTTAACCATTTAAAATTACTTTAAACTCACCCAAAAATATTCTAAAGTCGCTTAATCAAAAAAACCTTACAAAAAAACATCATAATAAAATAAAACACCCTTATCCCTTAAGTCATGCAAACTTAATCACAACCATTGGATTATTTAAATCTCCACCATAAGATTAATTTTTCCCTAAAATCAAAAGGTGAGGATATAATTGATAAAAACCTAAGTTTTATTTTCATTTCCTCTCCACCTTCATTTGAGTCTCTTTAAATTTGTTTTTTTGTTTTTTAAGGAATGAAGAATTCAAGGAAAGGGCTTATGTAGATAGGGTTTCAAAGCCAAGCTTCTCATTTGGACAACAATGGCAGATCAACAAGATCTGCAACTTTTTTTATTGGAAAAGTATTAGTTTATAGTTTATTTTTGAAGCTCACATCCAAGGAAAGAATACTTGAATTTTTATTTATTTTAAAGAGAGACGGAGATGCATTTTATCATATGCCTTGCACACACACACACACACACACATGTATACATATACATATACATATACATATACATATACATATACATATATTAACACACACATGTATACATATACATATACACATACATACATATACATATACATATATATATGTGTGTGTGTGTGTGTGTGTGTGTGTGTGTGTGTGTGTGTGTGTGTGTGTGTGTGTGTGTGTGTGTGTGTGTGTGTGTGTGTGTGTGTATGTATGTATATGTATATGTATATATATATATATATGTATATATACATATACATATACATATACATATACATACATACATACATACATACATACATACATATATACATACATACATACATACATACATACATACATACATACATACATACATACATATATATATATATGTATGTATGTATGTATGTATGTATACATACACACACACACATTTTTGTTAATAGGTTTGTCGTGCAGGTAGAAATAACCTAAAAAAGGGTGAGTGTGAAATAATATGGCAGAAATGCCTTTGTATGGGGATGAATAATGGCTAAGAAACAAACAAATAGGGAGGGTTGTGGCCCATGCAATAACCCTCCATTGGTAGGGTTTGCTAGTGTGGGGGAGGATGGGACATCCATTCCACCCCCATTGGTAGCTCAAAAACACCATAGTATTGGAACTCCAAATTTGTAACTATACAATATTTAGCTCACCCCACTTAGCTCACAAACAACAATGCAAAGGTTCTTCAAATCACAAGAAAGATGCCTGGTTGACCAACCAACTAATTTACATCATTACATGCCACTAAATATTCCAAGGTGACATTCTAGCATCCCCCAATCCCATGGGAAAGAGGCAACACACTTCACTTATCACATAGAAATATTAGGATGCACACAACACATTTTAACTCCATTTGAAAAAATATACAAAAACACAATGCAAGCGATAAATGTTTTTAAGATGCTGTATGCTTCTAGCTTTGGGAAGAGGGGATGTGAATCCCAATTTCATGTTCCATATAACCATGTAAAATAACCATAAAATCCCTTATCTCTCAATGTTTTTACCATCTCCTTATCACTCAAAATATCCCCTTATTTCTCCAAAACTCCCCCAAGAAGGATTTTCAAACATGCAAGTTTCCTTCTTGAGGATAGCGATGAATTTCCACCCCAAATGGAAATCCATCCCTATATAGAAACAAAATTTAGCAGGATTCCCAAATAGAGAGGAGGAAAATTCATCCCTCTTCCCATAAAAAATCCCCAAAATCCACACCCCTCAAGGGTGGGTGGAGTGAAAAATGAAGCAACACAAAATGAATTTTCCACAATTGACCTTACACAACATACAAGGTAAAAACATAAATATATAAGGTCCTACAGTGTATTCCACAAGCTAATTTCCAAGAATGCTTTCCAAAAGATCTCAAGTCTCCACCAATCTTCCAAGTTTTCCCCAAAATTCTCCAAGACAAAGAACCCCATATCCATGGAAGTGAGGGATTAAAAATAAATGAAGCTACCCAAGATAAGAAATAGGAAGGTGACAACAATCCCCCTCCACCAAAACCCAAACCAATAAAGTATCCAAAAAATTACACCAAAAAGGAATAAGGTCAAATTCAAAAATTAGCCCAAAGCAATCATGAGAGGATTTCCCAAAATCCCATACATTCCCAAAATCAAAGTTCCCATAAGATGAAGTGTGCGGTGAGTGGTAAAATGGGCCAATGGGCTTCATTTGCACTGGAAAGAGCCCACCCACCCATAGGGATGGGGGTTAGGGCCTATTTTCCATGCAAATAAGGTCATTTTCTTTCCGTACCCCCTTCCTAAATGACACAAATTTTCTAAATCCAAGTTTGGGAAAAATGTGGCATTTAGGAGGGGCAATTAGGCTCACCTTATTCCACCTAACCCAACACATCATCCCAAAACCAAAAAAAGATAATAGAACCACATGGAAGGGGTAACATTTAACATTAGTAGCAATAAATCAAGGTAACATAAGAAATTAACAAGGAGCTAAGAAACATAACAATTCATCATCATGATAGAGGAAAAAGGTTAAGTTCATAATTCAAACAAATAAAACTGACACGATAAGACACAACATGAAAAAGGAATGTTGTAATCGATAAGAAGAAGAAGAGGTTTGGACATTAGGCCTTTTTGTGCTAAGTAGTGTCTGTTCCTTGAATCCCACATCATTCTTGTGATAATTTCCTATCACCGACACACTCAATGAAAACCTCATATCTACCCAATATGATAACAAAATACAACACTATCATATACATTGAAATCAACATCCATATAAATAACACTAAACTAGTGGTATATCATAACATGAATCATCCACTGAATGAAACGATATAATCATCATACATAAAATATGGATCCCATATCAATACCAAAGAATGTCTATAATAACTCATGATATCATTTTCATAACATAATATCTGATAAATGAATAGTGACATTGTGTGCCTCATAAACAATATATGCACAAGAGTTAGCATCCTAACACTAACAATATGATGTTATGGATAATTTCATATCAAAACATTTTACTAAAGCAGTAACATCCATGTCAAACAACAATATCATGAGGTAATGTCCCATTAAAACAGAAAAAAAGTAATAATGTCCTTGCCATCATGATAATATAGATACAATGAGCCACACTCGACGAAAATGAGAGTACTGAAAAAGGTGGGCACTACATTCCCCTCTACTAGGAACCAAATTCCTCCAGGAAGTCACTTTAAGAGGTAAGAATATCTAGACCATAATGGTGTCACATCCTCTAAATTAGTTGTAGTCTTATTATACCTGTCCCACTAAACCCTAACTTGGTCTAGGTAGCACGCCTGAAGGGCTAGCCTCTAGTGCTCCAGAATACACATGGGCTCCAAATTCTACTAACCTTCTACCTTCACCCGCAAAGACAAACAATTTAAAACATGAGTTATATCAGGAATATAATTCCACAACACTGAGATGTGAAACACATCGTGTGCATGAGATAAGCATGGTAGCAGAGCTAGGTGATAGATAACTGGACCAATAGTCCCAATTATCTCAAAAGTTTCAACAAAACAAGGGGATAACTTAAAGACCTTTCCATAACGGATTGGAATCTTGTGTGGATGCACCCTAAGAAACACCTTTTCACCCATAAGGAATTGACACTCTACCCTCTTTGTGTCAGCATACACCTTCTGGAGTGCACGATCCTACTCTAAACTTTGTCGATTAAAAACAACCTACTACTTTATATCCTGAAGATATGTGGGACCGAGAACAATCATGGCATCTAACCTGTCCCATCTCAATGGTGTCGTGCAAGGTATCCCATATAAATCCTGATAAGGTGTCATGCCGATGGAGCTTTGAAAACTATTTTTATAAGAAAACTCGACCAGATAAAGGTAATGCTCCCACTTCATCTATTGATACATCACATACATCCAAAGCATGTATCAAGTACCTAGTTCACCCTCTCTATTTTCCCATCTGTCTGAGGGTGATACAATGAACTAAAACTAATTTGAGTCCCAAAATATGCTTGAAAATAGGTCAAAAACTTAGAAGTGTATACCAATCCATGATCAAAAATGATTGTCCTAGGTATAACATGTAATCTCACTACATCATCCGTAAACACATGTATAATGACAACCACACTATATGATACCTTTGTCATAGAGAAGAAGGAAACCTTGTTCAACTTATCCACCGTCACCACGATAACGTCATGATGAAATAATGAAGTGGGAATGCAAACAATAAAATCCATGAACACCATGTCCCACTTCCACTCCAGAATATCATGAGTGTATAGAAGATTGGTAGGATGAGAATTCTCGGCCTTGACCCTATGACACTCAAGATAATGGGATATAAAATATGTAATATCATGGCATAACCCTGGCCAAAAGAAAATTTGTCTCAAGTCCACATGTATCTTCTTCACCCTGGGATGGGTGAAGTAAGGTGCTCAAAATTCCTCAGAAAGAACTTGAACCTACTCAAATCACCTACACTAGGAACATATATGTGTATATGAAACTGAAGAAGAGCATCTGACTCCAATGTGCACCTTGCGTACCTACCCACTAAGGGCCCTTGAGACTCCACCATATGTCTGAAACCCTCATATAATTGTAATGTCAAGGTAAAAATATCATGTCATCGCCTACTCAAAGCATCATTGATGACATTCTCCTTCCCCTTGATGTATTGGATGTCCATATCGTATTCACAAAGGAACTCCATCCAACACCGCTATCAGGAATTAAGGTTGGGCTACGAAAAGATATGCTGAAGGCTCAAATGATATGTCCCCAATATGAAGGGTCTACCTAGAAGGAAATGCCTCCAGTTAACCAATGTGTGAACCACTGCTGTGAGCTAAAGATCATGAGTGGGGTAATTAAGTTTGCAGTCCCTTAGTTTACGTTACTCAAAAGTAATATAATGATGCTCCTTCATGAGCACCACTCCAAGTCCCTCAATAGATGCATCTATGTATACCACAAAGTCAGGAAGAGGATCTAGAACTTTGAGGATGGGTGCAGGAGTCAATCACTCCTTGTGTAGATAAAATTTCTACTTGTAGTTCTCTGACCAACAAAAATTCTCCCCTTTGTGCTGAAGGGAAGTGATAGGATTGGAAATCCTAAAAAATCCCTGAATAAAATGACAGTAGTAACCAACTAACCCCAGAAAGATCCTAACTTATGTCACCATGGTGCGGGCTGGCTAATCATTGATAGTTCAGATATTCGAGGGATCTACTGAGATTCCCTTGCTTGTTTAATGTGACCCAAGTATTGAATCTCTATTTAAAAGAAGGAATACCTCCAAATTCCCAAACTGATGCTCCCTCAAAAAATGTAATATGTATCTCAAGTGCTCTTCGTGCTCCTCAATTGAGTGACAATATATAAAAATTTCATCTAGAAACACAATGAAAAATCTGTCCAAGAAGGTCCTGAAAACCCCATTCATGAGGCTCATAAAAACTGCAGGTGCATTACTTAGATAAAAAAGAACTACTATGAACTTGTAATTCCCATACCAATTCTGAGAAATTATCTTGTGGATGTATTTTTCTGTGATAGGCAGTTGATGGTATCCTAACTTCATATCTATCTTGGAGAACACTATGGCTCCCTATATTTGATCAAATAAATCATCTATACGGGGTAAGGGATAACAATTCTTCACTGTTACCTTGTTCAACTATTAGAAGTCGACACAAAAATGAAGAGACCCATCCTTCTTCTTCACAAAAATCATTGGTGCACCCCAAGAAGACACACTAGACTAGAATGAATCTCTTCTCTAAAAGCTCCTCTAATTGAATCTTAAGCTCATGGAGCTCATGTATGGCTATCTTGTATGGAGCATGGGACACGGGTGCAAAACCCAAAAAAATATCAATATAAAAGTTCACCTATCAATGCAGTGGCATAATTGGAATCTCACTAGGGAAAATATATACAAACTCTCTCAAAATAAGGTGCTCATCCAAAGGATAAATTTCTAGAATCCATTCCGATATATTGTTGATCGTGATAGTGAACATCTGACACCCCTTACTTGATTTTGCAATAGAGGAAATCATACATAGGGATACAGGTATCTGAACCCTAGATATAACTACATAACTACCTATTTCATCCACACACTCAATAAGCTTGTGTCTATAGTTTACTTTGGCATAATGAGAATCAATCCAATCCATACCTAGAAAGACCTCATAAGATCCCAACGGAAAAACTTGGAGGTCTAAGGTAGTGGAGAATACACCTAGGTCCAGAATACAACCCTCCACATATGAGTCTACGGTGAGCTTGGCCCTAATGGCCAACTCTTCCTACCACCTATTTTCCTACCTAGAAGCCAAAAATCCATAACTATCCACTAAAGAGGGTTATATAAAGGAGTCAGAAGATCTTGAATCAAAAAATACAGTAACAGATGTACCCCTAATCATACATGTCATCTCAATGAACACAGCTTGATGCTCAACCTAATAGTTCTCCATCATGGCATAGATTCCATGAGTGTGTCCTGCATTGCCAATTGTCTGATATAAAGCCGAGGCCTTTTGCATCTCAGAAAAAGATGGTCTCTGAGGATAAAAATCATGCATGATGATCAAAGGACCAAAAATGAAATAACCTTGTGCATCCCTATGCAACTAATACCCTCATGTGCTCTGATGTAGTAAACATGTGGGTCCCACTCTAGCTGACTACTATGAATGAGCCTAATTAGGCTGCTGGCTACCTAGTCTCCTATCTTTTCCAAAAATGTGGCCATTACGACCCTTACCTCTCTGACCATCCTGACCCGGTCTAGTCCTTTGTTGTTGAGAGGGATGTTGTGAGTGTGGAGGAGGTCGTGAAGCTGACTGAAAAGGTATAAACCTTACTCTCATGGGTGGGGCAGAGCCACGTGATATCTAATCCTGAAATGAGTGAAATTGCTCTTATAATTTTCCTCGGTTCTTATCCCAAGACACCTGCATCCTAGTCTTGTTATCCTCTATGAGATAGGTCTTATCCATTGCCTTCTCCAAATTTAGGGGAGATAAAATCCTAACTAATCCTACCATGTCTACATTCAAACCCCTAATGAACCTATTGACCTGTAATTTATCATCCTAGAGATAATCAACATACTACAGAAGATCCAAAAATTTGCACTCATACTGGGCCACTAAACTGAAACTATTGAAGATCATGAAACTCGTCGATCCTCTTCTGAATGAAGTGCTTTGACATGTATTGAACCCTAAAAGGCTATTTAAAAAGATCATAGGTGATAGTATCACTGGTCAAATGGAGCTTCCGCTCCTCATTCCTCCACCATATTTCTGTTGCATCACAGAGGTGTATGACGAGGCAAGTTTTGACATTTCTCTAATAGGGATGAAATATAAAAAGCTATATAGGCTTAGGATCTAGAATCCATATATCGTGCCTCCATAAGTAGGTGGGTGAAGTCGATGGAGATCACATATGGCACAACTTACTACCTGCCCATGAGGGCGTGCCTCAACCACTCTCTGAATCTACACTAAAGGATTGTGAGACCTCTCTCACCATGTTTTAAGATCAACTAAATGGATACATGATCTCTGATGTTGTGATGAAACCTATATGTGAGTGGCAGAGTGTGAACCTTCATCTAGGTGTATCTCACTATCATGCTAAATATCCTTTACAACTGGCACCAGTTGTGCAAGAAGTCGATCTCAAAGGAACCCATCATCTAATGAAGCACATCTAAGATCTGTGGCCCAAAATAGATACTAGAAGCATATGGAGGTGACCGCCAATGAACCTGAGTCGCTGCTACACCTCATCCAGTACCACCATCATCAACTTACACGAGGGAAAAATGGTACAATAGAATTTTTTCAAAATGATTTAAACAAAGTGGTTTTATCTAAATTAAACTACCAAAAGTTATTAATAAATCCCCAGAGCATCTGGTGTTGAAACCTCACTTTGATACCAGATATCGTGCCTCTCTCAACGCGAGTTCCAAAATTATAAAAAAATGATAAATAAACATCCTGAAGAAATAAGATAACTTAATAAAGGTGGCAATAAAGTTTTTGTTTAAGTTGTTTAGTTCTATGATGGTTAAAATTAGCAGTGACTATAGTAACGTGACTAAATTGCAACGAATGGTGAATGGAACCAAACACTCGCGAATGACATAGAGGATTAGGTAACTTTCACGATGTGATAACAAAGACACAATCTCAAACCAATGGAAGGAGAGTCATTATAACGTAATTTCCGCGAGTTAGCCCATTTATGATGATATTTAAAGAAAGCATTGACGATTAATTATCATGACAACAGTATGGTAAGACTTCATTTGCGATATATTTTATCACACGGGAAGGATGACGAGTTTTAAGATTTTAAATTTTGGTGAGTTATAAATGTTTTTTGATACGTTCAAGGGTTTTTGGAAAGTCCATATTTAACCATGATGGTCCTGTTATCCAAATAACCCTCCCAACTATTTGGATGACTTTTACTTTCACTCTGGCTCTGATGCTTTACATTTCAGGTTACGTGCCCACAAGATTTCTCATTTGGCACCATTTTTATAGGTTGTAGTCCTTCCACGCACTCCCCATGCCATGCAATTCTTTCGCACACCCCTCTGCAGATGCCTCCCAAATTGGCTAAGTTCTGGGTCTTCATGTCGCATGCCATTTTTCCTTTTTGCCATGCACACACCCTTCCTCAGTTGGATATTCATGCCCCACTTCCATACTCTCCTCTCACATTTCTTCTCCCCTTCCCATAGGTCCCCATTTCTTCTCTTCCTCTCATGCACTCACTTTCTCCACTTCTCCCCATGTGCCTTCTCTCTATCTCCCTTTCATGCCCTCGGGCTCCAACTCCCGACTTCAAAATCAAGCCTAGAGTGAGTCGACTTGAAGAAAAGCAACAACATGTCCACGGAAAAGTGCCACATGTCTCATCAGTGCACCTTCAAAGGTACGAAAAAAGGTAGAGACTCCAAATGAGCATAGATCCTCCATGTGTCAGGGCCCAAGAAAGTTTTCCAAGGACCATTGAAAAGTCTAAGAGCCAGTGAAATCCTCCACGTGCCTCATTAGTGCAACTGCAAAGGTGAAATCTAAAAGTGGGGCCCCAAAAAGCGCTCAGCCCTCCATGTGGTCAGAGTCTGAAAAGGCAAAGTTGACCATTGAGTTGGCTAAGTATAAAAGAGTCAGTGGAAGGTGCCACATGTCAGCTAGGCACAACTTCAAAGGTAAGCACCAAAATGACAGGTCCCTAACAAACGCGGGCCCTCCATGTGGCTAGGATCCAGGAGGGACTTAGCCAAAACATGAAGAAAGTGGAACATGCCCGAATTGAATAAGTATAAAAGGCTAGCAAAGCCTCCACGTGCCTCATCGGTGCAACTTCAAAGGTAAAATCCAAAGAAAGCTCTCAAATGAGCGTTGGCCCTCCACGTGCCTAGGGTCAGACATAGTATCTTCGCCAAAATTGAAAGGGACTTAGGAAAATCAAGGGAAGTAGAACAGGCCCACAGACGATGCCAAGTGTCTAATCAGCATAACTTCAAGAGTGAAAAGAGGAGGTGAAATCTTAAGACGCATGGGGCTGCCACGTGGATCTTCCATGGATAGACTCTTTTAAATATTGTGAGCCCACATTAAAATTCCTGACCCTGACCTTCAGACAACCATATCTTTCAACTAGGAACTCGGATTTGAGCAAGGGAGGAATTTTTTGAAAGCTCTCGATGTCTACTACTCACCTACCACCATAATGAAAAAATAAATCCTCCATTTTTGAGGCTGTCAGGTTTCTCACCTACTACCATAATTAAGTACGGGCCTCCTTTCTTTCCCAGCAAGGAACATCCCATGGAGGCATGGGTTTTCATAGTAGAACCCATCATTGTTGGAGTAGGAATTCAATGCATTTTGGGGTGGTTAGAGTAGGTGAATTTAATGCATTGTTGGGGTGGTTGAAGTAGGATTCAAATTTTCCCTCCTTTCTCTCTCATTCTTCCTATATATTGTAAAGGAGGGGAATTTTTCTAAAAGGTTGGTCATTCTTCTCTCCTGCCTCCCTCTCTCTTTCTTCCCTAGGGTCGAATGTGGAGCTTAAGCCTCCTCTCATTGCTTTGTAATGGTTTTTTCTTGCCTCTTTCCCATTGATGATGTACTGTGTGAACTCATGGAGCAATAAAATATGTTTTGTGATGCATTTTGTCCATCCTTCCTTATTTTATTGTCTCTTCTTTCCTCTCATCATTGCAGGGTATATTGTGCATACTTATGATGTCTATTGCAGGTTCTGGGAGTTGTGTTTAATGGGTTTGAAGTGGTGTTCTATGTGAACTCTATCTCTGGTCTGTGGTGCATCTCGTCCACCGTCTCCATTGTTCACCTCTCTCCATTTCAGGAAGCTGAGATTGTGATCAACACCCCCCTTTTCTTGGTGTTATCACCTCTGTAGTGTAGGATTTCTTTATTTTCATGCTCTCTCTCTCTCCCTGTCTCCTTGGCATTGTTAGATTAGGAGTAGATAGTCACATTTCCTTCCTTAGAAGTAGTTTAGCATTAGGATTAGGAAGAGGAAGATGGACTTCTCTAGAGGACCATCTCAAGTTCGCAAGTCCCACAACTTGAGAGATGGTCCATGTTGTGCAGATTACACTGAATCCCCCACTCAAACTCGGGCCATTCGGGGGGTGTTGTAATTTTGCACCAACAGTTTTGGCATGCCCGGTGGGACACTGGAGTTAGATTTTTCTCATCTTTTTGAGGTGTCTCATTATCAAACAACAAATCTTAAGCCACCATGTGAGTTTCGGCATGCCTGGTGGGACAATGGAGTCAGATTTTTCTCATCTTTTTGAGGTGTCTCATTATCAAACATCAAATCTTAAGCCACTGTGTGACCACACCAACAGTTTTGGCACACCCAGTGGGACATGTTTGAAGCACCTTACCACTTCATCTTAGTAGTTTGGTGTGTTTATGTTAATATTCAACCTTTAAAGGCACATGCAATCATATCTGGTGAATCCATTTGGTCCAAACAACCCATCCTCTGAGTTGTAGAATTTCTTCCCCATCCATTTCCACCCATTCTTCTTTCCATATCTTTCATTTTCTTCCATTCCATGAAGTTTTGCAATCATGAATTCATTCCCATCTTGGAATTCACACTTGCAACAACAGCAGTGCAATCCACCTCCAATGTATTTCTCATCTCCTCCAAATCAACATTATGATCAGATTCACAACCATCATGCTTACCCATATGAGCAATGTCAAAACCAGTTTGGCTATGGAGCTTATCAGGAACAAGGGTACACATATGATGATAACAGTTATATGGAGAATGCTGATCTGCTGGAGAAGATTCAAAGGATGGAGGCTAACATGGTTCAGTCAAGGGCTACAACACAAATGAAGGCATTCAAAATTGGTTACAGGGCACCTTGTCCATGGGAAGGCCCTTTTCCAAGACATTATAGCCCATAGGAGAAGCTTGACTTCATGGTTGAAATGCTTCCCCAACTTGCATAGTGGACTGAGGAGATAGAGGCCTACGAACTTGGTGCTAGGAAACCTTGTCAATGGGTAAGTCCTACACCATCATCTAGTGATTTTCTCTCCATTCACCAAGAAGCACCATCTCAACCTGAGCTTCAATTTTCAAGCTTCCCATCTGCTGCCCCAAGTGTTGGTTTCCCTTCTCCATCTCCTAGTCTTCCATCTCACCTCAATTCTTCTATCCTTTTCCCTTCCAAGAAGTCATCCCCTCCAAAAAAACAAGAAGTTCCACTTCCCTCACCACCAAAAATAATTACAAAACTGGTTGAAACCCCATCCACTTCTCCTCTTGCCTTCCCAATTCCATGTCGGGAAGAAATTCCAAAAACTAGTCAAGGAGAGCAAGAAGGAGAGAAATAGAGAAGAAATGATCAAAATATTGGTAAGCTTGGCTCTCAAATTTGGGATTACAAAAATCCCCTTGATGGTTAAACCTTCAGAGGAGGCCGGGGTCAGACCACAAGTGGTGGAAGCTGAGTTTGCAGTAGAAGAAGAACAAGAACAAGAGGAAGAAGATCAACAATCTGTATGCTTTGAATGTAGTGTCCGTAATGGCACTTTATCTGAAGATAATACTGATCTAATCCAAGCTGCACAACCCATTAAGAGGGAGGAAGAACTATCAGCTCCAAGTCCTATTGAAGAGGAGCAACTGGAAGAGATCAAATCAGAGTTGAAGTCACTTGATGAAGAAAGCATTATTGAATATTTTTTCTTTCATTTGAAGGGCCTGATTTGATTGATGAATCCATGATGGAGGAGAGCTATTAAGAAGACCTTGCTGCCCCAAATAGTCCTCTAGAGCAGTAAATTGAAGATTTTTATTTGAAAAATTTCATGCTAGAGGAAGAGGCTATCCAAGAGCAAGTCAGTCTTCAAGCAACAACGGAGGAACTCCAGAGCCAACAATGTGTTGTAGAAAATTATAATGATGCAAAAGAAACTTCATTGGATGTTACAATCAATAACAATGAGCTGCATATTGTAGAGGAGTTCCATACTGCCACAAAGGAAGGAAAAGAGTACGAAGATACCATCTCTTCCACACCATCCATCCAGGAAGGTCCACAGGAAGACTCCATTCTTGGAGTTGAATTTCAAAACCATGGGCACATTCAAAGGACCAGACCATGCCCTATAAGATACTTGTCTTCATTGGAGCTAAGGGAGAAGCCAAAACCAGTCATGTCCATTTCAGGGTATGAGGATGAGTTTCAAAGCACCAAGGGTCACCATCAACACCTCCAGAAGCCCAATGCCAATCAGCTTGAGGAGGTATTTTTTATTGATGTTGATACCTTGATGATTTGTGTGGAGGATCGTCCTCTTGTCATTTTTTCACTCATAATAAAATCCATGTTCAGCTGACAAATCACATACATGGCTGCCTATTTTTAGAAAGGGAAGCTACTTCTCCCTACCAGTTGCAGGATTTTTTTGAGTTCCCCTTTGCTTCCGGTTAGCATAGAGTAGGTAGGTTTTCTTTCAGAAGAAGAAGTGATTTTTCACACTCTGCATGTTCCACTTAGAGCATGTATGATTTTCAGTTTTGTACATAGTGGTGTTGTGGTGTTTTGTTGCTCCAAGGTTGTATCATTGTACAGTTCGATGTGCCTCCAAGGTGAATTTTGTAGCAGTCCATTTCAGGGATAGGTGAATGCTCCAGGTCAAGACAATTTTCTACTCTCAGAAATCTCATCTTCAATATTTTCTTATGAAAATTGAGAGTGCGGATAGCGGGGCAAGTTCAGGGTCACCAAGTGCAAGCAGTCAGGTTCAAGTTTCAAGAGAAAGATCAGTATCAGGCTATCATTCATGACTCCATGCCCAATGGATACTTCCAAGGCTACTGGTCTCTTCATCTAGCAGGCAGATGGCCCCAAAAGTCACCAAATTGTTATCCAAATAACCCTCCCAACTATTTGGATGACTTTTACTTTCACTCTAGCTCTGATGCTTTACATTTCAGGTTGCGCACTTAGGATTGCTCATTTGGCACCATTTTTATAGGTTGTAGTCCTTCCACGCACTCCCTATGCCATGCAATTCTTCTGTGCACCCCTTTGCAGATGCCTTCCAAATTAGCTAAGTTCCTGGTCTTCCTGTCATGCACCCTCTTTCCTTTCTTCCATCATGTGCCCTTCCTCAATTGGATATTTGTGCCCCATTTCCATACTCTCCTTTCACATTCTGCTCCCCTTCCCATTTCCCCCTTTCTTCTCTTCCTCCCATGTGCTCACTTTCTCCCCTTCTCCCCATGCACATGCCTTCTCTCTATCTCTTTTCCGCACCTCATGCTTGACTCTTGCACTTCAAAATCAAGCTTAGAGTGAGTCAACTTGAAGCAAAGCAACAACATGTCTACAGAAGGTGCCATGTGTCTCATCAACGCATCTTCAAAGGTACAAAAAAAGTAGAGACTCCAAATGTGTGCAGATCCTCCACGTGTCTAGGGTCCAACAAAGTTAAATTGGCCATTGAAAATTCTAAGGGCTAGGAAATCCTCCAAGTGCCTCATCGACACAACTTCAAAAGGTGAAATACAAAGTAGGTATCCAAATGAGCACAAGCCCTCCACATGGTCAGATTCTGAAAAGGTAGAGCTGGCCATTGAGTTGGCTGAGTATAAAAGATTTAATGGAAGGTGCCACGTTTCAGCTCGGTGCAACTTCAAAGGTAAGCCCCAAAAGGCAGATCCCTAACAAGTGCGGGCCCTCCACGTGGCTAGGATCTAATGTAGTTACTCTGCCAAATAGGTGGGACTTAGCAAAAACATGAAGAAAGTGGAACATGCCCGAATTGACTAAGTATAAAAGGCTAGAAGAAGCCACCATGTGCCTCATCGATGCAAATTCAAAGGCATGACCCAAAGAAAGACTCTTAAACAAGATTTTTCCCTCCACGTGCCTAGGGTCAGACATAGTATCTTCGCTAAATAGAAGGGACTTAGGCAAAGCATGAGGGAAGTAGAACAAGCCTATGGATGATGTCAAGTGTCCATTCGACACAAATTAAAGAGTGAAAAGAGGGGGGTGAAATCTTAAGATGCGCGGGGCTGCCATGTGGATCTTGCAAGGGTAGACTCTTTAAAATATTGTGATCCCACATTAAAACTCCCAACCCTGACCGTCAGATAGCCATATATTTCAACTGGGAACTCGGATTTCAGCAAGGGAGGAATTTTTTGAAATATCTCGACGTCCACTACTCACCTACCACCATAATGTTTTAGTCCACCATTTTTGAGGCTGTCAGGTTTCTCACCTACCACCATAATGAAGTACGGGCCTCCTTTCTTTCCCAACAAGGAACAACACATGGAGGCATGGGTTTTATAGTAGAACTCATCATGGTTAGAGTAGGTGATTTCAATGCATTTTGGGGTGGTTGGAGTAGGTGAATTCAATGTAATCTTGGGGTGGTTGAAGAAGGATTCAAATTCTTCTCTCCTTTCCCTCTCATTATTCCTATATATTGTAAAGGAGGGGCATTTTTCTAAAGGTTGGTCATTCTTCTCTCCTGCCCCCTCTCTCTTTCTTCCCTAGGGTCGAATGTGGAGCTTAAGCCTCCTCTCATTACTTTGTAATGGCATTTTCTTGCCTCTTGCCCACTGATGATGTACTGTGTGAACTCATGGAGCAATAAAATATGTTTTGTGATGCATTTTGTCCATCCTTCCTTATTTTATTGTCTCTTCTTGCCTCTCATCATTACATGGTATACTGTGCATATTTCTGATGTCTATTGCAGGTTTTGGGAGTTGTGTTTAATGGGTTTGAAGTGGTGTTCTGTGTGAAATTTATCTTTGGTATGTGATGCATCTTGTCCATCCTCTCCATTTCTCACCTCTCTCCATTTCAGGTAGTTGAGATTTTGATCAACACCCCCCTTTTCTTGGTGCTATCACCTTTGTAGTGTAGGATTTCTTTATTTTCATGCTCTCTCTCTCTCCCCCTGTCTCCTTGGCATTGTTAGATTAGGAGTAGATAGTCACATTTCCTTCCTTAGAAGTAGTTTAGTATTAGGATTAGGAAGAGGAAGCCGACCTTCTCCGGAGGACCATCTCAAGTTCGCAAGTCCCATAGCTTGAGAGATGGTCCCATGTTGTGCAAATTACACTAGATGCCCCACTTAGAACCAGGCCATTCGAGGGGTGTTGTAATTTTGCACCAATAGGTCCTGGGTCCCATTTTGTCTCCAAAATGTTCCCATGCCCTCGAATAAGGATAAACGAAAAATAAAATATTTTATTTAATTTAAAAATCCCACTAAGGGAATCCCATAACCTAAGGTAAGCTAATTAAATAAATTTAACCATTTAAATTTACTTTACCCATCAGTTTAAACTCACCTGAAAATATTCTAAAATCACTTAATTAAAACAACCTTATAAAAAACATCATAATAAAATAAAATACCCATATCCCTTAAGTTGTGCACACTTAATCACATCCATTGGATCAATTAAATCTCCACTGTAGGATTAAGTTTTCTCTAAAATCAAAAGGTGAGGATATAATTGGTAAAACTTAGTTTTATTTTCATTTCCTCTCTAATTCTATTCGAGTCTCTTTAAATTTATTTTTTTTGTTTTTGTAGGAGTGAAGAATTAAATGAGAGGGCTTATGCAGATAGGGTTTCAAAGCCAAGCTTCTCATTTAGATAACAATGGCAGACCACCAAGATCTGTAAAAAAAATTATTGGCAAAGTATCGGTTTATTGTTTTTATTTTTGAAGCCTACATCCAGGGCAAGAATATCATAATGTTTATTTATTTTAAAGAGAGTTGAGATGCATTCTATCATATGCCTTGCATATATATATATATATATATATTTTCCTTACACACACAAAACACATTTCTGGTTAATAGGCTAACCACACAGGTAGAAATAGCCCATAAAAAGGGTGACTGGGAAAGAATATGGCTGAAAGGCATTTGTATGGGGGCATCCAATGGCCGAGAAACAAGTGAATGGGGAGGGTTGTGGCCCATTCCACAACCCTATATTTGTAGGGTTTGCTAGTGCGGGGGAGGATGGGACAACCATTCCACCCCCTCACATAATTATTATTTTAAAATAAAAGCTACTCCACTAAAAAAATACGGTTAGGTAAAAATTCATTTCAATCTTAAACTCTGTGTGTGTGTAGATGTATATATATGTGTATATGTATATGTATATATATATATATATATATACATACACACACACATATTTTGGGATTCTACACATACACACACACACACATGAGATATTATATCTATTATGTATGTATGATTTACACACACACACATATATATGTATATATATGTATGTATATACATACATGTGTGTGTGTGTGTGTGTGTGTGTACTTACTTAGTAGATAGTCAATGCTATGTAAAAGTAAGTAGAAATATAAATAGAAGAAGATGATTTCTTTGAAGCAGATAAAGATACACCAAGAGGGATTATTTTCAGATTTATAAAAAATAATATCTTGCTGATTTTAAAAACAGATTTATGATAGAAGTGCAAGAATTAAAATTCAGAGCAAGAGGAAATTATCTTAACCTTGAAATATTTATTAAACATTCCAACAACAACATTATTATTTTTTTCTTCACACATGCAAATGTAATAACAACATAACTGAAACATATAATATCCTTTCCATACATTTAAATGATTCTTTCTTTTCCAAGTTAAGTTCTTCATTCCAAAGGAAGAATACATAGTTCATAAGATAGAAAGAGGTATTTTATAACCTGCAACTTGAGTAAATTATACAAATACAATAGAAATTTCAATCATGTTTTCAACCCTTCAAAATTACATGACTTAATAAATTATAACATAATTAATTTGACCATTTCATATTGAATGAATATAATAAAATATAAGTACAACAAGACCTCCTCACAAGAGTGGACAACATACCACTCAAAAACACCATAATATTGCAACTCCAATTCTATAACTCTGTAACACCTAGGCCACTCCACTTAGCTCCCAAACAACAATGCAAAGGTTCTTCAAATAACAAGAAAGATGCCTAGTTGACCACCCAACCAATTGACATCATTACATGTCACCAAGGAGTCTAAGGTGGTATGCTAGCCTCCCCTAAGCCCACGGGAAAGAGGCAACTCACTTCACTTAGCACATAATAAATATTAGGATGTGCACAATAAATTTTAACTCCATTTGAAAACTATAAAAAACACAATGAAACCAATAACATTTGCTAAGAATCTCCATGCTTCTAGCTTTGGGAAGAGGGGATGGGAATCCCAATTTCATGTTCCATATAACCATGCCAAAAGAACCATAAAGGGTAAGTGCACCAAGTTGGGGGGCCAAAAATATGACAAGAAAGTGAAAAAATGAGAAAAACATGATTGCGTTTTGCACTAACGTGATCACGTTATGTTTTATTTGGTTCGGTAATTCACAAACCTAAATGTGTATGTGTTATAACACGTACGCATTTCTAGTGCTATGAAACACATACACGTTTAAGATTTCTTTTATTATTTATTATACTCTAATTTTTTTAGTAAATATAAGAAGTTAGGGTTACTCTGCACCTGATGGAAGTGGTCACGTAGCTCTAACAGTTATAATCTAGAAGATAGTTTTTCAAAATCTAATCTAGTCAGTACTTACTCATTTTTAGAATTTTAGCAATGACCTAAAACTTTCAGGCCATGTATATTGTAGTTGGTCTTTGTTTTGGGAAAACATATAGTCATTTTGTAGATGTTTTGACCTTCTGGATTGTATTTTGGCCCTACCATTGCTTGAATTAGTACCAATTTTTAAATTTAGTCCATAATTCACTTTAGTGACCATGAATCAACTCTATGATGCTTGTCTACTTACTAAAATGAGATCCTCACTTTATAGATAGAGGATTTATCCCTAAATGGGATTCCTCTCTTATGGAAAAAATGAGGTGATTGTACTGTGCCTCCTCCTTAAGGTTTGATCACACTACTAGGTGTTGAATGATTTTTTATGAATAGTACCAAGTGAATTGCATCAAGTGAACTCAGATGATTGTTCATTCTTAGAAATAGGGTGCTCCATCTAAAGATCATCCATTCACCTTTCTTGGATCTAAAATCATCCTTTCAAGGAATAAAATTCAATATTCTCATACATGTATTTTCTAATATATACATCTCATGGAGATAGACGATGCCTTAATACTTCACACACGATGGTATTGGATACCTCAGTGGCATGACTAGCTCATTTTAGCTTGTTCTTTGGAGAGATTTGGGTACAATGTCAGAGTCAGGAAATGATGATCATCAAGTCACTCCTTGAGCTCCACATTTCACCTTTAAATATGATGAATCCTTCATGATTAAATTTATTGACCAAGATAAAACCTAGGTGTAAGCATGCTTATGGTACATAGACACCTAATTTCTCAAGTTTCTCCTCATAGAAATTAGTTTCCTCCTCCAAATAGGGGATGAATCCTTGAATGAAATTTGAGAATGAGTTACATATTCTCGACCTCCATACTTCAATAAAACACTAAAAATCACATTTTATGATCAATGAAGCTATTCTAAAAATCTAATTATGCATGTAACTCAAAATTTAGGTCCTATTTTATTTTGTACTTAGAGGGGCAACTGAAGAGTTTTGCAATATGTAAAGAAATATTTAAGCCTTGAATCACATGTTGATTATTATATCTTATAGATTATTAGAATATCCTTCCAATTCTTATTTTTTTCATACTAAGTCTTCATAGAACTCCTGGAATCATCCAAAGAAGTCAGATTTTACCGTTTTAGCTTTCATTCTCTGCATCTGAAAACCCAGTCTTAAACAAATTGCTCCTGAATGAGATTTTTATTTCCTAAATTTTCCTAAATTTACTTAGACATCTTCAGTTCTCTCTAAAATCACCCTCATATGTTTAATATTTTCTCTAAAAAATTTCAAAAGGTGTTCAATTAGCTACAAAATGGCCAAAAATGGTCTTTTTAGGTCTTCAAAGGAAGAAGTCTTTCATCAAAACTAAATGAGTTGATCGATCACCTTAGACATTATTCCCTACACAATGAAACACATTGAATGATCTTATTATCACTTTACTTTGGGTAAGGGTTTGTGATTTAGGGTTTAGGGTTTATGGTTTAGGCCTTAGGGTTTAGGGTTTATGACTTAGGGTTTAGGGTTTAGTGTTTAGGGCTAATGGTTGAGGTTTTCAGTTTTAGGGTTTAGGGTTTAGAGATTAGGCTTTATGGCTCAGGGTTAAGGGTTGAGAGTTTAGGATTTAGGGTTTAGGGTTTAGGGATTCAATGTTTGTGGTTTAGGGTTTATGTTTTAGGGCTTAATATTTAGGGTTTAGATTTTAGGGTTTAAGATTTAGGGTTTAGGGTTTAGGGTTTAGGGCGTAGGGTTCAGAGTTTAGGGTTTAATACTTAAGGTTTAGATTTTAGGGTTTAGGGCTAAGGGTTGAGGGTTTAGGTTTTTGGGCTTAGGGTTAGGGGTTTATGGTTTAGGGCTCATGGATTATGGTTTAAGGTTTAGGGTTTAGGGTTTAGGGTTTACAATTCAGGGTTCAAGGTTTAGTTTTATGGTTTAGGGGTTATGGTTATGGTTTAGGGATCAATGTTAAGGGTTTATGGTTCAAGGATTAGGGTTTGGGGTTTAGGATTTAGTGTTTAGGGTTTAGGTTTTAGGGTTTAGGTTTTAGCATTTAGGGCTTAAGGTTTAGGGTTTATCATTTAGGGATCAAGGTTTAGGGTTTAGGGATTAGGGTACATGGTTTAGGGTTTAGGGATCAAGGATTAAGGTGTAGAGTTCATGGCTTAGGGTTTAGGGATTAGGGTTTAGGGTTTATGGCTCAGGGTTTGGAGTTATGGGTTTAATGTTTAGGGTTTAGATCTTAGGGCTCTGGATTTAGGGTTTATGGTTTAGGGATCATGGCTCAAGGTTCAAGGTTAAGGGTTTAGGGTTAAGGGTTTAGGGTTTATATTTTATGGTTTAGGCCTCAAGGTTAAGGGTTTAGGGTTTAGGGTTTAGGGCTCAGGGTTTAGGGTTTTGGACCTAGACTGGAAATTTGAAAGGATTTATGAGGTTCAATTTTATTTTCCAAGATGCTTTACTCTAATGTTTGAGAATTTTTCTCCATATGCAATGACATTCTGATTCACAAAATCAATGATTCTTGAATGCCCAATCTTTCCACAGACCCCAGTAGTCCTCGAACCTTAGATATAGGGAAACATCGTTACTTGGATTCTATTTATAATGATAGAGATATTTGTAAATTCATGGTATGACCTCTAAATCTGTATGCTTTTCAAGTTGTTTGGAAATCACATCACACCCTTCACTAGGCTTGATGACTACGAAAGCATCCATGGGTTTATCATAAAAGGAATTATCAATGAATGGAAAATCACTAAGCCATAATCCAATTGAATCCCATTAAGAACTAAACAAGAAAGACTTACTAGGTGGATAATAACCCCTGTGTGTTCTTAGTCATTCCCTTGTTGCTATTCTTATTTTATACACACAGACGCAATGATGGTTCTAGGCATGAGACTAGGAAATATGGTCTTAATATTTTCATACCCTCCTATTCAAGGAGTACGGAAGTTACGAGTTATTGTTACTAAGTAGCAGTGTCAAAGTTGTAATTTTCAAGGTACAGTGATTATGTTAATAGGAATTGATAAGCCATATTATTCTTGTTGATACTTCGTACTAATTACACATGAAATCTAATTCTCCATCTTTCATTTTCTTTGCTCATCTTCCATATCATACTAAATAACTGATTTGATAGGGGAGCTGCCCTCTGTGGTGGTGATACACTGAATATGAATATGATCCTCGAGATTTGACCCTCATCTAACCATAATACCAATACAAACTCCTTTGTTGGTAATGTTGCACAGTCATAGTCATTTCTGCTTTTGTTAAAATATCTTGTTCCATATTTTTTGTTGTAAAGACATATCTTATATTTATATTGAGAGCAGTGTGAGTGGACACAAAGTAATAATGGAAAAGTTGAGTGCGATGGAGAGATAAAGGACAAAGTTGAGGGAGTGAAACATGAGGGCCATTACTACAAAAATACCCCTCTGTGGCATCTAGAAAGGTCTTAGATCCATGTTTAAGGTGTAGGGTTTAAGGCATAGGGTTCAAGGTTTAGTGTTTAGGGATAGTGGTTTAATGGTGTATGGTTTAGGGTTTAGGGTTTTGATTGTAGAATATAAACACTAAAAGCTTTAGGTTGAATGTTGAACTCCTGAAAATTACCTATGTACTGACCAGATTATACTATAAAAAACTATCTCCTAAACCATGACTCATGGAGCTGTGAGACTAGTTCCATAAGGTGTAGAGTGACCCTAATTTCTTATATTTACTAAAATAAATTTAAATTATAAGAAATAATAAAATATAAATAATAATAAAGTAAAAACTTAGCAAGTACACAATTTTATTTTTCCTTTTTCTAATGCATGCCTCTAGGCTTGGATCCGGTTTGGATCCCCAAGCTTGAGTCATGGACCTATAAAAACACAAAAAACAATGTGTTTTTGCATAAAAATGCTAAAATTCCACTTCCACCAGCATAAATCAAATTAAAATGATCGATTCATTTAATAAAAATATGACTACGATGTAAACTATACTTTCTTCTTTCTAAAAATATAATTTTTTCAAATATTCTGACTAATATAAGTTTTCCATATTATTTATTTTCTAACTATGCCTTTTTGTAGCTATTTTGAAGTTTAAACACATCTATCTTTCGTCATGTATCTTTTTTTTGGCTCATCGAAATTGAAAAAACTTATACTAGCCCAAATTAGGCCTAATTCTATACATATTAAAAAAAATCTAATTTTTGATATTTTTTGAGGTAGTTAGGGGGGGCACGGTCAATGCTCTGTTATTTTTCAAAATTTAAAATTTCTGTACTAGAAAAATCATAAAAAACAATACTCACTAAAAAAATCTTTAAAAAATTGGAGCCCAATCTAGATGCCCCTAGATATCTTTCTACCAAAGGCTTTTCAAAAATACTAAATGGTGCTAAAAAATGGTGGGGGGCATGAAAGTCACTCTATTATGTTTTTAACAAAAAATAGAGAAATTGTTGGTATTTTAGTTATTTGACCCACTTAAAATCAACTGTTTTCAATAAAATTTAGTAGCTTATAAACTAGACTCAAAATGTTACGATTCATGTTCTTACAACATCTTCCAATTTTGAGTATAACTATTTCAAATAGCGCATACAAGTTGAAGATTTTTATTTTTCAAAAAAAACATCCACTTAAGACTCCCTTTTGGCCCCCCAACTTGGTGCACTTACCCTAAAATCCCTTATCTCTCCATGTTTTTACCATCTCCTTATCACTCTAAATTTCCCTTTATCTCTTCAAAACTCCCTAAGAAGGATTTTAAAACATATAAGTTTCATTCTTGAGAGGAGGGATACATTTCCACCCCAAATGAAAATCCATCCCTCCTTATAAACCAAACATAGAAGGGTTACCAAATAAAGAGGAGGAAAATTCCTCCCTCTTCCCATATAAAATCCCAAAACCCACACCCCTCAAGGGTGGGTGAAGCAAAAATGAAGCAACAAAAAATGCATTTTTCACAATTTACCAGACACAACATGTAAGGTAAAATCAAGTAAAAATATAAGTATAGAAGGTCCTACCTTGTATTCCACAAGCCAATTTCCAAGAAGGGTAAGTGCAGCAAGTTGGGGGACAATTAAGTGGACATCAAATCCTGAATTTTACATCAAAAACAACAAAACATCAAATTTAGTCTTCCGCAGACTTGAACCATGCCGAAAAGTAAAAAATATGTCATAAAAATGGTACCATCGCATAGGAGAGACTGTTAGCTTTATAGAAATATTGATTTTAAAGTGAATAGAATAGGATAAATATCATTTTATAATTTTTTACTAATAGTAGGTATTTAAGACACTTTTTCCCGTGAATATTTATGTCTACGTTTAAGAGTGCAATTTTTTTTTCACTTGTCAAAATGTGATAAAAATTATACCATCCCAACCATGGTGAAATTATATACATGTTCAAAAAAATAATAATTTGATTTCAATATTTTTTGATGAAGTTATGGCGGGTAAACAGAAAGTGCTATGTTTTCTTTATGTTTTTAGACCACTTTCACAGACAAAATCATAAAAAATAAAATATTACTCAGAAAAATACAAAATAAAATCTATCCCAAGATAGATAGAATCATCTAACTTCTCACCAAAGGAAAAATATATATATATATCAATTTTTGGTCATCCAAATTGCGGGCAAACAGACTACAATCTCAGAGGCGTTTTTAAAGATAAATACCAAGTCATTGAATTTTAAGTGTTTAATATAGCTAAACTTGTCCATTTTTTTTTAAAAATAGTAGTTTAGAAACTAGATTCTAGATGCTACGATTCATATTAATATAAGTTTTTCTAATTTTGAGTGTATTCATTGCTAATAATCCCTACAAGTTGATATTATGTGGTTATTTGCAATATGATGTCCACTTATGACCCCTTTTTTGTCCCCCAACTTGGTGCACTTACCTAGAATGCTTTGAAAAAGAGCCCAAGTCTCCACCAAGCTTCCAACATTTTTCCACAATTCTCCAAGCCAAAGAACCCCATCTCCATGGAAGTCAGGGGTTAAAAGAAAAGAATCTACCCAAGACAATCAATTGGAAGGTGACAAAGCTTACCATCCACCAAAACCCAAACCAATGAAGTATCCACAACATTACACCAAAAAGGAATAAGGGAAAATTCCAAAATTATCCCAAAGCAATCATGAGAGGATTTCTCAAAATTCCATACATTCCCAAAATCAAAGTTTCCATAAGATGAAGTGTGTGGTGAGTGGTAAAATAGGCCAATGGGCCTCATTTTCATTGGAAATATCCCATACACCCATAGGGATGGGGGTTAGGGCCTCCTTTCCATACAAATAAGGTCCTTTTCTTACCATACACCCTTCCTAAATGACACATTTTTCCAAAATCCGAGTTTGGAAAAAATATGACATTTAGGAGGGGCAATTAGGCTCACCTAATCCATGATTAGGTGTCTTGATTCCACCTAACCCAACACATCATCCAAAAACCAAAAGAAGATGCTATAACCATATGGGAAGGGGTAACATTTATTATTAGCTAGCAATAAACCAAGGAAACATAAGAAATTAACAAGGATCTAAGAAACATAACAATTCATCACCATGATGGAGGGAAAAGGTTAGGTTCACAATTCAAATAAAGTAAAGAAACACAACAAGACACAACATGAGAAATGAATGTCGTAATCGATAAGAAGAAGAGGTTTGGCTATTATGCCTTTTTGTGCTAAACAGCGTTTGTTTCCTAAATCCCACATTATTCTCGTGATAATTTCCTATCACTGGCACACTCAATGAAAACCTCATATCTACCCAATATGATAACAAATTATAACACTATCATATACATTGAAATCAACATCCATATAAGTAACACTAAACTAGTAGTATATCACAACATGAATCATCCACTGAATGAAATGATATAATCATCATACATCAAATATGGATCCCATATCAATACTAAAGAATTTCTATAATAACTCATGATATCATTGTCATAACATAATATCTGATAAATGAATAGTGGCACTGTGTGCCTCATAGACAATATGTGCACAATAGTTAACATCCTAATGCTAACAATATGATGTTATGAATAATTTCATATCAAAACATTTTACTAAAGTAGTAACTTCCCCATCAAACAACAATATCATGAGGTAATGTCCCATTAAAACAACAAGATAAGTAATAATTTCCTAGTTATCATGATAATATAGATATAATAAGTCACATGCGACCAAAATGAGAGTATTGAAAAAGGTGGGCACTATAATCACCCACTAAAAGAGCTCCAAATCAAAACACCTTATAAGAGCACCTAATGTAAATAATAGTCAATGTAGTATCAAAATATCATTAACAACACGAAACATGCCCATATTCTATTAGGACATTTTTTAGGGAATAGACACATTTTGAACAAAACCAACATTCCAACCACTATAAATTTCTTCATGGATATTGTGCACATCATCCTCTTCAAGTCCAAGATGTAAAAATTCATCAACATGTCTAGGTACACCAAATTTATCATATCCCTCATCAATAACAAGTCCCATTGTGGTGGCATGCCCTTTATTTTGAACTTTTCCCTCCACAATTGCATCAAGCATTTGGTTTCCACCTTTGTTTAGTAGTGGGTCCATCCATTTAGGAAAGGATATTCTCTAGGTTTCAAATAATGTTCTTCACATGGTTTTTAATAAGATCCTCCTAATTGGGTAGCACATTTCCATATCCTCTTTTTAAAAGAGGTAAATTATAGGGTTGCATGGAGTATGCCGAAGATAGAGTACAAGAAGAGGTTTTATTCTCCATGATAGTACGAAAATTAGGAGAAACCTCTCTTTTACCTAGGACCTCGAGATTGATTTCAATCTCATTTCTTTCCATTATGTCAATTATGGAGTGAATAACACTAAGGATGGATTCTTGAATAGTTGTGTTCTTATTTTTTGTAACATCTTTTTACCGTGGCATCCTTGAGATTTATTCACATTCCATGCTAGTATCTAGGGGATGAGCATTTGATTTCTTGATCAAGTTCTATTCCTCTTGTCACATATCCATATCAACATTGAATTCCTCCAATACCTACCATATAAGATGTGTGTTGATTTTAGGAAAGTTGCATGTGCTAGAATCAAATATTGAAGAAAAAGTTTTATATATAATTTCTTAAAAACTTCTTGATTTCATGTTCAGGTAGCTTCAAATGAACATTCATATGCACATATAAGATTGTAACTATTACTTTGAAGGTGAATTCAATAATATATTTTCCTTTTCCTTGGAGAATATAATCATTTCTAGCATTCGAAATAAACCATAAAATCTTAGTAGAATTAAGAAGCCACATATTTTTAAAGAAAAAGAGGAAATTTAGTTTCTACACTAATGACACCAAATGTAATATCTAGCCAAGATAATTTTTCTAACACATTTAGACCAAGCCTTAAGCCAAAATTTCTAGTCAACTTTAGCATAAGGACATTAAATAACAAAGATTCACAATCGACTCCTCTTTACCAAAAAACAAGATGATAAATATTCACCATATCAGTTTTTGACAAGACAGATCCACCATCTTTTTTATGCTAAACTAACTGATGTTAAGCCACCCCTTCATTCACTTCCTTCATACATATAGTTTTTCCTAGGAATGGTATAGGTTGTCTATTTGGCTTTAAGACCTTCAATATCACTCTTAAAGAGATTCAAGTTTATGCAAGGCACCAACTAAACACTTTCTCAGTTCCAATAACCTATATGCAATGCCAAGGTATCATTCATTTTGAATCAATATCATACAAAGTAGATATAACATTCACATACCTGTTAGGGATTTTCACATGCACTTAATGTATAACTTCCACTATTCAATACATGTTAATATTTTGTCTTCTCACTCATACACCTTCTCTACACATTCACTTCATGTTTATTTGCACTTAGGATCAAACATCCAATGACTTAGAATTTACTAATTCATCCTTAATTTTCAAACACCCTAAACCTGCCTTGTTATGTTCTCAATTAGCATTGTACTTATGACCACCTTAGTTTGATTAAATCATAAGCTTTCAAGCCTCCTTAAGATAATCTACAAGTTCATTTTATTTTTCTCCCCTCTTAGGTTAGTTACTTCTAGCCCTCAAAGTGTCATAGTGAGCTTTAACTACACAAATACTAAGTTTATTGACTCAATCTATTCACTTTATAACACCTATTTCCATTTTCAATTGTCCCCAAAGTTATAAGATTCAACTGTCACTTGAACCCTAGTTCTTGCTATTAGGCCTTTGACTATGTGATTTGTCTTAGAACTAGACTGATAAAAATATCTTCCATTTTCCATAGTGGTATTTAAAATTTGTTCAATATTTATCTAATAGGTTCCAATATAGAATTTCTCTCAAATTTTTAGCTTCCAATTCGATGGTTAAGGCCTTCAATTCAATTTCCCTAGCTCAACCTGACTGTGTATGCCTGGGTAACACGATAAGATAAAATATTACAATAAATTTTTATCATTAAAGTTTCAAGATTTCAAATTTGGCATGAAGCTTCATCTCAAGGTTGTGTACAAGAAAATATTACCAATAGGAAATATCATTTCCCCATACCTTAGGAACTTACTTGTTACTCTCCTATTCTGACTATGCAAACTGTCTATCTATCAACTGTGAAGCATATCTTTAAAAGAAACCCTAGAAAATGTAAAGTTCCTTAAAAATCATCTAAAATACCCTTGTACATAAATATCCAAACTTATATTCAAAACTCGAAGTCTAGAGTCATAAAAACTTAGTTTCCTTAAAGCCCTAAATGTAGCACTTCTGAGACACCTGATAAGGCTTAAAAGCTTATATCTTTTGAAATACAAGTCATCAAGGCCTAAAATTTGGTCTCTAGACCTATTTCACCCTCTTTCCGAGATTTGAGCAATCAGTGATGACTAACAGTTCACCTAGTATCATTTTTCATTGAAGGAGGGTTCTATGCAAACCCTTAAATAGGGCATCAAAATACAAAAGAATCATTGTACTCAAATTTTATGCATGAACAAGTTTAAAGATCCAAACCATCAAGTTGTCACCTTCTAGACCTGGTTCACTTCTCATTTACTTGAAAATATTTTGAAATCATACACACACTTAGCCTTGCAATTTTCTTCCACAATCACAATCCAGTTACACAAGAATACATGCCAAAAATTAAAGTTAACTAAATAAGAGCATATAATTAATCAAGAATACATTTATTAGGATTTTCTCATCATGTTCCTCAAGAAGACGACTCTTTAAAATGATAAAGTAGCCATGAAATAACATGTTTGATAAGAAATGCACTATATTTATTATCAAATTGAAACTTTTATTCATAAAACTTCTTTTCTAGGCCTCCATTCAATTTCTCCTAGTCTATATTCTCCATGAATTGAAGGATTAGTTAAAATTTTTAAGCTTTATATCCCCTTAAGATAGTTACATCCATTTTAGAGGCTTTATTAGCCTTTTTAACACCTAATTTTCCTTTACGCACCTTAAACACAAACCCTAGCTAAGACTTTCAAACCCTAGGTCTAATATAATGACTCAAGTTAGACCTCCTAGGAAATTTAATACCTTATAACACCTATACCATGCTTTAACAATGACTTAGACTCCTTATACAAGCCAAAAAAAATCATAATTCCCTTTTAGGAATTCAAATTACATTTTGGAGGGAAATCTCCTAATTCAATTTTTTTGCATACCTAGACCAACTTAGGCATTTGAATGGAACTACTAGGACTCTACTAACATCCCCCAATTCTTAATTAGGATAACTCAACCCAAAATTTACCAAGTTCAATAAAAAATCAAAGTTTCTTGTTGGTGAGAAGATGCTCCTGCATCACTAACAATTTAAAGTAGTTCTTTTGTGGTTCAATACAAGAAGACCACAATACAACAAACTGATCAATACATCTAACATGGGGGTCAAAAAGAGATCATATTTTACTTAGACTTAATGAGACCTCAATGGATAAGGAAATCCTTTTGTAAAGTTCCTTAACCATAATATCTAGGAGAGGAGGGCCTCTATTCCACTTAGCAAGTTTCTAGAAGTATTCATCAAACTCCATTATGAGACTTGAGGGGGTAGTGTCAAGGCATTAATAAGAATTGAGTAGGCTCTCAAATGGATTTTGGGTACATTAAATATGCTTTTTAGATCATGCCAAGAGATTTTTCATCCATTCTAATACATAGTTTGAAAAGTTCTAATTTCTTTTTTGTGCCAGCTGAGACTAGACAAACCTCTAGTATTAGCTAACATATTGTTATTCTGAGGGATATTTCACTAATGTGATATGAACCCTTAAAAATATGTGCTATACCAATAAAATATTTTTTTGGGTGACCATGAAGTGCTTGACATATTTCCAAGCCTTGTAAAGTGTAGGTATAATTTTGAGAATGAACCCCTAAAAAATTATATTAAATCCTAATGAAGCCTAGAAAATAATTATAATTCAATTGGCTAATATTGGCAGAACCACCACTTTGTATAAATTAACCAACTATTCTATTGAATCTTTAAATTTTTTTTTTAAAAAGATATAATGACACCTCACATCTATTCTAGATTATTTTTTCTCCAAGTGACATCTTTTTGTTTGCTATATTTTTAAAAATTCATCGTCAACTCATTTTCTGTAAACTAAAATTTCATCATGTCAATGATGATATATACATTCCTACAAAAATTAAGCTAATATAAAATATAGAGAAAATATGCAAAACAAAATGAAAAGTAACTATATTATATTAAAGAGTTTAGAATTGTAATACATATTTCAAGTCTCTTTTAGGGGGAAAAATCCTTTGAGAAATCTCAATACAATATAATTTGTGGATGCCTTTACACTAATCTATGGATCACATCTATGCTAACCCCACTCTATCCAACTACTACTTCTCATGCATCAAGGGACAACTTAAAAATCATCCATCCAAAACTTTTATTAATAACAAAGGTTATAAAGAAAGGGTTAGGATGAAGTGGTCCTAACATGCCCTCCCCCTTGAAAATATTTTCCCTTAAAGATGAAGGTTAGGAAATTTTTACTAAATTCAATACGGGGGATTCCAAGTTTTATCTTCATGTTGCATTTCATACCACTAGATCAGGACCTTCATAATGGATATTTTTTGAAGCTAGCATAATCGCTTATCTAGGACTACTTCTAGCTTGAAAGTGAGGGATCCTTTGACATTGATCTTAGGAAGTACTAATTTAGTGACAAACTATTGCTAAGGACTTTCTTCAAATGTGAGACATGAAAAATAAGATAAACTCGAGAAGAGGGTAGATGTTCTAGTTTGTAGGTGTAGACATCCTAAAAATACCCATTATGCATTATAACATCCAAGAATGCCCATATCCTCAAGTAATTGTTACAAAACATTCACAAATAGTATTTGGTTCATTATTCACCCATATCTCACTTATAGAATTAATTTAATTAATTATATTACACTCACTATACATTATACACCCCTTTGGTTGATTTAATTAGCTATTTAAATAAATAAAATAAATTAAAATGCCTCACTTTCCACTCATCTCCACTTCACTATCCAACTCACTCAAGTTGACTAGTCATCCCACACAAGTTCTAGAATCCTAAAAACATGGAAGAAAATATACACGTATCATTTGGAATAATTCAAGAGATAATTAATTTGAAATAATGTCTCTTTATTTCTCATTCAAAGGGCCAACTGCATATAATAAATCAACCATGCTTAATAAATAAAATGAAATCAATAGTCTATAACTCAGTCAATTCCATTATCCTCAATCTATGGCTTATTCTACATATATAAATAAGAAGCTCCATTCCTCTCAAATAATCATTGGAAGCTTGAGGAATTTGTAGTGTTACTCTTCCAAATTTACATTAGAAACCACAATTACATACCTCTATGTTATCCAATTGACCACCCAATCATACAACCATTCAAATCGATCAATCCCCATCTTCACTTCCATTTGTAATATCTTGGAGCATTCATAAATTAAAATAAATCAATCTCTCATTAGGATCCAAAACAACTGGCACTTGACCCCACTCTTCATTTGGTCCAATATGAGGTTGCGAGGAGCTTGTTTGAGAAAGGTTTGCACTTCATTTTTGTTTGTTTCATTCTATATTCCATTGTATATATTCTATCATGGCAGATGGGACTCCACATTATTTTGATCATATTTTACAAATATGACATTGTTTTCATGTCTTTGTGTTGTATATTTAGGTCAAAAACTAATTTGCAGATCATTCCATAAGTTGGTTTAAGAAACATTTGTAAAAAAACAGAAGTTTTTGGTTATATTCTAACTTCTTTTTTTGCAATTACAGGTGATTTACATTTCCGTATCCTTCTTTACACTAGTGTATCTTGTGGTCTGCGCTAGTGTGCTTCTATTTTATAATATTGTACAGGTATGTGCTAGTGTTCCAGTCCATGCGTTAATATTCTACTAGCTATTCTTCTGTTAAATCCCCTGTAATTTCATGGCATGTATCACGTTTTTATTCTATTAGATGTGCTTCTATTGCCAGCATTTACGTTTATGTCATTCGCGCTTAAGTAAAACTGAGTGTGTTTGTGCTCAAATTTCTATGCCAACATTATGGATAAGTGCATTTGTGTAACATTCCAGGTGTGTTTCTGGTTTAAAAGTGTGTTTTTTGTTTTTTATATGCACTAGCGTTATGTGAAGTTTTGTTTTTTTATTAAAATCCAAAATGTTTGCATTTTTCTCACTTGTTGTTTTCTTTATTTTTTTGAAAATTTCCTGTAGGCTCTTCACAGAGAATAGAATCTCTAACACGTCATTTGATAATACTTTCTAAAAAAATTTTCATTGTATCTTTTGTTTTAGTTTCATTTTCTAACATTTTGTTCCTACAATCCAAATTGTGTATGTTCTTCTCTCACACCCTTTTTGGGAAAACTTGAGAATAAAAAGTGATTAGGATTTCTAGATTGCTTCACTAATGCTTGTTTCATTTCTAATATAATGTGTTTTTATTTTTTAACAATTTATTTATACAACCTAAACTACGTATGCTCTTCTCTTGCACCCCTTGGGTGAACTTGAGAATCAGAAATGGTTGAAGTTATATTTTATCAATCTTGAATTTGGTTAATCTTATTTTACAATATTGCTAAGTCAAAGATTTCCAAACTAAACTTGAAATCATTAAAAAAAATCAAACTACTTATACATTTTCATGCAATACCTTCTTGCTTAAAAATATTGCTAAAAAGTTAGGTATAACTCTTATTCTTTTCATTTTTGCACTCATTTTGTTTTGTCAAAGTTGAAAGAACTTACATATTAATAACTCATACTTGTATTAGCATGTAGTGACATGGATTTCATCACCAATTAGCTATAATAGTGACGTGAAATTCACTACCATGCACCACTCATATTGAATTGCATTGCACTAAACAACATTCAATGCTTTCCTCGCCTCCGTCTTCCACTTATAGGCAAAGTTGGCGTGGCAGGTTACTACAAGCAATGCCTAAAATAGATGTAACAAATTTTTTTGTGGCATTGTCCCTATAAATTATTTAGGGATAAATAAGGACACCATTCACATATCATTCCCTCATTACCCTACCACCCAATCATAAAACCCATCTTTGGATTGGTGATTCACTCCTCTAAGAGAGATATTACTGATTAGGTGAGTTTTTTTTCATATTCTAGGGGTTCCCTGTATGAATTTTTTCCTCATATGGATTTGGTATATCAGGTCTAAGATATATCGAAACATGTGTCTATTAAAGTTATAAATCCTTTATATTCATCCATTACAAAACATTCTATTTGATTGTATTATCTTAAACTTTGCATTTCTCAATGGTATTTTTTCCTTTAAGCAAAAATAAATTAAAAAATCAGTACTTTTTTGTTGTTTGTAAATGTTACTTTGAATCAAAACTTGTGTTCCACAATGTAATACAAATCAACACCAATCTAATCCAATCTACCTAATACAAAAAAAGTCTTATCCTTTAGATACACACCCTTTGATCAAACTAGAGTTGATTCCCTAAACAATTTCACAAGTCTAAACCGAACAAACATATTCACTATTATTCTTTGAGCTACCATTTTCCAATACTTATCAAAATAATCAAGCTTGTAAAAAATCACAAACCACCTTTCATTTTAGGTTTTAAACTTTAGTAAAATGGTGATTACTCACAAAAAAATACAAAATATCTATGATGACCTTTGATATAATCAAACATCTAAGAAAAAATGCTTTTGATGTGTTGTCCTCTCAATTTTCCCCACCCTTT
The DNA here is from genome assembly GCA_019776745.2 of Taxus chinensis. Taxonomy (NCBI): domain Eukaryota; kingdom Viridiplantae; phylum Streptophyta; class Pinopsida; order Cupressales; family Taxaceae; genus Taxus; species Taxus chinensis. The sequence goes on along the minus strand of CM034146.1, from coordinate 347,880,359 downwards.
TGAATCTAATTTCATGGAAATTGGAGCCCTGCCATAGAAGAAATTCATGTTTTAAATTCCCTCAGTCTGTTGTCGTTAAAATGTTTTACCTATTTTCAATGGATGGGAAATGATTTTAGTTCTTCTTTTATGCATTTGGAATGCGTGGGACCTTGCATCTTTCATTTTAAACATTTTTGTAGAGAAATAAATTCTTCATCGGGAGAAAAAATGGCGTTTTCCCCATTTCCTCCAACTTCCTACATTCTTTTCCATGTCAAATTCTTGCTCAGAAAGGTGAAGCTGCGTGTTTTCTTCCCATTGGATGTGGCCAGACGGGTTCCTTTTTGAACTTATCACTTTTGGTGATTTTGGGAAAAATGTCAGATTTTCCTTGCATCCCTGCCAGTCCTTGATTGGCTGGAGTAGTTTTGGTAGAAGTTCAGGGTGATGGATCCTTTTTATTCTCTAAGGAATTATGGAGAAAGGGCAAAAATTTCTAAAGAGACCCGTGGCCCCGCCCATGCGAAAGGATAAATTTCTAAGTTGAAGCCCGCAATCAATCAGAAAGGGACACGTGTTCACATTGAAAAGTCAATGGTGGAGGCATGGAATTTCAAAGGAAAGGTTGGAATTTTCCCCCTTTTCAAAAAAGATAAAAAGGGAAGCACATCCCCACAACCAATCAAGTTAAGCCACGTGTTGAAGAATCAGAAAGGGACATGTGGCTATTTTTTAGTTCATATGCGCTGTGTCGGACTGGCAGAGGACTTTAGGAATTTTAGCCTTGTTTCCACAAAGGGTGAAAAAATTCTAAAATGGCCCATGGCCCCGCTCATGCAAAGGGATAATTTCTAAGTTGAGGCCCACAGCAAATCAAAAAGGGAAACATGGCCTACGTTGAAAACTCAATGGTGGGAGCACAGACTTTCAGGGGAAAAGTTGGAATTTTTCCCCTTTTCAAAAGTGGATAAAGTATAAAACTGAAGCGCCTTCCCGCAACCAGTCACATGATGCCACATGTTGAAGAATGAAATCGGAACAATGGGCCTGCGGAGGAAATTGAGAATTTGAGCCTTTTTCACCAAAGGGTTAAAATGTTGCAAATTAAGACGTGACCCCTTTTCCAATCGTGGTGTGCCACGCGTTCACATTGAAAAGTCAAAGTGGACCGACAAAGGTTTTTGAGGATTTGAGAATTTCGTTAAAAAAGAGTTTAAATGGAAGATTTGGACCACATTTCCTCAGCCACTCAGATGGCACCACGTGTCCGGATTTTGACGGAGCTGCGGGGGAGTGGAGAAAAATGAGAAATCACACTTTTTTTTCCCAATTGTCAAGAAATGTAGATATCTCCTCCAGAGCCATCGTTACTTGGATCTTGCCATGTATAGGGTCCAAATTTGAAGGTAAAAGGGGGAAAAGATAGCCAAATGCACTAATCTAGTTTTTGACGCCATTAACGAACCAGAGCTCTGAAAAACACAAAAATGGATCCTTCTTAATGTTTTTTCTCTGTATCCTTGTCATTTCTCCATGAGATGAATTTTTGGTTTATTATGGAGCCAAATCAATAAGTTTAAAAGTATGTAAAGTTTGATCATAAGAAAATGAATTTTATTGGGCATATGCGATAAAAAGGGAGAAAACTTACCATTAAGCACTTGAGTGCTATGAAATTGGTTAAAATGTGGAAATGACAGGACCACATAAAGAAGAAAATCATGAGATGCCCCCTGCTAAAGTAATCATGCTTGAACACCTGAAATATTTTCCTTTTTGAACCTCTAGTTTTCATGAGTGCATTTGTTTCATGTCACTTTCCAAAAGTGGATCTGCAACAAACATTATTCCTTTCGGATATTCTTTTCTTAGGGAAAAAGTATGGATGTATACAAATTGTTATAAGAACATGGTTTTGCCATGAAAAAGGGATTATAGTTTTCTAGGAATGTTGTAAATTTGGAAGTAATTCAATATATAAGTTCTTTCTTTCTTATTTTTTTCTGTTATATCTCTTCCTCCTTGCTCGATTCAATGTATCATTTGTTTTTCATTCAATAGACACTTTTAGTTCTGGTCTATGTAATCTTTAGAACTTTGTGTCTACAGATTTGCATCGGTGGTGAAGTAATTGATCCTTTTCTATATTTTCTTGGTGCAATGTGAGTAGGGAGATACTATGCTATCTATATTCCCCAAAAACACTATTGTTTTCTTCCTTCTCACATCCATTTATTCTTCCATTCCTTCTGATTGATAATATTTTAAGTATGAAAACATTCTAGAATATCAGGGTCCAAACATTGAGAGTTTTATATATGTACATTTATTTTTCCTGCTTTTAATAAGGGAACCTCTCCCATTAAAGAAGAGGGACTTGTTGTCCCCTGACTGTGGTTTCAAACCATGTTCCATTCAGAAACCCAACAATTTTTGGTGAATCTGCTGGGGAATTCATTGAAAATGGATTCCAGTTTTTGAATAACAACTTCTTGATCATCTTTGGTTTGGAGACTCCAAGATACACTCGGGGTAGAAGAACCCTTGGGGAAGAAGACCCTCATTTCCAACTTTTGGATCATCAAGGTTTCTCTCTCCCTTCATAAAGAAAAAGAAGAGGAACAAGGTCTGCAAGCACTCCTCCTGCTAGAGACAAAAATTCTAGAAGTGACATCCCTCAAGATCAAATCAGTCCTAATTTGCATGCTTTGATTTTTTTTGGTGTTTCAGTTCCTCTCTAAACAATCTTTCCAAGGATGATAACTCCTCTACCTTGGGGCAAAGGGTTGGGCCTCTTGCTCTTCCCCGGCCATTGAATGGATTTCCTCGAGGCAATAGAAATAATTTCCCTAAATTTAGAGGTGATGGGAAGGTTCATCCAGATGAACATATTGTGGCCTTCATTGTTTCTTGTGGTGTTCTCCGTTAGAATTTTTATGGAGACATTGTAAGATAATGCTCCTGATTGGTTTTACCATCTCCTTGTTATATCCATCACCAATTACAACACCATGTTGACCCATTTTGAGCAGCATTTGAAACCTAATGAGGATGTATATGCCCTCTTGGCCCAGATTTTTCAATTCAAGAAAGAGTCACACGAGCCCATGAGAAAATTTGTGGCCAAATTCAACAGGTTGGTTAACAAGATCCCATAAAACACACACACTATGGATCAGATTCAGAAATGTTTCTTCCTTAATGCCCAACTACCTGAAGTGAGCTATGCACTTAGAAGAGCTAATCTTTCCACTTTAGGTGTTGATCAGAGATTTTTTGTCAGTGTTAAAGATGATCTAATCATATCTGGAAAGCTAAGGAGAGAATCATCTGAATCTAAAGCATATCCTTCTTCCACATCTTCTCCTAGAGCTAATGTAGATCCATTGGTATAGAAACTTGCTAATGAACTTATTGCTCTCAAGAAGCAGTTAGCCCGTATGCTCCTTATCAGGATGTTCCTAGGAAGAACTTTCAGCCCAAGAATTGGTTACCCTCTACTCAGAACATATTGGGCAATTGAAGGCCCACCTGTTAAAGTTCTAGTCAATGCAACATGTGAAGTGCTGGAGCTTGATGATGAGGAGGAGGATGAAAAATGTGAAGAACATGAAGAAGAAGCTAATGAAGAATTAGAATAGTTGAGTGGATCTCATGTCTATTTTTCTCACCATTGAAGGTATAGATGAAGAGGATGATTATGAAGAAATATTTGTAGAGATGAAAAATGAATCATATGTTGTCATGATTCGTGAATAAGCCAACAAGAAGGAGAAAGTGGTGCAGTCCGCTAAAATATCTAAGGAGCCTCCTATGGTCATTCCAGTGATTATAAGGAGAGGAGCTCCTATTCCAACTTCTTCCTCCTCCTCTGTTGTTCCTTCCTCCTCTGTTTTTACTCCTAAAAAATCTTTCCCTTCAAATGATAGAGTTGATAAGTCAAATTTTTTATCTACTTCTATCAATGATGCTCCATCGACCTTTGGTTCTTGTGACATTATTGAACATCTCAAGAAAACTAAGATCTAGATCTTAGAAGCCGAATTCTACCAAATCCATCCCAAGGCCTTTGCTAAGATGGTAGACTTCGTAAACTCCAAATCCAAGCCTTCATCCCCTAGTTCCAAAGGTCTCTTGCCCACTCCTTCTCCTTCATCTCAACCAATCCTTGTGGTAGTAGTCACTTCATATGATGAGAAGATCAAACCATTTTATGTCACTCTCCTCATAGCTGGCCACAAAATCAGCAATTGTTTATTGATTTTGGTGCTTCAGATAATGTGATGCTTGCTAAGGTAGCTCATGCCCTAATATTAACCCTAACCTACACTTTTGGTTCATGTTACTCAATTGAAAGTAGAGAAGTGCCATTGGTTGGAAGGATCAAGGATGCACAAGTAGCCTTTGTTTCTTTGTCAGCGAAGAGAGTTTTAGCCACCATTTTGGTAGATGATATTCCCCCTTCCTATGACATGATGCTGAGTAGAAATTTTTGCAAATATGTTGGAGAAGAAATCATGATGGATTGGTCACATGCTCTTATTCCAGTGAATGGAAAAATGACGAAGCTACTGCCTGAGAAAAAAAAAGAATATATCGTGTAAAAAAAATATGACTCAAAGGCACAAATACTTTATGAGGACATTGGTCATGGTAACTACATGATCATGTCACAAGATGAGGCTAACTACCCTAAGGAAGTGCTTCTTGATCCTAATGGCATTTGGATTTTGGAATTTATGGAAGCTGCTCCTTAGCTAGTTTTGGAGCTGGTGTGGTGCTTATTTCTCTTAAAGGTAAAATTCATCCTTTCTCCTTTAAGCTCCGATTTGAAAACACAAATATTAAAATTAAGTATGAGGCTCTCATCCTTGGATTAAGAATGGAAAAAGGGATGGAGATCAAGAATCTCCTTGCTCATGGAGATGCGGAGCTGATTGTAAAACATGTCAGAGATCTCTTTCAAGTCAAGAATAGAAGGTTGAAAAAATACAGAAATCTAGTTTGGGATTCCATTAAGTTCCTTGACGCCTTTTCAATTGAAGCCATGCCAAGGGAAAGAAACACCAGGGCTGATTCCTTGGCTGTCTCGGGGTCTCTACTGATCCCTAATATAGATTTCTCCCAAGATAAATTCACCATTGAGATGATTCATAGGCCTAGTGTGAATGACAATGTAAACAATTGGAAGGTCTTTAATGATGATTTGTACTTTCTTTCCTTCCTTGAACTCAGAGATAATTTTGATTAGCTATACTTTGAAGGAATTGGGAATCTACCTAGAGAGTGTGTACCCCCAGATGAAGGAGATAACAAATAAGAAATGGATCATGATGGCTGCATAAAAATGAAAGGTAATAAGATACCTAAAGGGATGGTAATCTTGGAAGAGTTATTTGATAAAAATGACAGGTACATCGAGTCCAAAACTTCCAAAGGAGCTCAACAGTCTACTAAATGTGAAAAGATAAACATTGGGATTCTTAATGAACCCATGCTGGTAAACATTGGAAAGTGTTGCACACATGAGGAGAGGGAGAAAGCATCGAATTTGTTGAAAAGATATGTTAATGTTCTTGCATATTCTTATGATGACCTCAAGGCTTTTCAACCAAAAGATATGCAAAATTTCATTCCTCAAAAACCTGGGATGAAGCCCTTCCGAAAAAAGTAGAGGCAGTATAACCCTTAGATTGCTGATATAATCTTTCAAGAGGTCCAAAAGTTATTGAAGGATAAGATCATTTTCCCCATTCACCATTCAACGTGGATTTCTAATATTGTGCCTGTCAGGAAGAAGAATGGTGAAATCTAAATTTGTGTTGATTTTAGGAATTTGAATCAAGCCTCTTTGAAGGATAATTATCCTCTCCCTATAATGGATCAAGTGTTGTAGGATGTTACAGGTTTAGAAATTTTTTCTATGCTTAATGGATTCTCAAGATATAATCGAGTAGAAGTAAGTGCTTCAGATCAACATAAGACTTCCTTTACCACTCCTTGGGATACCTTTGCTTATAGGAGAATGCCTTTTGGCCTCATCAATGTTGGTGCCACCTTTTAGAGGGCAATGGACCTGGCCTTTGGTAGTCTAAAGGGAAAATGCATAGTAGTATACCTTGATGATCTGACTGTGTTTTCAAAAACCAAAGCTGATCATTTCTAACACCTTGAAACTATCCTCCAAAAGTGTAGAGAGCATGGCATCTCCTTGAATCCCAAGAAATCTATCTTTTTTGTCACTGAGGGAAAATTATTAGGACACATTATCTCCAAGGAGGGAATCAAGATTGATCTGGAAAGAGTCCAAATGATTTAACAGATCCCTCTCCTCACAAGCAAGAAGGGTGTGCACTCTTTCTTTGGAAATATCAACTTCTTAAGAAGATTCATACCTTATTTTTCTTAACTTACTTTGAACATATCCAACATGATGAAAGGGAAGAAAATTTTTTGGTTGGTCCTCTAAAGGAAAGGTTGCATTTGAAGACATCAAGAGAGCTATAGAAAATAATCAAATCTTGGCATGCCTTGATTACAACAAAGACTTCATTATCTATTACTATGCTATTGAAAGTACTCTAGTTGTTGTGTTAACCCAGGAGAATTTGGAAGGTCATGAACTCCCCATAGAATTCATGAGTTATATTTTAAAACCCCATGAGCTGAAGTAGACCATGATGGAGAGACATGATTTTCCAATGGTCGAAGCTATGAAGCAGTTTCATTTTTACATTCTCAACTCTCATTCTATAGTGCTTGCGCCTGAGACAACTATTAAATCCATTGTTACACAACAAGAATTTGGAACCAAGAGAGGTAATTGGGTATCCAAATTTTATGAGTATGATCTTGACATCAAACCCACCAAGCTAGTTCAAGGAAAGAGCTTATGTGAACTCATTGTTGAAGGAGCTAATGCCAAATTGTCCAAGGAGGAATTTGATATCCATGTTGTTCTTTTCCTCATCTCAAGTAATGAATGGTATGCTAACATTGCACACTTTCTTACTTATGGAGAATGTCCATCCCATTTGAGTTCCAGGGATAAGAGAGCCATCAAATTAAGGTCTGTGCAATATTTGTTATGGGAAAATGCATTGTTCAAACGAGGCATAGACGGAAGGTTTTTTAAATGTGTTGACAAAGAGCAGACAAAAGAAATTATTCCCAGCCTGTCATGACTAGGCCTATGGAGTTCGTTTCTCTTCTACTATGACGGCACACAAAATCCTCCATGTGCCAGAGTATTATTGGCTTACCCTATTCAAAGATGCATCAAATTGGGTAGGAAAGTGTGAAGCATGTCAAACATTTGTTGGAAGACCAAAATTGGCCGCTTTACCTCTCAAACCTAGTGGCGATTGAGTAACCTTTTCAATAATGGGGTTTGTACTTCATTGGGACACTCAATGCACCTTTAAGTGCAAGGCACACTCATGTTTTTACTACCACTAATTATTTCACCAAGTGGGTGGAAGCCATTCTATTTAAAAGTACTACCTCTGAAATAGTATGTAACTTCATCAAGGAGCACATCTTAATAAGTTTTGGGATACCAAACAAGATCATCACCAACAATGCTTCAAATTTTTCTTCTGCTGAGATGATGGATTTCTGCTATGGCTATGAAATTTCCCTTTCCCACTCTTCAGATTACTATCCCTAAGGGATTGGACAAGCAAAATCAACTAACAAGAACTTGGTCACCATTGTTCAGAAGCTTGTTAATGAATCTTAGAGGAATTGGCATAAGAAACTATGTGATGCTTTATGGGTAGATAGGATTACACTTAAGAGATCCATTGTAATGTCTCCTTTTCAAGTGGTATATGGATTTGAAGCTCAGCTGCCAGTGACTTTGGAACTACTAGCCTTACATTTGATGAAGGCCATTGAGGATGCTATCTTTACTAATTCATTGGACAAAAGAATTATGTACCTCCAGAAGTTAAATGAAAACAGATTGCAAGTGGTTGACAAGAATATGATCTCATCAACTCAAGCTAGAAGCTCTATTTGATAAAAAGGCTAAACCCAGAACTTTTCAAGTGGGAGACAGTGTTCTTCTTTGGGAAAAAAGGTATGAACCTTGAGGAAACCATGGTAAATTTGATTCCCTTTGGCTTAGTCCATTTAAAATTAAACATTTTGCTGGCAAGAATTATTTTTACCTAGATTACATGGATGGTTCTCTTCTCCCACTTCCTTATAATGGGAAAATTTTGAATTTGTTTAAAACATAGCAGTTTTGGCGGTCCCTCTATACATTTTGTATAGCGTTTTTCTTTCCTTCTTTCTGCTTTGGTTGGTTTCCTTTTTGTTTTCTCTTCTGTGTTGGTATTACTTCTTTTTTACTCCGTTGCCCATTGGATAAGACACTTATTCGATCTGATTACCCAAAATTATATAAGGTTCTTGATTTTGCCTCTTTCCTTTGCCAAATCATCCCTAGAAAGGAGCTAGCTATTGTCCGCTCAAATTTCATCCACCCTTTTGAATCTAATTTTGTGAAAATTGGATCCTTGCCATGGAAGAAATTTGTGTTTTAAACTCCTCAGATGCTTTTTTTCATTTCCCACGACGTTTTTAATCAAAATTCCCTCAGTCTAATGCCATTAGAATGTTTTACATAATTTAAACAAATGGGAAATGATTTTAGTTCTTCTTTTATGCATTTAGAATGATTGGGACCTTGCATATTTCATGGTTTTAATCTTTTGGTAAAGAAATAAATTCTTCATCGGGAGCAAAAAATGGTGTTTTTCCTTTTCCTACAGCTTCCTACATTCTTTTCCCTCATCAAATTCTTGCTCGAGACAGGTGAGGCTACACATTTGTCTTCTCGTTGGATGTGGCCAGACGGGTTCCTTTTTGAATTTATCACTTTTGGTGATTTTGGAATAAATGTCAGATTTTCCCCGCATCCCTGCCAGTCCTTGATTGGTTGGAACAATATTAGAAGAAGTTTGAAGCAACGGATCCATTTTATTCTCTAATGTGTTGCGGCAGAAAGGGATAAAAGTTCTAAAAAGACCCGCAGCCCTGTCCATGTGAAAGGATAAATTTCTAAGTTGAAGCCCGCAATCAATCAAAAAGGTACATGTGTTCATATTAAAAAATCAATAGTGGAGGAATGGACTTTCGAGGGAAAGGTTGGAATTTTTCCCCTTTTCAAAATAGATAAAAAGTGAAGCACATCCCCACAACCAATTAGGTGAGGCCATGTGTTGAAGAATCATAAAAGGAAACGTGGCCACTTTTTAGTTCATATGCGTTGTGGCAGACCATCAGAGGACTTTGAGAATTTTAGCCTTGTTTCCACAAAGGGCAAAAAATTCTAAAAAAGCTCACAGCGCCGCTCATGCAAAGGGAAATTTTCTAAGTTGAGGCCCGCAACAAATCAGAAAGGGACACATGGCCTACGTTAAAAATTCAACGGCGGGGGGCATGAAATTTCAGGGGAAATTTTGAAATTTTTCCCCTTTTCAAAAGTGGATAAAGTATGAAAATGAAGTGCATTCCGCAACCAGTCACATGATGCCACATGTTGAAGAGTGAAATCGGAACAATGGGCTTGCGGAGGAAATTGAGAAATTGAGCCTTTTTCACCAAAGGGTTAAAATGTTGCAAATTAAGCCATGACCCCTTTTCTAATCATGGTGTGCCACGCATTCACATTGAAAAGTCAAAGTGGACCGATAAAGGTTTTTGAGAATTTGAGATTTTTGTTAAAAAAGAGTTTAAATGGCATATTTTAACCGCATTTCCTTAGCCACTCAGATGGCACCACGTTTCCAAATTTTGGCGAAGCTGCGGGGGGGCGGAGCAAAATGAGAAATCACGCTTTTTCTCCCAAATGTCAGGAAATGTAGAGTTCTCCCCCAGGGCCGTCGTTACTTGGATCTTTGCATGTGTAGGTTCCAAATTTGAAGGTAAAAGGGGGAAAAGATAGCCAAATGCACTCATCTAGTTTTTGACGCCATTAACAAACCAGAGCTCTGCAAAACACAAAAATGGATCATTCTTCATTATTTTTCTCTGTATCCTTGTCGTTTCTCCATGAGATGCATTTTTGGTTTATTATGGAGCCAAATCGACAAGTTTAAAGGGATGTAAATTTTGTTCATAAGAAAATGAATTTTATTAGGCATACGCGATAAAAAGGGAGAAAATTTACCAGTAAGCACTTGAGTGATATGAAATTAGTTAAAAGGTGGAAATGGTAGGACCACATAAAGAAGAAAATAATGAGATGCTCCCTGCTAAAGTAATCATGCTTGAACACCTGAAATATTCACCTTTTTGAACCTCTAGTTTTCATGAGTGTGTTTGTTTCATGTCACTTTCCAAAAGTGGATCTGCAACAAAAATTATTCCTTTCAGATATTCTTTTCTTGGGGACAAAGTATGGATGTATATGAATTGTTATAAGAACATGGTTTTGGCCATGAAAAAGGGATTCTGGTTTTTTGGGAACGTTGTAAATTTGGAAGTAATTCAATACATAATTTCTTTCTTTCTTATTTTCCTCTGTTATATCTTTCCGTCCTTGCTCGATTCAATGGATCATTTGTTTTGCATTCAATAGAAACTTTGTATTCTAGTTTGTGTAATCTTTAGAACTTTGTGTCTACATATTTATATTGGTGGTGAAGTAATTGATCCTTTTCTATATTTTCTTAGTTCAATGTGAGTAGGGAGATATTCTACTATCTATATTTCCTAGAAGAATTGTTGTTTTCTTCCTTCTCCCATCCCTTCATTCTTCCATTCCTTCTAATTGATAATATTTTAAGTATGAAAACATTCCAGAATATCAGGGTCCAAACATTGAGAGTTGTATATCTGTACATTTGTTTTTCCTGTTTTTAATAAGGGAACCTCTCCCATTAAAGAGGAGGGACTTGTTGTCCCTTGACTGTGGTTTCAAATCATGTTCCATTCAGAAACCCAACATGATTAAGACAATGATGCAAGATAACCAAAAATCATTGAAAAGGAAAAATAACAAATAGACAAACTCTTAAGACAACAAAAACTAGTACCTTCTTCACATCCTAGAAATGGGAGAAAATTTACCCTTGGATTTTGGTGAAGATTACTTGAAACATGCCAATTCAATTAAAACATCCAATGAATCCTTGTTAGCAAAAATCCATGAAATGACACAAAAAATTTCTCATATGGCTTCTAAAGTTATCAAAAACACAAAAGATAAAGGAAAAGAACAACCTAGTCAAGAAACTAATGAAACCATAAACACCCCTAAAAAAAACTCTCCATTTTCAAAAGACATGGAAGAACATGAAATAAATGCTAATGGGAATGAAAAAATATGACAATTTTTTAAAATTTTATGAGCTTTGTCCTTATCCATTTGATAAAGACATGTTGCACATACCATTTCCTTCATCATTTGAAACTCCTAAGTTTGAAAAATATAAAGGAAATAATGACCCAAGCAAACACGTAAAAGAGTTCTTTATGGAATGCCAAGAATTAGCTTACAATGATATATACCTTTTGTGTATTTTCCCTAAGAGTTTAGGAGGACAAGATTTAAATTAGTTTTTACGCCTTCCTAAAGGATCCATTACTACTTATGTTGACTTATCGAAAAAAAAATTCAAATACTTTTCCTTTAGCTTATATTATGGGGTCATTATGATGGACCTTTAGAACAAAAAAAATAAGCAACGAAACATTCACATCATTTATCCAAATATGCTAAGAGATTGCAAGTCGATTCCCTTATTCAATTATTGAGAAATAGTTAGTGATAATTTTCATACCTAATATCAATACTGAATTATTATTTCAAATGCAAATGCATTGTTAACCAACTTTAAGGAAGTAATCGTGAAGGTAAAACGAAGTGAGATATCCCTCATCAAAATTCCTTCTAGGGATCAACCCAAAAAACATACTTATCAAAATCAAGACAAGTAAAAATTCATCAATTGAAACCGAAATGTTGTGAATGGCGGGATTAATGATTCTCACAATGTCCAACATGTTCAAACAGCAAAATCAAAATCAATCAAATTCACTAATCAACTAATCATCATTCCTGGTAAAGAAACCACTCCTTTTGAATTCAAATGGAAAAAATTCACATCGTTTGGAGAAAGTCTTTCTAGCATGTTCCATTACTTAGAAAGTGCATATATGATCAATTATCCAATCTAAAGACCCTTTGAATAGGGGAAACCTAAACTAACATAGTAAAAAGAAAATAAATACTACGAGTACCATCATATCAATAGACACCATACAGATCGTTGTATGAAACTATGAAACTACATTCAAGATTTAATTGACCGCGAAGATATAAAAGTTGAAAACACCTCAAATATTAAAAATCCTAATGATAAGTTGAAAGTTTTCCAAGACCCTTTTTCAAAGAAAGATGGGAAAAAAATATCTCAAAAGGATAAGGGTCAAACATCAAACAACATAAAGTATGACTCAATCATATCACTCATCGATCATGAACCCAACATTTTTGGTATCATCAAAATTAACACTCTTACCCATGCAGTAACAACATGACAGAAAAAGGCTTGGGTACTGTCGACACTAAAATTTTCCTCCATAATTTCTATTTCATTAATGTATGTATTAGGAATAGAATGTTGTTAAGTGTAATTAGTAGTAGCGTCCGATAGAAGATAACGGCGCTGCCAGTACGACGCCGCAAATAATGTGGAGTACGGTAATAGTCAAAGTACAATAGGAATGTTGTAAAAAGTAAATATTTGTCGTAAGTGGTTCGGTATATTAAAATGTCAAAGTTTGGGTAATTAGAGAAGTAGGGTCTACATGATTAGGAATTAGAAATATTATATTGGTAATAAGGACAAGGAGTGAGGTCATAAATATTTTGTGTATTTTATTTGTAAAAATTCTAAAAATGTGGAACCCATGTAAAATGATAAGGTTTATCTTATCTTAAGAGATAAGCTTACATGTACAGATAAGAGTTAAGGTATGGAATATGATTCGTCAGAGTGGATTTCTTATCCTATCTTAGAGATAAGATGGATAAGCCTGTAAGTTCTATAAATAGAGAGGCTACCCCCCTCATTTAGCATAGAAAGAAGTAGTGAGAAATATTGTAGGAAGTGTGCAAAGGAAGCCATTAGTTAAAGGTGTGTTGAAGAAGCCATCGAGAGGTGTAATTGTAAAGTTTCTCCCATAGTCTTGTTGAAGTACCTCATGGGTGAGATTGTAACAATTTCATGTTAATATAATTTACTTTGATATTTCAGATTTGTCATCATTCCGTCTTATCATAGTCGATGGTATTTTTGTGTTTTGTTGTTGTTTTGTTTCCAGATTACATCCACCAAACTAAAGGTTGTGCATTAGTAAATAATCATAGCACGAGGAGTTCCCGGTGAAGAATTATCATAGTGCCGGATTGGTGATGACAGTACATGCATGAAAGTAACCTTACACATACACAGTGCCTAAAACATATAATCCTAAGTCTACTCTTGATCTAAAACATACATCCAATGCTAAATCTTCCTTTGGTTCTTATGATATTATCAAATAATTGGAGAAGACACCCACGTAAATATCCCTCATGGAGTTTCTTAAGATATCACTTGTTCTTCAAGTCATCATGTGCTACACGATGCACATGTTCCTAAGGATATCAACACCCAACATTTCCAAGCCTTGATTGCAAATATTTCACCCAATAGTCTTATCCTATCATTTGGTCCTCACAACCTTTTGAACCCAAACACCACAAACAATAATTTCTTATATATTGAAGCATTCATTACTCATCATAAAATAAAAAAGAGTGCTTATAGATAATGGAGCAATGTTGAATATGTTATCCTTGAAGCTATTAAGATGTCTTGGTCATATTGGGGAAATTACAGGAGCTGATTTCATTACTATTCATGGTTATGATAACAATGAAAGACAATCCTTGGGAACAATCAAATTATCCCTAAAATTTTGACCACAAACATTGGAAACCTTTTTTCATGTCATGGGTGTTAAAACCTCTTACAACATTCTCCTTGGTCATCCATGGATCCATATCATGTAGGCTATTCCTTCCACCTTCCACCAATGTATTTAAATTCCCCCAAGAAGGTAAATAATTCAACTCACATGTTGATGAAAAACCTTTTGAATACTACAAAATTCTAGAGGGGAGATATAAGCAAGTGAACTATTTCCCATTTGAAGATAAATATGCTCCATGTGAGGTCCGAGCAGTTAAATTAATTATAAACCAAATTAAATGTTACATGTTTAATTTAAATAAATAACAAAAAACTATAATGTAAGGTTTATACATAACAAAGGAGACAATTTTTTAACATGGAAAAACCCCAAAGGGGTAAAAAACCATGGTGAATGGTAAGATTCCATCAAAGTGAGAAACTTAATTATAGTCCAGTAAAATAACCCCCATTCACCTCACTTCTCTCCACAATTTTAATTCACTTGAACATGAATTGTTTTTCACCTGACCCCGTGGGTAAATTTAAATGGTTTAAATGGTTGTCTTCTTGTGAAGCACCCCTATAATTAATTAATTGATTATAAAAATCAATTTAACCATAAACCTAAAGTTTATATTAAATTAATTAAAATATTATATATTCAAATTTATTTTGTTTTTTTGCTTGAGTTACCTAAGGAGAGGGCCCTAGCACTTGTGGCATCACCAACCCACACCAATCGTGGAACCATCCAAGGATTGTAGTTTAAGCTCTCAGCGCGCCCATGGATTAGACCACATTATTGTGGCGCCCCATCAACAGGGTATCCAAACTATCAGTAGTAGGCTGCCTTAACACAAAGCCGAGATTTGAATCTTGGACCTACCAATTACAAGGAGACCCAAGAACCATTACACCACTACTCATTAGATTATATTCAAATTTATTTAATTATAAACTATAATTTATATATATCTATAACACTTAATATTAATGTTCTAACACTCCCCCTTAATATTAAGTGGGGATTATATGCCAACTTTACCTGTTTATACAACATGATTTAAAATCCTTAAACCATAATGAGGGTTTAGACTAACATATCACAATTTAAGGATTTATATACCTTCATCATGATAAACTTAACTTTTGGTACAAAAGGATTTGAAATCCATAAATTAGAAGTGATTATTTAGGCTAAACATGATTTGTGAGACTATATCTCACAGTTTCTCATGGAAAATATATACCAACATCTTTAGGATATTTTTATAAAGGAAGGACCTCCTTTACAACATGATACAACATTACTGGAATACACAGTAAGCTTAGAGTGATAATTTTACTAAGATCATAAAATATATATTTTACAATGCTTTAAATTTGGAGCAGAAGTATATAGGTGAAGGAGAAAACACATGGCCAACCGTCAGGATATGGCATTTTCATGCACACTCCCCCTCAATGTAAACTATGAAAGGCAAAGAATTTCATAAAAAATGTATAAATTTACAATACACAATGGATTTGTAAACATATCTATAATTTGATCTTCAGTCAGGTAGTACTGAAGATCTATATCACCACAAAACACCTTCTCTTGAATGAAATACATATCTATCTCTATTACTTTCATTCAACGATGCATCCAAATATTACCAAGGAATTAAAACCACAAACAAACATACTCCATACTACCACATGGATGAGGAAACATTTTAAAAGAATTTAAAACGTGACCGAATTCATCAAGCCAAGGTCCACTTGGTGTGGTGGTTAGACCCACCAAGTTGGATGTGCAAGGTCCCATGTTTAAATCCCCTATCCTTGCTGAGCCATCTTGTGCCCTAAGTAGGGATGTATTTGCATTCAACTTAGTTTTTAATCCCACATCTCACATGTGGTAGGAATAATGAGGATTTTAATAGCCTTTTTCTACTTTGGTTAAACATGGCTTGGGCTACACTATGCAATGTTTTTTTGGCCACCATTTAAACAGAGCTCACTGAGCTTGGCACTGACTCACCACTCGAATTTTCCATTGGTATGAATGTGTCGAGCTCGGTTGGTAACTGTGTTAAGCTCGATCATGACATGTGTAACTCACCTAGTAACTCATGGTTGTGAGCTCGGTCTCTTAACCAAACTATTTTTAATTTTTTTATAGAAAGTTATTTTTTAGGATATTAAAAATATAAATATAATTGTATTTTTTTCTTCTATTTTCAAAAATAAGTTATCATAAAGTTTTTAATTAATATTATGATAGTTAGATTTGAAAATATGTCATAATCAGGGGTTATTTCTCTCTAAATTCAATACTAGAAAAACTTCATTTATAATTTAGTTTTGTAATTTATGAAATATATCATCAAATTGATATGTTTTTTGTAAGAATGGGTGATAGGTTAATTTTGGCATGAAAGAGGACAAAAAAACTTAAATTTTATGCACATTTTGACTTAAGAACAACATGGAGATTTTCTAACCCTTATAATTTTTTTTCCTTCATAAAAAACGAATTGTTTGTCAAAACATGAAGAATAAGGGTTTGAACACTCAATTGTAGTAAAAAACTTGTATTTTAGTCTTGATTTGAATTTTTGAAAGCTTAAAAGTGGGGTCTAATCACTTTAGCATTGATAAGACGTAGATGTTGAACAAGATAAAAAAGAACATCTAGAAAATCAGATTGAAGGTGAAATTCATGGCATACAAACTATGGACTATCATAAATGGTACAAAGAAGGAACACTGAATGAAAAATAGGTGACAATAGACAATATATCTGCATTTCAAAAGAAAGTGCAGAAAGTGATGTCTATCATATTGCAAAGTGTGCAGGGTGACTTCTTACTTCACATTGGAAACCAGGAAAGTTTGAGTGAAGCTTGGACACTATTAGAATCAATACACAAAGGTACACGTTAGTAAAAAATTATTAAATTGACTCTTGAGTTAATGAAAATTCCCATGAAGGGAGATGAAAAAGTAGTTAATTTTCAAGTAAAAATTAAAAACATTAAATATCAATTAGATAGATGTAACTGTAATTTGATTCATGATAAAATTTTATATTTTATCATTCAAATGAACATCCATGAGAGATTTAGGAACTTAATTTCCATTCTAAATTAAAAATATCAAACTAAACAAGATATTCCCAATCCATCTACTCTAAGTGCTCTCCTGATTCAGGAAGAGAAGATCATGTTAAACTTTTATTTGAAATAGAATGCCACTCATGCACTTCTCTCACAAAAACATAAGAATAAATTTTTGAGGTTTAAAAAAAATCAAAAATCAAACTTTAAAACCACTATTAAAGAAAAGAAATTAGGGAATCTAAGAGTTATTTTTGATGGGAAATGTCATAAGTGTGGGAAATTTGGTCACAAAAGGAATACTTTAGGGTAAACAAAAACAAACCAAATTTCAAAAATAAAAAGGGAATAAACCAAATAAGAATAAAACAAAAATAAAAAGAACGCTAAAAAACCTAATGTAGTTGCTTTGTATGTTGCGTTAGTCACTGCCAAAGAAAAAAAATCATGTTTGGGTGAATTAAAAGTGTGGAAAGAAGTGAGGTGAATGGGGGTTGTTTTATTGGATTGTACTTAAATTTCTCACTTTAATGGAATCTTATCGTTCACCGTGGGTTTTTACCCCTTTGAAGTTTTTCCATGTTAAATAATTGTCTCGTGTTATTTAAAATTCTTGCATTATAGTTTATTATTATTTATTTAAATTAAACCATATAACATTTAATTTGGTTAATAAGTAATTTAATTACTCGAAACTCCCCTGGTTTTAGAGCACTTAAATTAATTATTAACCAATTTTATGTTACATGGTTTAATTTAAGAAAATAAAAATAAATTATAATGCAAGAATTGTAAATAACATAGGAGACAATTATTTAACTTGGAAAAACCCCAAAGGGGTAAAAACCACAGTGAGCGGTAAGATTCCATCAAAGTGAGAAAATTAATTACAGTCCAGTAAAAAAAACCCCATTCACCTCACTTCTCTCCACAAATTTAATTCACCCAAATATGAATTGTGTTTCACCTAACCCCATGGGTCAATTTAAGTGGTTTAAATGGGTGCGTCTTCTCGTGAAACACCCTAGCCATTAACTAATTGAATATAAAAATCAATTTAATCATAAATCTAAATTTTATATTAAATAAATTAAAATAATATATATTATAATTTATTCAAGTATAAACTATAGTTTATATATATCTAGAACACTTAATATTAATGTTCTAACACTCCACCTCATATCATCCCATTTTATGAATCCACATGTATTAATCCTGATACACTTTCAAAGCTTCTTCCAATAATTAGTGCAGAGGGTCCTAATAGTGACTTCATATCTTCTACATCAAATAATATTCCTTCTACATCCACTACCTTCTACATCATTTAATACATCCACTGATTCATCCGAGCAAACATCTATATCCAAAATCATTGATAAAGGATGTAGTGAGTACCAATTTCAAACTGTTGATCACATTAGAGACCTACCTTTATTACCACATAACTAATGAAAATCAAATGCTTCCCATATACAAATAACTCCCATCTACAAACTTGGAAAAAAGATTTTTCAACGATTCAGATACTTAGAAAATGAGAGAATTCCAAGTTTTGAGAGCTCTTGGTTGTATGACGATCGATTTGCTACATGTGATCAATCCCCTAACCATGTCATAGGAAACAAAATTCTGTTAAAAATGTAATGGAAGGGAAAAAGTCTAGGAAAGAATTAACAAGGTCATCTAGATCCCGTTATCCCACTAGAAAATCTTAACTCCTATAGTTTAGGTTACAACCCCGATGCTTCCACCTACAAAGTATCTTGTGATACACTGATTAATGGTGAATATATTGAATATAATGTTGAGATAGGTTACACACAAGTCCTCTTTTAGGACCTTGCTGATACAATCATGTTTACCAACTTTCCATTCACACCATTACCTTTGACATTGTCTACCCTACCCTTATCGAGTAGGATCAATAAAATCACGTCTCCATGGACCTCTTCCAAAATGAAGAGGCCATCAAGGAGTTTCTCGGAACTCAGGATCACATACCCTCTTTTGATCATAAGAAAGGATTCAATATTAATATGGATGTTACAATATACTTTGGTGAAGAGCTTTTAAACCCCCCTCCAAAAAAATATCTCATCTAGATAATCTAAAAACAATTGTAAACTTTGACAAATATCCCAATCATAACATCTTTAGGATTCATCATACTATTCACCTATTTATTTCATGTCATCATGTGATAAGATTTAATATTACTCATATTAGGTATTGTGTATCTCACCCCTCTTGTGGTTTCTCCCATTTTAGATATTTTCACCTTTGGTCTTGTTTAGAAGCTTGTTAATGGAAATCCTCCTTCCAAATAAGTTCTATCCTTAACAAGAAAGCTATAAAAAATATTTATCTAGATATTTTGACCACCCGCCTAATGCAGAGGAGGATCATCAATAACTCAACATTCAAGAACCAAGAGTAGTCTTCTTTGGTAATCCAAGAACTTGTTTCTCAAGAAGCCTTAAACTTGCTCAAAAGCCAAAAAAGAACCAAAACAATGCACCTAAGGCTATATTCACTTCAAACATTCTTAAAAAAAATAGGTAAACATGATCATACCCTTTTCAAAGTATCATACCTTCAACATTCTTCATTCTCCTTTTTGACCTTCACCTAGGCTTATAGCCCTCCTTTTAGACTAATTCTGATGTAAATATTGCAAACCAAAGAATTAACTTTTATTGGTAAAGTATTTGGATACCTATTATGGCCATTTAGGTATTTACAAATTTTCAGAGTTCCACCCTTCAATAATTTTATTTTATCCTCAAATTATTGTTTTAGCCCAATTCTTGCAATTAGCCCTCTAAGTGGACATGTCTTAGTGTTATGGACAATCTATAAAATTTCAAAAAAGTATGTATACCTTTTCAAGTACCCATTTGGGCCTTATAACTCCATGCAAAGTTTCATTTCTCAACTCAATACCCATTCTCCCCAGCTCTCTCATCCACCTTTCTTAGCTAGTCAATTACGCCTGCTTAGGGTTTATCGTAGCTTATTATGGTTTGAAGGCTTACCTCCTTTTATCAACTTCTGAATAACCTTTCTTCATCTAATTACACTTTGATCATCCTCCTTGTAATGCTCATGCACTTATTTATCTCTCAATAACTCTTTTCTCAAGTTTGACCCACTCTAGTATTAGCTTGTTCTAGCTCTATTAGACCTCAACCATCTTTTTAGCTTCTTTACTCTATCCTTGGTTTGGTTAGTTATTCTCATCATGTCCCAAAGTTTTTATATTCTCTTAATACTCCTTACTATATCTCTCTCATCACAACCTTATCTTTCATCCTTGAGGTCTCTATACTAAATTGTTTGACCTTCAAGTTTGCTTAAGACACTTATAGCCTTCTTGCCACTATTTTCACACTTTTTCTAGCCTTTTGAAGGGTTTTTAATAATTCCATTGAGACAATAAGATATATTTATCTTCCTCATGCACCATACTCTTCCTCAGTTCCTTTCTTCCATTCTTTCACATTCTTCTTTCATACTAGGCATGTGCAACTAGGTTTGACTGCCTTCCTTTCTTTGTATGAAAACTTTCCTTTAAAAGAGTCTAACACTCTCATCAACCTTATTTATATCAATATCCTTATATCATCACCTTTCAAAAAATTCTCATATCTTCTTGATTCTTTCTTAGTGTTTGTTTATTAAGTTTCTTATATAACAATAATTAGGTCTTGACTTCCATTAACTGAGTCATGGGAGATTATTGCTAGTAGATATGCATTTAAGAGCTCAATTCTCCTTCATTATTTCTAATATCACTTAAAACACCTTCCCTAAAATTTACTCCACATGGGAAAAAGGTGAAAACTTCTTACCTTTTCCAATTTACACTGCTTTTCACATAATACACAGTCTTCTAGTAACAACAGCGTAATACATCTGTTAAGAGAAATTTTGGTCCACAAGGTTTTTGATAACTTTTCTCCTTCTAAGGGCTTAAATTTCACATTTTTTCAATTGTATATACCTTCACACTCATCATTTTCAATTTACTCTTGTGTTCTAATGCAACTTTCTATTTAAAATTGTTTAGGCTGGGACAGGGTGCTAGAAAGGCTTGCCACTTGTTTCCTACCTCATTAATCATGCTATAACACTTAAAATTTCTTGGATTATTTGCATCACCGTAACTCATCAATTATACCAATAATGAATTATGTAAGATGGAACAATTTTAAGCCCTTAATCATCTTAAACTAAAACCCTCCAACAAGTACCTAAGACCGTGATGGACTATGCTTTTACACTAAGACCCAATAAAACTCATTATAAATACAAAAAAAACTTGGCCATTACCTTCACCATCCCTTAACAAAAATTATCCTCAAAGATAATTATTTTTCAATGGTTGAACCTTGAAATATGCTCCTCTTCCTTAGTTAAAAACCCTAACTCTGTGACACATCCTGAGAGGGTGATTTAATCATATTTTTCACAAAATAATGATTCAAGGATTTTTCTTGACCCTAAATCCCTGTTACATCCTCATGTACCTCTAAAATCCTTCATCCATCAACTTAGAGACATGTTTTATAGTTATTAGTTAGTGATTTATCATACTTCACTACTCTTGGGTCTTGAAACAAAATATTTGAATAGTAATCAAGGTTTTTCTGGATTGTTTTTCTTTCTTTTAAATATTATAAGGTTTCTCTAAGGTTCAAACTCTTTCTAAGTCCTTGATACCCCTATTACATTCCATTTTCATGATATTACCATTGTCAATGCTCACAATCAACAAACATTTAATTAAAGGACCATTTTCCTATAGTTCTCAAGCTTACCTTACTTCACAGTATTCTCTAGATGGTCTTCACAACCAATAAAACACCTTTACAGTTATTGCATGCCTTCCTTAATCTTGAAATCTATCTACATTTTGAAAATTCATTCAAAAACAAGTATGACTCACTTGAAATCCTTTATCAAACTCTTTTAATGAAATAAAATACACATGCACACTTTGCTTTCAAGAAGCCTTTATTTATAACATCATAGAAATTACAATCTTCTCGAGCTTTGGAGCTCTGTTATACAATTATTATCTTCTTTCCTCATCATCCATCCTCTCTCTATTCGATTTTTCCGTAATATTATCATAGTTTCTCAAGTTAACCTAACTAATTAGTGTAAGGCTAGGTATGACTCATGGCGGACTCATGTAAACCTTAGCACCAAGGGCGTATATCTTCATTTCTCTGCTTATAAGGTCTTAACTGTTACATAATATCATGACATTAATTTCAACATTGCACCTTCTAAACTATAATTCCAATTTCAAATACTACCTTTTTGGATGGAAACTCAAAATAACTCATATAACACATAAGAAGAGTCTTGAAAGATCGAGGAGGATTTAAAATCACCTATCAAGACCTCTAAAACCTTATTCATCCCTTATACATAATTATAAAATTTGTTTCTTTCATAGTGATGCTCCTGTATCATTCTCCCATGGCAAGAAAAATTTAATCCCCATGGAGGTTTCTATATTCTTTCTCTTCTTCCAATCTCTTAAACATTAAAACCCCCATGGAGGTTTCTATCTGCTTTCTCTTCTTCCAATATATTTCTTTCTTGGAATGGCTTTCTTCCTTGCTTTTCTTGAATTCATCTTCATATATCTTACTCTTTTCCTTGCTTGATTTTTCTCTTATTTGCTTGATTCTTTCCTGAACAAACACAACTTGAAGTAACATTATATATAAAAGGATGAGAAAAATTTGTCTCATTTTTATCTTCTTTCTTCCCTTCCTTTAATTCTTCATGCCATTTCTGATTATCCTCTCTTAACCCTGCTGTTCTTTACGAATTTTCTTCATATTTTCCCTCTTGTTATTTCTCTTGAACCTGTAATTTTCCGTTATCTTCATTAGATTTATTTTTTTTCCAAGATTTCCAATGGTTTCTCTTGCATTTATTCTTCATTTTATTGTTGTTAATGCATTCCTTCATCTAGTTTGGCCATATACGTGTCATAAATAGCTGCTCAATCATTTGAATTTCCTCATATAACAAGATATCAGTCTCATGTTCACTTGAATCATCAAATATAGGACTAAATTTATCTTTTCCTTCTTTGGAATCATATGCTAGATCACTAAACTCAATTTTCACTTCCTCTTTCTTCACTTTATCTTCATATTATTTTAGTTTTTTTACTTATTATTCTTGAATTTCATCCACAAGATTCTCACAATGCATGCTAGTGCTTGAAATAATCTCGTTATCACTTTCAATGGTCTCATTCCATGTATGTTTATTCAAAATATTCAAAACAACTTGTTTACCTTTTTCCTCTCTTACCAAGCTCTTATTAGGCTTCCTTGCTCTTATTTATTTCCTTTGACCTTCCATACTTGATTTCTCATCCCTTTATGTTGATATTGTTGTCACCCTAAAAATTCCCTAATTTTTCAAAGACAAATTTCTAAAAAAAATTGAGTCAGTGCTCTTTGGAAGGGTTCTAGTAAAGAAAGAAATTCAAAAAGTTAGAAAATTTCATTCTTTGGAGTCATTTTTAGTGTTTTGCGGCTAAGTCAGATATTTTTGTCCCATGTGTCCCAAGTGTCATTATGCCTCCAGTACACTGATTTTCCACTTTCTCCACACTTCTCTTCTTGTGGCTAAGTCAGACGTTTTTGTCCTATGTGTCCCAAGTACACTCAGGCCTCTTGTTCGCTAATTCGCCACTTTTCCCGCATTACTCTACTAGTCAATTTTTTTTGGTTTTTCCCATTCTTTGTGTTCCTGCGTCCCATGGACTGTCTGTGCTCTTCGGACATGATTTTTCCACATCGGCCAAATCGGCTCCACACGTCCTGCATGTCCCAGTGTCCGTGGATTGTCTGTGCTCTCTAGACCCGCATTTTCTACACTACTCTTGGATCAACTATTTTGGATTTGTGTGTCCCTCGTGTCCCAATGTCCCATGGGCCGTCTGGGCCATTTTTTTCCACTTTTTCTACTTTTTGGATTTTTGAGTTGGTGCACAGGCCATTTATTGCACATTCATGATTTTATCTCTCCATTAATTTAAACTCATGGCTATTTAAAGAGAGGTAACCATTTATTCATTTTCACACTTGCTTTCCCATTCCTTCCCGCTCGTATTTGTGCAAATCAAGCTGTTTCCCGTATCTTTTCTTCTATACTTTCTCTTGCAAGGATTATTTCAAAAATGTGATATACTCCATCAAAGGTCAACTTCTCTCTAGCTCTATCACAATGAAGATGCAGTATCAAGGGCGCGAAAACCTCTCCTCATTAGAAACCTTTGTGCTTGACATTGGTAATAGTGAATCTTGGTATCTAGACCTTGATGATTTTTGGGGCACACTTGGATGTGATAACCCTACTCCCATCGCTCAAATGATAAAAAATAGTTGGATTACATTTCTAGATGGTTTTCCTATCTCTGTTCAGTGTGCTGATACTATGCTCACTTGCGGATCTTGTTTCAATCTAGAATCTAAAGAAATTGTTGATGTACATGGTGAAGTAATTGTACGACTAGATTATGAAGCTATCTATATTGCCTTGTGCATCCCAATGACGAAAGGTGCCAATACCCTCACCCTTAATCAAGCACAAGCACTATTTGACTAGGATAGTGAGAGATATAAGGATAGAGTAGCTAAATCATGGTTGAGGAACCTTAAAAATGGAGCATCCAGACTTTTGAAATCATTTTTCAAGGTTGATTTCAACAAAGAGCTTTCAGACATCATCACCCTTCTTGCTAGAATCATGGGGATGCCCTCTATAAATGATTTTCACTTTTGGATGTGTCCTTTTATGAACATCATCTATGAGGGGAAGAATAATTTGAATTTGAGTGAGATTATTTGTGAAAACCTAACAGAGTAGCTGGTAAATGTTCACAGAACCCAAACATTCCACATGTCATCCTACCTTATGTACACCATTTATACATCCAGGAAATGGCTTGGTCTCACTTTCATTGAAGATAAGAAAGATACCCCCATATATGAATAATGCCCTAAGTTAATCCTCAAAGCTAGCAATCATAATTTCAAGAGGTTTAATGATGCATTCACCATGTATATTGTGAGGCTCTTAGAAGGAAATACTGATAAGAGGTTTTATGAGGAAGCAAAGACTTTGATATCTAACAATGGAAGCTTCTACACTCAATTCAAAAAATTATCATAAATCAGACTAGCTGGTTTCGAAGGTCCATCTCTAAAGCTTCCTATGTTTTGTAATGATAAAATGGCTCTTGTTGAGATTTGTAGGCAATTGGATAAGCTCCACTGAACCTGTAGAGATAAGAAGATTAATGAAATTTATTTTCCTATCTCCCTGGGAAATTATACATGCAGGACAACCCTGGATGCCCAAAACATTGATAGAACCATTGTTCCTCTCACTTTCCATCACTTAAAATCTAGAACTTGCTTTGATATCAAAGGATACATTGCTAAGAATTTCAGGATGGTATTTTATCACCTTGCTAACATTGAAGATTATTGGGCTGATTGCATAGATGATTTTGAGGCTAGGAGAAGGTCCTTTTGTAGACTCTCTCTTAAAAAAATCATAGAATTCAACGTCTATAAAGTATCTAATGGGCTCAAGGATGATGATGAGGACTTGCAATCTATTGAGTATGAAAGGTCTATTAAACACACTCCTATAGAAACCATTGATTGGTTTGTAAAAGAGAGAGATGATTTGAAGGAAGTAATCAATCCTGTTATTGTGAGAACCAAACTCTGGTTTAATAGGAAGATGCAAGACTTTAGGATGAATAAATCCAAGTCTTCTTCACATGAAAATTCTTCTCCTAGGTGGGAAGAACCTATGCCCAATATTAAGGTGCTTGAACAATATACTCCATCCTCCTCAACAAAGGTATACCTGAAGAAAGGTAAGGCCATCAAACAAGAGCATGTTGAAGAAGAAGTTCTTTTGGAGCAGTCAAATGTCCCTATAGGGCCAAAAGATATTATTGTTTTGAGTGAGGATGATAGTGAAGAGATGAAATAAGGAGAAGAAACCCTTGTCATTACTACTGAGATAGAAAAGGAAGGTCAAATGACTGAACCTATAGGTTTGATAGATACTTCTTCTGAGGATATTTATGAAATTGTGCCAGCTACCCCATTGGAGAAATTAGTTGTGTAGACATTGAGTGTAACGAGTTCAATTGCACTTAGATCTATTGTTCCTTCTACCTCCTTCTCATACTTTTCTTGGGTTCAACCTTTCATTGATAACAATAAAAGGAAGTATTCTTCTCAAGTTAGAGTTCCCAATTTTGATGTTGTGGCCACCTTTCTCGGTACTACCCCTACTCCTCTGGCAAAGAAAGCAAAGACCACCTTAAGGCTGGTATCAGATTCATAGGGTAAACAATTCATGAAGATTGCAGAGCCTAAGGTGGATAAGGAGGAGAAATATCTTTTTGTTTCTAACCTGGAGCTTACGAGAATTCCACATGGGGAATCTACACCTAAAAGTGAAGTTCATAACCTCAGAGAAACTGTGACTAGAGTCACTAAACGAGTGGAGAAGGGTAAACAAACTATGCAACAATTAGAAGAACATAACCAAGTTCTTTCAAATTTTATAAAATCCCTATTGGAAAAAGATAAGGTCTTGGATCCATCTCTATTGGCTTCTCTTCCACCTCCCATAGTTTTGAACAAATATGAAGTTCAGACCATCAAAGATATTCACAAATATACTACCTATGGAAAGACCATTTGTGTGATGGTTGATGATATGACAGTGTCTGGATTGAACTTCATTGAGGAAGCCTTCAAGTCATATAAGAAGGTGTCCATATTACAGCTGAAATTCACCACAACAATCAATGGCTTGGAAAAATAACTAAAGCTCTTATGTGAATGTATTCGAGATATCCATTCAATGAGCCAGACAGATGAAAAGATTTTATTGGCAAGAAAAGTATTTGATGAATCCAAGAACAATCTATCAAAATATTGGGTTTTCAGTATTGATTGGAAGATCAAGGTTTTGGAAGAAGCAGTGGGAGAATTAACAAACATGTGGCAAAAAGGGGAAGCTTTCAAGACTTGTGTTTTTTCTTCCTTCCAAGATATTCATTGTTAGATCCAGAATGAAGCCTCAGGTAATCAATTTTATATTCAGGAGATCAAGGCCCAGTTTCAACACCTTCATCAAGGAAGATATTTTCAAAGAAGAGTCAATGTCTAAAGAGAAGATGAAGGATGTCTACTCTCTCCAGTCCTCTATCACCAAGGCAAACAAAGAGATTCTGGAAAACACAAAGTTTGAGAAGAATATGGAGAAGTGTCTTGGCATGTGGACTCATGCCACTTCTAACACCACCATACCCAAGTGCATGGAGATAGCTAAGGCATTAAAGAAATTTAGACATCGGATTCTCAAAATGGTTGGCCCCTCTAAGCCTCCATCAGATGTTTCTGCTTCTAGGTCCTAGGACATTTCTTTTATTTTCTTTGGGTTGTAACACCTATGATGTAATTTTTGATTAAAGACATTCAATTAATGTTTTTGTTAAGCATTATTTAATATTTAGATCAAAAGAAGTTGGAATTGAATGTAACTGTCTTGTAAGCTATTTAATGACATCTTCATGCCATTGTTAAGGGCTAGACCCTGATACTCTTGAAATGTAATAGATTTGAAATTAATCAATACAGAAGTTTTCCCCTTGTCCCTTATTTCTATCTACTATCCTTTCTTCCCTTATCTAAATTTTTTGAATCATCAATCTTTCATGCTAAGAAACTTTGTGTTCTTGTGATATGATTTCTAGAAATTTACATCTTTAGAATTTTATCTGATGATGCCCATGTGAATGATTCCATTCTGTATCTCTTTTGCTAAAGTACACATAAGGTTATATTCTTCTAACTATATTACCTGAAAGTACTGTGTATTCTTCCCTTTCAGGTTCCTTGTTCTTGTATTTATATGTATTGGTAATATTTATTGGCATAAAACATTTCAAAGTATCATGAGTCCTCATAAATATGAAAGTTATATATTTTTAGATAAGATTTGCTTCTCACTTTCAATAAGGGAACCTCTCCCATAAAGAGGAGGGACTTGCTATCCCTTGACTGTTGATCACTAAGGTACTAATTAAAAAACCAATAGACATACACTTGTAGTTTTAGTCTTTTTTCTTGAATCATAATTTAGTTTGTACCTTGAATCTCTTCCCTTAGTCCTCGTTCCTTAATCTCCCTCATTATATGCTTGTTTCATACTGAAATTTGATATTTCCTTATCACTCCCCTCTTGTTTTTCATTTCTTGTTGCAGTCTCATTGATATCTTTCTTAAATTTTGTTTCTTGTTCACAAACAAATGATTTCTTGAGCCATCTAGGAATGATATATCCATTTTTGAACTCAGATTTTGAAGAACCAACTTCACCTTTCATTGTGCATTCTTGTATATTAAAATATTCATTATCATACACATTAAGGATATCATGATTTACATATTCACATACCTGATTATAAACCATTTTTATGTCCATGTCCTTTTCCTTTTCTTTTTTGACACAAATATTCTTGTTTTTTCTATCTTTCTTGTATTATCTTACTTGAATGCTTTCCAAAGCATCATATAAGTATGCATCTTTTTTACCTCTTCATTAGCATGTTTTAGAATTTTAACCTCTTCCTCATGACCTTTGATAACCTACTCTTTGATTCTACCTTGTGCATTTGACTCAAAGGAGTCTTTTTTTGGCTCTTTTCTTACAATTTTCAATGTCTTATTCTTGATCTTATTCAAAAAATTGTTCATACATGTAAACATACATGCAAAGACAACATTATTCCATAAAATGAAAGACCAAATTGTCTCCATGAGTGTCTCTTTCTTGGACACTTTTCTCCTTGTCCACCCTTCTTCACTAATTCTCTTTGCACCTTTCCTCTTCTCCGGTATTCTTCATATTTCACTATGTTCTCCACAATGAGAACTCTCTTCTCTTCCTTTTTCTATTTTTTCTCACATGACAACTCTCATTCCCTTAAGCCTCTATAGGCTCTCACTTCTTTAATTTCTTCACTTATTCTAGCATGCTTCTTTTGTCTTCTTCCACTCTTCATAAGTGACTTTATTGGCCACTTCACTCTCTTTTTTAAAACCCCATCAACCTATATGACTTCTTACTTATACCACATTATTTCCAAGGATTCCAACATCTGTAAATCACTCCACAAGTTTTATATCTCTTTCTCCATTTTTTTCCCTTGCTTCATACTTTTTGTCTTCATGGCTTTAATTCTTCCTTTAGAGATAACTTGTAAAACTAAGCAATATATCAATGTTCCAAACCTTATTAAACTCTCAGTCTTCTATTATGCCCACTCTGATACAAAAATGATGCAAAGGAGGATAATCAATAACTCAACATTCAAGAACCAAAGTTTTCTTTGGCAATCCAAGAATTTTTTTCTCAAGAATCCTTAAAATTTCTCAAAATCCATAAATGAACCATTAATATGCACCCAAGGCTATATTTACTTCAAACATTCTTAAAAAATTCAAGAAAACTCAAAGTATCATACCTTTTAATTTCTTCATTCTCCTTTTTGATCTTCACCTAGGCTTGTATCCATCCTTTTAGAATAATTCTGATGTAAATCATGCAAAAAAAGAGTTATATTTTATTATTAAGGTATTTAGATACCCATTATGTCCAATTATCTGTTTACAAAGTTTCATAGTTCCACCTTTCACCAATTTTCTTTTATCCTCAAAATACTATTTTATCCCAATTCTTGCAATTAGCCCTCCAAGTGGACAAGTCTTAGTGTTCTAGACAATCTATAAAGTTTTAGAAAAATTTGTATACATTTTAAAGTAATCATTTAACTCCATGAAAATTTTCATTTCTCAACTCATTACCCATTCTCCCCAGCTCTCTCATCAACCTTTCTTAGCTAGTCAATTAGGCCTACTTAGTTATAATAGCTTTTTAGGGTTTCAAGGCTTAGTTATTTTTTATCAACTTCTAAAGCAACTTTCTTCATATAATTCCACTTTGATAATTATCCTTACAATTCTCATGCACTCTTTTATCTCTCAATAACTCATTTCTCAAGTTTGACCCACTCTAGTCTTAGCTTCTTCTATCTCTAGTAGACTTCAACCATGTTTTTAGCTTATTTACTATGTCCTTGGTTTGGTTAGTTATTCTCATCATGTCCCCAATTTTTTGTATTCTTTTAATAATTATTAGTATATATCTCTCATCACAACCTTATCTTTCATCCTTGAGGTCTCTATACTAACTTGTTTGACCTTCAAGTGTTCTTAATACACTTATAACCCTCTTGTCATTATTTTCACACTTATCCTAGACTTCTGAAGGGTTTTTCATCATTTCATAGAGGCAATAAGTGTTGAGTTGTGGATCTCAATTAATTCATTTTAGAAGGTAATTGAAACTTTCTGGAAGACACGGTAATCAACATTGGTTAAGGGAAGACTGACATCGGTCAAGGGCAAGTAGGAACCAAAGACGGTTAAGCAAAACTGGTGTCAGTTACCTATGCGACGAAGTTTTAATTAACTCTTAGGAATTATATCTATTTTTAGCATTAAAATAGATTTATTAATTGTAATTGCATGTCTAAGTTTCCTAAGTCTATAAATGACTATATAAGCATAAAATCTAGGGTTTAGAAGTAAGGTGGTGGATCATAATTACAAGATAATTATGTGAAAGAGAACTCTTGGTGAAGAGAAGAAGAAAATATTGAAGGAAGAAAGTAATGAACATCTCAGAGGTGTGGAAGATTGTAAATCTTCATTGTATATCTTGTCAAAGATTTGGATAATAGATTGGCTTATTTCTTGGTGGACGTAGCCCACACTGGGTGAACCATGTTAAATATGGATTTGATTTATGTCTCTTGTTTTGTATATTTCTTCTAGTAGAATATCTACTTTTATTTGCATGTATGCTTAGATATGATATATTATCTGTATAACTGGTGAGCTAACCCCAACAACTGGTATCAGAGCTTTGTTTGAGGGTTTTGTGTGTTGAAAAATTTACTCACAAAGGGTTTTCTAATTGAGTGGGAGCTACAACAATGACAAAAGATAATAAATACAAGGTAGAGAAATTTGACGGCTGAAATTATCAATTATGGAAGATGAAGATTGAGGATTATCTACATCAAAGAGATTTGTACTTACCATTGGATGTGAATTCTAGACTTACGGAGATGACTAATGAAGAATGGAAGATTCTTGACAGAAAGGCTTTGAGATCTATAAGATTAAGCTTGGCAGCATCTGTGGCTTCCAATATTACAGAAGCTGCTCTACGGTAGACTTAATGAAATCTCTTGCTAATTTATATGAAAAAACTAGTGCTTCAAATAAATTTTATTTGATGAAGAAACTATATAGTTCTAAGATGCATGAAGGTGAATCTGCCTATAGTCATTTGAATGATTTCCGATCTATAGTAAATTAGTTAAAATTAGTTGCTATACCACTTGATGATGAAGTAAAAGCACTTTTATTCTTAAGTTCTTTTCCTGACAGTTTTGGACAACTTGGTAATGGACTGTTAGTAATACAACATCTACTAATAATATTTTAAAGTTTGATGATGTGGTTAGTATAATCTTAAATGAATATATTCATAGGAAGAGTACAGAGGAAACATCATCTTGGAAATTCTTGGAATGTAAAAAGTAGGGACATGTAGAAGGAGAGATCCAAGAGTAAGAGTAATGGGAAATCAAAGTCAAGGGGTAACAGATCTAGATCCAGAAGTAAGGGAATTACTTGCTGGAAATGTGGAAAGAAATGACATGCAAAGAAATATTGTTGGTCAAAGGATAAAAAGAATCAACAACTAGAAAAAGGTAAAGAGGGGAATCTTGCTTCATCAGAGGTAATGAAAGATGTGTTTATTATTTCTTTGAACAATAGAATTGAATCATGGGTTTTAGATTTAGAAGCTTCTTTCCATGCAACCCCTAATAAGGGTTATTTTAGAAATTATGTCTAGGGAAATTTTGGGCATGTTTATTTGGGTGATGATGAACCTTTTAGTATTACTGGTAAAGGGGAAGTTCATCTAAAATTACAGAATGGAAATACATGGGTATTGAAAGATGTGAGGCATGTGCCAAGCCTCAGGAGGAATCTTATTTCTGCAGGGCAACTAGGTGAATCTGGTTGCATGGTTACTTTTACAGGAGACTCTTGGAAAGTTACCAAGGGTGATTTTGCTGTGGTAAGAGGTAAGAAGGTAAGAACACTATATTTATCTACTTGTATTATCAATTCCTTTTCTATATTATCTACTTCAAATTCAGATACATGCATGTGGCATAATTGGCTGGGTCATATGAGTCAAAAATGAATGTAGATATTAAAAGCTAAGGGTAAGTTATCAGATTTGAAAGATTTAGATCTTGATTTTTTTGAGCATTGTATCTTTAGAAAGTAAAAGAGAGTGAAATTTCTCAAAGATGGGGCAACTAAGGAGTAGAAATTGGAGCTTGTACACTTATATGTGTGGGGGCCAGCTCAGGTATCTTTCCATGGAGGATCCTAGTATTATGTTACTTTTATTGATGATTCTACAAGAAAGGTATGGGTTTATTGTATTAAATGTAAATCTGATGTTTTTGAGACTTTTACAAGATAGAAATCCCTTGTTGAGAATGAATCAAATCCTAAGTTAAAGTGCCCTAGATCTGACAATGGTGGTGAATATTGTAGCAAGAATTTCATTGATTATTGTTCAGTGAATGAGATACATGGGGAAAGAATGGTTCCAAGAACACCAAAATAGAATGGTGTTGCAAAAAGAATGAACAGGACAATCATGGAACATGCTAGAAGTATGAGGATACATTCTAGATTTCCCTTATAGTTTTGGGTAGAAGCAGTTGATACAAAGGTTTATTTGATTAACTAGTGGCCCTTCAAGTTCACTAGATGGAGGAATACCAGAGGAATCTTGGACCAGAAAAGAGGTAGATCTTTCTTTTCTTAAATTTTTTGGTTTAGAAGCTTTTGTGCATGTTGATAAGGAAAATAGAAAAAAGTTGGATGCAAAATCCAAGAGATGCACTTTCATTGGTTATGGATTTGGTGATTCTAGTTTCCGTTTTTGGGATTTAGATAATTCTAAAATTATTAGGAGTTGTGATGTTGAATGGAATACAAAGAGAATGTATAGGGATCAAATTTTGATACCTAAGAATGAGAAAATTGAGAAGTTTATTGATGAAAATGAATTCTCAAGTTTTAAAGAAACACCTACAGAAATACACAGTAACCATGGTTGGTTAGTCCTTGATCGTCATCGATCAGATGAACCACCGATGGTTACAGAGGATCAAAACTGGCATCAGTTATCAAAACTGACATCGGTAAGAGGTGACCGACGTTGGTCACTGTCAAAAGTTGATACTAATGTTCAGGAGGCCCAAATAGATCCCCCAGTACCCCAAACTCTTGTGAGAAGGTCACAAAGGGTAAGTAAACTTCTAGAAATATTTACACCTTCTCTATATTATTTATTGTTGACTGATAGTGTGAACCAGATAGATTTGAAGAAGAAATGCAGGATGAGACCCACGTGTAGTGGGAGCATGGCATGGATGAGGAGATGAAATCCTTGGAAGAGAACTAGACTTGGGATTTTGTTAAGTTACTAGTAGGTAAGAGGAAAATGTAGAATAAGTGGGTTTATAGAATTAAGGAAGAAGAGGGTGGACAAAAAAGGTATAAGGTAAGGCTTGTAGTAAAGGGATTTTCACAAAAAGTAGGTATTGAATTTGGTGAAATTTTTTCTCCTGTCATTAAGATGGCTTCTATTCGTATTGTATTGAGTTTAGTTGTAGTAGAATATTTCCATTTAGAGAAACTAGATGTGAAGACGAATTTCCTTCATGGTGATTTGGATGAAGAAATTTATATGCAGTAGCTGCTTGGGTATGAAGTCAAGGGTAAGGAGAAATTAGTGTGCACGTTGAAAAAGAGTCTATATGGGCTCAAGCAAGCTCCAAGGAAATGGTACATGAGGTTTGATAGTTTCATGCATGAGCATGGTTACTTGAGATGTGAATCTAACCATTGTGTTTATTTCAAGAAGCTTGGAAATGAGACTATATTATTTTTTTAATGTATGTGGATGACATACTTATTGCACGATCTAGTATGCATGATATTAGTGATCTTAAGAGAAAGCTAGCTCACACATTTGCTATGAAAGATTAAGGAGCTGAAAAAATAATCATTGGCATGAAAATACATAGAGATAGGAAAAACAAGAAATTGTATTTGTCTCAGGAGGATTTTATCTACAAGGTGTTAGAAAGGTTCAACATGCAGAATGAAAAACTTGTTAGCAAACCTATGGCTGGACACTTCAAACTAAGCAAATATCAGTGTCCTTCATCACATGAGGAGGTCAAATACATGACACAAGTGCCATATGCTTTAGCAGTTATAATTCTCATGTGTGCTATGGTTTGTACCTGACCAGACATTGCACAGGCAGTGGGAGTTGTGAGTAGATATATGGCTAATCCAGGTAAAGAGCATTGGAAAGCAGTCTAATTGATACTCAAGGTATTTGAAAGGGACATCTAGCATGAAGTTATGATATAGAGGTTAAGATATTTCATTACATGGCTATGTTGATTTAGATTTGGCTAGAGATATGAATGGTAGGAGGAGCACTAATGGATATATTTTAATAGTAGGTGGAACGACAGTTAGCTAGATTTTGAGATTGTAGAAGGTTGTGGATTTTTCTACTACAGAGGCAGAGTATGTTGTAGATACAAAGGCTAGCAAGGACACGATATGGATGAGTAGGTTCATGGAAGAGTTAGGAAAGGATAAAAGTGATTGTAAACTATATAGTGACAGTCAGAGTGAAATTCATTTGGTGAATAACTCAGCATTTCATTCGAGAAGGAAACACATTCAGTTGAGGTATAACTTCATAAGGCAGGTATTGGAGGATGGGAATGTGAATATGGAAAATATTCATACGAGCGAGAACCCTGTGGATATGATAAAGAAGCCATTAGCAAGGGAGAATTTGGAGCTACACTCCACTTCTATTGGTCTTCGAGTCTGAGACTTGAAGAGGAAGAAACATAGCTAAGGAAGGATCTAAGAATGATGTTGTATAGGTATGGTGTAGTAATTAAAATCCAAGTGGGAGATTGTTGAGTTGTGGAGCTCAATTACTTCATTTTATCATGTAATTAGAACTTGCTGGAAGACACAGTAACCGACATCGGTTAAGGGAAGACCTGCATCGGTCAATGACAAGTAGGAACCAAAGACAGTTAGGCAGAACCAACATTGGTTACTTTTGTGACAAATTTTTAATTAACTCTCGGGAATTATATCTATTTTTAGCATTAAAATAGATTTATTAATTATAATTGCATGGCTAAGTGCCCTAAGTCTATAAATGACTATATAAGCATAAAAGCTAGGGTTTAGAAGTAAGGTGGTGGATCATAATTACAAGATAATTATGTGAAAGAGATTTCTTAGTGAATTGAAGAAGAAAAGATTGAAGGAAGAAAGTACTGAACATTTGAGAGGTGTGAAAGATTGTAAATATTCATTGTATATCTTGTCAAAGATTTGGATAATAGATTGGCTTGTTTCTTGGTGGACGTAGCCCACACTGGGTGAACCACGTTAAATCTGGTGTTGATTTATGTCTCTTGTTTTGTATATTTCTTCTGGTAGAATATCCACTTTTATTTGCATGTATGCTTAGATCTGATATATTGTATGTACAACCGGTGAGCTAACCCCAACAATAAGATCTCTCTATCTTCCTCATATACCATAATATTCCTCAGTTCCCTTCTTTCATTGTTTCTCATTCTTCGTTCATACTATGCCTGTGCACCTAGGTTTGATTTCCTTCCCTTGTTTTTATGAACACTTTCCTTACAAATACTCTAACAATCTCCTCAAACCTTTTTATATAAATATCCTTATATCAGTACCTTTCAAAAACTTCTCAAATATTATTGATGGTTTCTTAGTGTTTGGTTCTTAAGTTTCTTTTATAGAAATAATTAGGACTTGATTTCCCTCAACTAAGTCCTAAGAGATTATTGCTAGTATATATGCATTTAAGAACTCAATTATCCTTCATTATCTATGATATCAATTAAAACACCTTCCCTAAAGCTTACTCCACTTGGGAAATAGTGAAAACTTATTAGATTTTCCAATTTACACTCCTTGCCACGTTATAAACAATCTTCTTGGTAAAAACAAATTAATACATCTATTAAGAGCAATTTTGGGTCTACATAGTTTTTGATAAATTTTATCTTTCCAAGGGATTCAAGTTCAGAATTTTTAATTTTCTATACCTTCACACTCATCATTTCACTTTAATAATGTGTTCTAGTGCAAATTTCTATTTGAAACTGTTTAGGCTAGGATAAGGTGCTAGACAAGCATGCCACTTGTTTCCTACCTCATCAATCATGCTATAACACTTAAAATTTCTTCGATTATTTGCATCACCTTAACTAATACATTATATAAATCATGAATTATGAAACATGGAACAATTTTAAACCCTTAATCATCTTAAACTCAAACCATCCAATAGGTACCTAGGACTGTGATGGACTATGTTTTTGAACTAAGACACAATAACACTCATTCAAAAGACACAAAAAATTGGCCATTACCTTCATCATCTCTTTAATTAACTTATACTCAAATATCATTAGTTTTCAATGGTTGAACCTTGAAATATGTTCCTCTTCCTTAGTTAAAAACCCTAACTCTATGACACACCCTGATAGGGTGATTTAAGCATATTTTTTACAAAATAATGATTCAAGTCTTCTTTCTTGATCGAAAATATCTGTTACATCCTTATGCACCTATGAAATCATTTAACCATTAACTTGAATTCCTATTTCATAGTTATTAGTTAGTGATTTCATAGAATTCACTACTCTTGGATCTTAAAACAAAATACTTGAACAATAATAAGAGTTTTTTGGATTCTTTTCCTTTCTTTTAAATATCATAAGGTTTATCTAAGGTTTGAAATCTTTCAAAGTTATTGATACCTCCATTACATTCCTTTTTCATGATCTTACCATTGTCAATGTTCACCAAAAAAAAAAAAAATTTAATGAAAGGACTATTTTATATAGTTCTCAAGTTTACCTGACTTCACAGTTTGGTCTAGATGGTCTTCACAACCAATAAGACACCTTTACACTTATTACACTCCTTCCTTAATCCTAAAAGCTATCCACATCTTGAATATTCATTCAAACACAAGTATGATTCACTTAAAATCCTTTATAAAACTCTTTCAATAAAATAAGATACACATCCACACTTTATATTCAAGAATCCATTATTGATAACATCATAGAAATTACAAGCTTATCTAGCTTTAGAGATTTGTTATATAGTTATTATCTTCTTTCCTGATCATTAATCCCCCTCTATTCATGTTTTCCCTAATATGATAATAGTTTTCCAAGTAGTTTCTCAAGTTAACCTAACCTAAAGAGGGTAAGGCTAGGTATGCCTCATGTAAACCTAAGCATCAAGGGTGTATATCTTCATTCTCCTCTTATAAGGTCTTTAATAACCTTTTAAAACATATTATGAAATTAATTTCAACATTACACCTTCTAAAAAATATGTCCAAATTCAAATTTCAAATACTCCCTTTTTGGAGGGAAACTCAAAATAACTCATCTAATACACACGGAAAGTCTTGAAAGATCAAGGAGTTAAAACACCTATCAAGACCTCTAAAACCTTATTCACCCCTTATACAAAATTATAAAATTTGTTGCTTTCAAAATTTGTTGCTTTCACAGTGATGCTTTTGCATCACCACCTCAGTATTTGGTGATGAGATGTGATCGTGTCCTACTATTCACGCAAGGATAAGATGAGAGGGAAAATGCCCCGCTTTCATTCCTTTTTCCTCTCTTTTCTTGGCCTTTTGCTCTTCAATGAAACTGCCAAGCACCATGTAAAATCAAGGAAATATAAATCAAAAATACAAAAATGTAAATAATTCCACCTTTTGTCCTTCACAGTATTTGGTGATGAGCCCATGCTTTTTACTAGTAGTGTGATGTTTGGAAAGGAGGAAGGTAGTTTCAGGTTCTGGACGCTTTATGTTGCATGACTCTCAGTAAATCCCGCTAGGAATTACATAAGCCAAGCTCTATACTCTTGCGCTATCCCTCTCCTACTCACATTATATTCAGTCTGAATTCTGAGCTGCCTTTGTCTCAATATCTACTTCTGTTGATGCTAGCATTACACACTTTTCTAGATTCACGTGAATACGAAAGAACGAGGAGATCACACTAAGGGGACAAGATCACACACACCATCGGATTCGCCACTATTCTGCGGAATCCAGGTTCTAGCTTTCAAAGTTCTAGTTAGAATCATATCAAATAGAGTAGATAATTGCTTTTTTTCAGTAAATTCTATTCTCGATATTGTCAGGGCAGCTGTGAGGATTGATAGTTTCTGAGAAACTATGATTCACTCCTCACTTCTGAGGTAGGATTGAGAATCTTGCAGATATATTAGATGAGTTATTTTATTTGTTTAGAATAAATCTACAAATTGCACAGGCAAGTAACTACACTTGGTTATTTTGTTTGTTTTAAATTGTTATTTAGTTGTTATTTCTAGATACGTTTAAATAGATGCTTTTTTCTTAAAAGGTTTCTCAGAAAAATAGAAGTCATATATGTTTTAGATTTATCCCACATAGTTAGAATTTGCTTTACTACAGTTAGATTTACATTTTGTTTTGTATGACAATCACGGGACCTAGGGAGCCCAGGGAATACATATTTGAGCCAATCGTGCCTCAGCCCAACCTCGTCACAGCAATAGTTGACATAGACCAGAACCTTAGAATACAAGTCTTCCGAACAACAACAGATTTACGATTGATCGGGTCTCAGTTGAGAGGATTAAATATAGAAGATGACCAAGCACACACGTTTTGGTCAAATCAACCAAACTTCAGATTACCCTAGGAAAACATTCACATGACTGTAGAAGGGTTCGAAAGAGAACAAACCTTTGGTTGTGATCCTTTGGTCCCACAGCCAGATGCAGGAGACATAATCACAGATATAGATACTAGTTTGAATCCAGGTTGCACGAACACCTGTGAGGTATTCCGAGAAAATCACACAGTTATTAAGTCTAAACATAGAAGATGAGAAATCATATGATTACTGGATACTAGGGATTAGGACTTGATTTCGTACATGACCATAGTAGGACTGCAACAACCAAGAATCTACGGTTGTGATCCACAAATCCCGCAGCCTAACGAATCCATAAGTCAATCAGATATAGACACTGGCCTACGCACACTAGTATTCCAGTCCACTCCACTTCCACCCATCATCATCGAACAATTTTCCTTACTAGATAGAGCAGCTAACAAAGCTAGAGAATTCTGGACTAGGCCAGAGAATCGTCCGTAGAGTCGATTATATTCATTACCCACCATATGACCTTATCTGGAGATATACACGAAACTATCCTAGGTCATTTTCCACGTATTCCACAACCCATAGATTGAATCACGCCAAAACTTGATATTGATTGGAGCCTTCGAGCAGTCATCCTTGTTGATCGATCTATGACACCAGTCCAAGTTAGAAGGGCCTTCTTTGTCTTAGATTCGCAAATTCCATTAGCGCATGTCGAAGACATTAGATTTCCTAACTAGTTCGTTTGCATCCCACGCATATTCCATCCCCACCGGTTGTCTCGGCATGACCTCGGGAGGTCGGGTATGTGGAAGAGTTACCTGTAGATTCCCACACTCGCTAGTCACTTTTCCGCGTACAGTACCCTTATTTTCCTACATTTTTACTTTGGTGATAAGACCTTGCCTCTTATTGGTGGCATAGGGAAAAATATAGGGGTTTGTTTCAAAAAAACAACAAGAGAAAGAATGCCTTCAGAAAATATGCATCAAAAGTTCTTAATCATACAAAATTTGAAAGAAACAATTTAGATGCCCATGTTAGGAGAGAAAACCATTCCTATACTAGATATTTCCAATTAATAGGCCACTAACAGGTCTAAGTCTAGTGAAGGCCTTAAAGTGAAAATACTCTTGGAGTTGGTCCAGTAATCCTGATTAGAGACGAGTCACAATTTTCCACATGGACCATTGTTAAACCTAATGTATTTGCGTCCATTCACTACCTCATGTGTCTCACATCCTTCTTTACTCTTGGTTTTGAGCCTCACATCTTCCTAGTTATGTAGAGTCAAGGGTGGAGTAAGACATATTATCACTATATCATCTACAATACATTATTCCAATGGAATGAAATATTTAATATTATTTGAAAATGATTTCCCAACATGCCAAATTTACACATGTATGTTCCCATATCTCCTTTTTTCTATCATATCATTTCACCTCTCATGTCTTCTATTTTATTCTATTCCAAACATTTAAGATATTTACTGTTTATCATATCATCCATATTTTCTCTATCCATCTCTAAATCTTGTTAAGACTCTTATTTATTATGTGAGTTTGCAATGGTTCCATAGCAACTTTCACTTCTCATGATCACTATCAAAACTAGGTCCTTCACATCGATACCTAGTAAAAAATCCCCAAAAATCAAATATTCCAAAACTACAAATAACACATAAAACTAGTAAAAAATATACCAATTTTTTGAAAAAACCATTAAAAAACCTAAACATCTACAAAACCTAAAAATCTCAAAAATCAACACATTGACTCATATCTTGGTATCCATTCCAAATATCCTACAAACATTAAAACATCACAATCCAAATCCCTTGTGTGTATCCTTTCTTGGGGAAATCTAGGCTCTCATTTTTCTCCATCACCTATATCCTTTCTTGGGGGAAAAAACCCAATAAATCTCAAATCATCTTACCTCTGGCATGCATCCTTGCTTGGGGGAAAAATAAAGCAATCCATCATCACCATGGAACACATTAGGGAAAGTTAAATATCTTTATGTAAATTTTTGTTGTATTATTACTTTTCTTAGTTAGTTTTTGACCAAGTACAAGATTATTACTTGTCATCTTGGTTCATTTGTATCCATGGTGCATATATTTACTGTATATATTGGGTTTGTTTTTAATTTTTTGTTTATTATGTTTTTGTTTTTTTACACACATAATAGGTCACTCATCATGGTTCTTTAATAATCATGGTGTAAACCATATTGTGCAAAAGCAAAGCATGCTTCCCTAAATTAAAAAATCTAAATGAAAGCTAAAGCTACGATCAAGGTTAGTCCCATCATCATTTCATCACAATAAATACCAAATCAAAAATAACACAATCATCATAATAAGTCTATCATATATCATCTACCATCATTAACTCAACAAAATATCAAATCATGAATAAAATGAAAAATGATTTTTGCTACCAAACTCCCCTTTTACTTAACCCTTCTTCCAACCCTAATTCACCACCCAAAACCCTAAATTTGGCCTTTGATTCTCCACTTATCATTTTATGATCTTGTTTTGCATTTTTTTAACACAAAATATCTTATTCCTCATATCAAGCATCTGTCGATCACTTTTTCGTGTTAGCCATCTGCTCGAGGGGCACTCCCTTAGCACAATATAGAATTACTGGGGCAAATCAAGAAATCTAAAACACTTCTTTATCATTTGTTCACCAGTCTACATGTGTCTAATCTCTTTTAAATTCTATTACTTCATAATAACACTTTAAATAGGGGGAAATATAGACACCCTAAAAATACCCATTATGCATTATAACCTCTAAAATACCCATATCATCGTATAATTGTTGCAAAACATTCACAAATAATATTTGGTTCATTATTTACCCCCATCCCACTTCTAGAATTAATTTAATTAATTCTATTACGCTCACTATACACTATACACCCCTTTGGATACTTTAATTAGATAATTAAATAAATAAAATTAAAATTCCTCACCTTCCACTCATCTCCACTTCATTATCCAACTCAATCAAGTTGACTAGTCATCCCACACAAGTTATAGGATCATACAAACATGGAACAAAATATGCACGTATAATTTGGAATAATTTAAGATCTAACTAATTTGAAAAAAAGTCTCATTATTTCTCATTCAAAGGGCCAACTGCACAGAATAAATCAACTATGCTGAATGAGGAAAATGAAATCAATAGCTTTCAATTTAGTCAATTCCACCATCCTTAATCCATCAATTTTTATACATCTATAAATAAGAAGCTCCATTCCTCTCAAATCATCATTGGAAGCTTGAGGAATGTGTAGTGTTACTCTACCAAATTTCCATTCGAAACCACTCTTGCATACCTCTATGCTATCCAATTGATCACCCAATCATATAACCATTCAAATAAATCAATCCCCATGTTTTAAGAATAATGGACTAAGATGGGGGTGAATTAGTCCTACTAATTTCTTACTTCATTTATCATTACTTCCCACATGCATTAACCATCCATTCAATCATGCATATATAATATGAGATTATTAGGTGTGTAACATACATTCACAAGAACATAAAACATGAGAAAGAAAACATAAACACCAGATATAAGTGAGAAACCCTCAAGGGGAAGAAAACCCACTGAAAACCATTGCTTATATTACACAAATAAAGGACTTTCAATAATATTACGCATCTTACAAGATTTATTTAGTGAGGCACCAACCCCACAAGAAGAACTAACCCTTTACTGATATGAATCAAAAAAGGACTCTAATGAATATGAATCATCAAAGGATATTTTATAAAATAATGACCACTAAATATATTTTTATCTGACAACTGATTGTGATCCAAATGTAGCTCCTAACACATAAAACCCTCATCAAGACAAATACTCTCCTAACTTACTCAATCTCTCTTCTTCATGAGCAGATTATGTTAGTTTTCCTTACATCAATGATCCTCAAAATTTATGAACTATTCATAGGTCTTATAATCTTTGTCCATAATCCCTCAAAACTCCTCTTTAACCCCCTTTAGGTTTCACTTTTCCTCTCATGCACTGCTAGTCACAAATGACTCATTTAACATGCTTATATACCATTCTCAATTCTAAAACACTCTTGGTTTGGACATGACCAACTAAATTGGTAAAAAAAACAAAAAAATGGATCAATAAAATCATATAAAGAAACAAAAAAGGACAACAAGGGTTGGTAGGGGTCAAGACATCATGAACAAGCTCCAAAACACTCAAGCAAGCTCAAAACAAGCTTCTCGAGCACTAGTGAATCCTCCAACAACTCCAAGGTCTTCAAACAAATTTTTCATGGATCCATAATATCCACACAAGTCCTATATAGGTCCTCAAAATTTTCAACAATCTTAGGAAGCATTGAAACATTCATCTCCACCATGAGACACTTAAAAGGAGAAAACAAATCCTACTGGGTCTTCAATTCCTGGAAATTTAGTCCTGAAAAATGACCAGCTTAACATAGAAAATATAATCATCATGACTTAAGAAATATATCAATGGAAATAAATCAGACTCTAATTTCCAGAATAACTCACATTTTCATCCAAATCCAAGTGAAATACCTCCAAACAACTCAATCTCTGTAACTGCTCCAAACTCACTTCAAGACTAAATAAATAGGTCCTCAAAATAGAGATGGTTCAACTAAAAAATAAAATCATCAATAAATAAAAAATATACCATTATAAATTTATTCGAGTCTACTTTCCAAAACATCTTATAGCTCTTTCCAAATAATAGTGGAAGGCCTTCAACCAATCCAATATTCGAAACTTCTCTTTCATGATCTAAGGAATTAAGAACCAGTTTTGAGAGAAACTTGGAAAAATACCTCCAAGCCAAATTTTGAGCTTAGAAAACACTTGGAAAAATTCAAGGACAATTGTAACAACATGTAAAATAACTAACATGCATAGCTCATATGGAGAAATATCCCCCAACATACCTATTTCTATCACCTTCTCAAGTAAGCCAACTAGGGATTTCTAGGCCAATATGTCTTCAATTGAAAATCACTTCACCACATCAAACCAATAACTTGAGAACATCATATCAGGTTTTAATAAACTATTGATGATCGTCATATTCATCAACAATAAGTAAAAATACCAAACTCACTCCAAAGCACAAGGCTAACATTTTATCCCTTAAGGATAAAAGTGGTAAGGTCAATTTGAGCACCTATATCTTTCATTTTCCCCATTGTACCTAACTAATTTTTTTATGAACATTTATAGAACCTCAAAAGGATTCAAGAACAA
This sequence comes from Taxus chinensis, assembly GCA_019776745.2. NCBI lineage: Eukaryota > Viridiplantae > Streptophyta > Pinopsida > Cupressales > Taxaceae > Taxus > Taxus chinensis. The sequence goes on along the minus strand of CM034146.1, from coordinate 347,835,911 downwards.
TTTTTTTTCCATCCTCGAACCTCTATCTTAGCGCTAAAACAACAAAACCCATAAAACTAGGGTTTTTCTCTCTCTTCCCAAAATAGCCAAAACACCAATCCTATGCGAAAATGAGATCTGAGGAATCCTATTTAACCCTGATGCATAAATTTTTCTTTTCAAGAAATTTTGAATATCAAACAAATTAAATCTCCCAAGTCACTCTAGGAGGGTTTTATTAGGGTTTCAAACTAGCTTATCTTCTTAACAACCATTAATAAGAAATTGATGATCAAACCACCTCATTTTTTTTGGAAAACACTCTTAGCTAAGTGTAAAAAACATCTCACTAAACCTCTAGTTCCCATGCAAATCACATAGATCAAAATGAACACCAAAAGCTCAACATTTAGCATAAAAACACACTTTTGAAAACCTGGTTTTGGAAAAAAATTCATATCTTGCAATTCCTTTAAGAATTTTGACCTAAAATGTTTCATGAAGAATCATGAAAACATCCTATAACTGACAAAAACTCACCATTTTTCTCAAATACTTTTGAAAATCTCCAGCCACAACAACTTACATGTGTCTACCTAATTTGTCTTCACCTTTTAGCTTCCCAAGGACCATGAAACACCATTTTACCTCTAAGTACTGACACGAGACTCATCATAAAATTACTATACCATATCATCATGCTTAACCAAGACTGATCATCTCCAAAACTCATACCCCCAACTCATTCTGCATATTCTAGAACTAGGAATAGGCCTAGAATAACCTGACTCAATCCATACAACCCATGAAATTACCATGATGAATCATTGTAAACACTTGGACACTCTTGAAACATAATACCAACCATGATAGACCTCATTAAATATTTATATCAAATTTGGAGAGCTCATAAAATGACCATGCACACTAGACCATGCTCTAGAACACTAAAGGACTTCACTAAAACATAACACTACTAATCAACCTTCAGACTTGACCTTGGTTTTCACCTCATGGAGACTCATGTGGCACCATGACACCCTTTTCCATCAATATATTCTACATCAATGAAAACATTAAGAAATAATGGCCAACAATCTCCCCCTTTGTCATTGATGACAACCATTAAGACCAAACACCTACTAGACTCTTTTTCATGTTTTTGATTCTTCTCTCCCCCTTTCACATATATGAAAAACTCTAGAATGATGTATCAACCTGAAAAATTATATCACACAAGAAAAGACAATGAAAAAATGACTTACTTATACACAAGCTCCCCCCTAGACTGTACTTTCTCATTTTGATTTCATCAACAATAATAAATGATTTATGAGCCTGATAAGATCATGCATATGACTTCCCCTGAGTGTATACTATCCATATTTGTATTTATACCTATCATTTATTCCTTCTAGGTTTCTAGTATGTCACATCCATAAAGCTTTACCTCCAAGTACTACCATATAATCTTTTAGGACCAATGTCCCTAGAAAAAATTTTCAATCCATTTTGAAAAATTTCTCAAAATAATGAGATCAACCCAAGTATGTAAAAGATCCTCTAAAATATCCCCTTGACTAGATATCACCATATTTTAATAGAAAATACAAAAATGAATTCTCATACCTTTTCCAATCACCATGAGGATAGGTCAACACAAGTGTCTTAGTCCTAAATCACTAATTCAGTGTTCCTAGCCATGTTTCATCATGTAACACATATTGTAGTTTGACATAATGTAAAATGGTCAACCACACAACATTTTTAACACATTTATCTTCTCATCTCTTAATTCGTATGATAGTGTAATAAACCTTACAATATTAGAACTATTATAACCTTCCTTGATGTCAATAACTTGATCACTTTCTTCATGTTTCAATTTTCAAATGTATCCTCAAACAACTAGGAGTGTGATCATCAAAAATTCATAGCATACCTTATGATTAGGTTTTATTGAAGGTAAACATACCTTAATGTATCCTCAAAAGACACTCTAAAGCTTCAAGATCATGCATAAATCATAGTCAACATTTCTGAATGAATTCATACAACTATCATCTCTATCAAATAACTTGATACTCTACCTCTTAGAATCAAGGATTTCAACACTCTACATAGCTTACTGGAATCATATCATATGGATCACTTGATCAATAAAAAGATAGATCATTGATATCAACCTCAATCCATAAATTACTGGGTCTCCTCATTCACTCAGAGTATTTTGATCTTCATCCTTAAATTTCTTTCACATGACTATTAGTACTCAGAGCATCACTTATTCCACACTCTATAAGGAGTAAACTACACATACATCACAAACCATTCCTATACAAATTTCTTCAAAGGATGACCTATAAAAATGCAGGGAACAATCACAAATATATCTTTTGTCAAATGCATAACTCTTCTTGTGCTTCATGCAATACATCTGTTCATATTGAAAATAGGATTGGAGTGCATTATATATCATTGAGAGAACATTCTGATATTCATGAAGGATTCATAATAATTTATTGATCTTCCTATGTACAAAAAGTATCTGTGACTGAGACAAATTCATTATACCCTGTCTTTGATGGTCTTTACAGTCCACTTTTGTTCTTAGTGAAGTGTTAACTTCAAGCACTGCTACAGGATATTCAAGGCCCTTTAATTTGATCATATAGACCTTGAATCCTCTTGAGTCATTATACATACATTTCCTTCTTCTAGACCTTGATTTAAACTTAAAATTAGCTCATTTCAATACCCTTCATCTTCATAGTCTATAATACTATGATATATAACTCAAAGTTCAAGAATATAAATTAGATGAATTCAATATTATGGAGCCCAGTATCATCATACCTTGAATGAAGTTATCATATTATACCCATTAGTATTCATGAAACTCATAGCTCTTGATGAATGAACCCAAACTTCTATCAAAAATCAAACCTTCAGGCTTACAGTCTCATATCTGCATGACAACATTTTATCTTTTTCAACCCATTATAGAACCTTCAGGTCTTCCCAATTACTATATGATCTGACTCCCCCTAGAAGTATGCATACCACGACTATTATAGACCTTGAAACCTTCATAATTAGATGGATCAGAATTCAAACTTGGATGATATGAATCAATAAATAATTCCATCAAACTTGACAAACCATAACAACTTATTCACACTAATTTCTTGATTGCAAGACCCCACTTGACACACTTGACATAGTTCAATACCAAGACTTATAACATAGGAGAATATACACACTTGAAGACCCAAGACAACCTTTGACCCTTTATAAATTCAGTTTGAAGATCATACTTCACCAAACTTGTGTATAATCATAAGGGAATACCACCTATGTAGGTATAAGAACCACATTTTTATGAATTTTGATGTATCCAATATTTTCACCATAAGTTATCACACTTATCACCACTATCTTAGACACAGGAAAATACAATTATGCCATAGAGTTCTTGGATCACAATGTTAGGTTTTCAATATACAACCGCTTGCTACACCTAGATGTAGAAGGCATTAACCTAACATTTATAGGTCATCATGGATACATGGAGACACAATTAGAAACACACACACACTCCTACTGATACTTTGCAAATTTTAAGGAAAGAATTTATTATTTAGGATAGGGCATAACCAGTAAAGATAAGAAGACTAATAAATAGATGTTTCACAATTTGACTGGTTATGATGAACACATACCTCTTGTGTACATTTAATTAGATATACTGACATTTTGGACTTCTTATGATGATACTTAGAAACTTACACATCACTGTAACATAGATCCCTTTGAAGAATGATAAGACACATCTTTTTCATACCTCAGAACTTCATTTACCTCCCTTTAGAATCTTCTAAGATAGATACTAGACTTACCTTTTGACTTTGAAATAGGGACTCATCCTTGAGACTTGGATGCTAACACTTACTCCGGATAAACCAAGAACATGACCTTAAATCATAAATTCTACAGAAAATTGACGATACTTTTGGATGATTCAAGGACATATATCAGATTAATATGACCTTCATATCACTGTTAGGACCTAAGCACAAGACCTTAAGTAATATCCTCATATTGACACATACAAGTCCTTCATAATGTGATCCATTTTCACAAGACCAGACCACTTAGTAGATTAATTAATAAAGGATTTTTCTTTCTTAGAACAATATTACAATGAAGACCTCTAGATATGATGTAGACTAAGACCTTGACACATTTCAAGGTATGACATAGAATTGACTCTATTTCTAATAACAAGACCACAATCTACAACAACCTTTAACAATATGAGCTTATGAATGATCAAACCAACACAACTTCACTTTAGAGTAGCAGACACAACACATTTTTCAACACAATATTGGATGAACTGAAGACACATACCTTGATAAAGCTGAAAACAATATCTAGGAGATCAAAATATCAACACCAATACTTATTTTTTCAAATTAATGTCTTATAAAAGCTTAGAGAAGACACACAAAGCTCATTAGGTCACTAAAAAATATATATAAGTATCAGATGACCTCAAAGATTCCATCTTCTCCTTTTCTTCCTTTGAGATCTTGGATGATCCTTTTAGGATATTAATTTCATCTATAAAACCTTCATATTCTAATTGAAGATTATTTGGATACTCATGAAGCTCTTCATTCACTTGTTATTTCTCAATTAGGGATAATATTCATTCATGACTTGAACTAGACTTGAAAACTTGATTGCTTATTTCTTTATTTTTTCAACACAATTTGGTAACTTGAAAGAGCTTGACTCTCCCTTAGCTGTCAATGTTTCTTCCTACTTCACATCCTCTACCCTTTTATCCTTGTCAACCTTAGGAAGCACTTCACCTTGACTAATAGATGAATCTGAATTTTCCATCACAACACTTTTATCCTCATTATCTTTGATAGATTTAGGGTCTTCTTTCTTTACCTCAAGCTTAGAGACATACTTCTTGGCCTTAGACTCATTCATAGGAATTTTTTTCTTCTTGAAAACTCTTCCATTTTTCATATTAGGATCTCAAAACCTACTGATAATTTTTTTTAGGTATTTCTTGATGACAAAATCTAGCAATATGACCAAAATAACTACATTTATAACATACCACCTCATACTTACCTTCATTTCTTGGTCTAGAAGACTCTTGATAGAAAAATTTGGCAATATGGCCCTTTTTTTGACAGTTGTAGCATATGTGTCCTCATATCCAAATTGGCAATTCATAACAAAATAATCTAAATCATCATATAAGTCTGAAATAGAAATAGGGTTAATGTTAAGCATAGGATTATACTGAGAGGGGAGTGAATTAATATAATATATTATTTTTATTTTCAACCACTTAATCTTAGATTCAAAATTTAGATATTCAAATAAATCAAAATAATCATCACAAAGTAATGCAAGAAGACACTAGATTTACATAAAAAACCCTTTCCAGAAAAACCACAGAGAAAAATATTTCTCAATATATTCCTCAAATGTTTGTGGACACCAACCTACTAGAGACACCAATCCACAAATTACAATTTTGTAGGCACCAACCCCTTTCACCAAGCACCAACTAAATAAGAGACACCATTCTATTAAAATATGAAGTCACCAACCTCTTTATGGAACTTCCTTACCACCTTTGAATTTTTGTTGTCTCAATGAATGATTGAAACTCTTCTTTTCAACTTTGGATTTTCTGCTCTAATATCTACTCTTATGTTTCTTCTCTCTTCTTCTCTTTCCATTAAGATACTCAATTTGAATTCTTGAAAATAAATCTCAAATGATCTTCCTTATATAGCCATTTGTACCCTTTCGAAAAGGCATTTTTCCTTCCAACTGACATACCATTTCATTTAATTTAATTAACCATATTTTATTTTAATAATACAAATACATATGTCAGCCATAACTATATTAAATGCTTCCCATTAATTAAACAACTATACAAAAAATTAATGTTTCCTCCTCAAATGTTAGTGCCACCCTCCATGTAATATCGTGGGCCCTCAAAGGGAAAATCATGGATCCAAAGACAAATCACAAGTCCTTGGGAGTTGTGCCATTTCTGACCATGATTGTCATTTTTTCTTTGCTGATTGTAGACTATTTGTTTTCCATTCATATGCTTATTTCCATTCAATAGAACACTACATAATGCTAATTATAAATAATTGATTTGTACTTCATGAATGTTGATCATTTTCTGCAACATATTGATTATATCATTGAATTTCTTATGGAAAAAAAATCCTTTTCATATACTTAAACTTCTCTTATCGTGGTTCTAAACACTACTATTTATTTTTGTTACTTTCTAACAAAATTTCATTTATAACTCTATTCATTCCTTTGACATCAATGACAATATTTCCAATAATATATTCCTTTGTCATTGATGGAAACCTTATAAATAATTTACTCCCTCTTTTTTGTAATGCACCTTCTTCAAAGATTATTCTTTTTCTACAACTCCTCCTTTCCGTAACTCCCCCTATCAGTGATTCCCCCCCTTTGAAATCAATGGAAAAGGGATACTCAAGGATCTTGAATAATGCAATGTTAGCTCCCCCTTAACAAATTATTCTCTTAGTTTTTCAATGAGAGGAAGAAAAAGGTATTACTCCCAATTTCTATCATAGATATCAAATGTTTCCTTTGGAAGAGGATTAGTGAAAATGTTTGTTATCTATTCAGTTGTGGCGATGTATTCCAATTTGACCTATTGCTCTATAACTTTCTCTCTTAAGAAGTGATATCTAATTGGAATATATTTTTTTCTTAAATGCATAAAAAGATTCTTCAAGGTGCTTATTGCACTAGTATTATCATAGAATATAGAAAATATATGTTTATATTCTACTTTGATATCCTTCAGGGTCTAATTCATCCAAATATTTTTTTTGCAACATAGCATTTCTGCTATATATTTTTCTTATGTTGTAGATAGAAACAAATTTTTACTTTTTTCTCAACCAAGATACTAAGTGATTTCCAAGGAAGAATTTTCCTCCATTTGTAATTTTTCTACCATCAATGCATCCTACCCAATTTGAGTGTGTGTATGCTACCAACGTGAAATATTTGTCTCTTGGATACCATAAGCCATAATCCAAATTTCCTTTTAAATATTTGAAGATTATTTTTACTACTTGCACATGAGTTTCCTTTGGTGTTTCTTGAAAACGTGCTACCATGCCTACTACTTGCATAATGTCTAGCCTGGATGATGTTACATATAGTAAGTTTCAAATCATTGATTTATAGATTGTTTGATCCACATTAGGAGATTCATCATCTTTACTCAACTTATTTCCTGTAGCCATGAGTGTGCTATTAGGTGCACAATCCTCCATCCTGAATTTCTTCAACATCTCTTTTACATAATTGGTTTGGGAAATAAATATTCCTTTGCTACACTGAGACATTTACAACCCAAGAAAAAATTACAACTCACCCAACATATACATTTCAAACTCTTTCTTCCATATATTTAGAAAATGTTTTGGATATTTGCTCATTATCTCCACCAAAAATTATGCACATATACTACAACAATCAATTTATTTTCACCTTCATTCTTGATGTAGAGGTTGTTATCAGCAAATCCTCTTTTAAATCCTTGTACTTGTAGATATTTGTCAAGCCTTGAATATCATTCTAAGGGGGATTTCTTTAAACCATACAATACCTTTTTCAATTTGCACACATGGTATTTGTTTTTTGATAGGAGTAAGGCTTCTCACTATTCAATATATACTCCTTCTTTCTTCTAACTTTGCATTTAGAAAAGTAGATTTTACATCCATTTGATAAAATTTGAAATCTTTGAAAACAAAATATGAAAGAAACATTTTGATGGATTCCAGTCTTGCAACAGGAGAAAAAATTTCTTCAAATTCCATACCTTCCACTTCAGCATACCCTTTGCAAACTAACCTTTATTTTTTCCATGTCACTTAGCCATGTTCATTCAATTTATTCCTAAATACCCACTTGGTGCCAATTAAATTATGATCCTTGGGTCTAAGTACAAGTTACCATGTTTAATTCTTCTCAATATGAGGGTAAAAGCATAATAAACTGTCCCACTTTTTGGTATGTTTTGTACCATTATAAACATGAATTTTCAGTTTCATTGATTTTCTAAAGGTAATAGCCATAAAACCGTACACATTCATGAAATTCCACAAACTAACGAAATGTTGTATTTAGAGTGTATAATACATATCAATTTTTAAAAAAAAAAAATTGCTAAAAAAAAGGTCTTTTTCTTAATTTTATTCATACGTTGTTTCTTATGTTATAAAAGAGGAATGACTGTCCTCGGGTGGTTTTTTTGAATGAAAATTTATTTTTTCACCATGAAATTTTAGATATATGTTCAAGATTTGAATTTTGAGGTGCTATCAAATTTTCATATTTTTTGGACTTATATATTTTTTTTAATTAATTATTTAGTAAAAATATTTTCAAATAAATGGCGTACAAATGTTTATACCAATAAATTTTAATATTTATATCGAAATTGAATTTTTTTTTCACAGGTAAGAAGAAGACTTCAATAAATAGTAATTTTAATTTTTTCAAATTTTTTTGATATTTTTTGCTATTTTTCAAATTGAGTTGATTGTGTACAATCGATTGTCCTAAAATACCATATGTTAGCAAAATATAAAAAATAAATAGTAAAACATATTTTTAAAAAATGAAAATTATATTTTTAGAAAGCTAATAAAATTCTATATTTTGTGTTAAAATTTTGTAATTTTATTCATTCGTTAACCCTAATTACGTGGCACCTAAATGGCACATTTTGGCATAAAATTATCCTCCAAATGGATTTGGCGCCAAAATGTGCCACATAAGTGCCACATAGGTGCCACATAAGGGGGTTCGCGCGAAGGGGGGTTCGCGCGAAGGGGGTTCGCGTGAAGGGGGTTCGCGTGAACCCCCCCTTCGCCCGAACCCCCCTAAACCCTAAATCCGCCGCCCAAAACTATATAAATATCTATACATAACTCTTTGCCGCCAAAATTATTTGAATTCAAGGGGTTCGCGCGAATGGGTGTTCGCGCGAACCCCCTTTCGCGCGAACTAGTTTTTTCATCCTACGTGGCAGTTCAGGCGAAGGGGGTTCACGCGAAAGGTGTGTTCACGCGAACACCCTCGATTTCCGATCCCGCCCAACTTGTTACTCGCGTTTTTGGGACATGAAGTGGGACACAACATTGTGCTTTGACCCATGATCTAATTTTTCTTCCATTACCTTTATCCAATGCTTTTCATGTCTAGATTCTAAAATATTTGTAGGATCTGTCTTATATAATAAAGATGAATTTAATTACTTAGTTGTAATCATAATTCTTCTCCTATTATATACCCCAACTTTAACGATGTTAATAATTCAAGTCTCAAAATCATTCTTTTGAATAAATTGTGATGGTGCCTTTGTATCCTCCCACTCTATTTCATCTAGATTTTCTACTTCCTCTTTCTTTTCTTCTATGAGATCAGGTATTTCTGAAGGTTCTTTTTCCTTTTGGTTCATGATTTCATCCACTCTAATGTTGACACTTTCTAAAATTATTTATAACCTTTTGTTATAGAATTTATAGGTTGTTCTTTTAGTGGAATAACCAAGAAACATTCCTTCATCAACCCTTGAATAAAATTTTCCTAGGTCTTCTTCATTTATCTTAGTGAAACATCTATTCCAAACACCTTGAAATACTTGACAGGGGTTGGTCTTCCTTTCCATAACTCGTATGGATTTTTATCATGATTTACTCTGATTTTTACTCTATTTAAGATATATACTGCTATACTAACCGCTTCTCTCCAGAACTTGTCTGATATATTGGAATCATTTAACATTGTTCTATCCATTTCTTGGATAGTTATATTTTTCCTTTCTACCTCTCCATTTTTTTGTGGAGTTATTGCAGCTGATTAGTGTATTTTTATTCCATTTTCTTTACAAAATTTAAGGAATTCATTTGAAGTGAACTCACCTCCTTGATTTTATTTTAAGAATTTTATCTTTAACTCAGTTTCATTTTCAAATAAGGCTTTACACGCTTTAAAATTCCCAAATGCCTTATATATATTTATTAAAAAGGCAACCCACGTCATTATGGTATAATCATCAATGAGTAACATGAAATAAATCTCACCTTGTATGTTATGTGTTTTAGTGGGTCTGTAAAGATCCATAGGAACCAACTCTAGTGGTTTGGTGGTTGAATGTTATTTTATTCTAGTTCTTTCTTTTGTTTTCTTTCCATGCTAACATTCCTTGAAAATATTTCTAGAAGGTTTTGTTATCTTTGGAAAGTCTCTCACAACTTGCTTGATGCTGATTTTTACAAGGTTATCAAAGTTTATATGACCCATCCTTCTATGTCATAGCCAACTTTCTTCAATTTTAATCAAGAAACATTTCTCTCCTTTCACATCATTGAGCATGTATAGATCATTTGTGGTTTTGTGGGCATTTACAACTAGTTCTCTTTTGTTTGATTTTCTGATTTCACATCCTTTGTCATAAAACTTAAGTGTGTTTCCTTGATCACACATTTGGCTTACACTTAAAATATTATTCTTTAATACTTCAACATATAAAACATTTTCTATTTTTTGTTTTTCCATTGTCTAAGCTAAGTGTACCTTTTCCTCTACTCTTTGTTTTGGCATTATCACAAAAAAATCATGGTACCTTCACTTACTTTCTTCAATGAGATAAACTTGATTTTATCTCTAGTCATATGTCTTGAGAATCCACTATGAATGTACCAATTATGCCCTTCATCCAGTGCATGAAATGTCATTTGTACAAGCATGAAATTTCTTGCTTCTTTTTCCATATCTTTGTAGGTTCATTTTTCTTTATAACTGAAGATCTTGTCTTTTGATTGTGTCTAGATGATTCAAACACACTTCTACAAAAATGTGCTATATTTCCATAATTGTTACAAGTATAACAAAAAATATCGTCCTCATTATAGTATGATAAGGGAGAAAATGAATTTTATTTTCTATTCAAAACCCCATGGGCACCTTTTATTTTTCTCCTAGCTTCAATATCTTTCATTATCTTTCTACAATCTATCTTCCTATGACTAAAGAGATTGTAATAAAAATAGTAAAAAATTGAAGGAACTTCCAAACCCGTTTATATTCATATGTCTTAGAACAAATGATCTCTTGGAATTATTCTCTTCATTTCCTTCTTGGTGGATGGTGCTGGTATTTTTAAATTACTCTCCATTCCTGCTTTTATCCTTTGCATTTTCCTTTAGAATTTATGCATAGCTCTTAGCCTTTTTTGTACTTGTCTTCTTTGGGATCTCGGTAGACTTGAAGCATTATCTAATTCTTCTCCATAGCCAAGACCTGGTTTGTTGAATAGTGACCTTTGACGCTCTAGAATCTCATATACAACCTCGGTGCTCTGCTCAAATCTCAAGTTGTCCATCAATTTGGTGTTTTCCTTTTCTAATTCCTTTCTCAAAGAAATAATCTCAAACTCATGCTTCTCGCAATCTTATTCTTTCTTCTTTAACTGACTTCTTAAATCTTGCTTAATTCTTTTTGCTTCTTCAATCTAGATTTTCATATCAATGATTATTTTCTCTAACTCTTCAATACTTTGTGATATCCTTGCCTTGGAAATTTGATTATCTTCTTCATATTTATGGAGTTGTAGATTTTGTTTTTTATTCTTCTTTTTGAGTGCTTTTACCTTTCCTAAAGCACAAATACGTTCTTCAGGATTTACCTCACATTCTTCTTCCATATCTTTATCTTCTTCCAAGTCATATTTTCCCTTGGAATCATTATCTTATATAGCCATGATTATTATTTCTTCATTATTTCTATCAGGGTCATTTACCCTGATTTATTTGGATGAGTTGCTACCCCTCCTGGAGTGTAGCTTTTTCTTCTTCTTTCCAAATCTTTTCTCTCCTTTTCTTTGCTTGAATCCTTTATTGAACTTAGGATTTCTCTCCTCATCATCGCTATTTTCTTTTTCTAGACACTTAGCTACAAAATGACCAATTTTACCACAGTTAAAACATTTGAACGGTAACTTACCTTTGTATTTTCCGGATCATTTATTTAGCTTTCATATGAAAACATCTTCCTTCTCATCTTCTGCATTTCTTAAGATATCGCTAGATTCAAGTTCTTTTATTTTCTCTTTCTTTGAGGCTTTGAATGTTTCTTCCTTCTTTGATGGTATTTTAGATTCAATCCTCATTTCATACACTGTAAGTATTCCATGTAGTTTGTCCATGTTTAACTTATCTAGTTCCTTCATGTCTTTAATGTCATAAAACTTTATATAAAATATTGATGGTAGGGATATTAGTACCTTTTAGACTATCATGGACTCTTCTACTTTTTCTCTGAGCACTCAAATGATATTAACAATTTTATCAACATGAAGAAGATATCCCCCAATATTTTATTCATCCTTTATCTTCAACCTCTCAAACTACCTCCTATGTGTTTGGAGATTTTATTTTCTCACCATATTATCACCCTCATATACTCTTAAGCTTATCCCAAATATATTTCATGGATATGTAATGCACGACCTTAACAAAATCAGTCTCTAAAAGACTGCATAAAATTACGTTCATATATTTTGCAATATTTTCTCTTTCCCTCTTTCTGGATTTATCTGTTGGTGGAGTTTGTGGGATTGTATAATTGTCTAAAATTGATTTCCAAATATCAAAACCAAGATCCATTAGATAAGTCCATATTTTTATGCTCCAAAATGCATAATTTGTTCCATCAAACAAAGGTGTTTTATTTGTGGAAAAACCTTCTAGTAATGAGTGACTAGCCATGTGTGTCTTTGAGATCTACCTTCCAATGGTTAGGTTGTTCCTAAAGGAACCCACTTTGATACAAAATTTTAAGCTCAAGATTATACTGAGAGGGGGTGAACCAATATAATATATTCTTTTTTATTTTCAACCACTTAATCTTAGATTCACAATTTAGATTTTCAAGGAAACCAAAGAACATAACATAAAGTAATGCAAGAAGACACCATATTTACATAGAAAACCTTTCAGGAAAAGCCACGGAGAAAATATTTATTAATATATTTATCAAATGTTTTAAGGCACTAACCTATTGGAGACACTAATCCCCAAATTACAATTTTGTAGGCACCAACCTACTAGAGCACCAACCCCTTTCGTCATGCACTAAATCAGCAAGATACACCAATCTATTCGAATATGAAGGCACCAACCTCCTTATGAAATTTTATTAACACCTTTGAAATGTTGTTATCTCAACGAATGATGGAAACTCTTCTTCTCAACTTTATATCTCCTACTCTAAAATATACTCTTATGCTTCTTATCTCTTCTTCTCTTTCCCTTAATATATTCAATTTGAATGCTTGAAAATAAATCTCAAAGGATATTCATTATATATCCATTTATACCCTTTCGAAAAAGCATGTTTTCTTCCAACCGACATACCATTTAATTTAATTTACTTAACTATGTTTTATTTTAATAGTGTAAATACATATGTCAGCTATAACTATATTACATGCTTCCCATTGATTAAATAACTATACAAACAATTAATTTTTCCTCCTCAAATTTTAGTGCCACCCTCCATGCAAGATCGTGGGACCTTTAAGGGAAAATCATGACTCTTAAGGAAAATCGCATGTCCTTAGGAGTTGCATCATTTCTGGTCATGACTATTGTGTTTTTATTTTCTAATTGTTGACTATTTTTCTTCCATTCATTCACTTATTTTCCTACAATAGAATGTTGTTTAATGCTGATTATAAACAATTAATTTTTCCTTCGTGAATGCTATCATTTTCTGCAACATATTGTTGATTATATCCTTCAATAAACACTAATATATTGATTCTATTGATTTTTTTCACATCTTGATCATGTTGTTGAATTTCTTATGAAAAAATGATCCTTTTCATATAATTAAAATTCTCTTATCGTGGATCTAAAAACTGCTCTTTATTTCCATTACTTTATGACAAACTTCCATTCATAATTCCAACCACTCCTTTGACATAAATGACAATATTTCCAACAGTTATAGTGCTTATTGGATGCATATATAAAAGGAATAACATGATAATCCATTAATCAAAACAATTAAGATTTGAATAATAGATGAAACCCTAAGGCCACTAAGGTTAGGGTTATGATGTTCGATTAGAGTTTTGGTTGACTAATTTAATAAAAACTTAATTAAATCCAATTACAGAGTAACTAATATGGTAAAATACATTAAAGATAAAAATGCTAAGAATTCAAGCAATACAATACTATAAGTAAATAGGAGGGATAAATGAACTTGCTAATTCATGCACAATAATGAACTGATTTAGGCAGTGTAAAGTGTTGAACAAAATTAAAACAATGTCATAATTTCTCCCTGTAAATTATGGGACCTGAGAATGATGTTGGACATGGGTGACTAGTATGGGACAGGGGCACCTAGATGTTGTTGACTGGTTTTTGGTACTAGTGACTATTCAAATGCTCAGGATATCCTCTTTTTTGTGTCACTAGGGTTTCATTACTAATTCATGTTGATTTCCTTATGTTTGCACTATGATTGTTGAGGGTACCTGTAACCTATAAACCAAACCCTAGATACTTGCAAAAGCTCACAAACACATCAAATACGAATGAAATATGCAACATGTGAAGTCAGATTGACTTCGATGGTCACTCGATGATTAAACATATGACCGAGCATTATAATACATTCTAGAGTCCATGCAGTTCTTTTTGCTTGTGTGTGAAATAGTGTCCTTAGGTTTTCCTTACATCAATGATGCCAAGAAAGCATGCTGTAGCTAGATAAGATGCAAATGTGTGATATAGAATTTGACACTTCCCCTTCCTATGTAATGTATGCATCCCAAAAATGTAGTCCATTTGATGGTAGTTCTAGTATGTAGATTTGATTTCCCCTTAGAATTGTCAGCCAAAATAATAGTGTATGATGTGTATATATGGATCTCTTGTTTGAATTTTGACACTAGTGACACAAAATGTTGACTATGAGCTCAGGATAAAGATAAGAAAACTGAAAAATCCAACCAAAAATGTCAAGATAAGTAAAAATTATAAAGAGGACAGGAGCGCCTAGGCTCTAATGTCTAGAATGGGTTCTATTATCCTGGGATAAATGATGATAGATGTGAAAATATAGAAAGACATGGATCCCTTTAACTGACCAGAAGTGGGTACAAAAATGACAAATGTGAGACAAAAACAATAAAAACAAGTGGATGACCTAAGGATTGTGCCACCAGTGAATAGTGTTATTACTTAAGATCCATGCATATAAACAACATACTGAAGACATATTAAAATAGTAATATGTGCATGATTTTGTGTCTACAGTTCCCCCCTTAATGTTATTTGAATGAAATGTAAGTGGTTTAAAGGAAGTAAGGAACACACATGTATAGAGTTTATAGAAGCCATGTTACAAAGTGTGTGTAGCATGTACAAAGTTGTAGCATGGAAAACCATAGATAAAAGTTTTGACCCATGTGGTGTAAGTGGAGATATAATTTTTTTGTAAGGATCACTTAGAGAACTAGCTGAAACAATTTGGAGATTTTGAATTGTTTTCAAAGGATATTGAAGAAGTAGGGAGTGATCAATTGCCAACCTGATTTTTTTTGTAAATAGGAGGATTTGGGCATCCTTTTTCTAGATGAAGAGTGTTTGGGAGAGAGATCTAGTTTTAATATCCATCCATGACTACATCCCCAAAAGGTCCAACCATTACAGACAAATAGATACCCAATTTCGTTCCAATTTAGTTCCGATAAGTTCCATTTGAAAAATTGTTTGTTCCAATTGAAGAACCCATATAGAATAAGTATGGGAAAGTCAAATGTCTCATTTACCCCACTCCTATAGTAACAAGTGTTTTGATTTTAATAGTGCTAGATGGCTTCCAATTTAGGTCATCTAGAAACGATAGTAATGTAATGCAACTCCCATGTTAGGTCACTTGGGAGAGATAATAAATGTGCTTATTGTACTGATTGATTGATTTGATTTGAGTGGTAGAAGATTGTTTGAAGTAATATGTATTTAGGAGATTACTCACAGAGAGGTTTTTGCTTTACCCCTAGATTAGGTCATTTGGGGGAATATATTTGAAATAGTTGAAAGTATTGATCATAATATAGAATGATTGTTCCTTTGTTTGAATGAGATTAGAGTAAGTTGTAATAGTAATATGATAGGAGTTTCAATTGACTGTATTGTAACCTGAGAGGGATTATAAGATGATATTGATTATATGCCCCTCCTTTCAGCAAGATGGTGAAGGGAGGAGAAATGATCATTGAGCCTAAAGAAAGATGCATAAGATGTTCTCCCAGTAAATGCAGAATATTATGGTATAGTCATAGTATGAAGAGATATTGAATATTACATTTTCCATATGTGAATATAAGATATTTAAATTCATACGGTATGATGCTAGAGGAAATTATGATTTGTATGGCGTAAACAGTGAGAAAAAAAAATTTAGGAGGCCCAAGATATGAGTGAAACTATGTAACATTTTATAGTTATAAAAGTGGTTACAAATGGTGACTATAGTATATGGTAAATAGGAATTACTATATATAGTCATAGTGAAAAGTGAGTAGTATTTTCATTTTTATCGAGATCAAGGGAAATTTGGATCTATGAGTTGTGAGGATGCCACGTGTTAGAGTAGTGAATTTGATTAGATTTGATGAGTTGCTAAGTGTGAATATTTTTGGAAACTTTGTGTAAAATATGTATATTTTCATCAATTTTATTAAAATTTGTGTGTATGTATTTTTTGGTGTTTCTGACTTGGGAGGAAATGGGAAGGGTGTTTCTACCACTAGGTACACTAGTGGCCAGTTGCAGTCGCTAGTGACCTATTTTTGGTCGCCCGTGACCCGCTCCTGGGTGTTGGCATCCTAGAGCAGGGTTTGGGAACTATTTTGTGAAATGTTGATATTCTGATTAGTTGGATGCTACGATAATTTTTTTTGCAATATGTATCATGTACTAATGGAATAAGTTTATTGATTTTTGTGTTGTGCAGAGGGATATACATTTGAGATATTTTCGGGCGGGCCGCCATTTTAGTACTTTGTTTACTTTGGGGTTTTCAGATGCTGAGTTGGATATATTGGACCAAGTCATCTTAAGAAACATTTCTAGATTGAGGGAGGTACCCCATAATATTCCTATGTTGATGGTTTTGTATGATAGATGGTGTGCAAATATGTGTACATACTAGTTTCAGACAAGAGAGATGATAGTGACATTAGAGGATGTGTACCATATATTTTGGTTGCCTATTGTAGGAGAAATATTACAAGTGATGACTATAGTGGATGATCATAGTCAAATGAGGGCAGAGATACGGTATTTCACAAACACATGAGTACATGCAGCGACTCATATTAGTTTAGATGTGATAGTGAGATCTATTATTCCGTGGTTGCAAGAGTTTATTGCAGTGATTTTATCTTCATCAGTGGCAGTGGAGGGTGGCAGAGTTGGGATATTATACAAGATGCATGATATTTTTTGTTGGATATAAGAGCACAAGACTAGGTATGCATGGGTTCGGTGTGTATTGGCCCACTAGTATATATAATTGTATAGATTTACTCAGGAGGATCATGGGGGTAGACTAGGAGCCATGAATTTGTTACACGTATGGGCGTATGAGAATATAACAATATTGAGGCCACTCAGTGGGCCACAAACTGAGTGGGCTTGATCTGATATATTTTCCATAAGGTTGGTAGGCACCCATAGTAGGAGGATGGGCATGATCACCTATAGGTTGATGATAGATCAGATGGGTTGTGTGGCCATTATATGGAGGACATAAAGAAAATATGGCAGATGGGTAGAGGATGGTGTGGAGTTGTGGTGCATTTGGCACACCATGTGGTTAGAGGATCACTTCTCAAAGGTGACATAATTGTTCTAGAGTGAAAGAATATATAGATAGTTTGGTATGGCCCAAGATGTGTCCCTAGAGCCATATATATGGTTGAGATCTACTAGAGCGGTGAGACGACCAAGAGTGAGTCTGGGCATGACAGGAGTAGAGATAGTGTATCCTGGTAAATATGAGGCAGATATGGCTATAGAGCCTATACAAGATGATTATGCAAGGCACACCCATGCCTTTAGTGAGTGGTGGGAAACACATCGATGGGTGTTGTTATTGATAGTCATGGTAGATGCGGCAGGTGAGATGACAGTTGGAGGAGTAGAGGGGAAGACACCTACCCCTGATGTAGATGGTGTAGTAGCAACAAAATTCGAATGTAAGTATTGTTCATTGCTATTTGTTAGTTTTTATTTGGTTATTAGATATTGCAAAGGTGTGTACTAACTCATGTTGGTTTTTTTTATTATAAGTGATGCCTAGTGGTCATTGATTATAGATTTTTTGATACACATAATGAAGTAGAACGTGCCTCCAGATGTACTTTGTTAGGAAATAAGGGATAAAATGTGTGGAATAATCCCTCACAGAATCAAAACTGTAGAAAACTAATATGTAGAAATTATTATAGATCTAAAATAAAAGTATAGAAGAAAAAATAACACAACACAAAGAGTTAGTATTTAACGTGGTTCACCCAATTTGGGCTACATCCACCAAAAATCACTTACTCAGACTTTATTACAAGCCACCTCTTCTCTCAGTACAATACCCATATATGTTTGGATCTATGCTCAACAAAATCTACAAAATTCACACCTGAATTCACACACATCTGCAATGTTACATCAACCCTACAATATGTACAAAACCACATAAATAAGCAAATTATTAAGTAGTTTTACAATACCATGGGTACTAAAACCATGGGCCAAAACTGACCCATAAACCTATGGGTCAAAAAAACCACCCATATGAGAAGAGCACATTTCCCAAAATATCAAGCACATTTTTTGAGGCCAATTTTTTTTCAATGTGCAACTATGGAAAGTGTACATTACTTTTAGTGTATATGCTCCACAACCTAACATACTCATGGGAGGAGGTATGCTAGAGATATTTGATGCTATTGCGGGAGAGCATGCCCATTTATTTGAGATAATAGATATAACAACCACCTGTATCATGTTATTAAGTGAGGATGATGAGGCTTGTACAAAGACTGAGCTAGCTAGACATATCGTAGGAGGAGGAGCCCTAGCTCAGGATGTTTTCGTTAGATATGTTGAGCTACATGGCTGATTTTCAGAGCAGGTGGCTAAGATTTCGTTATTACAGAATTGGTTAGAGAGATATAGAGGTCGAGATTAGCGTCATAGAGTGAGCTAGTTTTAGAGATCTTGTGATTGTATATAGTGATAACGAGGATGATGTATGATGTAGCAATGCATGGGATCTTTCCCACCTAATGATTGTATTTTGTAACTTATGATTTTTGAGGATATATATATATATATATATATATATATATATATCACATATGTTGTTGTTGTGAATTGGTATATGCTGTGATGATTGTTGCTTGCACTTTGGGTTGATATGTATTGTTGAACTGGTTTCTTTGATTGGAAATGTATGATGATGTAGAACTAAATACACGAGTAATGATTAAAATAGGATTTTTATTTGAATTAGAATGAAGAGCATAATATGTGATGAAATAGAAATAGATGTATGTGATGTAATATAAAAGATAATGTGAAAGAGAAATGTTACTTAGACAATATAAGAGAATAGAATGATAATGCGTTGTTATTTCTATGATGTGAGAATGTAAAATAATGGTTGTCATCACATGTGATTATGATGAAGAGAGGGGGAATAAGATCGATTTACCCCTAGTTTGAGAATGAGTTCCATTTATAAATGCCCCCTCAGTATTCAAGAATGAACCATAAGGCAAGAGTGCATAATCAAGAAATGGGTTTTTCACAAACAAGAAGTTGTTAGAAAAGATATATCATGAAGCACAGGGCCGGAAGTATGGAATAGGAGTCTCATTGATGTAATTTCCCTCAACAGTCAAGTGTGAACCATAGTATGAGAATACATCACAAGGTAATGAAATTGAAAGTGGATGTCATCTACCAGATATTAAGAGGTCTGCATGACATGAATGGAACATGTGAAGCAGTAGTAGTATACGGGTGTGTTCCAAATTGGATACCAGAGGGAATGGAGCAAAAAATAGAAGCTGTGGTGGGAGAAAGTGCATAAGCAAGGGGATTAGGAAGCCAATGAGGTACTTTAGCAATGTTTGAATAATGAAAGGATGTAGCCATAGGTGGATTAGATGGAGGATTCATATGGATAATGAATTTAGGAGGTGGGTGGATGACTACTTTAGATAGAGGTGATGGAGACAAGTGAATAGTGGTGGAAGCTCACTTATGAGGAATAAGAGAGAGAGAGTTCTCATGAGAGCGAGAGTGGAAATCAATTACACCTTTTTCTTCCAATTGTTGTAAGCAATCATGGAGAGCATAACAGTCATTATCGCGATGGCCATTGATGCAATGGAAATTTCAAAAAGAGTTATCACGCTAGCATTGTAAGTGGTGAGGTAGATGATGTTGGTAGAAGGTAAATGGATGAGCCACTTATTGAGTAAGGTTCACAAAAAATCATGTGGTTTTGCATTATGTGATAATTGCAATGGTTCACAAGTGGGAGATGAAGAAGACATAGGTGAATGTTGACGTGGTTGAGGGGAAGGAGGATGCTTACGTGAAGGTGAAGATGGGGACCCTGGAGGTAGCTTAATGGATGAAAGAGGAGAAGAAGTAGTAGATGATGAAGTAGAAGAAGGTGGTATAATATGTGAACCAATCAAATCTTTTTATAAATCAATGAATTTGAAGCATAAGAGAGTAAAATATTCACATGTATCATATAATAGTTTTTCTTTCAATGGAGGAATTAAACCATGAAAAAATATAAAATATTTTTCTAAATCAATGGGATAAAATAATATTTGATGCATGCAAGAATTGAAGCATAAAATTTAATCTAAAATTGGTTCATTCTTTCCTTGATGCAAAGAAGGAAAACATTCATATGTAACTTTAGGACCATTTTTAGCAATAAATTTTCTAAGAAAAAGATCCTCCATATCATAATAAGTACTAATCGATCCCTAAGGAAAATGAGTATACAATTGGAGAGCATGATCAAAAAGGATATGACGAAATGCTTTGAGTAACAAGAGATTATTGGAATAAACAGACATGGCTAAATGGTAATGTTTGAGATGTAAATAAGGATTGTCAGTGCCATCAAAATAGGAGAAGTTAGGCATGATTATGTTCTTTAGGAAAGTGAAATTGTGAATATTTTTAGGAATAGGATTTCCATGCAGAAAATTATTGTTAATGGAAGCATAATAGGCTTTAATTTCAAGGGTGAGTGTATGAACTTGAGATTGCAAAGTGTCAATAACGTGTATGAGGGATATAATATTGTGTGAAGGAATGGTTGGTGAGGTGAGAGGCATATTTAGGGGTTGGATATTTCCATTATGAGTAATCATGGGAATGTAAGAAGGATAAGTGGATGTGGAAGGAGGAGAAGGATGTGGAAGATGAGGAGAAGAATATGGAGGCTCTCTATGGGGATGCTAGATGTATGGCTCAGGAGATACAATGAGAGGTGCATACAAGTGGTAGGAGTAGAATCATCATGAGAAACAATTTCAGAAGTAGAAGAAAGAGGAGTAGACTATTCACATTCAGTAGTCTTAATAGAATCAACATCATCACTAACATGTTCATGATCAGAAGCATAATCGTCATCGACTATCAGTCATATTTTCACAAGCAAGTATTTCATCGAGACTATCATCAACATAGAAAGAAGTAGTAGGAGTAATAATATCATATTTATCATTGCATTCATTGGAAGCATTTTCAGAAGGAGGAATATAATGAGATGTAAGTTTACATTCATCTTCACTACTAAGAAGAAGGGGCATCATGCACATTTACATTTTCAACATTAGAAGTAGCATTATTAGTATCCATATTGTTACAAGCAAGAACATGATCAAGAAAATAATCTATCAGTAGTATTATCATGTGTTATAAGAGGAAGATAATAAAGTGTAGTAGCATGGGAGACTACGAAAGAAGAGGGAGAACATGAAGTAAATATTATGGTCAAGGAAGACTATGCAAATGTTAGGAGTGTCATGGCCCATAGAAAGATTGTTTTGGAAATCAAGAAGTTTTTGGAGGATGGAAGAATCACATTTAGCATTGTCGGTAGAAGGTCACAAAATGTTAGATTCTATAGTAAGTATCATGAAAAACATGGTTGCAGGCATGGATTGAACCATATTATTCTTGGGATATGAGGACCTCTTTTTAGCCATGGAGGGTTTTTGGGATCATAGGGAAAGAAGTTCAAAGAAGAGCGTGGGTTCACCAAATGATTTATTTTAAGTTGAATTAAATCTAATTACAAAGTAACTGATATCATAAAATATAGTAAATATATAGATGTCTAACAACTCTAGCAATGCAATACTATAAGTAAATGGGGGAGATATAATGAAATAGTTAAGTCCTGCACAATCTGGAACTAGTCTAGGAAAGTGTAAAGTCTATGAACCATAATTGAAATAGTGTCACAACTGCTCCTTATAAATTCTCAGACCTGAGAATAATTCCAGAACACAGGCACTTGCTATTGGATGAGGGCACCTGGGTGTTGGTTACTAGTTCTTGAGCGCATAGATAACTGCACAGAATGCTCAAAATCTACTTTCTTCTATGTCGCTAGGGTTTCACTACTCACTTCTTGTTCATCACCTGATATTCACTCTTTGATTGTCAAGGGTAGACTATAACCTATAACACAAACCCTAGATTACTTGTACAACCTAAAAAACACATCAAATTGGAATGAAATATGTAAAATGTGAAGTCAAACTAACCCCGAGAGACACCTGATGAGTGAACTTATGACCAAGCATTTCTCTACATTCCAGACTCCATGTAGTTATTTGTGCTTGATGTGTGTAATAGTGTCCTTAGCTTTCCCTCACGCATCAATGACACCAAGATAATAGGCTATGGAGCTAGATAATATTTAAATGTGTGATATGGAATTAAGCACTTCCCCTTCCTATGTAATGTACATGCAGCCCAAAAATAAAGTCCCTTATGATGGTAGTGATAGTATGTAGATTTGATTGCCCATTAGAATTGTTAGCCAAAATAATAGAGTGTATGTTGTGTATAGATATGGATCTCTTGTTTGAATTTTTACACTAGTGACACAAAAGGTAGACTATGAGCTTGGGAGAAGGATAAGAAAACTGAAAAAGCCAACCAAAAATGTCAAGATAAGTAAAAAGAATAAAGAGGCCAGGAGCGCCTATAATGGATAGAGTGCCTGGGTGCTAATGTCAAGAATGTGTTCTAATGTCCTAGGATAAATGATGACAGATGTGAAAAGACAGACATACAAGGATCCCTGTGACTTGACTAGAATTGGGTATAGAAAAAGGACATACATGAGACAAAAATAATCAAAACAAGTGGATGACCCAAGGATTGTGTCACCAATGAATAATTTTATTACTTAAGATCCATGCATATAAACAACATATTGATGGTGTAGTAATATGTGCATGATTTAGTGTCTACACTCACCAAATAATTTCACTTTTTTTGAATTTCCTATTTCATTCCCTTTTGATATTTTAGCATATTTAAAATTAACATACATAAAAGGGATGAAATAATGCAACAAGATGCTATTCTAATTCAATTAACTTCCCACATTAATTGTCAATACTTATTGATCTAGGAACTATCAAAACACTAAGGAGAGATTGCACTTGGTTGATTCTATATGGATCTAGGAGGTTCTAAGTAATCTAAGTGCAGAAATAGGATGATCCATGCTTGAAAGTGGTTCATTTCTAGAATTGGCACCTAAAAATGTACCCGGTCAAAACCATACAACTAGGTCAACACAATTAGTAGGGTCCTAACCCTTCTATATGTTCATGGACCTAATTAGGCTATAGCTATATAAATTTATGTGTGCCTCACCCTCCTAGAGATAACTATCAGTGTGTTTCATCCTTCTTTTCTCTACTTTAGAATGGCTTTGTAACTCTAATCAAACCCATAAACCCTCATAGTGCAAGATGAAGTTCCTGTAAAAAAACATTAAGTGGGTTGTGGAAACCAATGTGCATCATCAAATTACAACTACTCCGAAGAGATCTCAAACCACATGTCATTTTGATAGCATGCGATATCTACCATAGTGTAATCAAAATTTGACAAAACATCCTTTGACAATACCTTGATTTAGTTTCACACTTGCTAAAATACTTGGGAAGGGTCACTTTTCTTTCTTATAGAGAGAATATGGAGACTCTTGAACCTAATATGAGACTTCAGACCTGTAGAGATTAATTATCTAATGCATGTGCATGCATTATTTCCTAGTTTTGGGAGCTTGTATTTCATTTTGTGTTTGATTTTACATGAGGACCCTAAACGAGGTATGATTGACTTTATTATATAGGTTTTCAATTATTATTATGTCATGAAAAGATAACCAAGAGGGAACATTATTCCATATGAAGATGATGAAATTGAAAGTTTTAATGCACACTATGTCAGTACAAAACCGTACATTAGGATCAACTTGTAGATTTGGACAAACTTACCAAAGCCGACGTTTTCGACCTGGGTGGAAAAGGATGAGTTTGATTTCTTGGAGTTGGGGATAGATTTTTTTAGGTCTATTTTGTGCATTTCAACCTCAGAATATGAGGATACAAAGCTAACAAAGATAAACAAGTGACCGAAGGGCTATTAGGGTGTACTACACAAGAGTGAGGAGGGTTTCTTTCTGCATGTAAGTGTGCAATGATAAGACCAACAGTGTCAAACTATAGCTTGCCAAATTTGAGTGTCTACAATGATAAAGTTGATTACTGCACTAAAAGAGAATAAAAGAAAATCAATCACATGGCTAACATGTAACCTTAGGGAAGTTAGGGTTTGGGAAAAGTGAGATACTTGATAAAGAGTTAAGTTCACTAAATGATTTAACCCAAAATAAATACGTGTGATTAGAATCTTATTTATATTCTTTTGAATTAAGGGATAATACATGTCGTATATTCTAATTAATTAATATTCAATTAACATGCAAATCATAATATATCTCTAAAGTAAAGTGTAATGATAAGAATAGAAATGATTAAGAATTATTTCTTAAAACTCAAGAAGACATGAGTACTTAGATAAATATAAATATACATAGATGATTTAGGAATGCATACTGGTAATTTTTTGAAAGTTCTTTTTTTTTGGAACTAGGGATGGAAACTGATCATGTACAAAATTGTATCATAGTATGGTTCGGTCCCACCCATACAGTCCTAAATAGGCAGGTCATGAGGATTAAGAAAGATTCTAGGTGAGATACCAAGGACTATTATACTTCTTTGAATAAATGTAACCACATATTTGAATGATAGAGTAGTGTGTAGACATAAGGAATTCATGGTAGAGAGATAGGAATAAGTCAATTAGGCTTTGAATGTGCGGAAATTCATGTTGAAGGTGTAAATCCAAAGTTGTCAAATTTTGGTGTCTACAACAATGCAATGAAGGTCGTGTAATTGAGTGGAGTGGGGATCACAACCCTTCCATGTTGGAGGAGTATTTTTCTGTTTTGACTTAACCACCATCACCATTTATACTAAAAAATTATCATGTAGATAGAAATTGATTCACCTTTAACAATTGGTTCATAATAATGACATGGAGAGGGATAATAACTATATTAATAGATATTGATCTTCAAGTGGGAATAAAACTACAATTGCAAGACCATGTAAAATAAACGATGTAAATAAGTAAAAATGATTGAAATGGAAATAATTTTAGATATAAAAGGGGAAAAAGAAAAATTTGATGCTTCTTAGTCTAGATTGTTTAAGAGGATTCATGATAGATGTACCCTGAAGAGTGATATGTGTCTTGTTGAAGGGATTTAATGTAGGATGTGTTTTAAATATGACAATTAATAAGAGATGTTCAAACATATTTTGAAGCTACGAATCATTTATGAAATATGTTTCAAGATATTATGAGGTTTTCATCTTATTATTAGTAATATTGTTAAAGAATAATGTATATAATTCCAGAAATTTGTAATTTACAATGAGATAAAATATATATCTTTAAAAATTTCAACTCACCATTAGTGTAGGGTCATTTAAAAAAATGCCAACAAATGTTAATTCTATTTTTAGTGCTCTTTTTAGAATTTAATGTACTTCCACCTATGAGAGAGATGAAGTGGGACGAATTTGAAAAACTACAGCTATAATAACTCATACCAGCTACACCAACTAAACTGAACTTCTTAAATTTTCAAACATTATGAAAAATAAGGAGAATATTAGTCTATTTAGACATTTTTTGAGAAATAAAAAATATATAACAATTAAAATTTTAATATTATAAAATATAAAATATGGATAATGGACTTTACAATTTGGGATAAACATGGAAAATAAATAAATTTAATTGAGTGATACATAAACAACAAATTGCAAGTTACTTATATTAGTTACCATATCTCTGGGAGCTATTAAATGGAAAGGTTTAAATTTACAATTGAAAGTGTACATTTTGCAAGTGAATATTTTTGGATTGGACGTGCAAGTTTGTCGGAGTCTAAATAGGTTAAGTTGAAAAGTCTCATTTACTTATATGGAATCTAAGTTAAATAGAATAATTAAAATTCAAAAGAAATTGGTAGAAGTGTTGAAACACATTCCAAGGTGATGAAGACCAAAGAATCTAGAAGAATTCAACAACTCATAAAGTTAAAATAATAGGGGAAACAAAAGTTTAAAATGGTCCCCAAACAAATTTAATTTAAAAGAAAGATTACAACCAAAAGCAATTCCTAAAGAAAAGAAACAAAAAAGTAATAATAAAGATAGTTTCAAGCCACCTACTTTCTACTAAAATAAATATTGATTTATATTTATTTACATAGATAAAATATGTGGTGGATAAACAACACACAAATTGATTTTCTAAGTATAAGGAAATTAAGTGGTTTGAAAATGAAAATAAAATGAAGAAGAAATTCCATTGGCTAGGACATTGTGGATGTCAGTATTTTGTGTTCATTGCCTAGTTTGTTGCTCTCCTAGGATCGGCCTAGTGTTCTCGTTATTTTCTCATTTTTGGAGCATGCTCTCATACCGTCCGTTTTTAGCTATCTTGTATCTTATTGAATTAAAATAATATTAGATATCTTTTTATCAAAAAAATAAAATTGTATTAATAATTTACGTGAATCTCTTGAAAAGATATTGATTGGGCTCTATGTAAGCTAATTTTATATTAATAATAATTGTGAGGGAAAGGTAATTGATTTTATACTATATTTTCTATAAATTTAATATAAATTATATTTATCTTTTTTCCTTATATAAATAAATATTGTGTAATCTGATTTACGAAAAATTCAAGTTATTATTTAATTTAATAAAAAATTAAAAAGGTTATAAATCTAAACTTAATTTCAATATTAAATAAATCTTAAGAATATTTAGCTTGATTGAATATCTACACCAAACATTAAATTGATATGAGATCAAGAAAATATAGTAGTTAATATACGTATGTATAAGAATAATTGAGCATCCACCAAACATAAAACACTAGTTTAAATGTGTAGATTAGAAAAATACCTAAAATAGAAATTGTTGTCATCTAAGGTTCGTCACAACTCAATTCTAGTATCAAAAACACCACTAATAGATTTTGATATTTTACCATGATAAACATGTTTTTTTCTTACAATCACGATGTAATTTTGAATTATTTTTTCCCTCATGTGAATTATGTCGAACTTTGTTGCAAACAATTAAAAATAGTGTTGCCTTTTTATGTTTAATACACATTACATTTAAGGATGTTTATTGACACAATATTGCATTAAATCATAGCTTCTCCAAAATAAAAATCATGCAAAATCCGTTTTGAAAACACTAATGCTAATATGACACAAATACGTCATAATTAATGTTAAATCTGGGTGGTGCTCATCCTCACAAAACACACAAAATTAGAACACTTTTCATTGCTTAAATTATTGGTGGAGGAGAAGATATATGATGCTATCAATCATAAGTATATTTTTAATCTCCATTTCTCAAAATTCAACTTAACTTGTATATTGAATATATTATAAATATGAAAATAAGAAACTATTTTAAAATATTAAATTAATTAATGGAATTGATATGTCTATTTTTTATAAAATAATTATCTGAATTAAATTAAAATTTGTTTAAATATTCACTCTCTTGCTACATAAATTTGTGTAAATATGATGAATGATTTGAACAATCATAAAATTCATAATTTGGTATGTTAGTGAATATGGACAATTGTAAAATAATAATTATAACTCTTTTTTACTTAGAAAAAATATATAAAGTTCTTAATTGTATTATGTTGATGCTACATGGAAAACAAAGTAGCTGGGAAAAAGGAAGGATGAGTGGTTTAAGATCAATATAAAAATAAAGGGGCATCAGATGCATGTAAGTAATGTCATCTATAAATCAAATCAAAATGATTCAATTTTAGAATGGGTTGATGAGATAAACTTATCAATAACACTTTATATCCATTACTATGTTTTAGTAAATATTTTTACAGAATGAAGTATAATATTCAAATTTCAATTCAAATGTATATCATTTATTTAGGTTGTTGAAAACACTACAATTGTATTAAATTGAGGCACGTTGGTTTCACTCAACTAACATATCACACCATAATAATATGAAAATGACATGTCAAAAGAAACAAATTGAATCCCATGGTGTTTTTTTTTGGGAAGAAGTGCATAAAGTTAATAAGATTACTCATTGTTCTAATTTTTTCCCTCTTCTAGTCTAGCCAAAGTTACAAGAAAAAGAACAAGGTCACAAAGATGACATGTTGATAGATTACTTCATTGTACAATGTGACAATATGCTCGATTACGTAATTAATGATAGTGATTTTGAGTTTGATATGGGAATTAAATGAATTCATATTGATAATAAAAATATAACATGGCAGATGAAAATGTATCTAATTCAATGAAATGGCATACGAGGCCCTAAAAAAGACATCAAAACTCCATTGTTTCAGCTGCAAGAATATACGTAATCTTTAATTCATGATATATAACACTATTGGACTTGGAAGCAATGTATGATTAGAATGAGATAATTGTTATCACGTCATTGAGGTATAATATTTACATCAACTTAATGCTTTAATTTAAGAATATTATAATATATTATTCATGTTTAATATATATTTTATTGTACATATAACTTCTATATATCAATTAACATTTTGTTCTTAATTTAAATTGTAGTTAAAATTTGAACATGTTATTGAATGAAAAAATAATTCCATAAGGGAAAATTATTCCAATGATGTATAAACATGCACAAATATTTCTCATGTCCTCAATACCAGATATAAGAATTATGATGCTTGTATCAATGATTGTATGATATATAGGGGAGAGTATGCTCATACAATTTAGAGTGTCATATTTTTACTTAAACACGTTATTGAGAAGTTGTGAATTTTTCCAGAATTACAAAAAGGTATTGTGACATTTTCTTGTAATATATGCATTTAAGCATATATATATGTGTGTGTGTGTGTGTGTGTGTGTGTGTGTGTGTGTGTGTGTGTGTGTGTGGGGTAATATTAATGAGTTGGTATTATGATAATAACAAAAAATGTGTATATTGTGTGTACCAAATGACTACAAGGAAATGAAACAAATTAAGATCATGTGGCCTATAAAATTTCATAGCAAATCATCTAATGTGAAGTTTGGGCTAGCTATGGATAGACTGCACCCCTTTTGTAACATGGCCACAAGTCATTAAGTGTGGCATGTTATTTTAGTTAGTTATAATATTCCTCCATAGTTGACAATATGCAAGGAACGCCTTATAATTTTTGTTATAATTGTAGGGAATATGCTTACACTTAGCATTTCATCCAATCCAATCAATTAATGACACTTCGTTAAATCCCCATACTTCGCTCCACTCTCGGATGCCCATTTACGACACCTTCTTGGTCATATTCCTCCTCTAATCATCTTATTTGGCTAATATCTCTCTTATTAGCTAAACATTCCTCCTTTCAACCATTCAGAACCTCCCTAGTTCTCTCTAGACCACTTCTATTGGCTTCGTAGGCTATCTATCAGTCAAAATTGGTTATCCAGACCCCTCCCAACTCTCAATGAGTCTCTAATCACTTGCTAATCAAGTTTAACTAGCCTAATCCTAGCTTAACTAAGCCTAAAGCATGTTTATCCTAATCTAATCCTAAAAGTGCTTTTTGAGATTTAGTCCCACATGCACCCAAATTCCAAATTCTCCCAAGTGGAAAACTATAAATACAAGGCTAAGCCTTCCCATTCAAAACCACACAACTTTACATAAGCTAAAGCCAAAACAAGCCTAAGAAAGCTTAAGAGCTCATTTGCATTAGCCAAGCTAATAAGGCATTTGATCTTGGGTCATCCACCATTAAAATAGCTTCATCTTGCACCCATGTTAGGTTAGTAATGAAATAGCTAAACTTGGCCATGTAGCCATTTAGTGAGATTCATTCACCCTCATGGAGTAAACAACACACAATTTGATTGCTTAGAATCTAACTAGGTTCACTTTCATTAAGCTTTCATAGAGTAGAGAGTAGTATACATGTTAGTTTTTGATGTTTTTGTCAAATTTATAATGCTTTCATGTTAGTTTCTCTTGTTTAGCTCTAATCCTATGGTGCATGGATGAGTTAGCAAAGCTTTGAGGTTCTTTAGCCTCATTCCATAGCTTTTGTAACTTTCCATTGCACACATTTGGCATGCTCGGTGGGACACTTATGTCCATCCTCCATTAATGGAGTCACTTTGAAGATTTTTGTTTTAGTTTCTAACTATTTCTTAGTTTTAATCTTTCTAGGATAGTTTCAAAGGATTAGTTTCAAAGCTTTCTAGATTAGTTTCAAAGTTTTTAGATTAGTTCAAGTTTTTAGTTTCACTAATATTTTTGTTCTAAATGGTAAAAAATCATATTTCTTAACTAGTTTAGCTAGGTTTGTCTTGTTTTTTTTGCTCTTTTCAGGATCAAAGGAGGTCAAGTGCTGCCAAAAATTGAACCAAATCAATAAAATTTTGATATTTTTAAAAAATCACGTGTTTTTTAGCCACCTACAGGAAAGGGGGCGCACACGCCATTCTGTGCACGCAGGCACAACTCTCACTGTGTTTTTTTACATAGGGGCATGCAGGCACCAAAAAAGGGGCGCAGGCACCAAAAAAGGGGCGCAGGTACACTAACAGTGGCGCAGGCATCATTAGCAATCTTCCGGAGGCCATAACTTTTGCTCCCAAACTCGAAATGACTCTGTTTTTGTTGCGTTGGAAAGGTATTGAAGTGAAATACACAATGGAATCATAAAATTAGGATTTTTACTTACCAAAAATTTATGGTTTACATTATTAGGTAAATAGTCATTTTCTAACGTATCTTAAAGTTCAAAAAAGTGTTTTCTTGGCCATTCTAACACTTTGAAATATTTTTGTAGCACTAATCAGTTATTTGCAGGGTTATTTTGGTTTTATTTTTGACTAACTTAGTTAAGTGTTTCATTTCTTAGCTTGAGCAAGGTTTGTAAAGTGTGTATGCTCTCTCCTCGCGCCTTCAAAAGTGATCTTGGAGATCAAAAACACTTGCACAACTTTGTATCATATGTTAAAAACACTTGTTCTAAAAGATAAAGTAATTTTTATGTGATTTAGTAAGAATTTTCACACTGCGTATGCTCTTCCTTCGCGCCTTTTGGTGATCTTAGGAATCAAAAGCAAGGTGTAAATTCCCTTTATTGATATCAATTTGCAATGAAAAATTACTAAACTCGTTGTCTACAGGACCTAACGCTTGTCAAAGAAAGGTGTCAAAGACAAAACACAAACCCGCTAATACACATGTTTCTTGCAGGTTGCCAAATGGTGTGCTACTTAAAACCACATTAAGTTAAGCAAGATAAAAAAACACACCATATTCAAAACATTGTATTGCAAGTTTCGGAAAAGGGTATGTCCCTCTCCGCTCAACTGGAACATAACCCCTTTGGCATAACGCCTTAAGCTACAACAATGGGGGTGGTTCCAGGAACCCCAAAGTAGTCCACGCAAGAGGGAACCTTGTGGATGAAATGGGAAGTGCTCCGCACTACCTACTTGACTAGTGATTCCTTTGTGAGATAGAGTTACAAGTTGTCCCTATGCGACCCTTTTGAGTACACGATGGATGCATTTATTGCCCACTGTGCTTGAAGGGGGAAAAGTCGAGATACTCCCAAACTAGTCAGTGTGACTTTTTGGGTAAATCATCCCACTCGTGGATAATCTTTGTAGCACCTAGGATGAGAGAACCACCTAGGAAAATATACTTTGGCCAGGAGCCCACTTTGACCATTCTAAAAACTGTGTTGAGTTGTGAGCCATCATTTTCATCACGAAACGTGTGACGCGTTACTCTGGCCTAGTTCTTCACTTACCTTAAGGTAAGGTGAACTCTGCCAAAGTAAAGCCAATATTTTTTTCACACCCATTTTGATCTTCCTCCTTCACCTTCTTTTGACACTTTGTTGATCAAAGGAAGGGTGACTACCTTTGTGTTACCAATCGATTGCTTCTGCCACTTTTTTGTCTTTTTACGCCCATCCATGTTTGCGGCTGGGTAAGTTAAACGTCTAAAGTGTGCGGAGGCATATTTATATCATTGGTAGCCTTTGTGATCTTGATACCCACATCAGGATCATCATCATAGTTAGGATTGATTCATCATTTTATCTCCCTTTGACATGTTACCTCGTTTGCATTGTCTCGACATAATTAAGATACTTATGTCATGTTTCTCGTAAACATGATCTAAGTTTCCACATTGTGGCATTATGCTGCCCACATTTTAACACATCCTTAGTATACTTTGACTTAGTTTGATTTCAAACATTGTCCTAAATCTTGAAAGGTGTCACTTACTTTGTTTGCGTTGTTTCGATACCACTTTGACACTAATATCTCACTTCTCCGTGAAGCTTGATAGACATGTCCAATTGGTGTGGTTACCTGGCTTACATTTGTAAACCCCACCCTTTAACATTTAGGTCTTGTTGGTTGTTGAACTTGTCATGGTATCCTTTGATTGGGAGTCACATCTACCCTTTGTTAATATTTACGCCTTGTTCATTTCGAGCTTGACGTAAATATTTACATTGTGTTGATCATCTTTGCATCGAATTATCATTTTGCACATGCACATTTTACATAGGGAGTAGTTCCTTGTTGATTGGCTTTGTGTTTCACACTTGCATGATTGTTCCTTGTGATTATTCATCTAGATAAATCATTTTCTAGGGCAATCCCTTTTGATCTCATTGAGATTGCATCATCACGATGTTTATTTTCCTTAGACCCCCTTCAAAAAATCACACACGCATCTCCGTACTTACAAAATGTCTAGTTGGTTGTTGTTATGCTTCCCAGATGGACATAGCACCTTCTTCACTTTGAAGAAGTTTTATCACACTATCCAGGCCTAGATATTTGAGATTAAAATGATGCCAACAATGACTGATTATCACGTAGTTCCTCATTCTTACGATAATAAGGAATTCAATTTTCGGCGTTCACATCAAAGGATGTCCATCATGACTAAACCTCGTTTGGTTCTTCGTGCTAGAAGTCCCATTTAGGTAACTTGTTCCCCACCTTCATCTCATAGTCGGTGGTATGATTTGGATGCTTCTGATCCAAATTATTATTCGAGTTCCCCCCACTCTTCTTCTAATTCTAATCCAAACATTTCCTCTTCCTCTGAGGATTCCAATCCAAATATTTCCTCTGACTCTTCTGATGATTCAGATCCAAACTACTATTCAGATTCATCTAATTCGACTCCTAAGTCATCTAATGTGACTCCTATGTCATGGTCCTCCCTATCTTTATAGGAACCTCTTCATCATACATTTAATATGACTCCTACGTCGTGGTCCTCCCTTTCTTCGCAGGACCCCTTTTATCAGTCACCTCAACGACGTCTTCTTCCTTTGAAGATACGTGCGACTCCAAATCCCTCCAATCAAACATCTAATACAATTCTTGAATCGCAGTCCTCTCTTTCTTTGCAGGACCCTTGTTATTATTCATCCAGTGTGATTCTTGAATCACATCCTCCCCTTCTTCGCAGGACCTTCTTCATCAATCACCCCCAATAAATCTTCCTTCTTTGAAGATTTGTGTGACTCAAAGTCCTTTGAGTCAAACATCTGAATCGACCCATGCGTCACAATCTACAGACTTTGGACTTAATCCTACTAGTTTACAGATGATATACCATCGTATAGGTAGGTCCACACCACCTTCTTCTATTCCTGAGACATCTAGCTACACATCTTCTTCGTCTCTCATCTCATCTTCTTCTATTAATCATCATCAAACATCTTCTAAGTCTTCCACACCAAGTGAACCTATTTCTTCCAATCAACCCCTGGTGGTCGATCAACAAATCATACTGATTGACCTCTTTCAGAATGAAGAAACAATCAGGGCATTTATAGGGGCACATGAAGATATTCCTTTAGAAGATTACGAGAAAGGATTCTCTTTAGACTTCGATGCACCCGCATATTCTGAGAAAAATGTTGATTCCTTTTATCAAGAAATAGAGGAAGAGCCTCAAATCATGCAACTTGATCCTCCTCTTATTCTTCCATCTTCACATTCTTCATTAAGTGAGGAAACTCCTAGGTCTTACATTGATCCATGGCCTATCTTCTCATCACCCAATCACTCCTTGTCTATCATAATTCCTCAATCACAATCTCTTATGGGGTCAACGCCAAGTAGCCCTTCATCTTCGTCTAGGTGTGGGTCACCTTCTAGTAGCCCTTCCTCTACTATTTGTGGGACATTTTCGAGTAGCCCACTATCTTCTATTCTTGGGGCACGTCTAACTAGCCCCTTGTCTTCTAGGTATGGATCACCCTCGGGTAGTCCATCATCTTCTATTCTTGGGCCACATCCTAGTAGCCCATTATCTTACATCTATGGGTCACATCCTAGTAGCCCTTCTTCTTCTATTCTTGGGCCACATCCTAGTAGCCCTCCATATTATATCTATGGGTCATGTCCTAGTAGCCCTTCTTCTTCTATTCTTGGGCCACATCCTAGAAGCCCTTCATCATCTTCTATCAGTATCTCACCTCCCAGTAGCCCCTCCTCTTCAATTCTTGGACCATATCCATTTCATCCATCACATATTTCTTCTATCAATGGTTGTGGCAAGCCCATGGTCATTTCTCACATCAGTTATAAATGTCCACGTTCACTTTCTTCTCCTTCTCAGGATCAGACAAGTCACACGTTAGCTTATAAGAAACCCAAATAGTTTCTTAATCAAGCTCAGATCAAAACTGTAAAGAGCTCTATAGCTCCCAACAAATCAAACAATCTCAAAATTCTAAATCAAGCGTGATTCAAGAATGCACACCAACGTAACCATCAAGTATGGCACAAAGTGCATAAACCTCTGGATGGGGAATTAAATCTCCCACATATGAAATCCATGTTTCAGAACAAATCACAGTCATTTATTGAGTGTGAACTCACCTCAATCATCGAGATCGGGGATAATATCACTCTCGATAAACAAACGCACCTAGTCTCCCTTATTAAGGAAGTCACAAACATTGTTGTTGGATCTTACCACACAGAGTGACTTTGTTAGTCCCAACCTCTTAAAACTATCAAAAATCTAAAAATAAAAAACAATTCAAAAATACAAAAAACATTGAGAAAACACAACAAAAATCAAAGGTACAAAGATCAAACATTGCAATCAGGTATTGTGTACACATGGATGTTTCTTTCTTCCCTTCCTTGCTATTCTTTTACAAGTCTTCCTACCATTTTCATCCCTTCGGTGATGTTTTGATTAGCTTATTCACACACATTTTACGACGTTTATCTCTATGGTATCTGTTTTTGACCCTGGTCTTTTATCACCTTGGTAAATTAAAAGAACGACTGACCTCTTAGAGATCCTATCACATTCAACATCTAATAAACTTCTTGTGAAGAATTTTCAGACATATTTGTCGACACTAGCTAATGTCGTCATCACAATCACTTCCACCTCCTTCCATCAAGCCATCAGTGGTTCTTAAACCCCTTGTCAAACAAGAGAGCTGAAATAAGTTTTCAGAAAGCAAAAGAATCAAAATCAATCAAAAATCAAAAGCTAAAAGCTACAAAGCAAAAGCAAATTGATATATTACTCTCTCTTGGGGTATTTCCAATAATCTCTATCGGGGCTATGGATGCCTGACTGGTAGTAGAGTAATGTTGTGATTAGAATCAAATACATCTCCGTCGGGGCTATGAATGCCTTGGCTGGCAGCGGAGCAATGTACGGCTATCCTTTCACCATCCATTCACAAAATCACCTATCAAAATAAATCATTCCTACACATTGGCTAGGGTCTCTTCACTTGTTTTCTATTAAATCTTCACTTCAAGAGGTAATAAACTCCACATGCACACACTGGATCTCTATGAGTAGGCAGGATTAGTATGTTACCAAGTGTCTCGTTTTGGATCTTGTTCAGACTCTTACTCTAGTCCATATCTCATCTTACGATTTTTGCCTTTGGTTAATCACTTCTTCATCGTGAGGCTTCTAAGCTACATTCATATCATTCACATCATTCTTCTACTTCATTTAGAACATCCATGTGTATAAGATTACTTGTTTGCCATGTCCTTCGAACATGTTTTCAACTTTCACAAAAACAATTTCTCCTTCCTTTCTATCATGTGCTTTTAGGCCAACTTACACTGGGGGCATCCTTTCTTCTTCCCAGCACTTCATTGGTTTACGTTCACCATCATGTTGAACCTATCCATAATGGCCTTGGGTCCCGCTTCTACCTATGAAGAGTTTTCCTTTGAATACTCCCACCTAATTATTGGGGCACTTTTGCATCTTCACCTTTCTCATACGCACATGGCCTTATGCCCTTGTACATCCCATCTATCACTAGGGGCATCCATGCTTCCTTGTCTTCCTATACATAGTTTCAGAAAATTTTCAAAAAAATAAAAAATTTCAAATATGTTAAAAAAATCAAAAAACATTCAAATATGTTAGAAAAATCAAAAACATTCAAATATGTTAGAAAAATAAAACATTCAAATATGTTTTAGAAAACTTCTAAAAATTGAAAATCATCCTACAAAACATCACTCTTTGGTTCTCACTTGTTCATGTGCGCAACTCACGGATCATCTTGATCTACCTCCATCAACAAAAGTTAGGCTGCTTACTTCGTCTGTACTCTGGGGCACAACGAATTGCTTGGTACTGTTTCATAGTGCACATTGATTTTTCATCAAACCGAAGTGTCATCTATTTTCCCTTTGCATGTATCCTTGCTTGAGGCACTGTCATTAACCATTGTTGTTAATTTGAATAGGTTGGAATTGAAGATTCATAACAAAAACATTGCATTATGTTTCTCTGTTAGGTTAGCTTGTTTACTTTCTTGTATTGCATTGCATTTTTTATGTTGCATGGAGTTGAGAATCTTTTACTTTCTCATATTGCATTTCATTTTGTATGCGGCATGGAGTTGGTATTTTTAGCAATGGAAATTTGTTCGTATATGGATTTTCATGTCATACTACACTTTTTTTCATTCTTTTTAATAAGGACCGATAATGAAGATCTCTAGCAATATGATGAAAAATAAAGTTGTTTAAAAGGCACTTTATGGATGTTAGCTCATTCCCCCTTTCTCATACTCCTTTTCTTCTATATCCCCTTTCTTTTCTTCGTCTTCACATTGTCATTTCTTCTATTATCTTTCTGTCATCTTTTCGATCGTCGATCGAGTTCTTCTATCACCCCATCATCAATCGAAGGGGCATCCTTCATTATTCTCATTTTTCTTCTATCCCTTTAAGAATTTCTACGTGTTTATTCTTGTCTACTTTCTTTGAAGTGATGTCACTTATGCCACCCCAAAGAGGGGAAAATGTAGACACCTAAAATATTCTTACACTTAGCATTTCCTCCAATCCAATCAATTAACGACACTTTGTTAATTCCCCATACTTCACCCCATTCTCGAATGCCCATTCACGACACTCTTTTAGTCGTATTCCTCCTCATAATCATCTTATTTGGCTAATATCTCTCTTATTAGCTAAACATTCCTCCTCTTGACCATTCAAAACCTCCCTAGTTCTCTCTAAACCACTTCTATTGGATTCTTAGGCTATCTATCAGTCGCAATTGGTTATCCAGACCCCTCCCAACTCTCAATGAGTATCTAATCACTTGCTAATCAGGTTTAACTAGCCTAATCCGAGCTTAACTAAGCCTAAAGTATGTTTATCCTATTCTAATCTAAAAGTGCTTTTTGAGCTTTAGTCCCACATGCACCCAAATTCCAAATTCTCCCAAGTGGAAAACTATAAATACAAGGCTAAGCCTACCCATTCAAACTACAACTTTACACACAAACACACCTTGTTTACATAAAAAAATCTCTCTCAAGCATTTGGAGATATTGGCATTAGACCTCATTTGTATTATCCAAGCTAATAGGAATTTGATCTTGGCTATCCTCCATTTTTGAAGCTCTTCCATCTTCCATCCATTCCAAATATAGTTAGTAAGGGAAGATCTAAAGCTTGGCCATGTAGCCAACTTGGAGAGATCTCTTCACTATGTTTGGGAGTAAACAACACACAATTTGATTTCTTAGAATCTAACTAGGTTCACTTTCATTAAGCTTTCATAGAGTAGAGAGCAGTATACATGTTAGTTTTTTATGTTTTTGTCAAAGTTAAAATGCTTGCATGTTATTTTCTCTTATTTAGCTCTAATCTCATGGTGCATGGATGAGTTAGCAAAGATTTGAGGTTCTTTATCCTCATTCCATAACTCTTGCAACTTTCCATTGCACATAATTATGATCACATAACTTTATATTTATATGATTACTTTTCTTGAAATTAATAATTAACCCTCAAAAGGATGACTACAGAAAAGATAAGATGCTCAAATGGCTAAAAATGACCTAAAAAGGGTGAGTAATGTACAAAGGGGACAGGGGTGCCCAGAGTGGATGAAGGTTCCTGACACTGATGTCCTGGATGGATGAGCATGTCTAGGATGATAAATTTGAAGAGTAAAAATATAGACTAAGAAAGTAAGGGTGTAAGACTGAAAGTAGAAACAAAAAGTAAAGAAAGGTTTCCAAAGACATGGGTTAATGAGTACTTTTCTTACTTAGGAATCATACGAATAATAGTATGTAATTAGGACTAGATAATTACCCAAAGTGCATGATGTTTTTGTCTACACCCACTAAGAGATTTGTTGAGTACAAATGTGATGGGATTAATAATTCCTATAAGTTATGGGTAAATGCACAAATCATTCTATCATGATTGACACATTACAAGAGAGTTTCCCTTAGTCTTGGAAGGGAAAACAAAGTTTGTAGCATATCAATACTTTTACCCTAGGAGATTTTATTTGAATATTAGTGGAAATATCCCTTGGTGTAAAATCCCTTTTGATTTCACAACAAGGTACTTCCAAATATCTATGAATAGGTTTTAATATGTATAAAAGATGAATTTTGATGCAAACAAGGTGGATTTTGATCCCCATATGTTGTGTAAGAAGTATGTGTACCATAAGAAGACAACATATGCTAGAAATCAAAGATATCAATTTATTTTTGAATATAATGTTTTACATGCATGCGACATTTGACCTTCACATTGAAGTAATGAAGAATTTCTAGATCAAATTATAAATTTACTCATGAATCCTAAGTTGGCCAATGATCCAAGTATGTTGATTGGAAGATCTCTCAAACTCCTAGATGAACACCTAAGGGAAAGAAAACGGTGGGTACAAAAATAATGTGTGAGGAGACCCCTCCCCACCATTGTAGGCAGGAAGAAGAAGAAGGTAGTAACTAAGAGGAGTTGTGTAAGTATACAAAACAATGTCTAAGTACCTATGGAGTGACCAAGAACTCACTAAAGAAGCCAAATTTTAGTAATAAAAATACATCATTGAAGACCTTAAAAAATAAAGTGGTTTCGAGCGAGGAAATAGAGGATGCAGAGAAGCCTATTGGAGAAGAGATACTGCTAAGTCCCCCCATCACCCACACTAAATGGAGACACAAATGAAGAGGAGTACAATTGTGCAGGATAATAAGAAGGTATAAGGAAGGATGATGAGGAAGAAGGGGTATGAAATAATTTTGAGGAAGAATCCCATGAAGAGCCCTAGGAAGAGGAAACCATGAAGAGGAAGAGCACAATACCAAGTTTGAGGAGGAAGAGAAAAATAATGACATAGGTACGGGGGAAGTTAGTGATGCGTTTCATTATATTACACAGGAGGTACCAAAGGGGCAAAGAGAAAAAGGAAGAAAGAAAAGGAAAATCCCCTAGGACCCCTATTGTAATATAATGATCCATCCTAAAAAGGTCCTATGAGTGAGATAACATAGTTTGGTGGACACAGAAGATCTCTTCTAATTGGTCATCCTTTGATAAGAACAAATCCATCTAGCACACAAGAAAAATGGTCTCTTGGGCGTACATGATAACATATGGAGGAATTTTTCGAGTTGATAAAATCAACATGCAGTCACTATCTAAGACTCAGATCAAATCATCCCCATAAGAGGCATATCCCTGATGGTTGACTCACAACTTCTTACTGAATGAGAAATACCTTCCTAATGCACTTAATAAATTGGCATCGGAGGTATGAGTGTAAAGTTTTTAAAGGATTGTGTTAAACAAGAGACTTCGCAAGGAGATATAGGAAACAAAAAATGAAATAATTACACAGTTGAAGTAGGAGTTAAGGGAAGAGAAGGGAAGAACATATGTAACATATAAGAAAGAAGTGTGTATCACAAATACTGTCACTTTCACATATCCAAGCCTTTCCACAAAATCCAAGGAGTTATATTAAATGGTGTTACATTACCCTAAAAGGAACTTTTCAAACCATTCTCTAAGCTTATGAGAAAATAAAAGGTATAGGGCTGAATAGATAAGGACCATTAGCCAAGAGGAAGACATACTGATAGGGATCAGATATATGCACATCTTACGTAGTATGAGGTGCTAGCTATAGAGAAACCAAGGAGGTTATGCAAACTAGACAATTTTTTTTTTTAAACTATAAATATTTTGCATCAGGTTGTGTCAGTGTGCTTACCACCAATGAGAAGGTAGAGTTAAAGAAAATTTTGGAAAAGATTTAGGAATAACATGTCTGAGTAGGATATAATGTTGGCTAACATGGAGAATAAGAGGATTTTATATCGATTCTAAAGTCTGCGCTTAAGGATAGAATAGGGTTTAGGGACTAGGTTTCCCCAAGACACATGTAGGGCTTATGGATACATTGGATGATGTCAGGTAAATGAGCTAAAGAAATTAGGTCACATAATTAAAGGGGAAGGTTAATGGTTAACTCTGACTGAGGTCCATGATATTTTCAATGTTGCACCAATTTATCAAGGAAACCAAGGAACTTAGAAGGATAGAGCTAATTTAGAGAATATTTTGGATTAGAGAATTTCTTTAGTGCTCCTTCCACCTAAGAAGGAATGAGGCATTTATCCTTTAATTAGGGTTTTGGCACAAGCCATATTATTTGATTCATTTACTCATTAGGTTTACATTATTGATTCATACATTCTTTGGTGGTTTATACTCTTTGATTCAATGTTTTCAATGATGAATTAACATCCCTCGTGTGGGGTAATTTATGTCTTAGGAAATATGCTAAGAATAGACAGAGCACAGAGGTAACACATAGGTTTTGCATGCGTGCAAGGAACATGATTTAGCACACAAGGGAGCACATGAAAATATAAAATAGGGTATAGGTGTGGGACTAAACACATAGGTAGCTTCCCTGGCATGGAATTATCCATTTTATGAGCTAGTCGATAAAAATAGGAAAGGAGGCATTTGAGTTATGACCAAGAAAATGATAAAAGAATAATGAATTGGCAGCCAAGAAAGGGCTATCAATGGGAAAACAACATATAGAAAAATAAAAGAGCCATGCAAGGGTCAAAGACTAATAATAGTATTAAATAAAGTCTTATAATTAGGATAATGTATTATTAGTCATCCTCTATAGAAAACATACAAGATAGTTTTTTGAGCATGCCTTTTAAAAATAGGAGAGTGCTGGGAAGTGAAGGGAAAGTCCCCACCCCTATATATACTATTAATTGTATTATTAATGGAGAAATTATGGGTAAGAGAGAATAGTGATGATATTGTGACATAGATTCCTAGGGTCTGGTGTTTACGTGCATGGATGCTATGCAACATTGTAATACATTTTATATGTATTCATCTTTTGTGATGTAATGTATTGTGGTTTATAATGGATACTTTTGGTTGTATAATCTAGTTTTCCTTGAGAAGGTTTCTTGATAATTAGTTGTTTGGGAAATAATTTCAAGTGGGGATACCAAGGATTAGGTGGACCACCACTTCACACCCCATGTTTAAAAATTTTACATTATAAACTTTAGTCGGTCTCCACATTTGATTAAATCAAAATGTGATTTAATTATAAGAGTGAAACGGTGCATCCAATTCACCCGCTCTATTTAAATAGGGTGATCCCTCACAAGATTGGACATCTCACATAAAATAGTGTGCATTATCAATCAAGATAATATGATTTATGTATTTATGAGAGTATATTTCTGGATTGGAATTACTTTGTGTTTTTTCTATGTGAGATTGAGGAGGAAGTGGAAGTGATGGGTAAAA
This sequence comes from Taxus chinensis, assembly GCA_019776745.2. NCBI lineage: Eukaryota > Viridiplantae > Streptophyta > Pinopsida > Cupressales > Taxaceae > Taxus > Taxus chinensis. The sequence goes on along the minus strand of CM034146.1, from coordinate 347,792,849 downwards.
TTCATGTGTTTAATTCTAATAAAAGGTAGTGCTGGAATTAGTTGGTTAGAGTGGGGTTTTTTTACCTTTAGGTTTTCCCCACTATAAATTTTTTGTTCTTGTGTTATGTGTTGTTTACATTTACTGTGTTTTACTTTAGGATAGTTATTCTTTATCATATTTATTTCATTAAATTGTATCTAGTACATATTCGCATGAACCTATAATCAATTAGAATTACTTATGAGTATGAATTAATTCACACAGCTTATCTTGTATAAATTATAGCATTTGTATCAGGGATGGTGATTCCATGCTTGTGCAGGATATATTTGGATGTTTTTGACCTCACAGGTGTGAAGAAAATGGTGAGTTAATTTCCTCCAACCTTTCTTGAAGTGAATTTAAACAAAATGAAATTTGGAATTTGGAGGTGACACATGGTAGACACTGATTATCCTACCACCAATTTTGAATGATGAAACTTCTAACATGAACTTTAAACCATAAACCATAAACTTAGACCCTAAACCTAACCCTTAACCTTGATTCCAAAACCCTAAAGCCTAAACTGTGAACCCTAAACACTGAGCCCTAAACCTAAATGCTAAAACTTAAAACCTAAACCCTAAACACTAATCCCTAAACCCTAATTCCTGAACTTTAAGCCCTAAACCATAAACCTTGGACTTTGAGGCCTAAACCCTAAACACTCAACCCTAAACCTTAAACCCTAAACCATGAACCCTAAATCTTGAACCCTAAACCCGAAACCTAAACCCTAAACCCTTAACCCTTAACCCTAATCCCTAAACTAGAAACCGTAAACCCTGAACCTTAACCCATAAATTTTAAACCTTAAACACTAAAATTGAGCCTTAATCCGTAGACCCTAAACCTTGAGCATGGAGTATTGATCCCTAAACCCTAAACTAGTAACCCTAAAAATTGACCCCTCAACCAAAAACCCTAAATTCTGATCACTAAACCCCAAACCCTAAACACTAAACCCTAAACCCTAAACCCTAAACCCTATTTACCCTAAACCCCAAACCCTAAACCCTAAACCCATAAACCTCAAACCCTAGACCCTAAGCACCAAACCCTAAATCATAAACCCCAAACCCTAAACATATAACCCTCTTTAATTCTTGAGCCCTAAACCATAAACCCTAAACCATAAACCATAAACCATAAATCCTAAGCACTGAACCCTAAATCCTGATTCCTAGGCCCTAAATCATGAGCCCTAAGTGCTAAACCCTACACCCTGAATCTTGAACCATGAGCCCAAAATTCTAAACACTAAACCCTAAATTGAGAATAACAAGTCCAGTGGTATTTTTGGGTCTGACATATTAGGATACCAAGTAAATTTGATCATTTTTTATGCTCTTTTGAATAATTCTTTCAGTTGCAAGATTTTGGGAATGAAGATTTCATTCGAAAAACATAGCTTTATATGTCTAGTGCTTGTGTAAGTTGGTAATTTGAGAGGATTTATAAGGTTCGATTTTATTTTCCAATATGAATTAATCCCATGTTTGATTTTTTTTTCCCCAGATACAATGACATTTTGATTTAGACACTCAATGATTCCTGAATGTCCAATCTTGCCACATACCCCAGTAATCCTCAATCCTTGGATATAAGGAGACATCATTACTGAGAAAAACTAGGCACTTTCAAGGAAGAAGAGGTTTTTATGAATATATAGTTTTGACACATCTAAAACTCCTACAAATGTTAATAACCAATTAAAAAGGCCCGTAAAAGCTTGAATGCTGAAGGTTGAAATCCTAAAAAATACCTATGTACTGACCATATTAGAATCTGAAAAACTATCTTCTAAACTGTGATAGATGGAGCTGTGAGACTAGTTCCATAAGGTGCAGAGTGACCTTAACATCTTATATTTAATAAAATATATTTAAAGTAATAAAATATAAATAATAATAAAAGAAAAGTGTGTATGTACAAAGATAGGGGGCCAAATAGTGGACAAAAATCCATTTTTTGGCCATTTTGGCCATAACGCGCTCGCGTTATGGCTCAGTCACGCTATAAAGCAAAAAGGGAAAATATAGGTCACATTATAACATGATCATGCTACAGCTCAGGTTTACCAAGCTGAAAAGTGCTTGCGTTATAATGCACTAACATTATAACTCACTCGCGTTATGGTTTTCTATGTGTTTTTCCACGTTATTCCTCCTAAATAGACATATTCCGTATTGGAAACAAGAACGTAAACATGTTATAACATGCTTGTGTTTCATCTTGTTGAGGTTTGGAATACCCAATCCAAAGGGTTGGGTTTCCAAACCAGAGGTTTGAACTATGTATTGCATGATTAAAACTGTGTTTGACAAATAAAATCAAAATTTCACGTGTGCACCCCAATATCTCATGCATTAAAACATATTACTCAAAAATAAATTATACTACAATGTCAATCTTGTTTTTACCTTAATGATGATATAATTCTTTCTAAAATCTAATTAGTTTAAGGTTTTCATCCATAATTTCTTTTACTAGTGCCTTGTTTTCTCGCAAAAACCTATGCATACGTTTTGGTGCACAATTTATGATTTTTTCATCCAAATTAAAAAAAAATGTTTTTTTTTCTACAATCTATTCTACACACACTAAAAAACTAAAAAATGACTTTTTTTCTCAAAGTTATGAGGGTGAACGCACAAAATTTTCATTTTTCGAGATATGTACTTTGAAAATTAATAAAAAATTATATATTCATCCAAAAATTATGAAAATTTAGTGGGACCTCGTACATGGTCTTAGATAACTTTCTACTAAAGGGATTTGAAAAAAAATTATACAACTCAAAAAATGTGGGGACACACAAACAATAGGTTCTTATCTTTTTTACACAAAAATAGACATACTTTGTGTGCGCACAACATTTGAGCCTCTTAATCTCAACCATTTTAAAAAAATATTAGTAGTTTAGAAACTATATTCCGAGCTCTACAGTACTTATTCTTATCACTTTGTCAAATGTTTAGCATAAGCATGCCGAATTATTTGATGAAGTTTAGGTTTCACTGATTTCAGGAAAAAGGTGTCCTTTTTTAACCCCCTTTTGGCCCCCCATATTTGTGCACTTACCCAAAAACTTATACTTAAACATTTATTTTAGTCAATAGAAGCATGCCACAAACAAAAATACCACATAACACATTTAAACATGAGCGCGCTATAATGCAAGTGCGCTATAATGTGAGTGCATTATAAATGTGCCCGTGTTATGGCTCAGACTTACCGAACCATAACGCGCTCACGTTATAGTGCAACCATGATTTTTTTATGTCATGTTATAACTCGTTCGAGCCATAACATGAGCACGTTATCGCCAAAATGGCCAAAAAATGGATTTGTGTCCACTTTTTTACCCCCCATCTTTGTGCACTTGCCCATTATTTAGATTTAATTTTCATGCAAATTTGTTTTACAAGAGTAAATATTCTTATCAATATCATGTGTGTGAACATGTTTACGTGTGTTTGTTTTTTATGTTAGTCTTCACATGAAGGGAGAATTTGTATATCTATGGTGTGTCAATTATTTAACCTAGTAAAGCTTTTGTATGATGAAACATATGATTCCTTCTAATGATCTTTCCCTTCTAGGATTAAAAAAGAGGAATTTGGTGGCATATTGAGATAAGAGGGAATCCAAAGATGTTCTCCCCAAGTGACTAGTACAATCACTATCAAGATGCATGTCAATAAGTAGCTGATGATTAAAATTTCATAGTGTTGAATGAGATGAATATATTATGATCTTCCATATTGGAAAGATCTTCTCATCAGACATATTATTGATCCAATGCCCATATTGAGAAATAATGTTGAATATTATAAAAAACACATAACTTTGAAATAAAAATAGAGATTGGAGATAAATACGAACTTAATGGTGAAAAATAAAAAGAGAAATTATTGGCCACATAATGGCACAAATGGTAGCATAAGCTATGCAAGAGTAGGGTGACACTCTCAATACGAAAAATAAGGATAAATTCAAAAGTGTGATGAAAAATTAGGATGCTTAAAAACCATGGGGTATCTTTTCAAAAGGATCATACCACTAATAGACAAATCACACGTCTCAAAACTTGTGATTGGCACAACATGTTGATAGTATAAATGTCAGTGTTTAATTTTTATGTCATGTTATGAATTATATTTCCATAATTAATTAATGATATGAAATAAAAAAATCTATTTCACAACAGATTTTATCAATTTCTTAAAGGGTAGGATTATATTACCAAAGTATAATGAAATATATATTAATTATAATTCTTTGCAAGGTATTTTGAAATCGATAAATTTGCGCAACATTTTAAATTAAAATTCATAATGTTTAAGTATATTCAATAATTTATTTTGGGTGAGTGCACAAATATGTGGTTCTCTTTTTTATATTTGGAGTGTCTTTTTACTTTATGGGGAGGTTACGACTATAAGAAGTTACAACAATAACATATAGTACATCATAAGAAAGTTACGACTGTAACATACATGACAAAAAAATGTTACAACCATAAGTGTAATGGCCATAAGTTCTTATGATCATAACACTTATTCACATAAAAAATTTATCACCCTCACTTTTCTATAGGGTGACAAAATTTGGTGGTGCAAGGTTTGTGGCTTTGGCATAGATTATTGTTAAGTGATATTTGTGGCTTTGTTTGAAGGATATGGGGGATTTAATGATAAATTATGGGTATGCATAGCCTTCCTAGATTTTTTTTTGTTAAAACATAAACATAACCCTATTATGTTAATGGTAAAAATATTCCTATTTTTAGTAAAATGAACTTTTATTATGTTTATAGATTCTTGGCAGGTGCATTTTTTCTTTAACGAGCATTATTGTCTTAGTGGGATTTTGGATTTGTTTAGTGGGCTTTGGGGGCTTCTATGAGTAGTTGCGGGTATGTAATACCCACTTAGACGTAGTTTTTTATGTTTCTATTAAACCTAAACATAAACCTATTCTATTTACAATAAAAATGATTTTTTTCCATTTTTAATAAAATTAACTTTTTTGCTTCTAGTAAAATGAATCCTTGTTCTGTTTCTAGAAAAATAGACCCTTGTTATTTTTTTAGTAAAATGAACCCTTGATCGATTTCTAGTAAAAAAAATTATTCTATTTATGGTGTAATGAACCCTTGTTCTTTTTGTGATAAAATGAACCCTTATTATGTTTCGGTAAAACAAACCCTTAGTTTATTTGTGGTCAAATGAATCCTTATTTTGTTTGTGGTAAAATGAACCCTTGTTTTATTTGTCGTAAAACTAATCCTTGTTTTGTTTTCAGTAAAAGGGAACCTTGTTCTATTTTCGGAAAAACAACCCATTGTTTTGTTTTATGTCAAACAAACTCTTGTTCTGTTTTTAGTAAGACAAATCCTTATTTTGTTTCTAGTAAATAACTTTTTTATGTTCATGGTAAAATAAATTTATTGTTATTTTTATAAAATAAACCCTAGTTTTGTTTTGATAAAACAAACCCTTGTTCTATTTTTAGTAAAAAAAATTACGTTTTTAGCAAAATGATCTTTTTTCTATTTCTAGTCAAATGAATTTTTTCCTATTTCTAGTAATATAATTTTTTTTTCTATTTTTTATAAAATAAATTTTTATTTTGTTTTTGGTAAAATGAGTCCTTATTTTGTTTTTATTAAAATAAGCCCTTACTCTCTTTTTGTGAAAAAGATCCCTTATTTTGTTTATGTTAAAACTCGCCCTTATTTTTTTTTATGGTAAATTGAACCCTTATTATGTTTTTGTTAAAAATAACTCTTATTCTATTTCTAGTAAAACCACCCCTTATTCAAACCCTTATTAGGAAATGTTGGTGGTGGTATTGGTGGGTTGGTGTTGAATTGGAATTTGTGTTTGTGGTGTGCATTATTTCGTTATGGGAATTAGGTATGCAAAGCCCCCTTATGTAGATAATGCAATGATCTTTATCTTTGCATAGTTGAATGAACTAGATATGCTTTAGTCGTGTATAAAATGTTGTTTTGTTTTGTTTCCCCTCCTAATACACCATTCCTATTGTAAAATACCCATTATGTTACCAAATATTGCATATACCTATTTTTTGTGACATTTTTAGTACCTCTTATTATTTGTATTGCTTTCATGTTGAATGTGTTCTTTGAGTTTGTTGGCACCCAAAATGGTTTGATTTTATTTTTGGCCTTACAGTTGAAATTTTGGAGTTTAGGATTTTATATGATGGTATACACACATTTTTTTGACACCCTAATTATTAACAGTCATAAAAATGCTTTCCCTCCTCTACTATGTATGCACGCTATTGCCACCCAAAATTGACCCATTTCATTTTAGGGCCTTATGATTAAAATTATAGATTTTGGAATATTTTCATGGTTGTATATAAAGTTTTTTAGGAATCTTTATCATTGAAACTCATCACAAATATTTTCCCTCTTTTTTTCTACATGTATATAGGAAAAATCCATAATAAATTAATATATGTAGAAGGATTTTGGCCCTAAAAAATTCAAGTGACAGTTAACTTGTTCAATTTATTTATTTTCTGGCCCATCAAGTTTAATTAAGTAGATCAAGGACACATGTCACTCAAAAATATATCAAACCTCTTTAAATCGACCGCTTGTTGTAAGTGAGATGGATCTTGGACATGTGGAGATGATCAAATTTTGAAAAAATAATTTTTTTCACTTAACCTTTTACTTCTATAACTTTCTAAACACCAATGTTGTACACATGTCAGGCATCAATTTTATGCACTACTGAAGACTTAAGCGTACACCTCAAAAATTTCAACCCTGCATAGCACCAATGTTTGACATGTCACATACTGAACATATGGAGGTAGTTATAGTGTGAAAAGACATCAATGTTTAAGTTCCTCACCTCGAACACTACAATGAGCCGATATGTTACATGTGTCATGGATATAAAAAAGGAAAATATCCGTGTATTGAGCTTCCCCAAATCTTGGAACCCAATAACACACCGTTGAAGGACATGTGAAGAAAATCAATTTCATGTACTCTCATAGACTTTGAAACTTTAAGACATTCCTCCAACCATGTCGAAGCACTGATTGAAGATGCCTTGAATAGGGGTTACATGGAAACATCAATGAGTTTTGGGAAATTCTATAGTGTATGCTTGAAGGGTTTAAATGTTATGGTCTCGTTTAGTGAAAAATAAGGAACGAGGACATAGTAAACTTGAGCAATGGTGGAAAATAAGGCTCTATTTTTTACTTGTATATTTTTATAGAGGGATCTATTTAACGCGGGGTTGATACCATTGTAAAGGTTATCAGAAGGGCTACACATTGGTTTTATATTTGGAGTAAATGGTTATAATCACTAAAATATGCACTTAATACTATTACATTACACCTCTATTATGTTGTTATATACATGATTAGTAAGTATGGAAACCAGGCACTAGTGACACCTCTTTGATCATTTTCATTCTTTGATTCATTCTGCTCATGTATTTTATCTAGCACTTAACATATTTTTGGTCGAGTCACAAGGAACCTTGTTCCTATCTTTGATCTTATTTTTTATTTCATACTTCATGGAAGTAATGTCCAGACAAGACAATAGTGCCCATACACTAATGTCCTTCTAGGCATTTGTGTCCTCTTTACCTTGTTTTCTGTATTGTTATATATATATATATATATATATATATATATATATATCCTACTAGCTATTCTAAGGGGCAATTGGGATATCATTTCTATATCTATGACATACAAAAGAGCAACATAAGGGACTGGATTTTGGGATGCATTATTCACTGCTTAGGGGGAAGCTATTCTAAATTCCATTCCACACATTCTTGGATTGGGAAAAATTAGGTGTAGCCCGCTATTATTTATGTGACTGGAATTAGGGAATCCTAACTCAAGGGACATAATTTCAATCATGCACCACACGAACTACATAGAGTCTGAAATCTAGTGCATCGATCAGAAACAACATCACATTGGGGTGACCAATGGGGCTAGTCTGAATCTCTCATATGCATTTTTTATTCATATTAATGTGTGCTTGAGTATTGTGTAAGTAGATAGGGTTTTTTTCTAGGTAAAAGTGTGACAGAGCAGGAGTACATCAAACTTGACATGAACTACAACAAAATAAATGTGACAAAGAGTGACATAGAAAGAATCGGGACCAAATATATTCTACAAACACAAAATCCTATAATGGATGTTAGCACCCTAATGGCCCTGTCCTCTCCAAGGCACTCTTGTCCTTAAGATTGTCAACCTATAGTTTCAGAAATAAAGGTTACATAGGCTAGAATACACCCTTCTAGATCAGTGTCCATCCCAGAATCAGTTTAAGGTTAATGGAGGTCTTTTAGGTTTTTCAAAGTTCATTTTCAAGTTTTTGGGTCAAATCACTTGTTATTTCCTCATTTCTATTTTTAACCCTAGATAAATGACCTTCATTTACATGCATTTTGTGGGTTTGATATATAAATAGGACACTTTGACTAATAACTAACCTGTTTGCTCTTGAAAAATTGAAAATCCATGAGTTTTGTAGGTTTTTCACAGAGTGCGCGTAGGTGTTAACAAGGGGCACGTACACATTGAAACCCTAGCATCCCCATCGGAATAGGCACATACATGTCTGGTAGTCCTCATCATTTACAAATTTTGCCTCTAAAAGGACGTGCACACGTCTCCATCATATGTGTCACGTATCCGGCTTTTTGGCCGCGTATGCGTCAAGTAATTGACTATGTGAAAAGATGTAAATTTCACCTCTATAGGAACGCACATGTGTCTCCGTCATCTAGGCACGTGTATCTACCTCTTTGGCTGCATATGCGTAAATAGCTTGAATGTAAAAAATTGAAATTGTCTATTTTTTGCTTGGGCGCGTATCCGTTGGTTGAGGCACGTATGCGTCATTCTGGGCACGCAGGTGTCCTGTTTCACTCTGTTGACTTTGAATTTTTACCTTTCCCACACACGTGTCTACTTGGGTGCGTGTCCATTGGCTAGGGCACGTATGTGTCATCCTGGGCGCGCAGGTGTCTCTGTGTAGTCCGGATTCATCCATTTTATTTTTAGTGCTCCTTGTTTTGACCATATCTTTTGACTCGTTAACCCATTTTCAGAGTTTTGAACAGGCGTCGGAAAGATAACGAAGCATAATTTGCGACGGAACTTATAAAATTTAGATATCTTTGGTATACCAAATTCTATCACAAAACTCCCAAAGTGCTCTGGAGACCTCCAAAAATGCAAATTACTAAAAACTGTTAAAAAAGTGCAAAAATTGGATTTCTAGAATTTTTCGATTTTTCTTGGTTTTCTAACTCTTATAGGGTTCTAACAGTGGTTTACAGGTTTCCTTTGCATTAAGTTTTTTTATACTAACTTAATCAAAAACATTTGCATCTTTATTTGTGAACGTATGCTCTTCCCTCGTGCCTTTCTAGGTGATCTTGGGAATCAGAAACACTTTCACCACTTTCTTCATATTTGTAAAATGGTTTATTTAGCTTTCAAAGTTGGTTAAAAGGAACTCATTTTCACATTGTACTTAGGAATTTTCCATTTATTACAAATTTGAGTGAGATACCTTGTTGCATATGCTCTTTCCTTGCGTCTTAGGATGATCTGGGAAATCAAAAACAACATCTTATCTCCTTTATATGACATTTTGGAAAATTACTAACCTTGGTATGTAGGACCAAAATCACTTGTCAAAGAAAGATGTCAAAACAAAACAATACACAAACCTTCTAAAACATGTTTTCATACAGGTTGCCAAATGGTGTGCTACTTAAAACCACATTAAGTTAAGCAAGATAAAAAAACACACCATATTCAAAACATTGTATTACAGGTTTCAGAAAAGGGTACGTCCCTATCCACTCAACTGGAACATAACCCCTTTGGCATAACACCTTAAGCTACAACAATGGGGGTGGTACCAGGAACCCTAAAGTAGTCCACCGCTGTGTAACCTCGTGGATGAAACAGGAAGTGCCTCGCTTACCCACTTGCTAGTTTTCCTTGTGAGTTAGAGTTACAAAGTTGTTCTGTATGGTGACCCCAGAAAGAGTACACAATGGATGCATTTAGTGCCCATTGTACTTGAAGGGGGAAAAGTAAAGCCGAGATACTCCCAAATTAGTCAGTGACTTTTTGGGTAAATCGTGCCCGCTTAAGATTTTGTAACACCTAGTTGAGAGATCTTATTAAGGAGGCCATTTTGTCTTGAGGCCCACTTTACTAGTCCTTTGTCACGTCTTGGCCATCATGAAGTGATAACTTATTTGGATTCAAAACCTTGTTTTTTCAAACAAGGAAAAGAATCCACTTAAGTTAGATCTAAGTGCCTTTCATCACAAAAATTAGATGACATTTTCATTTAGCTTAGCTTCTTTCTTGTCCTTCGGACGAGGCGAAGCTCTGCCCAAGTGGCGCTTAGTTTATTTTCCATCTTTTGATCTATACCTTTGCATTCTTGTTGCCCATTTGGGGTAATAGAAGGCATCTTTTGGGAGTGTTGTCATAGATAGTGTTCACCACTTTTTTGTTCATTTACGCTCATCCATGTTTGCGGCTGAGTTGTTAAATGTCTAAAGTGCGTGGATGCATCCTTATATCTTTGATGGCCACTTGATCTTGATTTCAAGATCATCATCATAGTTTGGATTGATTCATCATTTGATCTCCCTTTGACGTGTTACCTTGTTTACATTGTCTCAACACAATTAAGATACTTATGTCATGTTTTTCGTAAACATGATCTAAGTATCTACATTTTGGCGTTACACTGCGCCATTTTAACACATCCTCAGTATACCTTGACTTGGTTTTAATTTCAAACATTGTCCAAAATATTGAAGAGTTTCACTTACTTTGTTTGTGTCATTTTGATACCACTTTGGCACTAATATCTCACTTCTTCATGAAGCTTGATTAACGTGTCCAATTGGTGTGGTTACGTGGCTTACATTTGTAAACCTTTCCCTTTAACATTTTGGCCTTGTTGGTTGTTGAACGTGTCATTGTATCCTTTGATTGGGAGTCACATCTACCCTTTGTTAATATTTATGCCTTGTTCATTTCGAGCTTGACGTAAATATTGACATTGTGTTGATCATCTTTGCATCGAACTATCACTTTACACACACATTTGCATAGGGTGTATTTCCTTGTTGATTGGCTTTGTGTTTCACACTTGCATGATTGTTCCTTGTGATTATTCATCCAGGAATATTATTTTCTAGGAAAAATCCTTTTTTATCTCATCGACATTGCATCATCATAATGTCTATTTTCCTTAGAAATTCTTCAGAAAATCATGCACGCATCTTCATACTTACAAAATGTCTAGTTGGTTTCCATTATGCTTCCCTGAATCGACATGTCACTTCCTTCCCTTTGAAGGAGTTCCATCACACTATCTAGATCTAGACATTTGTGCTTAAACTATGCCAAAAATGACTGACTATCGCACAGTTTCTCACACTTACTACAATACGGAACCTAGGTTTAGCAATTCAAATCAAAAGATTCCCATTACAACTAAACCTCGTTTGGTTCTTTGTGCTAGAGGGCCCATATGGGTACCCTGTTCCCCACCTTCAACTCATAGTCGATGGTATGGTTTGGATGCTTCTGATCCAAATTATTATTCATGTTCCCCCCACTGTTCTTCTTTTGATTCAGATCCAAACTACCATTCAGACTCCCACTCTTCTTCTGAAGACTTGGATCCCAACTATTGTTCGGATACCCCTAGATCAAATCTTGAATCACAGTCCTCCCTTCCTTCATAGGACCTTTACTTCCAAATCACCTCAATGACATCTTCCTCCTTTGAAGACTCGTGTGACTCCAAGTTCCATCGACCAAACATCTAATTCAGGTCTTGAGTCACGGTCCTCCCTTTCTTCACAAGACCTCCTTTAGGAGTCGTCTCAATGACCTCTTCCTTCATCAAAGAGTTCCACGACTTGGATTCCCTCTAGTCAATCATCTAATTCAACTCCTACGTCGCAACTTAATGAATGGCTATGTGATCCTACTTTCCAACCTACATTATGTCATCTTCTAGAAAAATGACATAGGTCCAAATCCAAATCATCCATTCATGAGATGCTTGCCTCCAATCCTACTTCCTCTCTTGAGTCATCTTCTTCTATCAATCAATCTTCCCCACTTATCAGACATGTTTCTTCTATTCAACCTTCTATGACTAAAGAAAAACAACCTCTACTGATTGATTTCTCTCAGAATGAAGAAACAATTAGAGTACATGAAGATATACCTCTAGAGGATTGTAAACAAGGGTTCTTTCTTGAACTCGATATGCTTGCATATTGGGGAAAAGAAGTTGATTCCTTTTATCAGAATGTAAAGGAAGAGCGTAAGGTCATGGAACTTGATTTTTCTTCTATTATTCCATCTTCACCTTCCTCTAATCATGATGAGATAACATGATCTAGCATTCGTCTACGACATATCTTCTCATTACCAAATCATTCCTTATCTATCACCATTCCTCAATCAAAATCTCTCCTTCAGTCACCGCTGAGTAGCCCATCGAATTCTTCTATCCTGGGGCCAGATCCTAGTAGCCCTCCATTTTCTACTTGTGGGTCACCTCTTGGTAGCCCATTACCTTCTATTCTTGGGCCACATCCTAGTAGCCCTTCTTCCTCTTCTATCTATGGGACCCCTCCTGGTAGTCCCTCCTCATCTATACTTGGGCCACACCCTAGTAGTCCCTCTTCATCATCTTCTATTCTTGGACCATGTCCTCGTAGCCCATTTTCTTCCATCTTAGGGCCATATTCTAGCAGCCCTTTGTCATCTTCTATTAGTGGCTCACCTCCTCGTAGCCCATCCTCTTCAATTCTTGGACCGTATCCTTTTCATTCATCACATATTTCTTCTATCAATGGTTGTGGCAAGCCCATGGTCATTTCTCACATCAGTTATAAACATCCACATTCACTTTCTTCTCCTTCTCAGGGTCAGAAAATTCACACATCAACTTATAAGAAACCTAAACAGGTTCATTATCAAGCTCAGGTCAAAACTTTTGAGAGCTCCAAAGCTCCTAAAAAATTGAATAATGTCAAAATTGTAAATCAAGCGTGATTCAAGAACGCACACTAACAAACCACCAATTATGGCGTAAAGTGCAAAAACTTATGGATAGGGAACTCAAGCTACCACATACGAAATCCATGTTTCAAGATAAATCGCAGACATTTGTTGAGTACGAGCTCACCACATCATCAAGATCAGGGATAATATAACTCTTGATAAACAAACGCGCCTAATCTCCCTTATCAAGGAAGTCACAAAAATTGTTGTTAGATCTTATCACATGGAGTGACATTTTTGGTCCCAACTTTCCAAAAACTACAAACAAGCTAAAAATTCAAAAATACAAAAACATGAGAAAACAAAAGAAAAATCAGAGGTACAAAGATCAAACATTGCAATCAGGTATTGTGTACACATGGATGTTTCTTTCTTCCCTTCCTTGTTATTTTGTGAGTCTTCCTACCATTTTCATCCCTTCGGTGATATTTTGGTTAGCCTATTCACACACATTTTGTGACATTTATCTCTATGGTATCTGTTTGACCCTGGTCTTTCATCACCTTGGTAAATTAAAGAACGACTGACCTCTTAGAGATCCTATCACATTCAACATCTAATAAACTTGTTGCAAATAACTTTTGGACATATTTGTTGACACTAGCCAATGTCGTCATCACAATCACTTCCACCTCCTTCCATCAAGCCATCAGTGGTTCTTAAACCCCTTGTCAAACAAGAGAGCTGAAATAAGTTTTCAGAAAGAAAAAGAATCAAAATCAATCAAAAATCAAAAGCTAAAAGCTAAAAGCAAAAGAAAATTGATATATAACTCTCTCTTGGGGTATTTCCAATAATCTCTATCGGGGCTATGGACACCTGACTGGCAGTAGAGAAATGTTGCAATTAGAATCAAATACATCTACGTCGGGGCTATGGATGCCTGGATGGCAGCGGAGTAATGTACGGCTATCCTTCCACCATCCAAATCACCTATCACCTTGTCAAAATAAATCATTCCTACACATTGGCTAGGGTGTCTTCACTTGTTGTCTATTAAATCTTCCCTTCAAGAGGTAATAAATTCCACGTGCACACATTGGATCTCTATGAGTATACAAGATTAGTATGTTACCAAGTGTCTTTTTTTGGACCTTGTTCAGACTCTTACTCTAGTCTGTATCTTGTCTCACAATTTGTGCCTTTGGCTAATCACTTCTTCATCATGAGGCTTCTAAGCTACATTCATATCATTCACATCATTCTTCTACTTCGTTCAGAACATCCATGTGTATAAGATTAATTTTTTCCATGTTTTTGGACACCTTTGTCCCCTTTCACAAAAACAATCTTCTCCTTCCTTTCTATCATGTAATTTTAGAACAACTTATGTTGGGGGCATCCTTGCTTCTTCCCAGCACTTCATTGGTTTATGTTCATCATCATGTTGAACCTATCCATAATGGCCTTGGGTCCCACTTCTACATGTGAAGAGTTTTCCTTTGAATACTCCCACCTAATCGCTGGGGCATTTTTGCATCTTCACCTTTCTCGTACGCACGTGGCCTTATGCCCTTGTACATCCCATCTATCGCTAGGGGCATCCACACTTCCTCATCTTCCTGTACATAGTTTCAAAAAACTTTCAAAATCATAAAAACATTCAAATATGTTAGAAAAATCACAAAAACATTCAAATATGTTTAAGAAAAAACTTCTAAAAATTAAAAATCATCCTACAAAATGTCACTCTTTGGTTCTCACCTGTTCATGTGCGCAACTCGTGGATCATCTCGATCTACCTCCATCAACCAAAGCTAGGTTGCTTACTTTGTCTGTACTCTGAGGCACAATGAGTTGCCTGGTACTGTTTTGTAGTGCACATTGCTTTTTCATTGGACCCAAGTGTCCTCCATTATTCCCCTTGCATGTATCCTTTCTTGGGGCACCATCGTCAACCCTTGTCGTTAACTCGCACAGGTCGGAATTGAAGCTTGATAACAAAAACATTACATTATGTTTCTCTGTTGGTTAGGCATATTTTACTTTCTCGTATTGCATTGCATTATGTATGTTGCATGGAGTTAGGCATCTTTTACTTTCTCGTATTGCATTGCATTATGTATGTTGCATGGAGTTAGGCATATTTTACTTTCTCGTATTGCATTGCATTTTGTATGTTGCATGGAGTTGGTGTTTTTAGCAATGGAAATTTGTTCGTATATGGATTTTCATGTCATACTACACTTTTGTTCATTCTTTTTAAATAAGGACCAATGATGAAGATCACTAGCAATATGATGAAAAATAAAGTTGTTTAAAAGGCATTGGATGGATGTTAGCTCATTCCCCCTTCCTCACACTCCTTTTCTTCTATATCCCCTTTCTTCTTCTTCACACTATTCTTTCTTATGTTCTCTTCTTGTCATCTTTTCGATCGTCGATCAAGTTCTTCCATCACCCCATCGACAATCGAGGGGGCATCCTCCATTCTACTCATTTTTCTTCTATCCCTTCAAAATTTTCTACTTTTTTATGCTTGTCTACTTTCTTTGAAGTGACGTCGCTTACGCCACCTCAAAGAGGGGAAAATGTAGACACCTAAAACATGCTTACACTTAGCATTTCATCCAATTCAACCAATTGACGACACTTCGTTAATCAACCCTTCTTCGCTCCATTCTCGGATGCCCATTCACGACACTCTTTCAGTCGTATTCCTCCTATAATCAGTTTATTTGGCTAATATCTCTCTTATTAGCTAAACATTCCTCCTTTCGACCATTCAGAACCTCCCTAGTTCTCTCTAGACCACTTCTATTGGCTTCGTAGGCTATCTATCAGTCACAATTGGTTATCCAGACCCCTCCCAACTCTCAATGAGTCTCTAATCACTTGCTAATCAAGTTTAACTAGCCTAAACCCTAGTTAAATAGCTTAAACCAAGCTTAACTAAGCCTAAAGCATGTTTATCCTAATCTAATCTAAAAGCTTTAGTCCCACATGCACCCAAATTCCAAATTCTTCCAAACCAAAAACTATAAATACAAGGCTAAGCCTACCCATTCAAAACACAACTTTACATAAGCTAAAGCCAAAACAAGCCTAAGAAAGCTTAAGAGCTCATTTGCATTAGCCAAGCTAATAAGGCATTTGATCTTGGCTATCCTCCATTAAAAGAGCTTCATCTTGCACCCATGATAGGTTAGTAATGAAATAGCTAAACTTGGCCATGTAGCCATTTAGTGAGATTCATTCACCCTCATGGAGTAAACAACAAAACTGATTGCTTAAGTCTTTAGTAGGCATATTTTATTAAGCTTTCAAGAATAGAGGTTAATGTTATTTGTTAGATTTCTTGCTTATTTCAAGTTTAAATACATGCAAATAGGATTCCTTGCTCATTTCTTATCATATGGTCCATTGAGGGTCTTTTGCACAAAGCTTTGGGGTCTTTCCCCATATCCATAGCTCTTTGCAAAATATTTCATTGAACACACCAACGAAGGCAAGCTGAGTCATTCTACAAACCCTATATATAAGTCTTGTTTATAATTATTTACCTATATCTTGTGTTATATATATATATATATATATATATATATATATATATATATATATATATATATGATCAATAACATCCTTACTTAGATTTAAATTTTAGTAAATCATTTGGAAACCTGTTTACTAATTGAATCCTAGATTTCTCTAGGATCCTTTATTTTTTCCTCACGGCCTACCAAAAATGTTGTGAAACCATCAATCTAAGTCTAGTTCTCCTAATTATGACTCCATTCATATGACTGATATTAAGACTTATTTCACTAATGTTGAGGATGAATTTTTTTTTTATCGCAAGTCTAAGATTACCCCTACTTACAATCCCATAATACCTCATGTGTTTACCAAGTTTTACAATCCTAGTCTTGATGTTTTGATTTTGATAGTGAGTCTATTGCTACTAATGAGACATGTGTTAAGGATCTATTTAATTTTTTTGATGAAAAAGGCCTTGCTAATTATGCTTCTCTTTTTCCTGAGTCTCTTGATTTTGTCAATTATATTATCTATGGCCTTATCCCTCCTCCCCATCCTTATTCTTCTTCCCTTCCACTTACATATGAAAAAATCATTGGGGCTAATCATATTAAAGCTTTTATTTCTATTTCAGATGCTTTCCCATCATCTCCACCTTCTACTTGTCCATTAACCATTGTGCTTAAATATACCTATCTTTCTTCTTCTCTTTCATGCATGACTCTGCCTATTGCTTGTGATCCTATTTCTGATGTTCCTATTACTTCTCATGATGTGTTGCAATATGATTTTAGACATGATGCATTATTAATATTTATGTTTCTAAATATAATGTACTAAATGATGATGAGAAAGAAAATATGTTTGTTGATTTTCCTCCTCTTTTGATTGATCTTGTTGATAAATGTGTGCAAACATCCCTTCCTATTGATTTTCCTCCCATTCATACTATTAGGTATCCTCTTGTTGATTCCAAAGTTGAATTCCAACCTAATAGTGTCCCCATGGCTACATATAATGGAAAAATCAAACCTTTAATGAGCCCCTCAATGTTTATGATATTCCTCCCTAATAAGTTATTTCTCTCATGCATGTTGTTAGTTATTTGAAAAATAAGATACATAAACTTACTCTTGAATGTAGGGCCTACTATGCCAGTACTGATAATAATTCCCTTCATGGCAACCCCATTCCTAAGAATATTTACAATTAATATTTTCCTAAGGGTTTTACTATGCCTAATTTTTAACTTTTTGATGGGATGGGTAATCGTTATATGCATCTTAAGGATTTTAGGCTAGCTATGGCTTCATTTTCTAATGATAGATTCTTACTCAAATATTTTCCTAATAGTCTTACTGATATTTCTTCTCATTAGTTTCATAATTTTCCTAGTGGACCTATTATTACTTAATTTGAGTTTTTACCTTCTTTGTACCAAGGAAATAATGAACCAATTCATGACTATATTTTACATTTCAAATCTTGTATGCATCATTTACTTGTGAGCCCATTGATCTATAAATGCAATATATATATTTTCGTGGCTTAATTCATCCTTTGAAAGAATGTTTTTTATATGATACATGTGAATCATTTAATCTCCTTTTCTTTAAATTTATAGCTTTAGAAAAAGAATTGATTAATGATAATATTATTGTACACAATTTTAGTTCTTCTACTCCTACCCACCTAATAAATCTTCTTCTCTTCCTGTCATTGCACAACCTTCATGATCACCATCTCCTCTTAAACATACGCATGTACACCCTATACCCTTGCACAAGCCTCCACCTCATATCAGTCCATCTCCTAAGTGTGAGCCATTATAATTTTCATATTCTTATAAGCAACATGATGTTTTACACACAATTTTTGATAAGAGGCTGATTCACATACCTTCAAATGAGAATCCTCCTCCTCATCAGTTATGGTGCAATCATAACCAGTCATTCTATAATTTTTATAGGATCAATGGTCATTGTGAAAATGATTTCATGTTCTTCATGATCATCTTCAGTTGCTCAAGGATAGAGGTTTCAATGCCTATCACGCATTCCATGTTGGTAGATCACATTCTCCCATTTCACAGTATTGCACCCCAAATTCTATGATTTTGACTACTTCTCATCCTCATCCTATCATCGTGTCTCCTCCTAGGTATATGCACAATCCAGCTGCCCCAGTTCTTGTTTGATCCACACCCAAGTGGGTCCCGAAAGAGAACCACTTTCCATTTTTAGATTCACATCTTCTTCATGCGACTGCGATCATTTCATGTTTATCTTTTGGAACCTATACTCATGATATTACATATGTCAAGTCACTTGTTTATATTCTTCACCTTCTCTCTCATTAGAGGCCATACATTCATTTTATACCATGTGTTTTCATGATTATCCTCCACTAGTATGACTATTTATACATGATAAACTATTTATTATCTATCTTTATCACAGTTCCAACCCATATTTACCATACATGGCTATATATATCTTATTATCTAATATCAAATTTATGACATCATTTCAACATATACCTTATTATTATAATCACTTCTTACAATATAAAAAATCAATGCACATCACATAAGAAAAGTAAATCAATACAACTATGTCCACATCATCAAAAAATATATAATCATGTATATCTATCTATAAACATGTATTGCAATACAAAAATTATGGGTCAAATACCTCTCTATACATCATAGATTCTCCTCACTACAATAGGCTATAAGTACCTTAGAACTAAATGTACCCCCACTCGGTCTCCAACACTGAGCTCATGACCACTACTCCTATGATCTCACTCGTAAGTTATCCATACCCTCAACATATCATCCCTAGATATCCACATATCTCTCAAACATACTTTTTACAAATCCACCTCCTTCGACTACCTCCCACACTCATGCTAACTCCATCCTCACCTCATCTCACTCAGACTACAACACAATACATATAGAGGTTGTTATGGCTACTAGATCAAATAAGTAGGCATTCTCATCGACAATATGATCAACCATATCCAACATACCTCCCCCCAAAAACACATATGGGGGAACGTTTTGAGTTAACATGCATATCGACATATATACAATCAATTTCCAATACTCATCACCTACAATCATATAATATTTATTATTATCCAATCATCACAAATACAAATATCAACATCTATAAAATCACATATAATACAAATCAATTCTACTTACACTACACAACCTTCTTCAATACGACATTATCCTCGTGGGTAGATTTTCATGTTTCCACTACCACTCCACCTAGTATAGGTCCACTTGGTTGACCACCGACCATATATACAACTAGTGGATATAATAAAAACCATCGATGTTTTCCCCAGTATTGTATATAATTTAAGGTACACCTGCATCATTGACTCTGATCCTCACTATCTTTGCATCCATCTCCTCAGCACTAGGTGATTGTAATTAAGCCCCTTTGGGCCCCAACATAGCTCATAATATCCTTGCTTCTTGTATATATCTCTACCATACATATGGCTCTGGGGAACATTTTGTTTAATTCTAAAATGTTTAGATATTTTTTCATACTGAAATTGCTCGATAACCCCTAAGAACTTTTCCTCCAATCACATGGTGCGTCAAATGCACCAACACTCTATATCATCCTCTACACATAATTTATAATCCCTATAAGGTCTCTAAATAATGGCATTGGGCCCCATCCTATATAATATTGACCTATAGGTCATTGTATCAAACCATCAGCTCCTCATTCCCACCCATTGAGCTACAAATATCTCTGATCAACCCCAATATTCTCTCGTCCCATTCATCGGTCGCACTATAGAAATGTGCTCATATTCCCACATATGTAATAACAAAGTGGATCTTATAACACCACCATGCTCCTCCTGTTTGAAATAATATAAATCCCTATATTAGTGTGCCAACACACACCGACTCCATGCATAACATGTACCATGATTCTCAATGCTCTAGAAAATTACATCCATCCTATATGAAATAGACACCCCACCTCCATCTAGTGTCACACTATATGTCATTATAACTACAATAAACTTCCACAGTCACAGAAAACTTGATATAATAATATCATATAGCATGATCGATGTCTCTACATGTGTCTGTGAACCTACAAAATAATGTCTCGTAGCCATCTACTGCCTTTATGTATTTCTTAGGACCATCACTTTTACCCTCTCTCCCACAATCAATAACCGATAAATCCTATACACATCCTCCAATGTCACTATCATCTCACCAATGGGAAACCAAAATGTGTAAGTATCTGCTCACGATCTCTCACAAAATTTGGTCATCATATGCATATTTTGGGATATCTCCCCAAATATATCAATGTGGAAAAGCCCGACATGGTCCCAAACATCACACTCCTCCTCCAAGCCTAATGTAAGAAATGTGGACAAGTGTATACCTCCACAAAACTCCCTTGAGTGTATATCTCTCTTCATAGTGAAAACAAGACAACAAACAAATCATTAATAATGCTAATACACCAAAAAAATAGTACACAAGTTGTTAAATCAACTTGGATGAAAAACCCAATTCTTTGGACACTAGCACCCCAATCTGCACAATATTATCCAAAGGACAAAACCAACCCATCCAGAAACATCTTGGATAGAAACGCCTAGACCACTAAAAATACCAAAAATGTAAAAAATGATGAAAAAATACCTAGATCAGTCTAATCTGATATGTAAAAAGAATCACTTAGCAACCAATCTATAGTATGTGTAGAAATGTCCCATATTACCCTCTCGAACCTAGTTGGGATAGCCTCTCATGCATGCAAAAATTTGATCACTTAGAGCTCCAAATCACAATTTTCAAATTTACAAATGAATTTTCTTTTGACTTTTTCACCTTAGTATTTGTAGTAAAGTATCCTTTCCTACAATTATTATGAATATTATGCTACTCTCTATGGAAAATAATTTCTAATTACTATTTCTTCCATATCTTGAGCACTATTTATCCATTTTTAGTGATGTCAGTAGAATTGGATCTTTATTTTTAATATATTTTGTGCTCAGTATTCCATGGAATGCCTCTTTAGGCTTGGTTATGTGATATTCTCATATTACACTCCTTACTAAACTATTCTTATATTAATTTTGAATTCATCTCCAAGACATTTTATCTCATTTATTTTGGATTCTGACTTGACGATTGATTTCTCCCCTCTTTGCTGAAAGGGGAAAATATTTGGGGTATCCTATTACCCCTCCTTTGATAATCCAATGTTTTTTTTCCAAATATGACACACAATCATCTTATATTCCAAGACAAGTCAAAGAAAATATTCAAATCCTGCGAAGGTTATTTTTCAAAATGTAAATCTCAAATTCTATTCCAAGTATCAACGAATCCACATTTTCACAAATTCTCACAATTTTTCCCTCTAATGACCTAATCTATGGGAAATTCAATCCTTGAAATAAGTTATAAATATAATCAAGTTCAATCAAATACCATTTTCCAAATCAATACTAGCAGATTCAAATTTTATTCTAAGTATAAATTTTTCCTCCTAGAAGACCTTACTTGGGAGCCAATCCAATATATCATGCACCATTATTCTAATTTTCCAAGTAATTACACCCTTACATCGTAAAGTTGGGGCAATGAGATGTCATTTCCTTATACCACTTTACGGGGTTTTTTGGGACCTAGTAGGCAAATAACAAAAAAATGGGTTTATATTTTCATCTATAGTGGTAGAACCTATTTTTAAGAAAGTGTCATGGCAGATAGTAAAACCAATTTCTCTCCCAACACTCTTTCTCTAGCACCAGGATGCTTAAATCCTTATTTTAGTGATAAAACACTCAAATCCTTAGAAGATATGATAGTTCGGGAACTGATCATTCTCAATCCCTCATTCAATATCTAATTTTCAATGTCACACATACCTCCTTAGAAAGTTTGTATCCTATATCTCCCCTATGAAAAAAAAGGTCACCCTACATGGATCAAAATGGTGATCCATGAGTCACCACGATGTGTTTCTTACTATCGACATGTTCTCATTACAACTCCTTCTGCCCACCTTAGGTACACTCTTCTTATATCCTTTATACTACTTGAATTTCATCCAAATAGAATAAAGGGGTGGAAAATGTAGTCATTAAAATATGCACTTATTACTATTTCATCATTCATTTAATATGTTGTTAAATACATGATTTATAAGTATGGAAACTAGGCACTAGTGACACCTCTTTGGTCCTGTTTTATTTCTTTGATTGGTTCTTCTCACATCTTTTATCTGGAATTTGCATATTTTTGTTCGAGTCACATGGATACATGTTCCTATATTTGGTCCTATTTCTAATTTTCTTCTTCAGGACAATACTACCCAGAGAAGACAATAGCACCTATGCGTTAATGTCCTTATGGGAGTTTCCATCCTCTTTTCCTTATTTTCTTCTTTTTTGGTTTACTTTGGATTTGGGTATTTTCTTGTCTCCTTTTCATGACCTAGATCAGCTTTTGGTGTCACTATGTGCCAAAATTCAAATTAAGAACTCATATATATACACAACCTACTAACTATTCTAAGGGTTAATTGGGATATCATTTCTATATCTACCACATACCAAAAAACAACACAAGGAAATGCATTTTGGGCTGCATTATTCACTACATAAGGGGAGGCTATTATGAATTCCGTACCACACATTCTTGTATTAGGAAAAACCAGTTTTATCATGTTATTCTTTGTGTGACTAGAACTATATAATCCTTTCTCAAGGGACACAATTTCAATCAAACACCACAATAACTACATGGAGTCTGAATTATAGTGCAATACTCGGTAACAAGATCACATCTTGGTGGCCGCAGGGGTTAGTCCAAATATCTTATATACATTTTTTTATTAATGTGCACTTGATTCTTATGTATATGAGAGATTTGGAGCATACATTAATAAAAAAATGTATATGAGAGATTTGGAGTGCAGCGAACCTAACACAACCTACAATGAACTAAAGGTGACAATGAGTGATACAAAATGAATCAGGACCAAAGCTACTCTACAAACACCAACACCTATAATGGATACTAGAACTTTGGATACCATGTCCTCTCCAAATTTCTCCTATCCCTGAGATCAACAAGCCCTAGTTTTAGAAATAGAGGTTACACCGGTTAGAATACACCCTTTTAGATCAGTCATTATTCCAGAATCATTTCAGACCTATGGTCGTAAGTTGAGTCATTCTATAAACCCTATCTATCACTCTTTCTTGTACTTATTTAGCTATATTTTGTATGTTACTGCTATATGTATCTTATTAGTAGTGTCCTTACATAGATTTAAATTTCATTAAATTAGTGGTTGAGTGATTAGAGTATTTTTATTATGGTTTTTTGAAGATCATTTGAAAGAAGATACAAAAACTAAAGGGCTTGGAAGGTATATGGTGCACAATTTCCCTAATCAATAACAAATATCATTGATCAGTGGCCCAAGAGTATGACATAGAAGTCAAATTTTTAAAAATTTAAATTATGTGGTGAACAAGTAAGCAATAGATGTCATGTACAAGATATTGCAAGAGGTGAATTTTTCAAGGAGCAAAGTCAAGATCAAGTAAAAAAAATGCAAGGAGTATTAAAATTTATAATAAAAGTAACCTCTATGTCACCCATTCAATCCTCATCCCTTCTCCCCTTCACATGTGTGTTACCCCTTGTATTTTTTTAAAACACTTTATATTTTAATTGTGCCATGGGTGACTTTGACAGCATGGATGCCTCTTACTTGTAGCTGATCAAGGTGAAGGTGATCACTAGTTTAGTTGTACCCTTACTCGTAATTGTAAATTTTATATATGATTCCTATGAAGCGTGAGATGTGATACCAAAAATATATGTAATCTAGTGCCCAATGAGCGTGCGCTACTCATCCAAAATAAATAAATCCTCTCAACCTCTTACTATATGTCAATTGTTTTTAGTATGTGAATCCATGGTGAGTTTAGTGTCCCTATCCCTACTGTGCCACCGTTTTTTAGATAAAAGGATTACAAGGATCCATGGGTGTGGGGGAAACTTGGAATTAATACACATTTTGTGTATGATTCATTAGCACATATTGTTTAGGTATGTGCTAACTATTCTCCTAGTTTTGGATATTTAGGAATCATGGTATATTTTAAATTAGCTATAAATGTAAAAAACTACATTAAGACTCATGGTATGTTTTAAATTTACTTAAAATGTAAAATAAATATTTTAGGAATCGTGGTATGTTTTAAATTAATTATAATTTTTTATATTATTTGTGTACCACTTGGGAAAACACAATTTCATTCTTCCACCCATGTTGTTGGCTAGTAGATGAGTCTAATTCAAGGTGATTTGACAAGGGTGGTTCGAATGGAGGAGATATGATGGGAGGTGGTATTTTTGTAGGTGGTCTAAGTGGAGATGAAAGAGGTTATTAGATTGGAGGTGGTTTGACCATAGTGCCTCTTGTAATTTCATATTTAATAGTTTAATGTTTAATTTTAATCATTTATGCAAATTTACAATTTAAAAATTGTTTAATTTTACTTTTTGAATGTTTCTATCAAGGTGAGTCACTTGACATCCACATGGACATGATATTATTAGAGACCATAGTGTACCAAACACACAAGAGATACTCCACTGAATATATTCATCATATACATACCCTAGAGGTAGATGTTGTAAGTAAATAATAATAGTATTCTAAATACAATTATAATGTTTTAAGTACTAAAATTTGTATATAAAATTTATCAATGATACATGATCTTGTGTGTTTTATAGGTTATATTAACCCCCCATGACAAGAAGGTTTATGTTGTCAATGACATAGTAACATGTTAGATTCCAGTAGGATCTAGTGGTCATTCTATGGATCGTAGCAGACATTCCACTGCTACACATTGGTATGTTTATCAATTGTATTTATTTGATATTTTAAAGATGTTGGAATTGTGTGAGATGTTTATCATATGTTGTTGATTTTTTTATATGTTTATGTAATTGGACTCATTGGATATTTTTATCAGATTTTGTAAACATTTGAGAACACATTTAACAATTATTAATTTTTGTAGTCATTTGAGATGATTATTAGTTTTAATATTTTGATAACATATATATTCATGCTTATTTGAGATTATAAATAGTTTTCCTGTTTATTTGATGTGTGTCTATTGATCATGAATATCTAATATTTGGAAAAAAATATGTTAAGTAATTTTTTTGCAAGAAATATTTAAATATAAAATGCCAACGCAATTAAAAATGAATACTGAAAAACAATGATCACTAGTTAAGATAAGTAAAATTGAAATTATAATATATTTTCTCTTACAAAATAATAAATGAGTTATTCTTTTTTATATCTCGTTGGAAATTATTCTTTTTTTATTTCATGGTTTTGATTTGGATTACATATTTTCATCATGATTATATATTTTCATTATTCTAGTGTCTAGTTTCATTGTTTATGAACACTAATTCAATATGAATTCACTTAAATACTAATACATTGAGAATTATCTAGAATCTTCCAAATGCATTTGTTGAAACATAATGTTGTAAATGTTGTGAATTTTTTTCCTTCTCTTTTTAAAAAAATGTTGTAACTTGTTTTGTATTATTGAGATAAAAAAATTTAGTTGACTATAATAGAATGTAATATGATAAAATATATAATTAACTAATGGTTAAATTGTAGAATCATTGAAGGAATTAATCACTACAATGATGAAGTCATAATACTTGTTTTGGTTGCTCACGTGAGAGTTAAATTGAAAATAATGCAACAAGAATTGAATTAATTAATTAAGTTTCAGTCTATATATAATCAAGTTTATTGGTTTCTATCTTAAATGATATGCAAACAAAATATGACATGACTAATGAGTCTTGTTGGTATCCAAATTGATTCTCCCTTGGAAAGATGAGCATCATCACAAATTTATCCAGAACTTAGAGACAGATAGATCATATTATGATTCATTTTATAGCTAGGGAGGAGATTTTGCTGGCTCTTTGTCACTCAGGCATTGAAGAAATTGATAACACCTCAGTAAGGGCTTGATCTTCTCTCACTACTTTAGGTTGTTCCTTCAACTAGGGTGAGACGAACCGTTCTGTAACCAATTTTGGTGAAGGACATTAAGAGATCCTTCTTTGTACAAATTTCATGAGAACCTTGAGAAAATATGTTCAATACAACACAATCTAACTCTCACGAGTTGTCACACTAGAGAGTGGAGATGTTTCCTTGACAAGGTTTGGGTTACTAAAGAAACTTAAAACCTGCTTGCTTCTGTATATTTTGGTAGTAGAGTTTGTTCATTTGTGGATACACAACACAAATAGGGGTACTTTAGGTAGGATTCATGGTTATTTGAAATTTTTAGTGGGGAATTAAGCAAGATGAATTTGATTTCACTAGATATTTGAGAACCTTTACAACAATTAGAAAACTAACAGACAAAATGCTTCAGAATAGCCAAAATATTCCTTCAACCAGAAGGTGTGCATCAATGGAGGCCCAGATTTGCACGGTTTCACACAATATTTAAGAATTCAACACAAAGGCTCGAGCTAAAGACTCAATTAAATGTTGGAAATCCATGGTTCAGTCATGCCTAAGATACACTCATAGGCTTACAAACAATCTTTATCAACATAGTGGAAGTAAAATGATTTTAAATTGTTTATTTCATTACCAGATGAAAGCTCTTCTCAGAATGAAATTGCAAATTCCAAAATGCTAACACATGGACTGAGATATTGTGTGATTCAAAGGGATTTTAACATAAGATTGCAACGGGAAAATCAAAACCTATTTGGAAGACATTCTAAAATAAAAGCAAACACAAATTTTTCCCAAGGTCAACATAGATTAATTTAAGATGTATTAGATTCATTGGCAGGGGAAAGTTTTCTTCAACAATCTCAGATCTTGTCAATGGATGTACACTTGCAACCATCTTGACATGATTGAAATCTCAAACACAAGAAATTAATAGGTTTCTCAGATTGTCCTCTCAGGAAGATGGGACTTTCTCAAATTTTCTCATTAAAGATTAACACCTGACCATTTGCATCACTAATCTCATGCCCTTTATAGCACTTTCACTTACTCATTTATCCCAATAATTTCTCCCCAAAATAGAATAATCATTCGAGGAATACCTTTGCTTGTTACATATTTGATCATGATTTCAAGAAAGTGATGTTTTACTAGATTTACAATAAAAATTTGTCCATGTGTTTCCAAAGGTAAATCATTTTAGATATTTCCATCATTGTTTTAACTAGGGCATCCATTCATCTCCGCTGGCAACATATTTTTTGCACAGTTTGTGCACAATAGCTTCCTTCTCCTCATTCTTTCCTTCACAATTTTCTCTGCTGGATAAAGCACTTCAATTTCTGTAGGTTTCTGAGAAACCCCTGGTTCATCATGCCTAACTCTTGCACTTCATAAGGCTTAACAAATTCAATCTTTATCATCATAGCTAGAAGTACAATTTGCATTTAGAAATTGACAACAGTTCCATTATGCCAATAAAAGCTCTTCACACAATGAAATTGCAAGCTATCCACCCAATCAGGCCCAATAACATTAGGATGGAAGTGACACCGTGTGAATTTCAAAGGGATTTTAACCATACCAGAACTACTGCAACGGGAAAATCAAAACCATTTAAATACATTTCTGGTATAAAAGCAAACAAAAAATTGAGTTCCCAAACCTTGTATTTCAACATAGATTAATGCTTAAGATGTATTGAGCATGTCTGCCACAGTCTGCAGCAAGGGAAATTTTCTTCAACAATCGTCAGACATCTTGTCTCACCACCAGGATGTACACTTGCAACCATCCTTGACATATTTGAAATGCTAAAACACAAGAAATTAATGGTTTCCTTCTCAGATACACTCTCATGAAACATTGTTTTGGTCTCCTCTCTTACACATTTTTACTCGTAATTGCAAGACAAGTTACCTGACCAGTGTTGCAAACCACTACATTCACAAACCCGATTGTATAGCAACGCATTTACATTATAATATTTCTCCCCAAAATAGGGGGTTGTTATCGTCCTGAGTGAACCTGTTTCTTGTCTGCATATCTTGATCTCTCTCTCTCTCTCTCAGAAAGTGATGAAATTTCTATAGATTTACTTACAAAAATTTTCCACTGTGTTTCCAAAGGTAAATCAAAAATAGATATTTCCACTCATTGTTTTAACTATGGTTATTCCATTCATCTCCGCTGGCAACATATTTCTTGCACCAGTTGACCAACCTACAATATCTTAAGTGGTTCAACACAAAGGCTCGAGATAAAGACTCAATTAAACATTCTTTGCACCCCTGGTTCATCATGCCTTAGATTTCACTTCCGCATTGAGGCGTCTGAAACACCTAAGTCTTTATGGATCATACTTTAGAAGTAAAATGATTCAGACAACACGATGACATGAGAGTGCATTACTTGGAAAATGAACTAGCTAGGGTTAAATCATAATGAAATTGCAAATTCCTACAAGCATACTTCTCACATGGATGTCCAGACTAGATCATGTGATTCAAAGGGATTTTAACATAAGATTGCAACGGGAAAGATTCAAAACTCATCTTGTCGATACATCTCTAAAATAAAAGTCAAACAAAAAATTCTATCCCAAGAGTCAACATAGATTAATTTAATGATGTATTAGATTACATTGGCAAAGGATTGGAATATGCCCTCCTTTGACTATTTTTCAACCCACCTCATTCGAAAATAGGACAAACTCATGTCAAATGGATGTACACTTGCAAGTCCAAGTCACATGACCTTGATTGAAAGTACTAGTAAGGACACAAGAAAACTGATAATGAGGTTTCTCAGAAAGGATCAACCTCAGGAAGATGGGATTTCTCAAGATTTTCTCAAAACTAAAGATTAACACCTGACCACTTCGAATTCACTGATTCATGCCTTTATAGCACTCATTTACATTACAAGTATTTTTGTTCCAAAATGCAAGAATTCTAGTCACGACAAGCAACACTTTTCTTTGGAACACAGATTGATCACTGATTTCATTTACCTGATAAGTGATAAAATAACTAGATCCTGAATCAATAAAAAAAATGCTCCGATGGCTGAGTCTTTCACTACAAAAGGTTCTAAATATGATAAGAAGAAAAGATATTTCCTTGTAGCTCAAGTTGTTCCTTAACTGATGTGGATTATCCATTCCATCTCCGCTTGCACCATATGGCTTCTTCGTATCCTGAGTTCTGCAACTATAGATTCCTTCTTCTCATGACTTTCCAAATCACATTAGGTGATAACTACAAAAGTGTCATTTTCCAGTAGGTGCCCGATCGGTAGAGATAGTATGGGGGAACATTCATCCAATTATTGTAGTATTCCTCATATCTCATACCAATTTGAGCTCCTATTGGTTTACACTTAAATTAATCACTTTGCTGATAGAAATGAAAGTGAAATAAATTAGATTAACCATAACAAAATGATGATGTATTTGTGAGCATTTGCAATGACAGTACAATGGAACATTAAGGGAAAGGTACATCACCGTTCATGGTTATACACCTTTTCCCACTTTACTTCTGATTCAATTTCTACTTCTCTACCTACTAAGGTTCTTCAGACTCTCTGATTTGGACTTTGACTCCTTAGATGATGATGTTGCTTGAGCGTGCGCCTCTTCATTACTCTCAGAATTTTGAGTCTTCCGATTCTGACAGTAGTGATGATGAGGACTATGTCCCTTCTCACTCGAGTGAATAATCTTCTCGACATTTGAGCATGATTCTCTGGTCCTCTTTGGGAGTAGGAAAACTTTGCAAAGTGCTAGAGATTTAGTTAGAGATACTTCAGATATGAGACATACTTGCTCAGATTTTCCTTCAATGACCCCCACTCTTTCTTCACCTATGACTTCTCAATTCAATTCATCTCCTCTATTTCTTCGTGTGATGACAGTTCCACTGATACATGACTCAGCTTGGTTCTACTTCTGATGACGAGGATTGTGCACCCAGTTCTGATGTCAAGAGTACTACAGAGGACTCTTCTCCTCCTTCTGTCACTATTCCGGAGAGTATTGACGCATCCCACATCTCATCAGATATTGAGTCAGTCTCCTATACAGTACACTTGTGATGTACTATAGGTACTTCATCCATCTTCACTTTGAATTTTCAAATGGCCACGTGTCCTTCTTTGGTCCATTGTTGCGGAGCCTTAGACATTTCTTTCACATTTTTACCACTTTCCACTTTGCCATAACGCCTTGAAACATAAATCCAGGGCCTGCCTGTGGATCGCAACTTCTATCAATTGGGATGACACATGTACCTTCACTTCAATTGGAAAAAAGTAATATAGGTTTTCTCTGCCATTCACAATTTTGACCAAGCAATTGCAAATCGTGACATGGAGCCACGGGGCCAATTTGAGATTTTTTCAAAAGCTAGAAAAATGTGACAAGTTTCATGGACCAGACTCAAAGTATTTCATGCTACTGCCCTTCAATTTCCAATCATGGAGAGGGCAAACGTATCTAGTAGATGTTGATATAAAATTCCTATGGGGAGACACATAGTACGGTGCAAATGGATCTCCTTCAGTCCAGAGGTAGAGGGTAGACAAGCATTGACAGAATATTGGAAGACTTCTTACAGTTGCAGCATTCAACTCAGAGCCATGGATATCTTATAACATGTCATCTCAACAACCTCATCAGGCGCAATGCTAGAAGGCGCATGTTTCAAAGAGTTCTTGACTATGAAGATTGTGATTGCACCCTGGGCACCGTAGGTAGAAAATTTAGTTGACATGAGCCCCCAGTTGACACGTGAAGGCGTAGTTGTAGAAGAGTGTCATGTCTTTCCAGTTGACTCGATCATGAACATGGATTACGCCAACTGGTGCAGGTAGAAAAGTTAGTGTGAGTTATCAAAAAAGTTTGCGCCATGGCGCAGGTATTTGAAGGCGTCATGTCAAATGAGTTAGGTCAAGGGTGAACATGTGATGCATGCACTAGGCGTAGGTACTAAACACCCTGTATGTACACCCATTTACTATTCATTTCATGAGCATAGGCGCAGGTAGACAGGTTCCGCATGTCAAAGAGTGTCGACATGAACATGGATGCACCCTTTGTTTCAGGTGAGAAAAGTTCTTTCGATTACTGAAAAAATTCTTTCTTGCCATGGCGGCAGGTAGCTAGGTGCATGATAAAATTGGAGTGTCAACTACTGAACATGGATGCACCCTAGTTTTGCACTTAAGAGTATGATGACATGAAATATTTTATGCACCAAGGCAGATTCACCTTCAGGAATGCATGCGTATTTACATTTCCTGAAGTCATGGAATGTTAATGGAAGCAAACCCTGACCCAGATATTTAGCATCGCGCCATAACTTTTCACAGGGAGCTCTAGATTTCACAATTTTAAGGTTGGAGCCATCCACGTGGAAAGATCTGAGCCTAAACGGGCCTAGGGGTGCCTTTTGTAATTTTATGACTTTTAGAGAAAATGTGCAATTTTCACATTTTTCCCCACCCTTCCTACCTTTGAAATACGATGGTCGACATGTGACCGTAATACAACGGGACTTTGATGGAGTCGCGGCTCATTTATGCAATTTTTCCTCTTTTTTACAAAAAGGCAAAAATTTCAAATTTTCCTCCGGCGACCCGCTTCTCCACTTTTGACATTTGAATGCAGGGCTTCATTTGTCCGACTCGCGCTTACTTCTTTTAAAAGTTGCTCAAAGTTTCAAAATGGAGTTCAAACCTGCTCCTCTGCCTAAAATTTTCAAACCGCTAACTTGTGCCTCTCTGGAATTCCCTGTAGTGCCATTGTATCACATCTTTGGATGAATTTGATGCATGTTCTATGGAGCAAAGCTAAAAACTTCTGAAAGTTCTCCGATAGACCTGCCTTCCCACTTTTGTCTTACAAGAGGCCACATGTATCCCTTGCGGGCCTTACGAATTTCAATTTACCTTTTTGCTATTTTTTCCATAACACCTTTAAAACACAAAAAAGTTCCAGATTTCCCGCAACTACTCATCTTACAACATGTGTACACCTTCGGGGAAAAAATAAGAAATTTTCTTTGCCACTCTCATAATTTTTACTAGCCAATTAGAAATCAATGGAGCCATAGGAACCAATTTGGATATTTTTTCAAAAGTAGAAAAAGTGACAAGTTTATAAAATAGACCCGTCTGATGCCTCATCCAATCAAAAGAAACCACGTATCTATAGATGTTGAGATAAAATTTGACGGGGAAAACATGCCTGTCAAATAGTAAAATGCAGGGGAACTTCACCATTTGTGCCCAGAATTGAATTTTTCTTCAAGGACAAAGAATTTGCAAATAATTCATGGCTCGATAGTGAATCCATACAACCATAGAGAAGGATTTAAAATAACACCCTGGTAAAGATAAAACTTGTACACATCCATTCGGGGAGATAGAAAATACGACGAACCAGGAAGATTGGGAAGAAATTTAGAACAAATTGGGGTGAGATCAAATCGAGCACCAACATCAGCTCCGACTAGGGGATGTGCACTCCCTGTGAGTGCCGTGAGAACAAAAGAGCAGACCAAGTGCCAAAAAAAGGAAACCATTGGGCAATGGATTCAAGAGACAACCCTCCAAGAACAAACTGAGAAACCAACAAAAACTGGCCGCCAAGGACCGGGACAAACCAAAATAGAAAAACATGAAAGTAGAACGAAACCAAAAGACTATACACTGTACAATGATGCATACCTTGATTCTGAGAAATCAATCAAGGAAATGTTTCAAGTGCCTACCATTAATAGGAAACTCAAGCAATTCCCCATCTAGGTATTTTAAGAAAAAGGTGTGCTCACCAATCTGAATGTCAATAGAATAAGGGCCCATCCATAATGCATCAAATTTTCCATGTTTTCCCTTATCCTCATGTCTTCTATCCCATAATAGCACAAGATCTCCCACACTAAAAGCTCTTGGAGTTACCTTCTTGTCAAATAATTTCTTCAATTTCTCCCTAAACCTCACATGTCTTTGATGGGATTCTCTTCTTTCTTCATCTAATTCAACAATTTGATTAATATGAGCATCATAGGGACTGATCTCCTGGTCCTCCAATTGTTGAATAAATTGATAAGAAGATAATTGCATATGCAGGGGAAGTAGAGCTTGAGTTCCATACACCAACTCAAATGGGATTTTTCTAGTAGCTCTTTTAACAGTAATTCTATCAGCCCAAACAACAAATTTCAATTGCTCACCCCACTTTCTTTGTTTAACTCCAAGGTTCTCCTGATTATCTTCAATAGATTCTTATTACTTGATTCTACTTGTCCATTGCCTTAGGGATTGTAATTGGAAGCATATGCTAAATTGATCCCATATTCATGACACATGGCTACCAAAGGTTTAGCTCGAAAGCTCATAACATTATCAACAACTATCTTAGTAGGTACTCCAAACCTGCAGATTATATGATTTAAAATGAATTCCATGACAATTTGGTGAGTTGCTTTCTTGGTGGGGATTGCCTCCACCCATTTGGTGAAGTAATCAGTAGCCACTAATATCCACTTATGGCCTACTCTTGAAGAATCTAAAATCTCACCAATGAAGTCCATTCCCCACTGCTTAAATGGGGCTTCAATTGATACAATATGTAAAGGGAGGGAGCCTGAAGCTTTCAATCTTCCTGAAAAATTTGACAACTCTCACACTTTCTTACCAGCAGAGTTGTGTCTTTAAAAAGAGTTGGCCACCAGTAACCAGCCCTTAAGATTTTATGAGTTGTGACTCTTCCTACAAAATTCCCCCCACAAAATCCTCCATGGAAATCATCAATTATTTTTGGGGCTTCATCTTCAGTGATACATCTCAAAAGAACTCCCTCAGGGTTCTTCCAAGCTAACCCATAATTAGTGATGATGTATTTTTGGGAGGCTAACTTAAGTGCTCTTTTTTATTCTTACTTAAATACTCAGGGCACTATAGATGTTTGAGATAAAAAATAATATCCTTGTACCATTCATAATTTATCAAATTTTCAAGGATATTCAACCTTTCTTCTTCAACTTCATTTACCTCAACTGTTTGTAGGTTTCTCTCTACCATAAGCTTTGCTAGGCCCAGACCTCTAACCAATTTTGTAGTTTGGATATCCATGTCATATTCTTGCAACTTATTTACCCATCGACATCTTTTTCTTGAAATTTCCATGTCTGATAGGATATCCTTAACCATGGTATGGGGAACATAAGAAATGACTTTAGAACTCAAAATATAGGGCCTGAAGATTTTTGTGGCTTTGACCAAAGAAAAATCCTATGTTTCTCCATGATAGTATACTTCAGTTCTCCCCCTTGTAATGCTTTACTAAAGAAAGGAAATTGGCCTTTCAGCTCCTTCATCATCCTTTTGTAACATGACAGATGCAATGGTATTCTCTGAAGCAAAGGAAAACATTTGAAAAGCCTTCTTATAATCAGGAGCTGCTAAAACAGGGGCATTCTTCAATGCTTCCTTAATCCCAGTAAAGGCTTGAATAACTGCTTCTTCCCATTTGATACTTTGATCCTTCTTCAACATATTAGTGATTGGGATAGTCAATTTAACAAAGTTGGAGATAAACCTCCTAATAAAATTTATCTTACCCAAAAAAGGATTGAATTCCCTTTTTGGTTCTTGGAATAGGAACTTTGATAATGGCTTCCACTCTCTCAAGATCAATCATGAATCCTTCTTTTGACACAATGTGTCCAAGAAACTTTTCCTTTTGAACCCCAAAATGACATTTCTTAGGGTTCAATGAGATACCATATTCCCTGCATCTTATCAACATCTTTTCTAAATGTTGTAGGTGATCACTTCTTTTCCTGGAGAAAACTGTCACATCATCCTGATACACAACAATGAAGTCATTTATATATCCTGAGAATGCTACATCCATTGCTCTTTGAAAATTAGCTCCAACATTCATCAGGCCAAACATCATCCTTACATACACATAAGTACCCCATGGAGTAGTGAAAGTAGTTTTGATTCTCTCTGACTGCTTCACAACCACCTGGTTATACCCAGAAAAACCATCCAAAGTAGATAACAATTCTGATCCTAGTACTAATTGTAACATGTTATCCATATTTGGCAGAGGGTAGTTATCCTTAATTGATGCCTTATTTAAGTTTCTAAATTCCACACACAACCTTATGTCCCCATTCTTCTTTCTAACAGGTACCAAGTTTTCTACCCATGAGGAGTACCTTGTAGGCTGTATAATTCCTCCATCCCTTAACTTTTTCAATTCTTCTTGCATTTTTTAGGAAAGGAGGGGATTAATTGGTCTTTGTTTTTCCTAATGGCTTGGCATTAGCTTCCAGGGGTATTTCATGTTGAAAAAGGTCTTCCCTATATGCTTTCAGTTCTGAATATGACCAAGCCAAGCAGTCCTGGTACTTTTTTAGCAATTGGACATATGACTGCTTTTCTTCTTTGTTCAAGTTGCTTCCTAGCCATATTCTCCTAGGTTTATCCTTTGTTCCTAGGTCATATTCTTCAACATCTCTTGAGGCTGACATGTGTCTGTTGACAATGCAGTCAACATTATCAAAATTTGATTCTAGTGCAACCAACCCTCTAGGAATAGTATTAGTCTTCAACTGAATAATGTCCTTACCAAATAAAGTCTCCTTTCCTTCAGCTGCACAAACCATTGGTTCCCAGTCTATACTTTGATTGGAAAATTCTCCTTTATTTTGCAAAAACCTTTGGACCTGAGCATCATCTTCAAATACCTTCCAGTGCTTGATATTGTCAAGGACAAATGGCCTAGTTAATATTTCAACATCATATTCACAATAGGGAGACATTGTACAA
Organism: Taxus chinensis; assembly: GCA_019776745.2. Taxonomy (NCBI): domain Eukaryota; kingdom Viridiplantae; phylum Streptophyta; class Pinopsida; order Cupressales; family Taxaceae; genus Taxus; species Taxus chinensis. Next base: position 347,756,211 of record CM034146.1, on the reverse strand, counting down.
TTTTCAAATTTTAATCCCAATACTGCCAATTTTTTTTCTACAATATTATAGCTCCTATCATGATGTATTATATTGAAAGAGTCAAACATTTCAATGAAGTCCCAAACTGCATGCTTATATTTTCATTCTTTGATTCTTTGTTGCATACAACTTTCTAACTTGTTTGACTATCAACTCTGAATCTCCTTTAACAACAATGTCCTTGACACCATATTTCCATGCAATCCTTAGACCCAAGAGCAGTGCTTCATACTCAACAATATTGTTTGTGCACTCAAAATTGAGTTTAAAAGAAAAATTAAACTCCTCTTGGCTTGGAGATATCAAGACAATACCAACACCATTACCAGATCTAGAACAAGCTCCATCAAACATTAAAGTCCAAGGAGAACCAACCTTCTCAGGATACTTGCACTCATCAATTTTATGCTCCTTACAATCAACATATCCCACAAAGTTATCAACATCAACATCTGTGTACAATACTTCATAAGAAGCATTGTTAGGGTCCTCAATGAGATGTAACATTTTCTTCTCACCATATAACTTCACAAGGCTTCCCTCAATTGGTATGGTGGCATAAGACATGTCCATTTGCACACTTCCACCCACACTAGCTACCCATTTTCTAGATAATAACATTCCCCATTTAGCAGGACAATCCACAATTACTACATTCAAAGTTAAGTACTTGCCTGGATAAGCTACCAATTGCACTACTAAGCCTTTGACACATCCAACTACTGGCACCTCTCTTGAATCCATGGCAATACATTTCCCATAAGCTGTTGTTACTTTGATATTCAACTCATTCATGACCTCAAGAGGCATTACATTACATGAAGCTCCTGAGTCAAACATGCAGTTATGTAACAACCTATCTTTAATAATCAGAGTAGTGAAAAATGGATCCACATTCAGCTGAGACTCAACCAAAGAAGTTCCCAAATAAACCTCAGGTGGTTCCCCCAGTTCCTCCAATGCTTGTGGTTTTTCTAATTCTGCAATGGTAGGAGGAACCTCTACATTGTTCACATTTTTAGCCTGGGTAACCTTTTCTTCTTTAAATCCCAAATACTCAGATGCCCTTTTCTTATGCTCAGGGATTCTAAGCAATTCAACAATAGGAATAGTAACCTTGATCTGACTCAAGATTTGGGCTATGTCACAAGGAACATATTTGGGTAAGGTAGTATTAGGAGGAAGATTTACAAATTCATCTGATGGCATGGGATTTTTCACAGTCTGAGCATGGGGAGGAACACAAGTTTTATTTGGGGAAACAAGGCCTTTTCTAGATGCATCTTTTTTAGGAGTTTCCTTAGGGATATTGGTAAGCACTGGAATTTTTGGTTTGGCTTGAGGCCCTACCCCTTTGACAACTTTTCTTCTTGTATTATATTCTTTTTCTTGGGAAACTACTGCATTCATTAACAATTGTCTGTCCTCTTCTGAAGGAATTCCTCCATCATACTTTTTAATCATTAATTCCCTTAAGTACTCAAAATCATTATTAGGAAACTCAAAATATTGTACCATATCAATTTCAAAAGTATGAGTGGGAGGAAGAGGTAATACCCGGTGAATGCAATCCCAGAAATCAGCAGTAATTCTGGCACTTATTAGTTCAGTTGAGGTTGCTCCCTGCTGTGAACTTGTAGAGCAATCCATCATGCATGCATCATCATCTGTCTCATCATCATCAACTTCCTCAACTTCTTTGTCTTCATCACATGGGGAATGGGGCAAGAAAAATCTATCACACCACTCAATATCATGACCTCTTCCACAGTAGTAACTCTGGAAGCTAAAGGATCAGGCACCAATTCTATTTTCCCGGGGTTGGGGCTGTCTATTTCCTGATCCCATGGGCCCTTTACCCCTATCATCTGATCTATGATCACCTCTGGGATGATTTACAAATCTTTCTTGACCTTGTGGCTTGTGCTGACCTTGGGAACCTTGTCCAATCCCCTTCTCTACTCTGGCCAGTTTATAGGATATTTCCTTAACAGCTCCGGCCAATGTTTTACAACCTCTTCTAGATCCACAGACTTACTTGACTGAGGCTTCTCTGGATTGATCAACTTGATACCTTCCCTCTTAGGAGGCTTACCAACTACCTTGATGTTATTTTCAATCTGCAAAGCCATGGTGAAGGCTTGCCTCAAAGTTACTGGGTTTTTTCCCTTAAATAATAGGTAGCCTTTTTGTCAAAATCATCATAATATTTTATTAAACAAGATTCATCACATGGCCTTAAGTTTACAGGTAACCTTCTCAAGGTCTTATTAAACCTTGTATTGAAATCATGAACAGATTCATTAGGATTCTTCTTTATATTTTCAAATTCAGACAAAAGAAACCTGGGATCTGTCTTATCCCCATATTGCAATCTAAAAGCATTTTTCATTTCTTTCCATGAATCTATTGAGTTGTCTGGTAAAGACTTATACCAGTCACGTGCATCCTCCTCAAGAGTATGAATAAACAATTTTATATACACATCCTCAAATTCAATCTCAAAGTCTTCCATCATATTGACAAAAAAATTTAAGTGTTGATCACCAGTGATAGCATTATTCCCTTGAAATTTAGGAAGTCTATTTCTAACATCTTGTGGCACTACATTTGGATATCCAACCATACCTCTAAAATTTATAGGACCAAAAGTATTCACAACAAAAGGAGGTCTGGGTGGGGGCTGGGCCATATTGTTTTGAGGAGGTGATCTTACAGGAGATACAAAATGATGAGGGACAAGGGGTATTTGGAACACAAGAGTATAATTTTCAAAATGAATGTCCTCTAAAGACTTGTTTCATGGAAAACCCTATCAAATTTGGAAAACACAGGGACAGACTGAGAAGCACACTTATCAAACACAAATGAAGGCCCCTCTCTAGTTGGAGAATTTAAATCTATATGAAGATTACCTGATTCAGAATCACTTGAAGAAGAATGGTAATCCTCAACCAAAGGTTGATCACTTTTCAAACATGATATCTCTTTTCTTGATTCCTGATCTCCAACTATTTTCCAGACTCTTTTTCCTTCTGAATTTGTCTTTCCCAGTTCTGGAAACAACTTTCTAGTAGGGTATTTAGTGAAGAAAGATCTTATTTGTAAAGATTAGTGACAGATTTAACTTAATACAGGTTAAGGCACTGGTATTTATCAAAAATTAAATCAACACGGAGTCGCCACTAAGGATTTTCACCTTAGCTGTGCAAATGCACTATAAATGACCTGTCAAATGTCTGTCAATACTGAATTCATACAAAGCTTAGTAGATCTAACCTTCCTTTACCCATATTTATCACTGATGATATAAATTTAGTGCAATAACCACTAGAAACTGGAAATATTACACAATGAACTTGTAACTTCACACAATTCTTACAAATCTCAACAAAGGATGACGTTTAAACAACATATTTACACTTAGATCATGTAAGAAACATTACCAAATACAAGGTCCAAATATAAGAATGCCACAATTGAATGGGCCAAATATCCCCAAATGGATAATCCCTAGAACGGCACACCAAATAGGTGTTGGTATCCAAATTGATTCTCCCTTGGAAAGCTGAGCAACATCACAGATTTAACAAGATACTTAGAGATAGACAAATCATATATATGTCATTTTATAGCTGGGGAGGAGATTCAACTGGCTCTTTGTCACTCAGGCGTTGGAGAAATGGATAACACCTTCATTAAGGATTTGATCTATCCTCACTACTTTAGGTTGTGCCTTTCAACTAGGGTGAGAGGACCCGTTTTGTAACCTCTGTTGGTGAAGGACATAAATGGATCCTTCTTTGCATAATTTTTAAAGAGAACCTTGAGAAAATATGATCAATACACCACAATTTAACTCTCACGAGTTGTCACTTCTAGAATATGGAGATATTTTCTAAACAAGGTTCAGGTTACTAAAGACAATTTAAAGACCTGTTTGTTTCTGTATATTTTGGCAATGGAATTTTTTCATTTGTGGATACACAGTACAAACAGGGGTACTTCAGGTAGGATTCATGGTTATTTGAAATTTTTGGTGGGAGGATTAAGCAAGATGAAGTTGATTTCACTAGATCTTTGAGAACCTTTACAAAAATTGGAAAACTAACAACAAAATGCTTCAGAATAGCCAAAATATTCCTTCAACCAGAAGGTGTGCATCAATGGAGGCCCAGATCTGCACGGTTTCACACAATCTTTAAGAATTCAACATGAAGGATTGAGCTAAAGACTCAATTAAATGTTGGAAATCCCTGATTAGTCACGCCTAAGATACACTCATAGGCTTACAAACAATCTTTATCAACATAGTGGAAGTAAAATGATTTTAAATTGTTTATTTCATTACCAGATGAAATATCTTCTCATAATGAAATTGCAAATGCCAAAATACTAACACATGGACTAGATCTTGTGTGATTCAGAGGGATTTTAACATAATATTGCAATGGGAACATGAAAAACTATTTGAAATACATTCTGAAATAAAAGCAGACACAATTTTTCCCAAGATCAACACAGATTAATTCGAGATTTATTAGATTCATCAGCAGGGGAAAGTTTCTTGAACAATCTCAGAGCTTGTCAATGGTTGTACACTTGCAACCATCTTGACATGATTGAAATCTAAAACACAAGAAATTAACAGGTTTCTCAGATGGTCTCTCAGGAAGATGGGATTTCTCAAATTTTCTCATAAAAATTAACCCCCGACCATTTGCATGACTAATTCATGCCCTTTTATAGCACTCATTTTACATTAAAAATTTTCCCCCCAAACAAATAATATTCGAGGAACCTTTGCTTGTTACATATTTGATCATGATTTCCAGAAAGTGATGTTTAACATATTTACACTCAAAAAGTTGCTAGGTGTTCAAAAGGTGAATCATTTCAGATATTTCATCATTGTTTTAACTGGGGCATCCATTCATCTCCTTTGGCAAGCATGTTTTTCATCCTTTCACCTTATAGCTTCCTTCTCCTCATTCTTTCCTTTGCAATTTTCTCTGCTAGATCTAGCAATTCATTTTCTAGCAGGTTCCCAAGCAACTCTGTTTCAAAATATCAACTCTTGCACTTCCTCAGATTAACAAATTCGAGCTCCACAACAATTCAATTGCACTTTTTGATAAAAATGACAAGAAATCATTCAAATTCACCATGAAAAATGATGCATATTTACATCCCTTTAGTCTTGGAACGTTAATGGTGGCAAAAACCAGATGCATCACACCATAACCATTGATTCTTTGCCTTTCACAACTTTAAATTAGAGCCATCCACGTGGAAAGATTTGAGCCGAAACGGGCCTGGGGGTGCCTTTTTGCATTTTATGACTTTTGGAGAAAATGTACATTTTTGACATTTTTCCCCGCCCCTCCGCCTTTGAAAAACGGGCTCAACACGTGGCTTAACCTGGGCCTTTGATGGAGTCACAATTCATTTTGCAATTTTACCCTTTTTTACAAAAAGGAAAAATTTCCAATTTTCCTCTGGCGACCCACTTCTCCACTTTTGATCCCACTTTGATTTCAATGTGGGCAGACATTGGAGTTTCACTAGGGGGCCTTCATTTTTATAACTTTTACTTCCTTTTCAAAATAATGCCAAAAATCTTCAAAATTCTCTAGCTGGCCCACCCTCCATTTGACTTTTCAAACCAGGCCACAATGTCCTTCTCTGGTCCCCTGTGGGTCACGCTGCACTTTGTATACTTTATTCCTTTTTCAAAACAAAGCTAAAAAACCTCAAAGTGACTCCAATAGCCCGCCTTCCCTTGTCTTTTGAATTTTCATTCCTTTTCGTCTAAACATAGCCACTCAAAAGTGTCCTTTGATAGCCCCCTTCCCTACTTTTTCTTACAAGCATTCCTCTTTTTTTACCCATTTTTTCTTTTTCCATAACACCTCTTAAAACACAAAAAAGGCCAGCTTTCTTTGCAACTCCGCCTTCAACTTAAAAACACATGTACACCTTCAGGGAAAAAATAAGAAATTTTCTCCCTGCCACTTCATAATTTTGACTAACCAATTAGAACTCATGGAGCCATGGGGCCAATTTGATATTTTTGTAAAATAGCAAAAAGTGACAAGTTTATAAAATAGTATCCACCATGCCTCATCCAATCAAAAGAGACCACGTATCTGTAGATGTTGAGATAAAATTTGATGGGGAAAACATGCCCGTCAAACAAGTAAAATGCAGGGGAACTTCACCATTTGCAGCCCATAATTCAATTTTTCTTCAAGGATAGAGAATTTGCAAATAATTCATGGCTCAAAGCAACAATCCAAAATCATAGAGAAGGATTTACAATAACACCCTGGTAAAGATAAAACTTGTTATAGAATGATCCTTTTACACATAGTTTCTTACATTCTTTGCACAATTTCATATAATTATCGGCCTTCTAATCTCTTCGTTTTCCTCTAGTTGTGCTCTGAAATATTTACATGTTCTCATTTTGTATTGTCTACTACGTGCATACACTTCCAAGTGTTGCTCACATGTTTTACAACTTATAAAATATATATGTTGGCTTGGAAATTTGTCTTGGGGGACAAATTGGTGGTTTCCAAAACAACATTATGGAAATCTAAGTCCCTTTACTTATAACGGTGAAGCTGCCGATATTATGCATGAAAAACAAGTGGATTCAATGGTGGTTTTTCAATCCAGAGATCCATAAGGGCACTCCATTGACCCTACGGCAAAGCCTGAAATTTCTTGCAAGGACAGAAAGTGGTCTGAGAGTGGGAAAGAGGATGTGGGAATGAAGAAAATAAAATCAATGATGGAGGTAGAACATCAGAAGCCTACATACATTGATTAGAAAGTTTACAACATGCATTTAAATGGAAGAAAGAATACAAATTCGCAAACCAGACCTACAAGACTGAATAAAAACGCATTGGACAGAAAGTACCAATCAAATCCTCCATCAAATGGGCATAAAATACTTCTTTTCTTATTGCAGCTGAAGTAGAAACTTGTACAAGGAAAGGAAATGGAAGAAAAATACATACAGAATAAGCATAGAAGAATGGTGACTATCGTTTTTGTCCTTATGTTCGTGAAAAACGCATTTACAGTTTTCAAAAATCAATTGCCAAACAGTATGCAATGACTTGAAAAAGAACATGAAATAGCCCGCACGGGGTGGTTACAACTTCCGTTAGGTGGCCAAGAAGAAGTTACAAATTGATATCTCATCATTTCGCACTATTTCGGGTTCTTCTTTTGATCCACAGAGAAATGGACATGGCGGGAAATGCTAGAGAATTAATAATTAAAATGGTAACAAACTTACTAAATTAAATGTGGGCTATTAGATTTACGTTTTGAGCCTTTAAATATGAGCCACCCACCTAGCAGAAAGTGATTGAAGCGGCTTAGCGGGCGAGCTCCCTTTGTTTGACGACTTTTTTTGAATTCAGCAATTTGGAACAATTTCCTTCGCCAGGCCCGGATTTGACTTTTCAACATGCATACGCGGTGCCTTTTTATTGGATACGAGGTCGTGCAGCTCCATTTAGAAATGTTTTGAAACTTTGTTAGGAAAAGGTTCAAAGTCGCAAAATCCTCCGTCGGCTCCGCACTCCCATTGTTGATCGTGGCACAATTTGATTAGCCTGCACGGAGATTGCATTGAAACTTCATTACTTTAACCCCGAAGGCTAAAAACTTGAAATCCCTCCTCAGGTCTTCAGCGGATCACGTGGAATCGCTTTCATTGGATGAAGGGATCAAAACTTATTATTTTCTGAACCTTGCTCAGGAAAACGGATCTCCTCAAAGAAACCTCCGCAACTCCACTAGTCCGCCTTGGGCAAAAATTACAACTTAAGTCTGTCAAGCCATATATAGCACAAATACAACGAGTTAGAAAGAACTTCTTTACCATTTTGGAAAGGGGGAAGAAATTTCCCATCTGATGAAGTAGGTTCCAAACATTTGTTGAGCCCTTGGAAAGAACCAAAAATTAAAATACCCAGTATTAGAGCATTTTCAATGGGTAACAAACTCAAAAATTTCTAGGTTTAGACTTTGAAATAATTAAGGAAAATTTTGAGGGGACAACAATGGCTCTAGCTTGGGGACATGGCATGGATTGAACAGGGAGAAAACATGGCATGAGAATCCCATAATCTCAAGTTTTAAAACATATAACATTAACCAGTGCCTTAATCCATTGGGACTTGTAAGAGTCATGTACAACCTCTGAGGAGAGCAGAGGAGGAAGAAGAGGACACACAAACTAAAAACACACCAAAACAGAAAAGGGAAAACAAAGCACACAACAGAAAAAGGGGGAAAAACAAAACTATGTTACAAGGTGAGGGACAAATCACTTTCATTGATGATATAGCTTCAAATATTGCCCACTTCTAGGCAATCCTAATGGAGTCCCATCCAAGTATGATAAGGAGAAAAACATTCTCACCACAAGTTCCAAGAATTTGAAAAGGTCCCAGCCACAAAGAATCAAATTTTCCATGACTGCCCTTTGGTTCTCTTCTCTTGTCCCAAAGTAGGACAAAATCTCCAACTCTAGAACTCTCTTGCCTTGGTCCTTTTGTCAAAGAGATTTTTCACTTTCAGCTGATGTTCTTTGATTTTATCAACCACCTGAGATCCTACTTTCTTCCAGCCTCTCAAGAAAAAGGATCCTTTTGTCAATGGAGTCTTTATATTGGCATCATCCACTGATTGAAGCAATTTGAGAGCTAGTATATCAATTGTGATAGGGATCTCTACTTCGACTCCATACAACAACTGAAAAGGTGATGTACCTATGGCCTTCTTGGGAGTGATCCTATCATCCCACAATGCATCATACAATCTCTTGTGCCAATTCCTTTGGTTCTCATCAACAAGCTTTCGGAAAATGGTCACAATGTTCTTGTTACTTGACTCAGCTTGACCATTTCCTTGTGGACAGTAGTCAGAAGAATGTGCTAGAGAGATGTGAAAACCATAACAAAACTCTGTCAATTATCTTGAAGAGAAATAAGTGGCATTATCCAAAAAAATCATTAGAGGCACCCCAAAATGGACAATGATGTATTCTTTAATGAAACTGCAAACTACTTCAGAACTAGCTTGTTTGGTTGGAATGGGCTTCCACCCATTTGGTGAAGTAGTCCGTGGCAGTGAGCACATAAGTATGCCCGAGCACTTGAATGAGGATTCAACACGCCAATGAAGTCCAGCCCCCATTGTTGAAATGGTTCTTCATTAATCACGGGCCTGAGAGGAAATACTACTAACTGTGGTTTTCCAACAAATTGCTGGCATGCTTTGCATTTAGAAACCTAGCTCTAAGTATCAGCAAAAAGATAAGGCCAATAATATCTACCTCTGAGGAATCTTGTGGGCAGTCACCATTGCTGAGAAGTGTTCACCACATGCTTGGTCATGATAGGCTTTAATAAAATTTCCTTGTTGCTCTTTATCAACACATCAAAGGAAGCAACCATCCATTCCTTTCTTATAAAGCGCATGATTCTAGATCACGTACTTGGTTGCTTTTAGTTTGAGAGTTCTTCTTTGCTTGTAATCTAGATGAGAGGGACATTCTCCATAAGTAAGTAGAAAAGTGATGTTTGCATACCACTCATCAGTAGTGGTTACAAAGAGAACTTGCGGGTAGTTTTATGGGAAAGTTAAAGTGTCATCTTTCTCTCCGTGCTGAACTTTAAGAGTTTCATCTTCAGCAATTAACTTGCACAAACTGCTTCCTCTTACCAGATGGGAAGCTCGAATCTCCAGGTCGTACTCTTGAGTTTTTGTGATCCAATTCCCTCTTTTGACTCCAGGATCTTGTTGTGTCAAAATGGATTTGATTGCACTTCTAGGGACCATTACCACAGTATGAGAATTGAGAATGTAGAAGCAATTTTTTTTTACAGCTTTGACCATTGCGAATGCGTGATTTTCTAATTGACAGTAATTGATCTCATGTTTCTTCAAAGGAAATCTCATGAAAGCAATGGGTGCTTCCAAATATTTTTCGTTCTTCTGGACAAGGACAACAGATAGAGTGTGTTCTGAGGCATAACAGTACATGATGAACTCTTTGTTAAAATCTGGAGATACAAGAGTAGGAGCTTTGGAAATAGCTCTTTTTATCTCTTCAAATGCAGTTTTCCTTTCATGGTTCCATTTGAAACTTGATTGAGGCCTCATCATAGAAGTGATGTGATTTTTCAGTTTAGCGAACTTAGGGACTAAGCGGTGAAGAAAGTTTACCTTCTCGAAGAATGAATGCACTCCTTTCTTATTGGTTGGCAAAGATAGTGCTTAAATAGCTCTTACTCTTTCAGGGTCAATGTGTGCTCCATGTTTGTTCACGATGTGTCCCAGCAACTTACCTTCTATGACTCCAAAGATGCATTTCTTTGGATTCAGTGATAAACCATGTTTTCTACACCTTGCAAGAACTTGCTCCAAATGACAAATGTGCTCTTCTCTTTTCTTCAAAAATACCGTGAGATCATCTAGATATATAACAATGAAATGATTCAGATCCTAAGTCCATTGCTCTTTGGAACATTTCTCCCACATTAATTAGGTTGAAAGGCATTCTGCTATAAGCAAAAGTTCCCCAAAGAGTTGTGAATGTTATTTTGTTGCAGTCTTCCTATCATCAATGAATTCAAACAGGCCATTGTGCATGTCACCTCCTCGACTTCTAGGTAGATTTCATAGTTTTCTTCATCATCTCCCTCAATCTCATCAACTTGATCTTCCTCTCTTATATCTGAGGTATCACAGGCAACATTGAATGGCAGTGCTTCAAGAGCAAGCTGGTGAGGAGGTGGTGCAATCTGCTACCTATAATTAAAGTTTGGTCTTCTTGGATTGTTCCTCTTAGTTATTTGTGATAGTTACTTCTTCAAGGAAATAGATCATTTTCCATTTTTTGAAACATTAGGTCTATTGTGACTGAATTTGAAATATGACCCTTTTTCTTTCTATTTGGGCCCTTCAAATTTCTAGAAAGGATTAAATCATCATCAATCTCAATCGCAAGGTCTTGAGCTTCCCTTAATGTTCTTGGTTGATCTCTTATGAGGAAGAAACCAACTTCTGATGGCAAGGCACTGATGAAGAACCTCTTCAAGTTGTTTTCAGGGGGAACTACATCTTTGGGGATTCTAATTGTCAATCTATCAAATATTTCTATGAAATCTCTCATGGACTTACAAACTTCTTTCTTCATTTGCACCAATTGAACCAGTAGGTCTTGGCCATCTTCTGTGCTCTTGAATCTAATTTCAAATGCACTCCTTATGTCCTCCCAGCCAGTGATAGATCTTGGGGGAAGCATGTAAAACCACTCAGCAGATTTCTCTTGGAGTGACTCCAAAAAAAGTCTAACCGACACAAATTCATCTTCAACACCCAACACACCACAAGAAATGATGAAAGCCACTATATGTTCCTCAGGGATTTGGGAGCCATCTCCTTTAAATTTAGGAAATTTATTTCTTGAGCCTCTTGGCAGATCATGGAGTATTCATGGGAGGGCAAGTGGACCTGTAATTCTTCCCCATGGAATATTGGGTCTACGTGCTTCACTTTCATTATCAACCATTCTATTTCTATTTCTAGCCTCTTCAGCAGCTAGGGATTATTATCTTTCCTCTACCTCTCTTTGGAGTCTTTCAATCTCTTCAAGTTGAGCCCTAATCACTTATTCCCTTTCAAGTTGAAATCTATCCGCTTCCTCTCTTTCTAGCTCTTTTTCTTCTTCCTTAAGCTCATTAAGAGTAGGATTAACAGGTCCTCTTGATCTCAACTGCCGAGTATACCTTCTATCAGCTAGCTTGAAGACTTATTGTCTTCTCTGGGGTGCCAAGATTTGTTTTTGTTCCTCCAACTCAGCAACAAGTTCTTCTTCTTGATCAAAAATTCTTGAATCAATAGAATAATGGTCTACACTCTACCTTTTATGCCAAACAACCTCCCTTAGGTCAGAAATGATATCTTCTTGAATGTTAAAGAGAAAGGTAGGTCTATCAATAAGAGGATGTGCGAGAATTGCCATGATTGGTATCCATGTGGATCATAAGAAACTTCAAATTTTCAATGAACTCCAATGGTATGTAATGACCCTGTGGCCATTTCTAGGGTGCAGATGCTACAAAAATCTGCCCCACGGTGGGCGCCAAAACTGTTGTCTTGGGAAATTTGTCTGGGGGGTATAAATTGGTGGTTTTTAAAAAAAAACTAAGGGAATATAAGTCCCTCTACTTATAATGGTGCAGCTACCATATTATGCATGAAAAACAAGTGGATTCAATGGTGGTTTTTTGAACTAGAGATCCCTAGGGGCACTCCACTGGACCCTATGGCAAAGCCTACAATTTCTTGCAAGGATAGAAAGTGGTCTAAGAGTGGGAAAGGGGAGTGGGAATGAAGGCAAGGAGATAAACGATGGAGGTAGAACATCAGAGGCCTATAAACATCGATCAAAATTTTTATAACATGCATTAAAATGGAGGAAGAATACAAATTCGTGCGAACCAGAGCTACAAGACTGAATAAAAACACATTGGTCACAAAAGTACCAATCAAATCCACTGTCAAAGGGGCATAAAATCCTTCTTTTCTTATTACAGCTGAAGTAAAAACTTGTACAATGAAAGGAAAATGGAAGAAATTGGCAGAAAGGATAAGCTTGGAATAATAGTGACTAATGTTTTTTGTCCTCTGTTCATGAAAATCATTTACAGTCTTTAAAAAATTAAATGCCAACAACTACAATGACTTTCGGAAGCCATTAAATAGCTCACACAAGGTAGTTACAGCTTCCCAAATGACCAAGAAGCAGTTTACAGTCCAAGAGTCCAATCATTTGACACCGTTTCAGATCCTTCTTTTGTAGAGAAAATGGCTGTGGTGGAAAATGCCAGAGAATTTAATAATTAAAACGGTTACAAACTTTCCAGATTGAATGTGGACCATTATATCCATGTTTTGTGTCTTTAAATCTGATCATGCTGTGTGGAAAAAAGTGATTGGAGTGGCCGTGGGTGAGCTCCCTTCGTTTCACAACTTTTTTAGAATTCGGCAATTTGGAACAATTTCCTCTGTTGAGCTTGGTTTGACTTTTCAACATGCATACATGGCACCTTTTGATTGGATACGGGGTCGCGACTCCATTTAGAAAATTTTGAACCTTTGTTGGAAAAAGGTTCAAAATCACAACATCCTCCATCAGCCTGCACTCTTGTGTACACATGGCACAATTTGATTTCCTATGGTGGTCATGTCAAACTTTATACTTTTAACCCCAAAGGTTAAAAACTTGAAATCCCACTTTGACCGGTCAACAGGGACATGTGGCATCGTTATATTAGTTGAGGGGTTCAAAATTCATTATTTTCTCCACCCAACTCAAGCTCGCGGATCCGCCATCACCATTTTCACTTTTTTTTCTGAAAAGGAAAAGTGACGAAGAAACCTCCGTAGGCTGCCTCTGGTCTGCCTTGGGCAAAAAATACAACTCAATTCTGTCTGAGCCATATCTTGCACAAAACAAGGAGTTAGAACAACTTCTTTACCTTTTTGGAAAGGGAAAGACATATCCCATCTGATGATGTAGGTTCAAAACATCCATGAGCCCTTAGGAAGTGCTAGATTTCAAAATACTCTTGTTAGACCATTTTCAAAGGGTAACAACTCAAAAATTTCTTAAGTCCAGACTTGGAAAAAGAAGGACACTTTTTGAGGGGACAACATACTTGTAGAAAAAATGTCACACACTTGGGTACATTTGTAGGTCCCAAAAGCATGCTAGCATTTACATGATTCCTAAGTGAGAAAACTAGTGGTTGAAAACTATCTTTGGCCTCTTGTATTTGTCTTTTGTTTTCTATAATTTCTTACACGCCCTATAGCCCAATCAAAATTTTATTGATTAATATTTTATGGCTTCAGAAACTAGTGCCAAGACAGGATAAAATATCCTAGGAGCCCCTGACCAGTTTCTAATTTACTCACTTCTTTTGGGTATCTTTTATCTTTTGGGCATCTTTTTCACTTATCGGTCAGGCTTCCAATTTTCAATTATGAAATTCAAACAAAGGAATCATATAAATACATAGTTATATATTCAAAATGAATGACCAAGCACTAAGAATTACTATTATCACCTAAGATTTCATTCAAAATGCACCTAAAGCACTCCAAGGCATCCATCTGGAATCCATTAAAAGGATGAGGTACTACATATTATGTGTACACAACATAGGAAGGGGAAGTTCATTCTATTCCATCCACACATTCTATTACATTGTTACATTATAGCTACAACCTACAATCAAGTGAAAATTTCACAAGAGCATCCTAGGGCACAATTTCTACACGAATTCATAAGAAATAAATGGATTCAGAGATGTAGTGTAATGATCGGTCATAAGTTCACTCTCAGGGTGACCGTCAGGGTCAGTTTGACTCCTCATTCTGCATTTTCCTTTTTAGGTTTATGTGATTTGTGGGGTTTTGTAGGTGAATCTCTCTTTTTCAGGTTACATGAACCTCAGGAGATCAAGGAGTGACTATCATGTGATCAAAAAGGAATAAAAATGAAGACCTTATGACACACCAAAAAGTAGGTTCCGAGTTCCTGTGTAGTCACCGACACCCATAAGTGGTATCCAGTGCCCATGCACCCTTTCCCTATCCCAGGTTCTTGTGTCTAGCCTCATCTATGCACTTAAGAATTTACAGTGAGTAGTAATGACACTCTGCCTAGTCTTTTCATCACTACTCTCTTCCCAAATTATCCCTAAATTATGTGTAAATCAGCTACGTATTATTGTCTCTATCTCTTGCTTAGGGTTTCATACTTTACATCTTAGTTTTCTTGCATCATTTTTGTATTTTATCATTTATACATCAGTTACTCTATAATATATTAGATTTGATTCAATTTAAATTAAATCAACACTATGTTAGGACTCGTGGTATGTTTTCAAGTTTTCCATCAAAAAAGGTGAATTCAAATTATTGAAATTGTCTAGAATAATTAAGGGTATTTTCAGGTTTAAAACATCTTGAGTCATGTGAGTGTCTAATTATAATTATTATATAGATATTGTATTAATCCTCAACCACCTGTTAGTTATGATAAAGCATATGCAACGTTGGAGACAGGATAAATTTGGCATGTTTGGTAAGTTTGCAAGTTTCATGATAAAATCTTAGGATCTTGACAAGTTTTTTTTTTACTATGGATAGATCTTTACCATCTATGAAGAAAATCAAGAATACGATAAAACAAATAAAAAAGATAAAATCAAGTGAGGGATGAAGATGCATAAGTGAATAATAAGTGGAGTGAAAGGATATTCAAGGAAAATCATGTATGTTTGTAAGTAATTATGAGGAAATAAAGTTATTTTGAAACACTTTCAGGGTATTCTCCATGTTTTAATGTCTATTTAATTTGTGTGGTTGTGGCTAATTCTTGATATTCCAGTGGTCAATGTTAGAATGAGAGAAAAAACCATGTGATATTGTGCCTCAAGCATAAATTCACGAATGTTTAAGGGTTAAAAGAAAACATTTAGTATTATTATATGTATATATGAGTCCTTGAATGAGCTCCATCATTTTTTAATATGCATTTTTTGTTTTTCATGATTACACAATTGTAAAAGGGTATTTTCAAGCACTATTTTAAGAAAATCTTATAGTCTAGAAAAATTCATTCATAATAAGCCTTAGGTGTATAAAGAGAAAAGTTTGATCATGTAAAAACATAACTATTGGATTTGGAATAAGGCCATGAAACCTTTATTTTATAAATTTATGAATTTTTCTTTCTCGCAACTTGCATCAATCTCTACTTAGAGTTTGGTTCACATAAATTGCTCTAAAACCAAAATGAATAGTCAAAATTTCTCAAAATTGGTAGTTAGTTGAAAAAATACCTCTTTCACATGATCCAATTGGTTTCAAGTCATTATGGCCTCCAAAATTTCAGATATAAAGGAATGTATTTTTTAACATGCTTAATTTGGCCTAAACCAGGGCTTTGGAATAGTAAAAATACCATATAACGAAAATGATACATCATATATTCATGAAACTTGGTGGGAACATGTACATTGTATGATTATGTCCTTAAATAGATAAAAGTGATTAGAAGTCTTAAGGGTCTATAAAATCATATATGTACTTGATTGTATTTTTGCATACCTATTAGGCCTAGTAGTCTTTCAATGGAACTTGATAGGAGAATATGAGTAGAGAAAATAAGAAATTATGAGTTGTTTTAATCCAATTTTATAACACTATAAGACACATTATAAAGTTATTTGAGTTTCTTGTTTGGTACCAATCTTTCTAAAACTTAGATTAAGTCTTGTAGCCTCTAGTAGTCTCATATAACCAAAAGAGAAATTTGAACATCAAAGAGTGTTTGTAACCTATTCAAGATTTTAATTCATCTTGAATATGATATTACTAGCCCTGAGAAATTTAATGATTGATCAAATTAAACTTAGGTCGTTAAGGAGCTTATGGTTCTAGTAAGATTATAAAGAAAGGTAGTCTTGTTGAATGATATAAGTCACAAAGTCAAGATGAGAAATCATTATAATTTGTTTATCAGTTTTTTAGTCTATAATACAAATGTTTGAGTATCCATTCCAAGTGTTGAATTATTCTATAATAGTCCTTACAAGATCTCAAGTTAATAAATTTCATAGTTGTAAGAGTTTGAGGTTGAGATAGTAAGTCATACATCAATCATCCATGAGAGAAAGAGACAAATATCCATAAAAATGAAGTAACCATGAAAATTTTAAAATTTTAAAGAGACAAATATCCATCTTCATTTATCTAATATATTTTACAAAATTGACACATCTAAAAATAGAGTACATACAAATAATGAGAAGAAAGAGGAGAAGATAAGAAGAGGATCCCTATTTAACAATTTTGCATAGTTGATAATCTTGGTTGATTCGATTGAAATATATTATGGGAGGCACACAAACCATCCTCACATTCTCCAACTTGGAAAGTAAGCAACCAATCATTATATTCAAAAATTCATATATTACTTGAGATCTCTCTATCCTTTTTGAGGGATCTAAAATTATTTGATGTGCCACAATGTTCCCTCCTCTTTATTGTGACTTGATTTGTTATAAGAATCTCTTCATGGTTTGTTGAAGGATATTAGAGAACTAAACTAGTGAGAATATATTCCTAGCCTAATAAACCACTATAGGAATTCCAACTTTAGCCAAAACCTGAGTTATTTTACTATATAATTAATATAATTATGTAATATCTATTTTTAACAAGGATAATGCATCAAATTTCTTTATTCCTAGAATTGGAGATCAAGTCCACTATCATTACTAGCTCAGAAAAATTCATCAAAGATGCATTTGGTAGGAATTTTTCCCTAATCATAGCAATTAATGCATTTACCTTGGTATTTACATTTTTTAAATCTGGAATTAAAGACTTAAAAAAATGCTAGAGTTAGTATCCCTTTTCTTACAAACTTACAACTGTGATGAAATTATTTAATAATTGTTCTAAATTCAATTTCACTTCATTTATCAATGACAAAGGAATGATTATTTTTCCATACTATTGGAAAAATTCCTCTTTCATCTATAGGGAATGAGTCCTTAGTCTCCTCATGTAAAGTTTAAAAATTGTTTTGGGTCTACTACAAGGGATCAACCATGAGATTGCTTCAATTTGGACTTACTAAGAGGAGGTCTTCATTTTTCCTTATAGTAGTTGGATGACCTATAAACTTGACATGGTGATTTATTACATTCTTTAACATTTTAAGTAGCCTATCAAAATTTAGCTTGGAGGTGGGTTGTTGATATTAAAAATGAGTTACAACCTTCATTATTTACTTCTGGATCCATGCATCTCTTATTTATGGATCAATAACCACAATTAAATCTAAGGAGGAGCCTGAGAGGAAGTATTGTGATGTGGAAGAGGAAGGATCTGGATGAGTTACTATGTAAGGGAGAATAGTGGAAGTGGAAGTAAAGGAAGGTGGAAGAAGAGAAAATATGAAAAAGGGTCAACAGTTTGGGAAGTATCTTCCTTTATTGTAAGTAGTTCAGTGAAATATTTAGGCCTCTTCCTTTTGGATGGAAAAAGATATCTATAAAAAAAGAGGAAGATAATTGAGAAAGAAGGTAAAATGATGACCCCAAGATGGGAGATATATCTGGCCTTGCCTTGATAATCATCCTTATCATTGATGACATGGAGATAACACAAGAGAGGTTTACATCCCCTATTTTACACTATGCAAGGGAAGTGGTAGAAGAAGGGGAATAATGTGTGAGGGAAATGGTAGAAGAATGGAAAGTTGTGAGGGAAATTTTATAAAAAGGGGAAGAAGTTTTGAGGGAAATTATGGAAAAACTATTTGGATTATCCTCAAGATTAGAGGGATATTTAATTATTCATGAATCTTTTATATAAAATTATTACATTGACATTACTTCATTAGATACTTTAATTGTTGTAAAAACACTGAAATAAATAGTTGAATATCCAAGAATACTTGAGATTAGGTAGAAATTGAGAAGAAAGAAGTGGACAAGATCAAGAGGAATGTCCTACTTGTTGTATTGGAGGAGTAGTGGTGGAATATCCAATTGGGGTTTTCCCTTTTCCTTGTGTTGGAGCTTGGTTTGCTTGAGAAGATGACTAGTAGGATTAGATGAGAAAACCAATTAAAACCCCTAATGATGGGGCTTAAAATTAAGCAAGAGGAATAACAATTAAAATATTCCTTTGAAGCTGGGGTGAAGTGGTTTCTTTAAGATCCTTCTCATCCTTCTTCCCCTTTCTAAATATCAATTCCTCCCTCATTTGTTATTCATAATGAGGGTTTAGGTAGATTTCACAATCTATAGCATATTCATGCTTGTATGTCTATGGTTATTTATCCCTTTAAGTGATAATAAATAATCTACCACATGACCATGTGGGTCCCAACCTCTGAAGTATGGATTTGGGCCCCAACACAAAATGGGATCACTCCCTTGAAAACTCAATAAGTTGGGGAAAGGTTTGGAATTCATGCTTTCCAATCCTAAATGGAAAAATGAATATGGATTTTGAATTTTCCTTTTTTAGCCATCCTCCTACTCTATTGGCATATTGATCTACCATTTCCATGGATGCAATGTCATCAAGTATAGGAAATGAGATTTTACATGGTCCTGTGAGGTAATGGTAAACTCTAATCAAGGTTACCTTTTAGATAAAACCAATATTCACCAACAATCATGATCTATATTCTTGATATGATCAATCATTCTTGGAATATCCCTATCATAAAAAACTTTATAAATAGTAGGGTTAAAAATTTCACACACCTCCCACATAAAATTTGTATAATTGTGTTTGAAAATCTTATGAAATGATGCATATATTGGTCGTGGTGACAGAGGGTTTTAATTGGGAAGAAGTTCACTATTGAATTTCATGATAACACAAACAATGTCAAGTAAGTATAACCCTATATAAAATCTTGAAGTTCCTTATCTAAATCTATTACTATACTCCCTCAACTCATATGCTACAATATTTTTAAAATAAGGTTTTTCCCCCTCTATAATGCGGGCCAACAATAGGACCCATCATTTATCAACATGAATAACATTTTAATTACCATATAATTGGTTAAAAAGGATAATTTCCACTCTTATTCCCTTTGTAATTGAAACAATTGTATACGTCATTTCTTCCTTTAGAGTTAAATGGATGCCTTTTTCTTCCCATTCATAGATTATATCCATAACTTTGACCCTATCAAGTCATGCCTTGGCTACTTCCTATGCATAAGTATAGTATAGAGCTAGGAAATTGTACATTTACTATTACATGTATCCCAATAAAATGGCAATAAATTTCCCAGTCGTCATTATTTTCAACTTTGATTTATCAAAAAGGTAGTGGTAAGGACCTAGATAAGAAAATCATAACATGGAAAATCTTCGATCGTGAAAACAACAAGAAGAAGGCCATACTTATTAATAGCCTTCAAATATTATAAGTAATTGTTTGAATCATCATCACTATTGGATATGGAATGGTACCTTGATTCACATTTCTTAATTTCCCAAAATATGTCATTATAGTTCTTCTACGCTACTTACCTAAGCAGCTTGGTGTACTGAGGTATATCCGATTACAGATGCCATTATAATAGATTTTTTCCTTAAAATTGTCTATTGTATGGTTTCTAAATTTCTACTACCTTTATCATGACTCATGTTCCTTTTTACTTCAATTATTTAACACTAAAACAATAAAAAACTTGAGAAAATATTACGTGAATACCTTGTTCAAAATCCTTTCTCTTGTCTCTTTTATTCTCTGTGTTAATGGTTCATTGGCTTTGCATTTGTATTTTTTCACTATAGTGGATTGCTTCTAAATCACTTGTTCTTTGATCTCTATTTTTCATGTGGTTGTGCTTAGAAAAGGTTTTATCTTTTCCTTCATAACTAGGAAGTTTTAATGGTGTGTAACTATCCACTCCAACTTGTGATTTAAAAACATCAAATGGATATATTTAAGGATACTAACTCACTCACCACACACATGGCACAATCATGCTCATATGCATTAACCATCCAATAAAAATCGTGATTTGAAAACATCTAACATTGACGAATATGCTTCTATAAATAATTTTTCCCTCAATTTTGGAGGTTGAGTCACTGACCCACATGTGGCACAATCACGTTCGCCTGCATCCACATGCTATGTAACCTTTATAAAAAGTGATTTTCTATAATCTTATTGATTAGAATGCTACCACGTATTGAAATCCTACTTCTCCACACTACACATCTTCATGTGTTAATAATGGGATCCTACCATGTGTTCTCATCTCACCTACTTGTGTATCTCAGATCTTTACATTGATGTCCATCGATGCGGTAGAATTCAGAAAAACATGATGAAGCCATGTAAGCTATGTGTCGTAATATTGTTTACTCGTGCTTGGGGTACTTAAATATTTGATTAAAATTTAAAGTTGTGAGGTGTCCTTAACAACCTCATGATGTTTCCACGTATAGATACGTATGGATACATAATGCAAAGTATGTTTTATTAAATTATTTGTAAATATTCTACATCGTTTGATATATGAGGATCAATGATGTAGGATCTATTATGGGGTGAAGGTCTAACACACCCACATTTTAAATGGAAGTCCCTAGAATAGGCCTATAAAAGTGACAAGTTTCATATACTAATGGAATTTGAAAAGTGACTAAATTCTATATCTACATTGAAATATGTGATCATGATGTGATAATTATTGCAAGGTGATGTTTAACATCCATTACATTTTAGAAGGGATATTACACCTGAAGGCTTAATAGATTCATATGAGAGACTCAAAATATTCATTTTTGAGTAAGTTTCATCCTTCATCTTGATTATTTTTATACGTAGCACTATATAAATCTCCACTTTAAAAATTTCAATATTAGGTTTTATGGTTGAGGGTTTATAGAATCCAAAATTCTAAGCATACCTACTTCCACACAAGCCAAAAATACAACCCCAATCCCATACGCCAAATTGGTCAAAACCCTTGGTTTTATTGATGAATATCATGATATTTATGATTATGTAATTTCTTAAAGAACCTCACAACTTAGATAGACATTTGAGAATAATGAAAATAATTGTAGGAATGTATTAGGTTAGATAAGAGGTGGGGTTGGATTGGGACACAAGATGCTCCATGAGGTTTTCCCCGACACTAAATTTTTCATGCTTTGTGCCCAAAATTACATGGAAAAAAATAATTGTTACAAATGGTGCTGAACAATAAATATGTCCATTAAAAAGGTTAATCTTGTTTGTGCATTAAGGTTTGAAAGTAAATAATTAGGAAACATTTGTATAAACCTAGAAACAAATGCTAACAATTGTCATGCTACCAATCAAAGTGTAACTGATTCTTTTTTGTGAAAAATAACACATGATGGAACGGTACCAAAAGCGAGGCCTTCTTATCCAATTTTGATCTTTAAACCATGGGTTACGGATTCCATTTATATGTTATAATTTTTCCTTGGATTTGATAGCAATGAGAAATTAGATGGAAACCTCCTTGAAATGGTATACAATATCCATTTCAGTACCCCAACTTGTGCATATAGATTTTTTGAGCACATTACAGAATCTATGCATAAATAATTCTTAATAATCAAATAAGGTCATGGTGTTATAACCTTTATTTTCACAACCTACTTATTTTATTTATTTTTATGGAAGTTTTCTAAATGGTTTGCAAGAAACAATCTTGTAATACAAGACTACAATGATGTTGAGGGCCAACCAAAAGTGTTTCTTCCATTAACTAAGTCAGTACCCAAGATAAGGGTGTTTGATAATGGAAGGGACTACAATCAATTTGTGGACTACTTCTGGCTTCCACTTAATCAAGAAATTACACAAACTAAAATGCCAATATTTCCTATGACATGTAGGGATTGCATTCAACTAGGATAAAAAATATAGTTAATTGATTGGTACTTCATGGAGAAATATATTTTGCTAAGGTTTTAAGGATTAGGAGTACAACCTTAAAAATTTCCAATACATGAAACAGAGAGTATTTTCACCTTGGAATGTATACAAAAAATGGAAATTAGAGATAAACTGTATTTTGTTACATAGTAAAAGAGGATCATATTTCCTTCCTTACCATTTTCATGCAGATGGTTCACATTTGAGAGAAAATAATTCAATGTAACATGTCAAATTTTACAAATTTTTAAGTTTGATGTTGACTCTCAGTAGTCAAATGACCCATGTAAGGTGATTAAAGTAAGGGTAGCAGTGGAAAAGAATTATTCCACTAAAATTCAACATGAAAGTAAACCCCTACTAGGAAAATTGAAAAACATGCACTCTTGGGGTGAGGTAAAAAGATTAATAGATGAAATTGTTATTGAAAAAGGAATTATTTTTTGAGAGTTGTCAACGAATTATTTTGGGATTACATCCACAGAAAGAAGTAGAGACAACAATCAAGACATATGAAAATTGTTATGAAAAATATGCTAAAAAGACCTAGTCTAAAAATATGCCAAAACATCTAGATGTTGCTTTACGAGATAAAAATTCGACAATGTCAAAAATAACTACCTTTTGGTCTATGATGAGGGACCTAGGAAATCCAAAATTTGTTTCAGAGTATGATTCTATTCCAAAAGATGTAGTTTTAGCATATTATGTAACACAACATATCCCATAGAGGCAAGTAGTGATGATCAGTTTGAGGAGGAAGTGGAAATACACACTCCACCTATAGGGGAGATAACTCATATAAACCAAATATAAATGAAATCACATAGCAAACATATTCTATAGGGGCATTTATAGTAAAAAAGATGGGTTTTAATAGTGGTGGTATGGGCTTAATAGGATAAGGAATTTTTCTACCACTAGAAGTACATACTAGACAAGGTTCCAATAGGTTAGACCTTGGAACTTTGTAGAAAGAATCACTACATACAAGTAGTGGTACTCTAATGCATTTTTCTCCATAGTCAAATACTCAGTATATGTTACAACCACATGTTGAAAATTCAAGCGGAGTTGGTAGCGAATATTTTTCTACTATTGGTGGTGGTAGTGATGGAATTAATAACGGTCTGAAAGTTCCATAAAAACATATTATTCAAAAGAGGCCAATACAAATAGTTCCTACTTCCCAAAAAGGACCCAAGAAGAGGAAAAAGATAAGGATAAATATGGTTACTCTCGCATAATGTATCATTTCCTCAAGGAAATTAATTATAGAAGGCAATGCCACCCCTCAAAAAAATTATAATCCACATAGAAAGTACCCCAAAACTTCAATCAATCCTTCTCCATTCAAGAAGTGGATTCCTCCACAAGCCTCAGGTTTTAATTACTAAACTGAGTTTTCCCATAAATCAGAAAGAGGTAAAAGAATGGTGTCCCTAGATTTCATCCTAAAATCTGAGACTACCCTATCCGAAAAAATTTCATACTTTTAAAATAACGGGTCGTTTTGTGTTTTTATTGCCAAAAAGTTCTTGTATTGTGTCAAGATATTTCCAAAGAGCCATATTAGCCATTTTCGCCAAATACCAAGATGCCCAAAATTGTTATATTCTGTTGTCGGGATTTGCCTTCGGGAAATTTGTATTTAATTATTTTGAGCCCCATTTGAGGTAATTTTTGCTCTGGTTTAACTCTGTTGTGATCGTACATATAGTTATTCCCATTAACCAGTAGGGTTTTAACCAGGAATGCATTCTAGACTTTATTTGTGACTTTTGGCAACATTTTGTGTTTTTTGTGTTTTCCCGTTTTTTTTTTGTGAAAATTTTCTGGATCAATTCCTTTGTTGGTTTGGTCTGATTCTTGGCCTGGAGTATTCAGAGATCACATACACACGCTATGCCATAAGGAATTCGCCAACAGAGGTCTGTGTCTCTAGGAAAATATGAAGTCGTGCACCAAAAAGCCTCTTCTATGATGACTGTATTTTTGGAAAAAGAGGATTTGAAGTAGATCATGGGAAAATTAGAAGCAACAGGTAGGTGGAAATTTTGTATCTACTTAGCAGGGTAATTTTTCCCATGGAAGCAACACCACTTAAGTGACAATGGGAAAATTAAAGGCAACAGGAAGGCGGGAATTTCTTACCTGCCTTGCAAGGTAAAAATTCCCATTGTGGAATAAAAGAAAAATCACTTAAGTGAATCGTGGAATTTTATTACCTGCCTTGCAGGGTAAATAATCCCATTATGAAAGTCAAACGACTTAAGTGAGTCATGGGATTTTTAGGGCTTCCTTGTAGGGTAAATAATCCCATTGTCATGTGTTTCTTAAAAATATAATTCTTTATGCCAAAAAGTGCGAACCCTTTGGGGAAGGAAAGGCAGCCTTTAAATTAATTAATTTAATTAATTATTCACCCAATTTTGGTGCCCAGGCTTGTGGAAAAGTCAACAGAGGGTAAAGGACAAAAGGTGGTTGAAAATAGATTGTTCTAAAATTAAATAAATAATATTTATTTAATGCAACCCCTTTAAGTCAAAAAGTGCGCCCCTTTTGGGAGAGAAATAATACTTTTTAAAGTATTAAATGATTAAATTAATTCCTATTTTCAGTGGCTAAGGTCAAAGCATACTGTGAGGCTTGAGTTAACTGGAAGTAGAAGTCTAAAATTAAATAAATTTAATTTATTTAATGGCAGCCATAAGCATGCACAAAATAGGCGCCCCATTTGAAGAGTGAAGCTTATTAATTAATTAATTAATTTCCATTAATAGGAAAGACATTAATTAATTATAGAATCACAAGGATTATATAAGCAGAGGCTACCATAAGGATGAATTAATTAATTCGCAGGTAGAGAAGTGCAACCCAGAGGAAAAGTGCACCCCATTTAGAGAAGATTTTTGTTCAGAAGAAGGTGAAATTAATGTTAAAAGCTTCCAATTTTGGTGCACAGATTGAAGGAAGTTGATTTTTGTCTAGATAATTGTTTTCATAAGTGATACATGTGCTTAGGTGAAGTTGGTAAAATTCATGCTTGCTTTGAATGCAAATAAAACATCAAATTTTAGGGCAGCAAGCTTGAATCATGCATATTTTTATGATTAAAATCCACTGTTCATGTTTCGGTTGCCATCTTTGTCTGAATTAATTGTAGGAATTCGTTACAGGTGCTTTAAAAAATAAAAGGAGCTTTAATCAATGTCCAATACATTGAGTATATCCTCCGTTTCCAAAGAATTATCCAGATCTGCACCAGTTTTGAAGAATTCCGGTCGAATAAGAATAAAAATAATTGTTTAGACAAAGATAGAGAAAGCCATGACAAAGAGGGACGAAAAATAAAGCACAACGGAGTCATGCATCACTTCCAAATTTGCAGACATAGGAGACACAGATCTAGGTCCGGAACCTCTTTCCAAATTGATTGATAGATCTAGAGTAGGAAAGACTTCACTAATGCGTGTAGTTAAAAGCAGTGGAATTATTCAAGCTACAACCTTTCCATACACAGACCAGTTGCTAGAGTTCATTATGGAGTGTGCTAGGTCTTACCATCCTTCATCTAGATCAGTGCAAGATGCTATGGGAAAAACAATAATTTGGTTGGACGTAGAGTTCATCAATTATTGTTTGAAG
Source organism: Taxus chinensis (assembly GCA_019776745.2). Lineage (NCBI taxonomy): Eukaryota > Viridiplantae > Streptophyta > Pinopsida > Cupressales > Taxaceae > Taxus > Taxus chinensis. The sequence continues at coordinate 347,729,964 of CM034146.1, read as the reverse complement.
ATTCCAGCTTGAAAGGTGGTAACTTCCATTAGCATTTAAGATGTTGGCAATAGGTGGGAGAAGCATAGAGTTGACTGCGTGAACATAATGAACAACAGATACATGAAGAAGCCCAAATCTCCTTCTAAGTTCACAAGAACTCTTTCGTGGTCCAATCTGGTATAGGAGGTAGATGATATTGCCAAATTATTATGTAGGATAAATGGCGAGGTGAATGCTCACACTTTCCATACATGGATGTATGCTTTCATCAGGACCATTGAAGTCAACAAGGTTGATTCCATAATCAATTGGTTAGAAATCATTAGCAACAATATTGGTGAGCAGCTCTAGAACGTGAAGCGTACTTTCAGCTTCAAAATGAATTCCTATTTGGTATATGCAGTAGCTTCACAAGGCATCTTCTCCAAGCTGGATAGATGTGGCATTCTTTCTAAGGATGCCATTTTCGATTGCTACCCATAGCTTAATGTACCTGTGTGCAAGAAAGATTTCAAAGTGGTCAACGATGGATTCTTCTACAAACTCATTTGCAGGCTGGACAAGGACCTAAAGGCCAATAGGGTGAGTAAGGAAGCGTGGGAAGCTGTATCCAGAATTGGCAGTCTATTCATTCAGTTTGCAGATTGCACATACCTTAGGGTTACCAGCTTTTCTGGAGAACCGGTTAAGCTGCCTAGATATCTGAATGATATATTGGTCACCATGGAGCTGAGCAGACAATTTGTGGAGATACATGACCTTCAGTCAAAACAAAACAAGTCTACGAGCTTCTTCCCGATCACTATGGGACATTATAGCTGCCAAAGCATTCATAAGGCCTAAGGATTGGAAGCAAAAATGTTATCTGAGTATGAGCAATATTTCTTCCTGGCACGACTAAACTTTGATCCATTTGGAGTAGCCAGGAAGATGATCTCCCAAGAGTACGCACATGTGCCTTCATTAGAGGATTTCTGGATGAAGTGTAAAAGTGAGTACGAGGTTAGAAAGAAGGATTTTAGCAGGCTATCAGCATGGCAAGTGTTCAAATTTGGACTAGCACGGATACCTGTAGATCTTAAAGATGATGGGAATGTGTTACTTGACACTTACCATCAAATGGGAGGAGATAGAGCCATACTCCAGGATAATGTAGGGGGCTGCCATACGATTGAAGAAAGGTCTAGCGCTATTTTGGTGAATACTTCAAATTGGTTGTTGACAAAGGGATACTGCCTTGATGAATCAAGTCATGGGAAACATCGGCACAGGGGATTCCCTCAAGCGGAAGCATGGAGGAGAAAGAAACAGAAGGCCCAAGAAGATGAAAGTGCACAGAAGATCTCAATCAAAGGAGAATATAATTTCCACGGCTATGACTTTAGTTCTAGCTTCTCTAGCATCCAGTACTTCACCGACTGTTGCACCTCAGCAGAACACTTCCATGCCTCCACTGAATCTGGAAACATTCATATTTTATCCCTAGCCACTCCATTCAACACCTATTCCAGAAAAGACGTTGAAGCTAAAGATGACAGAGCTCGAAAGAGCTTTGTCCTTGGATGATTCAGAAGATGGCAACCATAACACTATAGCAGTTTCTGATGGAGAGGAAACAGAGTGGGAGATAGTAGTGCACTCAGCAACTTCTCAGAATGGTTGGCTTCGCAGTTGGTTCCAGAAGTTAGAGTGGAAATGAACTTGGAGGAACATGACTTGTAACTACTCTAGAGTCTAGGCAAAAAAGACAGAATACCTAAAGTTGTTAAGGTAACTTCAAGGTTGATCATTGAGGAGTCAGGACAAAATTTTGCTGAGATGTTAGTTTCGGAAAAAGGGAAGAAGGAGGATGATCTCACGGTAAAGGACGTAATGGTAACTAGAGTACCCATCGGTCAAGCCACCACAGAAGGATTGAAGCAGGATACACAGACATTGATAGATGCTCTATTCCTTAGGCTTGACAGAGAAAAGGTGGAGAAAGATGAGCTTTAGAAGAAGGTATCTCAGTTGTGTGAGATCATAGCCAAGGTTGATAAATCTTCCACTCAGCCCATTTCAGAGCAGGTGAGTGATCATCTTATGTAGGAGATGGAGGATGCAATTAATCAGGTAAAAGCTATTGATGAATGGAAGAATCTGATTAATCGTCAAGCTTCTGTACAACTTGGAGAGGTGTCAGCCCGCCTGAAGGTTATGAATGATGCATCAAATCAGTTGAAGCAACTGGTGACGAGCATAGTAGATATGAACATAGTTACTGAGAATAACCTGAGTACTTTGGCTAAAATCAACAAGCTGCCAGGAGAAGTATTAGTTGCAGAGTACATTGTACTGGACAGATCAGTTGAGAAGGGGAAGCAGCTAGATTTTTCTCTATCTTTCCATTTGGAGATATGCAAAGTTTTGCTAAAGAGGATGTAGGCACTTGAGAGTAAGACATCGTCTTTACTAGACAGTATCATTGCTTTCACTGAGGAGGAAGTGGTCAGAAATGTTACTTCATATGTACGGATCATTCCTAGCAGAGTGCCTAATTCCCTCGAAGGGTCTCTTCTGATGGTATAAGGGAGAATTGATGAAGCTACTAAGCCTTTCACGATGAATTCCATTAGCAGACTGGTGGCACTGCAGGCAGATATTACAAGGTTTGGGCCAAGCTTGGAAGGTGTGGAAGCATGTATCAAGGTGTTGAACGAAGGATTGCTGTATTTTAGGACATAAAATGAAGCGATGGATAAAATAGATGGGAAGATGTTGAATTACATGTTCGACAAGTATATCCAGTATCAAAACAAAAAGAAGACATAAATGTTACAGCTGGCTTGAATTCTTCTTCTATTCTTTCTTCTTCTATTTTCCACATTCCCGGATGAAATTGTAAAACTTTAAAGTTATTGGTTTTGAAACCATTACTTAAATTTATATGGAACAATTCTATTATTTAAGTGATGCATGTGTCACTTAAGGAGAAGTTAGTGGAGGATGATTTCCAAATGTCATCTTTACTTGTTGTTTATGTTTTAGTTCAGTTGAGTTTCCCATTTGTACTTTCCCTTCTACATTCTATTAGTAGAAGAAGAACCTTCGGGTTAATGATCAGAATTTGTAAGTATCATTCTTGTGTTCCAGACTTTGTGTTGAAACCCCTGACAGCCACTTGAAGTAAAGGAATATATAGGAGTAGATTTTCAGAAAACTTTGTGTCACGGTGCATTTTGTTTCTAGCTTTATATCTTAGATCTTTGAATAAACTTTGTGTTATTTTAGATCTAGATCTAGAGCTACCTTTGCTTATAATTCTGTGTTGATATATATTGGTTTCTTCTATGTGCATGCAATCAACTCTGTTATCTATTGATTGGGATGCACATCTTCTCCATTTCTTCTCTGTGTTTATATAATTCCCTTCTTCTATAAATATTTCCTTTCTTAAACAGTTGCTTACTTGATGCAGAACTGTACAGCTATGGTTCATGAGCTGAATAGTTAAAGTAAAACCCCATATAGATACTAGCATATTTTAATTGAAAAATCTGACACGGGAGCCTCACCAGTAAATGAGGGATATTTATCTCATGATTGCCTAGGTTTTATGCTATGTAGAAAATCTAGCCAACAAAGAAACAAGAAGAAAATGCTACAGGATTCTGTAACTTTATATCCTACCATAATCAAGGTATTGCTTACATACAACCTAGACAAAAATACCATGGAGTACATGTATTTTGTGCTTAAAGTTGAAAAACCAGAGGATCAAATGGTTTGTAGTACTAAAAATTAACCACCCTTCAAATGGATTTTTACAAAATGAAACCTTCTGAGAAAATAAATATATTGAAAAGGAACAATTATGTGGTATAAGTATACACAACATTGCTAAAGACAAACATATAGAAAATAATTTGAATAATGAAATTCAAAAGTTAAAGGGATACCTGGAAAATGAGAAAACGAAAAGAAAAGCAGCAGTTAATAAGACCGGTGAATTGGAAAAGAGGACAAAATAATCTCCCTCTATGTCTGTGGTCACTACAAATGAATAGGAACACGTGGAACTGGAATAACTGAAGATAAAATTATAGGAAATGATAATTAAGTATAATATTTTAGAATAAAAGCTTAGATAATTACAAGAGGATGTGAAGGAGGAGAAAGAAAACATCAAAAAATGGGAACAAATCCTAGAGAAAGAGAGAAAACTAAAGCACCTATTTCAGAAGGAAGAGAAAAAACAAAATGAAATATTGCAAAATGAGTTGGTGAAAGAAAAAAATGAAATACAATTTTCAAACACCAAACTATCTGAAATTTATCAAAAGACAATGATTAATATGAGGGATAACGATTGGGGGGAAATAAACCAAAAAATAATGATTTGGTTAGATTGTTTGAATTCATGGATGGTATGTAGGGAATCTATGAATGTTTTTTCCAAAGTACGTAAATGATAGAAAAGAAGTGATGTCTTCAAGAGAGGATACAACAAGGAATTTTTTAGAAGTTATCTACAAATTTAGTGACATAGAATGGGCATCTAGAGGAATTCGTAACTGGATTGATGCCTCAATAAAGGAATCATATATCATTTAGAAGTGTGTGATGCTAGGAAAATCACATGAATTTTTTGAATAAGTGTAAAAAAATGTTACGAGAGATACATGGAAAGGTACAATATCTCACAAATATTAGTTTTCCAATTGTAGACACAAAATCTATTCACTTAGGTACATTTCTAGGTCATAAAATCATGCTATCATTTACATGATTCCTAAGCAAGAAACTAATAATTAATAACTCCCTTTAGCCTTTTTCTTTGTCTTATGTACTTTTATTGGATTTATACATCTTGTACTCTTGCCAACATTTGACTGTATTATCTTTCTATGGCCTTGGACACTAGTGCCCAGTTAGGACACTAATGTAAAGTGTTATTGTCCTCCTAAATGCTCTTACCCCTCTTTATCTTTCTCTTATCCTTTTGGAACCCTTTCACTTATTCATTAATTTTAACTACTTTTGTTCAACATTTTAGTATTCAATTAAGAAATTTAAACAAGGGAATCATATAAATACATAGTTATGTTTTCAAAATAAACAACCAAGCACTAAGTATTACATACTATGACTTAAGCTTGTATCCAAAGGCACAAAGAGCATTAAACAAATCCATCTAGCACACTCATTAAAGGTAAAATGGTTGTATCACTTTTACATACACAACATAAGAGGGGAAGTCTATTATATTCCATCCCACACATTCTATACATTTGCTACATTCTAGATCTAGCCCGCATCATTCTGCAACTTACACAAGCAAATCCTAGGGCACCATTTCTACACACACACACACACAATAATTACATGGAGTCTAAGATGTAGTGCAACTGATTTTAATTAATTTTAATTAAATATAATTACAAAGTAATGTATATGATGAAATACAATAGATATACAAATTCCAAGAACTCAAACAATACAATACTATAAGAAAATGAGAGGGAGAGATGACTTAGCTAAATGCTACACAATATGGAACTGATCTAGGTGATGTAAAGTGTTGAATAGAGAAAGAAATGTGTCACAACTAATCTCTATAAAAGCTAGATTCTAAGAATAATGCCAAACATGGGCTCTTGGTGCTGGATAGGGGTGCCCAAGTGCAAGTGATTGTTCCTAGGTGATGGTGACTATGCATAAGGTCATAATTTCCTTTCTTCTTTGTCATTAGGGTTTTACTATCACTTCTAGTTGATCACCTAATATTTGCACTTGGATCACCAATGGTACCTCTAACCTGTAATACAAACCCTAGCTACATGCACAAGCTTAAAAAAACATCAAATTGGAATAAAAATGTAATATGTGAATTCAGACTGACCCCAATGGTCACTCGATGAGTGAACTTATGACTGAGCGTTGCACTACATTCCAAACTCCATGTAGTTCTTTGTGATTGTGTGTGTAATAGTGTCTTTAGGATTCCCTTGAGCCAATGATGTCAAGATAGCGAGATATGACTAGATTAGATGCAAATATGTGCTATGAAATTGAGTACTTCCCCTTCTTATGTAGTATATGCAGCCCAAAAATGTAGTCCTTTGTAATAGTAGTGATAGTATGTAGAAGGGATTTCCCCTTAGAATTGTCAGCCAGAATAATAGAGTGTACGTTGTGTTTATATATGGATCTCTTGTTTGAATTTCAATGCTAGTGACACAACAGGCTGACTATGAGCTTGGCATAGTGATAAGAAAACTAAAAAGGCCAAACTCAAATGTCAAAATAAGTACAAAAAATAAAGAGGAAATGAGCACCCAGAATGGACAGGAGCACTACTATCCAGAATGTGCAGTAGTGTTCAGGGATAAATAATGAAAAATGTGAAAATACTAATAGACAAGGATCCTTGTGACCTGACAAAAATTGGGTACAAAAATGATATATATGAGATAAAATTCCAAAAGAGACAATAAAAACAAGTAGATGGACAAATATTGTGTCACCAGTGAATACTTTTCTTACTTAATATCCATGCATAAAACAATATACTTGATGACATAGTAAAATAGTAATATATGCATGATTTTGTGTCTACATTTTCCCCCCTTTATGTTATTTGAATGAAATTCAAGTAGTGTAAAGGAATTAAGGAACATACATGTATTAAGTTGAGAGAAACCATATTGTAGATTTTCTATAAAGTGTTGAAACTTGTAGCGTGGAGAAGCATGGATCAACACTGACCCAAGTGGTGTTAGTGGAGATATAAAACCATTGTAAGGAGCACATGTAGAAATAGGATTGATGTCGTTAGAGATATTGGAGATTTTTATTTGTTTGTTCAAGGAGATATAGAGGAGTAGGGAGTGATCAATTCCCAACCTGATTTTATTTTTAAATGAGAGGATTTGGGCTTCCTACCACTAGAGGAAGAGTTTTGGGGAGAGAGGTATATTTTTACTCTTCATCCATGAGTGCATCCCCAAAATTTCCAACTGGTACAGATGGATAGAGACTAGATTTAGTTCTGTGTTGTATTGTATTGTTCCATATTGAAGAACCCATATAGTAAAGTATAGGAAAGGAAATGATGTCTCATTTCCACCACTCCTACAGTAATAGATGTTTCGATTTGAATAATGCTAGATGGCTTCCAAGTTAGGTCATCTAGAAGTGATAGTAATGTAATGTAGCTCCCAATTTAGGTCATCTAGGAGAGATATTAAAGTAATGCTTATTTGAATCGATCAATTAATTTGATTTGAATGATAGAATATTTCTTTGAGATTGTGTACTTAGTAAATTACTCACAGAAGCATTTTTATTTTTCCCCCATATTGGGTCATTTGGGGGAATATATTTAAAATAGTAGAAATTATTGATTGTAGTGTAGAATGATTGTTCCTTTGTTTGAATGAGTTTAGAGTAAAGTGTAATAGTAATGTGTTATGAATGTCTATTGAATGTATTGTAATGTGCGAGGGATTATGTGATGATCCCGATTGTATTCCTCCTTTTGGCCAAAGAGGGAAGTGCGTAGAAATTAGCACTAAGCCAAAAGCAATATGTATAAGATGTTTGTAATAGTAAATGAGAGATATTAGTGGATAGTATAATCACATTGTGAATAGATATTGAATGGTACATGTTTTAGATGTGAAAATGAGATGTTAAAATGTATATAATATGGTGTTAGAGTGAAATATGATCCGCATGGCACAAATGAAGAGACACATGGAGTAAAAAGGCTCAAAATACGAGTGAAACTGTGTAACATGTAAGTTGTAAAAAATAGGTGCCAATAGTGACTACAGTATAGGAATAAGTGGAATTACTATATATAACAATAGTGAAAAGTGAATAGTAGTTTCATTTGTACCAAGTTTGATTGAGATTTGGATCTCTAAGCTATGAGGATGCCATGTGTTTGAGAAACAAGTTTGTTGAGGTGGTCGTAGCTTCGCAGACAACCGATGAGTTGGTAAATGTGAATATTTTTGAAAATGTTTTTCAATTATGTTTTTTTTATCAAGTTTTATAAAAAATGAATTTTAGTCTTTTTTAGTGTCTCTAACCTAGGTGGAAGGGGACATGAGATTTCTATCCTTAGGGATACCATCGCCCAGTTCTAGGTGCTAGTGACCTGATGTTGGGCACCCATCACCTGCTCTTGGGCGTTGGTATCTAGGAATAGGGATTGGGCACTGTAGTGTGATCTACTAGTATTCTGGTCAATTTGATGCTAGGATGATTGATTATTACAATATGTATAGTGTATTAATATAAGTATGTTTTTGTTTTTGTGTGGTGCACATGGATATACACTCTAGAGAGTTTTGAGTGGTGATCCATTTGAGTACATTGATCACTTTGGGGTTTTCAGATACATAGTGCGATATTTTCGACCGTGTTAGCTTACAACACATTGATAGATTGGGTGAGGTACCCCATAATATGCCTATGTTGATTGATTTGTGTGAGTGATGGTGTGTGGATACTTGTACATTATGGTTTCTTATTGGTGAGATGACCGTGACTTTAAAGGATGTATACATTATATTACAGTTTCCTATTGTAGGAGGGAGAGCACATTTGATGACTATAGTGGATGCCCAAAGGTAGATGATGGAAATGAGACATTATTTTAGAGGGACACAAGTATAGATAAATAATTGCATCAGTTTAGATGTGATAGTGTGATCTATTGTTCCGTGGATATGACATTTTTATTATAGTGATTATAGCTTCGTCGATAGTAGTGGAGGGTGGTGGAGTTGGGATATTATATAAGATGCATGATTATTTTCACATTATAGAGGAGCATGGGACTAGGTATGCATGGGAGAGGGATTTATTGGCCCATTTGTATAAAAATTTGTATAGATTCACTCAGAAGGATCATGGAGGTGGTCTAGGAGCCACAACTTTTTTCCACATTTAGGCATATGAGCACATTGCTATATTGAGACAATTAATGGGCCACAAGTCGAGTGGGGTAGATCTGAGATATTTAAATCTAGATGGGTGGGTAATCATAATAGGAGGATGGATACAACCACCTATAGGTCAATACTAGATTATATGGGCTCTGGGGCTATTATATGGATACCATACAGAGACTATGGTGGATGAGAAGAGGATAGTGTGGATTTTTGGTTCATTTAGTGCACCATGTGGTTAGAGGATAACTTCCTAGGTGTGATAGAGTTTTTCCATGCCAGAGCCATATATGGTTAAGAGAATAATGACGCGATGACCAGAAGTGAGGCCAAACATGACAGGAGAAAGTCTAGTGCATCTTGGTCCAGATGAGGTAGATGTGACTATTGAGCCTATATCGGTTGACGATGGTAGGTACACCCAGGCCTATAGTGAGTGGTTGGTGACACATTGATGGGTGTTTCTATTTCATGTAGTGGTGAATGTGGTCGTTGTAGTTGAAGTTGGAGGAGTAGATGGGTAGGCACCCACCCCAGATGTATATGGTGTAATGATTGCACGAGCCAAACATAAGTATCGTGCATTGTTAGTTTCTAGTTGTTGTGTACTTATTATATATTACAAAATTATGTAGTGACTAATGGTAGTTTTCATGAATGTGGGTGATGCCTATTGGTCATTGATTGTGGATTCATCGATACATACACTGACATAGAATGTTCCTTCAAATGTGCTCATGGGAGGTGGTAAGCTAGAGAGAGTGGATTTTATTGCATGCGAGCATGCCCATTTGTTCGAGCTGGTGAATACAACAGTAAACATGTGTAATGTGTTATTTTACGAGCACGAGAGTCTCGCGCAGAGACTAGGTGAGCTAGATAGGACATATGAGGAGGAGCACTAGCTCAAGATGTGTTTGAAAAGTATGTTGATATACAAGGTTGATTTTTAGAGTAGACAAATGAGATCACAATATTACAGAGTTAGTTGGAGAGATATAGATGTCAAGATCAGCGACAAAGATTGAGCTACGAAGCTTCTAGTTCTAGAGCTCCCACAATTGTATATAGTGATAGTGAGGAGGATGTGTGATGTATTGTATATGTTGTATTTATGCACGGGGGCTTGCCCCTCAAATGATTTTATTTTTCAACTTATGATTTTTGATGATATGTTTATATATATATATATATATATATATATATATATATATATATATATATATTGATATCATATGTGTTTTTGATGTGCATTGGTATATGATGTGATGATTGTGATATGTGTAGTGTGTAATTAGATATATATATATATATATATATATATATATATATATATATATTGAAATGGTTATTTTGATTTAAAATGCATGATGACGTGGAAATAAATAGATAAGTAATTGTTAGAATAAGATTTATACATGAATGATGATGAAGAGCATAATATGTGGTAAATAGAAATAGATATATTATGATGTAATATAATGGATGATGTGAAAGAGTAATATTACTTAGGAATATAAAATAATAGAAGAATGAGGTATTGGTAGTTTTACGATGAGATAATGTAAAACAATGGGTGTAATAAGTAGAAATGAATGGATATGGTGTAATGTGGTAGATAAATAGAAGTAACAATGTGAGGTAGATAAAGTAATAGAGTAAAATAGTGATGTGTTGATAATTGTATAATAATTTGATACAGATCAATGTTTGTAAGCACGTGAGATTAAGATGAAGGGGGGAAGATGAGTTATTACCCCCAGAGATTGAGGTTCATTTATAATGCCCCCTCAGTAGTCAACAATGAACCATAGAACAAGAGTGTGTCATTTGGAAATGGGTTTTTCACATGAAAGGAGATGCTAGAAAATGTATGACATGAAGCAAAACACATCAGTTCTGAAAGGAGGGGTTCATTGATGTAGTATTCCCTCAAGATTCAAGTGTGAACCATATCATGAGAGTGCATCATAGGGTAATGAAATGGAAAGTGGATGTCATCTACAAGATATTAAGCATCTTGTAAGGCATAGATGAAGCATGTGAAGTAGAAACAATGTGAGAATAAGTGCTGAATTGCATGCCAGATTGAATGGGACCAAGAATTGAAGATGCAGTGGGAGGAAGTGTAAAATCAAGATTGTAAGGATGCCAATGAGGTAGTGTGGAATTTTTTACAGAATGAGATGATTCAACCATATGCGGATCATATGGAGGATGTGGATGGATGATGACCTTAGGAGGTGGATGGATTACAAATTTAGATGGAGGTGAAGGAGATAAGTGAACAAAAGTGGAAGCATGCTTATGCAGAATAGGAGAAAGAGATCACTTGCGAGAGGGTGAGTGAAAAACAATGATACCTTTGTCTTATAATTGTTGCAAGAAAACATAGAGAGCATAGTAGTCATTATCAAAATGGCCATTGATGTGGTGGAAATTATAGAAAGGGAGGTCATGCTAGTGTTGTAAATGGTGAGGTAGATGATTTTTAGTAGAATGTAAGTGGATTAAGATCTTGTCACGTAAAATGTGCAAGACATCATGAGGTTTTACATTATGTGATAATTTAAAAGGTTCACGAGTAGGAGGTGGAGAAGACTTAGGTGTATGTCCACGCAGTGGAGGAGAAGAATGAAGTTTACGTAGAGGAGGAGATAGTGATCGTGGAGGAATATTAATGGATGGGAAAGGAGAATAAGTAGTATATGATGAAGTAGTAGAAGAAGTAGAAGAGGCTGATATAACATGTACAACAATTAAATCTTGTTATAAATCAATAAATTTATAGCATAAGAGAGTAAAAGATTCACATGTATCATATAACAAGTTTTCTTTTAAAGCATGAATTAAGCCATGAAAAAAGATAATTTACTTTTCTAAATCAATGGGTTGAAATAATAACTGATGCATGCGAGAATTGAAGCATAAAATGTAATCTAAAATAGGGTTGTTATTTCCTTGATGAAAAGTAGGAAAGCATTCATATGCGAATTTAGGACCATTGTGAGAAATAAAATACCTAACAAAAACTTCCTCCATATCATAATAAGTGATAATTGACCCATAAGGTGAATGATCGTAAAATTAGAAAGAATGATCAACAAGACTATGATGGAATGCTTTGAGTAATAAGTGATCATTATAATAATAATACATGGTAGAATGATAATGCTTGAGATGTAGATAAGGATTTCTAGTGCCATCGAGAAATTAGGCATGATGAACTGCTTTGGAAAATCAGAATTGTGAAGATTTTTAGGAATAGGATTGTATTGCAAAGAATTACTATCAATGGAAGCATAGTAGGATTTAACTTCAAGAGTGAGAGTATGAAGTTTAGTTTTCATAGTGCTAAAAACATGCATGAGGGATAGAATGTCATGTGTGTTAGGAAATGAGGGATAAAATATGTGGAATAGTCCCTCACAGAATCGTAACAGTAGAAACTAATATGCAGAAAATATTACAGATCTCAAATAAAATTACAGAATAAAATAACACAACACAAAGAGATAGTATTTAACATGGTTCACCCAATTTGGGCTACATCCACCAAGAATCACTTGCTCAGATTTTATTACAAGCCATCGTTCTCTCAATATAATACCCAGATCCATTTGGAGCTATGCTCAACAAACTCTACATAATTCACATCCGAATTCAAAACACATCTGCAATGTTTTTTTTTCGTCCATCTATCATATGCATAAAACCATATAAATAGACAACTGCTTAAGTAGTTTTACAAAACTGTGGGTATCAAAACCATGGGAAAAAACTGTCTCATAAACTTATGGTTTAAAATCTTGCCCATATGAGAAAATTACATTTCCGGATATATTGCACATGTTTTAAGGCCCAATTTTTTTTTGGGGCTGCACCCCCGAACCATTGCTACCAGGGGCTGCTGCCCCCGGACCCCCGCTCGAGGCCCGAACCTCGATGAGGATACATGAAAAGTGTACAATACTCTTAGTGTACAGTCTTCAACACTTTCACACATGAAAACAGGCTCCACAACCTAACAATCTCCCACTTGGAGACTATTTTTCCTCTAAGAAAGCTTCTCAACACTTCACTAGTTTCTGTGAAGAACAACCAAAGCTAAACAAAACTTCAGTTTTTCCCTTATGACCACCTTGGTCATCATGTTTGTAGGATTCTGATTGGTATGAATCTTCTCCAGCTTCAAATTCTCTTCCTCCAAAGTTGTCCTGATGAAATGGTACCTTAACTGTACATGCTTTGTCCTAGAGTGGAAAGTAGAGTTCTTAGCTAGGTGTATAACACTCTAACTATCACAATGTAACTTTCCTTCCTCCTGCTTATGCCCCAACTCCTCAAGTAATTGCTGTAACCAAATCATTTCCTTGCTTGCCTCTATGGCAGCAACATACTCAGCCTCCGTGGTTGACAAAGCCACTAACTTATGTAGTTGTGAAATCCAGCCTAATGTTGTTCCACCTACAGTGTAAACATAACCTGTTGTGCTCCTCCTACTATCTACATCTCCAGTCATATCTGAATTTACATAACCACACAAAGTGGTGTTTGATCCACTGTAGCACAAAACTATCCCCATGGTCCCTCTCAAATACCAAAGAATCCACTTTACTGCCTACTAGTGATCTCTACCTGGATCACTCATAAATCTACTCACCGCTCCCATTGCATGGGCAATATCAGGCCTAGTGCACACCATGGCATACATCAAACTACCAAATGTTGATGAGTAAGGTACCTTGGACATCTGGTTTCTCTCCTGCTCTGTCTTAGGACAATGTTCCTTTGATAACTTGAAATGGCCTGCCAAAGGAGTCCCAACCAGTTTAGCATCCTACATATTAAACCTCTCTAAGACCTTCTTAATGTACTCTTCCTGAGATAAAGTCAGCTTCCGTTCCTTCCTATCCCGAGGTATCCTCATACCAAGGATTTGTTTGGTTACCCTCAAATCCTTCATAGCAAAGGATTCACTTAGCTACTTTTTGAGTACTTTTATTTCCTGCATGTTTTTACCTGCAACCAACATGTCATCCACATACAAACAAAAGATAATATAACTCCCATCCTCAAATTTCTTTGTATACATGCAATGGTCAGAATGACATCTAATATAACCTTTCTCCATCATGAAGCTATCAAATTTATTATACCATTGACGTGGAGCTTGTTTCAAGCCATACAGGATCTTCTTCAGTTTGCACACCATCTCCTCTTTACCTTTTACCTCATAGCCCTTTGGCTGCTGCATATATAGTTCCTCCTCCAAATCACCAAGGAGAAATGTAGTCTTTACATCAAGCTATTCTAAGTGCAAGTCTTCTGCTACAAATATTCCTAGAACAGTTCTAATAGAAGTCATTTTTACTACAGGAGAAAAAATCTCATCAAAATCTATACCTTTTTTTTGTGCAAACCCCTTGACCACCAACCGGGCCTTGTATATTTTCTTGCCTCCTTCTTCCTCTTTCACTCTGAACACCCATTTGTTCTGTAATGCTCTTTTTCCTTTGGGTAGCTTTACAAAATCCCATGTCTGGTTCTCCATGAGAGCCAGGGTTCATTTTAAGACACCCCTATAAAATTGAAGGTGGAAAATCCCTGGCGAATATCCTCGTAACCACTTTCAGCGAAAGGCGAATTTGACAGTATTCAAAAACAAAATTTTCACCTGGTTTTTCAAGGCTAAATCAGTGACGTGCGACAACAGTAATCACTAATGATGCATTGCACTGGCGCGACAATAGCTCCTGATGACGTGCGAAACTGGAGCGACACTAGATCGTAATGACGCGCGTCAGTTGATTCTATTGACGCGCGACACTGTTCTCTATTGACGCGCGACACAGTCACAAAATGACACATGACATTACAGTCTATTGACGCGCGACATTGTCCTTTATTGACGTGTGACATTGTCCTCAATTGACGCACAACATTGTCATCTTTGACGCGCGACATTGTCCTCTATTGACGCGCGACATTGTAATCTATTGACGCGCGACATCGTAAACAAATGACGCGTGACACTGTAATCAAATGACGCGTGACACTATAGACAAATGACGCGCGACACAGCCTTCTATTGACGCGCGACACTTTAATCAAATGACGCGCGACACTATAAACAAATGACGTGCGACACAACCTTCTATTGATGCATGACACTGCTTCCTATTGACGCGTGTCATTTGAAGCAAATGACGCACGTCAATAGGGGACAGTGACGCACATATTTAGGTTATAAATACCCTTATGCCGCTCATTTTCTCGTTTACGTTTTCCCGTTCTTGAATTTTTGCAGGTCTAAATCTTTGACAAAGACGCAATTACAGCTATAATGTCAACTTCACATGCCTCCCAATTGCAAGTTCAGCAAGAAAATGAAGAGAATCCAAGTCAATCGATTTCCAAGATAACCTACAGGAATCCCTTATGCCCTCACATCCATACGGCTTTAAGGATGTCTCCAGAATATCAAGGTATAATTGAAGAGTGTGGATTTACAGGGCTCGTTAATATGCCCCATTTCGAAACAGATCCGGATATTTTGAATTACCTTCTATCATGCTACAATTCAGAGGACGGTATATTTTATGTGACTCTGAACGATGGCCAAATGTTCCAATTCACTATTGAACCGAATGACATACATCGGTTTACCGGCCTTCCTATCAGAAATTTACCAACTGTTACAACCAAGGCAACACTCGTGGAAGAAAACAAGAAATTTCTCGAATCAAAGTACGGTTTCCATGTTGATTGTAAGTATAATTCGTTTTAATTCAAAAATTTTATTCTGTTTTTTATTCTGATACAATTTGCTGTTATAAATTGATAGTAATTTTCACTGTTTCGCATTTGCAGCCCATGTCAATAAATCCAGGCATGGTGTAGATACACAATCAATTGCACACCACTTTCTTGCTGCACTTATTGCATTTTTTCAAGCCAGAATTGTTATGCAGGGTCGCCAAACAGATATACCAAATTGGGCCATTGCATACATTGTGCCACTATCTCAAAACAAAAATTCGATTGGTGCACATTTCTATCCAAAAAAATAAGAGCTGACATATCAAATTCAAAAATGTCAGAAAAACCTTTCATTTATTCAACAAACTATCTCCTCGGCTTCTACTATGAGGCACTTTTAAATTTAAAAGCTAAAGAAATTCCTACTTGCTCTGATGAGGCTTTGAAGAAATTCTCAATTCCATTTGCAGAACAACAGGTATAAACTATTTAGTTTGTAATTGTATTACAATTTTCTTCATTACAGTGCGCAGTTATTAAAACTTAAATTTTAATGTTTTGCAGAGAAGATATCTTGAAGCCATTCCCAAAAAAAAAAGATGTCGAGAGGTAGAGGCAAACTACACGCGGAGGCTTCGGGGGACTCCCATTCTGAAATGGAAGCTCACTCCTCTCCAGACCCTCAACAGTTTGAACTCGTTAAACGCCAGAGAAGTAATACATTCTCATATATTAATTACAAATTCCAAAGTTGCAGATTTATTTTTCAATTTAAATTTTAGCAAAATGAATTGACAACATTTAATATTGATGAACAGCAGGGACTATGGAACCTTCTACCCCAACTCACTCAATACAGTCGCATGCATTGATATCTTCTGAACAGCCACTGAGTACAACTCCTACAAGGCCACCCGTAGCACCAAAAAAACAACCCCTAGACAACAAGGTACAACTTTTCTATAGAACGTTTAATTTCGTAGTTTTGACTTTATGAATTATTTTAATATTTTTCATTTTTTCTTGTACTTTTCAGCACATGTCAGTCATGATCAAGCCACCGCATCGACACCCACCCAACCATTAATTTTTAAAATGCCAACCAGAGGAACAGTGAAAAAGAACATTGGTAAACGGATGAGTTTTGCTCCGGCCCCTAGTGGGACACTAAACCTTGACTCCTCGTTTCGAATTCCAACTCTCTCACTTGGTGGCTTGCCCAGCGCAACGGGCATATCTGTTTTGAACAATATAAATTTAGATGAAGATTATTTGGGCATTGATAGCAATGACCCAACTGGGTTTTTCGATACCCGCGAGATGATTCAAGGCCAGCAGGTATACTTCAGTCTTCAAATTTCAATTTTAATATGCTTTACAATTTTTAATTACATTCTGATTTATCTAAATCTAAATCTTCAGTCTTCAAATTTATTTATCTAAATCTTGATTTATTTTTTCAAAAACAGGATCAGCCCACCCAAAGACAGAAACAAGGAGCAGTTGATCTTGGTCATGGTGAAAGCCCCCACACTTCTCCAGCAAGATCGTCTGCATTAGATTCAGATAGTGAAGAGTTTCCACTTTTTCCTTTGGAGAACTTAATTGGTAATGATTGTCAATCCCATGTCAGTGAGTTTATTATTCCTCAAATCCAATAGCTTATAGAATGGGAGAAAAGGGCTAAAATTATTATCAATGAGATTATTAGTCGTTATGAAAATTATTGGCAAAGGGATAGTTTATACGCTGCAGTCCAGAATCAACCTGCGAAGATGGATTCCTTACTTACCCAAGTAAAATGTGGGACTGTCACGTTTAATAACGACTATAAAGATGGCATTTTAGATAAGGCACTAAACAAATTGGAAAATATTAGTGCCAAGGCCCAGGCATATTTTAACAAATGGTCAAAGGACAAGGATTTGGTATCAATCGCAAATGCCAAAAGAGATAGAGTGGTTGTAAGTACTATTACATTCTAACAATCATTTTTGTTAATTTGAAATTTTGAATTTACATTAATATTTTGAATTGACGTTACTCTTTTTGTGCAGTTGAAATATGAAAATTTGAAGAGTCAGGCGAAGGTTTTGCAAGTTCACTTGGAAACAACAAAGAACAGCTTATCCGCAGCAAAAAATTTGAAGCAAAATATTGTTTTGGTTAACAAACAAAACAATACACTAAAGCGGATCATTAAAGAGCATGGTCTCGACCCTGACATCTTGTTCAAAGCCAAAGCAGTTGCTGATCCAAATTTGCTGTCGCATGGAGATGCAACAAATCAAGAAGAAAGAATTATAAAAAATCTGGATAGTGTTGCAGAAGATCTTATAAGTTCAGGGGTTATTTCTGCTGTTGGGGAAAGAGGTGCAGCCAGAGTGGAAGAAACCGTTGGGGAAGAGGGCAAAGTAGAATTTTCTAAAGAAAAAGAGTGTTGTGAAAATTAGAAACTTTTATTATTGACTAAACTTTTAATATTGAATTTGAAAACTTCAACTATTGAGTTTGTACTATGCTATTTGAATTTAATTATATGGTGATTATCATGAATTATATGTATGTTTCTTGTTTACTTGCATTTTCATGAATAGTATGTAGACGTAGATGATGAATGATGACAATTGATAATCAATGATAGATCATGATGAAAGACGATGATCGATTTAATGTGTATAATGTAAAATTTAGTGCCTGAATATCTTGTGGGACTTTAATTATCTTGAAAATTATGTCGTGGGACTTTAATTGTATCTGTGGGGTTATACTGTCTATGAAAGTAGACTTAAGGTTGATAGGTTAAGAATCTGTGTTGTACTATGATTTTTCAACGTGTTGAGGACTTCAAAGTGTGTTTGGATTTTATGAATGACCTTTATCAGTCTAAAATAAAGATATCCAAGTCAATGATGCTAAGGTCTATCATGGTGTTGAGACAAGAATGTATTGCTACTACAAGAAGATGTATTGTGTAATAGAGGTTATACTTCTGATTCATGCTCAAAGTAGGGAAAAATGAGTATCTACAAATGTTATAAAGTTGAGAAATCTCATATTGATGTTACCTTGTCATAAGATTTGTGCATAGTAAGGAAGAGTATAACACATTGTTTCTTAAAGGATTCTTAGAGGTCAATGCAAGGTTTGACAGTGGCTCCAGGAATGCGTTGATTCAAATGCTCATCTATCTTTGCATCACAAGGTTATTGCCTATAAAGGTTGTGAGTTAATGAAAGTGTGAAAGATGATGTGATATGTGTAAGGTAATTGGAAACAGTCTCTTCCAGTACAAGAAGATTCATGGTGTATGGTCAGGTTATCTAAGATGAGCTTTGTAACTTTGTTTGACCTGATGAGTGCAGTGGAAAAGTTTAAAAAAAAAAAAGATCTTAAGAAAACTGATGGAACCAAGAAGGGGAAATTAATTGATGTTCCCAAACTTGATGCAAATCAAGCAGGAGGGAAGAATTCTGATCAATGTACTTTAATATTAACGGAGGGTGACTCAGCCAAGGCTCTTGTGGTTTGAATCAGGGAAATGTGAATATTGAATTTGGTAGTATTGTGACATGTTTCGACATCACTTTCCAATTTAATTTTTTGTTATTTTAGTTATCTTTATCCTATCAGGTGGCAGGAATATCTATTTTTTGGGAAGCTACCACTCACCAACAAATGGAGAATAAAGAGATAGTAAATAGAAAAAAAATCCTTGGTCTACAGGAAGATAAAATATATTAAAAATAAATTAATATAATTCTAAGAAATCAAGAAAGAATCATCACTGGTAAGAAATTAAACATAATTGCAAATATGCTAGGGTTTAGCTTACCTCTTGCGTATTAGATTGCTGTGAAATCATCAAGGGTAACGTGCTAGATCTTTGTTTCACATGACATTGTAGATGGAGGGGTGAGTTGCTTGACATTGTCAGTCCTGAGAAGTGCCAACAACATCTTTAAATATATAGACCAACAATATCTTTAAAGGTCAAGTAAATATAAAGAATTAGACTTGTAATGTCTTTAATGATAACAAGAGCTGAAAAAATGTAAGGTAACAAACAATAAGATTATGTTGAAGAAGATACCTATTTAAAATTGAAATCATCACCGGTAATGTGCTAGATCTTTGTCTTAAAAAATTCAACACAAAAAATTGATTAGTAGATAGATGGGTGAGTTGCCTGACGTTGTCAGTCCCGAGAAGTAAAAGCTTCCTCGGACGGATGTCAACCCACGTTTTCAAAAAAATAAAATTTTTGTATTTAACTAAATGTAAATACATACACCTGTAACATATTTAATTATAACCAGAGCTGAAAAAATGAATAGTAACAAACAATAAGATTAAGGGGAAAAAGATACCTGCTTAAAGTTGAAATCATCACTGCCACTGGTAATGATATAGATCTTTGTTTTAAAAAAATCCAACACGAGAAATGGATTAGTAGATAGATGGGTGAATTGCCTGACATTTTTAGTATATAGACCTGTAACATCTTTAATGATAAAGATAAAAGATAGATAAAGAAGATACCTACTTAAAGTTGAAACAATCCATTATCAATAGCTTCATCAAAGTCGATGTTGTCTTCTGTAGAATGTGACGAAGAGCCAATTACACTCTCAAGGTTGGGAATATTTGTACTTGTAGCTGTATTATTTACATCTCTTTTTTCGCAAAGGGAATTCCAGTGAGCAATTTCTCTGTCAAAAAATGAATAGTAACAAACAATAAGATTAAGGGGAAAAAGATACCTGCTTAAAGTTGAAATCATCACTGCCACTGGTAATGAGCTAGATCTGTGTTTTAAAAAAATCCAACACGAGAAATGGATTAGTAGATAGATGGGTGAATCGCCTGACATTTTTAGTATATAGACCTGTAACATCTTTAATGATAAAGATAAAAGATAGATAAAGAAGATACCTACTTAAAGTTGAAACAATCCATTATCAATAGCTTCATCAAAGTCGATGTTGTCTTCTGTAGAATGTGACGAAGAGCCAATTACACTCTCAAGGTTGGGAATATTTGTACTTGTAGCTATATTATTTACACCTCTTCTTTCGCAAAGGGAATTCCAGTGCGCAATTGCTCTGTCAAACGGAAAGGTTTCGAGGGAGTATCGTGAAACGTAACACCTCATGCAACTTTCTAGATTTTTATCCAACTTGTTTCTCAGTTTTGATTTTATAAATGACAATGCACTGAAAACTCTTTCATCCTCCACAGACCCCAAAATCATTGTCTGGCATAATTCATATAGTCTGAAATACTCACTGATATCTTCTTGTAAGATAGAACTTTGATAGATTCCTCTCCACAGCCTTGTAATAGCACCACTTTCAGAAGGTTGATCTAAATTCTTATATTGGTTCCTCATTGTTGTTGCAAAATTGGTTGACTGAAACTTTAATAAATCAGCATTCAGTATACCTTTGATTTCCGTACCCTTGAGCTCTGACGTCTTTGTAAATTGTTCCATTATTGTACCCATTGATTTATGGAAATGCTTACTGACAAAGTCTGCACGGCCACCTTCTGTATTCCAAAAATTCGGATTCATCACACCCATGGCTTCTAGAATTTTATCTTTATAGAAACGTTCCCTAATTTCTGATGACAAGGTTTCTGAATTTTTTTTAAGCTTTATTCTGGTTTCAACTATCATAGACTCAAACAAATTACGTGTCACAGGAACATCTTCTCGTTCCGATCCTGTAATATCTTGACGTCTTTGCAAAATGTGCATAGGTATTTCCTTCCCATTAACAGAGATGCATAGGTGATCGTGGATATTAAATCTCAAATAGGTGTTAGGATTTTTAAGATCTAATAAATCTCTCCAATTTTCAAAAACAGGTGCATCAAAACTATCCTGGGAACAATACAATATATCAAGACTTTGACATACCATTTTCCTCATCCGTATAAAATCCACAATATAGATCAATCTGCCCTGTGCATGCTTCATCAGTGTATTGATCTCCTTTAACATTGGAAGAATACCAACCAATGTAAGCAAAGTCTCCAAATCAGTTAAGCGGAACAACAGGTCCCTTGCCCTATCAACTTCATGGCGGTATTTGTGCATGAAACCAACCAATGAAGGATACTCCTCACGAACTCTGCATGCTGGTTCATACAAAGAGATCCATCTAGTCTCCACATCCTTCAGAAGTTTTTTTCCGTCTGTAATTCCAATTGCAAATTTTTGGAACTCGAGAAAACGCTTTGGGCTGCTTGACATATAGGCATGAAGTTATCTTATGAGGTCTTCTAATTTAGCAACATTTTCGTGGTTGCTTACCATTTTATACGCTAAATTCATTCTGTAATCTAACATTTTCGTGGTTGAATCTCTGGTGCAAAGGGTATGCGAGTTCAAATTTCACAGTATTGGTAATTTGGTAAGCTACTTGAGGTATACTACCCGGCGAATCACATAGGTTTTTATAGGAGATGTTTTCAAATGAAGGCGAAGCCGACCCCCCAAAAAAAATATACTTTATATTTTAGGCGAACAGGACACCGACCCACTCCGAATAATTCGCCTTTTCAAATTTTCCTAAAATGAAATTTTCGCCATATTATGAATATTCGCTGCTAAAATTATCCCTAATGAGAGCCTGATGCTCCTCATCCATGGCTTGCTCCCACTTCTTCCTAGCATCTACCTACATTGCTTCATCAAATCTCTTTGGCTCTCCACTATAAGTGAGTAATAAATAATAAAGAGAAGGAGACAAAAGTTCAGGTTCTCTTCTTACCCTAGAAGACCTCCTCAATATAGGAGTTTGGGGTTTCTGTTGAGGGGGTTCCTGAACTGATTCATGTGTCACTTTCCCATCTAGAAGATCCTCTACCGGTGCATATTATTTCTTGGATTATTCCCTATTTTCCTATAACTGTTGCTTATACATGACTTTCTCATTAAAGACCACATCCCTAGATCAAATAATTTTCTTGTCCTTAATACTCCAACATTTATATCCAAAGTCATCACCACCATAACCAATGAAAGTACATTTTTTTGATTTAGCCTCTAGCTTGGTCCTATCATATTTCTCTATATGAACAAACACATCACATCCAAAGACTCTAAGAAATGAATAATCAACTTTCTTACCATACCAAGCCTCCTCAGGTATGCCTCCATCCAAGGCACTTGAGGGTCCTCTGTTTATCAAGTACATAACTGTTCTCACCGCTTCTGCCCAAAAAGAAAGAGGTAGTCCTGCATGTAACTTCATGCTCCTACCATGTTCCATTATTGTTCCGTTCATATTTTCTAACACCCTATTCTGTTGCAAAGTTCCTAGAACCATATTTTTCCTGTGGATTCCATTCTTAGAATAGTAATCATCAAATTCATTGTTGTAATACTCCCCTCCATTATTTGACCTGAGACATTTTAGCTTAAGACCTATTTCATTCTCTACCAAGGATTTCCATTTAACAAAAGTTTCAAATACATCAAATTTGTTTCTAATACAATAAACCCAAACTTTCCTTGTTGCATCATCAATAAAAGTAACATAATAACTTGAACCCCTAAGAGATGATACTTGAGCTGCCCCCCACACATCAGAATGCACTAGCCCTAACTTACTCTCTTTCTTTATAGGTCCAACCTTGATAAACCTTACTCGCTTCTGTTTCCCATATATGCAGTCCTCACAGAACTCCAAACATGTTTCTGTATATCTAGGAAAATCCTTCTTTATGATATCCATGCCATTATGGCTCATATGACCGAGCCTATAGTGCTACAATGTTGTATCTACTTCTGAAGCCACAAGATTACAAACATTAGTGCTATAAGTGGTTAAATACAAGGTTCCAATCTTCTTACCTCTTTCCACCACAAGAGAACCCTTAGTAACCTTCCAAGAGTCTGCTGTAAATATCATAGTACAACCATCACTTCCCAACTACCCTGTCGATATCAAATTTCATCTTAATGTAGGCACATGTCTGAAATCCTTCAATAGCCAAGTATTCCCATTATGCATCTTAACCTGAATAGAACCTTTTCCAACTATGCTGCAAGGCTCATCATCACCAAGAAAAACATGCCCAAAATCTCCTTGAACATAATCAACAAAATAATGCCTATGTGGAGAAGCATGGAAAGAAGCCCCCAAATCTAAAACCCAAGATTCAGTAATATTGTGCAAAGAAAGAATCAAAGCATCCTGACATACATTACCTGTTGCCACATTTGCCTCCTTGTTTTCTTCCTGTTGTTTCTTTTTGTCTCAAAGCTCCCAACAATCCTTATTTGCATGCCTAGACTTTCCACAGTGCCAGCATACTATCTTGCTTTTGGATTTTGACCTTGCTCGATCCTTTGATTTTCCACAGCTTCCTTTATTCTTCTGTCTCCCTCTAGTTTCCACTGTCAAAGCATTCCCTAAAGTAGAAGATTCACCAGAGATTTTTCTTCACATTTCCTCACTTAGAATCACCCCTACACATCCTCAAAATTCAACTTTGAGTTAGCTAGAACCGAGTTGCTTACCGCTATTACCAAGCTATTCCAACTCTTAGGTAAAGAGCATAGAACTAATAAATCCCTAACTTCTTCATCAAATTCTATTGTAACCGAAGATAGCATATTTACAACCATATTAAAATCATTTAGATGATTTTCTACTGAACCATTCTTAGACATATTCATATTAAACAACTTTTTCATTAAAAATATCTTATTAGAGGCATAGGGTTTTTCATACAACTTCCCTAATGCATCCATCGGTTCTTTTGTAGTATTTTCCTTTGAAACATTAAAAAATACCGAAGATACAAGACACAGCCGGATTGTCCCAAGTGCCTTCCTATCCAGAAAATCCCATTCCACATCTGTCATGCTCAAGGGTTTGTTCACCTTCTCAGACAACAGAGTATAAAGATCCTTCTGATAAAGGTAATCTTCCATCTGCATCTTCCAAAGATTGAAATTCTTCCCGTTGAATTATCAACCCTAGATCTTCCATCATCTGCCATATCTCCCACTCAAGATAAAAATTTCCCTGCGATTCAACACTTTAGTAAACCAAAACAGGCTCTGATACCAATTGTTAGGAAATAAGGGATAAAATATGTGGAATAATCCCTCACATAATCGTAACAATAGAAAATAATATGCAGAAAATATTACAGATCTCAAATAAAATTATAGAATAAAATAACACAACACAAAAGAGATAATATTTAATGTGGTTCACCCAATTTGAGCTACGTCCACCAATAATCACTTGCTCAAATTTTATTACAAGCCACCAATCTCTCAATACAATACCTAGATCCATTTTGGAGCTATTCTCAACAAACTCTACAGAATTCACAGCCGAATTCAAAAACACATATGTAATGTTTTTTTTTTTCGTCCATCTATCATATGCATAAAATCATATAAATAGACAACTGCTTAAGCAATTTTACAAAATTATGGGTATCAAAACCATGGGAAAAACCATCCCATAAACCTGTGGGTCAAAATCCCGCCCATATGAGAAAATCACGGTTTCCCAATATATTTTAAGGCCCAAAAAAATTTACAGTACATGAAAAGTGTACAGTACTCTTAGTGTACATTCTTTAACACTTTCACACATGAAAACAAGCTCCACAACCTAACAATGTGAAGGAATGGTAGGTGAAATAAGAGGTGTATTGAGAGGTTAGACCTTGCCATTGTGAATGATCATGGGAATGTGAGAGGAATGAGAAGATGTGGAAGGAAGAGAAGGATGTGGAAGAGGAGGTGAATAATATGAAGGATCTATGGGAATACTAGAGGTAGATTCCAAAGAAATAATAATAGGTGCTCTAGTGGTAAGAGTATAATCACCATTGATCTGAAAACCAAATTTAACTAGCAATTGTGCACACACATTTTTCTTGCTTTGTATTGATTTTCGATGTAAAATTTGAGCATTATATCCTTTTGTATTTTTAATAAAAGAATAAAAACTGAAATTACTGTGTAAATATGAAAGAAATGAAGAGGATTCACCAGCAATTTGACGCACGAATTGATAACGGAGTTCGGCGCTTGAGACCTATGTCTCCAGGTCTGGTTGAATGGGACCAATCTATTAAAATCTTGAAAACAATTCTTTACAAATAATTCTACAAAATTCTGACCTTCTCATAGTCTTCCTTTGTAAAAAATAACAGGGGTTTCTTTTACATCTCCTCAAAATTCCACTCCTAGCTCAAGTTATGAGCACACAGTCCCGAATGCTCTACAAATAAAATATCACTCCTTTTATATTGTTTCTAAGCCTCCTAGCATGCCGGTTGGGCACTTATCCTTTTACACAGCCCACCTAGGTTCCATTCTCCTCCCCCATTCTTTTTGACTTATCTTCTTGGGATCAATATCCCACATTTGGCGCATAAAATCTTGGAAGAGGTTTTAAAAGGTAGGTGTGGCGCATGTTTTTAGTGGCTTAAGAGCCACCTTAGCCATGTAAAGGAGGCGCATTGTTTGGGCTGGATGTATATGGTGCATGTATATGTTATATTTAGGCACCAAAAACAATGCACAATATAAGGCATGAGAAACAATAAGGATTTGGGTTTAATGCGTGGAAAGTGGTATAAAATACATGGAAATTAATACAAAATGCGTGGAAATGGTAGTTAATAAAAAATAGGTGTGGATAATTTAAATAATGCATGCCTAAATGTCCCATATACATGGCTTAAAGGCAATTATAGGAGTTTATATACACAAGTTGGTTTAATGATTAAATGAGAAGGAGGCCAAGGGCACCCCTCCATAATCAAGTGTGTCCGAACATGGTTGAGGGGCCCCCAGCCAGTAAATAGCAGGTTCCATTTGTTCGAGAATGAGTATCCAAGACGGCGTTCCAAAACCCATTTTTTTTAGTTTGTCACACAATTCGTCCACGTGTCGCAATATAATGAAACACTTGGCGAGCGTGAACACGTCTACCTGCACAAAACTCCAAATTTTGCTAGTTGCCCACAAAATTTCAGCGGGCTATAACTTTTGCAAACGAGCTCTGTTTCTTGCAAACAAGATGTCGTCGGAGTCGTTTAATTTTTCTCCACACTTTAAAAATTACTGCAACTTATTTTGAGAAGATCTTAGATCGGTGTTTCTCTGTGAGGATCCTCTGGATCAACCATGAATAAAATATGTCGAATAACAAGAAAGATGTGGAAGAGGAGGAGGGGTATATTGAGGCTCGATGAGAATGCTATATTTAGAATCAGAAGAAATAAGAAGAGGTGTACTAGTGGTAGAAGTAGAATCATTATGAGTAACAACTTCAAAGAGAGAAGAAAGATGAGTAGTAAATTTACATTCAACAATCATAAAATAAGAAAAATTATTACTTACATGTCCGTGATCAAAACATAGTCTACATCACTATCAGACATATTTTCACAAGCAAGTAATTCATCAAGACTATCATCAACATAAAAAGAAGTGGTAAGAGAAATAATATCATATCTATCATTGCATTCTTTAGAAACACTTGCAGAAGTAGGAAGAGTATGAGATACAACTTTAAATTCATCTTGACAACTAGGAGAAATAACATCATGCATATGAACACTTGCAACATTAAAAGTAGAAGTATTGGCATCCATAT
Source organism: Taxus chinensis (assembly GCA_019776745.2). Classification (NCBI taxonomy): domain Eukaryota; kingdom Viridiplantae; phylum Streptophyta; class Pinopsida; order Cupressales; family Taxaceae; genus Taxus; species Taxus chinensis. The sequence goes on along the minus strand of CM034146.1, from coordinate 347,702,633 downwards.
TATAACAACCAAGAAAATAATCAAACAAATAGTTTCCATTAATACTATCATGTGCTATAAGAAGATTGGAAGAAGGTGCAACATAATGGGTGACTATGGGAGAGCAAGGAAAACCGTAAGTAAAGTTTTGTTCAGGAGAGACTATGCAAATGCCAGAATTGTGAAAGTTATAAGGATGGGTTTTTTAGAAAGAAAGTAGTGGTTTGAGGAAGTAAAGATCGCATTGAGGTTTTTGGTAATGGTCAATAAATTCATCTTGCATAGAAGCATCATCAAAGAGAGAATTCAAGCATGTATCGACCATGTGGTGCTTAGGAGACGAGGACATCTTCAGAGCCATGAGGGTTTTTGGGATCATAGGGTAAGAAGTTCAAAGAAAATTGGGTTCGCCAAATGATTTAATTTAATTTGAATTAAATCTAATTACATAGTAACATATATGATGAAATATAATAGATATACAAATTCTAAGCACTCAAACAATGAAATACTATAAGAAAATGAGAGGGAGAGATGACTTAGTTGAATCTTGCAAAATTTGGAACTGATCTAGGTGATGTAAAGTGTTGAATAGGGCTGGAACTATGTCACAATTAATCTCTATAAAATATGGATTATGAGAATAATATCAAACATGAGCGCCTGGTACTAGACATGGGCACATGAGTGCTGGTGACTAATTCTAGGTATTAGTGACTGCACAGAAGGTTAGAATCTACTTTCTTCTATATAGCTAGGGTTTCACTATCGATTCCTATTGATCACTTGATATTCATACTTGGATCACTGAGGGTACCTATAACATGCATCAAAAACCCTAATTACCTACACAAGCTCACAAACACATCAACTTGGAATAAAATGGCAATATGTGAATTTTAAGTGATCCCGATGGTCACCCGTTGAGTGAAATTATGACCGAGCGCTGCACTAAATTCCAAAATCCATGTAGTTCTTTGTGCTTATGTGTGTAATAATGTCCTTAAATTTCCCTTGCACCAATGATTCCAAGATAATGCACTATGACTAGATAATATGAAAATGTGTGATATGGAATTGAACATTTCCCCTTTTTATGTAGTGTATACAACCCAAAAATGCAATCCCTTGTAATGGTAGTGATAGTACATAGATGATATTTCCACTAAGAATTCCTAGCCAAAATAATATAATGTATGTTGTGTTTATATATGAATCTCTTGTTTAAATTTTGACACTGGTGACACAAAAGGTCAACTATGGGCTTGAGATAGGGATAAGAAAACTAAAAAGGTGGACCATAAAAGACAAAATAAGTGCAAAGAACAAAGAGGACAAGAGAACTGAAAATGGACATGAGCTCCTAGGCACTACTATCTAGAATGGGTACTAGTGTCTAGGGATAAATGATGACAGATGTGAAAAGAATGACATACATGGATCCTTGTGACCTGATTAGAATTGGGTACATAAATTATATATGTGAGAGAAAAATCCAATAGAGACAATAAAAAAAGTAGATGGACAAAGGATTTTGTCACAAGTGAATAATTTTCTTACTTAATATCCATGCATAAAACAACATACTTGACAACATAGTAAAATAGTAATATGTGTGTGATTTTATGTCTACAAAAATGCTCGGTTGTAAGATCATTCTTTAGGTGACCCCCAGGGTCATTCCAACTCTCCATTCTGCATCTTTATTTTTAGGATTTAATTTGGTTTATGGGTATGTGTAACTAGAAAACTATTTTGTTGGTTATACGTACATTTGGAAATCAAGGAACGAAGTTATAGAAACAAACAAAGACCCATAATGAAGATTATCCTGCATAGAAAAGATCATATCTAGAGAACCTACATAGACATTAGCACTCATAAAAGACACTAGCACCCACATGCTCTTGTCCTTACATGGGTGCTCCTATCCGGCATAGTTCCAGGTTTTAGAATCTCCAGTCAACATCAACAACAATGTTCACATTCTGTTCCAGTAGTTCATCTGGCCAGATCACTTCATGTTCACTTATAAATAAGCCAAGTCCCTCTATTTATCCTTCTTGATTAGGGTGTTATATCATTGCATGTTTTATTTCTTATGTCTTACTGTATATTAGAATTTGTATATCATTCATTACTGTAGTTACACTAAAATTAGATTTCATTCATTTTTTATTGAATAATTTGGTGAACCCAACCTTCTAAAAATGCATAAGATTTTATCCCATTCTTCTAAATTTATGGATTAATCTTCTTATCCATCATATGTTCCAAACTAATATTTCAAGCACAACTACTACTGCTACTGATTTCTTGTAAGTTTGTACTCAACACCCTCCATGATTCACTACTCCAATTCTTGATCCAACTATTAATGTATTCACTACCCACCTCACATGGCCACCTATAGCTACACCTATTTCTATCCCTCCATCCATTACCTATACAATTCCTCCCACTACCTCCAAAGGTTATGATATTATTGAGAACCTTAATAATAAACCAACTAAAATATCTCTTTATGATATTTTACATGGTGCATAAAATTTTCATCATACATTAGAAGCTTCCTTATGCTTCATCCATATTGAAAGTGATAATTCACATGTTTCTTTCACTCATCTCATTCAATCCCTCAAAAATCTACTGCATGATATATCTTTCAATGATGAGGATATTCCACCTATTGCCACTAGTGATCTTCCTGCACCTTTTCCCATCACTACTACTATCGGTTCCTTTTGTATCAAGCGTGTACTAATTGATAATGGCTATGCTATAAATATATGTGCTCTTTAATTACTCAAGAAACTAAAAATTCCTTAAATTTTATCACTAAATCCTCTACTCTTGTTCGCGGTTATGATTCCACTACTTGCACATGCATTGGCACCATCACCTTAGCTCTATGATTTGGACCTAAAACCCTTCCAATTGCATTACATGTCCTTAACACATCATTTTAGTTTAATTTCTTACTTGGCAGACCAAGGATTCATGATATGCATGTTGTTCCTTCTACAATTCATTGATGTGTTAAATTGTTGCATGATGGATATGAGCATACTATTTTTGTTGATCCTAACCCGTTTAATTTTGTTGCATAGACCTCGTTACTGCCATTCCTATCCCTTCATTGTATCCTATTCCATATCATAATGTCAGTACATACGATATTGGTCGGTCTAGTACTCCCACTACTTCACCTACCCCCACACCCCTCCCTTCCATCCCTATGCATATTAATGATATTATATCAGCTACCTCATCTACCCCTAGCACTACCACTACCACACCTATTACTACTATTCCTTTCCCTACATCTAGATCCACTCCTAATATCATTGATAATGCTATCTAACCTGATAATTCCAAAACTAATGATGAGGTTGATATCATCGAGCTTACTGATGAAAACTCGTGTAATCTCAACTTTACTCCTCTTGAAATAAACGAATCTGACTTCTAAGAAAATTTTTTCTACTGTCTAGGTGAATATCAATTCAAAAAACCTCTTCCTTCTACTATAGCTATGATTTATTTCCAAGCTTCTATACATGTACTAGATCTCATGACTTTTTCTCCAGTTACATATACTCTACCATTTGATCCATTTATATTTATCTTATTCATACATCACTCTTACTAGCCTCATATTCCATTTGATCCCACTTGTCCTGAAATTGTGTGCAAATCTAAAGGTTTAACATGCTTAGGATTTAAACTCAATGATCTCCTTCCTCCATCTCACTCACCTAATCTATATCATAGATATGTTCTCATTACCACTACATATGACCTCCATGTCTTCCATTTGTTGGTATTTCTTACACATAGACCTCGATTTTCTTCATTCACCCTCATATAATCTTGGATTGGCTACATTGGTGGAACTTTTAATCCCAATCACACTGATATCTCATTCCTAATGCCTTTTGGCCATGTATCTATATGAAATGATTCATTCCTTTGCCATACGTAAAATATCACTCGTTGGTATGCACATGATTTTCCACAACCTACTTTTACTGATGAAGAATATGTTATGGGCATGTACAATTTACGTCACACTGGATCTTTCTATGATTAGCCTCATACTATCACCTAATATGTCTCTAATTCAAATCTTATTGGTCACAACCTTGACACTGATAATATTCTTGATGAATTCACCCGATTGTTCATCCCTCGCACACTTGGAGGCATCACATTTTCTCCCCCTTCTAGCAATAACAATTGTCTCTATTGTCGATTATTACTCTTCACGCTCCGTGCTCCATGACTATATTTTCTAATCATAATCACTTCGTTGATACATAATTGTACTATCATTTACCTATGACGTAATCTTGTGCTATGTTCACACTTGATTTTTGAGGGCACACTACATCAATGAACCAAACATTACACATTTCACACTCTACACTTCATAAAAATATTTTCTAGCATATACTTGCATGCGACACACCCATTTCTTGATGACGTACTCTTTCTCTGTTGTCCATTCTTGACTGTTGAGGGAACATTTATAAATGAAACTCCTTTTATACACATCTACTAGGGGAAACACAACTCCTATCTTAGCATCTTGCATATCACACCATCACATCATCACAACATTTGTAAATCTTGGTTGTATTTACTCTTGCTAGCTTATAATACTTACATCTTGCACTTTGTTTACTATGCTAGACAAATAATCACTATGTCATTTTATTTATCATATACACATGCACATTCACTTGGTCTGTGTAAGTGAATGCAAATATCTTACAAATCCTTACACGTTTTATCCTTACACTATATCCCTTTCCAATCCCATCGAGGCTCCTGGGGGCATATACATTTCCTAAAATCATAGTGCACATAACACAGGTTCTATTGTCACATTCTTTACTACTAATGATTACTATCATTTGAATTTTCTCTGCTATATACACACTTTGACATGCTATTTATCTTTCTAACATGCTAACGGGTGCTTTATGTGTAGTATTTGTATTACAGGATATATATAACTATGGATATCTGTAACATTTTTATTGTTATTATTTATTATTGTATACTATTGTTTGTAGGCTATGCTCTATGTCTTGAGTGTTCATTGTATGCTTGTTTCCTCTTTGGACTTGATTGTCTTGTGACACTGTGAGCGATGTCCCATGTATGAAACCCACTTTTTGCGGTCCATCTTGTTTTCACACTTGCTTGTTACATTATTTTATATTGCATGCTAGCTACTTTTACTACTAACACTTTTTACTAGTTTATCTTGATTGCAAGTTCCTTGCTTTCTACCATGCACATCCTCTACCCCTTGAAAGTATCTACTACATGATATGCATATCAACATTCGGTCCTCTCATTTGGACCACATTCTCTTCTAGTAGTCATATGCACTCCAAATGAAGGGGGCATACATCTGGTGAACAATCACCCCTATAAAATCCCAAAGCTATAGTTCAAATAAAAAAAGTATAAAAACAACATGGTAACATAGTCACAAAACAGTCCAAAACCAGACTTGGACCTCACACAAAGAGTGGAAACTAGCGCTTGACACTTTTTTCCTCCTTTGGGTGCTAATTTCTTGGGGACATAAATAGGTAATTTATCAGTAAAACAGTCTTCAAAACAGTTCTACAGTAGTAGGAACTTGCCTCCAATTACAGAATGTATTATATCTCCTACAATCAGTTACAATACGGAACAACAAGTAACTAATCAAGATGTACCATTGGCAGTGGTTCTCATTCAAGAGCTAATCATGGAAGGAGAGAAAAGGTATACCTTTCTCCTACACACTCTTCTCTTGGTGTGAGATCGCCCAAAATTCTCATTCTTGGCATGATATCACCCAAAATTCTCATTCTTGGCATGATATTTCCCAAAAAACTCTCTCTTGACATGATATCTCCCAAAAAACTCACTCTTTGCATGATATTTCCTTAAAAATGACCATCAGATACATATTTAGTAGCATTTCAAAGAAAAATAGGACAAATTCTCTATCTCTTACACTCTTATACATGAGGAGCACACTTTCCTTTTACATACTTTCACACTTTTACCTATTTATATACATATTACTCTGATTTTTCATATACAAGACTTTGACTAATTTCTTGCTTTTCTTTTCTAGGTATGTCCTTAATAGGCAACAAGAAACAACCTAAATTAGCAAATACATACAACAAAAGGTACAAGCCACATATATGCTTCACTTGTCAATTTAACACGTTATTTGCCACACTCTCTACAACATCATAAGGTACGCTTATTTTATCTAATTTATGCTATCGAGTATTCACTCAACAACATAAATTGAGGGAAAAATGTAAACACAAAATCTATGCACTTTGGTACATTTTTGGGTACTAAAAGCATGCTAGAATTTAAATGATTTCTAAGAAAGAAAACTAGTAATTGACAACTCCCTTTATCATTTTTCTTTGTCTTCTATACTTTTATTGGCTTTATACATCTTGCACTCTTACTGGAATTTGAATTTTTTAATCTTTCTATGGCCTCAAAAATAAATCCCATTTAGGACACTAGTGTCAGGATGTCCTATCCTCCTGAGTTCTCCTATCCATCTTTACCTTACAAAATTACAACAAGGGAATCATATAAATCCACAATTATGTTTTCAAATTAAGGAAGAAGCACTAAGCATTACATACTATCACATAATCTTGCATCCAAAGGCACAAAGAGCATCAAAGGCATCCATATATCACACTCATTCAAGGGAAAAGGGTTCCATCACTTCCGAATACACAACATAAGAGGGGAAGTCTATTTTATTCAATCCCACACATTCTATACATTCTATACATTCTATATGTAGCTCACTATCATTGTGCAACTTGCACAAGGGAATATTAGGACACCATTTCTACACACAATCACACAAGAAATACACGGATTCTGAGATGTAGTGTAATGCTTGGTCGTAAGATCACTGTTCAGGTAACCACTGAGGTTAATCTAACTCCCCATTCTACATCTTTCTTTTTATAATATGATGTAGTTTATGGGTTTGCGCAACTAGCCATATGTTTTGTAGGTTATAGCTACATTCAAAAATCAAGGAAGAAAATCAGAGTGACAAACAGAGACCAATAACGAAGCTTATCCTACACAGAAAATATCATATCTAGAGCACATACATAGACACTGGCACCCAAAAAGGACACTAGCACCCTAGCGTTCCTTTCCTCATGTGGGCACTCCTATCCGACATAGTTCCAGGTCTCATAATATCCAGTCAGCATCAACGATACTATTCAAAGTATGTTCCAGTAGTTCATCTACCCAGCTCACTTCCTGTTCACTCAGAAATTAGCTAAGTCCCTCCATATCTCCTTCTTTCTTAGGGTTTTATATCATTGCATGATTTATAATTTGTGTCTTATTGTATATTAGCATTTTTATAACATTCCTTATAGTAGTTACTCTGAAATCATATTTAATTCGATTTTTACTAAATCACTAATTACTTTTGACAAAACACACCAATTCATTAAGAAAGATGCATTCTAGAAGAATATGAAGGAAATAATGATGTAGGAAAAAAAATAAATTCCTAAAAAGGACGACGAGACATTATTTTGGCCTCATTAAACCATTGATTACATTGTCAATAAGTTTTCATACAACAATAAAACAAAGATTCACTCTCAGTTGTGAATTGCAAACAAAGTTACATGTTAGTTACTAAGACTTACACCAAATTTTAATTCCAATAGATGAAGAGTGAAACATGTTGCAGAGGATGATGTATATAAGAGTAATTTAATTTTGAAAATTGTTCTATTTGTTGCACTTTTCAATTTGTTTCATACATGAAATGTCTCAAATAAGTTGTATGAGGAATAGTGTTATTGTTCATTTTAATACATAGTGGTTCACAAGAAAACTGAAAAAAAATTATGTTAATGATTTGTAGGTGTATGAGAAACATAAGTGTTTTTTAATAAATTTATTTCTATTGTGAAGACTACAAATAAATTTATTTTAAGTTTTCATTCGGAAGACTAAAAATCAATTAAATACTTCTACTATTTTTTAAAAATATACAAATAAGGAAAAATATATTATTTATATAAATTCCTAATTATTTGAATATATTATCTGAACATATATATCATATATCCATGAATGGAAGCTTCTAATGTATTGATGTTGCATCATCTCTATCATTTACTTAACCAATTCTCTGACTTTGTTAACATTCAAATAACACAATAGATCCATCCTCGTCTTTAACATGGTCACCTATTATATTTTTAGCATTTTTATCAGTCCCTCTCCCTTCATTAATTAACTTCCATATTTCCAAATCCCTATCGTAGGGAAATTTATTCACTTCATACCGTGATGTGCAAATTCTCAAACAAATTTCCAATTTTTTTTCAATCTTGTTTCATAATTTTGATGTTATAAATGAAAAGGTGCTAAAAAATATCTCGCCATCAACTAAATGAAAAATCATTGTTTAACATAAATCATCCAATTAAAAAACTCAATCACGATTTCTTGCAAAATAGTGTTTAACCCAATTTTTTTCCATAGCTAATTTATTGTTCCACAATCTAAGGGACTATCCAAACATTTGAATTGCTCAAGCATTATAGAGGAGAATTCATGGGATTGATCAATAAAAAATTTCTTATTTAAAATACTTGGAATATTCGTTCCATTGATATCAACAAGCTTATACAAATATTGAATCAATATAGTCAATCTCTTGTGGTAATCTTCCTAAAAAGATCTTTCATTTTGGAAAATATTCCAATATGTGGGATTTACTAAAGCCATTTGTTCAAGGAAAACATCCATACTAAAAAAAATCCCTTATTTTTTCTAATAGGAAATTTATAATTTATCTTAATCTTACCCTGGTGGATGATATAATTTTATCAAAGAGTATCCCTATGACATTTACCTTCTCAACCTTACCAATTACTATTTGAAATACATGAATTGGTATCTCATATCCACATATAAAAGCACATACTTCTCAAAACAAGTTGAAACTTAGAAATTTAATTGGATTTCTAATATTTATCAAATTATTCCAACTCTCAAACTTTGGAACGGAAAAAGTAGTTGCATTGAGAAAAAAATATTCTATTGTTAGATAAACACGTTTCCTTGAACTAGAAAAATAAGCAATATATATAGTTCTTTCTTGGGCTTGTTTCATTAAACAATGTATTTCATCCAACATGGGAAGGATACCACATACCATCAACAATGTCTTTATGTAAGTTAAATGATTTATCAATACCTAATCCTTTTCCACTTCCATATGATTCTACCACATTACTCCGAATAAGGATTAATAATCATCATACACCCTACGAACTAGTTGATATAATGATATCCACCCAGTGTTAACATTTTTTAACACTTTATTCCAATTTTTCAATCCTTTTACACCTCTCCAACAAGCTCTTCAAATTTTTCTACATGTATAAATTTAATAAGTATTTTCTAGATTCATTCTATGAGTCATACAATGAATGACAATCATATACGAGCAATGGGATGTTTGGAGTCTTACACATAGACCATTACGATGACCTTAAATTATAGATGCCCCATTTGCCCCCAAAAAGACTAGATATGTTGTAACTGAAGAATCATTCATGCAATTGATCTCCTTCAAACTTATTATTACCATTTCATAAAGTTTTATCACATTGGATATATCTTGCATCTTGTGAATAGAAAGTAAGTGAGGCTATATCACATGAATCTCAATAGTATAAACATGCATACAGACCCAAGAAATATTATCTACTGATGTAACCTCATCAATAGACAAATACATGTATCGTGCAGACTTAAGTATCTCTTTCAAGTCTTCTTTCTCAACCATAGCTAAGAAGTTTTCCCAATCCCAACCACTACTTTCAAACCAATGAAAATAAAACATCTTCTTATGTTAAGGAATTTTTTTTGTAGGATGACCTCTTTTCATAATGTGAAAAATAATATCTAGCTAAACTATTTTACTTAAAAGACTATTTTGAATGACCTTGTTAAATTGAGATGTAATTGTCCCTCCATTCTGTGAAACTATTATTTCATTTATCTTGTACTCAAAATTATTTTGCATACCCAATATGAAAACAATCATATGCACTTTTCCATCTAGAAACATTCTTCACAACTCCCTCTACATTTTTCTTTTCATATATCTTTCCTACATGCTTCTCAATAGTATCCAATTTAATTTGCATTCCCTTGTCCCTACCTGATTTTCAGCTACATATTGTACATTTGCATTCTTTGGGAGGTTCAGATTTATTTTCATTTTCAATAAGTTCAATAAATGGAAACTTAGAAACCTACTCTAATATGAAACTGCTTCCCAAGTCCCATTGTCTTACATTTCCCTTTCTACCAAAAATAGGTGTCCCTTGAGTATTTGGCATGGTGGAATTTAAATTTTGTTGACTGTTAGAAGTGTTACCTCCTACATTTAATCCATTAGGTAACAACATCCTAGCACTAGAGTATAAATGTAAATCATCCAGTGATGTAGTTTCAAATTAATTCAATGGGATGTCTTCAAGGGGATGCATTTAATTCTCATAATCATTGATAGAGTTAACCATCAAATCATTAATGAAATCATTCTTAGTTTCATTTTTAACGCAATCAGTATCCCTTGATAGTGTTGGAGATGGATGGGATTCCATACATGGTTTCTCAAAATAAGATGCGATTTTTCATATATTAGTACTAGGAGGTATTGCACTTTTTTTTCTTGAGGGTCTCTTTTTAGCTGTCATTTTCCAGTAAGGAAATTTTTTGAGTTGATTGCGATGAGATGAAATCAACTAAGGAATTACAATGTCGAGCGACATGGAAAAAAAATGACATTGGAAATGATGCATTTATATTGAAGGTATCATAAAATTAAAAATGACATATATTAATAGATTATAACATTTACAAATGTATATAAAGAAATGCGACATGATAGAAAAGAGGTTTTAAATTGGATCAATATTGAATAGACCTACCTGCACTAAGTACTTGTAGGATGTAAACTATAACATTATAGCTAACAAGACCTTGATTTATTTGATTTTTTTAAGAAATATGTTGAATGATTATATACTACTTGGAATAATTCCCAATTCGTAAATTGGAAAAGATAAAAAAATATTTTATTTAGAGTAAATACTAAATATATTTGTGTATATATAAGTGGCAAATTTACTTAAATTTTAAAATTTCTCCGTAAAATGTCGACAATTGTGACGAAAGGGTCTATAGAATTCTTGGTGATCCAAGAATTTTGTGAAATCTCAACTCATCCATTACATGACGATTTAATTAAAAAGCATGTGGGATTAGAGATCTGTTGGCTATTCGCATGGGACAAATTAATGTTTGTGGATTTTTTGGGCGAAACGTGGATAGTGACATAGTCATTTAAATAGTCAAATGCATATTCTATAATTATTACTATCCACCTAATTATTAATATTATCCACTAAAATTTTCCCTCATAATAATAATAATAATAATCAATTTTAGTCCATAATATCGGATAAACTATTTTTTGGGTATGTGGGTTACTTATAGCATATGAAACTACCTCGTAGTGCCAATGTGAAGGAGGAAGTTAACTGTGATTCAAATATGGGGCATGCATACCCTAATCAAATATAAATTTTATTTGAATATGAAGCATACATACCCTACCCCCTACAAGATTCAAACACGTGACCTTTATTTCAAGAGCACAATTTCTTCACCATTGAGACAACTCATATGTACTCATGCCTCTTTTTGTGCTCCCATGGGAACCACCACCATAATAATTGATATTATATTTTTTGTTTTCTTTCAAGAAAAATAGTTCTTTCCCAAACAAATAAAATCATGTAATAACATATAACACTCTTTGTAAATAATAACGAAACATGACATGGACACTTTTAACATGGAATGTTCCTATAATGTTAAAACAAACTGGTGATTTAAGTATAAAAGATAAAAATTTCATAGAGGATAAAATATAGTTACTAATCTCTTTAACTTATCACAATCCCTATGGATTCCTAACATTAGATACACTATAATGATAAGTTGTTTGGTTCCTTAATAGCCACCATAGATGCCCATGATGTGAACCTTGAACTTCTAGATTAAAATATCTATAAAATGGGCCCCTAAATCCCTTTGTGGCTATGGGGTTAGTTTGTATTTTATTTTTGTAGCTGATAAAGCACTCTTTGCAACTCTCTATATTTTATTCATATAAAAAAATTTAACTTGAGATAATTTATAGTTTATCATAAAATTGAAGATAAATAAATATATATCTTTAAACGTCTATGATGCCAATAAAAGCCTATGTGATAGTAACCCCCCCTTTTTTTTATTTCTAAAATTTTACTCATCTCAAGTTCAAATTAATAATTAAATCTTCCATTTTCTCCACCATCTCCTTGTTGATCATATCTTATAATGGGGTTGTTCACTTGCATATTTGGGTTGGATGTCATTGTAAACATTACACCAAAAAATAACGTTTGTTTTTTTATTTCACTTCCGCATCAGTGTAAAAGAAAAAAGTTCTCTCTTCCCATATTTATTTTTGCCTTTTCCACCCACTCATCTCACACCAAATCCGATGCAAATTTTTCCTTAATTGTGCTATGATAAAAAATTCTCTCTAAGGGATATTAGCCCCTATATATTCCTTTTTATTTGCATGTGTGAGTTTAGGTGTTGTCAATGATTTAAAATCTCATTGATGAAAAATAGGGTGATTGAGGAGTGCTAGGAGATTCTTGACATGTTTATGACATGGATATTTAGCTTGATACATGATGGCATAAGTGGGAAAGGTGAGAATGGCTTGGTTTAACAAGCCTAATCACGTGACCTAACTACTCTAGGTGATGGTGATTGATGACTTGAGTTACTTGGTTACTTGAGGAGAATAATAGAGGCATTGAGAGAATGATAGGAGAGTGTTAATACACTTGCATGTGTTTTATAATTTAGATACAAGTGGAAGACTTAGTTGCATGTGCTCATCTAGACCCAATCTAGGTGCTTGGAGGCCAAATGAAGCATTGTATTTAGTTTGAGAGCCATGATAGATCATGAAGGAATGAAAATATGTGATACATATTTTATCAAGTGTCTTAGGTCCTTTTGGAGAGCTTGGAAGTAGATTCATGAGGTTGGTCTACTTGGTCTAGTTCTAAACTAGGCCTAATCCTAGTGTTTGGAGGCCTAATTAGGCATGATCGTCACTTGCGGGTATGTGTGAGATCTCAAAATCACTCATGGAGGTATGTTAATTTTTTTTCATCATTTATGGGAACTTAGAAGAGGTTTCATGCTTGGATTCAGTTTTGGTTCAGTTGGTTATGGCCTAAACTATGCAAAACCCTAAGGGCTAGTCATGTAAGTCATGGTGGTGGTGAAGATGAAGATATATTTTATATAATATTATGATTGGATATGATAAAAATGTGTTTCTAAGAGGTTCTAGAAATTTTTTAAGTCATTATGAAGATAAATTTGCAAGTTTTGAAATTTTTGGTAAAATGGGGTGCCTGAGAATGCATTTTCCATCTCGATAGGCATCTTGAAATGCTCATTGGGATTTTTTTTATTTTAATGTGAACCAAAGGTTTTAAAGGATGTTTTTCAATTGAGTTAATATAATTTTTCAAAAATAATGGAGTGGTTTCATCGTCAAACTTTTATGAACGAATAATAAGAAGTCAAACTACTTTTTATGGTCTTAAAACCCTAGGTTGAGAGCGGTAGGAGAAATATTCTATGTATGGAAACATAATTTATTTTTATTGATAATTTTATGAGTGGAGGTTAAATTTTCATCCTTCAAAATTCCAAAAAGTTATGATAGAGCTTGTGATAGTATGTGGACCCTACTCAAAAAGGAAATGTTTTGGAGAATTTTCATTTGTGGAAAGGTTTTCCATTAAAGGAATTGATTAAATCACCATTTATTGAATATTTGGATTTTTGATATATGTAAATGATATTTTAAGGTCATGATTGAGGTCTTAGAGGAAAAGTGTGCCCTATCTTTGAAGACTAGTTTTTGGGCTTGTAAAGGCATTTTTGAGCAGTTTCAAAGATTGACCTAGTTGAAGGTCTTCCACTTGGACTTGGAAGGAAATGTAAGATGCTTTGAAAATTATATTCATATAAATTTATAATGATATATTTTTTGTTTCTTGATGAGGTGTTTTGATAGGTTAACCAACTTAGTTTTTGAAGACTAAGTTTGATTGTTTTAGGACATGGGCTAGAAGATTGGTGTAGAAGATACATGATTTGGATTTTCTGATGATTTATATCTAATAGATAGTGAACATGGATGAATTTTGTTCCTATTTAAGGAATTTATATTATTTTAAGTTTAAAGAAAGCATGCAAACAAGTTGAGTTTCCAAAACTACGTTCTTGGCAGTATAGTTTATTGAAGAGGAAAAGAGGTGTGGTTTGCATTTATGGATGTTTCATGAGGTATAAAAAGAATGGATGTGTTATAAATTTCATTAGATTTCAAATTATTGTTTACATGGCATATTTTATGTGTTCTTGTGTGATATTGAGCTCCATATGTGAAGACTAGTTCCTAGAAACAACTGTTTTGAGTAGGAAATGGTCCTACTTGATAGAGTTATGAAGAAATTTATTGGTGCAACGTAATGTTTGAGATTTAATGATTTTTTATGATTAATTTTACATGTTTTATGACTTAAGAGGCTTGAATAATCATGGTGATGAGTTTTGAGGTATTTGATGAGCCAGGTGATGGGGTTTTGAGCCTTTTGGGCATGTTTAGTTGTCATGCATGGCTGACCTTCATGGATTCATTTTGTGAATTTATATGAGTGTGGTGTTATATTTTTATGTTTTATTGGTTATAATATTTTTTTTATGCTGACCTATGTTATGTTTTTGAGTTGAGAAGCATATAAAGTGTTTGTTTTGGTTCAAATTTGAACTAAGTTGATCAAGAGGGAAAAATGTAACCTATGTGAGTTAGTGAAATTGGATTAAGGGCATCAAGATAAAGATGAGGATTTTTTTGAAGATATGAAGTGTGATGAAGATACTTTTTGCAGGGGTTTAAATCCAAATCATTCCATGAAAGATCAATATAGAGCGAGTTGAAGAGGAGATAAGTTGAGGATTTTATGTGTGTGTGAGCTGAAATCGGATCACAATCAGTTGTTAGAACATCTATTTTCAGTGATCATTCTTCTGTAAAATATCTTATGATGAGTCATATTCATATGATTCCTTTATTGTGAGTAATATCAACAAGGGTTTATGGGTTGGTTCTCCTTATGGGCTTGGTGCCTCACCAAACAAATCTTATAGGATGTGTAATATTATTACAATTCCTTGCTTCGAGTAATATAATAAATGGGTTTTAATGGGTTTTCTTCCACATGAGGGTTTCCGATTTATATTTTGTGTCTTGTGTACTCTCTCTTGTGTTATGATCTTGTGAATGGTTAATACACATCAAATATGTATATGTATGGTTATGAATGATGAATGGATAATTGAATGATGAATGCTAATTCATGGTAACTGAAGTTAAATTTTTAAGGATTGATTAACCCCTCACCCCTCTCAATCCATTTTTCTTCAAAGACTTTTATTTATGATCACAATTGGTGTTAATTTCATCAAGGTAATATTTACTCTTTCTTCTTAACGCTTTATACCACGTAGAATTGTAGAATTCATCTATAAAAATTCTCTTATTTTATTGTTAGTGTTAGGACATGCATTCAAGTCAACATTTCATTTCCTCATTTTTTTATTTTCATTCATCCAAGACTTATTTCACTTACACAATATCTCATTAAAGACCACCTTTGGCCATCTAATTTCCTCCTTCTCCATTTTTTATATGTATTAGGAGAACCACCATAGAAATGGATTCAATAGGGACTTCCCATGTTTGAGCTAAAATAATATCAAATGGAACCAATACTTCTATTTTGAACTTTCTTTTAATCGCGCATTTTTGAACTCTCTCTATTTGTTTCCATTTTTAGTCTAAAATTTTGTTGTCCCATAGTTAGCACCCACAAAGCACCACCAAAATAACTAATAACACCAAAATATTATGAGTATTTTTCTAATCCCATAACTACACTTCTCTGCATCTATTTTAGGGCATAACATTCTCTCCACCCTCCCAAATTTCTCTTCTTCCTACAATTTTCCCAATGAAGCATGTTATTGAAGAGAATGGTTGTATTTCTCAAAAATTGTGGTTTGCGGAGATGGGTGAATATTGCCACTTTTCCATTATGCTACCGCATTTAACACATGATTTCCATAAAATTTATCCTATCAAAACTATAGTGCATCTAAAAAAATTCATATTATGTAGAAAAACCAACATTCCCCCACAAATTTTAAAAAAATTACTTTAACTGTGTAAACATAATAAATTTCAATTTTTTTTAAAAAGGAACATTTGGACTGATACAATCCAAAAAATAAGCAATTACTTAACACTAAACCATGTTAAAGTAGATACTAACAAGTGTCATGTGGTGGCTTATTATAGTTAAATAAATTGTGGTTGCAGTTAAACATGTTTATTTTACATTTAATTGATGTTATACTAACAATTGATAAAATTTTGAAACATGTAATAAAGAATGTTGTCATTAACAATGTAGGGTATTTTATACAAAAATGATCATTTTAAATATTAAAATTACTATATTAAATTATATTTAAAAGATATCATATTAGTAATTTCCCTAAGAGTGCAAAGTAGACAATAAGGTATATAATATTTTTTAAATATGAAGTGTGTGTGTGTGTGTGTGTGTGTGTGTGTGTGTGTGTGTGTGTGTGTGTGTGTGTGTGTGTGTGTGTGTGTGTGTGTGTGTAAATTATTAAAGCGCCATTACAATTTTTAGTGATTGTGGTATAAGTGTATTTATTAATTATCCATATAAATCCTTCATATTGTGTGCTCACCTCTCCACCCATGAAACCAATGTGGTTGATGGAATTATTTGGTGTCTCTCTTAATAAGCTACGTGTTTACACTCTCCCTTTCTATTCCACGGTTCTTGGTTTCGAATCTTACCTTTCGTGATCTAGTATGTTTTGGTCTACACATAGTTTCTCCATATTTTTTCATTTATTTGTGTTTTCTTATAAGTAATGGCACTACTTTAGGAGAAGTTTTTAGGAGGGAGGGAATACAAGGTGAAGGACATGTCTCAAGAAGAATTCAATCTCAAGGAGCTAGATTTAGAAGAGGTATAGATACAATGGCACATGTCTTGTAGTGAGGCTTATGGGCTGTCAATCATAACCCTTTACAACCCCTCCCCCAACTGAGTAATGAGAATCATGCACCAAACTCAAAATCAGTTGCATACTATAATTCCACAATGGTTCAAGGTGTCTTTTCATGTAAGATAACCCATTACAGTAGAACAAAACTACTTGAACAAGATGAAAACCACATGTCAAATTGCACCGGCATGTGGACAGCTCCACTTCTTGGTGTGTTGACAAAAAAAACTAATTATTTTTCTTAAATGAAATCATCCATGTTAAAATTATATGGATCCATTGGTGAGAAATTACAACATCGTTTTGTATGTATTTGGAAACCTATTATGTGATCCATCATCATGTAGCACAAATTTTTTTATCACCATTTGGTTCTTATTGTATTAGAGCCTAAAAAAACATAAGTTTATTATTTATTTCTCCACGTGGAATTTATCCTACAAACAAAACAAAAAATTGGCCACACCCATGAAAATTCACCACTCTTTCTATACAAAAATATATACATTGTATGTTGTCACTACATTAAACCATCATTCATTTATCTTTTAGGTATACTGGATTTGTATATTATTAGCGCATACAAACATATACTAAAACAATGTAAAGTAGATTTCATTGTAGATAGATTTCATATTTTTGACATGGGATGGTAGATCTTGCTTCCAATCACAAGGAGCAAGCCAATGAATACATCAAGGTCAACCCTATCCAAATGATGCCTTTCTAGATTACTTCTGATCTTCATAATATTTTTTACTCGACACTATGGAAAACAAGGTGATGTACAAGACAATTATCATTTTTGTTTCCTCTCAAACCATTTTATACTATAATTATAATTTTTAACTCTAATATATATGACACATGTGCATTTTAGTAAAAGGGAGAGAGTTGCATCCAGCAGGGATGAGTAAATCATCCATAGTTATTGCACGGGACCATCTACACTTATGTCATATCCTGTGAATTCATAGAATACTAAATGATACCCATATTTCCAAATCTACATCTCAATATTCTATTATTAACACCCTCTCCCAATTCAACTTTTATCATAAAATACCCCTTATTTACCATATATCTAAACTACCCATTTTCCCTTAGACATGGTTTGTCCCTTTTTATTTCCACCTTTTATGTTTTGGATTCAATGTCTTACATTTTCATACAATTTTATTATATTTCCACTTAAACCATTGATGAAATTCATATTAGACTTGAAAAGTACAAACCCTCAATATGTGTAATTTGATGTCTCTCTTCCTTTCTTTTCTATTAACATTGTCACAGTAATCAAAATTTGTATAGTAATGTGAATGTTCATATGTGGTTGCATTCTTGTTAGTTAAATTTATTAATATTCATAACATCCTATTTCCTTTAAAAAAAGAATCGAATGAAAAAATATATACCTTAGAAATGACACCATGAATGATGTCCCAAATATTGAGGGTTATGTAGTGCCATTGCTTTGGAAATACATATTACTTCTTTAGAAAACATGTCACTACTTTGAAAAAACACACAATGAAGATGATCTAAATTCAAGGCTTCTTCATCTGCCCCATTACCAGTCTTCCTTATCATCCCACATATCATGCCCCCAATATATTTTTAAAAACCTTTATACTTTAACCACATCCACCCCTTAATATGAGGCAATATATTTAGTCCATTTTGACTGATATTTAAAACACTTATATGAAATCACGTGATAGTCAATGCTTTAGAATGTCAATCCCATGTGATTTATTATTTATTTTCTTTCCAAAAATCAAATTATGGGAATTGCTTCTTACTTTCAAAATTCCCTATTCAATGTCAATGTGAGTTTATTTCATCGATTGGTTTATGTGGCTATTTGTAACTACATTAATTCACCCTATTTATATATATCAAGAACATCATCGTATCTCCCACTAATTATTTAGTTTTTGATCTTTTATATATGTGTCGAATGTAAATTTCCTCAAATGAGACCAAATTAGATGTAAAAGGGGGTAAAAAATCATTGATACTTACTAGTGAGTTATTGTTTTTTCTTCACTCAATTCTTATGATGAATAATGCAATGCATTCTTGTTTAACCCTTTATATTTCAGCTCTAAGTCAAGGTTTCATGGATTTGTTTATTACATTATGTGTGTTTTCCTTTGCTTGGTTTTATGTTAGATACCATTCTTCACATGCAAGCTATCAAAAGCTTACATTTCTATTCATCATCCATATATGTAATTATAGGCACTAAATCATGCACTTTAAGTAATTATCTAGTCATGATTGCATACTAATATTCATATGATTCCTAAGTAAGAAAAGTACTAATCAACCCATGTCCTTGGCCACCTTTCTTTGCTTTCTGTTGCCACTTTTGGTCACACATCTTTATCACCTCAAACAGCGGGTGGAGGACCCTTGCCCTTCACTTTTCTTAGATAAATTCTTCCTTCTCATACACTTGGGGGCATCACGCTTACTCTTCCCTCCTCCTAAAATTGTCAGGTGTGTCTCATTTACTACTTTTATGCTCTATGCTTTATATTTCATATCTTTGAGCAATCTTACACACTGTGATGCATTATTGTATCGTCATTTCAAGATGATGCACTCTTGTGATTTGGTTCACACTTGACTGTTGAGGGCATCCTATACACGTGAACCTCACACAAAACACACAACACACTACATACTACATCTTACACATCACATTACACACTTCACATTTCACATATTCATACGTATCATCAACTCTACACATTCACGATATATATTTTTGACATCTACTTTCACACGTTGCGGTCATTACCCTATGACGCACCCTAGTTCCATGGTCCATACTTGACTGCTAAGGGTATACATCTCAAATGGACCTCATTACACTCACACGTTTAATCAACTCACTCATTAACTCACACGTTTTCACTCTACACTTTGTGCTTTGACGATCACATATTTTTAGTACACACATTCAAACCATTTCCCGATGACTCATTCTTGTGTACAGTTCATTTTTGACTGTTGAGGGGGCATAAATAAATTAACCTCATTGCATACATACACATCCAATTGGGGGGCACGTTGCTCCCATCATTCACATTACATTCCATTCCATCTCACCCACAACATATTGCATATATTGGTTGTATTTACTCTTGCTTGCTTTTACTTGTTACATGTTTACACATGATAAATAGATATCTTATATGTCATTATATTTATCATACACACATTTGCGTTCACTTGCCTATCTAGTTATGACCACATATTCTACATATCTATACATACAACATGGATGCTTGACACAATACCTATTACCAGTCCCACAACAGCACCTGGAGGCATCAAATTTCATCCATTACATATGATATTGTCTCATTTTGTTTCATGACACACTACTTTATCAGATTATACACATTTTGACATACTTTATATTTTTCTAAAATGCTAACGTGTTCTTTATGTGTAACATTTGTTATGCAGGGCTACTTGCAATCATGACTGTATATTACATTATTTTATGTTTATTTCATTATTTTCTCTTGTCTTTGAGTTTTATCCTTTGTCTTGTGTGCACACTACCTGCTTTTGGCTTTGTTGACCTTGATTGTCTTATGATACCGTGAGTGGTGTCCCATGTTTGCAACCCGTTTATTGTGGTCTACATTTTCTTCTTGCGTGTTTACATTATCTTCTCATGTCTTAGATTACATATTATCTTCTTAACTTACATCTTATCTTCTATATGCATGTTTCTCTTTGTTTGTACTAACACTTGTCTCCTAGCCACTTTATTTTCGTGTGCCTTAGTTTCTACCAAGCACATTCTCTTCCCCCTGCAGGGCATAGTTTCATCATAGTGGTTGGCCCTCTTTTGGGCCGCATACTCTTTCAGCAATTTTACATGCACCTCAAGCGAGGGGTGTGTCATTTGGGTGAATCAGTCACACCATACAATGTTATACACAACACAACATAGTATCGGTACAAAACAGTTGTCAGTTTTAGATATGGCTTAGAATCAAACTTGGGTCCTTATCATAGAGATGCCTTTATTGGATACCTAAAACCAGGGGGCAGTTACACAATGATTATTATTTCAACATAGTCTACAGAACTCCACACAATGGATTTTATAGGGCATGCAATCCTTATCATTTACGTTTTTACACACCATTTGCAGTGGTGTTCCATATTCTAGGAAACACTCAAAGGTTGGAGAATAACACTAGACCTTTCTCCCTACACTACTTCTACTATGGCATAGGATAACCCCAAAAACCAATATTCAACGACACTCAACAATTCCAAGAAGTAGTCAAAGGTTGGAGAATGACACTAGACCTTTCCCCTACGCTAATTTTGTCGTGGCATGAGATTCCCCTAAAAAATATCCCTTCATCGACATTTTTGTTATCCTTTCTCCACTCTATTCTCATCATAGATCAAGTGCACATGTTCCTTTTTCATTTTCATATTTTACATACTTTTAACACATATACATGTGTACTTGAATACTTGTTCGTTCTTCTCTTTTACATGTTCATCCGCATGGGAAGCGGTAGTCAACATCATCAACATCATTCACAACAACAACATGGACATCAAACACAGGTACATCACAACATATACACATACGTTTCCACCCTAGGTTCATTTTCCTCATCACATTTTACACTTTCTCCTCCTTAGCATCCACACTTGACACTTTTATCACTCCACACTTTTGTCTTTTCCCTTGGCATGCTATTTTTACATGGTCATCAGGTACACATCTCTATCTACTTTATGTTACTGAGCTTTCCACTCACCAACATAAAGTGGGGGCAAATGTAGACACTAAATCACGCACTTTGGATAAATATATAATTATGATTACATAATATTATTTATATGATTCCTAAGTAAGAAATGTACTAATTAACCCACGTCTTTGACCACCTTTATTTTCTTTTTTTTTCCACTTTTTGTCTTACACCTTTATTTTCTCAATCTTCCTTTTTATACTTCGACATTTATCATCCTGGACACTAGCGCCTAGCCAAGACGCTAGCGCCAGGCGCCCTCATCCCCTTTGGGCACCCTTGTCCCCTTTATACTTTAATCACACTTTTTGGGTCCTTTCTATAAGTTTGAGCATCTTATCTTTTTGGTAGTCCGCGTTTTCGGGGTTAATTATGAAATTCAAGCGAGGGAATCATATAAATATAAATTTATGTGATCATAATAAAAGACCAAGCACTAAGCATTAGCTATCACCACCTAAGGTTGCATCCATCTAACACCATCCAAAGGACACCAAGGGCTATTTATTCTGCATACACTTCATAGGAGGGAATTTCATTCTATTACATGCACACATCTATTACATTTCTTTACATCTAGCTTACTTTCTTGCTATCCAGTGGGACATGCACAAGAGCCACCTAGGGCATGATTCCGCAAACACACACATAAAACTACATTGGGTCTGAGATGTAGTGCAACACTCAGTCATAAGTTCACCATTGTAATAGTTGAGGACAATATGACCCCTCATTCTGCATCTTTTTTTAGGATTTGATGTCGATTTAAGGGTTTTATAAGTTCATACTTTATTGTAGGCTTTCAGCGACCTCGACAATCTTGGTGCGACCTCATAGCGAAAAAAGGTGAACAATATTAAAATAAATATAGACCCCTTAGAGGAGGGTTCCTGAGCTTTTCCGCAGACCCAGATGCCCAGAAATAGGTATAGAGGGCCCGCAGGTGCCCCAGTCCAGCTTATTCTTCTAGATCTACATTTTTATGAGCTTCGGTACGATGATCAGTGCTTCATATTTTTCAATTTTCTAGCTCTGTGCATCTTCCAGATCTCTGCAAATCAGCTAAGTACCTTTTTCTCCTCCTTTTAATTAGGGTTTCATAATTGATTTCTTAGTTGTTTGGGTGTAATTTATGTACTTAATTGTTATTCATTTATTGATAGTATAAAATTCATATTAGGCTTACATTTTACATTTTAGCTTAATCATATTCAATTGTACTTTCTTTACTTGGTTTTACTTAATCTTGGTGTACATTATTTCACACTTTCTTATTCATTACGTCGGTGGTGTTGTAAAAGTTAGGCTCGGGGTGGAAGGGTTTGACAATGGAAATAATTCGTATCATCGATATATTAATTTTTTAATATGGAATGCGTACTCACCTTATTGTCTGGATTGTCACACTCCAGTCCAAATCTACCATAAATTAAAGTAAGATTTTAGATTTGATGAATTTAATTTTCCATGGTGGATATGTCAACGGAAACATGACATTCATCTCTCTCTTCCCTCAACAAACTTTCATCACCATTATTAAGGAATTCATTATGTTGTTCCTCTGCAGCCAAACTGTTTATCAATTCCCTGTTATCTACTTTTTCTTCCATAACTAAAACTTCAACTTCTCTGTGACCAGATTCCACAAACTGATTAGATAAATGGTCATCCTCAACGCTAGATCTGCAAAGAGGGAACGATGAATGCGAATAAAACCACATATCAATACAATCTACGTGGAAACTGTCATTACATATGGGCAACATCCGGGCCTTGTCGTTCTCTTCGAATTGATCACACAGGAAAATGGTGCAACGTAAACCGTCTTTGAAACTTTTAGTATGGTACATGAAAATAAGGAGTGCATCTACCATCGCCCTACCCAAGCCCTATCTTAGCAACGTCGATAAATTTTTGTCTCCTACTCTCGGATAAAATTCACGAGCTTGCGAGATTCTGATCCCACTCCTCTAAGGTCGTTCGGCTTCTCTAAGGCTATTCATTCTAAAATACCAACGGAAATGGGAGTGGTAAACAAAAAAATAATAATTATACAGATATTGAATATAGACGTTATTTTTACCATGATCATGAATGTGTTCCATTCAAATTCCTTCCTCTCTTTAGGAACAATATAAACAGGGGGTTCATGAAATCAAAAGGAAAAGATGGAGTCAACATCTTTATGGCCAATTTATTTTCAAAAGGAGCGTTGGTACATTGTGAGGAACTTACAACATCTTTAGCATGGCCAAAATTATTCTATGCCAAAGGAGCGTTGGTAGATTGTGAATCACTGGAACTTACGTAGCAGGTTTTATACTGATAATTACGAATTGGATGGGAAATTGACACATAAATACCAAACAAGTTCTGTATTTGAAAAAATGGTAGGTTTAATTTGTCCTTCTCCGTCGACGAAGTTGGATTGTACATCTCGGCGGGGTATGTGAATTTTATTCATACATGTGCGAATCAAATCGGGTCATTTATTTGGGTAGGGTGGGTAAGTTTGTGCAAAAAGAAAACTGTCTTTATGAAGCTTTTTGCCAACTAGCTTTATTGATTGGGAGGTTTTTCCAATGCTATAATGAACTTTAGTTGTAATTCAAATGAGAACTCGATCCCAAAGAATAATCTTATAATATAAAACCTTAGATTAGGAATATGAATATAGGTATAACTTGTTAGGCCCCATTTATTATTATATTTTTTTTGTTCTCGTGTGTTTTTTTTCATTTCTTTGCACATAGTTTTATTGTAGTCACAAAATCATGTACTTTAGATACTATTTAATCTTGGTTTCATACTACTATTTAGAAGGTTCTTGAGTGAAGAAAGTACTAATTAACCTCCATCTTTTGACCATCTTGTTTTATTTTATTTCGTCATCCTCCACCTTTTACACATACATGCTCAGTCAACTTCTGTCACTTCCCATTATTTTAGCCTCGACTGGAGCACCAGTGGGCACCCCTGTCCCACCATGGGCACCCCTATCATTTTTGAACTTTCCTGCCATATTTTGGGCTCTTTCTAGCCATTGTAGCTTCTCATCTTTTTGGTGGTTATCTATTTCGGGGTTAATTATGAAATTAGATCAAGAGAACCCTATAAATATAAAGTTATGAGACCATAATGAGGGACCAAACACATAGTCATTACTATCACTTATCTAGAGTTGCATCCATCTATTGCATTGGATATCACTTGCATCCACATAGCTCCATCATAAGGCACAAGGCTAGGACATCTGCATCACACACATCATAGGGGGAGGGATTCTATTAAATTTCATGCACACATTCTATTACATTTTTTACATGTAGTTATTACTCACTACTTCACAAAGTGTGGGTGACACAAGATCACCTAGGGCACATTATGCACACACTCACTAGAACTACATTTTGGTCTGAAATGTGGTGCAATGCTCAGTTAGTAAGCCCACTGTTGTGGCAGCTGAGGTCAGTCTGACTCATTCATTTGTATTTTTCTTTTTTAGGGAATGATAATTGTTTAGGGTTTTATATGTCTTTATATTCATCTTAGATTATTAGCGACATCTGAAGCGATATAGCAAAACTTGATGTGACAGACATCGAGGGTTTTCCACCATCTGACGAACCTGTAAAGATTAGTTTTAGAGATTTTACACAGACTAAGGCACCCATTTTGTAGACCAGAGCACCTGTAGGAACCCCATTCCCTCTCTAGGTGTCCCAGTCCAGCCAGATACTCAAGATCCATCCTTTTCAGGGCTTCTACATAGTCATTCTTGTTTTCTGTTTCTTCAATCACCTCTACGACACAGTCCAATGAGCTCCTCTAATCTACTGAGTTCTTTTCTCTTCCCTCTTGCACATTAGGGTTAGCATTTCCTTTTTCATAGTTGTTTGGGTCATCTTTATATTTATTTACAACATCTATTTACTTTATTTACAGTTGTTCATAGCTTAGATTAACTAGTCCAGAGCACCATTTTTAGTTAATCATTTTGGTGAACCCCACATTTCAACACTTCATGCACACTTTTTAGGTTCTTCTTTCATTTCTTATCATTCTCGAGTTTCTTTCATCTTTCTTTCATCACGAACATCTTTATTCACACTTATCTACAAAATCACCCTGATTATATCAATACGCTTAAGAAGTACTTGGCTACTAATTACATTCCTCCTCATACTTCACCCGACTATATATACCATAAGTTCAATTCGGATCTATCCCTTAATGAGGACCAAATCACTTTCACAATAGATGATCTGCCTCCTCAAGCGATACTACAACATGACCCTCCCTTGTTTATCCAAGTGTGTATTAACAAGTTTGGGGTCAAACGTGCTTTAATCGAAAATTCACGAGTTTGCGAGATTCTGATCCTACTCCTCTAAGGTCATTCGACTTCTCTAAGGCTATTCAATCTAAAATACCAACGGAAATGGGAGTGGTAAACAAAAAAACAATAATTATATAGATATTGAATATAGACGTTATTTTTCCAATGATCATGAATGTGTTCCATTCAAATTCCTTCCTCTCATTAGGAACAATATAAATAGGGGGTTCATGAAATAGATTATAGATATTTTCAAAAGGAAAACATGGAATCAACATCTTTAGCATGGCCAAAATTATTCTATGCCAAAGGAGCATTGGTAGATTGTGAATCACTAGAACTTATGTAGTAGGTTTTATACTGGTAATTACAAATTGGAAGGGAAATTGACAGATAAATACCAAACAATTTTTGTGTTTGAAAAAATGGTAGGTTTAATTTGTTGTTCTCCATCGACGAAGTTGGATTGTACATCTCGGCGAGATATGTGAATTTTATTCATACATGTGGGAATCAAATTGGGTCATTTATTTGGGTAGGGTGGGTAAGTTTGTGCAAAAAGAAAATTGTCTTTATGAAGATTTTTGCCAACTAGCTTTATTGAATGGGAGGTTTTTCCAATGCCATAATGAACTTTAGTTGTAATTCAAATGAGAAATCAATCCCAAAGAATAATCTTATAATATAAAACCTTAGATTAGGAATATGAATAGGTATAACTTGTTAGGCCCCATTTATTATTATATTTTTTTGTGCTCGTGTGTTCTTTTTTCATTTCTTTTCACGTAGTTTTATTGTAGTCATAAAATCATGCACTTTAGATACTATTTAATCACGGTTTCATAATACTATTTAGAAGGTTCTTGAGTGAAGAAAGTACTAATTAACCCCCATCTTTTGGCTATTTTATTTTATTTTATTTTTTTATCCTTGACCTTTTACACCTACATGCTTAGTCAACTTCTATCACTTCCCATTATTTTAGCCTCGACTAGGGCACCAATGGACACTCTGGTCCCACCATGGGCACCCTGATCCTTTTTGAACTTTCTTGCAATTTTTTGGGCTCTTTCTAGCTGTTTTAACTTCTTATCTCTCTGGTGGTTGGTGATTTTGGGGTTAATTAAGAAATTAGATCAAGAGAACCCTATAAATATAAAGTTATAAGACCATAATGAGGGATCAAACACATAGTCACTACTATCACCCATCTAGAGTTGCATCCATGTATTGCATTGGCTATCACTTGCATCCACATAGCTCCATCATAAGGCACAAGGTTAGGACATTTGCATCACACACATCAGAGGGGGAGGGATTCTATTTTATTCCATGCACACATTCTATTACATTTTCTACATCTAGTTATTGGTAGCTACTTCACAAATTGTGAATAACACAGGAGCACCTAGGGCACATTATGCACACACTCACCAGAACTACATTTTAGTCTGAAATGTAGTGCAATGCTTGGTTAGTAAGCCCATTGTTGTGGCATCTGAGGTTAGTCCGACCCATTCATTTATATTTTTATTTTTTAGGGAATGATAATTTTTTAAGGTTTTACATGTCTTTATATTAATCTTGGAATATTAGCGACATCTAAAGCAGTATAAAGAGCTTTATCCGTCATACAATGAGGGTTTCGTACCATCTTCCGAACCTATAAAGACCAGTTCCAGAGATTTTACACAGACTAGGGCACCCATTTTGTAGACCAAAGAACTTGTAGGAAACCCAGTCCCTCTCCAGGCATCCTAGTCCAGTCAGATACTCTAGATCCATCCTTTTCAAGGATTCTACACAGTCATTCTTGTTTTTTGTTTCTCCAGTCACCTTTGTGATGCAGTCCAACAAGCTCCTCTAATTAATTGATTTCTTTCCTCTTCCCTCTTGCACATTAGGGTTGGCATTTCCTTTTGCATATTTGTTTGGGTCATCTTTATATTTATTTACAACATCTATTTGCTTTATTTACAGTTGGTCATAGCTTAGATTAACTAGTCCAGAGCACCATTTTTAGTTAATCATTTTGGTGAACCCCACGTTTCAACACTTCCTTCATTTCTTATCATTCTCGAGTTTCTTTCATCTTTCTTTCATCCATTATCCTAGCTTCTTCTCATCATGAACATCTCTATTCACACTTATCTACAAAATCACCTTGATTGTATCAATAAGCTTAAGAAGTACTTGGCTACCAATTATATTCCTCCTCATACTTCACCCGACTATGTATACCATAAGTTCACTTCTGATTTATCCCTTAATGAGGACCAAATCACTTTCAAAATAGATTATCTACTTCCTCAAGCGATACTACAACATGACCCTCCCTTGTATATCCAAGTGTGTATTAACAAGTTCGGGGTCAAACATGCTTTAGTCGACAATGGATCTTTTCGTAACATTTGTAACATCACTTTCCTTCAACATATAGGAATGTTGGAAGAATCCTTAGCCCCTTCATCCATATCTATTCATGGATTTGATAACATCCCCAAGCTTGCTTTAGGTGCTATTCATTTACCGATCACTATTGGTCCATGTACAATTTATATTCCCTGTCATGTCATGCCTAATAACCTTAATTATAATATTCTTCTTGGGATACCTTGGATCCATGCTATGCATGTGGTCCCCTCTACATTACATGCACGACTTGATTTCCGTCATCAAGGCAATATTTACGATGTGTTAGTTGATCCATCACCTTTTGAGTATTGTAACTCTGTTGAATAAACTGTTGATATCCCTACTTCCTCCTATATTACTCATGAATTTTATAGGTAAGGGTTAGGGTTTGAATATTTATGCCACTTTTTCTTCCCTAATACATAGGCATATCAACAAGAACATAAAATCATAGAGCTTTGGGACCTTGCGCAGTCACACAAGTTTGGGCTAGGGTATCAACCTCCTTCTATGCCTCTTACGGATACGTATACCTCTTTTCATATTACTTCACTTTCCTTACTGCATCTGAAACTCATTAGTGATGATGCATCTACTCTTTGGGATACCCTTGATACTTTTACTACTGATAATGCGCTACTTGATTATATGGGTGCTTATGATCATCTTCCCTCTTTCCACTATAAGAGGCATCATCATTTATCTCTCACTAATATAGTTTACCTCAAAGAATCTGATGTCACCATTGATAGCGTTGATTTACCTAACACTATTCCTATGGATCCGTATATTTAGGATAGTTCAGCCCTTCTCAATGAAGAAATAATACAATACAACTTGGGCACCTCTGAGCATCCACACATAGTTTTGCTTGCCGCATCTATCACCCCTATTGAATAAAAGAATATCAAACAAGTAATTCATTAATTATCAGATATTTTCACATGGGATTATAGTGATATGTCAGGTATTGATACATCTGTGGCAATGCATAATATTTTCCTTAACCTGGGTGTTAAAATTTCCCAACAAAAAAATCGTAAGATGGACCCTAAAGTATCCCTCTTAGTCAAAGAAGAAATCCAAAAGCTTCTAGACACAGGTTTTATTCATGTTGTCAACTATCCTCAATGGGTATCAAATAGTGTCCCAGTAATGAAACCAGATGGTCGGGTTCATTGTTGCACTGATTTTCATGATTTAAACAAATCTTTCCTTAAGGATATTTTTCATTTACTACACATCAATGTTATTGTTGATTCTACAACTGGATATGATATTCTTTCCTTTATGGATGGATTTGTGGGTTGCAATCAAATCAAGATCAACCCAGCGGACCAAGAAAAAACCTCCTTCACCACACCATGGGGTACATTTTGCTATATAGTAATGTCCTTTGGCCGTAAAAATTCTAGGGCTACTTATCAATGAGCAATTTCACATATATTTAACAACTACATTCACAAGATCATCAAGGATTATGTAGATGAAATCTTGGAAAAATCTAGGTGATGGTCTTCCCATGCAAAGGATCTACAAATATTATTCAAACAGTTATGACAATATTGCATTCGCTTGAATCCTAAAAAATGTATTTTTTAGGTCACAATAGGTAAACTTATTGGATATATTATCTCCCAATGTGGCATTGAGATTGATCCTAACAAAATCAAGGCCATTATCGATATGCCTCCACCCAAAAACCTGCATCAATTATGATCATTACAGGGTAAAATTCAAGCTATTCGATGATTCATTGCACAACTTGCTGATAAGACCCAACCATTCACATGACTCATGAAGAAAGATACCAAGTTTATTTGGGATGAGCAATGTCAACAAGCCTTCGAAGATATCAAAGCTTACTTGTTAAATCCATATATCCTAGTTCCGCCCTTAGCCAATTGACATTTCTTGTTGTATATCTCTACTATGTTTCATGCATTAGGTAATTTATTAGCACAACATGATGATTCTCAATGTGAAAGAGCCATATATTATATCAGTTGTACTCTACTCTCTTACGAATGTAACTATAGCTACATTGAAAAATTGTGCCTCGGTCTTGTCTTTGTTGCATTATAGACAAATTGTGACATTATCTCCTTAACAATGAGGTACATATTATAACAAAAGTTGACCCATTATGTTACCTCCTATCCCACACACATCTATCAAGATGTTTGGCACGTTGGGTCATGCTCCTCACCAAATTTGATTTTAAGTTCATACCACAAAAAGCAATCAAAGGATAGGTTATCGTCGATCAATTAGTCGCGGCACCCCTCTCAGATGCATCACCCATTTCAAACTCCTTTCATGATGATTTCACTGCATAAACCATTGAGCCACATACATGGACAATATAATTCAATGGATCTCGTTGTCGATCTGGCACTCGAGATGGGATAGTATTCATTACCCCACATGGTGACCCACTCCCCTTCACATATTGATTAGGGGTTTCTTGTACAAATGACATTACTGAGTACGAAGCTCTCATTTTAGGATTTCTTACCACTCAAAATATTCTCATTCGTCAACTTATGCATACACGGTGATTCTCAATTAGTCATCAATCAGGTTAATGATACATATAATACAAAGGAGGAGCATCTCATTCCATACAACACCCTTGTAAAGGATCTTTTAGCTACTTTTGATTCTTACTCCATTACTACTATTCCTCACAAGGATAATCACCATGTAGATGTTATGGCTAGTGTCACATCGCTCATCCCACAAGACATCATCAAAAAATAAGATACTTTCATAATTACGCACTTACGACATCCCTCTATCTCTGCATTACCTCTTACATCTTGTGCCATCACACACAGTCAAGACAATGTTGAATGGTTCATGCCTATTTATAATTACTTATATAAGAAAACTATCCCTAACACCCTACAACCTCATGAAGCTCACCGGTTACATCGTGAGGCTACTCGTTATGTTATCGTTGGGACCAAATTATTCAAATGTGATATCGACGGTCATCTTCTTCATTTCCTTTCACTTGCAGATATTCCCATAGCCATCTCACAAATTCATGATAACATATGTGGTGGTCACTTCTCAGGTAAAGCTATGTCGCAAAAATTTTTACGCCAAGGGTATTATTGGCCTACAATGGAACAAGATTTCCTTGAATATGCTACTCATTGGGAAAAATTTCAAAAACATGGCAATCTCCATCATGCACCCGCATATGACCTCCAATGTTGTTGTGCCTACCTAGCCTTTCTCCCTTTGGGGACTTGATCTAATTGGTATGATTAATCCTAAATCAACATACATACATAAATACATCATTACGGCTATTGAATACTTCACAAAGTGGGTCGAGGCAACTCTTTTACAAAAAACAATTGTTCCAGACATTTGTAACTTTCTCACCATCCATATTATCATACATTTTGGCATTCCTTCTTCTCTAATCACTAATAATGGAACCTCATTCAAAAATAAATATGTTAAGAAGTTTTGTTCTAAATTCAAAATTAAACTATCATTCTCCACACTTTATTATCCACAAGGCAATGGTTAAGTTGAGGCCACCAATAAATTATTTTTAAAATCTTATGCAAGACCGTTGACTCTAGTAGTACCGATTGGCATAATCAAATATTCTACGCGTTATGGGATTATTGTACTATTATTTTTACACCTAATAATGCTACTCCTTTTTCCTTGGTTTATGGTGTTGAGGCTGTTATCCCACTTGAAATTGAAATACCATCCTTGCAGATCTATCTCAAAGGCATCCTTAAAGACAATGAATATCGTGAAAACTAATTACATGAACTAGAAATGTTGGGCTTGCATCATTTCCAAGCACTTTAACATCTCCACGCATATCAATCTCAAATCATCATGCCTATAATAAAAAAACCTCTCTTGAGAGTTCACTATTGATGACCTCATCTTGAAGGAAAATTAAAAAAATACAAATTCTGAGACACCTCTCAAAGGAAAATTTAAGCCCAACCAACTTAGTCCATACATTATCATTGATGAAATTGGTGGTGGGTTATATCACCTCGCCACCCTTTTAGGTAAACCACTCAAAACTCCACTCAACGTAATGCATCTTAAGAAATAGTACAATTAGATTAACACAATGCACTTAGTACCCGATGACACACTCTTGTGCTTTGGTTCACACTTGAATGTTGAGGGCTTACTACACATGAGCCCCACACACTCCACTTTAGGTACTACATACCATGTTTATTCATACATTACACATCATACACCATACAATCTACATTTAGTCTAAAACATTTTGACATTCATGCATTTATACATCATATGTCATGCTACTCATCATTATGCATACATCATTTTCTACATCCTACACTAGTTACTCTATATACTACATTATTCATTTATCTACATACCTTACATACCATTCATATTACACTGCACATTTCAACACATATTCTAAATCCTATACTAGTCTTCGTCACATCTGAGTCTAGAATTACATCATCTTACATACTACATTATTAGTTTATCTACA
Organism: Taxus chinensis; assembly: GCA_019776745.2. Lineage (NCBI taxonomy): Eukaryota > Viridiplantae > Streptophyta > Pinopsida > Cupressales > Taxaceae > Taxus > Taxus chinensis. Next base: position 347,669,200 of record CM034146.1, on the reverse strand, counting down.
CACATTACATGCCACTCTATACATTACACTTTACACATTCTACATAGTTTGCATTGCATTCTACACATCATGTATTTACACATCCTACTCATCATATGGACGTCTATCATCACCCATATTACATATTCTTCTATGCATTGCACTAACTACCTGATGACACACTTTATTTCCTTGGTCAATAATCAAATTTTGAGGGTTTAAAAATCAAATGGACCTTACATTCATCATGCATTTATCATTGCAACTTTCATCATGTGACATGTCTAGGATAGTGACACTCTCTATAGGCTAATTTGTCACTCATTCTATCATCTTGTAGTGGTATATGCTTTAGGCTACATCACCACTCCCTACTATTTATATTGTAGTGATATATGCTTTAGGATAAATCATCACTCCTTAATTTCATTTTGTCATGATATATGCTTAGGCTATAAGGTTCACACACATCTCTTCTACAGGTTGCATAACATCATCACTACACATAAATACTCATCACAACGTGTTAGACACTCCACACACTATTCAACCATTTCCTGACGACACACTCTCATTTACGGCTCATTCTTAACTGCTGAGGGGGAAAACCAAATGAACCTCACTACATACATTTCCATTCACTCGGGGGCATGAAGCTCCTATCACTCCATTTTGCATTCCATTCCATCCATCCACAACATACTACATATTATGGTTGCTTTTACTCTTTCTTACTTTTTCTTGTTCATGGTCACTTTATTACACATGCTAGTTAGACTACTTGTATGTCATACCATCCACACATGCGCATTCACGTCTTTTTTTCTAGTTGTGATCACAGATACATGTATCTTACACACAACACAAATGTTTTCCTTTTACCCTTCCTACACTATTCATTGGGGCATCCAAATTTGTCTCTCACAGGTGTTATTGTTTCATTTTGTACTTAGCACTTTACATTACTTGGTTATACATGTTTTTGACATACTAGTTATCTTTCAAACATGCTAACGGGTGCTTCATGTGCAACATTTGTTATGCAGGGATATTTGCTTCCATACTTGTTTGTTACATTGTTTGCTATTGTTTTCGGGTCTTTCCCTTTGTTTGGTGTGCACACTTGTTTTTTTTATGGCCATGATGGCCTTGCCTATCTTACAAAATTGTGAGTGATGTCCCATGTTTGCAGCCCACTTTGTGTTGCTTACTTTGTCTTCTTGCGTGTTTACTACTTTTCTTGGTAGCTTGTACATTTTTTATGTATATTACACATTGTTTCATATATGCATGTTTGTTCGTACTAACACTTGTCTTTGACTAGCCTCTTGTTTGTGCATGCTTTGGTTTCTACCAAGCACTTTCCTGGGTATAACTCATGTTGTTGGTCCTCTTTTGGGGTTTCATTCTCCTATTAGTGATGTTGCATGCACCCCCAAAGAGGGGGGAATCATTTGGGGTTTACATACTAACACAACACATTTACACTAGTTCAATTCAATGCACTTTTCTCCCTTGGCATTGTGGGTTACATAAAGTGAGTGGGTTTAGACCATTCTACGAACCCGTACATAGAGGATTTTACAAGACATGGTGTCCTTAGCATTCTGGGGAAGAAATTACAGGCTCAGAGGTTACTGTGGGTGTGCCTCCCTACACTACTGTAGCTAGTGGCGTCAGATCGCCCAAAAAAACAAGATTTACAGAGATATCTTCACACATATTTAGGGAAGAAGTTAGAGCTTGGAGGATACATCGAAATTCCTCCCTACACTTCTTCAGCCTATGGCGTTGGATCACCCAAAAAACCCCAACAGCACAAGATATCATTTTTCATTCTCTTTCTCAACATGGATCAGGTACACATGTTCTATTTATACTTTTTCATTTACGTATTTACATTTACATACATATGCATGTGTATTTTACATTGCATTTTTACACATACATACATATTTGACTACTTGATCATTTTTTCCTTGCAGGTTCGACCGTATGAGAAACAATCATTCAAATGGGGGAAACAACAACAACAACAATTTGTGACAACACACACTATACTAACCATGCAGGTACATCACACACATCAATAGCTACACATGTGTTTCCACCCTAGGTTCACTCTCATCACTTTTTTGCACATTTTCATCTTTAGTTTCCACATTGCACCATCTTATTTGTCATACCACAAATTTTCTAGTCCTTTGATGTGTTTTCTACTACAATCTTCATGGACATCAGTATGTATCTCTATCTAATTTATGTTACCAAGATTTCCGCTCACCAACATAAAGTGGTGGAAAAATGTAGTCACAAAATCATGCACTTTAGATACTATTTAATCTCAGTTTCATACTACTATTTAGAAGGTTCTTGAGTGAAGAAATTACTAATTAACCCACATCTTTTGGCCATCTTGTTTTATTTTATTTTTTCATTCTCAACCTCTTACACCCACATGCCCAGTCATCTTCTGTCACTTCCCATTATTTTAGCCTTGACTGGGGCACCCATGGGTGCCTTGGTTCCACCATGGGCACCCTGATCCTTTTTGAACTTTCCCACCATCTTTTGGGCTCTTTCTATCCATTTTAGCTTCTTATCATTTTGGTGGTCAGCCATTTTGGGGTTAATTACAAAATTAGATCAAGAGAACCCTATAAATATAAAGTTATGAGACCATAATGAGGGACCAAGAACATAGTCACTATTATCACCCATCTAGAGTTGTATCTATCTAGTACATTGGAGGTAACTTGCATCCACATAGCTCCATCATAAGACACAAGGCTAGGACATCTACATCACACATAATATAGAGGGAGGGATTCTATTTTATTCCATGCACACATTTATTACATTTTCTACATCTAGTTATTTCTTTCTACTTCACAATGTGCGACTAACAATAGAACACCTAGGGAACATTATGGACACACTCACCAAAATTACATTTGGGTCTGAAATGTACTGCAATGCTCAGTTAGTAAGCCCACTATTGTGGAAGTTGAGGTCAGTTTGACCCATTCATTTGTATTTTTATTTTTTTAGGGATTTATGCTTGTTTAGGGTTTTGCAAGTATTTCTATTCATCTTGGAATATCAACAACATTTGAAGTAGTATAGTGAACTTGATGTGACAGACAATGAGGGTTTCAGACCATCTTCCAAACCTGTAAAGATCAGTTCTAGAGCTTTTACCCAAACCATGGGGCCCATTTTGTAGACCAAAGTACCTATAGGCACCCCAGTCCCTCTCTAAGCGCCCCAGTCCAGCCAAATACTCCAAACACATCCTTTTCGGGGATTCTTCACAGTCATTCCTACTTTCTGTTTATACAGTCACCTCTATGACACAGTCTAGTGAGCTCCTCTAATCAGTTGAGTTCTTTCCTCCTCCCTCTTACACATTAGGGTTACCATTTCCTTTTGCATAGTTGTTTGGGTCATCTTTATATTTATTTACATCATATATTTACTTGATTTACAATTGTTCATAGTTTAGATTAACTACTCCAGAGTGCTATTTTTATTTAATCATCTATGTTAATCCCTCAAAGTAGAGATGAGATTGATGCTCGTTCCATACATTTTTGGCATTTAAAAATGTATTTTACAGTTTATGAGATTAACTACCCATCCTCAGTAACATGAATGTGTTTGTAGAAACCATTAAAATTTTCATGATATATTTATATTAAACAATACAAAAATGTTAAGAATAGTTATATTTTGAAGTGGTACATTGTAAATAATAGATATATTGGTTAAAATATACATGAAACAATAAAAAATTAATATATTGGAAACATAGCACTTAAAATTTTTATTTAAAATAGTTATAATATTTTTTTGGGACAACCTTTTAAAATTACTTAACCGTCCATGATTTTTTTACAGCTTGAACTAACTATTAAATCTAAGCCCTTCCTCAAAGAAAGCTATTTCTTGTGAAGCTTAATATCAAACTTGTGACAATCTTAATATTGTATAAACCCCAATTAATATAATGGTGTAGTCACAAAATCATGTACTTGGGTACATTTCAAGGTCTTAAACACATATTAGCATTTATATGATTCCTAAGCAAGAAAACTAGTAATTGACGATTGTCCTTGGCCTCTTTTATCTATTTCTTGTTTTCTATTTTGTCTTATAGACCCTATAACCCAGTTGATATTTTACTGGTTTATATTTTATTGATTTAGATACCATCACCTAGCCAGGAAAGAAGCATCCAGGTGCTCTTGTCCCCTTTGGGTGCCCCTGACCCTTTTCTACCTTACTCACTCTTTTTGGGTTCCTTTTATCTTTTGGGAATCTTTTCCACTTATGTGTTGACCTTCCAGTTGTTAATTATGAAATTCAAACAAGGGAATCATATAAATACATAATTATGTAACCAAAATCAAGGACCAAACACTAAGCATATACTATCATCACCTAAGTTTGCATCCAAAGGAACCTACAACACTCTAAAGCATCCATTTAAGGGACAAGGGAATGTATTTTTTGCATACATAACATAGGAAGTGGAATTCCCTTATTCCATCCACACATTTATCTACATTATTACGTCTAGCTAAAGCATGCTATCAAGTGCACTTGCACAATGACATCCTAGGGAAAAATTTCTACACACACTCACCAGAACTACATAATATTAGATGTAGTAAAAAACTTGGTCATAAGATCACTCTTGGGGTGACCATCAGGGTCAATACGACTCCGCATATTGCATCTTTATTTTTAGGTTTGATGTGGTTTGTGGGCTTGTACAAGGGAAATTTTATTTTTTAGGTTATAGGTACCCTCGGCTATTAAGCAGTGATACAAAGGTGACCAACACAGACTATTTGTGATACTTATGTGACACTGTAAAAATTAGATTCCGACCATTTGCATAGTCACGGGTGCCCAGTAGCAGTATCCAGCACCTGGGTGCCCCTATCCATCTGTGGGTTCCCATGTCTGACATCATTTGTGAGCTCCAGAATTTATCCGGACCATTGGCGACATTGTTCATCTCTATGTAACACCTTGGAATAACTATTATATTTTTATTTTGATTACAAGCGTTGGCACATGATTTTCTGGAATGAGGTGTGTTTCCTTGATTGTTGAAAATCATGCTTGTTATGGATAAATCATTTCTGCTCTTGGATTATTTAGAACGGAATGATATGGCTTACAAGAATCCATTTTCACTTCTTATTGATAAGTTGCAATCTGATTTTTAGAGTCATAAATGTATCTCTTTTACTGACTCATCCTTGGATCAATTTCAATGATCTAAGGAATGTTTTAAATCTTCTTTACAGACTGAATGGTAAATTGAAATTCATTAGTTGAGAGACATAGCGGATTGAACTTTGTATGTAACCAACTATTTGGGCTTGAATGAACATGTCTTCATTTGATTGTATGTTGTGTTTGGGTCTTTGGGATTGATTTCTGCAGGACATTATTGGCGTAAACAAAATATAGTTTTCTTATGACGATGAAGGGGATCAAAACCCTAAAACCAAAGGATTAACCTAATGGTATCCTAAACTAGGTAAGAGCATTTACTTCCTAGCTACATCTACTTAATTAGGCTATAATCTAACCTAAGCTCTAGTGCTAAAGGAATAAGGGAGAAAGTTTGCTAAGGTGCTATTAGGCTATATTAACCTAATGCCTAATACTATATGGAAGTAAATTTAATCTAACCTAAAGTGGGTATTAGCTATGGCAATGTTTTAAGACCTAAGGTGATTAATTGTTAGACTAACCTAAGTTTTGGGGACATCTATCCAATGGCTTTTATTTGATTTGATTGGGTTTAGTGCATGAGGTACTACCAGTTTCGACAAAGGCTAGTTAACTCTAGTGGGGGATTACGCGGAGGCTTCACTAAATATGGAATTGCATGTTAACTTGGAAATGGCATTCGCTAGTTTTGGGAGGCAGTGGCAAGAAGAGATAAGTGGGAGAACTGGGAGTTATGGCATTTATGGATCTCAGTTTTTGTGTGTAAACTGTCTTGGAAACAAGGGAGGCGGATTTGTGGGAGGTTGTTTGGTTTTGCATGCCTCGTGAATTTTGCTCTACATGGAGCTATCTGGTTATTTGAACCAGTAGTTCAACTTCTTCTTCTTGGCTATTTTTGGTTTCTCTGGTCTATTTTTGATCAAGGGAATGTATATGAGGCATTGGAAGGAAATTTGTTTGGTTGTTGATATTTCGTGGAGAAGAAAAAGAGTGGGAAGCTTAGATGGAAATATCCTTCGAATCTATAGAAGAACTATCGGGCATGATAGGCCCTACCCATTAAGATTTCTTGCTTTCTTCTAAGTGATTCATTAGAACAACTCTGCTCTCATGAGATAAATATTTGCATGATTTGTCTTGTTATCTACTTGCATGTTTTTATGAATCTCCATGGTTTTTGGAATGTAAATACATTTCTTATTAATGATGGTTTCCAGGAAACTTTCTCTATGCTAGTTTGATGGTGACATGCTTGTGAAAATTGTATTTGAAGATTTGTAATTCAGTCTGAAACTTGTATACAAGACTAGTGTTGTTTTGAACTAGATTTAGTTTCTTTGTGTGGTTTTGAACCTTTATGGGAGTCTTATGTTTCATTCTGAACTATTATTTGGAACCTGTGTTTCATTTTTACTTATATTGGAGCATTCAACTTTTGCTAGGAGCTTGTATTTAAACTTCGTGTTATTCTGAGCTGAGTTGGAGCTTTGAGTAGTTCTGAACTTTTACTTGAATCTTCATATTCGACACTGTACTCGTATTTAGTAGTTGTGTATTCTAAACTTGTAGTCGAGTTGATGAGTTTTTTTCTATACATGTACCATGAGCTGAAATTTTTATTCGTATTCAGTGGTTTGAGAATAATTGAACTCATTATGGACTATCTGCTTGAAAGGGTATTGAGAGATTTCTTTTGTTTTGAAGTAGACATGGTAATCTCTTTTGAGATCTTCTTCGCGTAGCTTCTTGAGTGTGAATGGTTTTAGTACTTCTATCTTTTAGACTGTACCGCCTTCTTTAAACTTGACAGGGTGTGTGAATACAAAGTATATCCTATTCTTCTCTTCCTTGAGTGAACCCATGTCCTGTTGAAGGCTTGACTATTATATTAGAAGGATTAAAGGACTGGAATTATATCTTGTTATGTGTATTTGATGATTTATAGTTCGTTTGGAACAATTGTTAAAAAATTTAGAGGCTTCTGGAAATGCAGTATTTACTCTCCTTCTTGTAATAAATGTCTGAAACAAATTCATTCCTTGTCATAATCTTTTTAAATTGAGCTTGAGAGTCCTTGTTGTGATTCTGTTTCAATCATGTTGGAGGTAAGTTTGGGATAGTACTTGTCTTAAACGTATATTGAGTTTTCTTACTCTCTTCAGTTCTTTTTAATTGATTTATGGGTTTTATTAAAAAGATGGATTGAGTACCTTAGTGTACTGAATTTTGTATGAAAGGATATATTTTATCTCTGTTAAGATATTTTTGTATTATTGATCTTATTTGGATCACGAACTACTTACTCCCTATTATTGAGTCGTTGAAGCCTTGTAATGGGATTTTAGTTCTTGAGTTCATGATTACTTTTGAACGCATATATCTTTTACTGTTTGTGGATATCTACTCCTTGATGGATTCATTGAATGAATCTCCAAGTTTTATAGAGAAAGGAACGTGTTCTCTTGGGGACAATATACTGTTTTAGGGACTGTAGTTTGTAATTCGTTCTGGGAATTGAATTTTAACTTGTGCTTGATGAATGGAAATAGGTAAACTAGTTTTTAAGATTTGTGATGGAAAATTAGTAGTGTGCTTTCTTTAGCTATATGTTTGGATTTGTGTTATCTTTTGGGGAACTATTTAAAGAATTTATAAGTTTGAAAAAGAAATGAGAATTCATTTCATAGTTGTTATCCAAAATTCACCCCTCCAGGTAAATTTTGATAACATGGATTACATTCTTCAGTCCCGAGCAAGTATATTGATTCAATGCCCAAAATCATATTTTTGGGGCCCCTTTGGCTTCTCTCTAACTCTCCCATCCAAGGAAAAATCCCAATGAGTTGGAAAAAATCAGAAAAATTCAAAAAATGAAGTCGCAGGCTTGTTATAAAGAATTGCGGGTTTGAAGGCTGCGGGTCGTACCAATGCGGATTGTACCAAGGTTCGTCATACCAAGTTTGTGGCTGAAATACAAATGAAATGGAAAATTCTGAACTTTTTGTCCCAGGTGGTTCGCGAGATAGTTGGGACATTGGGATGCGTGAGACACGCAAAGCTGAAATAACCGCAGGAAATGAAAATTGAAAAGAATGGAAGTTTTTGTTCCATGTGATTTGGTACAGTCGGGACAAAAGTACACGTGAAACGCGAATCGGCTGATTTTCCGCAAGTTAGTCTATTGTGGGTGGTGCGGAGATTTTCATCCGGGACAGTCAGGACAAAAGTACGCACAGGATGTGAAAGGGTGAAAAGGGCACAAAAGGGGACAAGGAAGCCCGAATCAACCAATGTGGAAGAATGTGTCCAGGACAGCCAGGATACACGAACCTGATTTTGCCGCAATACCAGCAATTCAAAGGAAAAGTCAACGTTTGACTCCAGAAACTTCTAACGGCCATAACTTTTGACTCCGAGCTCCGATTTTCACAAAATTGGACTTTCTGGAATGAGCACGATGCACAACAATAAAAAATATTAATGAGGGTAGATATATTTAAATAAAAGAAACATATTTGGCTCTAGTCAGTTAATGCCCATTCCCGTCAAATGACAGAAAAATACCTGGCAGACCTAAAATAGCTACTCGCACTCAGAAGGCCATAAATTTTTCATTTCTCAACAAAATTGCATAAAATTGGTACTGTTGGAATCATGGCTCCGACCCGGACACACAAAAATCAAGAAATTATAGATTTGACAAGAAATTGATGGGAATTTTTTATAAAACGTGGCCGGGTTCATGACAGTGTTTTATTTGGTAGTTGGGAGTGTAATTAAGAGGCATGGTCATCATTCTTTCTCTGCTGCAGCACCTGGGATAGTATGGGGATCCTTTTGCAAGTAACATATAATCATTTCACTCCATTTAGTACCTCTTACAAGTGGTTGAAGGAAATATTTTGGGATTTCTATTTTTCCCTTTCTCTCTCTCTTCTCTTTTTCTATAAATTGTTGTGTTGGGCTCATTGTAACGAAGGGGGGGGGTTTCTTGTAGAAAAGCTCCATAAAAATTGATTTGTGAAGCCAAAGTGTTGTAGGTCCTTGTAGTGGACTCCTTGCATGATGATTCAGGCCCATATCTTATAATAGATAGAACTGTGCATATCATGAAGCAATAAAATACAAGTTTGTGGATGCATCTTCCCGTACTGTGTTGTTTGCACTCTTCTTGCCCCTTTCAACCTTCATTACAAGAATATTGTGTCTATTTGTATGCTCTTATAGGGATCCATTATCATTATGTATGTTTGAGATGTTGTTGTGAATGCATTTTGTTAGATTGTGGAGAACTCATCACCCCTTCTATTGTGCACTTTGTTTCTGTATCTCACGCATTAGAAGACTAATCTCACACCCCTCCTTTTCTGGTGTATCACCAATTAGTGTAGGCTTTCATTTTCATGCATTATCCCTCCTTGGTCCCTTGGAAAGTTAGATTAGGAAAGATAGTTTTACTTGCATTAGAGTAGATTGTGGCAGGTAATTTTGGGAGCAAGAACCAACTTTCTCTGGAGGTCTATCTCAAGTAGCAAGTCCCACAACTTGGATATAGTACCTATGTTATCCAATCACACCGTGAGCTTAAGTATATTCACTTGTGTAAACATAAGGGTGTTGTGATTTGGTGATAACAATAGTATAAATGAAATGAATTATGGATTGGACCTTTTCCAATGGAGACCCCTTCTTACTTTTTTTTTTGCACGAGTTCATTTGACTGAACTTCTCTGTACTTGATTCTCTTATGAGATGGAAATTTCTTGTGGAATGTTTAGTCTACTTTGCTTAAGTCATTTGTTGTAATGTTTGGTAAAGAGATTAGCTGATTCAGAATGTTTGAAAGAAAATAATATCATTCTTAGACCGACTATTTTTCTTGATTGAGTCATACTCCATTTGGATTGCTATTGGAAGGTTGTCTGTTTTTGTACTCTGTCTTATTATGAACCTTTCTTGGATGGACCGGATAAGAGATTAACTCTATGTGAGTCTAACTTTGGTTGTGGAATGTTTGGTTTCAGATCTTGAATTATATCTTTTAACATATGGAAGTTAGTTTGGACTTGTAGGAGGACCGTTTTGACTCTCTACCCTTACTTGTACTTGTTTGAGATTCTTGTTATATGCTTTTCTTTAATGTTGAATCCTTATATTGTTATCTTTGAACTAAGGTAGTTTTGTGTGTTCTAAACCTATTCTTTCTTTTGGATGATTAGTGTATGGAGAATAGTATGTATTGATTCTTCTTCTTTTTCTATATGGAAAGATGAAGCATACTAATATGAGCTATTTTATAATTAAATTATTTTCTTCTTAGTAAAGATAAATGTGTAATACTATTCTTATAGAACTATGAAACAATTGGATGACAAGACCTATTGATTTTTTTAAAGTAATTGATAAGATCAATTAAACCTTATGATATAATGTAGGTGTTGCAGATTATATTAAGTTCTTTTCTTAAAAGTAAATTCAGACTCTTTTAATGAACTTCTTTTCTAGATGTTATTAATTATGATTATATGCATGATATATTAATTGTTTCATTAAAGTAGAATGGAACAATAAGTGGAATGCACTTCACTTTAATGCTTAGTGCTTATCATGCTCAGTTCATTGAACTAACCCATGCTAGCAATTTTTGCAGATGGATATCGTAAGTGATAAAAGAAGGCAAGAAATTTTATGATGCATTGGATTATTTAATTCTGGATCTTCTGTAAAGAGTTTCGATTCATTCTTGAGTTGTATTGGAAAATAAAAGTGACGTTCTTTTAAGATCCTTAATTCTAATTGACATGCAGAATGTCTGAAATGCATAGTCTTGAAAATGTATATTTATCTTCATGAATTGAAAGGTTTTGTGATGGACTCCAAATTGTGATGTGAATTATTTTGTACTTGTATGACGGAACTAATAGTGATATCTTTGTGGTATTCTTTATATTTATTGTATACTATTGTTATAAGATAATGAGTTGGATTAAGGAGATAATATAATCTCCCTTATATTAATGAACTTGTTAAATTACAAAAGACGTCATTCTCTAACTACACAACTATAGTTTAATAATGAAATATGCTTTGGACATATAATTAAACTATATAAGTAATGAATGATAAAAAGGTTATGTTAAACCTAACATCTAACCATGTAGAGGAAGACTCTTCCTCTCTCATGGAATGAAAATAAAAGGAATAGTGATTATGATCTTTAATATTATACTACATTTATAAAGTAAACACTAGCTGAATCTAGGTGGACGATACACTTGATTTGGACAGCTTGGTTTCATTAAGAGTTAAACATTTGATGTTTGAGTTAAACATTAAAGCAAACGTGAATTAATTAAGTTCTTCATATCTAATAAAGATAATTATGGATAAAGAACTTAAGGAATGTTGGAATTAGGATTAGGCATGGTTGTTGTAATATGAATCTTAACCCAATTAATTATGAATTAATGACCACTTGGGGGGGTATGTAAATCTTGATGAATCAGTTCTAACGGATGTTGGCACATGCCAACTGCAGGACTGTACCCTTGAGAATTCCCTGGACTTCTCAAGAATACAATGTTGCAGTTGACATGTGGTAATATCCTTCCACATTTATTCATACAGATCTACGCACATCTAGACTTGAACTTCATTTCTCTCTAGGTCAAGTTAGTAGCATGTTTTGGATAGGTAGTAGTTCTCTATGACTCAGGGTACCTTGGCACATCCGATTGACTTAGGTCAACCAAGTATGCACGTATACCCTAAGTCATCATGATCATCTTCCTATAATAAATTATGTTGCTAATCTGTGATAGGATCAAACCTTGGGCAAGTGAACTAATGGTAGTTAGTAAGACCATTCTAGATAACAGAGGAGTGAGGTGAAGGACATATTCCGGAATGGGGAGTATTCTAGGAATAGTAACATAAAAAATATGTTACAAATATTTGGCCAAAGTATCGCAAGCTGTTGGTTGTGTTGTCATATGTCACCTAGTTTAAAGCAACATGATGACAAATGAATATTGGTGATAAATATTTAGATAGGTTCTTTAAATAGATCACTCAAATACATGGAATAGGGTAGGAGAACTAAGTATACGTAGTATACATAAAGTATTATATACTTTAAGTTAACATGAGAGATCGATTGGTAACCGAGTCATGGAATGAGAGATCGATAGTATACCGAGTCATTACAGCTACATATGGTTATCTGTTATGTGATTGATTGGCATGGAATGTGTGTTCTAAATGATGTTTTATTTAGAACAGAGAACATTATGTTTCAAAAAAAAATTCCATTGTTTCTAAAGTCGTAAAATGAGAATGTTACATCTTGGTATCAGAGTTGAAGGTTGCAGCTCTTGGACCTATTGTGTCCATAATCTGATGAAACTTAAATTTTCTTGTTAAACAAAAAATGGTTAGAACAAGAGGAAATGTTGTAAATAATCCTCCACCTGAAGAAGGAGCAACAACTACCCAAAAAATCAATGAGATCCTTGCTTCTCTATTGGACACAAGAGATCATTTGGCTGTACTTGAACAACAAGTAATGTGCAATGAGGAGGAAGAAGATGCTGGTAACAATAAATAGCCACCTCCTGAGGAAAAAACCAATTCAGGTGTTGATAATAACAATGTGAACATACCTAATCAGCCTGAGAACAAAAAGGCTAGGCTAGCAACTAAATTTTGTTGTGTGTTATTTTCCACATCATTAGGTGAGTCATCTCACTTAGGTGAGATCATAGGTCCACATGTCATTTAGGGGTCATTATGATATTCTCTTATACGTTAGTGCGTCAGTGTGTCATATGCGTCATTAAGGAGTTACACTTCTATTTTAAGAATGTAACTCCCCCTCTCAACTCGAGTTGTCATGACTGTAGCATTGGGGGTTACTCAGCACCTCCTATATGTACACCCTTTTGGATCTATGAGATAGGGGAGAGTTTTGTGGCTTATCGAGGTTCTGCCAATTTGTCGAATCTTTGCATGCACATTCGGTTGATCCTCACTCCTCCCAAGATCTCTTCACGCTGCCATTCACACGTCCATTGATGTGCACGTCATCCCTCGTAATCCTCACTTACGGGTTTTAAACCCTCTTACATGGTATCAGAGTGGATCTTGTGGATCCATGCACTCTTCAGTGTTGCTCGTGTGTTTTTCCAGCTTCCAACGTGATATTCAGTTCTCGATGCATATGTTATAATGGATATTCCATTGTGCACTTCAGTGCTTTGATTCAGGGTTTTATAACTCTATTCAATTTTTTGGGTGCTGGTTCATGTTCGTGGGTTTTCTACCTTGCATGTTTTACTTTGGGGTTTTTGCTTGCAGTCTTTGACCTTTGGTTTTGCTTCATCTCTGCATTGTCCAGTGAATCTGCATCCTTAACTCCCCTTAGCCTATTACTAGTGTTGCACACTCACCAGGCTGTTCTCTATGCTTGTTTTTGACCTGCACTAAATTCTCCTCTTGCGTTAGGCCGTTTTAGCTCAAGGGCTCACATTCTGGCTTGATTTTTTCTCCTTTTACAAATTTTTTGTTCTAGGTTTTCATGCTTTGCATTGGTTGGTCGGTGTATCAATTCAACCTGGGGCCTTGGTCTTTAAATCCCTAGTTTTCCCTCTGTGTGGATGTGTTCAGTGGTTTTCAAATCTCACTCTATCCTGGCCATTTCAACTGAACATAGCTTGGTCCCTGCTCAGTCTCATTAATTTCATTTGACTGCTTCATTGCCATCCATCACCTAACATCAACGTGGAGGACCTACGTTTAACTCTTCACCAACGTCTCAGTGTGAATATCATAGGTGTTTTGATTGCAGTGACTCATCGTGTCCACCAGTTAGTTCTCGTTGCATGCTTTGTGTAACTCTTGGCATCATTACTGCTCTCCCCAGCTCCCTGCACATTTTGATCTTCCCATACTAGTTCATTGTTCCGCATTGCGTGAATTTTTTTTCACCCGTCTGAGTTGATCGAACATCTGTGTGCCTTCTTCCTGGATCTTGGTGACCTTCCCTGTGCACCCTGTGCTCTTTCATGATTGCTAGACTCCATGTCTAAATTTTACGTGGTCATTTCTCTACAACATGGCCACCACGTATCCTGTTGGGCCGCTTCAAACCTATGCACAAGGATTTAACATGGACCTCTGCTAAAAATGTCTTCACAGCTCCTAGTAGACCAATTTCACCACAACACTGACATGTGGCCTACTCATTCTACTGCATTTAACTGACTCAGGCATGTGAGCTCTACATAACAACTCAGGTTTCATTTACCTACAACGTTAACACTTAACCATGTGGTTTTTTTTGTCTCAGTTAATAAAAACTCAGCTCGGTGGATGTCATCCCTTTTAGTATTTTTTGGAGGTTAAAACAACCCCTTTGTAATGTTTTGAGTTGAAAAACATTTATTTCATGGCATTGTAATATTTTTGGGTTCCAATTTTGCTTGTATTATTCCCTTCCTACACATGTCAAAGATGGAGGACAAGGTCCGGGGTTGGCAGGAGGCTAATTCCCCCTCACAAGTAAAATAAACCTTGCCTAAAATTTGATGCCATTTCCAATGAGTACCCACACAACACCCTTTGCACCCATTTCAGGCACTTTTTAATCGGTTTGCGTGTTTATTAGCATTTTCCATCAGTTGCGGGAATCGTATTTATGCCATAACTTTTGACTCACTGCTCATTTTTTAGCACTTCTTTAGTCAAAGTTGCATGATTTTTCACACATTATGTGATGAAATTATCAATTTTTGTAAATGCACTACTTTATAAAGTGTCACATTCTGGGGGGTTCACTAGTACTCTTGGGTTTTCACATGCAGACGCATTATTGGCTGAGTCCGACGTCTTGCATTTGTGCACCTTACACTTTTTCTTCTACATCATGGAGAGTGCTCTTCCAAACGTGAGTGTCATAGGATCACTTTACAGCCTCTGCCACTTCTCACCAGGAGAGGGAACTATTCAGTGTGGCATGCTTCCATGGAACGTTACTTCGCTCACGAGGGTCTTTCACCCTTCTTACTTGGGCTAGTTCCTACACCCACTGATCATCGTCATCTGGAAGAATTTCTTGACACTTGCGACCATGTTTTTGGTCACTTGATGATGCATGTCTCCAG
The DNA here is from genome assembly GCA_019776745.2 of Taxus chinensis. Classification (NCBI taxonomy): domain Eukaryota; kingdom Viridiplantae; phylum Streptophyta; class Pinopsida; order Cupressales; family Taxaceae; genus Taxus; species Taxus chinensis. The sequence continues at coordinate 347,653,808 of CM034146.1, read as the reverse complement.
ATCTCTCTGGTTTCACGTGGCAGACTCAGATCCACCTCACCGTGTCTAGAGCATTCTTTAGTCCTTCTATGGAGACCCTTCTCATACTGCCACCATTTTTGCTACAACTTATTCAGTTATCTCCTGTATTTCTTTGTCTGATGATAGTTCCAATGACATAGACTCACTTGATTCTACTTCTGATGACGAGGATTATGCACCCAATTTTGATGTCGAGAGTACTAGAGAGGACTCTTCTCCTCCTTCTCTCACTATTCTAGAGAGTGTTGACACTTCCCACATCTCATCAGATATCGAGAAGTCTCTTACTGAGCCTTATACAGTCATCAAAACCACCTCTAACTTTAGTGTGCAAGGTCCTTTTCACTCCTCTACCTTCATTGGATGACTCATACCTATCTGACATCACTTTTCTGTTTATTGAGCCCCTTCATTGGGACGAGTATCTACTTGACCTTAGTCATCTTTTTGCAGAGTTCACTTGTGATGCACTACAAGTTCCTCATCCATTTATAGGTGTTTTAAAGGAGTTCGTCATCTCCATTGTTGGGAGTGCCCCTTCTGGGACTCTTACCACTTCCACTTTTTCGGAGTTATTCATTGATCCACCCTTGCTTTTGGATCCCTTTTCTATTGTGGGGGATGTGTTTCCTTCACATCACGTGGACATATTTTCTACAGGTGTTCACCCTTCATACTTTGACAGTTTTTCACTCGTGACATTACCTTCAGTTGCTTCACACTCACTTGCTAGACCTATGTCACACTTTCGTGGACCAAACTCAGAGTTCATGCTGCTACCTTCAGTTTCCTTTACGGAGTGGGTAGACTTCCAGCATGTCATTTTTGTCCTTCCTAACAGCGGGCACATAGTTCGGTGCAGGTGGATCTTCTTCAGTTTAGAGGCAGAGGATGTTGTCGTCAACATTATTTTGGGAGACCTCCTAGAGCTGCAGAGTTTAGATCTGTTCATGGCATTTTTACATTCCTCTCATCTCCCTCTTCTTCTCTCTTCTTCTTCCTTCTGAGAGATTTCCTCTTTGTACATGGGTACCTTTTTAGGCTCGTCTATAGCTGGGACCCATCTTTGGCATATTTCTTAGATTAGAGTGTTTTTTTCTCTTGTGGTGGATGTTTTTCCCACTAGGTTTTCCTTTACTTCTTAGGACTTCCTTTTGTGCATGGGTTCCTCATCAGGCTTTGTGCCGAGACCCATTTCTCATTTATGACTTGCCACCTTATCCTAAGTTACGATGAAGGGGGGGTGTTGGTGTGTGTTATTTTCCACATCATTAGGTGAGTCATCCCACTTAGGTGAGATCGTAGGTCCATGTGTCATTTAGGGGTCATTATGAGATTATCTTACATGTTAGTGTGTTAGTACGTCATATGCATCATTAGGGAGTTACACTTATATTCTGGGAATGTAATTCCCAATCTCCACTCGAGTTGTCATGACTAAAACATTGGGGGTTACTCAACACCTCCTATATGTACCCCCTTTTGCATCTATGAGATAGGGGAGAGTTTTGTGGCTTATCGAGGTTCTACCCGTTTGTTGAATCTTTGCATGCACATTCGGTTGATGTTCGCTCCTCTCGAAATCTCTTCATGCTACTGTTCACACGTTTTTTGATGTGCACATCATCCCTCATGATCCTCACTTGCAGGTTTTAAACCCTCTTACACTAAACTCACTAATGATATAAAAAGGATAAGTCCACCCAAGTTTGATGGCACCACATTAGGAGATGGAGCTGAGAATTGGCTTAGTGAAATGAATAAATAATTTTCAATAAGGAGTTTCTTAGAAGAAACAAGGCAATATGGGGAGCTTATCAGCTTACCCATGAGGCATCTTTATGGTGGGATAGCCGTAAGGCTGAGTTAAACATTGATGAAACTGATATCACATGGGATCAATTTAAAGGTTACTTTAGGCAACATTGGCTGCCGCAACTTTACTATGATCAAAAAATGACTAGATTCCAGACCTTAGCTCAAGGAAAGATAACTGTAACTGAGAATTGGGAGTGGTTTAAAACTCCTTAAGTATGTACCTCAGTACCAAATTGATGAGAAGTTTAGGATACGGAAATTCATCATGGGATTGAATCCTATTATAGGAGGAGAGGTGGATGTTCATAGCTCAAGCACGATGGAAGGGGTTGTTGAAAAGGCCATAAGGTAGGAACAAAAATTGAAGGCAATTTCTGCTCATAAGGAGGAAGTAAGGAAGAAAATCCCTAACTCCTCTTCATCATCTCTTGCACCTAAGAAAGGACCATGGAAGAAATTCATAATGAAAAGTAAGTTTTCATCTGATAATAATAAGAAAGAAGCAACAAATAAGTTTTCTAGTAATACACAGAAAAACTTTGTCAAGAACAATAATAACAGACATAAGTCATATGGAGGTTAGAATGATAACTCTAAGGCTGGAAATAAATCTTAGCCTAGAAAGAGACATGTAGGAGGCTGTTATAATTGTGGTAAAGATCATTATGTAAATCAATGCCCTTTGAAAAAGGATGATCGTAATCATCAACATAACATTCACATTACAGTAGCTGACAAGCAGGCTGAGAAATATGCCACGCCCATAGAGGTTTCGGGTAAGTTATTAGGTTTACCTATAAATATTCTTTTTGACACCAGAGCTACTGAATGTTTTATTTCTAGTAAATTAGCATCAAAACTAAAAAGAAAAGTTAGAAACATGGATAAAACATGGACTGTACATTATGGAGACAATGTTGTTCATACAGTTAGTATGTGTCTTTTTGGAGTAGTCCTTGACTTATTTAGTTTTTCCACTGAAGTTGATCTTTATGTTGCACCTTTGGGGTCTTATGATGTAATCACATGTGTTAATTGGTTAGCACAAAATAAGGCTAAAGTGGACAGTTTTGAAAAACATATTAGTTTTTTAGATGATCTGCAGAAAACAACAGAGATTCTGGGTGTGAAATGTGAGATTTCTGTTAGAAAACTGTCAGCTATGCAACTTAAAAAGGCCAAAAATAAAGGTTGTACCTTATATGCAGTAAAGATTTCATAAACAACTGAAGATAACAGTGATGTCTTGGAATGATATCTGCTATTACGAAACTTCAGTGACATATTCCTGGAAGAGTTACCAGGTATTCCACCCAAAAGGGAGTTTGACTTCACAATAGAGATCAAGCCTAGAACTGAGCCTATTTCTAAGGCACTGTACCAAATGACTACTATAGAATTAGTAGAGCTTAAGGATCAGTTGCAAGAACACTTTTCTAAAGGTTTGATTAGACCAAGTGTTTCACCTTGGGGAGCACCAGTAATTTTTGTGAAAACGAAAGATGGAACACTTAGATTGTCCATTGATTACAGGATGTTAAACAAAGCAACAATCAAGAATAGATACCCACTCCCTAGGATTGATGATCTATTTGATCAGATGCGTGGAGCATCCGTATATTCTAAGATAGACCTTTGATCCAGATATCATCAATTGTGGATTAAGGATGAGGACATTCATAAAACAGATTTTAGAACAAGGTATGGACATTATGAGTTCACGGTTTTACCTTTTGGATTAACAAATGCACCTGCAAAATTTATGAATTTAATGAATAATATCTTTCAAGAATACTTGGACAAATTTGTGCTCATATTCTTGGACGAAATTATTATATATTCTAAAATTATTGAGGAACACCATGAGCATTTGAAGATAGTTTTGGAAATCTTGAGAAAGAGATGATTATATGGTAAGCTATCTAAATGTTCTTTCTATGACATAGAAGTGCACTATTTGGGACATGTAAAAAGTAAGAACGGAATTTCTATAGACCCTCCTAAAATTGTAGCTATAACTGAGTGGCCTGCACTAAATAATGTACATGAAGTTAGAAGCTTCATGGGGCTTGCTGGCCACTATAGAAAAGTTGTAAAAGATTTTTCTAAGGTGGCTGAACCAGTAAATTATTTATAGAAGAAGGATAAGAAGTTTTTTTGGAGTGAGAAATGTGAAATTGCATTCAAAACTTTGAAGGAACAGTTAACTTCAACACCTATTCTAGCAGTATCAGATCCTAATGGAGACTTTATGGTAGTAACTGATGCATCTGGTGAAGGTCTAGGAGGTATTTTGTTACAAAATGATCATGTCATAGCTTCTGAAAGTAGAAAATTAAAGTTACATGAGTTGAATTATGATCCACATGATTTATATCTTGCTGCCATTGTTCATGCACTACAAGTTTGGAGGCATTACCTACTTAGTAAACCTTTTGAATTGAAAATTGATCATCTTGGGCTGAATTATATTTTCACTTAGCCAAATTTAAATGCAAGACAATGAAGATGGTTAGAATTTTTGTCTCAATATGATTTTGACATCAATTATATAAAGGGTAAGTAAAATTAAGTGGCTGACGCTCTAAGTCATATGAAACATATTTCTTCTCTTATAACATTGAGAACTCATTTTAAGGATGAGGTAAAAAGTGTTATGGAATCTGATTCTTACTTTCAGCAAGTTAAGTCAGCGCTTGCTGCAGATCCAAATGATTTGAGGTATAAAGGATTTCACTTTGATAACGAAGGAATCTTAAGATTTGAAAACAGAGTATACATACCTTCGCTAAATGATTTAAGAAAGAAATTGTTAGTAGAATTTCACAATTCACCATTATCTGGACACCCTGGTAATACAAAGATGCTTGCTGATATAAAACAACAATATTTCTAAAAAGGAATGAAAAAGGATGTTATTGATTTTGTGACACATTTCCTTGAATGTCAATGTGTTAAAGCACAACATATGCACCCAACCAGTTTATTGTATCCTCATAGCATACCGCAGTACAAGTGGCAAGTAATAATCATGGACTTTGTACAAGGGTTTCCTATGTCAAGAAATAAACATGATATTATTTTAGTAGTTGATAAACTAACAAAGGTAGCACATTTTATTATTGGTAATCTAAAGGATGATTCTTCTATATTGGCTAAAATATTTGTGCACGAAATTTTTAGATTACATGGAGTACCTGAATTAATCATATCCGATAGAGATCCTAGAATGACATCAAGATTTTGGCAAATACTTAATGCAGCTCTAGGAACTAAGCTGCATTTCAGTTCTACATATCATCTGAAAACAGATGGACAGACTGAAAGAGTTAATCAAGTTTTAGAGGATATGTTACGAACTTATTGTATGGATAAATAGTATAAGTGGGAAGAGTACCTTCCACTAGTTGAGTTTGAATATAATAACACATATCATGCCTCTCTTAAGATGACACCTTTTGAAGCATTATATGGAAGAAAATGTAGAACCCCTTTTAGTTGGGATAAAATTGAGGATAGAGAGGTAATTGGACCTGAAATCCTTACGGAAATGGAACAACAAGTTAAAATGATTCATGAGCACTTGAAAGAAGCAATAGATAGGCAAAAGAGTTATGCTGATTTAAAGCGGGTTGATAGGAAATTTGAACTGGGTGAGAAAGTATTTCTTCAAGTTAAACTGAAAAAGAGCTCTATAAATTTTGGCAAGGCTACCAAGTTATCGCCTCATTATGTGGGACCCTTTGAGATAGTTGAAGTAATCAACCTTATAGCTTACCATTTAGCATTACCTCCCACTTTGTCATGAATGCATGATATTTTCCATAATTCTTTACTTAAGAAATATGTTTTAGATTTATCACATATGTTAAATTGGAATTCCTTGCAGGTCCAAGACCTATGAATAATTGTGGTTAAACCCATACGAGTGCTGGAAACTCGACAGTTGCATTTAATAAATTGTGAAATAAGTCAATATAAGGTCTAGTGGGACTAGTTTAATGAAGAAAGTACAACCTAGGAAAACTTGGAAGTTATGAAAACTACTTTTCCATATTTATTTGATTAAAATTGACTATGATGACTGATAAATATTTGTGATTTTATCTTTATATGTCAATAAGTCTACCAGTTTTGGGTAGATGAATATTTATTTTTGAATAAACAACTATGTGAATGCTAATTTCTGGAACTTTAAATCTTGATATTGTTGCAAACATATGTTAAGAAAGTGAATAAATTGATTATCCTTAATGCAATGATCAAAATGAGATAATCATCGAGATGATGATTCTTATTAAGAGGGAAGTATGTAACACCTTGGACAAAATGTTATATTTCTCTTTGCATTAGAAGCGTTGGCACGTGATTTTATGGAATGAGGTGTGTTTCCTTGATTGTTGAAAATCATGCTTGTTATGGATAAATCATTTCTGCTCTTGAATTCTTTAGAACAGAATGATATGGCTTGCAAGAATCCATTTTCACTTCTTATTGATAAGTTGTAATCTGATTTTTAGAGTCACAAACGTATCTCTTTTACTGACTCATCCTTGGATCAATTTCAGTGATCCAACAAATGTTTAAAATCTTCTTAACAGACTGAATGGTAAATCGAAATTCATTAGTTGAGAGACATAGCGGAATGAACTTTGTATGTTACAAATTATTTAGGCTTGAGTGAACATGTCTTCATTCGATTGTATGTTGTGCTTGGGTATTTGGGATTTATCTCTGTAGGACATTATTGGCATAAACAAAATATAGTCTGCTCATGACTATGAAGGGGATCAGAACCCTAAAACAAAAGGATTAACCTAACGGTATCCTACAATAGGTAAGAGCATCTACTTCCTAGATACATCTACTTAATTAGGTTTATAATCTAACCTAAGCTATAGTGCTAAAGGAATAAGGGAGAAAGTTTGATAAGGTGATATTAGGCTATACTAACCTAATGCCTAATACTATATGGAAGTAAATTTAATCTAACCTAAAGTGGGTATTACCTATGGCAATGTTTTAAGACCTAAGGTGATTAATTGTTAGACTAACCTAAGTTTTGGGGACATCTATCCTAAACTATTTAAAAAGGAACCTAAGGGTCGCATGACACTAAGGCGAGGGTTCCAATGGATTTGATTTGATTTGATTGGGTTTAATGCATGAGGTACTACCAATTTTGGCAAAGGCTAGTTAACTCTAGTGGGGGCTTACGTTGAGGCTTCACTAAATATGGAATTGCATGTTAACTTGGAAATGGCATTCGCCAGTTTTGGGAGGTGGTGGAAAGGAGAGGTAAGCGGGAGAATTGGGAGTTATGGCATTTATGGATCTATGTTTTTGTGTGCAAAACATCTTGGAAACAAGGGAGGTGGATTTGTGGGAGGTTGTTTGGTTTTGCATGCCTCGTGAATTTTTCTCTACATGGAGCTCTCTGGTTCTTTGAACCAGCAGTTCGACTTCTTCTTGGCTATTTTTTGTTTCTCTGGTCTATTTTCAATCAAGGAAATGTATATGAGGAATTGGAAGGAAAGTTGTTTCATTGTTGATCTTTCATAGAGAAGAAAAAGAGTGGGAAGCTCAACTAGAAGTCTCCTTCGAATTCGCAGAAGCACTATCAGGCATGATAGGCCCTACCCATTAAGATTTCTTACTTTCTTCTAAGTGATTCATTAGAGAAAATATGCTCTCATGAGATAAATATTTGCATGATTTGTCTGGTTATCTACTTGCATGTTTTTCTAAATCTCTGTGTTTTTTGCAATGTAAATCCATTGCTTATTAATTATGGTTTTTGGGAAACTTTCTCTCTGCTAGTTTGATGGTGACATGCTTGTGAAAATTGTATTTGAAGCTTTGTAATTTAGTCTAAAACTTGTATGCAAGACTGATGTTGTTTTGAACTAGCATTAGTTGATTTGTGTGGTTCTAAACCTTTATGGGAGTCTTATGTTTCATTCTGAACTATTATTTGGAACCCGTGTTTCATTTTTACTTGTATTGGATAATTCGAGGTTTGCTAGGAGCTTGTATTTAAACTTTATTTTATTCTAAGCTGAGTTGGAGATTTGAGTAGTTTTGAACTTTTGCTCAAATCTTCGTATTTGACACTATACTCATATTCAGTACTTGTGTATTCTGAAATTGTAGTCGAGTTGATGAGTTTTTTTTCTGTACATGTACTCTGAGCTAAAAGTTTTATTCGTATTCAGGGATTTGAGAATGATTGAACTCATTATGGACTGTCTGCTTGAAACAGTCTTGAGAATCTTGTTTTGTTTTGAAGTAGACTTGGTAATATCTTTTGAGATCTTCTTCACGTAGCTTCTTGAGTGTGAATTGTTTTAGTACTTCTTTATTTTAGACTGTATCACCTTATTTGAACTTGATAGGGTGTGTGAATATGAAGTATATCCTATTCTTCTCTTCCCTAAGCGAACCAGTTTCCTGTTGAAGCTTGACTGTTATATTAGAAGGATTAAAGGACTGTAATTACATCTTGCTATGAGTATTTGATGATTTATAGTTCATTTGGAACAGTCGTTAACAATTTTAGAGGCTTCTGAAAATGCAGTATTTACTCTCCTTGTAATAGATGTATGAAACAAATGCCTTCCTTGTCGTAATCTTTTTAAATGGAACTTGAGAGTCCTTGTTGTGATTCTGTTTCAGCCATGTTGGAGGTAAGTTTGGGATAGTACTTGTCTTACACGTATATTGAGTTTTCTTACTCTCTTCAGTTCTTTTTAATTGATTTCTGGGTTTTATTAAAAAGATGGATTGAGTACCTTAGTGTACTGAATTTTATATGAAAGGATATATTTTATCTTTGTTTAGATAGTTTTGTATTATTGATCTTATTTGGATCACGAACTACTTACTCCCTTGTATTGAGTTGTTGAAGCCTTGTAATGGGATTTCAGTTCTTGAGTTCGTGATTACTTTTGAACTTGTATATCTTTTACTGTTTTTGGATTTCTACTCCTTGATGGATTCATTGAATGAATCTCCAAATTTTATAGAGGAAGGAACATGTTCTCTTGGGGACAATATATTGTTTTAGGTACTGTACTTTGTACTTCATTCTGGGAATAGAATTTGAACTTGTACTTGATGAATGGAAATAGGGAAACCAGTTTGTAAGATTTGTGATGGAAAATTAGTAGTGTGCTTTCTTTAAGTGTGCGTTCGGTTTTGTGTTCTCTTTTGGGGAACTAGTTAAAGAATTTCCAAGTTTGAAATAAAAATGAGAATTCATTTCATAGTATAAATGAAATGAATTATGGATTGGAACTTTTCCAATGGATATCCCTTCTTACTGTTTTTTGGACGAGTTCATTTGACTAAACTTCTTTGTACTCGATTCTCTTTTGAGATGGAAATTTCTTGTGGAATGTTTAGTCTACTTTGCTTAAGTCATTTGTTGTAATGTTTGGTAAAGAGACTAGCTGAGTCATAATGTTTGAAAGAAAATAATATCATTCTTAGACCGAATGTTTTGCTTGATTAAGTCATACTCCATTTGGATTGCTATTGGAAGGTTGTATCTTTTTGCACTCTCTCTTATTATGAACCTTTCTTGGATGGACTGGATAAGAGATTAACTCTGTGTGAGTCTAGCTTGGGTTGTGGAGCATTTGGTTTTAGATATTGAATTATATCTTTTAACATGTGGAAGTTAGTTTAGACTTGCAGGAGGACTGTTTTGACTCTCTACCCCTACTTGTACTTATTTGGGATTCTTGTTAGATGCTTTTCTTCTAAGGTTGAATCCTTATATTGTTATCTTTGAATTGAGGCAGTTTTGTGTGTTCTAAACCTATTCTATATTTCAGATGATTATTGTATGGGGAATAGTATGTATTGATTCTTCTTCTTTTGCTATATGGAAAGATGAAGCATCCTAATATGAGCTATGATATAATTAACTTCTTTTCTGCTTAGTAAAGATAAATGTGTAATACTATTCTTATAGAACTATGAAACAATTGGATGACAAGACCTATTGATTGTTTTAAAGTAATTGATAGGATCTATTAAACTTTATGATATAATGTAGGTGTTGCAGATTATATTAAGTTCTTTTCTTAAAAGTAAATTCATACTCTTTTAATAAACTTCTTTTCTAGATGTTATTACTTATTATTATATGTATGATATATTAATTGTTTCATTAAAGCAGAGTTGTTTTAATGGAACAATTAGTGGAATGCACTTCACTTTACTACTTAGTGCTTATCATGTTCAGTTCATTGAACTAACCCGTGCTATCAATTTTGCAGATGGATATCGTAAGTGATAAAAGAAGGCAAGAAATTTTATGATGCATTGGCTTATTTAATTCTGGATCTTCTGTAAAGAGTTTTGATTCATTCTTGAGTTGTATTGGAAAAGAAAAGTGATGTTATTTTAAGATCCTTAATTCTGATTGACATGCAGAATGTCTGAAATGCATAGTCTTGAAAAGGTATATTTATCTTCATGAATTGAAAGGTTTTGTGATGGACTCCGAATTGTGATGTGAATTATTTTGTATTTGTATGACAAAAATAATAGTGATATGCTTGCGGTATTATTTATATTTGTTGTATACTATTGTTGTTATAAGATAATGAGTTGGATCAAGGAGATAGTATAATCTCCCTTATATTAATGAAATTGTTAAATTGCAAAAGATGTCATTCTCTAACCACACAACTATAGTTTAATAATGAAATCTGCTTTGGACATATAATTAAACTATATAAGTAATGGACGATAAAAAGGTTATGTTAAACCTAACATCTAACCATGTAGAGGAAGACTCTTCCTCTCTCATTGAATGAAAATAAAAGGAATAGTGATTATGATCTTTAATATTATAATTAATGAATGTTGGAATTAGGGTTAGGCATGGTTGTTGTAATATGAATCTTAACCCAATTAATTATGAATTAATGACCACTTGGGGGGGTATGTACATCTTGATGTGTAGTGCCCACATTTTTATAGCTCCAGTTATCTGTTGGTTCCTTTATTCCTAGACATGTTGTGATTGAGACTCTGATAGACTTTGGACATTTTACTATGATATTTTATCCTCTTGGACATTATGGCATTTTGGGCGCGTAGCGCCAATTGGATTAGATTCGTATACTGATATATTTCGTATGATGTTGATGACACTAACAGGGTTATATGATAGACTTATTGGTTAGATGTTAGTCTCTTATGGTTGATTTGATTAATGATATAGTGTTTTGGAATTAATGATGGTAATTTTCATGCTAACCTAAGTGTATGTCATGCAATTTTATTTGTGGATGATTCATGGCAAAATATGTGGATAATTGTATGCATTGCACTATCAATTGTAAATTATGTTCGGACATTATAAGTTTGATTGATATTGTGATGTATAGATGATGGTTATTATATTAGACAGATGCGGTTAATGTGTGCAATGAGTGTGCAGGTGACAGGTATAGGAGAGCATGGGTTTCAGGGTAGCTATGCAATTGTGCACAAGCGGCCCATGGGCTGAGTCCTAACCATGCTAAATATTTGAGGCCTTAGATTAGATGTATTTAATTAGGCACCATGGGTGAACCCTCAATTTGTAATGTAATTATGTCTTGTAAAATTAATTATGTTTAGGGTGTGTTTTATTAAGTAAACTAGCTTAGGGGTTTAATGATCTTATCTTAAGTTAAGTGTTGGTTTGGGGTAAGTGTGTGCGTATTGGTAGAAGGGATTGGGGACCACATGTGAACCTTGGGTGGACCCCACACCCTCTACCCATGTTCCCAAGCATGCCAAACCCGAAATTGGGTTATTTTGGGTAATTTTTGGGACCCCTTTTGAGTTTGGGGGTTCCCTTAGCATGAAAATGGGCCCTTGGACCCTACCTAATAGGTAGGGGGGCCTATTTCCAAGGTTTGGAGGGTGTTTCCCTCCCATTTTTCCCTCTTTAGTCACCATCCATGTAAGATGGTTGGGTTGTGTGAAATTGTTAAAAGTTGCTCCATTTTGTTTTATTTTAGTTTTTAGTAGTTTGGGTGAAAAGGGATAAAAGGTGAGTTTACTCTTACTTATTTGGTTTTTGGAATCTTTGACTCTTGAGATGAGAGGGGGTGACACTTGTCACTTTCTCATTGGTGAGAAAACTTTTGGGTTCCTCTTTTTATTCTTCCTCATGTGGAAGGAATGGGTCTTCTTGGTTCATTTTTTTTTGGAGCACTTGGAGAATTTTGGGAGCTTGGAGGGGAGCTTGGACAAAGGGGAAAAACTTAGAGTCTTGGAAAGCATTATAGAGGTAGGGTTCTTAACCTTTTTCTTCTTAGTTTTGTTTATCTTGTAAACTATGTTTGATCAATAAAATAGTGTGTGAAATGATGTGTTGTGAAGTTGTATGGTGAATGTGGTTGTTTGCTTGTTCTTGTTATTTTCTTTGTTTTCTCTCCACCATCATTTGGAATGATGGTTTTTGGAGAATGTAGGGGAAGAGAGAGGGATTTCCCTCTCAAACCTCATGGTTGTTGGTCAAGCCATGAAGGTCCCTTCTCATCCCCTCATATGGTTTGAGGTGGGAGAAAGGTTCACATGGCTTGAACCTTTCCCCATTCTTAGTGAGGAAACCCTCTTGGGTTTGAAAATCCTCCCAAGAAGGATTTCTATAGCATAAAGGAGGAATAAGGAGGATGAATGATTAGGAGGTATAAGGAGTATTGTATATATATATATGTATTTGTTGGTGCTCCTATGGTTGGACACCTTGATTTAGGCATCCTACTTCCTCTCTTCCCCCTTGTGAGGTTGACCTTGTTCTCCTCTTGGTGTTGTTTTCATTGTATAGTAGGTCTAAATGGTTGAATGGTCTTATGTTTTCTCTTGTTGTGTGTTTAAATCCCCAAATTACTTGTGCACATTGTGGAAGCTAGTTCCTCTCTCCCATGGGCTTGGGGGAGGCTAGCATGACTTCCAACCATGGAAAGGCATGTGATGATGCCTATTGGTTGGGTGGTAAACAAGCCATGTTCTCTTGGAGTTGGATTCTTGTAGGAGTATTGGAGTTGGAGCTCAAGTTGGAGTTAGTTGAAGCCTCTTGCCATCTTGGTCATCCCCATATTTTGTGGGCATTACCCTCATGTTGTAAATAAATGTGGCTTGTAAAGTCTCTCATTTTTGTATAAAACCATTTTGTACTTATTGTTCTTGAAAACATTGGTCATCACTAAGAAAGTTTCTATTTTATAGTTGCAATAATCTTGTAAGATTGTCATTTGAATTTATAATGAAACCATGACCTTTTTATTTTCAATGCCTTCATTTGGAAGAAATGTTGTTTAGAAATGAAAAAAAAAATTTTTAGTTATGAAATATACACTTGAAATATTTCGTTGTGCATTACATATAAAATCTAAAAATTTAGTGTGCTTGCATCATTTAAATCATTAGAAACAAAAAATGGCATTACATGATGAATAAGTTCTAACAGATGTTGGCACATGCCAACTATAGGACTGTACCCTCGAGAATTCCCTGGACTTCTCAAGAGTACAATGTTGCAGTTGACATGTGACAATACCCTTCCGCATTTGTTCATCTAAATCTACGCACATCTAGACTTGAACTTCGTTTCTCTCTAGGTCAAGTTAGTAGCATGTTTTGGATAGGTAGTAGTTCTCTATGACTCAGGGTACCTTGGCACATCCGGTTCACTTAGGTCAACCAAGTATGCCCATATACCCTAAGTCATCGTGATCATCTTCCTATTATAAATTATGTTGCTAATCTGGGATAGGGTCAAAGCTTGGGCAAGTGAACTGATGGTAGTTAGTAAGACCATTCTAGATAACAGAGGAGTGAGGAGAAGGATGTATTTTGAAATGACGAGTATGTCGTCTAGGAATAGTAACATGAACTATATGTTAAAAATCTTTGGCCAAAGTATCGCAAGCTACTGGTTGTGTTGTCTTATGTCACCTAGTTTAAAGCTACGTGATGTCAGATGTACATTGGTAACAAATATTTAGATAGGTTCTTTAAATAGATCACTCAAATACATGGAATAGGGTAGGAGAACTAAGTATACGTAGTATACATAAAGTATTATATACTTTAAGTTAACATGAGAGATCGATTGGTAACCGAGTCATGGAATGAGAGATCGGTAGTATACCGAGTCATTACAGCTACATATGGTTATCTATTATGTGATTGATTGGCATGGAATGTGTGTTATAAATGATGTTTTATTTAGAACAGATAACATTATGTTTCAAAAAATAAATTCCCTTGTTTCTAAAGTCTTAGAATGAGAATGATACATTGTTCATCTCTTGTTAAGTAGTTTTCCTAGTCCAGAGCACCCTTGGATCAAGTGTTAATCGGATAGGTCATTCTTTCTACACCTCTTGTTTAAGGTTTTGTACTTTAATTACTTATTGTTGTGTCATATTGTATCTAGTAGCTGCATATCATGTTGTACATTCAGTTACTTTTTAAGTAGGGTTTGATAAAATCTTTAATTTTGTTAAATCATTTATTGAACCCATCACTCAAATTTTTCCTTCTCTCTAGGGTTTTTCTTCTAATTCTTGTCACTCATAGTGGTGGTTTTGATTATTTTGAGAAAATTAAGCTTCCTCCATCTATTCGCAACTCCTATACAAAAATTCTTGAATTTGATAACTCGTTTTCCATCTCACAAAATGTTCCTCTAAAAGACATTGAAACCTCTAATAGTGAGAAATCATACGATGAAGACACTAATGTTGAAAAATAAAAATTAGAAAAGATCACTAATTTATGCCAAGATTTGTGTGCTAATCCTTCACAAATTCTACATATTCTCAATTATTTACTTGTTGCTCAATGCTCTTGAGATGCCTCTTGTAGGCTCTTCTTCATTTGTCATCTCCTCCACCCAACCCCTTAATATTCCTACTTCCATTCCTATTCCTATTGCTTCACACCAATTCTTATAATGCACAACTCATTTCTTCTTCCAAAACCCATGATTTGGATTCTTTATATTAGGATCTAAAAGTTTAAAATTTTCAACTTCAATTATCCACTTCGCATGTCTCTCCATCTCTTGATTCCTCCTTAATTATTCACACTCCTTTTGCACTTGCCATTTTTGCATATCCATTTCCTCTAAACTTTGTCACCCCTAAACTGTGCACTTTCAATATCCATGGTGATCCTCAAGATTATCTTCAATATTTTCATGTGGCATGTCTAGATTATGTGAATGATCATACATTACTTATTAAGTTATTTCCTCGCAGTCTTAAAGAATATGTTATGTGTTAGTTTTACGATCTACCTATACATTTGGTAACATCTTTTACTTAGTTAGCCGATGTTTTTCTTTCTAAATTTTCAATTAATATAGACACTAATATATCTTATGCACAACTCACACAAATTAGAAAAAGATCAAATGAACATCTAGCTGACTATGCATTACGTTATAAGAACAATCTAGCTAAAATGATAAATGCACTTGCTAATTCAGAGCTACAAGATCTATTTGTTCAAATTCTATTACCACCACTTTAGGAGAGTTTCTTATTTGATACCTTTACTTCATTCGATAAATTATGTCATATGCTCAAAATGCGTGAAATCAAACTACTCTCTATGGGAAAAATAAAGTATCATGATTAACCTTCATCTTCTTCTAATAGGTTTCAATCTAAGTTAACATTCAAAGATTCTCCTAAACCTACTGAATAAAAGGTAACTGTCAATGCCATCTATTCTCTTGAAAAACTTCAATGACAACATCCAAAGCGTAAATTCACTAAATTTATATATGCACCTTGATTTATGCTTCCACAGTTTCTTGATAGAAATCTAATCACTCTTCCACCACCTCTCAATCTTGATCCATCTCACCCTCTTGGCCATAATTGTAATTTGTAACAAATATACTAAATGTAACTATCACTGATGCATTGTAAATTCTACCAATCGTTACTTCAAACTCCGACATCTCAAACAAGATCTTATTGACAATAATTCACTGGATCTCCTTGCTCCATATTTTTTTTTATAAACCAGTCAATGATAACAAAAAACTCAAAATATTTAATGACCCTTTTCCTAAGCACGATACATAGACTTCTAAATCTTCTACTAATCATACATATCATGTTATTCCCCCTCCTTCATCAGGTCCCGTAGATTTTCTTGTCACTTATGTTGATGTATAGTCACTAGCTATCACATTTTCATACCAAAATTATCACGCAACATATTCCTTTGATTCATTACACATCAATGATTCTATTATCTCGTACATTGTCACCAATACTTTGATCTATTCATAGGCTCATATTAGTGTGTTCTTTATTGCACTTCTTATGGCTATCAAATGTCCAATATCTATTATTTAATATCTCGTTCCTAGTTATTTTGGATACAATATACTTCTCATACCATTGGGCCTCTTACTATGATCGTGACATTAGTTGTGGTATCTTCAATCAAAGGATGCGACATGTTCTTAGGTCTCCATAGACTCTAGGCCACTCAAGATATTTCTTCCATCCATCATTTGTGTCTCAAGTTCATACACAATAAAGAAGTTGTCACTATTAAAGTCATTCCACCATGCATACCATTTCCTCTACCTCCTCTTGATGAAATTCTTCCACCACCTTTAGCTTCTAGGTATCCTATACCTCTCTAATATAAGGCACATTCAACACCTACTTATCTTACTCACACACATCCCACTTCACAAAGTTTCCGTCCTCGTAGGTCCACTAGTCCATATTTTCAAGATAATTCCCCTACAAAGGCTACCCCTTCACATAGGTTTTAACCACCTCCTTCACCTCATAGGTCTACTTCATATAGGTGTTCATCACCTCTATCACCACATAGGATTCCTTCACATGTACATCATCCTTCTTGTACACCACCGATCTTAGAGCATTGTCACGCACCTTTATCTCCTCAAACATTGGGTGGAGGATGTTTTCCCTTCACTCTCATTGGATAGCATATTATTCATCACAAAATTGGGGGAATCACACTTTTTTTCCCCCCTTCAATTGTTAAAACTTTTTTTTATAATCTCTACACATAAACATTACGCTCCATGCTCTACATCTAGTATTTCTTCTGCATATTTCTATACACTTTGCATCATTCATTACCCTATGACGCACTCTAGTTCCATGGTTCATACTCAACTGCTAAGGTTCTAAATTTGAATTTAACCTCACATCATTCACTCTTCATACTCTATGCTTCATGATCTATCTATGTAGCCTACATTAATAAACCATTTCTCAATGATGTACTCTTGTTTTATGGTTCATTCTTGATTGTTGAGGGGTATTTTATAAATGATCCTCGTCTCATACTCATCCACATATGCTGGGGGGAATGTTTCTCCTATCATATTCACATTGCATACCATTCCATCTCACTTATACACTACATTTTCCATTTCTTGGTTGCATATACTCTTGCTTGCTTATAATTACATGTACACTTTGTTTTCCATGCTAGATGGATATTTAGTATGTTAATATATTCTATATAGACACATGCACGTTCAATTTGTCTTTTGGAGTGAATGCATATCTCTTACAGGTCTTTACACACTGCAATGATGCTTGGCATTGTACCTCTTACCGGTCCCACTGAGGCTCCTAGGGGCATCTACTTTCTCAAACATTATAGGTGTTATTGCTTCATTATTTACTACTTCTACTTCTTATCTCACTAATTTAAATTGGTATAGACATAATTTGAAATATGTCTTATATTTTTAACATGTTAATGGGTGTTTCATGTGCAGCATTTACTTTGCAAGAAATTTTTTCCACCATGGTTTTTTGATACACTTTTCTTGTCTTTGTTTTCTCCTTGTATGTCATTATTTTCAGATTATGCCCTATGTATTGCTTGTTCACTGTTTTTATTATTTGGGACGCTTCAACGATGATTGTCTTGTGACATTTTGAGTGACGTCCCATGTTTGAAACCCACTTTTCGTGGTCCATCTTGTATGCACATTTACTTGTTACATTGTTTCTCTATGACACATTTTCTAGATTTTTCTACTAACACAAGTCTCTTGGACATTTTTTTGCATGTTCCTTGGTTTCTACCATGGACATCCCATACCCCCTACAGGTATTTGATTTAGATCAACATCAGGTCCTCTCTTTTAGGCTGCACACTCCTATCAACGTCGCATGCACCCAAAATGAGGGGGGCATACATCAAGTGAATAAATAACCCTATACATTATCTCAGAGCTATAATACACCACAAATACAACACAAGATATAGTTACAAAATTGGCTCAAAAATCATACAGGGGTCAGAATCACAACAAATACACCACCGTATAGGCTCAGACATGAGTGCATGGGTGCATGTGTCCTCCCCTAGGAACTAATTTCTTAGGGGCATGCACATTCATCTGATCATATCAGCACGATTCACATAAGCCTTTAGAGTATAGTTTATCTCCTACATTCATCTCAACTGGTACATTTCAGAAAAAAGTAGGGATAGTAAAAACAAAATAGGAACACACCATCTACATTGGTGTTTACCGAGAAGAGTCATAGAAGGAGAGTAACATTAGACCTCTTTCCTCAACACTTTCACTTGGCTTGAGATCACCCAAAAAACTTGCTCTTGGTGTGAGATCACCCAAAAAACTCGCACTTGGCATGAGATCACCCAAAATAATAGCCCTTGGTGTGAGATCACCCAAAAAAATTGCTCTTCACAGTAGTTTAGAAAAAATTTCTACCCTTTATACTCTTTTAAATCAGGTGTAAACTTTCCTTTTACACATTTTCACATACTTTTGCATACTTTGATCAAATTTTTCATATACATGACTTTAACTACTCTCTTACTCCTCTTTTTGCAGGTCGATCCTTCCAAGAAGCAGTAATCAAAAGCACAACAATAAGCACAAAAATAAGCACAATAACATGTACAACATGATACAATGCATACACTTAAACCCTGGGGTTACTTTCTCTTCCCAGTTTCCACGCTTCATTTTTACATCATTCCACGCTTCACGTGTTCACTTGACACACTACTCGCTGCACACTCTATAGGAACTTGAGGTACGCATCTCTTATCTACTTTATGTTATCGATTATTCATTCAACAAGATAAAGTGGGGGAAAATGTAGACACAAAATCATGCACTTGGGTATATTTCTAGGTTTTAAACACATACTAGCATTCATATGATTCCTAAGAAAGAAAACTAGTAATTGACGACTATCCTTGGTTTCTTTTTTGTGTTTCTTATTTTCTATTTAGTTTTACAAACCCTGTAACCTTGTCGGTATTTTACTGGTTTATCTTTTATATATTTAGACACCATCACCCATCCAAGACAAAAGCGCATAGGCACTCTTGTCCCCTTTGAGTGCCACTTACCATTTTCTACCTTGCTTGCTCTTTTTGGGTCTCTTTTATCTTTTGGGCATCTTTTCCACATATGGTTTGGCCTTCCAATTGTCAATTATAAAATTAAAACAAGGGAATCACACACACACACACACACACACACACACACACACACACACACACACACACACACACACACACACACACACACACACACACACACACACACACACACACACACACACACACAGAGTTATGTGACCAAAATCAAGGACAAAGCACTAACCATATACTATCATCACCTAATCTTACATCTAAAGGCGCCTAAAACAATCTAAAGAATCCATCTAACATCAGTTCAAGGGACAAGGGACTACATTTTCTGCATACACAATATAGGAAGGGGAAGTTCTTTATTCTATCCATGCATTTATCTACATTGTTACATTGACCTACAACTCGCTATCAAGTGAACTTGCACAAGGGCATCCTAGGGCATAATTTCGACACACATTCACTAGAACTACATAGATTTTGAGATGTAGTGTAGCGCTCGGTCATAAGTTCACTCTCGAGGTGACCACCGAGTTCATTCTGACTCCCCATAATGCATATTTCTTTTTAGGTTTCATGTGGTTTGTGGGCTTGTGCAGTTGAACTTCTATTTTGTAGGTTACATGTACCCTTGACGATCAAATAGTGATACATAGGTGATCAACACAAGGTATTTGTGACAGTGTAAAAATCATATTCTGACCATTTTCATAGTCACGAGAACCTAGTAACAATCTCTAGCATTCGGGCACCCCTATCCAGTCATGGATGCCCACATCTAACATCATTCGTGAGCTCTAGAATTTATCGTGAGCATTGACGACATTGTTCATCTCTTGTTAAACAACTTTCCCAATCCAGCGTAGTCTCGGATCAAGAGTTAATCAACTAAGTCATTCTTTCTACACCTCTTACTTAGGGTTTTATACTTTACTTGCTTATTACTTGTGCTATATTGTATTTAGCAGTTGCATATCATATTGTACATTCAATTACTTTGCAATAGGGTTTAATAAAATCTAAGTTATTTAAATTGTTAAATCAAATGGTGAATCCTCTGAAGCCATGGAAGGCGAAGTATGCCAAGTCCTCAAGATTATCGTGCAAGTTCTATAAAAAGACCATAGAAAAATACATTTTCAAAATCGCTAAAATGGTGCAATCTCAACATTTTCTTGGCTACATGTTTGTAAATTCTCTCCACCCTTATTTACTTTCATAGTATTTTCTAAAAATTTTGAAGGTTTCGTTAAGCATTAGATTAATGTTATGTGTGACTGAACCTCAGTGCCCTTTTTTAAAAATTGAAATCTTACAGCTATTTTAAAACTATCTTAAGGGTTTTTTAAGCATTAGCATTGTGATGCTCTGTTTGAACTGAAACTTAGCACTTTTGGAATTCTAATTTTTTCCTCACGTGGTCTTTTCATTTTTTTGTAATTTAGTTGGAATCAACAAGTTGACGTAGTGTTTTACATTCTGGGGCATATATGCACAACACATTTCGTGGATTAGAGATTTATAAATTCTAAAATTTTCAGGAACTGATCTACCTATAGAAGATCATGGTTGAGAGATTGGTTATTACATTTTATGTCTTACACGTTCTACATTTACAAATCTTATTTGTGTAATGTAATATTTGTTGACTTCAACATGGCATTGCATGCTTGTATTAATAGCCACAATTACATGATATTGAATTGATTACAATGATTTTGATTTATTTTGAATGAGTTGCACAAGCTTTCAAATATCAAACTACTACATGTAGTGTCCTTTTTTTACATTCAGCTAATCTCATCCTCCATTTCCTGTATCCTTTGAATCATGTCCATGACGCATTGGGTCAGGTCACCATATCCATGGGACTTCAACATGTCACTTGAGATCACAAGAAAATAAAAAATAGCAACCATACGATCAGTGTATGATGGAAATACCAAAGGGGATATCTCAAAAAAGTGATACTGTAGAACCCAACAAAGTCAAATGAACAAGGTCAATCAAGAAGGGTTGGAGGGAGGAGAAGTTATAGGTCAAGAGAACTAGTTGGGGGAAACAATGTTAAACTATTCTTTTCTATAACCACATTCTATTTTTATCAATCATTACAAGGATAAAAAGGGTGTGGTGTACAAGGCAACACATTTTGGAGATATGTTAGAAGTAAGGAGTATTCAATCAATATTACCAATGTCAATAGTTGTTTATAATTTCATTGCAATATAATAATAACAGACCATTTATAAAAAACAAATATATCATGAGGTCATTTACCTCCATGAGACGCCATTATCACAAAATACATTTTAGAAAGTACACATAGGGAGGTAAATGTTTGTCTTTCTTGTGAATCTACATAACCACAACCATAATATGGTTGTTTTCCTTTTTGACAAAAAATAATAGTTCATGACTAGGAGTCGTGAAAAAGAAACATAACGTCAACCTGCTATGATATCAGATAATGAAGATGAGCCATCACATATCCTTTTTCACCCACCGCCCTTCCCGACTACAAATCAAAATACCACGTGAAAGCCCCTCATTGCAATTCAATGAGTAACTTGCACTAAATAATGTAAGAAACAATATGGATTTTAAGTTTATAGCTTACGATTAGAAGATAAATTCTACTTAGCACTCATATTTCTACCTATTGGAGGAGTTTAATTATCCTTGATTATTCATTCATCACTTGTTTTTTTTGCTATTAATTGAGCTTAAAAGTGAAAAGGGGAGGACAAGGTGCTACAATAAGCCAACATTTTTGTTGGGTTTCAAACCTAAAACCTATTGAAGTTTTCCTTTTTTTTGGCCCTTTTAAGCACAAATTGCACTCATGTAAATAATGTGAATGAGGTCGACAAGATAAAATGAGCACAAATAAAAAATATTATTTGGTTAGGAACAATCTCAGCCATGCAATAGGTGTGAGACGTGTATATATTGAATTCCCACATTTAAGTCCATTTTCTTTCCAATTTTCTATTCAAGGCTTTGGCTTATGATTCTAACAAATTAAATGTTGTCCATTTCAAAATGTTGACATCGTAAGAAATAAAATAAAATAATATCTATGCCCATTTTCTCCATTTATCTCTTTATTTTCCATTTCTCTCACTTTTGTGAGGGTCAATTGTTGGCACCTGGAAGTGAAAAATAAGTTAACAGTGTTGACTGAGTGACCCCTATGTATGTCCCCATTAAGAGTCGGTTTCAAACTTGCATCCTCTTAGAATTTCCCCATTTTTTATTTGACCACTTTAATTTCAAATTCCACTCATGTGAAAAATACAAGTGACATAGAGATGATAATGTAGATAAAAAATTATTCAATAGCTTGATAGTCATTTTAATACCTAAAACTTACCTTCTAACATATCTCCAAAATATGTTGCATTATTGCCTTGCACACCTTCCTCACTTTCTCCTTGTAACGATTTACAAAAATAGCATGCGGTTATAGAAAAGAAGAGTTTAACATTGTTTCCCCCAACCTGTTCTCCTGACCTATGCCTTCTTCTCCCTCTAACCCTTCTTGATTGACCTTGTTCCTTTGTCTTTGTTTTTGTATGCATTATCACTTTTTTGACATTTCACCTTTAACGCTACCATTGTACACTTTGTATATGATTGCTAGTTTTTACTTCCTCCCATTACATATCACATAAGTTCAATTTGTATTACTTTGCATACCTTACTTCCCCTGTGAACATTCCTATTCTCTGATTGCCACTAGCGTTATATTGCCAATTTCTCCACCACGTAGTTGAACTATGTTGAGCTATCATCTATCTACTATTTTGTTAACAAAATTAAATGGGTATCTTTCACTTTTTAAAGAGAGTAGCTGTTATGTAGCTATCTAGGTCATTACCTTTGTTACTTTCATCAGACATTTCTTTCCCAAGTTTTTGACAGCTGCACGTAACTTCCCGTTGTGTCGGCATTGACTGTCCGGAAGTTAACGTCCAACACAGACCAAAAAATTCATAGCTGCAGGTGAGTTTCTGTTTTAAACTTTCGTTCTTAGAGTATTCATCTTCCTCATCAATTTAAATTTTTAAATTTTGTTATGTTTTATTTTCGTTGAACATTCTGATTTACTTTCAGGCCAGCTACTATCAACTCATTGATTTCCAAGCCAACAATTCCAAACTCATTTATTTTCACGCCAAGCTCTGTGAACTCGTTTATTCTGAAGCTTGTCGATGGTTTTCGCAGTGATCGATTTCTTCGTCGATTTGAGTTGGAAGCAATGAGTCTGTTTGATCTCTTCCCTGTTCTGCTCATTTCAGTTCTTTTCATTAAACTTCCATACTCATATCCATATCCATCATACAAAGACTGTGCTCCTTCGGTTTGTAACGACTTCATCATTAAACACCCTTTCCAAAAATCGCTTCAGAATGGATCGCCTTACTGTGGCCAAAGTGGGTTTATTGATTGTGCAGACAATCACAGCGTTTTATTCACTAATAAAATAGATGACTATAGCGTGTTCAGGGTATTGGGAAACATCACAAAGGTATGTTCCATCACACGATCGATACGAATTGCCCATGATGCTCTCTTTCGTCATTGCTCTCAACAACTTGTGGACACATCTGACTACCAATACTTCAGTAGCGGGCATGGAATATTTTATCTTTCTGCCGAGTACAAAATGGGAACAATTCTCAACTGTAGCGAGGAAGCCTCCATCCCACCGGATCTCCAGAAAATACAGTGCTTGGATTGCGGTGGAAAATCAAATTATTCTTGCTTCTTTGGCCCTGGTCGATTGTCCGTACAGTGTTGTACCTCATACAGTATTGCCATTCCGGCCGACGGAAACTTCAGCATTGCAACTGAAAAGAAGCTCCGGCAGTTCCTCCAGAAGGGATTTGAAATCAAGTGGAATGTTAGCCGTGCTTGCGATTCATGTGAAGCCTCGGGCGGGATATGTTATGGCTCTACAATACCCTATTCTGATTTCAGTGTCTGCATTTGTCCAGACGGCTCGCACAGTTATAACTGCTCTGATGGTGATCCCAACGATAACTTTTTGTATTTTGTTTTGAGTTTTATGTGCAGGTTTTTTATTTCTAACCATTGTTACGAACTTGACGGTAAAATATCAGAGATTTTTGTATTTTTCAGTTTTTTCCATTGAATCTTCCTATTTTCAGTGGTAAAATATTAGAATGCAGTATCTAGAATATTTATGTTATTTATTTTTATTTTATAATAAAAAGATTTAAATTATAACACTTCTAAAATTTTATACTCATCAATTAAAAGAATTTTCATTTTTCAGTATTATTTAGAAAGTTTTTAGCAGTTCCCAAAAGATTAATGAGACCCTATTTTTTTCAGTGTTTATCATATTTTGGATGGACCATATTTTTTACATATTTGAAAACCTTTGCTAACTTGATTCTAACTAAATATTTTCTATTTTTTTTCCCTTAAAGGAAAACCACTCCAGATCGAGCACAATAGGAGGAGATTCACACCAGGCAAATAAATCCTAATTGCTATAATTTTCTATGACTTAATTTGCAGCGTTCACAGGTCGACTGACCACTATTTTATTTGTTTAATTGCAGCTATCTGCGGAATTTCATCGGCCATCTTAGCAGCAGCAGCAGCAATTATGCTCATCATTTACAACAGATTCAAAAAGAAAAGAAAGAAAGAGAGAGATGAGGAGGTATTCTTAGATATGTGCCAACAAAGTTAAATTTTGGATCTCTTTGCGGGTGTGTGTACCCTACTTCCCAACCCATCCCACTCATGTCGCAGGAAGGTCTTATGGAGTCAATCTCTTGTTTATAGAGATGAATTCAGCCAATTTCTATTTTTAAGAAGGAAAATCCTAATTACGTTTTCCAGTCTATTTTTAGGAGGAGGAATCTTAACTGTAGGTCTTAAGTGTATATATTTTTGTGGAGATTGTTGCTCATAAGGAGTTCCCATGTAATCTGTTAATAATAGCTTGATATCTTGCACAATGGATGTTTCCCTTGACACTCAACTGGAATTGTATTATATAGATCTGGTGTTAGTCTCTTGTATGTTTGGTATTTTGTATATTTCGTTTATGTCTATCTGTATAAACAATTATTGTATTGTTCAACTTTTTGCTTATTCATGGCTTGAAAATTCTATGGTTTCCTAACAGGTGCGGGACGTGAGAGCCTATATGGATCCCAACGACTCCAGAGCTCCTTCAGTTGAGAACTTCTTACATGGAGGAAGTCCCACCAGATATTCTTATGCACAGCTTAGACGATACACCAACAATTTTGCAGACAAACTTGGCCAAGGAGGTTTCGGCACAGTTTACAAGGGCAAGCTTCCCTGCGAAACCCTCGTAGCTGTAAAAATTCTGGACAAATCTCAGCACAGTCGAAAGCAGTTCATGAATGAAGTCGCTACAGTTGGGAGGATCCATCACTTGCATCTGGTGCGGCTTATGGGATATTGTTTCCAGGGATCGAAAAGAGCCTTGGTCTATGAGTACATGGTCAATGGCTCCCTCGAGAAATATATCCATGGAGATAATAAAAAAGTATTGAATTGGAAGCAATTGTATACCATTGCAGTGGGGACTGCTCGTGGGATTGCTTATCTCCATGACGACTGCAGAAGCCGCATCTTACACTGTGACATTAAGCCGCATAATGTTCTCTTGGATGCCAATTTCTCCCCCAAAGTTGCAGATTTTGGTCTGGCAAAACTAACAGACAGAGAAGAAACCCACGTATCTCTTACTGGTGCCATTGGAACGCCTGGTTACGTGGCTCCAGAGATGTGGTCTAGAAATTACGGACCCGTCAGTGACAAATCGGATGTGTACAGTTATGGTATGTTGGTGATGGAGATGGTGGGAGGAAGAAAGAATCTTGACATCCAAGCAGCCAGATCCAGCAGATTTTACTACCCTTAATGGGCATTCAAGCAAGTGGAAAAGGGTGAATTCTCAAGGCTGAGAGAATCAAATAATTATGTAGCAGATGAAGAAGATGAAAATATGGTAAAGAAGCTGAGTGTGATAGGACTGTGGTGCATTCAATATATCCCTTCTCAACGACCTTCAATGAGTAAGGTCATCCGGATGTTGGAAGGAACGGCTGAAATAACAATTCCTCCTCATCCAGCTTTTCCTCATCCTTTCGAATTTTCTACCTCCGCTGAAGAAGCTTCAATCCAGACCACTGCCGCCTCTGCCGCCACTTCAAGTATAAACGACCTGAGGCTTTCAGAGTTCACCATATGAAGCGTAAGTTTTCATTTGGAAATAAATGTGAAAAAAGTTCAATTAATGTATACAAGTTTTTTAATCAAGATTTTACTGTCTCTTCAAACATATTTTAACAAATATAAGCGCAATAAAGGAAAACTTTATGATCAAGATTTTTATACAGCATTCTTTACTTTGCTTTACATGGTAATTGTATTTCGGCATAATTACGCCGAAGGCGTCCCTCCTATGGGAAAGGCCCTTCTGAACGTTTGGGCGACTATGTTAAATTTGACATCTGTTTGGACATTTTTTCAAGGCGATTAAACTTGACGGCCGTTTTGACAGTTTCGACAGGCATCCAAACGATTTTTTGTTTTTCTGCATTTTGTAGTTGCATGCTACTTAATCGATGGCTTGCATGTGGATTTCAGTGCTTATATTGGTTAGTCTCAATTGAGGGAGGCTCTGCGATAGCTGAGATAGAAAACAATTTTATGTGTCACACTCGATTGGTGGCCTTTAGAGAAATACGATTACCGAACTTGCACCTAGGGGGAGGCCTCTATGCTTAATCTGGTATCTCAAATATAGGAAAAAAAAAGTCACAATGACTGAATAATTTCACATTCTTGTTCAGCTCCAATTTATTCTTATGTTAGTAAGGTTGTTTAGCTCAGTGATTTCTAGAGAAGATCATGACATCTTTGAATTCAAGTAGGATTTTCATAGTTTGCCCTTTTAAACAGTCCCCATTGAGTTTGGATCTCTATAAGATTTGGGCTTGTGCAATTGTCCATACCCACTTGGGGTTTTTGGTCCTAATGTTTGCAACTACACTGGTGTGTTTTGTTCCTCTGCATTGGATGATCCAAACATCACAGTTGTAGTAGACATTGATCTGAATCATGCAAACATTGTAGGGTATCTCCCAAAAAATAGTGAAACCGTAATATTGTTGATGGAAGGTTCTAGGTTTGAGTTCTAGCTTATCCTTGTCTTAGAGCATGATGCTGGAGTTGGGCAGCCAGGTGTGCTCACACCTTTTGTGTCTTGAGGAGTGATGTTGGAGGTTCAATCTGCACTCTAGAAAAGTTTAAATTTAAGAAAGGTCGGTCACTTAGGGTGGAACACCCACTAGTGATAACAAGAGTTCCAATGTTTGCATCTTAGTTGGTCCATGTCTTACAATGTCTTCATGTTCCCTATCTGAAGCTTTTGTAATTACTTGTTATTTGGAATTCCATTATCTTTTAAATTAGGTAAAATATCTCACAGCTAGATTAAAAGGATTTTTCTTAATATAAGTAGCATAAAAAATAATTCTAAAAATTCTACCCAATGCACCTGCCTTCTAATTCGTGTTCTTTTGAGGCTATGCTACATATATTAAAAAATTGGATGGCTATTAAGGTAGTCATAGATTTGCAGGGTACACAAATACAACAAGTGTAATTTTAGTTACCTTTGCTACTTTATGTCTATGCATTTGTAAGCCCAGAACTATACACTTTGATTTCAAAAGAAATTCATGCCTTAGTTCTGAGATTGATCATTCCTCCTAGAATGGGTTCTATGTAATTTTGGTTTTAGACTTAATATTTTGATATGTATTATTTAAATTCCTTTGATATGCTAAGAGAAGCCCACTACAAGGTCTGATTATTGTAATCCAATGTGTGAAATATGTTGCAGTTAAGGAAGCTTTATGACTTCACATCATTTAAGTGTTGATTATCCGTAAGT
Organism: Taxus chinensis; assembly: GCA_019776745.2. Taxonomy (NCBI): domain Eukaryota; kingdom Viridiplantae; phylum Streptophyta; class Pinopsida; order Cupressales; family Taxaceae; genus Taxus; species Taxus chinensis. Next base: position 347,625,538 of record CM034146.1, on the reverse strand, counting down.
GAACTTTGAAACCTACTAGGACTATCTAGATCAGTCAATCTTAGCCTGAGTATTAAACAATCGGTATTTTTTTCAAGGAGGCAAAATTGAATCCTCCCTTCTACAAAGCAACAAGAATATAGAGAAAATTAATTTCCCATCCTCAGTAATGTGAATGTGATTGTAGAAACCATTAAAATTGTCATGATATATTTGTATTAAACAATACAAAAATAGCAACAATGTTAAGAATAGTTATATTTTGAAGTGGTAGATTGTAAATAATAGATATTTTAGTTAAAATATACATGAAACAATACAAATTTAGTATATTGGAAACATATCACTTAAAAAATTATTTAAAATAGATATAATATTTTTTTAGGACAACCTTTTAAAATTACTTACCCGTCCATGATTTTTTTATGGCTCGAGCTAACTATTAAATCTTAGCCCTTCCTTAGAGAAATCTATTTCTCGTGAAGCTTAGTATCAAACTTGTGACAATCTTAATATTGTATAAACCCTGATTAATATAATGGTGTAGTCAAAAAATCATGTACTTGGGTACATTTCAGGGTCTTAAACACATACTAGCATTTATATGATTCCTAAGCAAGAAAAATAGTAATTGATGATTGTCCTTGCCCTCTTTTATGTGTTTCTTATTTTCTATTTTGTCTTACACACCCTACAACCTAGTCAATATTTTACCGGTTTATCTTTTATGGATTCAGACACCATTGCCTAGCCCTTTGGGTGCCCCTGAACCTTTTCTACCTTACTAACTCTTTTTGGGTTCCTTTTATCTATTAGGCATCTTTTCCACTTATGTGTTGGCATTCCAGTTGTTAATTATGAAATTCAAACAAGGGAATCATATAAATACATAATTATGTGACCAAAATCAAGGACCAAGCACTAAGCATATACTATCATCACCTAAGTTTGCATCCAAAGGAACCTAAAGCACTCTATAGCATCCATTTAAGGGACAATAGAATGTATATTTTTCATACATAGCATAGGAAGGGGAAGTCCCTTATTCCATCCACACATTTATCTTTATTATTGCATCTAGCTAAAGCCCATTATAAAGTGCACTTGCACAATGACATCATAGGGAAACATTTCTGCAAACACTCACCAGAACTACATAATCTGAGATGTGGTGTAACACTTGGTCGTAAGATCACTCTAGGGGTGACCTCTGGGGTCAATACGACTCCCCATATTGCATATTTATTTTTAGGTTTGAGGTGGTTTGTGGGATTGTACAAGTGAACTTCTATTTTGTAGGTTATAGGTACCTTCGGCAATCAAGTATTGACACAAAGGTGGTCAACATAGACTATTTGTGACACTATAAAAATTAGATTTTGACCATTTACATAGTCACGGGTGCCAAATAACATTAACCAGTGCTCAGGTGCCCCTATCCATCTGTGGGTTCCCATGTCTTACATCATCTGTGAGCTCCAGAATTTATCCCAAGCATTGGCGACATTGTTCATCTCTTGTTCAACAGTTTTCATAGTTTAGAGAACTCTTGGATCAAGTGTTAATCAGATAAGTCATTCTTTCTACACCTCTTGTTTAGGGTTTTGTACTTTACTTGCTTATTTCTGGTGTCATATTTTATTTAGTAGTTGCATATCATATTGTACATTCAGTTACTCTGTAATTAGGATTAAATAGAGTCTATAATTTTAAAAAATCATTTAGAGAAACCATCACTCAAATTTTTCCTTCTCTCTAGGGTTTTTCTTTTAATGCCCATCACTCGTAGTGGTCGTTTTGGTTATTTTGAGTAAATTAAGATTCTTCCATCTTTTTGCAACTCCTATATGAAAATGGTTGAATCTAATAACACCTTTTCCATGTCACAGAATGTTCCTCTAAAAGACATTGAAACCTCTGATAGCAAGCAATCATACGATGAAGACACTAATGTTAATCAAGAAAAATTAGACAAACTCACTAATTTTTACCAAGATTTGTGTGCTAACCCTTCACATATTCTACATATTCTCAATTATTTACTTGTTTCTCAATTCTCTTGAGATACCTCTTGTAGGATCTTCTTCAGTTGTCATGGCCTCCACCCAACCCCTTAACATTCCTACTTCCATTCCTATTCCTATTGCTTCACACAATTTCTTCTTCCAACACCCATGATTTGGCTTCTTTATATTAGGATCTGAAAGTTTAAAATTTTCATCTTCAATTAGCCACTTCACGTGTCTCTCCATCTCTTGATTCCTCCTTACTTATTCACACTCCTTTTTCACCTGCCATTTCTGCATATCCATTTCCTCTAAACTTCGTCACCCCTAAACTACGCACTTTCAATGGCTATGGTGACCCTTAAGAGTATCTTCAATCTTTTCATGTGGCATGTCTAGATTATGTGAATGATCATACATTACTCGCTAATTTATTTCCTCGCAGTCTTCAATACTATGTTATGTGTTAGTTTTACGATTTACCTATACATTCGGTAACATCTTTTACGCATTTAGCCAATGCTTTTCTTTCTCTTTTTTCAATTAATATCGACACTAAGATATCCTATGCACAACTCACAAAAATTAAAAAAAGATCAAATGAACATCTAGCTGACTTTGTATTATGTAAGAACAATCTAGCTAAAATGATAAATGTACTTGCTAATTCAAAACTACAAGATCTATTTGTTCAAATTCTATCACCACCACTTCAGGAGAGTTTATTATTTGATACCTATACTTCATTCGATCAATTATGTCATATGATCAAAATGCGTGAAATCAAACTACTCTCTATGGGAAAAATAAAGTATCATGATTCTCCTTCATCTTCATCTAATAGGTTTCAATCTCAGTTAACAATCAAAGATTCTCCTAAACCTACTAAAGAAAAGGCAACTGTCAATGTCATCTCTTCTCCTGAAAAGCTTCAATTATAACCTCCAAAGCGTAAATACACTAAAATTCTATATGCACCTTGATTTCTACTTCCTCAAATTCTTGAGAGAAATCTAATCACTCTTCCACCACCTCTTAATCTTGATCCATCTCACCCTCGTGGCCATAATTATAACAAAAATTATAAATGTGACTATCACCAATGCATTGGAAATTCTAACAATCATTGCTTCAAACTCCGACATCTCATACAAGATCTTATTGACAATAATTCATTGGATCTCCTTCCTCCATATTTTTCTTCTAAACCAGTTAATGATAACAAAAAACTCAAAATGTTTAATGACCCTTTGCCTAAGCACGATACACAAGATTCTAACTCTTCTAATAATCATACATATCGTGTTGTTCCTCCTCCTTCATCGAGGCCCCTTAATTTTGTTGTTGATTTTGTTGATACATAACCACTAGCTATCACATTTTCATACTAAAATTATCATGCAATATTTTCCTTTGATTCATTACACATCAATGATTCTATTGGCTCATACACTGTCAACAATAATTTAATCTATCCAGAGGCTCCTATTAGTATGTGCTTTATTGCACTTCTTATGGCTATCAAATGTCCAATATCTACTATTTCATATCTCGTTCCTAGTTCTTTTGGCTACATTATACTTCTCATACCGTTGGGCCTCTTACTATGATCATGGAATTTTTTGTGGTATCTTAAATCAAAGGATGTGACATGTTCTTAGGTATCCATAGACTCTCGGCCACTCAAGATATTTCTTCCATCCATCATTTGTGTCTCAAGTTCATACACAATAAAGAAGTTGTCACTATTAAAGGCATTCCACCATGCACACTATTTCCTCTACCTCCTCTTCGCGAAATTCTTCCACCATCTTTAGATTCTAGGTCTTCTAGACCTCTCTAATCTAAGGCACATTCAACACCTCCTTATGTTATTCACACACATCCCACTTCACGACGTTTTCGTCCTCATATGTCCACTAGTCCATCTTTTTAAGATAATTCCCCTACTCAGGCTACCCCTTCACATAGGTGTTCACCACCTCCTTCACCTCATAGGTCTATTTCATATAGGTGTTCATCATCTCTATCACCACATAGGATTCCTTCACAGGTACATCATCCTTCTCATACACCACCGATATTAAAGCATTGTCACACTCCTTTATCTCCTCGGACATTGGGTGGAGGACCTTTTCCCTTCACTCTCATTGGATAACATATTGTTGTTAGGTTATGGAGCCTATTTTCATGTGAGAAAGTGTTGAAGATTGTATACTAAGAGTACTGTACACTTTCCACAGTTGTCTCGCTGGGGTTTAGGGTGGGACCAGGTCCTGAGTGGGGGTCCGGGGGCGGTAACCCCTGATAGCAGGGGTTCTGGGGTGTAGCCCCTATTTTTTTTTGGCCTTAAAAGTGCCCGATACACCGGGAAACATGCTTTTCTCATATGGGTGGGATTTTTAACCCATAGGTTTATGGGACAATTTTGGCCCATGGTTTTAATACCCATGGTTTTGTAAAACTGCTTAAGCAGTTGTCTACTTATATGGTTTTATGCATATGGTAGGTATAATGTAACATTATAGATGTTTTTTTAAATCGGGTGTGAATTCTGTAGAGTTTGTTGAGCATAGCTCCAAATAGATCTGCATATTGTATTGAGAGAGTGGTGGCTTGTAATAAAATTTGATCAAGTGATTCTTGGTGAACGTAGCTGAAATTGGGTGAACCACGTTAAATACTGTCTCTTTGTGTTGTGTTATTTTATTCTGCACTTTTCTTTAAGATCTATAATAGTTTTTGCATATTAGTTTATACTGTTGCGATTATGTGAGGGATTATTCCACATATTTTATCCCTTATTTCCTCACAATTGTTCATCACACACTTGGGGGCATCACAGTTTCTTTCCCCCCTTCAATTGGTGCAAAAAATTTTCTAATCTCTACACATACACATTATGCTCTGTGCTCTACATCTAGTCTTTCTTCTACATATTTATACACACTTTGCATCATTCATTACCCTATGATGCACTCTAGTTCCATGGTTCATACTCAACTACTGAGGTTCTAAATTTGAATTTAACCTCACATCATTCACTCTTCATTCTTTATGCTTCATAATCTATCTATGTAGCCTACATTATCAAACCATTTCTCAATGATGTACTTTTGTTTTATGGTTCATTTTTTATTGTTGAGGGGTCTTTTATAAATGATCCTCATCTCATACCCATCCGCATACGCTAGGGGAAATGTTTCTCCTATCATATTCACATTGCATACCATTCCATCTCACTTATACACTACATTTTTCATTATCTTGGTTATATCTACTCTTGCTTGCTTATACTTACATGTACACTTTTTTTTTCATGCTAGATGGATATTTAGTATGTTAATATATTTTATATATACACATGCATGTTCAATTTGTATTTTAGAGTGAATGCATATCTCTTACAAGTCTTTACACACTGCAATGATGCTTGGCATTGTACCTCTTACCAGTTCCACCGAGGCCCCTGGGGGCATATAATTTCTCACACATTATAGGTGTTATTGCTTCATTATTTACTACTTCTACTTCTTATCACACTAATTTAAATTGGTACAGACATACTTTAAAATACTTCTTATATTTTTAACATGTTAATGGGTGCTTCATGTGCAGCATTTTCTTTGCAAGATTTTTTTTCCACCATGGTTGTTTGATACACTTTTCTTGACTGTGTTTTCTCCTTGTATGTCATTGTTTTCAGATTATTCCCTATGTCTTGCTTGTTCACTGTTTGTATTCTCTGGGATTCTTTGGCCCTGATTATCTTGTGACATTTTGAGTGATGTCCCATGTTTGAAACCCACTTTTTGTGGTCCATCTTGTATGCACATTTACTTGTTACATTGTTTCTTTATGACATGTTTGCTAGCTTTTTATACTAACACAAGTCTCTTGCAATTGTTTTTGCATGTGCCTTGGTTTCTACCATGCACATCCCCTACCCCCTACAGGTATCTGATTTAGATCAACATAAAGTTCTTTATTTTGGGTTTCCCACTCATATCAACGTCACATGCACCCCAAATGAGGGGGGCATACATTAAGTGAATAAATAACCCCATACATTAGCTTAGAGCTATAATATAACAAAAATACAACACAATTTATAGTTACAAAACTGGCTCAAAATCATACAGGGGTCAAAATCACAACATATACAACACCGTATAGGATCAGACATGAGGGCATGGGTGCCTGTGTCCTTCCCTAGGAACTAATGTCTTGGGGACATACACATTCATCTTATCAGAGTAACACAGTTCACAGAATTCTTCAGAGCAGTGTGATAGTATCATGAAAATTCCTCCAGTAAACAAAATACAATTTATCTCATACATTCATTTCAGTTGGTACATTTTAGAACAAAGTAGGGATAATAGAAACAAAACAGGAACACACCATCTACATTGGTATTTATTGAGAAGATTCATATAAGGAGAGTAACATTAGACCTATCTCCTCAACACTTTCACTTGGCTTGATATCACCCAAAAAAATTTCTCTTGGTGTGAGATCGACCAAAAAAATCACTCTTCACAGTAGTTCAAAAAAAAATTCTACCCTTTAAAATCTTTTACATCAAGTGCAAACTTTCCTTTTACACATTTTCACATACTTTGATCAAATTTTTCATATACATGACTTTAACTACTCTCTTACTCTTCTTTTTACAGGTCCATCCTTGCAAGAAGTAGTAATCACAAGCACAAAAATAAGCACAAAAACATGTATAACATGATACAATGCATACGCTTCACCCCTAGGGTTACTTTCTGTTCCTAGTTTCCACGCTTCATTTTTACATCATTCCACACTTCACTTGTTCATTCGACATGCTACTCACCACACGTTGTATAGAAACTTAAGGTATGCATCTCTTATCTACTTTATGTTATCAAGTATTCACTCAACAACATAAAGTGGAGGAAAATGTAGACACAAAATCATGCACTTGGGTACATTTCTAGGTTTTAAACACATACTAGCATTCATATGATTCCTAAGCAAGAAAAATAGTAATTGATGATTTTCCTTGGCCTCTTTTCTGTGTTTCTTGTTTTCTATTTAATTTTACAAACCCTATAACCTTTTTCAGTATTTTACTAGTTTATCTTTTATATATTCAGACACCAACACCCATCTAAGACATAAGCACCCAAGCACTCTTGTCCCCTCTGAGTGCCCCCGACCCTTGTTTGCCTTACTCCCTATTTTTGGGTCTCTTTTATCATTTGGGAATATTTTCCATGTATGGGTTGGCCTTGAGTTTTCAATTATAAAATTCAAACAAGGGAATCATATATATACATAGTTATGTGACCAAAATCAAGGACCAAGCACTAACCATATACTATCATCACCTAAGCTTACATCCAAAGGCACCTAAAACACTCTAAAGAATCCATCTAACATTAGTTCAAGGGACAAGGGAATGCATTTTCTACATAAAAAATATAGGAAGGGGAAGTTCTTTATTCCATCCATGCATTTATCTACATTGTTACATCTAGCTACAACCCGCTATCAAGTGAACTTGCACAAGGGCATCCTATGGCACAATTTCGACATAAAGTCACTAGAACTACATAGATTCTGAAATGTAGTGCAATAATCAGTTATAAGTTCACTCTTGAGGTGACCACTGAGGTCATTTGACTCCCCATAATGCATCTTTCTTTTTAGGTTTCATGCAGTTTGTGGGCTTGTGAAGGTGAACTTCTATTTTGTAGGTTACAAGTACCCTCGACGATCAAATAGTGATACATAGGTGATCAAAAAAAGGTATTTGCGATGTTGTAAAAATAAGATTCTTACCATCTTCATAGTCACAGGCACCTAGTAGAAATTTCTAGCACTCGGGCGCCCCTATCCAGATGTAGATGCAACCCACATCTAACATCCTTCGTGAGCTCCAAAATGTATCGTGAGCATTGATGACACTATTCATCTCTTGCTCAACAATTTTCCCAATCCAAAGTAGTCTCGGATCAAGCGTTAATCAACTAAGTCATTATTTCTACACCTCTTTCTTGGGGTTTTGTACTTTACTTGCTCATTGCTTGTGTTATATTGTATTTAGCAGTTGCATATCATATTGTACATTTAATTACTCAACAATTAGGGTTTAATAAAATCTTTATTTAAATTGTTAAATTAAATGGTGAATCCTCTGAAGCCATGGAAGGAAAAGTATGCCAAGTCCTCAAGATTATCGTGAAAGGTCTATAAAAAGACCATAGAAAAATACATTTTCAAAATCGCCAAAATGGTGCAATCTCAACATTTTTTTGGCTACATGTTTGTAAATTCTCTCCACCCTTCTTTACTTTCATAGCATTTTCTGAAAATTTATGAAGGTTTCATTAACCATTAGATTAATGCTATGTGTGACTAAACCTCAGTGCCATTTTAAAAAAATTGAAATCTTAAAACTATTTTAAGACTATCTTAAGGGTTTTTAAAGCATCAGTGCATTGTGATGCTCTGTATATCTTATGCTCTATTTGAACTAGAACATACCACTTTTGGAATTATGTTTTTTTCCTCATTTGGTCTTTTTTTTTTTTTTGCAATTTAGTTAGAATTAAAAAGTTGACGTAGTGTTTTACATTCTAGGGAACATATGTATAACACATTTCATGGATTAGAGATTTATAAATTTTAAAATTTTCAGGAACAGATCTACCTATAGAAGATTGTGTTTGAGAGATTGGTTATTGCATTTTATGTCTTATACATTCTATGTTTACAAATCTTATTTGTGTAATGCAATATTTGTTGACTTCAACATGGCATTGCGTGCTTGTATTAATAGCCACAATTACAAGACATTGAATTGATGACAATGATTTTGATTTCTTCTGAATGAGTTGCACATGCTTTCAAATATCAAACTACTACATGTAGTGTCCTTTTTTTACATTCAGCTAAGCACATCCTCAAATTCTTGTATCCTTTGAATCATGTCCATAGCGCATTGGGTGAGGTCACCATATCCATGGGACTTTAACACGTCACTTGAGATCACAAGAAAATAAAAAATAGCAACCATACAACAAGTGTATGATGGAAATGTTGAAGGGGATATGTCGAAAAAATGATACTACAAAACGCAACAAAGACAAATGAACAAGGTCAATCAAGAATGGTTGGAAGGAGGAGAAGTCATAGGTCAAGAGAAGTGGTTGGGAGAAACAATGTTAAACTATTCTTTTCTGTAACTACATTCTATTTTTTTTTCAATCGTTAGAAGGAGAAAAAGGGTGTGGTGTACAAGGCAATAATGCAACACATTTTGGAGATATGTTAGAAGTAAGGAGTAGTCAATCAATATGACCAATGTCAATAGTTGAATATACTTTCATTGCAATATAATAACAATAGACCATTTATAAATAATAAATACATCATGAGGTCATTTACCTCCATGAGACGCCATCATCACAAGATACATTTTACAAAGTACACATAGGGAGGTAAATGTTTTTCTTTCTTACGAATCTACATGACCATAACCATAATATAGTTGTTTTCCTTTTTGACAAAAAAATAATAGTTCATGACTAGGAGTCGTGAAAAAGAAACATAACGTCAACCTGCTATGATATCAGATAATGAAGATGAGCCATCACATATCCTCTTCCACCCACCGCCCTTCCCTACTACAAATCAAAATGCCATGTGAAAGCCCCTCATTGCAAGTCAATGAGTAACTTGCACTAAATAATGTAAGAAACAATATGGAGTTTAAGTTTATAGCTTACGATTGGAAGATCAATTCTACTTAGCACTCATATTCCTACATATTGGAGGGGTTTAATCATCCTTGATTATTCCTTCATCGCTTGTTTTTTTTCTATTAATCGAGCTTAAAAGTGAAAAGGGGAGGACAAGGTGCTACAATAACCCAACATTTTTGTTGGGTTTCAAACCTAAAACCTATTGAAGTTTTCCTCTTTTTTTGGCCCTTTTAAGCACAAATTGCACTCATGTAAATAATGTGAATGTGGTCAACAAGATAAAATGAGCACAAATAACTGATATTATTTGGTTAGGAACAATCTCAGCCATGTAATAGGTGTGAGACGTGTATATATTGAATTCCCACATTTAAGTCCATTTTCTTTCCAATTTTTTATTTAGGTCTTTGTCTTATGATTCTAACAAATTAAATGTCGTGCATTTCAAAATGTTGACATCGTAAGAAATAAAATAATAAATTATCAATGCCCATTTTCTCCATTTATCTCTTTATTTTCCATTTCTTTCACTTTTGTGAGGGTCAATTATTGGCACCTGGAAGTGAAAAACAAGTTAACAGTGTTGACTGAGTGACCCAAGTTAACAGTGTTGACTGAGTGACCCCTATGTATGTCCCCATTAAGAGTGGGTTTAAACTTACCTTCTAATATATCTCCAAAATATGTTGCCTTGTTTCCTTCCACACCTTTCTCACTTTCTCCTTGTAATGATTTACAAAAATAGCATGCGGTTATAGAAAAGAAGAGTTCAACATTGTTTCCCCCAACCTGTTCTCCTGACCTATGCCTTCTTCTCCCTCTAACCCTTCTTGATTGACCTTGTTCCTTTGTCTTTGTTTTTGTATGCAGTATCACTTTTTCGACATTTCACCTATAGAGCTACCATCGTACACTTTGTATACGATTGCTAGTTTTTACTTTCTCCCATTACATATCACATAAGTTCAATTTGTATTACTTTGCATACCTCACTTCCCCTATCAACATTCCTATTCCCTGATTGCCACTAGCGTTATGCCAATTTCTCCACCATGTATTTGGACTATGTTGAGCTATCATCTATCTACTATTTTGTTTACAAAATTAAATGGGCATCTTTTTCTTTTTAAAGAGAGTAGGTGTCATGTAACTATCTAGGTCATTACCTTTGTTACTTTCATTAGACATTTCTTTCCCAAGTTTTTCACTGTTTTAAACTTTCAATCTTAGAGTATTCATCTTCCTCATCAATTTAAATTTTTAAATTTTGTAATGTTTTTTTTTGTTGAACATTCTGATTTACTTTCAGGCCAGCTACTATCAACTCATTGATTTCCAAGCCAACGATTACAAACTCATTTATTTTCACGCCAAGCTCTGTGAACTCATTTATTTTGAAGCTTGTCGAGATGGTTTTCGCAGTGATCAATTTCTTCATCAATTTGAGTTGGGAGCCATGAGTCTGTTTGATCTCTTCCCTGTTCTACGCATTTCAGCTCTTTTCATTAAACTTCCATACTCATATCCATATCCATCATATAAAGACTGTGCTCCTTCACTTTGTAACGACGTCATCATTAAACACCCTTTCCAAAAATCGCTTCAGAATGGATCACCTTACTGTGGCCAAAGTGGGTTTATTGATTGTGCAGACAATCACAGCGTTTTATTCACTAATAAAATAGATGACTATAGCCTGTTCAGGGTATTGGGAAACATCACAAAGGTATGTTCCATCACACAATCGATACGAAGTTCCCATGATGCTCTCTTTCGTCATTGCTCTCAACAACTTGTGGATACATCTGACTACCAATACTTCAGTAGCCGGCATGGAATATTTTATCTTTATGACGAGTTAAAAATGGGAACAATTCTCAACTGTAGCGAGGAAGCCTACATCCCACCGGATCTCCAGAAAATACAGTGCTTGGAAAATCAAATTATTCTTGCTTCTTTGGCCCAGGTCGATTGTCTATACAGTGTTGTACCTCATACAGCATTGCCATTCCGGCCGATGGAAACTTCAGCATTGGAACTGAAAAGAAGCTCTGGCAGTTCCTCCAGAAGGGATTTGAAATCAAGTGGAATGTTGTAACGCCACCAAAAATCTCCCCTCTCGAGACCCAAGAACAACCTAGGTTTAGTTAGAAGAATTAAGGAATATATATTTTTAATTTTTTTTAAAGTGTTCCCAATATAATTCTAGAGTTAATTTCAATAGTTATCAAATCATCCTTCAAAACACTAAGAGAGAGAAAGTCATCCCTAGCGCAGATAGATTATTCTCTTGTGGGGTGCGTAGAAGAAATTTCCCTGGGTGTGGAAGAGAGGCGCTGAAATAAACTTTTCTTCTGGGCGTGGAAGAGACTTTTTTTTCTCTTGGGCGCAGAAGAGACTCATTCTCTCCTAGGCGCGCAAGACGGGCGTGGAAGAGATTCATTTTCTCATGGTTGTGCAATATGGGGGCGTAAGAAGCTTTGGGCATGCAAGACTGGTGTCCAAGAGGCTCATTTTATCATGAGCGTGTAAGACGGGTGCGCAAGAGGCTCTAGGCATGCAAGAGGCTTTTCTTCTTCTGCGAACGTCAGAAGGCCATAACTTTGATAGGGAACTTCATTTTTGGAAAACGAGGACTTTTCATAAATCTCTCGATGTTCTCTTTGCACAACAACCTTAATAATTTAATTTGGATAAATTTTTAAGGGTCGATTTTGAGAAAACGCTCTGCAGGCTTATAAAATAAAAAATGGTAACACTTGACTTATAAAATTTTGTTCAATTCGACCTCCCTCGTTTCTCAACATGCCAAACAGACATGGAGGGTTTCTCTTAGAAGGATTTAAGATGGATTGTAAGGTATAATTTTGTTGATTGAAGATTGATTTGAAATTTCTCAATTTGACAGCAAAATGACAATGAGAAGTTTTGTGCCCGATTCTGAAAGCTTCTATAAAAATTACTTAAGTGTTTTGGTTTGTTTGGGGTAGTTTTATACATACTAAGTTCACTAAATATGATTCATTTTCTTATTCATTGTTGCAGGGGTCATTCTGTACATTTTTTATAAAAATTTGTAGAGTTTACAGTGACATAAAAAATAAAGATTATACATTTCAAAACAAAGATTAATCTATTTCTTTTGCCACACTATAAAAACATTGAATTCATTCCATGCTAGTTTTAAATAGTTATCTTTCCTTCAATCAAATGTAGAAACAAGAATGCAGCTTCTATATTTTTTTTCAAAGCATACATTTATTAAAAAACAGAGTAATGTATTTTCTTCATACGGATTCACTTTTTCATCTTTCCAACATAGATTTCAAAATACATTCAACAATCAAATTTCAAAACCTAATAATACCATTTGAGAAAAGAAATACAATCCTTTATTGATTCAAAAATATACCTTTACAACTTCATCTTTCACTCCTCAATCACAATATACAGAATACAATTTATTTCACATTCATTCAAAGATAGAAAACAGAGTGTAACTCTCTCACATTTAAAAGGTAATTTCATTTCCAAACATAGCAAACTTTCAACACGAAATATATTACATTGTCATCCACTTGAAGTGGGAAATGGTTCACAAATAGAAGTCTCTCAAAGGACTGTCAAAACTATCTTTTCCTTTGCTCCAGAACATCAACATGCAAATCCATCATTTTCTAATTTTGATCACAACAAAGGCAGGAGAAAGACAACGCTCACCACCCAACCAAGACATCCAATGAAAAGAGAAGCCATCCTTCTTCATTGGCCCCCGAGCCCCAACTACATTTGAATAAGAAATGTGAATCAACTCATGGAAACAACAGGCTTCCACATCACAAAGACAATCTTTCAACATGCACATTTCATATTAAAACATAGTCCAAAACAAAACAACAGTTTTACAATCAAATGAAAGACAAAAAATAAAACACAGGCTTCTTCATGCAATCCAAAGGAGCAAGAAACTATGGGGGATGCTACTTGTGCCTCCCAAGGGGGAAATAGGTATCACCGCTTGAGAAAAAACCGTCAAAATACCTATCATTTCAAATCCCTAACATACTCTTATGCCTCCCCCAAGTACCCCTTATTCCTCACATTTCCTTATGCCTCTCCTATCTCTTATGGCACCCCATAACGAGTAAATAAATGCAAGTTATTTATTTTTACAAGGTGGAACCCAAATCCCAACTCCCTCCACACTTATACCTCCCCAAAACACTTATGCCTCCCTCAAGAGTACCCCATGGTCTTCTCCTACACAATCCCTAAGCCATCTACCCAACCAGCCAACAAATAAAAACAACACATTCAAACATCCAACCATTTACATATGCATAAAATAAAAGGAGAGATTTCAAGAGCCAAGCTCCTACCTCTCCATGATGGAGTTTGTTCCAAGGTTCCAAAACAAAAAAATTTCCAGTGCAAAACATTCCAAGATCAACAATCCACAAGCAAGCAACAATCTCCAATCTTCTCCAAAAGCAAGAGCTCTCAAAACCGAAAAGAATTTTCCCAAAAATGAAGTGATAAAAAGTGCAGCAACCCAAAAACAAGCTACATAATTCCAATAAATAGAAGAGAGAAGAGAAGAGGATGAGGTGGATCCATGTAGGATTCCACATCACACATCCTCAACCCCAACACAAAAGCCAACGTCATTTTCCAATGCATAATAAATAGGTGGGTGAATATTATGACAATCTTACTTACAAACACTACTACAAAAAGCGTCATTTTGAGACAAAATTATACTTTTGTCTCTAAATTCCCCCCAAATTATACTTTTGTCTCTAAATTTCTATTTTAACCTTTTAATATTTTTATAATAATTTATTCACTTTTGCACATTTGTCCGGTGTGCTGAATTTTTTTTTTCCTAGTCATGGCACAAAATTATTACAGAGGAAAAAGATAATGGTTTCACCCATGCTCAAAGCCTTGGCATCCCGATTCAACCAGGGATCATACCAGACTGCGTGCCGAATCGCTCACAAAGGTGGGCTAACATGATAGAGTTGTTTCTGTCACTGGATAATATGGAAATTCATGTGAGCCAACTCATAACCAATTTCAATGGCTCGACAACCTGCATAATCGCCAAAAAAACACGCTTTTCAAGTTGGCCAATGTCTGTTACCAATTTTTCTATATTTTATCATTCAGACACGGGTATGTAAAATTTGCGTTTCTAATTTGTTATTTTTTTTATTCCGTTAAATGTTATGGATTGTTGTTATGGATTGTTGAAGTTAGGGAAAACCATCCTTCGATTTTAACCCCCGCTGGAAGCCCTACGATTAGTGAGTGTTTGGCGAATGCCGACAAAGCAGATTAGATTGTGGCGAATTCTTTCTACGCCTTGGAGTGCAGGTATGTGGAGGCATTGCGGCAGAAAATGAAACCCCTCTGCACTACATGGGTCCCATGTTGCCCTTTGCCTACTTTGACCGCATAGACTGCTGATATTGGAAGCTAGACACCGGTTCAGGGGTCGAAACCGACTGCAGTCAATGGCTGGAAAACAAACCGCCACAGTCAATCATACAGGTTTCCTTCGGCAACTTAATTCCTGTGCCGAGGCCTCAGATTTGGGAAGAGCGGGTGTTATTTTTTGTGGGTGCTTCGTCCGCATAAGGAGGCGTCTCATGTCTCGGCGATGCTTCCTCCTGGATTTTTGGATGAATTTAAAGACAAGGGTTTTGTTTCCCCTGGTTTAACCAGATGAAAATTCTCCATCATTTTTTCGTGGGAGGGTTTCTGAGCCACTGCGGATGGAAATTTGTGATGGAGAGAATATCTTTGGGTGTGTCGATGTTGGGGTTTCCTTATGGTTTGGATCAGTTCATGAATTGCAATCTGCCTGAATTCCTGCAAGCCCTGTTCCCTTCTTCACTCAGATTAGATTTGGGGTGAAGCCCTTAGTTCTCTCTCTCTCTGATCTTAGTGGGAGATTTTTTATTTTCGTGGATGATGTAAAACATCATGGATCAGTGGGTGTTGGTCCACAACAATGATCTAGCAGCTGAAACCAGAGTGTGAGTCGCGTATAGAACCTAATCTTTATTAGTTGTAAATGTGGATTGTTATTCAACCTACTTCCATACTGTCGTGCTTCCAGCCTGTGAAAAATGGGTTTTGAAACAGGGTATGGACACCAGTAAAGCGTTATCAAAACATGGGAACATTTCCCTTTTGTGGCTTCTGCACCAAGGAAAATCAATATGCAAAATTTGAAAGCATGGACAAGGAATATGATCTAAAATGGGCTGACTCCACCCAGCAGTAGTCTAAACTCTATATTGTGGTCACCAACAAGTAACTCGGCTATGGAATGTACGCCTCCAATTATGTTGGCCTCTGGAATGTTCAAGGTCTTCTACATAAGGGTTACAATGTGCATGCCACTATCCATAATGGAGGTATATATATCTTACCATGTATTAAAGTATGAGATGAGATTTGTTGTATAACAAAACTTGGTCTGTAGGACTTGTTAAAAGCCAATACAGCTACCCATATACATGATTGTGTTTGTGGGTGTCTTGTTTGAGAATTATATTTACAATCTTGATTGTCAAAATTGATCAAATATAAGTTATCCTGATTAGCTGTTGGAAATATGATGGTTTACTTTGGTGGCAGGTGAAGCTAAATCTTTAATGAAATTGAATGGGGGGCGGTTGAAGATCTTGTATGCAGATATGTTGGATTATCACTGCATTGTGGATGCACTGAATGGATGTTGTGGTCTTTTCTACACGTTTGATCCCCCTCAATATGATGTAAGTAAATTAGGTTTTTGGTTTGTCCACAAGTTATGTCTAGAAATTATGTAAGGCCTGGTTTTGTTGTAAAAAAGAAATGTAGTGATGATTTAATTTTTGGTGGGTGTGTAGGAGGTGATGGCTGAAGTTGAGGTCAGGGTATTCTACAATGTGTTGGAAGACTCTACTCATACTGAAACTCGCCAAAATGTTGTATTCACATCTTCAATGGCTACAGTAGCTTGGAGTGATGACAGAAATTCAGTGGCTGACCTCCATGAGAGGCATTGGAGAAATGTAAACCTTTGCAGAAGATTGAAGGTAAGGTTTATGCAATTTCCTGCCAGAATGTATAATCAGTAAGTTCATTAAATTAAAGGGTGTGTTGTTGTTGTGATTACAACTGTGGTATGCATTGGGCAAGACACTATAAGAGAGACAACATGGGCCTTGGGAATGGATAGAGGAGTGAATATAGTGACAATCAATACATGTCTAGTTGTAGGGCCTGGCTCTGCATAGAAAACCTCAAGATCCACCATTGCATATCTTAAAGGTATAATCTACCCATTATTTTTTAAGACTTAATTTTCTTGTAATTTGGACCATGTTATCAGTAACAAACGATGTTCCTACATGAAATGCTCCTTTTTATGAAACTAAATGGAAAGTGTTCATTGGTGTATTCAACTTTTAGCTCCAGCCTCCTAGTGTTAATTTTATAGATGATTAGCCTCCTTAGCTGTTGAGAGTGATATTGTATTTAAATTTATGCCAACAAACATAGACCTATACAATTTCTCCCATGTTTGATTGAGATTTGTTGCTTGAATCTACTTTTTTCATTGAGATTTTGGTGGTTGAATGCACTGTTCTATTGGATTTTTGGACTGATGTATCCACTGTACTCTGGAAGCACTGATTCACCTACTTTAGAATGGTTGAAATATAATACAATCACCTCCATATAAATAAATCTGTGGGAAATGAAAAATTTGGAGTCATCCTTAAAAATTGATGTTCTTATGGAAAAAGTTTAAACTTAAGCAAATTCTTATTTTAAAACTTGTATGGGAAACACAGGTGATGTACAGATGTATGAGAATGGAATGTTAGCAAGTGTAGATTTAAGGATTGTAGCAGAGGCCCACATCTCTGCATTTGAGGCCCCCTCTGCATTTGGGAGATACATCTGTTTCAACCAAATTGTCAAAAATGCCCAAACTGCTGACAATCTTGCTGAGAGTTTGAGACCGCTCATTCCATTTTTGTTTTATTTTGTTCATGGCGACAGGGGAAAGCTTAGTGAAGAAATATAAGATCAGTCTTTTCTTCTACAATTTTATCTAGAAATAACCATGACAACTAATTTTATTGAATCCTTTGACGTAATTCCTAGATAAGAGATTTTTATTTAAGGTCCATTAAAAAAAAATGTGTAATTTTTAAGGAGTCTTATGGAGCTCCAAACTGATTTTCTAAGACAATTAGGGATTTGAGTATAAATTTTTGGATTTATTGACAAGGATCCATATATCCATATGTGGGGACCATTCATCTAATCAAGAGAAGACAAGTAGAGTTGAAAAATGTATGGATGCAATTATTATTGTTCAAAATGAAAGAAATGGAGAAAAACTAAACTGAAAAGAATGACGCGGAGACACACAATATTCACAGACATACAAAAACGAAAAATAGATAAGCATATTCAAATCATGGAATAAATTGAGTTACAATCACATTCTCAGCACAAGGGGTATTAAAAACAAAGCAGGACTACATTAAGAGATTATTCTCCCTCTCTTTTAAAATAAAGAAAAAAAATAAAACGAATCCTTAGCTATCATGTGATCAATTTGAATCCTCCTGTAAGAGGAGAAAAACCATCTAAAGAAAGAGACATGGATATGATCATATTCCAATCTGAGACGGAAAAGATATTATAATATCTGATCTTTATGCTTTACAGTTAGAATGGAATTACAGAAGATGGGAGGCGTTTATGATCAGTCTTCAACTTATACTGACATTCTACTTTTCAGAAAGAATAATTACAATCTTCTTTTGGAGGAAAAATCTCTAACTGTATCTTTTGTCCTACACTGGACACAATAACCTCCTGCAGTGCTGGACATGGATTTCATATTCAAAAAAACTCTCCTAGTTTTAAATGTAACAATTACACCCAACCCAATATAGTTTATATCTGGTTTCCTTTTTGAGGGAGGCGGCAGATTGGGGAGGGAACACAAATAAGATTAGTTGCAGAATTTGGAGTAGAGCTAAGTAATATTCATACATAATTTCCTCCAACATATCTGCTCGTTTAAATTATTTACAAAGGCCAAACAAATCAATCGTATCAAAATAACAGCTAAAATTTGATATTTACAAAGGCCAAACAAATCAATCGTATCAAAATAACAGCTAAAATTTGATCAATATGAACATCCTTCAGCTTTTTATGCTGGAAACACGTTTTATTGTTCCAACCTTTTCTTTTTAATAATCATTTTGTTGTGCGCCATGAACTATTGTAAATGATATAGATATACATGTGATATGCTCAGCCTTCGTCATCTAAAACAAATGTTCAAGATTAAGAAATTTGAACACTTTACTATGGTAGGCTGTAGCCATCAGAGTTGTTTACAGTCACCTTCATTTTCTTTTGTAGTTGTTCATCCTTTGGGAAAATTCAAACACTTCATGTGATTTAATATCTTCTTTGACAGTAATTTGTTGAAAGTTTAGAATTATATAATCTTCTTATGCACATCTTTACACTGCAGGTTCTTTCAGGATTTGCATTCCCTTTTATTACTTGGAAATTTGGAGGATGGGATAAACAGAATCTACTCATTTAAGTATTTACCCGTCATCTGCCTAAGCTGTTAACCTGTGACGTTAAAATATCACCCTTGCAGAAACACATGTCGATCTTTTTATTGTGGAAAGGGATATCGTGTTTTGGTACATTCTTGGAACTGCAACTCAATCTAGTGATTAGGTCATGTCTGTTAGATGATTTCAAGCTCCATTCTGTCTTTGAGTTGCAGATGTAAATCTCTTTAGACTGTGGAAGAGACCAGTCTATCGAAGATGTTATGATGTGAGGGACACCATAGAAAGGTTTCAAGTTTAAAGTTGTAAAAGTGAATGCAACTTAATTAGGCTCATCCAGTAAATTATAACTTGCATTGACGTTAGGCCAATAATCGTGCAGATCGGCAATATGCCGTCATGGTGGAGGAAATCATCATCTAAAGAAGTGAAGAAGAAAGGAAGTAAGATAATATATTTGATGGTATGTCTTTTCGAAAATTCAAGCTTCTATTAGAAGAAAAGGGGAGCTTCAGGTTTCAGGAGGCTCTCGGTGAGACAGTATCGATACAACTTCTGAGAATGGATCAGGACCGAGGGTGGAATCCAGGTTGCCTTCACCTTCTAAGTCGATATCTCATTGTCATAGTTTTGCCGAAAGGCCCAATGGGAAACGACTGCCCCTCCCATCTACATTGCCATCGGCACTGGGTTGTATAGAATCTGCGATCAGTTTGCCTGTACCTTTGGGGAATGTATCTTGGAGATCATTTCCTTGTTTGCCACTTCCTTCACCTGGCCTGGCATCAAACATGTTGGATAGTGCAGATGTGGATGAATACTCAACATCTTCATCTGTTTCTAGTGTGACCTTTGTAGATAGTGTTGAAGCTGCAGATCTGCAACTGAAACAATAGGCCATAAAATGCTCATTGTAAGCATCGTGATGTACCCCTTGTTGGTAGAGTCATTGCAAATGGTTTTGGAGGTTCTAGGTAATTTGTTCCTTGTAATATATGTGGATTATATTTGCATCTTGAGTCTCTTTTTAGCTATTTTATTCCCATTTTTTAATTTTGTAGCTTATGTAATTGTATGAACCATTGCTTGAAAAGTAATCAAAATACTTTTTATCTCGAAGGTTATTTTTCTATTCTGACAGATCTTTTTGCTATGTATTCTTGAAGTGTGATGAATGCAGGGCATTCTCGTAAGCTCAGCTTTACACAAAATATTTTTTTTGAATAACTGAGATGCTCCAACATGCCTGCAAATTCCAGTTAATGGAATACTTGGAAGTGCACCAGAGAGTTCCATGTCCAGCCCTTCAAGAAGTCCAATGCGAGTTTGTGTGTCTGAGCAATCTCAGAACAACACTTTCTGGGAAACAAAACCTTATCCTGAGACAGCTCTGTTTAGGTCAGGTCATTGTTAAAGTCCTGGTTCAGGTTATAATTAAGGGCATAATTCTATGGGTGGAAATATGGTTGGACAACCCTTCTGGCAGCAGAGTAGGGGAAACCCATAGTGTTCTCCCGTTCCTAGTACAAGAATGAAAAGTGGTCCAAGTTCAAGAGTTCTGAGTGGGGCTGTTACTCCTTTGCATCCTCGTGCTGTCTGAACAGGTCCTGAATCCCCAACCAGCTGGTTAGAAGAAGGGCAGCACACAGGGCGTAATTTTCCCCTACCTCCACTATCTATTTCAAACTCATCACCCTTTGTCTCTTCTGGCTCAGTATCTTCCTCATCTTCTACAGTGCCCCGGAGTCCGGGTAAGGAAAACAATCCTCCAAGTCCTGGATCACGCTGGAAGAAAGGAAAACTTCTAGGAAGGGGGACTTTTGGGCATGTTTATGCTGGTCTTAACAAGTAAGCATCTATCATCTTACTATTCAATCTTTTTTCCAAATTGATCACCCGCGGTCTATATTATGTTTTTGACAATTTGTGTGATGCATTATGCATATACATGTGATTACACAACTTAATATTCTTTAGTCATTTTCCCTCAATCATTCTGTTTTTTTGCATGGTAATTTTTCTTTAATATAGTCGGTTTGTATCCATTTTTAATTGATCCACATCCCAATTTAAAGATGTCTGGTCCATGTATAAAGACATTCATTGTCAATCATTGTTGTATTCTTGGGCAGCATTCTGTCTGAAGTATTCTACTTTTGTTAAAAAACTATGTTTCTCTGTTGGTCTCAATGGATATTGTAAATAACCCTTCATACTAGTTTTATCATGTCTTGAACTCTTTCCCAATGCTCAAATTATTGAAGGGAAAGGATGACTAAATTTATGTCACATTTCTGGCTTATTTTCCCAATCTTATTTTGCATTCCTCGATAACTTCTGCCTTTACCTGGACAAAAATAGATTGCATTACACAACAAAGGAATATATACAGATGAAATCCTGAGTTTTCTGTTATTTTTTGTTATGATTTTCAAAGCTTGTATCAAAAGTATTAGAACTGTTCTCCTTCTCAATCGACTGTAGATCGAGTGACACTCTTATCTCATGATACGCTCAAAACCTTGTGTTGTGAAGCCTATGAGAGTCAAGCGCAGATTTTTTTTCAAAATATAAGAAAAGAATTGTCGGCGAATATGCAGAAAAAGGAGGTAGATTTCAACAAGGAAAAGGAGCAGAAGCTATATACAAGCCAAGGAAAAATTTGTGCAGCAATTGAAATAGAAGTTGTCAAGGTATTCAAAGGAGAATTTGGTGACCAGGTATATTGCAGAAGTGGTTATTAAATGTTCTTCTGTTTTATGGATGATTTTTTTATGGTGAGCAAGAAGATCAAGTAGAGCTGAAAATTTCTGTTGAGGAGCGCCACTTGGACGTTGTATGGAAAGCATGTGAGCTGAATGCAATGAAAAAGGACATGATTGAATCAATCACCAGTCCGGGGCATCCAATTCTCGCTACATGTGGTGATTTAGTTGAATTGGTAGCCATCAATCCCGACGTTGAAATTTTGGTTAAAGTTTTATTCCTCTAGTCTGGGGAGTTGATCGTTTTTATTCACAACTTCAGAGATTCCTGCTTGTATCTCTTCTCTTCTCCACGCATAGGTGTCAGCATAAACAATATGAATCCTCTGTACGAGTTTAAGAGGGGATTTGATTTTTTATCTCTAGATGAGCTAACCTAGTCTATTGCTCTATACAACCAAAATCAATCTAAGATTAAGATATACAAATTTGATGAGTTATTTCAAAAAGTCTACTGGACTGGAGTAGATGTTTGTTTGTAATTATATATAGGCAGCAAGTTCATTACATGGATGCGTTTGATTCCTGGAAGAATGGAGTTGCTGTTAGTTGACGACACCAACACCGTGAGAGTGGTGGAAATTCATGAGGGGGGCGTGGGGGGGGGGGGGGTGGTGGGTGGTGGTGGGGGTTGGTTCTTTGAATGGGGTGGTGGGCGGGGGTTGGGGGGGGGTGGGGTAGTGGGGGGGGGGTGGGGGGGGGGGTGTGGGGGGGTGGGTGGTTGGGGGGGGGTGGGGGGGGGTTGGGGTGGGGGGTGAGGGAGGTGGGTTTCGTGGGGGGGGGGGGTGGGGGGGGTGGGGGTGGTCGTGCAGGAGTGGGTTCGGGGGGTGGGCTTGTGTGGGGGGGGTGGGGGGGTTCGGTGGGTTGTGGGGTGTGTGTGCTGGTCTGTGGGGGGTGGGGGGGGGGGAACCAC
The DNA here is from genome assembly GCA_019776745.2 of Taxus chinensis. Taxonomy (NCBI): domain Eukaryota; kingdom Viridiplantae; phylum Streptophyta; class Pinopsida; order Cupressales; family Taxaceae; genus Taxus; species Taxus chinensis. The sequence continues at coordinate 347,602,510 of CM034146.1, read as the reverse complement.
CCCCACGAAATATAACCAAAAACAACACTCAATTAAAACACAGAAAAAATAACAAAAATAATAACTGATCAACCTAAGCACACAAAACAAATAAAAACAAAAAAACAAAAACATAAAAAAATTCCCAAATTAAAAACAAAAGTAACCTTACGCCACCAATCCAATTCTCTCAAAAATCCTACCAAATAACAAACAAAACCAAAAGATTAACCAAACAGGAAAAACCAATAAACATACCACAATTAAACATATCCAACAAAAAAGCCCACATCCCACAACTCACAATAAGCTCGAAAATTAATCTAAAATAAATTTTCTATTTTAACTCGTTCGAAAACAAAAATAACAAAACCAATAAACTTAAAAACAAAACCCACCTACATACAAAAAGACCATACTAATATAGTATAACTATAAAAACTAACATAGTCTATAACCCTATAACCTCAACCCTAACCTAAAAAAAACAAAATTGCCTACAAAATACCGAAAAGAATGCAACAGAAATAATATACAAAAACGAAAAAAAACAAGCCAACATACAAAAGAAAAAATAACAAACGTAACGAAACAAAATAACCAAAACTAAACCACCCACCACCTACTCACCTGAAACCCCCCTGTGCCCCGGCAACACCCACCCTAATGAACACACATGTATAGACCTGTAAGAAAGTAAAATGACCGAAATCCTTGTGTCTATCTAAATATACAAATACAACCAACTAACAAAACCTAAAAAAAAACAAGTAAACAATACTCTCTTCAAAATACCAGGAAATAAAATAGAATGCTAGTCATGACATTCTTTCGATATAGACACCAATCCAAAACAATAAATAAAATCCACTCACAAACTGACAATAAACTTGTGTTCCCGCCAAGTTGGGTTTGGGTTGGTGGGGGGGGGGGGGGGGGGGGGGGTGGTGGGGGGGCGGGGTGGTGGGTTGGGCGGGGTGTGGTGGGGGGGGGGGGGGGGGGGGGGGGTGGGCCCGGGGGGGGGGGGTTCCCTTTCTTCACTTTTTTTGTGTGGTGGGTGGGGGGTGGTTGGTGGGGGTGGGCCGGGGCGGTGTGGGGGGGGGGGGGTAGTTTCTCAATGTTCGCTTGTCTTCTCTTTTGGGTGTTGGTCCACTTTTCTCTCTTGGGTTTGGGGGGGGGTGTGGCGCCGCGGGGTCGGGGGGGGTGGGGGTGGGGGGGGTGTCGGGGGGGGGTGTCGCTTTTTTTCTTGGGGCGGGGTGGGTGGGGGGGGCTTTCTTTCGGGGGCTCCGTTTTCCTTCCTTACCTCACGGGTTGGGGGTGGGGTGGGCGGGGGGGGGGGGGCGGGAGTCCTGGTGGTGGTTGCGCGGGGCTTGCCGTGGAGCGGGGGGCGGGGGGTGGGGGGGGGGGGTGGGTGTTGTGGGGGGGGGGGGGGGGTGGGGCTGGGGGGTGCCGGCTGGGGGGTGGTGTTCTCCGTCCCATTTCCTTAGAGGGTGTAGTTGGGTCGCAGCGGGGGGGGGCCGCCCGGTGGCTTTGGGATGCGGAGTGGGATGGGGGGGGGGCGCGGGGGGGGGGGGATATTGGGGTTTGCGGGGGTGGGGTGCTGCGGGGGGGGGTGTCCTTGCAGTTGGGGGGTGGATGGGGCGTCGGGGTGGTGTTGGGGGGGGGGGGGCGGGGGGGGGGGCGGGGGGGGGGGGTGTGTGGTGGGTGTGGTGGAAAACAAAAAACATAAGATAAAAAACAAACCATTGTTGTTGGGGGGGTGGGGGGGCGGGGCGGGGAGGGTGGGGGCTTGGGGGGGGGATGGGAGGGGGGGGGTGGGGGTCGGGGGGGGGGGGGTCGGGGGGTTGGTGGGGGGGGGTTGTGGGGGGTGGGGTGGGGGGGTTGGGGGGGGGGGAGGGGGTGTTGGGTGGTTGGGGGGGGGGGGTGTTGTTGGGGTTGGGGGGTGGGTGGGGGGGGGGGGGTTTGGTGGGTGGGTGCTGGTGGTGTGGGGGGGTGGGGTCGGGTGGGTGCGGGTGGGTGGGGTGGTGAGGGAGGGTGGGGGGGGGGGGGGGGGGTGGGAGGGTTGCAAAAAAGAACGAAAAAAAAAAAAAAAAAAAAAAAAAGAATAAAAAAAAAAAAAAAAAAAAAAAAGGGTGGGGGGGGGGGGGGGGGGGGGGGGGGGGGGGGGGGGGGGTGGGGGGGGGGGGGGGGGGGGGGGGGGGGGGGGGGGGGGTATGGGGGGGGGGGGGGGGGGGGGGTGGGGGGGGTGGGGGGGGGGGGGGGGGGGGGGGGGGGGGGGGGGGGGGGGGAGGGGGGTGGGGGGGGGGGGGGGGGGGGGGGGGGGGGGGGGGGGGGGGGGGGGGGGGGGGGGGGGGGGGGGGGGGGGGGGGGGGGGGGGGGGGGGGGGGTGGGGATGGGGGGTGGGGGGGGGGGGGGGGGGGGGGGGGGGGGGGGGGGGTGGGGGGGGGGGTGGGGGGGGGGGGGGGTGGGGGGGGGGGGAGGGTGGGGGGTGGGTGGGTGGGGGTGGTTGGTGGGTGGGCGTGGGTGGTGGGGGGGCGGGGGGCGGGGGCGGGCGTGGGGGGTGGTGTTGGGCGTAGTTGGGCGGTGTGGGGGGTCGGGTTTTGTGGGGGGTGGGGGGTTGGGTGTGGGGGGGGGGGGGGTGGGGGGGGTGTACCCTTCGGGGGCTTGTGTGGGGTCGGCCGCGCGGGCGGCTGGGGGTCGGGGGGGGGGGGGGGGGGGGGTGGGGGGGTGGGGTGGTTGGGGGGGTGTGGGTGGTTGGGGGGGGTGTTGGTCGAGACAGGGTATTTGTTTGTTGTTTTTGATGGTTTTCTTTTTCCAGTCCAGAGAAATCCACAGATTGTAAACGCAACGTAACCAAACAAAATTAACCAGCAATTAAAGTACTATCCTAACCTAGGCAATATAACTCGACTATAAAAAGCTACAAAATAATTGACCACCAAAAAAGAAAACACCAAACAAACTTATACCAAAAACCCAAAACAAAACAAAAAAAACACAAAAAAACACCAATCAAAACAACCCAAAAAAAAAACACATAAAAAAAAAAATAAAATACAAAAAAAAAAAAACAAAAACAAACAAAACCAAACAAAAAAAAACCAAAACAACAGTTTCATCCTTGGCCGGGTCCCTCTCTCTAAAGCATGCATTCAATTCGATGTTGTTTTATTCTTGTAGTCAGGGAATTCCCATTTCAGTTTGGTTGAGAATCGCAAGAAAGGGGAAAACATGCGCGGGGTCCACCTTGGAAATTTACGTTTTTAGGTGATATTGAGAACCCAACTGAAAACCATTCACCTGAATGAAAAATATAGATATCAGTGGTTTTTTTTTGTTTTTCCCCCCCTTTGTTTCTAATTGGAGCAACTTCGAGTTGAAAAATTACTTCTTTGGACACAGTGTCATTGTACTATATAACGGTAGACAGCCCCTGGTTATAATACATTGACTAAGATGGACAAATGAAAGTGATACAATTTGGCCTGTAAGATGGGAGCCTTCATTACCCACACCGACATTTCCCAGTAGAAACCATAATAGGAGTTCTTCTTCCTCCCAAATTTTTCCAGCACTTCTTCAAATTTCGCTGAGATGCAATATATACATGATAACATGATGTAGTTTCACTCTCTCTCCATCGCGTCCGCCAACGTGGAATGAGCACAATGTTAGCCTGAGTAAGAGACACAAGTGTTCAAAATATTTGGCAACGTTTCTAGTTTGTTACAATAGATTTAGTCAAACCTTTATTTTCAAGCTTCCAATCATTCTGAAGAGGGAGTGCATAACAGCCTTGTAATACCAAGCTTTCCAGAGATATAAGCTCCCAGAACCATTGGGAAGCTTCCTAAGTGCCTGCACATCAATCAAACAAAAGTTTTTAAGGCCGGGAGTGACTGACATCATGTGGCAATCCTTAGATCAGGTCATTCGCACAGTATCGCATCGCAAGCCACAAATGCCCAAAGTTCTTAGCAGCGTACAGAATTAGTTGCACTATCTATGTTAATGTCTCTAAACATTTAAACTGCACAAAACTATCGTGAAGAGTTTCTTAATGAGTTACGAGGTATAATGGAGAGGAGTCCGGGACATGTAATGTTCCATGCCAGGCGGGAAATCCAATCAACTCAGACGTAAATGAAAGAGGGTGAGGGAACGTTATCCGAAGTTTTGGCAATGTCTCCAAATTGATGCATCATCAAACTAGCTTGTAAGAGCATATAACCGCATTCAGCTTTGAGTCCGTCCCTAAATTCTTACACTTGTCATCGCTCAGCTATTCAAGTGTGTGCACTCTCAACTTGCTGAGGTCGTCAGGAAACTTTACAAAAGAGTGCATCTGCATAGCCGCGAAAGTTCCTTGACGATAGCCCTTCCAACTTCTGGCAGGGAAGTCAATGTTTGTCGTGCTCCATTGTCCCTGCTTTATTTCTTAGTCGTTTGATCCCTTGCGGGCAATATTGCATCTCCCATTATCCACAATCACACATTCCAACGAAGTAAACTGCTGGAGTCTTTTGTCACTGGCGACACTATTTAATGCAGGTCAAGAGGGTGATGGAGCAGCTTCACATTGGTCTGGCAGCTACCCACCCTGCTTTCACACGTTGATGTCAGAAAAACTTGTAAGACGCCTGTTTTTGCACGGACGTGCTGAATCAAATACAAAATGGATCTGCTACTTTTTGAGAGATGACCTTCAGACCTGTGGAAGCTGCCACATTAAAAATACAACTCACCCCATTATTTCAGTGTGACACGAAGGATCGTTCTAAACTAACACACAGACACTTGATCCACCCTATACATCCTCTCTTTATTAGTAAATCATTGTCCTCCTCTGGACTGCGAGATGCCACACACCAAAAATGTATGTATTGTAGTGAAAAACCTCCCCAACCGACAATATTTGTTATCCAAGCATCTTGAGGAGTTATTTGCCCAGACATCTTTGTAAGGACACTAGTGTTTGGGTGGTGAAACAGTCCACCTAATTAGTTGAATAGTTCAGGAGGATTACTAGGATTCCTTAGTTCCGGAGATCTTGTCCCTATACTGGTTAGTCTTCATGTGTCGTAATACTAATTCATGGACAGAGTTTGATGAATATTATTAAATTACTGTTAAATTCTGTGCAAACGCTCTTTCAAATTCTTCAGTGGTATCATAGTAGGTCAATTTTGCAGATATGACGTTTGAATTAGTGTGAGGCGGGCAGTGACTCATTTATTACTCCTGTACATGCAAGTCATTTTGTGTTTGGACCACAGCGAGCATACCAGGAAGACGTATGCTCAAATCTATATCAATTTGAACGCCAACTCTATCCACGACAAAACTGTGCGTCTAGTAGACATAGTTTTAAGTGGAATTGAAGATCTCCAACATCCAATTGACGGTTTTGAATCCCATATATGCCATTGAATTCTATGCCATTTCCTGTAGGTTCATATTGTATTGTTCTGGCTGTGATATATAGTTTTTGCATTGATCTTGTGGTATACAGTCATTGTGCGGAGTATTGCCAATAATGAATTGTAGGCAAGAATAATTGTTGATTAATTTGATGGCGCGATAGATTGTGCTTACCTACCTATTGTTGATGACGGATGGTTCACTTGACTATTATATATGGCATAACATCTAGGTATCTGCTAGTCTAACCTCAACAGCCAGCAATCAAGCCCTTCACTATATGCAAGTATATTGACTCCTCATTCATTGCAGGCAGTTGTACATCACATTTCCCCATGGAAACCCCCCACCCCCCTGCCCTCTATGGCACATGCAAACACGTGCATGCATGGTCTCCGCACTGTGGTGAAGTTGGTTTTCTTTACGTGGGTTTGAACATGTATTTTGAAAGATCTCTTCACGGGGATTTCAACTCATGTTTAGATCTGGTACAACATAAAATTGAACCTTTTGTTAATACAAGTATCAAAAGATTCAACGATTCATTCTACTGTGCACACCTTCAAAATCTACATCTGAAACCACTCTTCTCATTTCAACAAAAGGACAGGTATTGGTGTGTTATTCTTTATTTTCTAAAACATTGCCCCAGTAAATAATTGTAATTGTTAATTGCAAAATACCATGTCGTACCTCTCTCCCTTAATATTCTCTTCTCCCTCTAGCATTTGCACTTGTTATATGCTCCAATAGATATGTTGCATTCTCGGTAATGGAATATTTTTCCTTTTGGCTATATAAATTCTGTGATTGAGATGTTCTTGTATGATTATAGTTAATCGGTTTTCTATGCGCAGGGAGATATCTAATCCACAAGAAGCAATATGCCTAGAAGATTGTTCTTTTTCAGCATTCACATATTGATAGCTCTCCATCCTCATTGTATAGCAAACTCTTTAGTGGTGGTGTTGATGATGCCGATTGCTAAAGGGCATGGAATGGCTTCACACTTGGGTTCGTTGTGTGTGTAAGTTGATGCTGACTTTGAGTGTTATGCGGGATGTACTCATCTAGTTACGTTTAGGGAATTAGTGGATTAGTATCGATGGAAGTTACACCGTACAGTTATTGACCATAACATATGTATCACCTATTTATTATAAACAAATAGAAACTGAATGGGTTAATAACTTATTGATGATTTTGATATACAAACTGTTCTTTGTTTTTGGCATATAGCATTTAATCAGTTAGGATTGATTATCTTAACAGATACCTTGGAGATTGAACGTTGAGGACCATACAATTAATTATGTACTCCATATGTACTTTATTTAGACATTTTGGGGTGATGCAAAAAAAACATCTGCAAAACAGTGAACAATATGCGGAAACCGATTTTTAAGTCAGCCTATTCCGTCTGACAAACCACATGTTAAATTACACGTCTGCATGTTGCATTGCTGGAACAGTTGAACAAGAGTTTCCTAAGGACACCTGTGGATCATGTTGACCGTTTTGGAATTGCTGAAACGTAAATGTTAGTGGGAAGTGCAAGTCAACGTGGGTTAGCTATGGCCCTGTTAACTGCTTAGTTATCAAGCCCTCCCCCCCCTTCCTTATTCTCTCCTTACAATTGAATGCGCTTTTATTCGGTAATCCACTGCCATCTTCTCTTGGGTTCACGAGGAGGAGGAAAACTTGAATACTGCTCGACATTTTAAGGTCATGTAATAGGTTGATAAATGTCGATGTTCGTGGAGGATAACCTGTTCTTACTCATGCTGTGCGAATCCCTTTAATATGTGTCACTAAGTTCTGTTTGACTGGAATAAATACCACTTTTCACTTGTTTTGAATATTGCAGGTTTAGTAATTGACTAGAAATTGTGTTGAGTGGCAAGCACATCTTAATGTTGATGGATTTCTAGTCGGAGTGCTTCTCTGCAGGTTGGCTGCAAACTGTTTACCCCTCTTATCCCTTTCGCTGAAGTTGTTCAAAGACCCTCTTCTCTCCAAATGGTTTGACTCAATACGAACGTTTTCATCCTGGACTACAAAGCTCGGGTCAAGTTTGCTTGGAGGTGACGATACTCTTGTTATGTGAGCTGTTATCAAAAGAACTCAGTATAAGAGCACTGTTATTAGTTTTGTATTTCAAGAACACCCACAAAACCCCACAAAATGTACCTGTCAAAGAGGCAAAGGCTCAGCATAGGCATGCCTTGTTATAAAGATGCCTTTTTATATGAAAGGTTGATGGTTTCTTGTTATGTGTAATTAACCTCAGTATTTTACTGCGATGTTTGTTGTTATAAATTGTCAAGTGCGGGAAAAGCCAACAGTTTATAAATCTTTGTTTTCTTGAGATAAAGCTGAGGTGCTTGAGTGCGTATTGATAGTACGAGCTTGTATTCAAAGTGGAGAAAATTAAAGGAACGAACATGAAATGACAACTTCCGATAAGAGACATAATCAATAATTAAAGTTCAGAAAAAAAATTGTTTTTTTTTTTTCACAGTAGCACTAGGGAAGCAGAAAAACAGCGTTTGAAAGTGGGGGTGGAGAGGTGTTAGCTTGTATGCAATAGGTGTTTGTTACGGGCATTAGGCCCCTTTGTCCATTTTACATGTAGTTAACGGGGGAACCGTATTTAGACACCGTTTGTTTTATCTATTTGATATGAATAAATTTTGTGGACCATTGTGGGACAAGCTGCAGCATCGAAATGGTGTTTGAAGGAGAAGGATCCTTAACCAAAACTTTTGACATCATAGACGATATGGAGCCAGGGGGAGGACAAGGCGGCTAGGGGGAGTAGGTATTCTTGAAATTTCCCCTTTTTATTTTTTCACTTCGTCTCGTCTTTAGAGAGGCAATATACAATCGTTAAGTCAGTATGTCTCGAGAGCGACCCAATCGCTTTTGGCTGTCCTGCCCGCCCAAGTAATGATCAATTGTTTAGCGAGCCCACACCTAATTGTCTTTTGTGATCCCCCTGCTCCCCTCTGCGCGTATCGCGCTGTCTCTGTCTCGCTCTGTCGCGCACCCCCCCCAGTGTCCTCGCGCGCCTCATGAGACATGTGTGAGACCCCGTGCGACACGATCAATTTTTATTGGGTATGTGAGTATCAATGCTGGGTCCGTAGCTTGTGCTGTGAGTCCGTGGGGGTCTGTGTTGGCTTCACAACACCGACTGTGCGCTCGTAGGGAGGGGGACGTCACTAAAGCGTAACGCTAATTCCTCCTTCCTACGCCCCCCATTTTTACCCCTTTTCTTCCCCCTATTCTGCATACCGCCCACTACACACAGAAGGAATGAACATTAAAATCATGAAGGATAAGTGACAATACAAACATTCAACTTGATAGGACAAAAAATGCATAAAGAAGTAAAATTAACTCCTCCAACCATATGTAGCGTGGTATATACATTTTAAGAGGTCTGGGAAAAGTTTTTTGAACCTGGTCCCACAAGCCTCCAACAATCAGCCTCCATAGGCGATCAAATTCCCGAACTTCAAAGAAGTCGTGGAAGCGGGGGTCTGACGGCCAAAAGCAGGGTAAATGGTCCTTACACCATTACGTCACACATTCTAAACATTGTGAATCAAGGCAATTTAACTTATTAATTTCTTGTTTTATGACATACAGGCTTCTAATTAGTGAATTAACACCATGATTAACCTAATATCTAACTACACATTTAATAAATAATGAAAAGGGTCAAAGTTACAACACCCCCCCCCCCAAGAAACACATGGAGAAGTTATTGAATTATTATTAACTTTACTCTGTTAAATTCTTTGCAAAGCTCTTTCAAATTCTTCATTTGGTATCATAGTAGGTCATATTTTTGCTAGATAGAAGTTTGAAATTATTGTGGAGGGGCAGTGAATCATTTATTACTCCTGTACATGCAAGTCATTTGGTTTTACCACAGCCGAGCCATACCAGGAAGACGTCTTGCCTCAAATCTATATCCATTTGAACGCAACTCTATCCACGACAAAACTGTGTCGTTCTAGTAGACAATAGTTTTAAAGCTTGGAATTTGAAGATCTCATAACCATCCACATTGACGGTTTTGACATCCATATCTGCCATTGAACTCTATGCCATTTCCTTGTATGTTCATATTTGTATTGTTCTTGCTGTGATGATATAGTTTTTGCATTGATCTGTGGTATACAGTCATTGTGCGGAGCTCTTACCACTATGAATTGATAGGCAAGAATACATTGTTGATTAATTTGATGGGCGATAGATTTGTGCTATACCTATATTGTTGATACAGATGTCACTTGACTATAATTATATGCATACATCTATGTATCTGCATAGTCTAACCTCAACATCCAGCAATCAAATCCCTTCACTATCATTCAAGCTCTCATTGACTCCTCATTCACTTGCATGCAGTTCTTTTACTTGCCATCTATTGCCATGCAAACACGTGCATGCATGTTCCATCCGCTGTTGTGAAGTGGTTTTCTTTTAAGTGGGTTTGCAACATGTATTTTGAAAGATCTCTTCTACGTGGATTTCAATACATGTTTAGATCTGGTACAACATAAATTGAACCCCTCTTTTGTTAATACAAGTATCAAAAAAGATTCAACGCTTCATTCTACTGTGCACACCTTCAAATATCTACCATCTGAAACCACTCTTCTCAATTTCAACAAAGTACATGGTATTGGTGTGTTATTATTTATTTTCTAAACTTGCAGTAAAAATTGTAATTGTAATTGGCAAATTACCATGTCGTACATCTCTCCCATTAATATTTCTCTTCTCCCTCTCGCATTTGCAATTGTTATATGCTCTAATAGATATGTTGCATTCTCGGTAAGGAATATTTTTCTTTGGCTACTATAAATTCTGTGATTGTAGATGTTCTTTGTTATGAATTATATGTTAATCGGTTTTTTCTATGTGCAGGGAGATATCTAATCACCCAGAAGCATATGCTAGAAGATTGTCTCTTTTTTCAGCATCTCACATATTGATAGCTCTCCATCCATCATTTATAGCAAAATCTTTAAGTGGTGGTGATGCTGCGATTGCTAAAGGGCTGGAATGGATTCACACTTGGGTTCTTCGTGTTGTGTAAGTTGATTCTGACTTTGAGTGTTATGCGGTATGTACCATATATTAAGTTTAGTGGAATTATTGATTAGTCTCTACTGTAAGTTACACCTTACAGTTCATGACCATCCATATGTATTTCACTATTTATTTGATAAACAAATAGAAACTGAATGTGTTAATAACTATTGATGATTTTAGATATACAAACTTTTCTTAGGCATATAGCATTTAACATTTAGGATTTATTATCTTAACAGACCACCTTGGAGAATTGAACCGATTGAGGAAAATACCAATTAATTATGTACTCCATATGTACTATTTTAGACCTTTTGGAGTGATGACAAAAAAACATCTGCAAAACAGTGAACAATATGCGAAACCGTTTTTAATGTCATCCATATTCGTCTTACAACAACATGTTTAAACACGTCTGCATAGTCTGCACTGCTGGAACAGTTGAACAAGAGTTTCCTTAAGGACATGTTGATCATGTATGTTATGGAATTGGCTTAAAGTAAATGTTAGTCTTGAAGTAGCAGAGTCACTCTGGGTTATCTATGGCGGTAACTAGCTTCTCTCAATATTTCTCTCCTTACAATTTGAATGATTTTTTATTCTTATCATCACTGCCATCTTCTCTTGGGTTAACGATGGAGGAGGAAACTTGAATATTGCTGAAATTTTAAGGTCATTGTAAAGAGTGGATAAATTGTCTATGTTCGTGTAGGATAACATGTTCTTACTCATGCTGTGCAGAATCACTTTAATATGTGTCACTCAGCTTCTTGTTTGACTGGAATAAATACACTTTTACTTGTTTTGCATATTGCAGGTTTAGTAAATGCTAGAAATTGTGTTGAGTTGGCAGCACATCTTAATGTTGATGGATTTCTAGTCGGAGTGGCTTCTCTGAAGGTTGGCTGCAAACTGTTTTACCCTCTTTATACCTTTTCGCTGAAGTTTTTCAAGCTCTCTCAATTGTTTACTTCAATACGAACGTTTCTCATCCTGGCCTACAAAAGCTCGTGGTCAAGTTATGCTTGGAGGTGACTATACTCTTTGTTATGTGAGCTTGTATCATCAAAATAACTTCAAGTATAAGAGCAATGTTATTATGTTTTGTATTTTCAAGTTACCTGTCACATTATGCAAAGGCTCAGCATAGGCATGCCTTGTTATTAAAGATGGCCTTTTTTATGAAAGGTTGATGGTTTCTTGTTATATGTTTAATTCAACCTCAGTATTTTAATGAGATGTTTGTCTGTTATAAATTTTCAAGTGACAGTTGATAAACGCAACAAGTTATTATAATCTTTGTTTTCTTGTAGACTAAAGATGAGTTGCTTGGTGCTATTGATAGTAGAGAATTGTATCAAAGTTGAGACAATCAAAGCGAAGAACATGAAATGACAACTTCCGATAGAGAGACACTAACTCAAAATTAAAGTTCAGAAAAAAAACCTCAAAGTAGCACTAGGGAAGCAGAAAAATCGCTTGAAGCTGGGGGTGGAGAGGTGTTCATATTGTATGCAAAGGGTTAACGGCATTTAGGCACCCTTTTGTATTTTATCATTGTATTTAAAGGGTTAACAGTATTTAGACACCCTTTTGTATTTTATCTTATTTGATATTAATAAATTTTTTGTGGACCCATTTGTTGGGCACAAGATTCATATCAAATTGTTTTTAATTTATAATATTCCTTACCAATCTACTTTGACATCATAGACGATATGTAGCCATTGATTACAATATATGATATTTGGTTATTATTTATTCTTAAAATTAAAATTTTTCATTTTTTAAATTCGTATCGTCTTTAGAGAGACAATAAAAATCGAAATTAGTATTGTCTCTAGAGAGACAAAATTAGTATTTTGTATTGTCTCTAGAAAGACAATAATGATATTGTCTCTAGAGAGACAAAAACTATATTGTCTCTCAAGAGACAAAATATGTATCAACTTATATTGTCTCTAGAGAGACAATAATTAGAGACAATATTAGAGACACCCGCTTTGAGACAATAATAGAGACAATATACAACTTTTTTATTGTCTCTATTTGAGACAATTTGGTCAAGTATTGTCTCTATTATTGTCTCAAAACACCCCCCCTTGTAGTAGTGAAACTCAAATCAAGCCCACACCCCATAAGGACTGAAATTAAAATCATGAAGAAAGTGCAATTACAACATTCAACTTGATAGACAAAAATGCATAAAGAAGGTTTAAATTTAACTCTCCAACCATATGTAAGGTTGGTATATAAATTTAAGAGGTATGGGACAAGTTTAACTTGTCCCACAAGCCTCCAAAATCAGCCTCCAAGGACAAATTCGAACTTCAAAGAAGATGAAGTGTTTCTTACTGCAAAATCAGTTTACATGTCCCTTACACATTACTTACACATTTCTTACAACATTTTAATTCAAGGCCAACAACTCTATTAATTATTTTCTTATGACATATTTTAATTAATTAACTTAACAACATGATTACCCACAATATTAACACACCATTTAATAAATAATGAAAGGGGTCAAAGTACAACAAAATAAACACATGCAAACATTAACAAAGGAACCAAATAAAAGAAAAACACAAGTCCCTTGGTCACATTTAAAGGTGATCCCCCATGGGAATCCCTAACACAAACAAACACACAAAAATAAATGCAGTTGCCATGGTGACCTTAATGTTGAATTCATCTAGAATTCCAATGTGGTTGGTCTCCGATCCCCCGATGTTTGTTGTGATATTTTAAACCTATAAAATACAAATACCTCCTTCAGCCTTGTGGCCATATCAGAACATTCAAATGAATATAAATATAATTTCAAGATCATCAATATGTGTGTGTGTGTGTGTGTGTGTGTGTGTGTGTGTGTGTGTGTGTGTGTGTGTGTGTGTGAATCACAACAATCATCAAGACAATCAACAATATCACTTACAATTTCATCAATAACTATATCATCATCAATTTTAATCCAATTTTCATTTTCTAGGTCTACTCAAAATATCTAATTATCACAAGTCTGAACAACATCTATAATATAACCATGTCAAACAGTATATCAACATTAATATATAAAAATGTCTCTAATAATCATCACTCATCATATAAGAATCAAAGTCAACAATACCATGATCAAACATCTAACATCATACTAAATCAAAAGTATAATAATGTCCATAATATAGTCAACAGTGTCATGATCAGTATCAAAAGGTGTCAAAGGGAAGTGGGCACTACATCCCCCTCCCCTTAGACTCGACTTCCTCCTAGAAGTCACTGGAATAGATGTGGGAACTAAACTTGTAGTAAAGTCGCATCCTTTCAAGTAGCTGCAATCTCATCATATTTGTCCCACTACACTCACACATGATCAATCTCTCTTCCTCAAAGGCCCAAGGTCTTGTGATCTATAATGCGAACGGGATCCACCATCACCTGCCCCTAATCCTGCACCTGTAATGAGGTCCAATCTAGCACATTAGAAGGATCTACAATATAACTCCTAAGGACTGAAATATGAAACACATCATGTACATGATACAAGATAGGTGGCAACGATAGATGATAGGCCAAAGGGTCGATACGCTCCAAGATCTCAAATGGAACAACGAATCTAGGAGCTAACTTAGAACCTTTTCCATAACAGATAGGGATCTTATGTGACTTGACATGAAGGAACACCTTCATGCCCACATCAAAACTATGGTCAGTCCTATGCTGATTTGCACACTTCTTCTACATGTCCTGTGCCTCCAATAGTCTTTGTCTGATCAAACATATTTTAACAAATATAAGCACAATAAAGGAAAACTTTATGATCAAGATTTTTATAATGTATTATTTACTTTTCTTTACATGGTAATTGTATTTCGGCGTAATTACGCCAAAGGTGTTCCCCCTATGGGAAAGTCCCTTCCGAACATTTGGGCGATTATGTTAAATTTGACATCTGTTTGAACATTTTTTTCAAAGTGATTAAACTTGACAGCCATTTTGACGGTTTTGACAGGTGTCCAAACATTTTTGGGTTTTGCTACATTTTGCAGTTGCATGTTACTTGATCAATCGCTTGCATGTGGATTTTGGTGCTTATATTGCTTAGTCTCAATTGAGGGCGGCTCTGCAATAGCTGAGATAGACAATAATTTTATAGGTGTCATACTTGATTAGTGGCCTCTAGAGAAATACGACTACCGAACTTGCACCTAGGGGGAGGCCTCTATGCTTAATCTGGTATCTCAAATATAGGAAAAAACAGTCACAATGACTAAATAATTTCACATGCTTGTTTAGCTCCAATTTATTCTTATGTTAGTAAGGTTGTTTAGCTCGGTGATTTCTAGAGAAGATCATGACATCTTTGAATTCAAGTAGGATTTTCATAGTTTTCCAGGCTTTTAAATAGACCCCCATTGAGTTTGGATCTCTATAAGATTTGGGCTTGTGTAATTGTTAATACCCACTTGGGGTTTTTGGTCCTAACATCTGTAACTACACTGGTGTGTTTTGTTCCTCTGCATTGGATGATCCAAACATCATAGTTGTAGTAGACATTGATCTGAATCATGCAGACACTGTAGGGTATCTCCCAAAAGTAGTTTAAGTGTAATATTGTTGATGGAAGGCTCTAGGTTTGAGTTCTAGCTTGTCCTTGTCTTAGAGCATGTTGGAGTTGGGAGGCTAGGTGTACTCACACCTTTTGTGTCTTGAGGAGTGATGTTGGAGGTTGAATCTACACTCCAAAAAAGTTTAAATCTCAGAAAGGTTGGACACTTAGGGGTGGAACACCCACCAGTGCTAACAAGAGTTCCAATGTTTTCATCTTAGCTGGTCCATGTCTTACAATGTCTTCATGTTCCCTATCAAAATATTTTGCAATTACTTATTCTTTGGAATTCTATTAGCTTTTAAATTAGGTAAAATATCTCACAACCATATTAAAAGGATCTGTCTTAATATAAGTAGTATAGAAAATAATTTTGAAAATTCTACCCAATGCACCTGCCTTCTAATTCGTGTTCTTTTGGGGCTATGCTACATATATTAAAAAATTTGATGGCTATTAAGGTAGTCATAGATTTGCAGGGTACACAAATGCAACAAGTGTAAGGAATTGTTTTTTAGTTACCTTTGCTACTTTATGTCTATGCATTTGTAAGTCTAGAACTATACACTTTGATTTCAAAAGCAATTCATGCCTTAGTTCTGAGGTTGATCATTCCTCTTAGAATGGGTTCTAAGTAATTTTGGTTTTAGACTTAATATTTTGATAAGTATTATTGAAATTCATTTGATATGCTAAGAGCAGCCCACTACAAGGTCTGATTATTGTAATCCAATGTGTGAAATATGTTGTAGTTAAGGAAGCTATTTGACTTCACATCATTTAAGTGTTGATTATCCATAAGTGAACTTTGAAACCTACTAGGACTATCTAGATCATTCAGTCTTAGCCTGAGTATTAAAAAATTAGTAGTTTTTTCGAGGAAAAATTGAATCCTGCCTTCTACAAAGCAACAAGAATATATAGAAAAAAATTTGTTGAAAAATTTGTGTTCGGGTTCTAATATTATTTGTGAGGTTATTCATTGTATATTTAATTGCGTATAAATCAAAATATGCCTTGTTCATTATAATCCTTATATATTTAATCATGACTATTGTAATTTGGCTCACTTCCTGAGATTTTAAGGTTTCTTTGGTGAGCACTTCCACTAAAAGTAAAGGAGTTCTTAATTGAAAAATCCACTCCTTTGAATACTGTAGGGATTAACCTTTTTGCTCATACCCCTGTAAAAGAATGGTTTCAGACAGATGTTGTATTGCATGTGAGTCTGTGAAGCTTTTTGTTTTTCATAATATTTTCCCTTGTGATGATTGGAATTAAGACCCAAAAGGATATTCGAGATGGTTGACATCATGGTGGATGGATCGTGAAGATAATTTGTAAGGTTTTACTGGTAGTCTTGATGTTTTCCCTTCCTAATCCTGCTATAAGTGTCTATGGTAATTGCCATCCTTCTTATGCAGCATTTTCATTCTCAATTTTAGTGAACTGGAGTTGCATTGTGGTTAATTGTTTTTAATCCAATTTAGAATATGACATTATAATAATTGTTAGAATTTTAGTAGTTTCTTGATTTAGTCTTTAGATAAGGTAATTCTTTACATTGGATGTTTTTGGATCAAGTACAAGAAGATCAAGCTAGTGCCAAAAGATGATTCAGTAGAATACAAAGATGTTGAACAGCCAGGGTCTAAGCATCCTATTGTCCTGGTACAAATTCTTATGTGCAATGAGAGAGAGGTATAAAATCTGCCACTATGTTCTTTGAATGCAAGCCTTTTCATGTGTTATTTTTTTCTTTAATTCAATTTTATTAGGAGTTTACTTGAGGAATTTGTTATTTTTCTACCTTTTCCACCACAAAAGAGAAGCAAAAATGATTTTAATTGATAATTATTCTTTTAAAATCTAATTATAGGCATCATGGGTTGATTCAGTTTTCAATTCCATCCTATTTCTTAAAACTATACACTGAGAAAGAATAAGAAAATCAGCACATATTCTTGTAGGATTAATAGTTGGTTGTTGAATCATATCTTAAACTGATAAATCCCCCTTTTCAAATTCTTAATAGAACATAAATTTATTTTATTATTTCTATTGCATGCCCTATTCAACCAATTTTCTGCTTTAAAATGTATTCCTCCATAATATGTCATTCTCCCCAAAATAGGCACTCTTACTTGAACTGTATTGTGTTTTGTTATTCTATGGTAGTGCCCTAACATCACCCAAGATATGTGTCTATGTTAGCTATGTTTATTTTGAGAAGTTGTTAACAACTGTTTGTTTAGGCTTCATTCGGAGACCATTCCAAGAAGGGTATGGTTTGATGCCAAGAAAAAGGCCAACATCATTCAATGGCTTGTTGAAGAAATTGATGGCCTTCGTTTAGACAAGCTTGTACTAGAGGGTATCGTGTTGTCAACAGAATCTATCGTAGTGGTCAATACACCAAGAGCATCGTAGGTAATGAAATAAGAAATACCCCTCAATGTCACAACTTTAATGTCTAACACTATTGAACTTGGACTATTGTACTTGTAAAAATGTACATTATAAATCTCCCATAAAAGACCAAGTTAGGGTCTTCTGGGAGGTACTTACATTCATTTAACTTAATGTAGCATGTTAAAGGTAAAAAATATGAATGTAAACATCTAAAATTTACCCCTTATCTATCATGATTCAATTTTTTAAGCTTCCCAATATCAGATGGAATGCATGCTGGAAAATTGTTGTTGAAAAGGATGATCTCATTAAGAGTGGAATCCATTTAGTTTTTTGTAATTGTTGCTATCTGTTCCATGGAAACATCAGCAGTTGCATGCGGTTAGATTCCCTTTCCCTTCCTCTTGTTTTTTATATTGCTACATAGGTTTTTGTTTTAGATGGAGATTTATTTCATATCAATTAATAATTTGGGTTTCTTCTTCCCCCGTAGACAAATCTGATTAAACGGAAGATTTGGGTTGGTTTATATTTCTGTGATAATTCTAAGATGGTTGGTTACAGATTGACAGTAAGCATTCGTACTCAAGATGAGGATAATGGATCTAAACCTATTAAATCTCAGTTAAACATGTTTCTTGTAGTGAAGGAAATTGATCTTTATTTGGCTGCAGAAAGAGGGCTTGTGAACGAGGGGTTGGGTTGTAGGGTTTCATGACACTAATCAAAATCTAGGAAGTAGAGAGAAAATCATAGAAAAATTCAATAAACAAATTTGCACAGGCACATAAAGCACTTAGTCATTTTTTAAATCTACTTTGACGTCAACATTTCACATTCACTACATTCTCGAGTGTGAGTGTTAGCAAATTTACATGTCTCACTGATATTTATATTCAATTATTACACAACTACCTATTATTTAACATCCCTTTCAATGTACTTTGCAACATTTGTTTTGAATTTAAAAGAAAATCATAATTGTCAATCACAACTCTTATCAACATCAACTACAAAAGCAATAATTATCCCTCTAAATCAAATAACATATATCATTCAACATTCACATTGCATTGTACACATGCGATTGCTAGTTATATTTTTGTATGTGAATATATGGAAAAGTTGTTGAAAATATCTAACAATGTGTTTTATAGTAGTAGTAATTGTATAGGAGAAGTGTAATGGAGAAACCAATAGGAAAGAGTTAATGAGTTCTTAAAATTAAAGAAGTGAAACATTACAAGAGGAAGAGGGGTGGTGAAAAAGGGAATTGAAGGATGACTCTCGTGGTAGGGAAAATGTTGGGGGGAATGCGTTTGGAATTATTCTTTCTTTCAAGAAGACACATATGAACTACGAGCCTTGTTTTTCAATCATTTGAAGCAGAAAGGGGATGCGGTGCACAAATCATTGACACAATGTACTTTGGATATATCTCAAAAAGAAAACCCCTGTTGAACAATAATCGCAACATGTTGATAATTATTTTTTTCAATGTCAACCCTTGTGTTTGGTGGATAGTTAGAGCATACGATAAATTTATGGGAAATCACTCACGCGTGTCATGTGCCATGATATATGTTAGAGATAGGTACATGAGGGAATCACCATCACAAGTAGAGTCGATGAAGTGATTGAATTCGATAACCATAAAAAAAAAGGAAAGTTGGGTGGTTTTGTGCCATGTTTACATACCATTAATTGCACTAAACACACCTTCATTAAATGTTATTTTCTAATGGTATGTAATACCCATAAAAATCTACTCTTAAATAAAAATAAAACCTAATAATTTAATAGGCAAGAAAATTATGATATTTTTTTCTTGTTTAAAAGGGTTTGCTAGAGCAAACAATATTCATAACTTAATAAACTTCATAGTTAAGACTTTCTTCACAAGCTGGTGGAAGATAAAATTAAATCAATTAATGTAATTTTATTAAGTCACTTTCTAAAAAAAATTACGGTTTAAAAAATTTACCAGTTCTAATGATTTTTTAATTACCAAGCACCAAGTTTATTTTATTTTCCATCACAAAGTTCCTCTACTTTGCCTAGCCACTAAGATGCCCCATTCACCCCATTACCCATGCATGTTAATTAAGTTTACACTCCCACAAAAATACCTCCCACTTAAGTGATGTAGGGTTAAATATGGGCCTTTAGATTAAATTTATCCTAGCCCTTAGAATAGATTTTTCCTAAATATCTTTATGAGTTACTTTTATCCTCATTTACCCTAATTTCTTATTCATTTGCACATTCCTATTTTTTAGGTCTGAAGGAGGAGAAAGAGGAGAAGAAAGAGAGCCATGGAGGTCATTTGAGAGGATTGGAGGCTCTTTTTAATGTAGTTTTGAACAAAACCCAAGATCTATTAATTTTCTTTGTGGGTCTAATTTTCCCTTCTTTAATGGTGATTATTTAGTATTTAATCATCATTATTATTATTGTTTTCTAAAATTAATTGGATGTATAAACATTATATATACTCCATTTTCGGTGAGTATATGACCCATATATATGTATAGGTGTGTGTGTGTGTGTATTAAATATATTATTAAAAGAATTAGGATTTTGGCCAAGAGTTTACCTAATGCACAGAGGGAAGGCTGCGACCTTTTTTTTTGTACGACCGTAGCCCCCATCCCCAACCCAATAAACAAAAGAACCAATGACCATACAACCAATGTTTTTCTTTAAAAAAAAAAACCAAACTTTGATTTATAACCAAGCGATTTTAACAATGAGGCCGATTTTTTTTTACATTAAATTTTATTATTATTATTTTTTTATTATTGGTAAATAGTTTTTTGAAAGGGACTATACCCTTGAGAACAAAAGAGGGCCTAGAAGCCAGAAAAGGAATGAGAACCAGAAAAAAAAAGGATCAAAATCTAGATGGGACAATGAAAACCAAAGTAGCCCAAGAGCAGCTACCCCATCAAGACAAAAACAACACGAGCACTGCAGGAAAGTAGCAAAAAGACAGCAAAAAAACAATAATAATTACAAAGAAGTGCAGCAAAAGCACCCACAATTACTTTTTGGCGGCTTTGTCAATGTTGGATTTGATATTCTGCCAAGAGGTGAACATATCCAATGTCATCATGTGGGCAGCATCAGTAACATCCAGCTATTCAATGGTCCTTTTTCTTTCCTTATCAGTGCCCCAAAGGGTTGCCGGAACTCCACTGAGATTGGAGATGCTGCAGACATGTTGCTCAATGAACTCTTAAATTACATTAAAAATGGCCATATTATAATCATGGCGAGTCTTGGCCTTCCCTAAACAGGTGTCTAAGGAGTTTAGCTTCTTGTAAATATCTTCAACCTGACTATTATCCATAGCCACCTCCTCCTCCTTCTTCCTCTTACCTTTATACTTTGCCAAGTTTTTAACCTCTTCCTTCAACAGCTTTATATTAGCTTCTAAGGCTTCCAGCCTTTTTGCGGAGCTCTCAATATGTGCTTCCTGAGAGCTAGCACTGCTAATATGTAGGAGGTTATGTGCAATTTCAATCTCTTGAGGAACCTTCCCCACAGAAGGGGTATCAAGGCTCAGCCTTCTAGAAGATATGGTAATAGGTCTAGCTGAAGTGGAAGCGAAGGGGGTGGGAGCATAGGTGGGGGGAATGGAAAAAGGAGCCGAGAAGGCTGACAGAGGGGTGACACCAGCAGTGGCGGGGATAAAAGGTGGAGAGAAGGAACTAGCGGCAGCGGCACCGGGCAGAGGAGGAACAGAGCTAGGGGAGGAAGGGATACCAGGAGAACGAAGAAGAAAAATTTTATGCAGCAAGAAGATGAGTCCCTGGTGCAAAGGAACAACACGAGTATGCTTTTGAAACTCCAAAATGGAGTGCTCAAGAGAGTTAAGTAGATAGTGGGGGAAACATACCGTGTGATTTCTACGGAAGTGGTTGAGGAACACAAGATGTTTAGCAGGCATAGTGACGAACCTCCCCTCCAAAGAAATGAAACGCACCATCATATAGGTAACCTCGTCAAAAGGAAAAGGGATTGAACTAACTTGCAGGCCCGTCATGACAAAGACCAACTTCTCAGTTCCCTCAACAAATTTCCTCTCCTCAGCTTCTCTGTCCACCCTTTTATTAAAAAAGCAGTACCCCTCCATGCCAAGTCCAGTCGCTTCAGCAATTAACTCCTTATTGATAGAAATCTTTTGTCCACCATAATCCACAGTGTGATCCTTCCAATCCTTTTTAAATCACACTGAAATACTTTGGTCGTGGCCCTGAATCTTCTCCATAAAGTTGGTGATGCCTCCCTGACTAAGAAGATTCCTAAGTTATTCATTATCCTTCCATTCCGTATCTGCACTGGGCTCAATCTGGCAAGGGGCTCCCCCCATTCTCACCGTGTTTAACTGCTTGCAAATAAAAATTTCAGAATCCTTTAGAGTGCTAATATTAGTCTTCCTTTCACTATTATCATCCACGTAGTGAGAATGCTGATAAGAATAGCCGTTGCTTTTCCCACGAATACCTAAGTAACTACTGTTATGACCCTGTGAAATTCTGCATGTGGGAACTACAGTCCTTTTACAAGCCCACTCCAACTCATCATTATCTTTACTTCTGTCTTGGGAATCTGTAAAGCCTTGTGTACAAGTTATTAAGAGCTCAATATTACCTGCATGCACAAATTTCCTTTCCATATAAATCCACTTGAATTTCCCATTATACTTCATACAATCTTGCTTGTCTGCTAAGATATGTATAATTGTTGTTTTAAAGTCAGCACGTGTGGGAGTTTTAATAATACAAATCCACTCCCAATGCTCATATCCCCAATCATGAATTTGCATGAACATAGATATCTGCTTGAATGCTGCTTTGAAGCTGTTTAGGAATGTTGTTATTATCCCAAACAATGTGGTTAAAATTAATTCCATAATTGGCCAATGCATCTGCCACCTTATTACCCTCCTGGTAAGTATGCATAATCCAAATGTTATTGAAGGTTTGGCAAATACTTATGGATTCCAAGATAAAATCCTTGATGTTCCAACTTGGAGGTGAGCACTGATTAAGATGATTAATGATATTAAGCGAGTCCCCTTCAATAATGAAGTTTTGGATATTGTGAGTTTGAGCAATTCTCAGGCCCCACAAAGCAGATAATGCTTTGGCGAAATGATTGGTTTGAATTCCCATTTTTCTAGCATATGTAGCAATCAAACTGCCTTTATGATCCTGGATCACTCCTCCCCCTGCCGCAATCCCAGGGTTACCCTTAGAAGCCCCATCAAAGTTCAACTTATACCAATTAAAATAAGGAGGATGCCAATGAACCAAAGATCTATTAATACTATTACCGGAATTACTGCAGCTATTATCAGCTCCAATCTGCCAGTGGGATAAGATATGTTCTTCATTTTCTGGATAACTCATGTTCTTTGGGGGTTTAAATCTAGCAATATTCTCTTTGATATCGTTAGAAATTTTACCAATACTGAGCTTGTAGTTTTGGTTTTTATTTCTAAAGATAATATCATTTCTATCTTTCCATATCCTCCAAATAATATGAGGAATAACCAGCTTCCAGATCCTTCTGACAACACAATGCTTATATGGTGGGCTCCATTGAGTCCATAGCTGATTGAAATCCTTCGGCACTACCTAGAAAACTTAAAATTTAGAAAGGGAAAAACTCCATATTCTGGTAGCATAATCACAATGTATAAACAAATGACTAATATCCTCAGAATATTTTTTACAAAGATGACATCTATTAGGCATTATGAAACCTTTTCTCATCAGATTGTCAGTGGTAAGAATCCTACCTCTGAGAGCCAGCCAAAGGAAGAAATTAATTTTAGGAGTTAACTCAGCCATCCAAATCCTACTCCAATTGAACTCATCTTCACTACTATCGAAGAAAGTATTATATCCAATTTTGACAGAGTAGTCCCCATCAATAGAATTATTCAAAACCAATTCATCCTTAGTATCCAGCTAACTTAAGGGAATGAGATCTAATTTATCTTGAAGGGAGGAAATATTTTGGATCAGATCATCTCTCTCCACAGAAAGTTTTTTCCTTTTCTTTCTGTTGCCATTTCCCTCTATATAATCCTTGATTTTGGTGCCATACTTGTTTACAAGACTGTCCTTGACCATCCCAAATATTTCCATAAGACTACCATTAAACCAGTTACCATCCCAGAAATTTATATAATTACCATCACCCACTTTCCATTTACTGCCCTGCTTAATAAAATTTCTGCTCTTTACTAGATTGTTCCAAAAAATGGAACCAAAGGGGAGGTGCTCATCCTGCAGGAAAGAAAAGACAGTTTGTTGATTTAGGTATTTAGCCTTAATTAACTCTATCCAGGGTTGTTTCTCTGAAAGCATTCTCCAACCCATTTTCGCAATGAGAGCCTCATTCATTTTCTTGATATCTTTTATACCCAGTCCTCCCATGGACTTTGGAGTACAAACCTTATCCCAAGCAACTAAGTGAAATTTAAACTTCTCCTCCATGCCCTGCCATAAGAAATTCTTCTGAATCCTCTCAAAATTTTCTCTGAAGGAAGAGGGGATCTTATAGAGTGACAAGATATAAATGGGCAGATTTTAAAGAGTACTTTTTATGAGTAGGCACTTACCAGCACTAGATAAAATGGCTCCTTTCCAACCAGCCATTTTTTTATGAAATCTCTCCAATAAATCTTCCCACACCTTGTTAGAGGCTTTTTTTGTGCCGAGAGGAAGGCCCAAGTAAGTGGCTGGAAGCGCACTTATTTTATAGCCCAGAATTTTAGCTATTTTAAGTTGTCTTTCTTCAGGAGTGTTGAAGAAGAAAATGGAGCTTTTATCATAATTGATCTCTTTCCTAGAAGAAGATTCGTAGAGCTGCAAAATAGCCTTGGTAGCCTTAGCTTCAATTACGGAAGCCAATAGAAGGAGGATTATATCATCCGCGAATTGCTGATGAGAAACAACTTGGCTGATGGAAGTGGACTTTGAGCCTTTCGAAAGACCGTCATTGACAGCTTTAGCAATTTTTCTACTAAGACTGTCAGCCATAAAAATGAAGAACAGGGGAGAGATGGGGTCCCCTTGCTTTAGCCCTCTGCTGCTAGTGAAAAAACCCACTGGCTCACCATTAACCACCACTGAAAATATGACCGTAGAGATACAAGCCTTAATAATTTTTCTGAATTTGTCCATAAAACCAAATTTAGTTAAGACTTTATCAAGAAAAACCCAAGAAACCTTGTCAAAGGCTTTATTCATATCGAGCTTAAGCACCATATTTGCTTTTTTATTATTCTCCATAGAATGTATGGTCTCATGAACCATAATCACTCCATCTTGGATAATCCTGCCTTTAATGAATCCACTTTGTTGCCTAGAAATTAAATCATTCATAATGAGTTGAAGCCTGGTAGCAATATTTTTTGTAAAAATTCTATATATAGCATTCACAACGCTGATGGGTCTAAATTATTTAAAGTCTTTAGCATCCATTTTTTTGGGGGCCACCATAATGTGGGTGTTATTCAGCTCTTTCAAAAGATTTCCAGTTCTGTAGAATTCATTCACCACTATGAGAAGATCCTCTGAACAAATTTCCCAAAATTTATGGAAAAATTAATGGAGAAACCATCCGGGCCTGGAGCCTTATCACCTTCTAAAGTAAACATAGCTTTTTGCAGCTCTTCAAGCGTGACAACTTTAGTGATATTTTTAAATCTTTTCTCCTCAATTTTATCTTGGGGAATAGCCTCCAGCATAAAAGCATTAGCCTCAACATTGATGATATTCCTCTCATTAAGAAGTTTTTTATAGAAATTTAGAGCTTCTTCCTTGATGCTATTGGGATCTTTTATAATATTTCCATTACTTTTAGCCACTTCCATGATCCTATTACAAGCTCTGTGTGTCAAAGTGGTCATATGAAAAAACTTCGTATTCCTATCTCCTTCTTTAAGCCAGATAGCTCTAGACTTAAGTCTCCTAAAAGTTTCTTCTCTGCTACAAATCATATGCAGTTATGAAAGAATACTCTTTTCATTAGTTCGCTCTTCAACGGATTTCCCCTTTGTATCCATTTTGATTTCCATATCTTGGAGCTTTTGTTTTAACTTCTTTTTATTATCAAACACATTGCCAAAAATGCTTTTATTCCATATTTTAACTTGCTTTTTAACATTTTTGAGCTTTTGAATCAATCTAAATTGAGCAGTGCCTTCCCCATTCCAACCCCACCATTCTTTAATTTTGTCGTAAATGTTGTCATGCTCCATCCACATCTTTGTAAATTTGAATGAGCTCCTGATGGGTTTAGTCCAATTGAGAAGATTTAAAGCAATCAAATTGTGGTCCGAACCAATTCTGGGCAAGGAAGATAGGTAGAAGTCTTGACTGAGAATCCAGCTAGCAGAAATCAAAGCTCTATCCAATCTAACCTGGATAAGATCTTTTCCCAACCTTCTATTATTCCAAGTGTATTTATTTCCATGGAGATCCACATCTAAGAGATTAAGTTCAGCAATAAAATCAACAAAATCCTCCATACCTGTAGAAAAGCTGGAGATTCCTCCAAAATTTTCACCTGGGTTTAGAGGAGAGTTGAAATCTCCCATAATAAGCTAGTTAGCTGTACTATATTGGTTTCTAAAGATCTTAAGATCAGTCCAAATTTTTTGTCTCCCACTACCCGTATTAGGGGCATAGATGTTAGAAAGGATCCATTCACCCTTGTTCTCAATAGCAAGAAATTTTTTGCAAGATGATTAGTGCTAGCATTAAGAACCGTACCAATACAGTGCCTTTTATCCCAAAGAGTAGCAAGACCTCTAGAGGCGCCCTGAGATTCTACCGCCACCATTTCAAAGTTTTCCCAAAAACTCTTTTTATTAGTTTCAAGGATCTTGGCTTTCATCTTAGTTTCCTGCAAAATCAAAATACTAGGACTACTAGAAACACGTAACTCCTTTATGATTCTCTACTTGGAATTTCCATTTAGACCTCGGATGTTCCAAGATCTTCATTTGGAGGGATTGTGGATTGGGATTGCCTGATGGTTCAATTCTCGTTGAATGCCATCTCCAATGTCTCTCTCTGTTCTCTTAGATCCAAGAGCCTTTTTTTAGGGCCTTCCTCTTTTAGAGCTACCTCCAAAATCTACTAGTCTTCTAGCAGAAGACCTAGCAGTTCTAGATGTTGAGGTATCCCAGTTGTCCTTTTTCTTTTTCTTATCATTGTAAAGCGATTCTAGGATTGTTTCAAAACCTTTCATTCTCTTTTTCTTTTTTGAAATGACCTTTGTGAATCTAGAAGTTAGTTCCTCATCTTCTTTGACAGGTGTTACTTCTCCCTCTTCACGCTTCTTCTGATTCCTGTCAATTGAGTGTGGATCAGTTGTTCTGATGCTGTAGCAAGTAGGTGAAACTACTGACCTATTGCTGAAGCAAGGAGGTATATCTGTAGATAATCTATCATCACCCCTAGGATTGTTTATCAACAAAGATTCCTTAAATTCTATGCTATCCATGTTTAATTTTTCCTCAATGATGCACAGAGGTTCAGCTTCCTTATTTCTCAAAGACTGATAATGATCATTAGGGATGATATTAATTTTTACAGCTCCTTCTTGCTCGTCCACCACCATGGACACCTTTACAGGATTTTCCAAGTCTTCTTTGCTAGGTGCTGCAAGTAAAGCTGCCACTGGGGTTTTAGGTTTATCCTTCTCTACTTCCTTATTTCTCAAAGACTGATATTGATCATTAGGGATGATATTAATCTTTACAGCTCCTTCTTGCTCATCCACCATCATGGACAACTTTATAGGATTTTACAAGTCCTCTTTGCTAGGTGCTACAAGCAAAGCTGCCCCTGGGATTTTAGGACACCAGACCAAATGCTTCCTTATTTGAGTTCTAAAACCCCTTTTTTCCCCCTTACTATTGTAGTCCAGCTCAGTCTGGCTAGGGGCTTTGTCTTCTCTCCAGCTATCAGTGTCAAGAACCATGTGTTCCTTACTCAAAGCTAAGCCATCCACAGGTTGTTTAGCTTCCACTGTAGGGATCTCCTTTTTGGGACAGTTTTTGGTGGAGTGTCCTATGTGATGGCAAAGCTTACACCTTAAATGAAAAGTTTCAAATTCAATTTTTTGAATCCACACCCCATACCTAGATTTCAAGATGATGTGTTCTGGTAATTCCTGCTCCATTTAAGAAGAAATGCAGAATCGAGCAAAAGCGAGTCTGGATTTATTTCTCGTGGGCCCATCCAGCCCGATTGGAGCACCTAAGGACTTAGCAATGTTAAGCAGAATTTCATCATCCCAAAAATGCAATGGTAGCCCAGGAAGCCTACACTAGATTGGAATGGTGTTTATATTCTCAGTGTTAGGGTCAAATCCAGGATACCATTTTTTCAAAAAGAGGCCCATATTACCCAGCCACCATGGTCCTCCCAGAAGCACCAATTCCAAATCAGCCTGCTAATTAAATTTTACCAAAAAAAAACCCCGTGGCATGATGGTAATACTCAGATCCCCCTTAGGCATCCACTTTCTCAGGGTCCATTTTCTAATAAAATCAATATTAGGTCTAGGGCCAAGAAACTTACCAACAAGGGAGAGATTCACTTTGCTTAATTCCCTATCCACGCAACCATCTAGGACCATCAGGCAGGTGACACCTTCACTGTCCTTTTCCCACGTGAAACTGACCTCTTCAGGAGAATGTGGACCCACTTTTATGATAGGGCTTTGAAAAATCTTATTCTAGGCCAAAGGTGTGGATCCCAACATTTCCCCTTTTTTAGTTTACAGATTTACAACCGTCTGATTTTGGCCAAAGAGCAGCCTCTCCTCAACAATTCTTGGCTTAGTGCACAAACATTCTGTAGCCAGAACTACAGAAACTACGCTGACAGTACCTCTATCTCTTTCTCCATCGCTCGTTACTAAACCCTTCCTATATATATATATATATATAAAATACATATACATTAGTAATATATATATATATTTGTTATAGATTTATATATATTATTAATATATATTGTATTTAAAGTTATATCTTAGTATTAGTAAAAAAAAAATTGTTATGTGTGTATTTTGAAATGGTGTAAGTATGAGGTTTGCAATTTTAGTATTAAAAGAAAAAAATTAAAACAAATTTATAGTAATGTAAATTTATATACACCTAATTAGTTATAGTATTACAACATTGGTGCCTAGATAAATTTTAGACAAATTTTCCTCTTTCATTTTCACTTCTGTAATATCTAATATAGTGTAGAAGGCTTGATAAGTTTCATTTAAAATCAATATGAGGGTATCTTAAGAAGATTTCCATTACAACCAAGTAAAAATTGGATATAAAATTAACTCTATAATTCTTCTTATATAATCATTTGAGTGTGAGAAGTAAAATATACTTAAATGAAGTTTATCGATTTTCTATTTAAAACAAGCTTGCCAATAATGTAAAATAATTAACATTCTCTTTTTCCATTCAAACATACACTTGCAATGAAATGAAATGTAATTATTATTTTCAATTTATTTATACTTGAAACTTCTCTTTTCCAGCTTACAATTAAAATATAACAAATAAAATTTGCAATAACATTATTTGTAATACAAAAAATTTCAACTCCCTTTCTTGCAATAAAAGTAGTTCTTTCCAACAAGGTATACAACAAAAGCTCTTTCTCCATTTAACTAAATCACTATAAATTTGGAATTGAAATATACAATAATTTCTTTCTATCCTACAAAAGTTACAATCTCCCACTTTAAGTGGGAACCACAATCATAAATTTTACAACATGGAGGTTCTTCACACAAGTCCAAAACACAAAAAATTTTCAAGTTCATCTCCCAACTATAGCTTTCAAACTTGTATTCTTCATCTCTTCAAAACTTGGATCACCATACAAAGAAAAGGGGTATAGGAGACGCTCCCACCCAACCTATAATCCAATAAGGGGGGAATCCATCCCTTTATTGGCCCCCGAGCTTTAACCAAAGAACAATATGGAGTATTATGCAACATTTGAAAACTTTTACAAGGGACTTCCACAACAAGCATGCCACCAGAATAATACAATCAAAACACAATAAAAAATTCATCAAAACAAATAACAACTTCTCAAACAATCATAAAGGCTTGACTACAACAAGCCAACAAGGAGCAATGGAATATGGGCACCACCTCCTTTTTTCTCCCAAGTGATTTAGGAGTTCCACCCAAAATCCTCCATGTGCACAATTCAAAATTAACAATCCTTATTTCTACACTTGAAAAATGTAAAATATATCCATACTATCCTTTTCACTCCCCATAGTTTGAACTCAAACTCACACTCCCTCAAAAATGCATGTGTCACATCTCCCTTTTCCCTCCCAAATGGTCCCATAAATCCATCTCCCACACCTAACTTAAAGCAAACTACCCATTTACAAACAAGTATAACCACAACACTCATACTATAAACAATAAACACCATTTCGCATCAAACACATAAAAGTACAAAAAAAAGAGGAGATCCTACCTCTCCATCAAGCTCCCAATTCCTTTTCTCAATAATCTTTTGAATCTTTTGCCCAAGTCCAATCCAAAAATGTAACTCCAAGAAAAGCTCAAAGTATGAAAAATTAAGACCAATTTTGAAAAGTGTAAGAGAAGCAAAAAAATAAGGCAAGTAACCTAAAATCCATTAAAATCATCCAATAAATAGAAAATGGATGTGAGGATGATGAGGTGGCTCTATGTAGGATGCCACTTCATCGTCCCTCTATTCCAACACCAAACCCAAAACAATTAAATGCTCATGGAATACTTATGACATTCCCACATGACACTCCAAATTACACACCATGCTTATCAAGGACAAACTTAAATGTGGTAAGTTACAAATGAAATTATTTACCCTTTTTAGTATCCCAAAAACATAACTAAGCCTAAAATTAACTCCCCATACAATAGGTATGGGTTTTAGATGAATTTAAGATGCATTGGATAAGCTTATCTTGTCCCACAAGCCTCCGAAAAGGCCTTCCAAGTCAAAATCCGAATTTTGAAGTTGGAAAAGAGTACACAACAAAAAAATCCAACAAAAAATTAATTTACATCCACAATATCTCAAAGATCGTGTATCCAATTTACTACCCACATGTCAAATCTCCCCTCATAATTCAATTTTAAGTTAAACTAGCTAATTAAGATACATTAGCAAATGTTATTAAATAA
This sequence comes from Taxus chinensis, assembly GCA_019776745.2. Classification (NCBI taxonomy): domain Eukaryota; kingdom Viridiplantae; phylum Streptophyta; class Pinopsida; order Cupressales; family Taxaceae; genus Taxus; species Taxus chinensis. The sequence continues at coordinate 347,571,731 of CM034146.1, read as the reverse complement.
CAATATTTCCCAAAATTTAAATATATGCACAAAAAATTCAAGAAACTAAAAAAATAGAAAAATAAAGGAAACACAATACACCCATGGCCACATAAATGAGGTATCCCTCCCTATGGGAACCTCCTAACAAAGTATGCAACAACACAACATAACATTATACACAAGTTGTCAAATTTTGGTCATGTTACACAACACCCGACATCCTTATGTGGTTTGTCTCCTATCGCCTTTGATGTATGTGATAAAATCTCATGAAACACAAACAAAATACCTCTCCGGCCTTATGGCCGTATAAACAACATCAAGACAAATATACGTATAAAAATCAATAATCATGATCCAAAAATTAGCAATTTTATCATCTATCATCATAAAATTAATTTGATTTTGACATCCATAAAATCATAATCCTACTCAAAACATCCAACATAGGCTACGTATCCAGAATATGTCATGTTAGTATAAAATTAGAATATTAAAAACCAACATATATAACTATCCATCATCACCATCTAGTGCATCATAATCAAAATGTAAATCACAAAATGTTAATAATCCAAATATCTGCATAGTCCACCATCTAATGGTCAAAAAATAATAATCAAAATATCTATGTATCAATCCAACAATAATAACATCATGAATAAATAATGTTGAATAGGAGTGAGCACTACATCCCCCTCCCCTTAGACTCGACTTCCTCCTAGAAGTCACTAGAATAAGTGTGGAAATTGGGTCGATAACTACGTAACATCCTCCCCCAATGTGGTTTTAGTCTCATCATACCTATCCCAATGGACCCGCATGTGTTCAATCTCACAGCTTCGAAGGCCCAGGGTCCTCCGCTCTATGATGCATACATGCTCCATAGACACCTGCCTCTTCTCATATACCTACAATTCAGTCCAATCCAATACACGAGAGGGATCTGGAATGTATCTGCTAAGAACAAAAACATGAAATACATTGTGTACATGAGATAAGCTAGGTAGAAATGCTATACTATAAGCTAATGGACCAATCCGCTCCAACATCGTGAATGAACCCACGAATCTAGGAGCTAACTTACAACATTTTCCATAACAGCTAGGTCTCTTATGAGGTCTAATATGAAGAAACACCTTTGTGCCCACCTCATAACTATGGTTAACCCTCCTTTGATCTGCATATTTATTTTGTCTGTCATGTGCCTCCTGTAGCCTCTATCTAAACAAAAAATATACTACTCCATATTCTGTAACAAATCCATTCCAAGAGATACTATGTCTTCCATTCTATCCCAACTCAGAGGTGTCCTACACTCTCTATTATAAAGTACCTAAAATGATGCCATCCCTATAGAACTATGGAAGCTATTGTTATATGCAAACTCAACCAAGTACAAATACTCCTCCCATCTCAACTGATGTTCCATGACATACATTCTAAGCATGTATTCAAAAATATGATTCACTCACTCCGTCTATCCATCTCTCTCTGGGTGATAAGTTGTACTGAATTTGATACTCTTCCCAATGACATGCTACATGGTGGTCCAAAAATGAGAGGTGTATAAGGGATCGCAGTCACAAATAATCTTCCACGGAATCCCGTGTAGTTGAACAATCTCATCTAAGTATAATCATGTCACCACACTAGCTTGACGTGAACAATCTTCCACGGAATCCCTTATAGGAGAATGTGGTTGCATATACCTTGAGTCAATGGAGACATTTGGTTATGGCTACTTTAGTGGGTACAAACTTGCGGAGTAGGATTTTGTGACAACTTCCTCATGATAGCTTCTACCTTACAGCTAGAGAAAATATTGAGTCCTAGAGACCCCTTAATGCAAAGTTTGATGGATTTTAATTAGATTCAAATGGATTTATTAGACACAGAGGTTGGATCTATGTACCTAGAGATGAAGGTTTGAGATACGATATTTCAGCACACATGAGAGAAGTCCTGAGGGAAGAAGTTTGTTAAATCCATATCATCACTTCCTTCACTTCCCTTTCTAATGAATGAAGTGATGATATGTGCAACATGAGAGAAGTCTTGAACAAATCTCTTATAATAACCTGCCAATCCCATGAAGCTGCGCACCTCGGTCACATTGGTTGGCACTAGCCAATCCATTATAGCTCTAATCTTGGAAGGATCAAATGTTAAACCTTTCTCATAAATAATGTGACCTAAGTACTAAACCTCTAACTGGAAAGAGGCACACTTCTCCAGGTTTCCATATAGCTTCTGCTCTCGAAGACACTACAAAAACTGTCGAAGGTGATCCTCATGTGTACGTGAGTATATCATAATATCATCAAGAAAAATGAGCATGAAGAGATCCAAAAATTTCCTGAACACCCCATTCATCAAACTCATGACTACATAAGGGGCGTTCATCAAACTAAAGGTACCACTGTGAACTCATAGCGGCCATATCTCATGTGGAAATTTGTTTTGTGGATATCTACCTCCACAATCCTCAGCTAATGGTAGATTGACTTAAGATCTATTTTAGAAAATATGGTGGCCCCCTTCATCTGATCAAATAAATCATCTATTTGAGGGACGGGGTAACAATTCATGATTGTTACTTTGTTCAGCTACTTGTAGTCCACACACAAATGTAAATATCCGTCCTTCTTCTTCTTCATAAAAATCACAGCTGCACCCCAAGGAGATACACTAGGACAGATTAGGACTTTCTCAAAAAGGCCCTCTAACTACAACTTGAGCTCACATAGCTCCGGTGTGGTGATCCTATAAGATGTGCATGAGATAGGCTCCACTTCAGGAACCAAGTCAATATGAAATTCTATCTCACATGGGGGAGGTAACCTAGGAAACTCACTACGAAAAAAATTAGAAAACTCCTACAAAATCGGGTAGTCATCAAGTGATAGTCCATGAGCCTCATCCTCTGATCAATCACTAATTATGATGGCATACAAATGAAAACTCCATCACTGCCACTACTTCATCTACATAGTGGATATGGTGTGAATAGAGATGGGTCTCCTAACTCCAACTAACACCGAATCTACTCCAAAATCCTTTGCATAAGATATAGCCTTGCTGTAACAATCAACTCTATCTCTATGTGTAGAAAAACAATCCATGCCAAAGATAACTCCATATGATCCCAAGGGAAGGATACGAAGATCCAAGGTCATGGTTAAGGGTCCTAGGTCCACTACACACTCCTTAACTAAGGATTCCACTAAGAGTTTGGCTCCATAAGCCATCTTAACATCCCAACTAAGGCCATGTCTAACTACCACTATCCTGCATCTCTCTACTAATGATGAAGAAATGAAAGAATCTGAAGAGCCTGAATCAAATAAGATAGGGGTGGAAATACCACCAATGCTACTTGTGGTCTCAATCACTGTGTTTTAGTGCTCTTCATGATAGTTCTCAACCGATACATAAATATTGTTGCTCCTAGCTATGTCACCAACTATAGGCTCAAAAATAGGTGCCTTAACCTGATTAGTAGGGTTCTAAGGGAACTCCCTCTAATGATTTCCATGCACACCACATCCATAACAACTACTTGGTCCTATCCACTTAGAAAATAGTCCTCCTCGTGGCTCGATAGTCTGTGTTGTATAATCGGATGATCCTATCATAGATCTTTGTTGGTACTATGGTGGATGTACTTCTGTCGATTGTGCTCGAGGTGGAGCCTATGTTCTATTGGCCCCCTTAGCTAGAGGTACCATGATACGCCCTCTCTGAGCACCATGCCGTTATGGAGGTCAAAAGGGTGGCCGAGTTTTTTGCTACTTCTATCGAGGAAGGGGAGGCTTAAAGGAATACTACGGTGAAGTGTGTCCACCATGAGGAGGAGGATTCGATCCCCTCAACCTACTATCCTCCATTTGTTGTATATGGTTCATCACTCTGCCTCAATCCTGCTAAGTGGTCCCCCTAGTTTCCTTTGCAATGTAGGCCTTCTCCCTAGCCTCTGATAGTGTCTGCAGACAATGAATGCACACTACCCCTCCCAAGTCTAAGTTCAAGCCCCAGATGATCATGTGAACCATAACCTACTCATCCTACATGTAGTCTACATACTAAAGTAGATTCAAAAACTAACCCTCATACTCTGCCATCATCATGGAGGCCTATCGAAGATCATGAAACTCCTCGATTCTCTACTGGATAAATCTCTTGGATATGTATCTACTCCTGAAATTCTCCTCAAAGAGATCCTAAGTAACTGTCTCCGAATCCACATGGAGATTTTGATCCTTAGTCCTCCACCAAACTCCGGCTCCATCTCTTATAAGGTGGATGGAAAAATGATCTTTCGTGTTTCTAGAACAAGAGCATAGTTTGAAGCATCCACCCAAGCTAACCAAAAATGCCTCCACCTGAAATCCCCCTATGTCTCTAATAAAATGAGACGGTTGTAATGTCAATATCTCTCTAATGTGATCTTCTTTCATCAACTATCAGCCCCTAGGTCTCTTTTCATGATCATCTCTCGGCCTAGGGCTCCTATACCTGTCTATATGCCCCGTAGCTCTATTGATGTGCTCTCTAGGTGGCGAATCATGTCTAACCAACTCCACGTAGGATTTCTTTTCCGTACCCTCAGCAATGTGATGTGAAGGTACATGAGTCTCCACTGGTGGCTCTTTTTCCTGTCTGTTAGGTAACCCTCCTAAAGATCCTCCACGTATAACGGCATTAACATCCTGTAGTGTCTATAATATCTGAGGCAATATAGATGTTATTTCCTTATATGGGGGGTGGTAAATCAAGGTCCATGTGTAGGAACCCCTTTTCTTGTTTGTGCCTACTGCACAAATCACGGAGAAAGCTAGTTTATCATCATCTAGGTTTTGTTTCAGTTTTCTAAGTTTTCTACGTTTTTAAAATATCATGCAATGTTGTGTATTCTAGGTTTAGAGTTATGTCAGGTTTTACTTGTTTGGGTTCATGTTTCCAAGTGTTCCAGGGCTCCAAACATTGAACCCATGACTCTAATACCAAGTGTAATGCCCACAAAATCCTACTCTCAAATCAAAATAAAGCCTAATAATTTAATAGGCAAGAAAATTACGATATTTTTTTTGTTTAAAAGTGTTTTCTAGAGCAAACAATATTCGTAACTTAATAAACTTATTAGTTAATACTTTCTTCACAAGTAGGTGGAAGATAAAATTAAATTAATTAATTTAATATTATTAATTCGCTTACTAAAAATATTTACGGTTTAAAACATTTACCAATTCTAATTATTTATTTAATTACCAAGTACTAAGTTTATTTTATTTTCCATCACAAAGTTCCTCTACTTTTCCTAGCCACTAAGTGGCCCCATTCACTCCATTACCCATGCATTTTAATTAAGTCTATACTCCCACAAAAATATCTCCCACTTAAGTGATGTAGGGTTATATCTGGACCTTTAGATTAAATCTATCCTAGCCCTTAAATGAGAGTTTCCCTAAATATCTTTATGAGTTACTTTTATCCTCATTTACCCTAATTTCTTATTCATTTGCACATTCCTAGTTTGTAAGTTTGAAGGAGGAGAAAGAGGAGGAGAAAGAGAAGCCATGAAGGTCATTGAAGAGGGTTGGAAGATCTTTTTTAATGTAGTTTTGAACAAAAACCCAAGATCTATTCATTTTCTTGTAGGTCTGATTTGCCCTTCTTTAATGGTGATTATTTGGTATTTAATAATTTTTTTCTAAAATTGATTGTGTGAATAAACATTATATATACTCCATTTTGGGTGATTATATGCCCATATATATATATATATATATATATATATATATTCCATTTTGTGTGTGTGTGTATATTAAATATATTATTAAAAAATTAGGGTTTCGGCCAAGAGTTTACACAACACATAGAGGGAAAGTTGTAGCCTATTTTATTTTGTTTGTTTGTATGTCCGTAGCCATAGAGGAAGGGTTTGTGGGTTGAGGGAGGGGGTGTCACCCCCACCCCTAACCCAATAAACAAAACATCAAATGACCATATGGCCAATTTTTTTCTTTTACAAAAAATAATCAAACTTCTATTTATAACATAGCGATTTTAGCAATGCAGCCGATTTTGTTTTACATTAAATTTTATTATATATATATATAACAAGGATATATATAATAATAATATTAATAAAAGACATATACATTAGTAATTTATATATATTATTAATATATATTGTAGTTAAGGTTATATCTTAGTATTAGTTAAAAAAAAATTATTATGTGAGTATTTTGAAATGGTGTAAGTATGAGGTTTGAAAATTTAGTATTAAAAGAACAATATAAATTCATATACACCTAAGTAGTTATAGTATTGCAACATTGGTGCCTAGATATATATATATATATATATATATATATATATATATATATATATATATATATATATATATATATATATATATATATATATATATATATATATATATATATATATATATATATATATATATATATATATATATATATATATATATATATATATATATATATATATATATATATATATATATAGATAAATTTTAAACAAATTTGCCTCATTCATTTTCACTTGTGTAATATCTAATATAGTGTAGGAAGCCTGATAAGTTTCATTTCAAATCAATATGAGGGTATTCGAAGAAGATGTCCATTGCAACCAAGTAAAAATTTGATATAAAATTAACTCTATAATCCCTCTTATATAATCATTTGAGTGTGAGAATTACAATATACTTAAATGAAGTTTATTCATTTTCTATTTAAAACAAGCTTGTCAATAATGTAAAAGAATTAACATTCCCTTTTTCCATTCAAACATACACTTGTGATGAAATGAAATGTAAGTTTTTTTTTTTAATTTATAATTGAAACTTCTCTTTTCCAACTTACAATAATAAAATAAATAAATAAAAGTTGCATTAAGATTATTTGTAATACAAGAATTTTCAACTCCCTTTCTTACAATAAAATTAGTTCTTTCCAACAAGGTATACAACAAAAGTTCTTTCTCCATTTAACTAAATCACTATAAATTCGGAATAAATGAAATATACAAGACTTTCTTTGTATCCTACAAAAGTTACAATCTCCCACTTTAAGTGGGAACTACAATCATAAATTTTACAACATGGAGGTTCTTCCAACAAGTCCAAAACACAAACTTCTTTCAAGGTCACCTCCTAACTATATCTTTCAAACTCTTATTCTTTATCTCTTCAAAACTTGGATCACCATACATATAAAAGGGGTATAGGCAATGCTCCCACCTAACCTATAATCCAATAAGTGGAGAAGTCATCCCCTTAATGGCCCCTGAGCCCTAACCAAAGAACAATATGGGGTATTATGCAACATTTGACAACTTTTACAAGGGGCTTCCGCAACAAGCATGCCACCAAAATAATATATTCAAAAAACATTAAACAATCCATCAAAAAAAATAACATCTTCTCAAACAATCACAAAGGCTTCACAAACTAGAGGTTTCAAGTAATTATCTAGTAAAAATACTAGAGGTTTGCAAAGGTAGATAAGAATTTTGTTGTTTACGAGCCAAACGACGATCCGATATGAAACCCAACTTTTTAATTTTAACAACCTCCTAAGAGTGCAAAAGGGGTTCCGATGGTGGTTTTGAGTCTCCCAAAAATCTCTATTTAAAAGAAAACAATTGACATGTTTACATTGAACCCAACATCAACTTTCCAATAAAAAGGGTGTTGCAATAATCTAGTTTGGTTATGAAGTTTCTTAGACCATATCAAAATGAGGGTTTAAGTCCATGGTTAGCTACCAAGGGATCTTTTGGATTGTACAGGTTATGATATGACATTTTATTATTTTGCAAACAAGTCTATTTAAAACAATCAAATGTATGATAATCCTAGGGTTTAAAATTGTGTTTCTTTGCAAATGGAAAACTAAACTAAAAGAATTATGAAAGATAAAAATAGATGAACCATGCCTAGAATTGATTGACGATAAAATATAAGCGGTCTTGGTGTCCCTTGAGACAATTAAAATAGATATATGAGTAGAGTTGAGTAATTATATTTATAAATAGTATGTTTTTGCAACAATCTCACCACCAACAAAGGCCAATGGTCAACACAAGGACATGGGCTAATAAGATCTGAGCTACAAATTAAGGAGGAACTTGAACAAATGAAAATAGAACAGCCGATATTGACCTCAAAGGAGAGAATGTAGTCCTTATAAAGTTGATTTTAGATCTAACAACCTGATGTTGAAGAAATAATACTGGATTTTCATGGAGCTACATATAATTAGGCATAATTTCATAGGCCTTTCATATCCACCCACTCTTTCCATGCGTAGAGCCTTCAAGCTAAAATCACCTAACTTATATTAATGGAAGGCCACTATAGCAGCCCCAAATGCTCTCACTATTTCCATCAGCCATGTTTTTTCCCATTCCAATAAAAAATGTCCACGCTAGGAATAAACGAAAACATCCCTTTCTGTGTTACAAACCTATTATGGGAAAAATACAAAGAAGTGAAACAGGATATTAAACCCTTCCTAGTGCTCTTTGTATCTACGCAGCTTGAATCCTATTTTTAACAAATATATTCCTATCCAGTTGTCTTTGAATTTTGAAACATCAAAGGAAAGCAAAGGGAGGCACCTCTAAATCAAAAAAATCTTGTAGATACATTCTACACCATTATACCCTGAAAATAGATAACAAATGTAATAGAAAAAACATCGCATCCCTTTCCCTGTGGCCAATGATGCATAAGAAGCTTGGTTGGAGAGGAAAATGAATTGGCACTAATTATGGCTTCCTTCTTGTACATCTATCATTTCCTTCAAGATTCCATAGCCATCGTTGTTGCCTTTAACACCTGAAAGAATCTCCTCTTATTCCTCAATCCTCTTTTTTTTTTCTTTTTTTTTGTAGACAACAAGCAAGCAAGTAGTCAGCTGAAAGAGTGTTGGAAATGTCACCCTATCAGTTGTAGGCATGTTAGGTACATCTAGTAGAATGGTGTAAATTCCTAGGACACTCTGCACCTCCTGAAAGAACCTTCCCCCACATCTCCTCCTATCCACACTTTGGCAGAAGTTCAAACTCTACTCTGAGTATGCTATGTATCCCACATTTGAATTCATTTGACCACATTAATTAGTGCAGTTGGAAAGGAGATGGAGTGGTGGTGGATTTTTATTAGAAAAAGGGTAAAATTATTTGATAGATGTCCTCCTTACACCCAATTCCGAATACTTCCTTTTGCATTTATTTTACCCACTTGCCTTTTTTTCTTTATTATTATTTTTAATTAACATTAAATTATTATTTTAAATTTATTTAACTCATTTCATTTATTTAACTCTTTGGGGCATGGAGAAAGAAAGCAAAAAAACCATTCAACAGCTGGATATTACTGACCCTACTCACATGACGGCATTGGCAATGTTCACCTCCTGACAGACTATTAAATCCAGAATTGCCAAAGCTGCCAAGAAGTAATTGTGGATCTGCGTTGTTCTTGTTGAATGCTGTCGTGTTTTTTGCTATTTTTTTGTTGTTTTTTGGCTGCTCTTCTACAGTGTTCGAACTGGTTTGATGTTTTGTGGTAACTGCTCTTTGGTTACACTGGATTTTCATGTCTTATCTGGATCTTGATCCTTCTTTTAATGTTTTTCATTCCTATTCTGGCTTCTAGGCCCTTTTTGTATACAAGGGTATAGTCCCTTTCAAAAAACTATTTACCAATGATAAAAAAACTCATTTCATTTACTTTGAAAATTTATTTCATCATTAAAATAATTTAATATGTTTCATTATTATTATTATTATATTTTATTTTGTTATGATATTGCCATATAACTCGTAAAGTAAATCCTTACCAATGATTTGCTAAGATTTATGACCAAACCCGATGATGATATGGATGGTCAAATCAATACCTAAAACGTCAAATAACACAATGAACACTATTGATAGCCCTCTCGTAACTATCTCTTGACTAATGTAACAAGGTTAGGGCACTACATTTCCCTCCCCTTATAAGAGCATCATCCTCATTGTGACACAATACCAAAGCTCGAAGGGTAGGAAGGAAAAAAATTCAATAGTGACCTATGTCATTTAATCAAAATAACTTGTTGGTATAACATGCAACTAGACAAGGAATCAAACTAAATTTCGCAATATCTTAAATTTTAATGTTCTCGTGAAGATTGATAGTTATGAGTCTACCTTATTACTGAGTTAATATTTTCCTTTGAAAGTATAACTTGTAAAACTCAATGGTCTTAATATTCATTTGTTTAAAATTTTAAATTGATCTTATGTTCGTGTGTGTCCAACAGATAATTGACATCATATATGTCACACAAAGGCTCAAACACAACACAAATGACCCATGATACATCTTGCTACATACTTTCACGAATTGTATCACATCATAAGGCCTTTAATTCCACCATGGAAAGAAACCACAAGTAGTCCACATAACCATAGAATTTCCAACAATTATGTCATAGGCATAGATCCTGACACACACAAGTGACTAAAAAACATTGAATCATGACGCTTATAAAATAAAACTAGCATAACATGACCCAAATACCATGACTGTACCGACTAAGTGCCAAGGTTTCAATAACCAATATTACATACTAGCCAAGGGAAACGTCAAACCTCAAACATAACTATGTCTAACAAGACTCACAAGAATACACATAACTCGTAACAACATAATCCACACATCACATGAGTACATCACTTAAAAATCTCCATATATCTCCTAAAGCATCATAAAACATACTCCATATACCTCCCAAAGCATTAGAAAACAAATCTTCATATACTTCCCAAAGCATCGCAAAATACTCCATATACCTCCCAAAATCATCATAAAAAAACTCCATATAACTCCCAAAGCATTATAAAACAACTCCACGTATACCTCTCAATGCATCAAAAAACAACTACATATACCTCTTGAATGCATTACAAAACAACATCGTCCATGCACTCTGCCAAGATAATAATATAAAGATAGATTTTCCTTTTCACTCCACAAAAGTGGTCAGTCACCCTATGGCCCTAGGCCGCATAGAGTCCAGATACCTCTAACCCAGAGTCACATAATAACTCATGGTTTAATAACCTGCTAAGTTATCTATGCAACTTCTTGGGGCATACCCCCCATACAACAGAAGCGGGTCCCTGTAGGTTCGACCTCTCCATGGTAAATCCCATGATCCTATTCCAACATATTACAACATTAGAACTAGCATAACAATCCATTTCAAATACCAAGTGGCAAAATTCCCAATGCCTTGGGCTAGGATACAAAAATTTTAAACATGAAAATCAAATTTAAAGCTAAGTAAAAAAATTGGCCAAATAGCCATAGTTAGAGCAAAAATCTACATGTTAGTGCAACAACCAAATAAAATTTCCAAAAACATAAGGACACATCAATCAAGAAAAATGGTTGGTTCTAGAAACGAAAAGAGATAAAATGTTGAATTTACGAATAAAATATGTATATCGAAATAACACATTACAATAACTAAGTGGGCTTATAAGGCCACCAAAGACGTACTTAATGAGTTTCTAGCACTCGGACATCGAGCCTTAGCTCGAAAAATTACATATAAAATAATAGAAATGTCATCATCTCTCATCTGAATCATCCCTCCACCAACTCCACATGGCTCAACATAGTCGTAACTACACTTAGTTTGAATCCATACGATAACCATATAGGGAGATAGAAAGGAGTATAAGTATCCATTGACTGAGCCTAAGGTGTCTGTGAAATGAAATATGCATGACAGCTGTTCAGCAAGTGCCATACATACCAAATGAACAAAAGTGGGTTTTCAACCTATGTAAGACTCTACTTCCTATCTCATACTCAACTCAAGTGATTGTTCAATGGTACACATTTTCTCACTTGAAACATACAACTTTTACCAATTTCCCTTAGGGTCGGTTAGTGTAGGGTCCACAACATAACACATAACTACATCACTAACACAATGGTGATTCACACACATTAACCATAGCATCTTACACATGGTATATATATAGTGTATAACACAATCATTACTTTCACAACTTGTGATACATCACATTACCACATACTGTACCCAAAGTGCTAGCACTATATATAATAGGAATCCTACACTCACCATATGCCCCTAAATCACGAAATGAACCATCACATATTACATGAATTATACATATGAGGAACAAAATGTCTAAAATCTACAACATATAGTCAATTTCAATTACAACATGGTGACACACACGATTCATCACAAAATGGTGACAACATCATGATATAATCCAATTCACTTTACACCAATTTTATCGTGTAATACATCAATACATGTTCATATCACATAATGCCAAAATGCTCCAACAATCTTCAATCCACAACAACATTCTTTCTCACACATAACAAGGTGGAACATCGCATGTGAACTCTTCATAGAATCCATGAAAAGGAGAGTGAATACTCTCATTACAAGCACATCAACATGATAAAAAATATGCACTAAGTGACATGCACAACATGTGCGTTCATAATATCGCAACAAAGATGTTCACATTACAAATTTTATCAAATTACTCTTCCAATATCCAACACCATCATGCAACATCATCACTACTCCAATCTGCCCTAGAGGTTCAAGAGAATGAACCTTTGCTCTGATACCAAGTGTAACACCCACATTTTACACACACAAATACAATAGTAAAAATATCAAAATATTTTTTTTGAATTACATTTCTCACTATACAACACCATAAGGGCTCCAAGTATAGAAACTCAACAATGCATACGACACTTACATAATTCATCAACTCACATAGGCATGTGACAAAACCATATACATGTCTATACCACACTTTTCCCAATGAATGAATGCTAGAAATGACCCAACCACAAGAAAGGGGCCTAAGGATTGGCAAATCCACAATACATTATTACCGATTACATCTTATTTATGATTAACATTCCAAGAACATTATTATGCAAGGATAATTTTATCTCTTTTTTTTTTACCTACAAGTTCTTAAATTTAGTTCACATTCCACTTACAGTTTGACCATTTAAGTGGGATATTTATCCCTTATGAAAATCTCCATAACTTACATAATTATTTTCCATATTTCAATTTACATACAAAGATCTTAATTCTCTCACGTTCTTATGTTAAGATTATGCTTCTCAAAGTTTATTCATGTTTAAATTTTACCCTTACTACATAAGTGAATCTAACATGATATCAAGAAATGAATCTTAGGATTTAAGGGAGATTTAGAATTCAAGTTACATTTTCCCATGAACATTCTTCGATCATGGTATCCTTATTTCCCTATCATAGCTAAAATAGTTCAGTAAATTTTTGAATCCATTCAACATTTTCCACATCAAGAAATTCTATTTAGGTTTTTATGTTATATATATATATATATATACATCTCACTATCTTTTGTTTTCTTGAAATTTGATCTCACTAAGGCAATTTATATTCTTTTTAACACAAGTAAATGTCTAAATGAGTTATAAGGGTTCCAAGCACGACATATTCCTAACCTCAAATCTCATTTTACTCTTATATGCTTTACTCTTACATAACACTATGGTCTCATTATTGGATTAATTTTGTAACAATTGTAAACAAAATAACACATACTTTTTACTAATGGATTCGCTAATAAAAGGAGTGTAACCTATCGGGAGACATCCCATTGCTTTGCTCTTATACACTGCAGCGTTAAACACATGTTGCATCATAGACATCCACTTGTGTCATTTAAATCCCACCATGAGATAAAGCATAGGAATATCACCTACTACATTTGTTTGGTTGAATTCCAATTACACCTAATGATCTACGCCCATACTATAAATGAGTTTAAGGTGAGAGGAAAAATTTCTGCTAAACATCATTCATGAAAGACCAATGTGTTATGTTTTTATCAACCAAGGTAACACATTTATCTGCAAGGAACTAAAGAGACAGTTAAAAAGATTTTAAGTCATAGTACAACTATTTTACTAGGTCCATTTGTGTCATCTGGATCCCGCAAGGAATTCATTTAATGATGAAGACAATTCTAGATCTAACTTCGTAAGACTTGGTTGTCGACTAGGATAATAAGGAGGTGTTAGTTCTACTAATTCCAGATATGGTAAGGTTACACAACATAGTTGTTGCTTCGAACAATGACTCTTAAGTCATAGAAATGAACTATTGAATACATTTCTTAGGTGTAGTACAAGAAATTTTAGTTTTGAGGATTAATTATCTCTTAGGATGATAGTATTCTGTAAACTAATGTGTCTAGAATGAGAGGGAGGGTAGAACAAGTGTTAAATATTAACTTCATTAATAATCTCAACTGCTATAGGTTAATTTCAAGAGTATTTTGTGATCTTTTTCACCTAACATGTAAGTCAAACCTGAAGAGAAACACATTCTCTTTACTACACGCATGATAACCAGACCTAGAAGGGGGCCACTTATTATAGATAATTTTTTATCATGTCATTCTTAACTGACGGTTTCATGACGGTGTCGCTAAACATACAGGTTATGGTGGTAAATCAACTGGGAATCTTATTTACTTAAACTAGAAGGTTCCATCGAGTGCAAAAGTTTAAGTTCATTTTATGGTTTCAAATTCTTCTGTGCTAAGAAGGTCATGCACGAAGGGTAGATATACACTAGTTTTAAAATAAGGTTGACTTTTATATTTAAGTTTCTTTTCTATATTTTCTAGTTAAATAACACAACACTCTAGAGATTCCATCATAAATTTCCCAATGAGAATGCACTATAAAATAATAAATTTAATTTCATTTAACATACATATACATATCCAACCCCTTCTATCTCTTTTTTTAACATACGTAAATATGAATAAAAATTCCACCTATGATTAAATACACATTTCCCAAGGCATTCCTAAAACTATCATCTCATACATATTACCAAATTTCAAATATATATTTTTATGTTTCATTACAATTACATTAAACATTTATACATTTTCTAATAAAGTATATAAATTACAATAATAAAGAATGAATTACACCACGCCTTTTCGCCATATTACTTCCATCCTCCAAAACCATGTGAGCATGAAATCAAAGATAAATTGCTAGCAAGGCATCTACCCTAATCTATCATAATTAACATTTTTTTAGTTTCCCATTTACATAATAATATTAATAATTTAAATTCGAAAGCAAAAGGGTTAGAGACTTGTATTCATTTCATTTTATTTCACTTCATTTTGTAACCAAGGAGAGAGAAAGAGATAGGAAAGAGAGAGAAACACTAAATTCTTAAAATTTAGATTACACACGTCAAGCCACAAGGTAGAGTTTCAATAGTTATTTACAAGTGTTAATAAGTTTCCATGATGGTTTTCTAACTTAGATGGCTTCCTACAAATTTATTCTTACATTTTTCTATTAGTTACAAAAACGTCTCAATTTAGGCTCGGAGTCTAAGAAAGTGCGTTCAAAAATTGTCTTCCAATAAGAAAAGTCATGACAGGTGAATTATTACATGTCCATATATATACCAAGAATCCATAGGGGCTAAAAAAATCCAGAACTAGTGAATGTTGTGTATTTAGCGAATGGTTTTCCAGAGCCACCGGTCATAATCGGTCGAGGTTGACCTAGTCAAATAACGACCAGAGGCCTACAAAACCCCTTTTCCAAACTAACCAGGAATGTGCTTTTACCAAACCAAAGGTTTCAAGCAATTTTCTAGTAAAAATACTAGAGGTTTGCGAAGGCAGATAAGCATTTTGTTATTTAGGGGCCAAACAAAGATCCGATACGAAACCCAAATTTTCAATTTTAACAACTTCCTAAGAGTGTAAAATGGGGTTTCGATGTTAGGTTTTAGAGTCTCACAAAAATTACAATTTACTAAATTTATTTATTTATTTATTTTACAAGGAAATGATCAACATCTTTACATTGAACCCAACCTCAACTTTTCAATAAAAATGGTGTTGCAATAATCTAGTTTGGTTATGAAGTTTCTTAGACCATCTCAAAATGAGGGTTTAAGTCCATGGTTGGCCACCAAGGTATTATTTGGATTGTACAAGTTATAATATGGTGTTTTATTGTTTTGCAAACAAGTTTAGTTAAAACATTCAAATGTATGATAATCCTAGGGTTTAAAATTTTATTTCGTTACAAAATGGAAAACTAAATTAAAAGAATTATGAAATATAAAGAGAGATGAACCATACCTCAAATTGATCGACGGTAGAAGATAAGTAGCCTTGGTGTTCCATGAGCCGGTTGAAATAGATATACGAGAAAAGTTGAGAATTATCTTTAGAAATAATATGTTATTGCAACAACCTCACCACCAAAAAAGTCCAACGATCAACATAGGGACATAGGCTAACAAGATATGAGCTACAAGTTAAGGAGGAACTCAAACAAATAAAAATAGAACAACTGATCTCGACCTCAAAGGAGAGAATGTAGTCCTTATAAAGTTGATTTTATATCGAACAACCCGATGTTGAAGAACTAATAATGGATTTACATGGCACTAGATAAAACTAGGCATATTTTTAGAGGCCTTTCATATCCACCCACTCTTTACACGCGTAGAGCCTTTGAGCTGAAATAACCTAACTTATAATTAAAGGAAGGCCACTATGACAGCCCCAAATGCTCTCACTATTTCCATCAACCGTGTATTTTTCCATTCCAATAAAAAATGTCCATGCTAGGAATAGATTAAAACATCACTTTCTGGGTTGTAAACCTATTATAGGGAAAAAAACAAAGAAGTGAAACAAGATATTTAACCCTTCCTAGTGCTCTTTGTATCTACATAACTTGAACCCTATTATTAACAAATATATTCATATCCAATTGTCTATGAATTTTGAAACATCAAAAGAAAGTAAAGGGATGCACCTCTAAATCCAAAAAAATGTGTAGATACATTCTACACCATTGTACCCTGATAATAGATAACAAATGTAATAGAAAAATCATCTCATCCCTCTTCCTGTGGCCAATGATGCATAAGAAGCTTGGTTGGAGGGGAAAATTAATTACCACTAATTATGACTTCCTTCTTTTACATATGTCATTTCCTTCAAGATTCCTCAGACATGGTTGTTGCCTTTAACACCCAAAATAATATCCTCCTATTCCTCAATCCTCTTTTTTTTCTTTTTTTCTATAGACAATAAACAAGAAAGTGGTCATCCGAAAGAGTGTTGGAAAGGTGACCCTATCAGTTGAAGGCATGCTAGGTACATCTTGTAGAATGGTGTAAATTCCTGCGACACTCTGTACCTCCTACTAGAAGTTTCCCCCACGTCTCCTCCTCTCCACAATTTGGTAGAAGTTCAAACTCTACTCCGAGTATACCATGTATCCCACATTTAAACTCATTTGACCCCGTTGAATTTATTGTCCAATTGTCAAATCTCCCCTCCTAATTCAATTTTAAGTTAAACTAGCTAATTAAGATACATTAGAAAATGCTAATAAAGTAACAATATTTTTCAATATTTAAATATATGAACAAAAAAATCAAGCAACTAAAAAAAATAAAAGAAAGGAAACACAATATTCCCATGTCCACATAAATGAGGTATCTGCCCCTATGCGAATCTCCTAACAAGGCATGTAACAACACAACATAACATTATACACAAGTTGTCAAATTTTATTCATGTTGCACAATACCCAATATCCTTCCGTGGTTGGTCCCCTATCCACTTTGATGTATGTGATAAAATTTCTTGCAACACAAACAAAACACCTCTCTGGCCTTACGGTCATATCAACAACATCGAGACTAATATACGTATAAAAATAAATAATCGTGATCCAAAATTATCAATTTTATCATCTATCATCATACAATTAATTCAATTTTGACATCCATAAAATCATAATCCTACTCAAAACATTCATCATAGGCTATGCATTCAAAATATGACATGTTAGTATAAAATTAGAATACAGCAAACCAACATATATAACTATCGATCATCGCCATCTAGTGCATCATAATCAAAATGTAAATCACAACATATCAATAATTCAAATATCTGCATAGTCCACCATCTACTGGTCAAAACATAATAATCAAAATGTCTAAGTATCAATCCAACAATAATAACATCATGAAGAAATAGTGTCGAAGAGGAGTGGGCACTACATGGTATATATGTTTAATGATAGGAATGATAGTTGATTTCAGTAAGATGGATGTTACACTCGAAAAATATCATTGTTATAGTCTATGACGATTCTATTGACTCTCTCACCATTATAGTTAGGATTTCTACCTTTAATATTTATCAAAATTAAATCCAGTAACTAGTTATTCATTAATTGTTATTTTCATTTATATATTAAATGATATGAACGATAGTTGAGTTCAACAACATGGATGTTATAGCTAACGAATATCATCATTATAGTCTAAGAAGAATATATAAAATATGTTGCAATAAAACCAATATGAATATGATTATGTAGTATTATGAGTTATATGCATTTTTCATGAACGTTATGGTTATTCATGAGATCTAATATATTTCATGTATGAGATCTGAAACCGCATAGAGTTTCTTCAAATATAGAACTTGAAATTGTATGGAGCTAACATTTCTAAGAGGAACCTCAAATTATATGACAACGTTTTCCATATTAATACCAATAATATAGAATTTTAATATTTGGAATGTGTTTCATCTTTTTAGGTTATGCAAGAGTATAATAGTACTTTGGATGCATCTTTGACCTCACATAAATTTGATGAATCTAATGAAAAACAAAGAAAATTTAATTAACTTCTTGTTTTATTGTGTCCACCATGTGGGTGGTCGTTATTGATCCTATTTTATTTTTGATTGAATGATGGCAATAAATAACTGAGAAATTGTGTCGTGTCCCAATTATAATTTTTCCAACTGCACTCTCAATTGTTGTCTACATGTATTCTATGTTGGTGTTGCTATAATTATCATATTGTAATATACCTTCATTTTATTTTATTTTGGTGTTGTTATAATTATATCATTGTAATAAAAGAATCATTTTATTCTCTTATTTGTAATTTATCCATTTCATTATCATGGCTATATGTTCAATGTTAGTTATCAATTTTAGCTTTTGTCTTCAAAATGTTTCTTTATAATGTTTTCAGATTTTGAACTCAATTCATTTCATAATTTAAATGTTTTTAGAAGTCAATGAACCGGTTAAACAATGCCTTACAAACTTATTTATTATTCTTCCCAAGGCAGGTATGTAGTCTTCATCATATCAATTAATCATTTTTTATAATTTAATCAAAACTTTACACATGTCAATACAAAAGATTTGAGTAAAGTTTGATGATATTATATATTTAGAAAATAATTCCTTTTTTGATTGGTTGTAACATTTATTCTCATGGGGTGAGGAATTTGATTTTTCCACATCAAAATCATATTTTGGAGACAACCTAACATTAAAATAATATTATAGAGACAACCTAACATTAAAATAATACTATAAATCATATAGGGAGTGTATGATGGAAATGTCGAAGGGGATAGGGTGAAGATTTGATTGTCCATCACTGCTAGCCGTTGTAGTGATATTTTGTCCATCATTGGTGGCCCTTGTAGAGATATTTTGTCAAGCCTTGCTAGGAATTTAGGGGCAGATATCTAGGGGATTTTTTTACTTACATTTCTTATGAGGTTTCTTTTTTCCCACACTTTTCAATAAAATACTACAATTATGTTAAAAACTAAGACCTATTAGAATTTTCACACTAAGATGTACTAGAATAAGTTTAAATAGTTCTTAAATTAAATTTTTTAACAAATAATTATTTATCACTATTAATGACAATATATTCAATATCATTCAATATGCATGTTACAAGATATTTTACTTCTACACCAGTAACCAGCCAAATTATTTATTACAAAAAAACTGAGCATTAATTGTGAATAGATTATTAGCATGGGGATTACAATTTTATTACTAAGGTCCAAAACCCAAGGGGTAAAGAAAGTAATTCTACCATGACCAATGCATTAGGTTACTTTGACCACTCTATATATTTTTCCAATTTGTATGAGGTAGTTTTCTATCCGTTTAAGCCAAATGAGGTTAGAAGCTTAAAATCATGGATTATATTTAGGATTTCTATTATTACTAAATGTTCATTATATCTTATGATTAAAAAAATGTTTTGAGAATAATAGCTACTCAAAGAGAGTATGGTGAGGTAATGTCAAAATTGAAAAAAAATAATAATTTATGTAACACACTTCTTTTCAAGTTTTTAGGTCAGTTATTTTCCTTTGTTGTTTGTAAGAACTGAAGTATAGATACCGATCCAAACTACTTAATGTTTGACATTTTCATCCCATAATCCTTGAAAACCATTGAATCCTCAATAGTATACTTAGGTAAGAAAATATTTTTATGATCCTTTGTTGTTTCAAATATTAATTTGACATCACCTATATCTAAATAATGATTTTGAACCCAAACATCAATCTCCACTATTTTACATTTAGCACTGAGTTGAATCAGTTGTGTTGTATAAGTTGAAATGATGAAATGGGTATGATATTATTGACGTAGTGAATTTTGTGGGTCAGATATCCTGCTCCCAACTGATTAGGGAAAGATCTAGGTCACCCCTGTCTTGATTCAATCTAACCATCCCAGACTACAAGTCTCTACACCACCCTTAGCACCATATCCTACCAATAGAACTCCATGGTCCAAATTGCACTTGCTACATAAGTATGGGAAAGATAATCCCTTCATGTATGTCTGCAAAAATGCAACATTGATGCCCACTGTTCACACAAAATTAGAAAGATAGCACATGGTAAGTAAAAGATCATTCATATTAGGTAACAACAATAAAGAATTAGTACAGATCGAATGCTGAATTTTCCTTCTACTGGAAGATTGAACTCTTAGAAACCTCCTATAAGGGTTAGGTCCTAGACTACACTCATATAACATCGAGGAAGATACTCACATAGATTCCTAAGCCCTAGAGGTTACATCATTCTCATTGTAACTTGTTAAGCTTTCTAAAACTTACCCTTTGTTGAAAGTAGCTTCAAATTAGTGATTTTTTCACATATTTTTCACTATTTTTAAATCTACAATTGAATTTCAGCAATTACAATCCTATATTATTATCTATTCATTACTAACATTTGCAAATTTGCTATGAAAAAAGGAGAAAACATCATTCATAAATATTAAAGAATAGTGAGAATTCCGATCCATGGGTTTATAATCTCTTATCTATGCAACCAAAAAATGAAAAACATAAGAGTTTTAGCTTGCCTGCTAGAGGATCGTTTTTAACAAGATTTGCAACAAATTTGACCTTCATCGATAGAAACAACGTTGAAATTGGAAATGTTGGCCACAATTTTGTTTTTGTCAAACTTGCAAGTTCCATCTATTCCGGTATATGGATAAGCTTTCTCACTCTCCAACCCACCATATTTCACTGCATATTCATAGGAAATTTTCATAAGACCATTATTGCAATCAACATCACATAGAATTAAATCTGAAGGATCACAATGCAGATTCATAAAATACACATTAGTAAATACAAACTTCAAATAATATTTACAATCAATACACTTGGACATAGTGAAAGTACAGGTAAACCTGATAACACTAAGTCAAATTTTATCTAATGAAAAAAGTCACAAAAAAAATTTAAACAAGCATGGGAATTGGAGGTACACGAGCTCAAATATGTTTATCCTACAACAAAAAATGCCAACCTAGGTACACATTAGACTCTAACATATTGAATAGATATTATATAATTTAGTAAGGGGTCACTTACCAAGGAGATGGCATAAGGTTTAATCATGTTTCTTTGGCTTACATGTGTGCCGAGGTTATGATTGACATACCCAATTACGATAATGTACTTAACCAAACTAAAATTAGAAAAATTTGCATTAAGAAATACCTAAATGTTTGGATGGTGAAGTGTATTAACAAGAAAAATCATATGTTGCTGAAAACATAGGCCATGAAAACATTTCTTCACAATACCGAGTCTTTGAGATATTTTTAAAATACACCTGCTAGTAAATAAAGGAAAATTCCATATGAAAATTCCTTTGTTATGAAAAAATAGTATTTAATTAATGTTTAATAGAATTGTAGTGCCCACTCCTCTTCGACACTATTTCATTATGATGTTATTACTGTTGGATTGATACTTAGACATTTGAGTATTATATTTTGATCAATAGATGATGGACTATGCAAACATTTGAACTATTGACATTATGTGATTTGCATTTTTATTATGATACACTAGATGGAAATGATAGATAGTTATATATGTTGATTTCAATATTCAAATTTTATACTAACATGTCATATTTTGGATGCATAGCCTATGTTGGATGTTTTGAGTAGAATTATGATTTTATGGATGCCAAAATCAAATTAATTGTATGATGCTAGATGATATAATTTCTAATTTCGGATGATGATTATTGATTTTTATATGTATATTGTCTCGATGTTGTTAATACGGCCATGAGGCCAGAGAGGTATTTTGTTTGTGTTGCAGGAATTATTATCACATACATTGAAAGGGGATAGGGGACCAACCATGGAAGGATGTCGGGTGTTGTGAAACGTGGCCAAAATTTGACAACTTGTGTAATGTTATGTTGTGTTGTTTTTGCATGCCTAGTTAGGAGGTTTCCCATGGGAGGTGACCTCACATGTGTGGCCATGGGGGTAATGTTTCTTCTTTTTAATTTTGTGTGTTTTTATTTTGTGTTATGTTTTAATTATCGTAAATTGTAATCACTTTATTACCAATTATTAATGTGTCTTAATTAAGCTAATCTAACTTAATTTTTTTTAACTAAAATAAGGATGTGACAATTGAATAGTTATGAGGGTAGATAGTCCTTGAAATCTTGTGGATGTAGGTTAGATTGTGTTGGTTTTTGTGTGGTGTACCTTCCCCAACTTCAAAATTCGGATTTTGACTTGGGAGGCCTTTTTGGAGGCTTGTGGGACAAGCTAAGCTTGTCCCATGCCTCTTAAATTTTCCCAACAACCCTACCTATGGTATGGGGAGTTAATTTTAGAATTATTTATCCTTTTTTAAGTGTAAAAGGGTGAAAATAAATACACTTTCTTACTTGCCACAATAAATTTGTCCTTGGAAAACTTGGTGTGCAAGTTTGAGTGTCATGTGAGCTTGTCATAAGTCTTACATGTTCATTTATTGTCTTGGGTATGGTGTTTGACTTGTGTGTTGGAATGGAGGGATGATGAAGTGGCATCCTACATGGAGCCACCTCATCATCCTCACATCTCATTTCTATTTATTGATAGATTTTGATGGATTTGGGGTTACTTGTTCATTTTCTTTCTCTTGCACTTTTGGATTTGGGAGCTTGTTGGAGTGTTCTTTTGGAGAATGCTTGGTTTCGAAGGTGTCAAAACTTTTGGAGTGAAGTTACTCTTGGAAGCTTGATGGAGAGGGAGGCTCTCCACCTTTGTTTTTTTCTTATTATTATAATTATAGATGTGAAAAAAAAAATGTGCTTGTCAAGTTTGTACGAGTGTTGTGAATGTGGTTGTTTTTGTGTGGTTGGGTAGTTGCCTTAAGTTGGGTGTGGGAGATGGATTTATGGGACCATTGGGGAGGGAAAAGGGAGATGTGATGCATGCATTTTGGAGGGAGTGTGATTGGGAGTTTCACCTATGGGGAGTGAAAAGGAAAACATGGTCATATTTTTGCATACTTGCAAGGGAGAGATAAGGATTTTTTTTTTATTGTATTGTGCATATGGAGGCTTTGGGTGAACTTCCTACTTCACTTGGGAGGAAAAAGGAGGTAGTGCCCATATTATATTACTCCTTGTTGGCTTGTTGTAGACAAGCACTTGTGTTTGTTGGGAATTTTTTGCTTGTTTGAATGGATTTTTGGTATGCTTTGTTTGTTGTGTTATTTTGTGGACGTTATTTTGTTTCTGGAAGCCATTTTTATATGAATTTGTCAAATTTTGCTTAATATCCCTTGTTTTTCTTTTATTGGGGCTCAGGGGCCAATAAGGGGATGGATTCTCTCCGTATTGGATGATATATTGGGTAGAGAGCATCGCCTATACCCATTTTTTCCTTGTATTGTGATCCACATTTTTGAAAGATTGAAGAGTGCAAGATTGAAGCTACATTTGGGAGAATACATCCAATGGAGACTTGTATTTTGGCCTTGTCTAAAGTCCTTATGTTGTAATTTATTCATTTTATTATTCCCACATAGAGTGAAAGATTGTAATCGGGCTTGTATGCTTGACGAAGAAAGTTGTATTATTCATTTGGATTCCCTATAATTTAGTAATCATTTGTAAGTGAAATGAATTAGAAAAGTTTGCATTGTAAAATGTGTTGTTTGAAAAAGGAAACTACCTAAATTTTGTAGTATGGTCCATGAAATGTGTTGAATACTTGATATTTGAGAAATGAAAATGCATTGTATTGAAGTTTTTCATTATGGAAGCATTCTTACAAAAAAAGAGACATCTATGTTAAATCTGCAATGCTATGTGAAATCATTGATCTTTAATTTTGGGCAAAGAATATATTGGGATGGCTAATACTGCTTTTTGGGTTATATGCAATGAGAATTATATTGAGCCTATACCCTTATTTCCTTGTTGATAGTGATGCAAGTTTGATAGACTTGTTGAAGGAATGCAAGATTGTGTTAACCTATGAATATTATGTTAGATGAGTAAATCTTCCTTTTGAAATATTTGGGCCCTTGTATAAGAAAGTCCTTATGAGGTAATTCTTCATTTCACTATTCCCACTTTGAGTCTTAGATATATATGTAAATTGAATAATAACATGAAATGCCAGTTAAGTATGTTATACCTTCATATTTATTCCAAATTATGTGCAATTAAGGATTAGATGGAAAAATAGTTAAAGAAAGGTCGCTTAGTATGTCACTTGTTGCAATAGTTCTAACATAAGCATTAAGAGTGGGGGGATTTATGGATATCAAAATTGCATATCTGAAAGAATTGGTTCTTGTATAAAACTTTGACCAAATTTTAACCTATTATTAATTTAGGTGATATTGTAGAAAGTTACCAAATAAGTACATGAAATCATATATAATATAATATATATTACATATATATATTAATATACCATTTATATATAATATATATATATTATTAAAACCATTTTATAAAACCATTATTAGGGTAATATTGTCAAAAATATATTGTTATTAAAGAAAATTTTAATGGAGGAAGCTTACAATGTCTTGGGTTAAGCCCACATGGCCACTATAGTTGCATATTAGTTTTATTATTGTAGAAAGGAATGGGAGGAGGATCACCAACCCCAACCCGTCTCCACCCCACCCCCCCCCTTATTATAAAATTAATAACCATTGTGGGTGGGGGGTCGACGACCCCCACCCAACCCCCCTCTAATCTTTAAACTTGTTCTAATATATTAAAGCGGCCACTATGTTTAATAACATTCGGCTATTTAAAAAAATTTGCAATGCAGTTTCGGTGTATGTTGTTGTGTAAAGCTGTGTGTGGGCATATTCAAACTGTATATGTGTACACACACACACACAGCACATTTACAGTATAATATATACATCTGTATAAATTTGTGCTACAACTATGATTGTACACACAGATTTGTTAAACTACTAATTATTAAATAGGGGACAAATGCCCATTTGCAAAATAGGGCAAAAACAATAAAAATAGCTTAACAACAAATGAAATTACAATCAAACCCTATGAGAGGGTAGAATAGAAAATAGGCAAACCCTTCAAAAACTAAAATAAAAAAAATAATAAAATGGGAGCATCCATCCTAAGCTCCATATTACTTCCATGGCTTTCTTCTCCTTCTCCTCCCATAAACCTGCAAAACAAAAATGAAGAAATAAGTCAAAAGATGAAATAAAAGCTTCCCATAGAGATGATTAGGGTTAGTTTGGATCCCTAAGATCCAAAGGCCCAGATTCAATCCATCATATGGCCAAAATCCATCCCTACCAAAGTTAGGTGAGGGTTAGGTGAGACTATTTTAAATGAAATGCATGGGTCAATTTTGAATGGGGTCACTTAAGTGATGTAGAAGTTAACCTTAATTTGTTATGCAATAATGTTTAATTAGTAACTCTTAAAAATAAAAGGCCCATGACTTGTGATAATTAAAGTAAATTCACTCCTTAGTAATTAGACAACATTTATATAATTAGGGATTAAATTTAATAGTATTGTTTAAATGGAAGGGAAAATTAGACTTAGCACTAGAATAATAAATTACTAAATGACTTTTGAACCGCATTATTAAATTAAATAAGGATTATAGAAATGGAGATTTTTATAGCAAATTAGAAATTGAATAGTATAATTTAATTGTTAGTTGATAACGATAGATTATTAACCGAGAAATGAAGCTAAATGTTGTAACCGGTTTTAACAAAAAAAAAAATTATATAGAATTTTTTCTAATATAAATTTTGGTTTGTCTTGGGTTTCATGTGGGAAATTTATGGGTGATACATTTGGTATCAGAGTCGTGGGTTCAATGCTTAGTCCTCAGGCACACTGAGAAACATGAAACATTAACCAATAAACTTAGCAAATCTCTAAAAGTTTCTTCACAATACCGAATCTTTGAGTTATTTGTAAAATACACCTACTAGTAAATAAAGGAAAATTCCATATGCAAATTCCTTCATTCTGAAAAAAAAAAATATTTAATTAATGTTTAATAGACTTGGAGTGCCCACTCCTCTTCGACATTATTTAATTATGATGTTATTACTATTGGATTGATACTTAGACATTTGAGTATTATATTTTGATTAGTAGATGATGGACTATGTGGACATTTGAACTATTGACATTCTATGATTTGAATTTTTATTATGATACACTAGATGGCGATGATAGACAGTTATATATGTTGATTGCAATATTTGGATTTTATAGTAACATGTCATATTTTGGATGCATAGTTTGTGTTGGATGTTTTGAGTAGAATTATGATTTTATGGATGTCAAAATTGAATTAATTGTATGATGCTAGATGATAGAATTTTTCATTTCGGATGATGATTATTGATTTTTATATGTATATTGTCTCGATGTTGTTACTATGTCCATAAGTCCAGAGAGGTATTTTGTTTGTGTTGTAGGACATTTTATCACATACATCGAAAGGGGATAGGGGACTAACCACAGAAGGATGTCGGGTGTTGTGCAACATGGCCAAAATTTGAAAACTTGTGTAATGTTATGTTGTGTTGTTGCATGCCTAGTTAGGAGGTTTCTCATGGGAGGTGACCTCACATGTGTGGTCACAGGGGTAATGTTCCTCTTATTTAATTTTTTGTGTTATGTTTTTAATTATCGGAAATTGTAGTTACTTTATTACCAATTATTAATATGTCTTAATTAAGCTAATCTAGCTTAATTTTTTAACTAAAATAAGGATGTGACAATTGTATTGTTATGAGGGTAGATGGTTCTTGAAATCTTGTGGATGTAGGTTAGATTATGTTGGTTTTTGTGTGGTGTACTCCTCCCCAACTTTAAAATTCGGATTTTGACTTGGGAGGCCTTTTTGGAGGCTTGTGGGACAAGCTTAACTTGTTCCATGACTCTTCAATTTTCCTAACACTACCTATGGTATGGGGGGTTAATTTTAGACTTATTTATGCTTTTTGGAGTGTAAAAGGTTTAAAATAATTGCACTTTTCTACTTGCCATAGTAAATCTGTCCTTGGAAGACTTGGTGTGCAAGTTTGAGTGTCATATGGGCTTTTCATAAGTCTTACATGCTCATTTATTATCTTGGGCATGGTGTTTGAATTATGTGTTGCAATGGAGGAATGGTGAAGTGGCATTCTACATGGAGCTACCTCATCATCCTCACATCCCATTTCTATGTATTGATGGAATTTGATGTATTTAGGGTTACTTGTTCATTTTCTTTCTCTTGCACTTTTGGATTTATGAAATTTTTGGAGTTACTTTTGTAGTGTGTTTGGCTTGAAGGTGTCAAAATCTTGTGGATTGAAGTTCTCTTGGAATCTTGATGGAGAGGTAGGTTGTCCACATTTTTTTTTTGTATTATATTTATAGATGTGATTATTTTTTCTTGTTAAGTTTGTATGAGTGTTGTCAATGTGTTTGTTTTTGTCTGGTTGGGTAGTTTCCTTAAGTTGGGTGTGGGAGATGGATTTATGGGACCATTTGGGAGGGAAAATGGAGATGTGAGGCATACATTTTGAAGGGATTGTGATTGAGAGTTTCACCTATGGGGAGTGAAATGGAAAACATGGTCATATTTTTACATACTTGCAAGGGAGAGATAAGGATGTTTTGTTATTGTATTGTGCACATGTAGGCTTTGGGTTAAACTCTTACTTCACTTAAGAGGAAAAAGGTGGTGCCCATATTCCAGTGCTCCTTGTTGGATTTTTGTAGTCAAGCTCTTTTGTTTTTTGGGAAGTTGTTGCTTGTTTGAATGGATATTTGGTATGCTTTGTTTGTTGTGTTATTTTTTGGAAGCCATTTTTGTAAGAAATTGTCAAATGTTTCTCAATATCCCTCGTTGTACTTTGGTTGGGGCTCAAAGGCTAATAAGGGATGGCTTCTCCCCTTATTGGATTATAGGTTGGGCAGAGAGTGTCGCCTATGCCCCTTTTTCCTTGTATTGTGATCCAAGTTTTGAAAGATTGAAGAGTGCAAGATTGAAGCTACAAATTGGGATATGACATGCAATGGAGACTTGTATTTTGGCCTTGTTGAAATTCCTTGTGTTGTAATTTATTCATTTCATTATTCCCACTTAGAGTGAAAGATTGGAACCCTTGTATACTTAAAAGAAAGTTATACATTCATTTATTTAAATTTGGAAGTATTATAGTGAAATGAAGAAAAGTTTGAGTTGTAGGTTGGTTGAAATGAACTATCCTAAATTTGTATATTATTGAATGTTGCAATACATATTTGAGAAAAAATTATTGTATTAAGTTTTGAAATGGAAGCATATTGGAAGAGAGAGAGAGAGAGAGAGAGAGAGAGAGAGAGAGAGAGAGATGTATACTTGAAGCTTGTTGTTATTACATCATCTCAACTTGTAAATTTCACAAAGAATATATTGGATGTAATCTTTTATTTTAATGAGTTAGTCTTGCAATGAGAATTTATTGAGACTTGCATTATTTTTGTTGAAGTAAGAACTTGAGATGGTTTTGTACTAGGAATCAAGATTCTTTTAATACGAATATTATTTAAGTTGTATTATAACTCTATTTTGAAAAGTTAGGGCCCTTAAAAAGAAAGTAAATGTTAATTCTTCTTAAATTATTGGCAATCTTGTGTAAATGGGAAAATGAATCAATAGCATTTATGTTTTACCTTCTTTTATCCAAATGATTGTGCAAGAAAGATTAGATGGAAAAAGTTTATAATCTAGTTGTAATTTGTTGCAATAGTTCTAATATAACAAAAAAGGGGGGGAGGGGATTTTATTTTCAATTTTTCCTCCTAATTCAATGGGTATAAAATGACAAATTCTTCACCTCTTATTATACAAATAAACTAGAATTTACCGAACAAAACACAAATCAATTAATAAAAAAATTACATATATTATTAATATACCAAATTTATATTAATTATATATATATATATATATATATATATATATATATATATATATATATATATATATATATATATATATAATTTTGGTTGTGGCCGTGGTTATGTTATATTAGTTTTTTTGTTGGGGAATGGGAGGAGGGTCACCGACCCCACCACCGACCCCTTTCTAATAAAATTAAATAGAGTGGGTGGGGGCCAAGCCCCCACCAAAAAGTCCTTCCACTATATTAAAGCGGTCACCATTTAAAATTGCAATGCATTTTGTATTTTTTTTAAACCACGGTCAGGAATATTAAAACACACATATATATATATATATATATATATATATATACATACCAGTGTCTATATATATACATATGTATATATACCCAACTATGAGTGTATACACTAATTTTTAAACCGGAATTATTTAAAGGGGAAAATGCCCATTTTCCCAAATAGGGTAAATATAATGAAACTGGTTTTTAATAAATAGAAATTACAACCAAACCCTAGGAGAGTGTGGAATAGAAATAACAAAAAAAAATAAAATAAAATGGGAGCATCCATCCTAAGCTCCATTTTACTTCCATGGCTTCCTTCTCCTTCTCCTCCCATAAACCTGTAAAACAAAATGAAGAGATAAGTCAAGGGAAGGAATAAAATCTTTCCATAGAGATGATTAGGGTTAAATTGGATCCCTAAGATCTAATGGCCCATATTCAATCCATCCAATGGCTAAAAAACTTCCCTACAAAAGTTAGGTGACAATTAGGTGGGATTATCATTTAAATAAAATGCAAGGGTCAATTTTGAATGGGGCCACTTCAGCTGTGTAGAAGTTAACTTTATTTTGTTATCCATACTGTTTAATTAGTAACTCTTAAAATAAAATGCCCATGACCTTGTGTTAAGTTAAAGTAAATTCACTCGTTATTAATTAGACAACATTTGCAATTAGGGATTAAATTTAATAGTATTTGTTTAAATAGAAGGGAAAAATAGACTTAGCCCTAGAATACTAAATTATTAAATGACTTTTGAACCGCATTATTAAATTAAATAAGGATTATAGAAATGGAGATTTCTTAAACCAAATTGGAAATTGAATAGTTTAATTTAAGTGTTAGTTAAAATGATTGTTTGTTAAACGAGGAATAAGCTAAACGTTGCAACTGGTTTTAACCAAAAAATAAATTATTGAGTAATTTTTCTAATTTAACTTTTGGTTTGTCTTGAGTTTCGTGCAGGAAATTTGTGGGCTTTATAAGAATCTACAATAACAGAATGTCTTGATAATATTGGATCTATAAACCTTTTAATGCTTGAAATATTTACCTATAACTAAATTACCACATATCCCATATGCATGTCTTCAGAAGAATGGTACAATCCTCCTTTAATAGTTATATACAAGAAACATCAGTAAACTAATTTTTTGCCTAAGAATTTGGAGCTGTAATAGTGGAAACCAAATTGTTAATTACACATACATTGTGTCCTCTGCAAAGCTTGTAATACCCATCTTCCCCCCAGTTTTCTCCCTATGAATTCTTTATGATCTAGCGGGGATTATTCTTAAGATTGATGGGTGCATAACCCTCATCACCATATCCTACCAATAGAAATCCATGGTCCAAATTGTGCTTGCTACATAAGTATGGGCAAGATACTCATTTCATGTATGTTTGCATAAATTCAACATTGATGCCCACTACACACACATAATTACAAAGATAACAAATAATAAGTAAATGAGCATTCACAGTAGGTAACACCAACAGAGAATTAGTACAGATCGAATGTTGAAGTTTCCTTCTACTAGCAGATTGAACTCTTGGAAACCTCCTACAAGGGTCAGGTCCCAAACTACACTCATAAAACATCGAGGTAGATAGTCACATCAGTTCCTAAGCCCTAGAGGTTACATCATTCTCATTGCAAATTTATAATATTTCTAAAACCCACCCTCTATTGAAAATAACTTCAAATTATTGTTATTTTCACATATTTTTCACTATTTTTAAATTTGTAATTGAGTTTCATCAATTGCAATCCTATATTATTAACTATTCATCACTAACCTTTGCAATTTTGTTATGAAAAAAAGGATAAACCTTCATTCATAAATATTAAAGAAAAGTGAGAATTCTGATATATGACTGTATAATCTCCGATCTATGCAACTAAAAAAGGAAACACGTTAGATTTTTAGCTTGCTTGATAGAGTCTCTTTGTTAATGATATTTGAAGCAATTTGACATTCATCAATAGACACAACATTGAAATTTGAAATGTTGGCCACAATTTTGTGTTTTTGTGAAACTTTCAAGTGTCATCTATTTCGGTATATGGATACTCTTTCTTACTCTCCAATCCACCAGATTTATTTACATATTCATAGGTAGATTTCATAAGGCCACCATTACAACCAACATCACATACACTTGAATATGAAGAATAACACTACAGATTCATAAAATACACATTAGTAAAAACAAACTTGAAATAAGATTTAGAGTCAACACAACTAGACATAGTGAAAGAACAGGTAAACCCCATAACACTAAGTCAAATTTTATCCAATAAAAAAAGTCACAATAAAAAATTTAAACAAACATAAGGAACTGGAGGTACGTGAGCTCAAATATGTTTATCCTACAACAAAAAATGCTAGTCCGGGTATAAATTAGACTCTAACGTACTGAATAGATATTTTGCAATTTAGTAAAATAGTGCCATACCAGGGAGTGCTACAAATATTCAATCCCATTGTGATATATTCCTTCAAGGTATGTTGGAAATTTGACTCCTTGTTTGTAATTAAACTACTCATCAAGGTCCTTCCACAACTATCTCAAATTTGGGACGTAGAGAATTAAAAAAATCAAAATAGAAAACAAAAAATACCTATCATCATGTATTGAAACAACGTGTTTGAACATTTAAGAATAAAAACAATAAGATTTAGAAAATGTTTCCATTCAATTGAAAAGAATGATAGCATGTAGGAGCAAGGGCTTATAATAATTTTTAGAATCATAAATTCACAAAAATGGAACAAAATACTAACTAACCTTGGACATTAATAATCAGCCCTTCAACATTGACATGATTAAGGTATCCCAACTTCCATTTATTACAACCTTTTATAATCCCAACCTATAACTTAAGTGAAATGAAATTGGAGCAACGAAAATATTCATCATTAAAGATACACCTCAAAGATAAAGCTTGTAGCATGAACAAAACAGATATTCACTTACTATGTGACAATTTTACATGTCAACATAATGTGTATTATCAATATGTATGGCTTTAAGACAATATTTTATTCTAGAACCAGTCATCCTAGAATAGAATAATTTTAAATTTCAATACTCTTTAACAGACGTATAAAAATTTTCCATTGCTGATTTTTTGTGTGAACAAGCTACTTATAGTAAAAAAAGTACTAAATAGATTCAAATTTCATTAACTACAAAGGAAAATAGAAAAACCCTATTCTAGAACAAATAGGAGCAGAAGAAACTACATTGCTAACACTTGGAGGATGAAATTTTGAAACTCAAAAACTAATTTTATATTCTTCAAATTTTTGAAATATATATGAAAACATATACAAAAACACCTTCCCTACAAGTTGTTTGGTTTTGCTACCAAATAATTAGGTAACACTGCAGCTTTGCTCTATGTTTTATGCATTTTTCTGTTAGGAACATCCCCCATACTCCAAAGAGAAAAAATACTTCTCACATGTAACATAGTCCTCATCTATAGGACAATTCCTTCACTATTATAGTAACCTTTCTCTCCTGCAACAGTTGCCCAATACGCCATCATACATACAAAAAACAAAGCGGAGTAATAATATAACACAACTAACAAAGCTCCTAAATACCGACTAAAATAATATATATTTTCCTTCTAGCTAGCAATTAGGCATTCTTTCCAAATTTGATAGGATATAAAGTGGTAAACATCTATTGTGCTCATTAATACCATAAAAAATCAGTTTGTTTCTAGCCATATAACACGAAATAAATATTCCTAAAGGCCATATTCATTCAACTAAAGTGGAACTTCTCTACCTTAAAATCCAGGATATGAAATTTTCTAAGGTAGAGGTCTCATGAAATATGTTATTGTTGTTATTATTTTGTACCAAATGATTCTATACAAAACTTTAAAATCCATAAACGAGAGGGACTGGTGGCAGAGTAGTAGTAGGGGTGTCCCAACATAAATCCCAAATTATAGTAAATTATTATTTTGGGATTACTAAGAGTTAAAAACTATAAAAAATAGTCATCTATTTTGTTTTGGTCCTCCCCTATAACACCTCTAGGAAGGAATGATCTGCAACATAGACTCATACCTACATAGAATGAATAGGTACATCAGTAAATCCCTCTACAACAACATTTCCTTCATCATGACGAGTAGGGGAACCCATCACACTAAGTCCCCGATCAGTATGTTGTGAACCATAAAAATAAGGGTTTTCGTATTCAAGGCTGCAACCGATTGGCAGCTCGATGAAAGGTGTGCAAAAGTAAATGAAAGAGCCCTTATAGTTGAGCTATATTTATCACAAACCCTAATAAACCATGATTACACAAAAAAATCAAACAAAAGAGTCATCACAATTCAAGTGCCCACAAACCCTAATCTACTACAATTATACTTATTTCAATAAAACATGTTAGCTAACCTCGTGATCACAGTTGACCAATTGTTGTTCGCTATGAATCACTAATTTTCCCATATTTAAAATTATGCCCCTTCCAATGCCCCAATCATGCTAAATTCCAAACACAACCCAGATGATCCCTGTCATGTTGACGCCACAAACACTATAACATTTATGAGGTAGAAATAGAGGAGAAAGAATAGAGATATGTTATCTCATATTATTCTGTAGAACAAAGAACCCACGTACATTATTTATAGGTACGGGAATAAACAAGACTCCCCTAAATGGATGGAGAGGTTATAAAGAAGAAGGAGAGAATAATGGAATAGATAGAACATCTAGTCTAATAATAAAAAACAAATACATAGACTATGCTAACATTCCCCCCGTTACTACATTATTCTTGCAAATGTGACCCCTGAAAATTTCAAATTTCACTTTACCAAGAGATTTAGTGAGAATGTTGGCAACTTGTGCTTCAGTAGGACAGTACTGGAGCTGAATTTAATGGTTTAAGACATTCTCTTGAATGAAATAACAGTCAATTTCAATATTTTTTGTTCGTTCATGAAAGACTGGATTCTACATGAGCTTCAACACACTCTGATTGTCCTAATAGAGGATAGGTGACTATTTTTCAGGAATTCCCAGGTCATCCAAAATGCGACGTAACCATATCACTTCGCACATAGCTCCTTGTACATCGCAATATTCTGCCTTTGTGGATGAGATAGAAACAACATTCTGATTTTTGCTTATCCACGAGATAGGTCCAAATACAAGATGAAATATGTGTCCTATAGTTGACTTCCTGTCATCAAAAGATCCAGCATGGTCTGAGTCGACGTATCCCTGTAAGAAGAATTAATCATTCTTCTTATATTCTAGACCATAATCAGTTGTTCCTCATACATATCTCAAAACATGCTTTGCTGCATTCCAGTGACATTTCTTCGGCTCCTGCATGAACCTGGAAAGATAGCTGACAGCATAACAGAGATCTGGTCTGGTATATGTCAAATAGATGATCCCTCCAACAAATTTCCTATAGAGAGAAGCATCTAGTTGAGGTGAGTCCTGGAATCTTGAAAGTTGCAAGAATTTTTCCATGGAAGTGGATATAGGTTTACAGTCAAACATTCTATACTTTTCCAGGAGTGTCTTGGCGTACTTTGTCTGGGATAAAAAAATGTGATGCTCCTTTTGCCATATCTCCAAGCCAAGACAGTAATGTAGTAGCCCCAAATCTGTCATGTCGAAGGTTTTTTAGAGATCATTCTTTACAATATCAACTTGATCTTCTGAACTGTCAGTGATCACAAGATCATCTACATATACAACTAGAATGACAATTTCTTTTCCTACCTTATTTATATACAAATTCGAATCTAAGGGGCTACGAGTGAACCCATGCTACTAAAGGTGATCTTTGATCTTGATATACCATGCCCTGGGAGCTTATTTCATTCTGTAAAGTGATTTGATGAGACGAAATACCTTCTTAGGCTGCTCTTCATCAAAAAATCCTTCAGGTTGGGTCATGTATACTTCTTCTTTCAAATCACTGTTTAGGAAAGCACTCTTGACATCCATTTGCTGAAGTTTTCATCCTATCTGTGTTACAAGTGCGCAAACTACTCTGATGGTCTTCATCTTTGCAGTGGCTGCAAAGGTTTCTTCATATTCAATGCCTTCTTTCTAAGCATATCCTTTTTCTACAAGTCATGCTTTATGTTTTTCGATGGATCCATCTACCTCATATTTTGTCTTGAAAACCCATTTGCAGCCTATGGGTTTCTTTCATGTAGGTAGATTGACAAGTTCCCATGTCTAATTTTTCATGAGTGAGTCATATTTTGTATCCATGGCTTCCTTCCACTGAGGTTGACTGAGTGCTTCAAGAACATTATCTGGCTCAGAGCTATCCATCAGTGAACTCATGAGTGCAAAGTTTACTTCATTTCTTGTTTGACTCCTTGTTTTGACTCCGGATGATGTATCTGGGAGTTGTTGTAAATGTGAGTCTTTGATGGTGCTTTGTACCCAATTTGGACGAGAACTTGGCTAATTTTGAGAAGAACTCTGTCCTTTCCGTGTGGATTGATGTGGATTCACATTATTTAGTTCTCCAAGGTTAATAAATAGTTCTCCTGGAAACATTTCTTTTCTCTGAGTAGTCTCCTCTGGCTCATCATCTAATTTAGAGACTAATCGGTGAGATGTGGTTGGAAGTGGATCTTTTGTTGATACTATTGATTCAAAGGATGACTCATCACAAACCACATCCTGACTCTCATATATTTTCTTTGTCTTGGGATCCATGAGACGGTATGCCTTCAAGGTAGTACTATAACCAAGAAGGATACACGGGAGTGTTTTTGGCTCAACCTTCTTTCTCTTCTGAGCTAGGACATGCATGTATGTTGTGCAACCAAATACTCACAAATGATAAATTGATGGCTTTCTACCACTCCATATCTCTTCTGGCATTTTTTTCTATAGAATATTTTTCGGTGCCTTGTTGAGTAGATATACAACTGTCTGTACTGATTTAGCCCAATAGCATTCCTCTAGCTTCGTTGTTGTTAGCATGCAGCAAGCCATATCCGTCACTATGCGATCGTGATGCTTAACAATGCCATTTTTCTAGGGTGTGTAGGGAGCAGTCAGGTGCTACTTAATGCCTTGTTGGTTTAGGAAGGCCAAGAAATTATTTGATTTGAATTCCCCCCTTGATCTGAGCAAAGTCGAAGAAGTGGTTGTTCGGACTCTTTGACAACACGATGATAGAAGTTCTGCAAGTCTTGAAGAGCCTCACTTTTCTTCTTCAGGAAATATACCCACATCTTGTGAGAGTGGTCATCCATGAACAGTTGGAAGTACTTGTATCTTGAAAAAGAATCAGGTAAGGGGCCATTCAGATCGGTATGAACTACCTCTAGACACTTCTTGGCATGGAAGGTGCTCACTTGAAACGGATCTCTATGTTGTTTTCCTGCAAGACAGCCAGGGCAAATAGGCAAGGAACTGGACAATTTGGGTAGTCCACGGACCATTGCTTTTGAACTCATCTGGTGCAATGAACTGACTGACAAGTGTCCATATCTAAAATGCCATATGGTAGTTGATTCTATTGTTGAAGCAAATAAAGCTACTGCAGAAGATGAAGTAGTATCTAAAGCAAATAACTTATCTTTTACAAATGCTTTAGCAAGAACCGTACCATTTCTAGAGATTAAGCATGATTTAATGCCATTTTGAACAAGAAATTCTACCTTAAGGTGATGATTCAAGAGCTGAGGAATAGAAAAGAGATTGCTAGTCAAGCCAAGAACATGTAGTAACATTGTAAGTGTACATTTTCATGGTCCCAGAGGAATGGTGACATTCCCTATTCCTTTTGCAATGTACTCTTTGTCATCTGCTATCCAAACTCAATCTCTAGTTGGTTCTTTTTGTAGTGAATCAAACATCTTTTTGTCACCTGACATATTCTTGCTTGCACTAGAGTCTATCAACCAGAATTTCTTCATGGCCTGAGAAGTTTGAGAGACGAGTACAAGGTTCTTACGACAATGGGCTCCTTTGAATGTCTCCTCATCATATTCATCATCTTCTTGTTGGGCTGTGACATGTCCCTTGTTCTTTCTCCAGTGGGGACATCATTTGGAATTTTGAAAATCCTCACGCCTAAATGTGCTTGAATGGTTTGAAGACCCCTGTTTCAAGCTATTATGCCAACAGTGATCAATTTTGTGAGTATTGGTTCTGAAAATGTGACACCATCTCTTGGACTTTTGATCTTTCTGTTGTTGATTGGGTTGTGCTTGATTTTGCTTCTCTGGTGGACCCTTCCAATTCTTCTGGCCACAGTAAGGCTTTGAGAATAAGGCTTTATCTTGAGACTCCTCATGGGATGAAGTGATGGCCTCTTCCTGCTGTAGAAAATTCACAAGCTCTTCAAATGTCACTGTTTGTTTAGACACATTTAGTGTCGTAACGAACACTTAGAATTGAGAAGGGAGTGCTCTCAAGGTGATTGTGAAGAGAAGTTTATAGTCCACCGTTTCACCAAGCACTAATAACTCTGATCTCAGCTTAGCCACGCGACGTAAGAATTCCTCCACTTTCTCTTCTGACCCCATAGGGCATCCTTCTTCTTCATAAATGGTCGTCAAATTTGTTTCACATCATCACTGTGTCATACCCAGCTTCTAATTCTTCTTGTACTCACTTTTCTTGGTAGGAGACGTCAAAAAGAAAGTATTCAAGAACTCCTTGCTCGTAGATGCTCATGAACTAGCTTTTTAGGGCATCCTTCTTCATCGAATGCTAGATTGTACTCACTTTTCTTGGGTATTATTCAAGAACTGAAGCTTGTTCAGCAAAGAAAAGTAGAACCTGGAGCTCTCAGTAGCTCCTTCACGGTGTTCTCTAACTGGCGATTTGATATTCTAGCTTTCAGCTATGGCGACTGTGTTATTGACGCTCTCAATCGAATTGTCTACACTCGACATTCGGTGTAGTGTTGTAGAAACTCCACGTTTCCTTAGTAGAGTATCTCTTCACACAGTTCTCCTCTCTTTTCTGAAGACTCCTCGATGCAACAGTCCCTTCTAGTTTCTACGCATATTTCTCAACCTCCTACGTGTTGTAGATCAGGTCCCTCTTCCTCCACGCAACAATCCAAAAACAAAGAACTAGTCTCTCCTTTCCAACGCACAGGTAGAGATCAAGTTTGCTCTAATACCAAACTGTGAGGCAGAAATAGAGGAGAAAGAATAGAGATATGTTATCTCATATTATTCTGTAGAACAAAGAACCCATGTACATTATTGATAGGTACAGGAATAAACAAGACTCCCCTAAATGGATGGAGAGGTTACAAATAAGAAGGAGAGAATAATGGAATAGATAGAACAACTAGTCTAATAATAGAAAAAAAATACGTAGACTATGCTAACAACGTTGCGCCTCTGAGACCAAACCCTCAATCCGCCCCAATTCTGGTTCATCTTTCTTAAAATAGGCCATTTTTTCTTCTAATTGGGTATGATGAAAATTTCTCATGTGTAAAAACCATCAAACTTTCTTATGGTGAATCTACCTATATAAAACCTGGCAATAACAAGGATTTTTCCCGATCAAAACAACTTCCACAATAGGAATTAGTCTTGGCTTTCACCAATGTCTTTCAAAGTTTCAAATCAAGGCAATGAGCCAGATTTTTAGAGGACATTATCTTTCAACAAATAATTTAAAACAATAATCCAAAATTAGAAAGGGTGAAGGCGACTTAAACTTCCGCAATGATAATTGAAACCAAATCCATCAAATTTTGTAGACGAAGGTCGGAAACTAAAAATTTCCACAAAATAAAATATGTCGCTTCCATTGTATTGTGTAATTAAAAAGGCTATCTTAAGGTGAGTGATGTCACAAAATTGCTAAAAATAGTAAAAACAACTTTAAAAGTAAAAATGTCAAAACACCCATCAAATTTAAGCACGTGGAAAAAATGTCAAAACTCTTTTCAAATTTAAACCAGTGAACGACCACAGACTCTTTACCATAGGGGGAACACCTTTCGATGTACTTATAGTGCAAGAGATATGTAGTTTTTACTTTTAATAGTTGTTCCTTTGTGATTTAATTTATGAAATAGGAGCAAAAGAAACAAATAACTAGAGATTTTTTGAATG
This sequence comes from Taxus chinensis, assembly GCA_019776745.2. Classification (NCBI taxonomy): domain Eukaryota; kingdom Viridiplantae; phylum Streptophyta; class Pinopsida; order Cupressales; family Taxaceae; genus Taxus; species Taxus chinensis. Next base: position 347,531,606 of record CM034146.1, on the reverse strand, counting down.
GCCTTACAAGATAAGGATAATGATCAACTGAAACTAAAACTTTATTCAATAGAATTTGTAGAGATAACATTAACTATGTGATTCATGGTGGGCACTATCGAGAAAAAAACATTAGTCGTTGGCTCATTCTCCTCAAAAACTGATGTATTTGAGGTGCAAAGTTAAAGAATACTTTACTCATCACCATCATTGTCTATGCTCTTTTTCTCATGCAAAAATTTTGATATGTGCTTTCTGATTCAGATATGGAAGAATCTCTCAAAATAAATTTCTAATATCCATTATGGTTTTATCAACTCCTATAAAATTATCTTTGATGCAATTTTGAATATGTAATGGCTACCCAAATTTTGTCTAGTAAATTCAACATTTAACTCGAAAACAAGGAAATTTTGTGAATGCACCAAATTTTATAGGATAAATGCATTGTTGAACTACAAAGACCCTAGATGCAAGTGTCATGGGGAGAAAATTTTGATAAATTAAAAAATGCTTCCTTCCACAACAATGCCCACAACACCTTGACTGACTGGTAATGCTTTTTTCTTGGTTATCTAAAACAAGAAATACAATTTCAAAATGGCATAATTTGACCAATTTACTTGTATTTGGATAATAATGACTCACAAACTAGGCTATATCCTCTTCTTTTACCAAATATGGTTTTTTTGTTTAACAATTTATGTTTCTCTGATGTGTGTTTTTGGATTATTGTTTTTTCCTTTATCGTCTAGTAGGGTCTAGATTTCCTTTATATGTTTATTTAGTAGTGAAATTATACATTGTCATTCCTGCTAGTTCAATCCCAAAGAATAGTTTAATACCATTCTTTTCATAATGTAGATTTGGAATTTGGTTGAAATGATTAGTTTTTGTGAGTTTAGATTGCATATTGAAATTTCTATTGTGGAAAGGATATCTCTATAAAAATATATGATATTAATTAGTAAATTTTTTTTCTTAGGAATTGAATGTAGGGGTCACAAGCCAAATTTTAGCAGATCCATTTAATAGAGTGGTCATTGTAAATTTTGGAATTATTGGCAATGAAAACAAATCCCTTTCAGTAGGAGATATGACAGTCCCAAAGTATGTGACTAACATAGGAGTGATGGAGAAGCTCGGAAGTTATATAACATTTTAAACCCTCCTTTTTTAGTTGTAAAACAATCCTCTGAAATACTTCAGGTAAGCAGATCATGATAGTTCCACCTACATCTACTATTTTATGTTTTATATAGTTTTGATATATCTTAGAAACGATTGCAAGTGTTTGTTTCTTTGTAGACTATACTTCCTTTTTTTCTTCCTTTTAGTTTTTTGGTATTAAAATATATTCTCTACAAAAAAATTGAATTTTTAGAATTAAGATATCCTATGTAGTGACTTAGTGACTGGAAAGCTGATAAAGGAAGTGTGTTTCATCTTACATATAAATTACACCTTTGAATGTCACACTCTTTTCAACTATATGTGGTGTTTTATTAGAAACGATTGCAAGTGTTTGTTTCTTTGTAGACTATACTTCCTTTTTTTCTTCCTTTTATTTTTTTTGTATTAAAATATATTCTCTACAAAATTGTTTAATTTTTTGGAATCAGGATATCCTGTGTAGTGACTTAGTGACTAGAAAGTGTTAGCATAGTCTACGTATTTGTTTTTTATTATTAGACTAGTTATTCTATCTATTCCATTATTCTCCCCTTCTTATTTGTAACCTCTCCATCCATTTAGGGGAGTCTTGTTTATTCCCGTACCTATAAATAATGTACGCGGGTTCTTTGTTCTATAGAATAATATGAGATAACATATCTCTATTCTTTCTCCTCTATTTCTGCCTCACAGTTTGGTATCATAGCAAACTTGATCTCTGTCTGTGCGTTGGAAAGGAGAGATCAGTTCTTTGTTTTTGGATTGTTGCATGGAGGAAGAGAGACCTTATCTAAAACACATAGGAGGTTGAGAAATATGTGTAGAAGGATCTGTGTGTTTGAAGGAACAATTAGACGTGGGAGAGAAGCCTTGTAATCTTCTGCGTGGTGTTTTGTTGAATTCCCAATATACCTGCGTGGAGGCTTGCAATTTTTTTTTCTCCTTGGTCTTGGAGACCTACGTGAAATTTTTATGTGGATTTTTTCTTTTCAAAAGCTGAGTGGAAGTTTGCGTGGAGATTTGTAGACTACTACGTGAGTTTATTGACACCTGTTGTTTGTCACTTGTACAAACTGGACGCGTGGGTTCTTTTTCTTTTCTTGTTTGGATTTGTGGTTCAACAACCAAACTGGACGTGGAGCAGTGTAAATCAGCAACCAAAATCCAGTGGCTTACATGTAACTCCATGCCCTTCTTTGACTCAAACGTGCTGCATACTGCATGGAAGAAAATCGTGGAAGAGAATTGATGCTCCATTAAAAAATTGAAAGCATTTTTATTTCCCTTTCTCTCTATCTCCTTGCTGGTAGACGTGCCAAGAAAACAAGTTAATGAAGATAATTTTATTTTTGACTTTACGTGTGAAGAAAAAAAAAAGGATAAGGCATTTTTTGATTTGTGGAAAGAGGAAAAATCATTTGTCTTTTTGCTGCTACGAGAAGGTAGAAGGAAATTTTTCTTTTAATGTGACTGCTTGACAGTGAATCAATCCAACCATCTTACAGTGATTCAAAGCGTGAACAAATTTGGAAGAACTTCTGCCTGACTGTTTGCATGAAGAGGCTAGTAAAGCTGCGTGCAAGAAGACACAAATTGTATTCTCTTCCCTTTCTGCATGACATTTGCTACTAAATAAATAAAAACGTGGAGGCCTTATGCTGCTAATGCGTAGAAACTAGAAGGGACTGCTATGTCGAGGAGTCTTCAGCAAAGAGAGAACTATGTGAAGAGATACTCTACCAAGGAAATGTGGCGTTTCTACAACACTACGTCAAATGTCGAGTGTCGACAATTCGATTGAGAGTTTCAATAACACGTTCACCACAGCTGAAAGCCAGAATATCAACTCGCCAGTTAGAGAACACCATGAAGAAGCTTCAGGTTCTACTTTTCTTTATTGAACAAGCTACGGAATACTAGAAATCTAGCATTCGAAAAGCTCGTTTGAGAATGACTTCTTGAATACTTTCTTTTTGATGTCAGCCTCCAAGAAAAGTGAGTACAAGAATAACTAGAAGTCGGGTACGATGCCGACTATGACAATGAAGAAGAACACCCTACAAAGTGTCACCGTCTCATAGCACGCAAATATCATGAGCATCTACGAGAAAGTAATTCTCATCAATGAGTCAAAATTGTAATAAATCTTTAAATAAATAAATACTTTTTATTACAATTTATGCTCCAAAGTTACTTCTGTCTGATGCTCAGTTACTCAAAGGGTCAAATTTTGTAGCCTGGAAAACAAAAATGAAGATAATCCTTCAGTTTGAAGGATTATGGTGAATTTTCACAGGGTCTGTGCCCGCTCCCACAGCCCCTGATGAACTAATAAAATATGAAATGGCTAGTGCTAAAGCCTTGATGTTGATAATGCTCAGTATTAGTGACGATGTGCAACCGCATGTTTGGAATGTGGAGAAACTCAAGGAGGCCTGGGTTAAGTTGGCAACCATTTATGAAGCCAAAAATTAGACGAAGATACTTCATCTTCAGTCAAAGCTACACACCCTCTCTATGGGGTTAGGCGAGAAAGTGGAGGAATTCTTACGTCGCATGGCTGAGCTGAGATCGGAGTTATTAGTGCTCAGTGAAATGGAGGATGATAAACTTCTTGTCGCAATCACCTTGAGAGCACTCCCTTCTCAATTCCGAGTGTTCGTTACGACACTGAATGTGTCTAAAAAAATAGTGATATTCAAAGAGCTTGTGAATTTTTTGTATCAGGAAGAGGCCATCACTTCATCCCATGAGGAGTCTTAGGATAATGCCTTATTCTCAAAGCCTTACCATGGCCAGAAGAACCAGAAGGGTCCCATAGAGAAGCAAAATCAAGCGTAACCCAAACAACAACAGAAAGATCAAAAGTCAAAGAGATGGTGTCACATTTGCAGAACCAATACTCACAAAACTAATCACTGTTGGCATAATTGCTTGAAACAGGGGTCTTCGAGCCATACAAGCACATCCGGGCGCGAGGATTTTAAAAAGTCCAAATGACGTCCCCACTAGAGAAAGCACAAGGGACATCCTGTAGCCCAATAAGAAGATGATGAATCTGATGAGGAGACATCAGAAGGAGCCCATTGTGGTAAGAACCTTGTACTCATCTCTCAAAATTATTAGCCCATGAAGAAATTCTGGTTGATAGACTCTGGTGTAAGAAAGCATATGTCAGGTGACAAAAAGTTGTTTGATTCACTACACGAAGAACCAACTGGAGATCGAGTTCGGATAGTAGATGACAAAGAGTACATTGTAAAAGGAATAGGGAATGTCACCATTCCTCTGGGACCACGAAAATATACACTTACAAAGGTACCATATGTTCCTGGCTTGACTAGCAATCTCTTGTCTATTATTCAGCTCTTGAATCATCACCTTAAGGTATAATTTCTTGTTCAAAATGGCATTAAATCATGCTTAATCTCCAGAAAAGGTACAGTTCTTGCTAAAGCATTTGTAAAATATAAGTTATTTTCTTTAGATAATGTTTCATCTTCTACAGAAGCTTTATCTGCTTGAACAATAGAATCAACTACCCTATGACATTTTAGATATGGACACTTGTCAGTTAGCTCATTGCACCAGATGAGTTCAAAAGCAATGGTCCGTGGACTACCCAAATTGTCTAGTTCCTTGCCTATTTTCCCTAGCTGTCTTGCAGGAAAACAATACAGAGATCCATTTCAAGCGAGCACCTTCCATGACAAGAAGTGTCTGGAGGTAGTTCATACCGATCTGAACGGCCCCTTTCCTGCTTCATTTTCAAGATATAAGTACTTCCAACTATTCGTGGATGACCACTCTTGCAAGATGTGGGTATATTTCTTGAAGAAGAAAAGTGAGGCTCTTCAACACTTTTAGAACTTTTATCATCGTGTTATCAAAGAGTCCAGACAACCACTTCTTCTACTCCACTCAGATCGAGGGGGGAATTCACATCAAAGAAGTTCTTGGCCTTCCTAAACAATCAAGGCATTAAGCAACACCTGATTGCTCCCTACACACTATTAGCATATGGATTTACATGTATGCAAATGAAATGCAATAGTGTGGGAATGAAGTCCCTCCTCAATGAAGGTGAGGCTGCCTTTATTGAAAACCAAAACTATATTTACATCTGTACATTCAAAATTGTATGTGGGGGCTGTTTTGGAACATCAATGGAAGAAAAGTGAATGAAGGAGATAGAATGAAATTAAGGAAAGGAGTGGAATGGAATGAACTAAAAGAACATGCAAGAGTTAGGTAAAAATAAAGCCTAATATTACATGAAGAGGAAAGCTGAATAACCAACACAAATAAAACAGAGTTTGAGTTAGCCAAATAAGAACATGCAAAAGGGAACACACATAAGCAAGTAGATAGTCAGAGCTTGATCACTGTGAACTAGAACAACTGATTACTAATTTTGACAATAAGATCAAAGATAATATTTTCATGCAAGATTCAAACACCTAACATCTAATGAACATAAGAACACCAATGTTACAAGAGACAATGAATGAGACACAAAGTTCCTATTCTATTAACTCCAAAATGTTTTTCACAAATAACACAAAGTTTCTTCTTGAAACAAAGCTTGCACAAAAGTATTTTCTTCCCCTCTCTCAAAGTCACCTTTACAAATGAGCCCCTGAATTCCTTTTATAACCCAAAAGTTGGTTACAAAGTAGTTAGGGTTTTAAATGATCATTAAATAAGGCACTTAAGTGACCTTTAAATTTTTCTAACCAACTTTATTAAAGACAACCCAAAAAAAGAAATTACTTAAAAGTATCCAATTTTTCCCAAATAGCAATACCTTTTAAAATATACAATAATAACCAGTTCCTTATCCATTGAAAAGGGGTCCGCCTATCTCAAATATATGAGAAATGGACTCTCCCACTTTGCTAGATATCAAGAAAATCAACTCCCTACACCTCCGGTGAAATTAGGATCCGCTGCTTTTGCTAGTTGAAAGGATCTAAACCTTCCCAAAGTTTCAAACATATTTTCTTCTTTTGGAGGTTCACTTGGCCAAAGAATAGCCTCACAAAATACCTACAATTCAAGAATTCTACCTGGCATATCTTTTAAATTAACAATTTTAGACTGAGCATTCTCAAACAAGTTCTTCAATTTGATACACCGCTCCATGGAAACCGAAAAGAAATTGTTGGTGGGAGTGTACATGTCCTTGAAAAATTGAGAAAAATTTTCTTCCACCTTCTCCGATGAACACCTTTGATTATGCTCATTTACTAGGTTACAGGGAATCTCAGCCATGAATTCCTAGATCAAGGAAAGTGAAGTGAAAGCTTCATTGCACATGTTTTCATAATGGATCATAGAATCCACGAGAAGCGTCTTTCTTGATTTGAGATGTAGACACCAAAGAAAACATGTCCCTCGATGTTCAAATTTGAGAATCCCTTCAATAGCCAAAATTGAAGATTCCATACTCGTCATCTCCTGCAGACTAGGCAATATTTCATCCAAATTTGATAAAGTAGAAACAAAAGTTTCTTTGAAAGAAAGAATTGGATCCAGATATACACTGATATCTTCATGAAGCTTAGTTGCAGTCTTGCTCGCTCCCTAGCCTAAAATGAGAATCTCCGAAAGCCAAGTTTTAGTGACATGGCCCAACGTGTTTATTTCCTTTGACAAATTAAGAGTCTCTTCATCTAGCGCAGCCACCGCATTAGGTACTGGGAAGGTGGATGATATGGGATTTATAAAATGATGAACATACTCCACTAATTTAATCTTTTTGGCCTTGAGCCGAGAATTTTGGGACTTGTATTTCTCCAGTATTTTTAGCACGATATCAATTGAATCTCGAGCCATCGCCATGTCACTTTCTAACATAGATCTTCCAAGTCCTAGTCTGGAAACTTCATAGTCGGTTGGCGTCATAGCATTGCGCTCTTTATCCACTTGTGGAATGGCAAGGTTTGCAAACTTTTTTCCATCATTATCCACCATTATTCGAGAAAGTACCTTAGGCTTCTTATGAATGGCGTCATTCGATAGTTTGAAAAGGGCATAAAAATCAATGTCGATTGGCTTGACAACTCTCTTCCTTTTCTTCACTTCAGAATCAACCCAAGAAGGAGTTTCTTTTACGATCTCGGCATATAGAATCCTGGAGCTTGAATCAATATTCTCATTATTCCTGACATCATGAGATCCTTCTTGAATCCTATCAATGACCTTGATTTGAGGAGACACAACCTCAATGTCCACTTCCTGATCATTCGGGAGATTTTGGGAAATCCCTTCATGAACTACGTGCTCTGAAGTATTTGATATTTGAATTACTTGCACTTGAGTGGGTGTTTGTTTGAAGCATGGCTGAGGATCATTTGCTACTAGCGTCTGAGTTCTATTAACAATGTGAGTGGAAGAATCTCTACTCAAGGTAAAAAAATCTAGAGACACGCTCCTTTCCTTCTTCAGGGTTGGAATCTTTGGGTCTCTCTCCTTGTGACACGTTGCTCGGCAAAGTGGATTTTGGGAACCATTCTTTTCTTGCATGTTGTGTATGATTGGATGGTAACAAAGTTGATCGAGAAGAAACCTAGGTCGAATGGAGACCCCCTAATATAGGCAAGTTTTGTGATCCCGAAATGTGATTTGGAATTGATTGAAATTTGGAAAGTTCCCTGTCATACCAAGATATACTTCTTTCGATAATTGGTTGGTTCTTGCCATCAAGAGAAAATTCATCTCTTTTGGTCCACTCGATTCGAGGCAACGGTGTGAAGGAAATGGCATCATACGAGGGATCGAAGACATCCTTATCATTGTTTACGAATGAATCAGGAGGGCTCCGGATGTGGAAGGCCTTGATCTAAGAAAGTATTAGGTGAGAGTACTCCCATCTCCTTATCTCATGTTCATCCAAGCAAGCAGCCCAGAAATCCTCCATGGTAGGACTATGTTGGTACTTCGCTCCCATAATCATTTGCATATAACCATTGATATTGAACTGGGCTCTCTTCACATATGGATGGATGGTTATGAGAGAAAAATCCTTTTCCATTAGTTGTTCACTGAATAAATTTGGGCATTGGTATTCCCCGATTTGGATCGGGAAATGAATTCCTGGAAAGTGCTTGTCACTAAGTAGGCAGTGAACTTGGAACAATTTTCGTGCCAAATCCATTAATTCCCACTTATCACTGACGTACTTGGGAAGTTTCCATGGGGTCCCAGTAAAGCCACTGACGCGAATGTAGGAAAAAGATGAAAATTGTATAAACCAGGTTCCCCCTTGGGAAATGACACTCATGGCTTCTTTGGAAAACCTTTCCTTGGTATTTCGATTCAAGTTCTGGATCACACGGAAGGTGAATGCATCGTTGACTCTTTTGAAATGGTGAGAACTATTTTTGAAGCTGAGCTAAGGGTAATAGTGAAAAACGTTATTTGATGACCCCAGGATCCCTCTCGTTTCAAGTCCCGAAAATAGATTTCTTTGTGCTACTGCATAGGTCAGATATGAGGTCATGTAGAAGCATCCAGTCATTTTTATTTCTATCAATTGCTTGTGAATGGTGTTATTGATGATGGTGGCCCAGTCCACAAACTCCTTCTTGGCTAGGATGATACAAATAAACTGGTACATCCATGGATGGAAGACCCTTACAGAAGCTAAACCAAAAACTCGACTTAGGAGAGTGATCATGTCTCCAATATCTTCCACGAACTCAACGTGGTACAGTTCTTTGGGGAGCCTGTTAATCCGAGGTCTCTTGGTTTCCAGCCAATTGTTGTTAACCATTTTTATCCATCTTATGGGTTCTTCATCCTAGAACTCTTGCGCCGACTGGCGAGTGATATCTACATTCTCAAGAAAGTTATGTATCCCGAGAAACTCCTCAATGTGTTCAGGTGTGACTAAGAGGAAAGGCTCGCAGTTATCTTTATATATTTCTCGTCTCTCAGGGTCGTAATGCTCTGCACAAGCAATCACCAATTCCAGACATTGTAAAGAGACAGGGAATGTTGCTGCTTGGGGTAGGCCACTGTGGTAAAGCCTCTCTGAGAAAATTGTTTTGCCTTCAGTTTTCACTCACTCGCAAAACTATTGCATGTTGATGTGACCCAGATTTGTATCGGTGATGTTGTCATATGCCGACTTAATGCAGCTAGGAGGAATAATTCCTTGAAATTCATATTTCAGGGAAGATTTATTAGATTTTTCCACTGGCTTCCTCAATCTCCCTGCAGATTTGGATCTTTCGGCCATTATGAATTTAACATAAAAGTGACTCAGGCACGCCAAACAACGCAAATGGGGCTGGGTCTCAATCTCCAACATCCCGTCGATGCAATAAAAATATTCCCATTATATTATAATAATAATAATAATAATAATAATAATAATAATAATAATTGTCTCGAATTACAAACTTTTAATATGTTAATAAACACAAATCGAGACCAAGCTCAAATTCTAACTCTGACAATAAAAATTAAAATCTCTCGATTTTAATATTTTGCGTGAATGGATTTTCCTTTCGTTCTTGGCCTGCGTGGTCTTCTACTTTGGATTCTTTTAAAATTTCTCTTTTGAAAACTGTTCTATTTCCTTTCTGCATGCGTGGAGTTTTGATTTATGCCCTTTAAAACAAAGCAAGTGTCTTCCTGACAAATGTGTGGAACTAGTCTCTTTTCCTCAGCTATTCATGTGACTACATCCCTTTTGGATTATTCTTCTTGCCTTGAACTGCGTGATGATTCTTCTGCATGGAAACTTTTCCTTTGCTGAGTTTGTTAACTCTTTTATCTAAAAAAATTCCATATGCATGAAAGGAAAAGGAATTTTCTTTGTTTTATTTGAAACCTCCTCCTTCTAATGCGTGGACTGGTCTTTCCCTTCAGATGCGTGGAAAACAATCTTCAACAAAAACCACAACTTCTCTCCCTGGCGCGTTTTCCTTCTTCCTCTGGCTCATGCGTGGGCTTTGGATTTAAGCCAACAATAAAAAAATTTTGTTTTTAACAGTCCCTTTCTTCCTTATCCCAATGCATGGGAACAAGAAATCTTCTTTTCTTCTGCTAAAACAAAATAAATGCTTCCTTTTTATTAAAAACCAACTTTATTTACCAAGCACCTTTCCTTTCTCGTTTAAAAATTTATCCTTCAGGCCAATGCGCGGAAAGACGTTTTTGCTTTGATTTGTTGAATTTCTTCTTTCAACGTGGGAGCTGTCCTCCTTTTTCCCTTTTTTTAATTTAAAAAAAAATGTGTTGGCTGCATGGAAAGGTGTTTGGGGCTGTGCGCCTTGTCTTTCTTCCTCTGGCTGGTGCGTGGGAAGAAATTTTGTCTTCTTTATTTTAAAACAAAACAAATGCCCCCTTTTTTTAATATTAAAAATTGTTCTTTATTCTCCACGCATGGAAATGAATTCTGGTTTGCTGGAGATTTTTCCTCCTTCCCCCTTGGCGTGGGATTTTGTTTTGATCTACTCCTCCTTTCTTTGCTATTATTTTCTTCTTCTTATGCAATGCGTGGAGCTGTTGGAAACAAAACCAAAACTTTCTTGTATTTCTTCTTCACAATGGTGTTAGTTTCTCTTACATGATGTTGACAAAATATTATGTCTTCTTGAAGAAAGAATCAATTGAAATATTCGCACAACTTTTTCAACGGGTTTGATGAAGGAAGTTACGGGAATTAATCTAACTTCCTCTCTTCTCGGGTAGTGGCTTAAGTACCAGGGGAAATGGGAAAAGCAACGGGCAATTGCCAATGGGAATGGCAAAATGGGTTGGCAATCCCCATCCAATTTCCCCATGTGGGAAATTGGGGAATTTTATGCCCGTTTGCCAATCCATGATTTGTCAATTGGCAGAGGAAAACCCACGTGCGGGAAATTTGAAGGAAATTGCCAGGAAAGTGGAAAACCGGGTTGGAAACGAAAGCTTACTTCCCCGACACTAAAACTTGTCCAATGAACTTTAATTTATATTTATTTAATTAAATACTCCTTAAGTGATTTTTTAAAAATTAATTTAATCAAACAAGGAGCAATTAATTAATTAATTATTTTAATGTATTTTAACGCGTTTTAAAGCCTGGCGGGAAGAGTTCTCGCCTGAAAATCATGAAACGAAGGCCGAAACGATCAAAAAAATAAAATGATCACGATGAGTCCAATGAACCACGCAAAGTAATACTTTTCAAAATTTTCTAATTTTTCATTTTTTTAATTATTTTTTAACAATTTTGCGAAGTCAAAATTGGCTGATAACAGCTGGCTCTGATTGGGGACAAGGACTTCATGGACACAGCAACGGACCCAGACCAAAATAGTCATGAACATGATCATAGAATGATGGGGCACAAAAATGGGGCGAGACAAGAGAGGAGACTAAAAAATAGGGAAACAAACAAACCAAAATCCTAATTACCTATGTACATACGGGGAACAACCCGTTTTCAATTCTGGTAATACTTGAGATACTGCCCACTGTAGGGCAAAGGAAAATGAGTTCCATTAGGATATGCCAAGTAGTAGGTACTATCTCCACAGAAGTTTCTTATTTTGAACGGTCCCAGCCACAGTGAGTCAAACTTCCCATGCTTTCCCTTCGGCTCACGTCTTTTATCCCAAAGAAGAACTAAGTCATTGATTTGAAACTGTCTCTCTCTAGTTTTCCTGTCAAACAACTTCTTTACCTTGGATTGATGTTCCTTGATCCTGTTGGCCACTTGACTTCTTTGTTCCTCGAGCTTGCTTAGGAACATGACCCTTTTATCTAATGCATTGGTGAAGCATTCATCATCAACTTCATGAGCTAATTTTAACGTTGGTAGCTCCAATGTGACGAAAATTTGAGCATCAGTTACATACAGAAGTTGAAATGGAGACATCTCAATTGCCCTTTTGGGAGTTATGCAGTTAGCCCATAATGCATTGTATAACTTTTTGTGCCAAGCTCTTTGATTTTCTTCGACTAACTTACGCACAATAGTAATGAGATTTTTGTTGCTAGATTTAGATTGACCGTTTCCCTGTGGGTAGTAATCTGATGAATGAGACAAAGATATCCCATATCTATAACAAAAACCTATCATCTCTGTAGAAGAAAAATTTAAGGCATTGTCTTTCATGATCTTGTGAGGAATTCCATAACAAACCAATATGTTTTCTTTGATAAAATCACATATTACTGCAGTAGATGTTTGTTTTACCGGTATAGCTTCTACCCACTTTGTAAAGTAATCAGTAGTGGTGAGCACGTGGGTATGACCAGTGCTAGAATTAGTATTCAAAACCCCGATGAAATCTAAACCCCATTGTTGAAAGGGTTCTTCAATGACAACTGGCTTTAAAGGCAGCGCTGCCAACTTTAGTCTTCCAACAAAATGTTGATAGGCTTCATATTTGGTCACCCATTTCTGAGCATCAAAAAACATAGTGGGCCAGTAATAATGTGCTCTCAAAATTTTATGGGCTATTACTGGGCTAGAAAATTGATGGCTGCAAGCATGATTGTGGAAGGCTTCCAACAACCTAGGCTGTTGTTCTTTATCAACACATTTGAGGAACATGCCATCAATTCCTTTCTTGAACAACGTGTTATCCCAAATGACGTATCTGGCAGCTCTTAGTTTGATAGCTCATTTCTCTTTAGCTGTCAGATTCTCTGGAAACTCGCCATATGTAAGGAAGTAGGCAATATCAGGATACCATTCATCTGTGGTACTGACAAAAACTACTAGTGGCAAATTTTCTTCAACTAGTTCTTCTTCAGAGTTATCTCATGGTTCATTCTCTGCAATGAGTTGGCAGAGTACTCTCCCTCGAACCAACTTGGTAGGCTTGATGTCTAGATCATACTCTTGGATCTTGGAGACCCAATTACCTCTTTTAAATCTTGGTTCATGTTGTGTCAACATTGATTTTACCGCGGTGTCTGGAACTAAGACTTTGGTGTGAGAATTCAACATGTAATACCTGAAATGTTTCAGGGCTCTTACCACTGCATAAGCATGTCTCTCAAGAGGAGTGTAATTAATTTCATGTTTCTTTAATCCCAAACTCATGAATGCGATAGGAGATTCAATCTCCTCTTGATTGTGCTAATTCAAAATGGTAGAGATTGTGTGTGGTGAAGCATAGCAATAAATTATAAAATCCTTCTTAAAATCGGGACACACCAATGTAGGAGCTTTTGCAATAGCACCCTTGATTTTCTCAAATTCCTCTCTACCTTCCTTTGACCATTTGAAGGATTCTTTTCCTTTCATCATATCAGTGATTTCTTTAGTCAGCTCGGAGAAATCTGGCACGAACCTTCTCAAAAAGTTCACTTTTCCAAAGAAGGAGTGGACTCTAGGTTTACTTGTAGGCAGGGAAAGATTCTTTATAGCTTGAACGTGTTCAGGATCAATCTTAGTTCCTTCCTTAGAAACAATATGACCTAGGAGTTTACCTTCTGTAACTACAAACACATACTTTTTTGGATTCAGAGAAATCTTATGAAGTTTACACCTTTGCAAATTTTTCTCTAAATCTCTTAAGTGATCTTCTCGCTTCTTTGAGAACACTGTCAAGTCATCTAGGTATATCACAATGATCTTGTCTTAATAATCTACAAATTCCATATCCACGGCCCTTTGAAAAGTTGTGCTGGCATTGATCAAACCGAAGGGCATTCTTATATACGCGAACGTACCCCAGGGGGTAGCGAATGTGGTTTTATGTTGATCTTCTCTAGCCACTTCAATCTGATTATAGCCAGAGAAACCATCTAGCATAGATAGCATTTCCAATCCAGTTACTGCCTACAGAATATGGTCCATGACTGCAAGTGGGTAGTTATCCTTCAAGGAAGCCTGATTAAGATTGCAGAAATCCACACAAATCCTAATTTCTCCATTTTTCTTGCGAACTAGTACAATATTAGCTATCCAGGTCGAATGTTGAATAGGAAAAAATATTCATGCATCTAGCATCTTTTGAACTTCATGAAATATTGTCCCTATAATCTTGGGATTATATTGCCTTTGCTTCTTCCTGAATGAAACTATGTTAGGCTTTAAGGGTATGGCATGCTCCATTTCCCTAGGTTGGAAAGACTTCAAGTCTTCGTATGAATATGCCAAGACGTCAGAGTATTTGGTAAGGAGATTTACGAATTTCCTGCGCTCCCCAGGTGAGCAACATTTACCAATATTGATCAAGCGAGGTTTATCCTTGGTGCCGATATTAATTTTCTCATAGTCAGCAGAATTTGCAGGTCCTACCTGCTCTTTCTCTTTAATAAACCTGTCATGTTTGTCAAAAATTTCTTCAAGTGAAACCAATCCTTTGGGAATTTTATTTCCTTTGAGTTGAATGATGCCATCACCAGGATCTTCGTTCTTAACTCCTTTCTGAATGGGTTAGGTAGTTGATTCGCAAAATGACGAATCACTTCCTTAAAAGTACAACTGTTCAAAATTTTATCTCTTTTCCAAGAAGGCAATAATTTGTTGATCATCATTAAATACTTTCCAATTTTCTGCATTGTCAGGAACACTTGGCCTAAAAACCATTTCAATGGTGTATTTTTCTTGATCAAATTCTGAATGAGGAATCATTAATTACGCTAATACTGCTAGAGAATCCGCTTTTTCATTCTTTTCACGAGGGACAGATTTTATGGAAAAAAGCGTCGAAAACTTCTATTGCGTCACAAACTTTATTTCTGTAGTGTCTCAGACAATCATTCTTTACTTGGAACTGATTTCTTACTTGTTTCATGATCAATTTCACATCTTCAAAGACTTTCATATTTTTTATCCCTTTCTCCTCTGCAACTTCGAGGCCAATGATTAATACCTCGTACTCTGCAGTGTTATTAGTATTTGAAAATTTGAGTTTATAGGGAAAAGGAAAATTTTTACCATTTGGAGATATGAGCACCACTCCTGCACTAGAGCCCGTTGAGCAACAACTTCCATTGAACTCAAGAGTCCATATCTCATTAGAATCTTGGAAAGTGATCTCAGGGGTATGAAATTCTATAGTCATCATATAATTACACATACTTGAGCCTTGGAAAAGGATCTGTGCGTGAGGATCTTCAGTTTTAGTTACCATGAACTTTGCCTGAGCTTTTGGCATAAGTTTCTTCATTTCTCCATTGATAGGAATCATGGCATGAGACCAGTCCATTTGAATCTCACCACCCAAATTCCTACAAAATTTCTTACTCAACAACATTCCATACAAGGTTCGAATATCAGCAACTAAAATAGTTACCTTAACTCTCTTTTGAGGGAATTGGGCTAAAACCATTTAGACATCCTTAATCTGCCTGATCAGAGGAACTTGCTTGGTTTCCAGAGAGTAACATGATCCGAATGTTATCGTACAAGTCAAATCAAGAGCATGTGCTACTTTTTCTGGCATCACATTGTCCGAGGCTCCAGAGTCTATAATGCAATTACTGAACTTACATCCGTTGATCAGAAAAGACACAAAGAAAGGTTCGATCTTTTCATTTGAAGGTGTAGTGGCTGCAACAATATTTTTGAGTTTTCCCATCTTTGGGAGTTTTTATAATTCCTTTAGAGGAATGAACAGTAGAGTCACCTTTGATAAACTGGACCCAACTTCTTGAGCTGATCCTTGTTGGACTTCAAGTACTCTGCTTGTGACATGGAAATTTTTGTTTTATTGATATGATCAATGATATCAAATTCAGGCAAAGTAATTACACTTGAAGTCTCAGATATGAGTTCTTTCAAACTTGCTGATGGCACACTTTTTACCTTGGCCTCAGGCTTGGTTGATACAAATGTGGAAGAAGAATTTTTCTTCGTAGTTGGTTTACTAACTAATTGATCTAACAAAGGCTCTCCTTTCTTTAAGATAGTCTTGACCTTTGAAACCTCAGTATCTCTGGACTCCTTAGGAGCCTCCTTTATCTTGGATTCTTTGAGAGTTTCCTTGGAAACCTCTTTATCTCCCACCTTGGTGGTATCTTGGTCCTTTTTCTGAGAGTGCGTGAAGACGACGAAGGATTGACTATTCATATCTTCTATAATTTCTTCATATTCGTCTTCCTCATCGGAACGGTACTCAAAGAAATGATTATTACTTTCTTCCTCAAGATCTTCAACTGCAGGTTCAGATGTCTTAGAATCAGGATCCTCCTCATCAACCTTGATGACTTCAATCTCATCATTACTTTCTTCAATGACATCACATTTGGAATTAGTTGCGGGAGCTACTTCAATAGCAAGCCTCGTTGGAGCACCTGTAATCCTGGCTTTGTTGGGAACGTATCCTTTTCGTGGGATATCTTTGTAAGGAGCAGGTTTACTACTTTGAGCAACTTGCTTCTTCAAAGCTAGCATATCATTAGCCAACTTAGTGAGTATGGTTTCTGAAACGTTGGGAGTTTCTTGACTCTTTCCTTTAAGGGAAATTTTCTTGAATTTTCCTGCCATGATTAAGTCATCTTCAATTTATATGGCCAAAGATTGAGCAAGTTCCAAAGTATCCACCCTGGCCCTTCTTAGCTAATAGCACACATCTGGTTATTGTGCGTTAATAAAGAAAAAAATTTGTCCATTAAGGTTGGGACGAATCCCGGTGGGAACTTTGTTCACCATCTTGTTGAATTTGGCCACAAAATTCCTCATGGGTTATGTAGGCTCTTTATTTTCTTGAGATAGTTGGGCAAGAAGAGCATGTTCATATTCCACCATTTTGAATCGATTTTAAAACTTAGTTTTCATATCATCCTAACTTGTAATACATCCATTGGGCAGATGATGAAACCATTATGTAGCAATATCATGCAATGTCTTGAAAAAGAGATGAATAGCAACATCTTTGTATTCTACTGAAAAAACAACACATGCAACAAAGAAGGTAGAAATATGATCATCTGGTGATGTCTTCCCATCTCTGTCAAACTTGGGAAGAATCTTTCTTGATCCTCATGGGAGTTCATGTTGAGCAGGTAAGGCCAATGGGCCTATGGCATTTCCCCATGGTACATTGGTTTCCATTGGAGAAAAGGTGGTATGCGAAGGTAAAACAATGTGTGCAAGGACAAGTGCTTGACTGGTAGTGATTCCTTCCTTGCTTTCTCTTTCAGGACTTGATGCAAGGCTTGCAGATCTATGAGGTGTGTTCTTCTTGGGAGGAGATAACTTGAAACCAAATTTTCCTTGAAATTCAAAAGTGGGGTCAGATCGACCTTTATCTTTTTCTCCTTGCGTAAAGCTCTTTCCTTCCAGTTTGGAATATTTATGGTGAATAGATCACTAGCGTGTTCTGACCAGATCTAGCCTTTTCTCTTTGCTCTCTTTCTTGAGCTATTTTTGCCTGAATAACTCTAACAAATCTCACAGCTTTCTCTTCTTTGTTATCTAGTACTAATGCGGCGAGATGAAAATGATGGTTACTTGTGCGCTTTTCCCAAATAGCTTGCCTCAAATCTGATGATATGTCTTCTTGAGTATCTACAAAAACAAGATTTGGTTGCAAGATAGGTGGGTTACCTGTAATAGTCATACAACTTATTACCTGGGTGGAAGAGGACTGCGTCGGTGAATAACTATCAACACGTGCCCAAGAGATCTTCTTGCCATAAGTGCGGGTGCTCTTCTTCTAAGGTCTTCGATGTAGATTTCTTTGACAATGGCTCTATCAACAACCTCAAATTTCTGTAAGCTTTTATGGTTTTCCCAAGCTACTATTCAAAGGTTGGCAGCAATGTCTACTTGGAAATATTCATCGGGCACAAGATTTGGTTGAAGAACTGGAGCTTGTGTAGAGAGGATAGTCATAAAGATTTACCCAAGCACTGGTTAACGATTTCTGAATCCCCAGCGGAGTCACCAAAAACTCGTTAGCATATGGATTTTCACACATGCAAATGACATACAACAATGTGGGAATGAAGTCCCTCCTCAATGAAGGTGAGGCTGCCTTTATTGAAAACCAAAATTATATTTACATCTGTACATTCAAAATTGTATGTGGGGGGTGTTTTGGAACATCAATGGTAGAAAATTGAATGAAGGAGATAGAATGAAATGAAGGAAAGGAGTGGAATGGAATGAACTAAAAGAACATGCAAGAGTTAGGTAAAAACAGAGCCTAATATTGCATGAATAGGAAAGCTGAATAACCAACACAAATAAAATGGAGTTTGAGTTAGCCAAACAAGAAGATGCAAAAGGGAACACACATGAGCAAGTAGATAGTCAGAGCTTGATCACTGTGAACTAGAACAACTGATTACTATTGTTGACAATAAGATCAAAGATAATATTTTCATGCAAGATTCAAACACCTAACATCTAATGAACATAAGAACACCAATGTTACAAGAGACAATGAATGAGACACAAAGTTCTTATTCTATTAACTCTACAATGTTTTCCACAAAAAACACAAAGTTTCTACTTGAAACAAAGATTGCACAAAAGTATTTTCTTCTCCTCTCTCAAAGTCACCTTTACAAATGAGCCCCTGACTTCCTTTTATAACCCAAAAGTTGGTTACAAAGTAGTTAGGGTTTTACATGATCATTAAATAAGGCACTTAAATGACCTTTGACTTTTTCTAACCAACTTTATTAAAGACAACCCAAAAAAAGAAATTACTTAAAAATATCCAATGTTTCCCAAATAACAACACCTTTTAAAATATACAATAATAACCAGTGCCTTATCCATTGAAACGGGGTCCGCCTATCTCAAACGTATGAGAAATGGACTCTCCCACTTTGCTAGATATCAAGAAAATCAACTCCCTGCACCGCCAGTGAAATTAGGATCCGTACTGCTTTTGCCAGTTGAAAGGATCTAAACCTTCCCAAAGTTTCAAACATCTTTTCTTCTTTTGGAGGTTCACTTGGCCAAAGAATAGCCTCACAAAATACCTACAATTCAAGAATTCTACTTGGCATATCTTTTAAATTAACAATTTTAGACTGAGCATTCTCAAACAAGTTCTTCAATTTGATACACCGCTCCATGGAAACCGATGAGAAATTGTTGGTGGGAGTGTACATGTCCTTGAACAATTGAGAAAATTGTTTTTCCACTCTGCTCTGATGAACACCTTTGATTATGCTCATTTACTAGGTTGCAAGGAATCTCAGCCATGAATTCCTGGATCAAGGAAAGTGAAGTGAAAGCTTCATTGCACATGTTGTCATAATGGATCATAGAATCCATGAGAAGTGTCTTTCTTGATTTGAGATGTAGACACCAAAGAAAACGTGTCCCTCGATGTTCAGATTCGAGAATCCCTTCAATAGCCAAAATTGAAGATTCCATACTCGTCATCTCCTGCAGACTAGGCAATATCTCACCCAAATTTGATATAGTAGAAACAAAAGTTTCTTTGAAAGAAATAATTGGATCCAGATATACACTGATATCTTCATGAAGCTTAACTGCGGTCTTGATCACTCCCTGGCCTAAAACGAGAATCTCTGAAAGCCAATTTTTAGTGACATGGCCCAATGTGTTTATTTTCTTTGAAAAATTAAGAGTATCTTCATCTGGGGCAGCCACCGCATCAAGTACTGGGAAGGTGGATGATATGGGATTTATCAAATGCTGAAAATGCTCCACCAATTGACTCTTTTTGGCCTTGAGTCGAGAATTTTGGGACTTGTATTTCTCCAGTATTTTTAGCACGATATCAACTGAATCTCGAGCCATCGCCATGTCACTTTCTAACGTAGATCTTCCAAGTCCTAGTTTGGAAACTTCATAGTCGGTTGGCGTCATAGCATTGCACTCTTTATCCACTTATGGAATGGCAAGGTCTGTAAACTTGTTTCCATCATTATCCACCATTATTCAAGAAAGTACCTTAGGCTTCTTAGGAATGGCGTCATTCGAAAGTTTGAAAAGGGCATCAAAATCAATGTCGATTGGCTTGACAACTCTCTTCCTTTTCTTCACTTCAGAATCAACCCAAGAAGGAGTTTCATTTACTATCTTGGCATATAGAATCTTGGAGCTTGAATCAATATTCTCATTATTCCTGACATCATGAGATCCTTCTTGAATCCTATCAACGACCTCGATTTGAGGAGACACAACCTCAATGTCCACTTCCTAATAATTCGGGAGATTTTGGGAAATCCCTTCATGAACTACGTGCTCTGAAGTATTTGATATTTGAATTACTTGCACTTGAGTGGGTGTTTGTTAGAATCATGGCCGAGGATCATTTTCTACCAGCATCTAAGTGCTATTAACGATGTGAGTGGAAGAATCTCTACTCGAGGTAGAAAATCCAGACACACGCTCCTTTCCTTCTTCAGGGTTGGAATCTTTGGGTCTCTCTCCTCGTGACATGTTGCTCGAGAAAGTGGATTTTGGATGGTAACGAATTTGATCGAGAAGAAACCTTGGTCGAATGGAGACCCCCTGATATAGGCAAGTTTTGTGATCCCGAAATGTGATCTAGAATTGATTGAAATTGGCAAGTTCCCTATCATACCAAGATATTCTTCTTTCAATAATTGGTTGGTTCTTGCCATCAAGAGAAAATTCATCTCTTTTGGTCCAGTTGATTCGAGGCAATGGTGTGAAGGAAATGGCATCATACGAGGGATCGACGAGATCCTCATCATCATTTATGAATGAATCGGGAGGGCTCCAGATGTGGAAGGCCTTGATTTGAGAAAGTGTTAGGTGAGAGTACTCCCGTCTCCTTACCTCATGTTCATCCGAGAAGCAGCCCAGAAATCCTCCATGGTAGGACTATGTTGGTACTTCGCTCCCATAATCATTTACATCTAACCATTGATATCGAACTGGGCTTTCTTCACATATGGATGGATGGTTATGAGAGAAAAATAATTTTCCATTAGTTTTGCACTGAATAAATTTGGGCATTGGTATTCCCCAATTTGGATCGGGAAATGAATTCTTGGACGGTGCTTGTCACTAAGTAGGCAGTGAACTTAGAACAATTGTCGTGCCAACTCCATTAATGCCCTATTATCACTGACGTACTTGGGAAGTTTCGACAGGGTCCCAGCAAAGCCACTGACGTGAATGTCGAAAAAAGATGAAAATTGTATAAACCAAGTTCCCCCTTGGGAAATGACACTCATAGCTTCTTTGGAAAACCTTTCCTCAGTATTTCTATTCAAGTTCCAGATCACACGGAAGGTGAATGCATCGTTGACTCTTCTAAAATGGTGAGAACTATTTTTGAAGATGAGTTGAGGGTAATAGTGAAAAACGTTGTTTGATGACCCTAGGATCCCTCTCGTTTCAAATCCCGAAAATATCTTTCTTCGTGCTACTGCATAGGTCAGATATGAGGTCATGTAGAAGCATCCAGTCATTTTGACTTCTATCAATTACTTGTGAATGGTGTTGTTGATGATGGTGGCCCAGTCCACAAACTCCTTCTTGGCTAGGATGATACAGATAAACTGGTACATCCATGGGTGGAAGACCCTTGCAGAAGGTAAACCAAAAACTCGACTTAGGAGAGTGATCATGTCTCCAATCTCTTCCACGAACTCAACGTGGTACAGTTCTTTGGGGAGCCTGTCAATCTGAGGTCTCTTGGTTACCAGCCAATTGTTGTTAACCATTTTGCTCCATCTTAGGGGTTCTTCATCCTAGAACTCTTGCGCTGACTGGCGAGTGATATCTGCATTCTCAGGAAATTCAGGTATCCCTAGCAACTCCACAATGTGTTTAGGTGTGATTAAGAGGAAAGGCTCGCAGTTATCTTTATAAATTCCTCATCTCTTAGGGTCGTAATGGTCTGCACAAGCAATAACCAATTCCAGACCCTGCACCGAGACAGGGAATGTTGCTGCTTGGGGTAGGCCACTATGGTAAAGCCTATCTGAGAAAATGGTTTTGCCTTCAGTTTTCACTCGCTCGAAAAATTGTTGCACGTTGATGTGACCCAGATTTGTATTGGTGATGTTGTCATATGCCGACTTAATGGAGCTAGGAGGAATAATTCCTTGGAATTCATATTTCAGGGTAGATTTATTAGATTTTTCCATTGGCTTCCTCGATCTCCCTACAGATTTGGATCTTTCGGCCATTATGAATTTAACAGAAAAGTGACTCAAGCATGCCAAACAACGCAAATGGGGCTGGGTGTCAATCTCCAACACCCTGTCGATGCAAGAAAAATATTCTCGTTATATTATTATTATTATTATTATTATTATAATTGTCTCGAATTACAAACTTTTTAATATGTTAATAAAAACAAATCGAGACCAAGCTCGAATTCTAATTCTGACAATAACAATTAAAATCTCCCGATTTTAATATTTTGCGTGGATGGAGTTTCCTTTCATTCTTGGCCTGCGTGGTCTTCTACTTTGGATTCTTTTTAAATTACTCTTTTGAAAAATATTCTATTTCCTTTCTACATGCGTGGAGTTTTGATTTATGCCTTTAAAACAAAAGAAGTGTCTTCCTGAAAAATGCATGGAACTGGTCTCTTTTCCTCAACTGTTCATGTGATTACATCCCTTTTGGATTATTCTTCTTGCCTTGAACTGCGTGATGATTCTTTTACATGGAAACTTTTCCTTTGATGAGTTTGTTAACTCTTTTATCTAAAAAATTTCCATATGCATGAAAGGAAAAGGAATTTTCTTTGTTTTATTTGAAACCTCCTCCTTCTAATGCGTGGACTGGTCTTTCCCTTCAGATGCGTGGAAAACAATCTTCAACAAAAACCACAACTTCTCTCCCTGGCACGTTTTCCTTCTTCCTTTGGCTCATGCGTGGGCTTTGGATTTAAGCCAACAATAAAACAAATTTGTTTTTAACTGTCCCTTTCTTCCTTATCCCAATGCATGGGAACAAGAAATCTTCTTTTCTTCTGCTAAAACAAAATAAATGCTTCCTTTTTATTAAAAACCAACTTTATTTACCAAGCACCTTTCCTTTCTCGTTTAAAAATTTATCCTTCAAGCCAATGCGCGGAAAGACATTTTTGCTTTGATTTGTTGAATTTCTTCTTTCAACGTGGGAGCTGTCCTCCTTTTTCCCTTTTTTTAATTTAAAAAAAAAATGTGCTGGCTGCGTGGAAAGGTGTTTGGGGCTGTGTGCCTTGTCTTTCTTCCTCTGGCTGGTGCATGGGAAGAAATTTTGTCTTCTTTATTTTAAAACAAAACAAATGCCCCCTTTTTTTAATATTAAAAACTGTTCTTTATTCTCCACGCATGGAAATGAATTCTGGTTTGCTGGAGATCTGCCCTCCTTCCCCCTTGGCGTGGGCTTTTGCTTTGATCTACTCCTCCTTTCTTTGCTGTTATTTTCTTCTTCTTATGCAATGCATGGAGCTGTTGGAAACAAAACCAATAACTTTCTTGTATTTCTTCTTCACAATGGCGTTAGTTTCTCTTGCATGATGCTGACAAAATATTATGTCTTCTTGAAGAAAGAAGCAATTGAAATCTTCGCACAACTTTTTCAATGGGTTTGATGGAGGAAGTTACGGGAATTAATCTAACTTCCTCTCTTCCCAGGTAGTGGCTTAAGTGCCAGGGGGGAAATGGGAAAAGCAACAGGCAATTGCCAACGAGAATGGAAAAATGGGTTGGCAATCCCCATCCAATTTCCCCATGTGGGAAATTGGGGAATTTTATGCCCGTTTGCCAATCCATGATTTGGCAATTGGCAGAGGAAAACCCATGTGCAGGAAATTTGAAGGAAATTTCCAGGAAAGTGGAAAACCGGGTTGGAAACGAAAGCTTGCTTCCCCGGCACTAAAACTTGTTGAATGAACTTTAATTTATATTTATTTAATTAAATACTCCTTAAGTGATTTTTTAAAAATTAATTTAATCAAACAAGGAGCAATTGATTAATTATTTTAATGTATTTTAACGCGTTTTAAAGCCTGGCGGGAAGAGTTCTCACCCGAAAACCATGGAACGAAGACCGAAATGATCATAAAAATAAGATGATCGCGATGAGTCCAATGAACCACGCAAAGTAACACTTTTCAAAATTTTCTAATTTTTCATTTTTTAATTATTTTTTAACAATTTTGCGAAGTCAAAATTGGCTGATAACACACACCTGAGCAAAATAGCATTGTTGAGCATCACAATCGAACAGTGATGGAGATGGCTCACTGCATGCTAACAATAGCAAAGCTAGAGGAACGCTATTGGGCTGAAGCAGTACAGACAGCTGTATATCTACTCAACAGGGCACCGAAAAAGATTCTACAGAACAAAATGCTAGAAAAGGTATGGGGTGGTAGAAAGCCATCAATTTCTCATTTGTGAGTATTTGGTTACACAACATACATGCATGTCCTAGCTCAGAAGAGAAAGAAGGTTGAGCCAAAAACACTCCCATGTATCCTTCTTGGTTACAATACAACCTCGAAGGCATACCGTCTCATGGATCCTAAGACAAAGAAAATATATGAGAGTCGGGACGTGATTTGTGACGAGTCATCCTTTGACTCAATAGTATCAACAAAAGATCCACTTCCAACCACATCTCACGGATTAGTCTCCGAATCAGATGATGAGCCAGAGGAGACTACTCAGAGAAAAGAAATGCTTCCAGGAGAACTATTTTTTGACCTTAGAGAATTGGAGAATGTGTCTCCACATCAATCCATATGGAAATGACATAGTTCTTATCAAAAGCAGCCAAGTTCTCGTCTGAAGTGGTTACAAAGCACTATCAAGGACTCATATTTGCAACAACTCCCAAATACATCATCTGGAGTCAAAACAAGGAGTCAAACAAGAAATGAGGTAAACTTTGCACTCATGAGTTCACTAATGGATAGCTCCAAGCCAGATAATTTTCATGAAGCACTCAGTCAACCTCAGTGGAAGGAAGCCATGGATATAGAATATGACTCACTCATGAAAAATTGGACATGGGAGCTTGTCAATCTGCCTATAGGAAAGAAACCCATAGGTTGCAAATGGGTTTTCAAGATAAAATATAAGGCAGATGGATCCATCGACAAACATAAAGCATGACTTGTAACAAAAGGATATGTTTATAAAGAAGGCATTGACTATGAAGAAACCTGTGCACCCACTATGAAGATGAAGACCATCAGAGTAGTTTACGCACTTCAACACAAAAAGGATGGAGACTTCAGCAGATGGACATCAAGAGTGCTTTCCTAAATGGTGATCTGGAAGAAGAAGTATACATGACCCAACGTGAAGTATTTTTTGAGGAAGAGCATCCTAAGAAGGTATGTCATCTCATCAAATCACTTTACGGACTGAAACAAGCTCCCAGGGCATGGTATATCAAGATCAACGATCACCTTTTGCAGCATGGGTTCACTCATAGCCCCTTAGATTCGAATTTGTATATTAAAAAGGTAGGTAAATAAATTTTCATTCTGGTTGTATATGTAGATGATCTTTTGATCACTTGCAGTTCAAAAGATCAAGTTGATATTGTAAAGAATGATCTCAAAAGAACCTTCAACATGATAGATTTGGGGCTACTACATTACTATCTTGGCTTGGAGATATGGCAAAAGGAGCATCACATTTTTGTCTCCTATAAAAAGTACACCAAGACACTCCTAGAAAAGTATAGAATGTCTAACTGTAAACCTATATCCACTCCCATGGAAAAAGGCTTGCAACTTTCAAGATTCTAGTTTTCACCTCAAGTAGATGCTACTCTCTACAGGTAATTTGTTGGAGGGCTCATCTATTTGACATATACTAGACCAGATCTCTGCTATTGTGTCAGCTATCTTTCCAGGTTCATGCAGGAGCCGAAGAAATGTCACTGGAATGTAGCAAAGCATGTTTTGAGATATGTCTGAGGAACAACTGATTATGGTTTGGAATATAAGAAGAATGATCAATTCTTCTTATAGGGATATGTCGACTCAGACCACGCTAGATCTGTTGATGACAGGAAGTCAACTACAGGATACATATTTCATCTCGGATTTGGACCTATGTCATGGATAAGCAAAAAGTAGAATGTTGTTTCTATCTCATCCACAGAGGCAGAATATCATGCCGCACGAGGAGCTATGTGTGAAGTGATATGGTTATATTACATTTTAGATGACTTGGGAATTCCTGAAAAATAATCACCTATTCTCTATTACGACAATCAGAGTGTGTTGAAGCTCGTGCAGAATCCAGTCTTTCATGAATGAACAAAGCATATTGAAATTGACTGCCATTTCATTCGAGAGCACGTCTTGAACCATCAAATTCAGCTCCAGTATTGTCCTACTGAAGCACAAGTTGCCGACATTCTCACTAAATCTCTTAGCAAAGTGAAATTTGAACTTTTTAGGGGTCACATTTGCAAGAATAATGTAATAAGGGGGGAATGTTAGCAAAGCCTACGTATTTGTTTTTTATTATTAGACTAGTTGTTCTATCTATTTCATTATTCACTCCTTCTTATTTGTAACCTCTCCATCCATTTAGGGGATTCTTGTTTATTCCCATACCTATAAATAATGTACGTGGGTTCTTTGTTCTATAGAATAGTATGAGATAACATATCTCTATTCTTTTTCCTCTATTTCTGCCTCACAGATTGATGATAAAGGAAGTGTGTTTCATCTTACATATAAATTACACCTTTGAATGTCACACTCTTTATAACTATATGTGGTGTTTTTATCCTATCCTCAAGTTAACATTAAATCTTTGTTTATGAATTCCCTATTTTGAATATAACACAATAAATTTAATTAAATTGGAACTAGACCATAGTTTTTGTAGAGGAAAAAAAATTGACAATAATTTAATTTAGAAAAAGTACTGACACTGATTTTATTTTTGGGTAGCTATCTTAGATTTTTATTTGCTTTTTGTTATTTGGCTTTCTCATAACAATCCAATAAATTTTTTAAATATTTGTCAGACATATGCAACCTAACAGCATTCAAAGGTGTGCATGACATTGTTGTGAAAGAAAAAAGTTTTTTACCACCTACAATTTTCCCCCAATCACGCTTGTATCTAGCATCTCTGCAACTCACAGAATGCATTTCTCTTACCAAAAATTGTTGCATGTACAAAATTCTCTTATATTTGTTTATTTTCCTTTGCATATGTTAACAGTGTTTCTTTACCTCTTTATATAGTGGTACAATATTTTTCATTCCCCTTCAGCAAGTTGTTTTGCTATGTAACGCCCACAATTTTTAACCCTTAAAACAAGAGAATTAATAAGTTACTATTCCACTTTACGGTGATAAAAAAAATGTTTAATAGAGTTAGCAAGGTTAGACATTTTCATACTTAATAAATTTCTCGGTTAGGGTCTTCTACACAAGCTTGTGAATAAAGGAATTAAATTAATAATTAAATATTATAATTTACTTCCTAAGTTACATTTACATTTTAAAACATCTACTAAGTCTCATAAGTTAATTTGGTTATCAAGGACCAAGGTTATACTATTTTCTAACTCAAAATATTAATTGCTTACCTAGCCACTAAGGGGGCCCATTCACCTCATTACCCATGTTATTTTTGTTTTTAATTAAAAGTTACATTCCTATTAAATACCTTCCTACTTAAGCGAGGTAGGGTTTAATTTGGGCCATAGGATTGAATCTATCCTAGCCCTTAGATTAATGTTGCCCTAGATTTCCTTATGGTCTTCCTTTTAATTCATATTTTTCTTAAACAACTTAATTTGTTCTTTTCTTATTTGCTGGTTTTGGAAGAGGAGGAAGAGGGAGATCCATGAGAGCAAGGGGAGAAACCATGGAAAATTTTCTCTTGTAGTTAGATGAAATATTTTTCCATTGTAATGTTACCCATTTGTATAGATCCTATTTTGGATCTAATTTGCTATTTTAATAAAATCATTTTCCTTGTTTTTGCATTCCACTATTGGGGAAACCCCATTTTCTTTAAATTCAAGGGTGTTACACATTTGGGTGTCATAAAAGATATTAGAGGGCTTGGAATGTTAAATTTAGTTGACTCCTAGTTGTTAGAAGGTACCTAGTTGCATTTTTAAGCTTAAATTTTACTTAACTTTAATTCTGGGTTGTTCACAGACGAAAATTTATTTTTCCATCAAAAGTGATGAAACCACCACCCTACACAGGCCGACGGTCCTATGACCTCCGCCATGTCTAGGGGTGGTTCACATACCACCTCTCTGAGTTGGGTGACTTTTCTAAAACTGCCACTCTACACAGGGTGACGGTTTTGTTCACTGAAAATAGAACCTTCAACAAAACATGATTTTCACAATTTTTCTTCTTGAGTTGATTTTTAATGCAAAATTAATTTTTATGAGGGTGTCTTCTATTCATTTATTGGTAGATTTATAGTATATCTAGTTTTTAATTCCAAATACAAAATAACAACTCAATCTCTATTCTACCCTTTTTGCAATAAAAGTAAAGTTAAGTATAGCATTACTACCATTCATTTTATTCCACAATCTCTATTTTGCCAACAAAACACAAGAATTCAATACACTTCACTTCAACACATATTTATTTTTTCCAAATATATATGTATATGAATCGTAACTTTAAATGCTTACAACTTTAGGAGAGCTTCAATTCTAGATAGTAAACAACTTAAGTTTTCCTTTCACTATAACATTACATTACAACTATAGGAACTAGCAATTTTCCAAATCATTTTTTTACATTGCAAGACTTTAAATCCTTTCCTTTTTACTAAGGCTAATCCTTTCCAATAAGGTAAGCAACCATGAGATCTTTCTAAATTCACTAACTCATTCCAACTTGTAATAAAATAATATTACAACTTTCCTTCAAACATAAAATATTACAAACTTCCACTCAAAGTGGGAATAATTATATAATCAATACAACATGATATTATCAAAAAGGTCAAAACTCAAGTTTTATTGCATGTCTTCTTAAACTTGTAGCTTCAATCTTGAATTCTTCAATAATCTAAAAGCTAAGAACACAATACAAAGGAAGGGGGAATAGGCAACGCTCTCCACCCAACCTCTAATCCATTAAGAGGAGAAGTCATCTCCTTAATGGCCCCTGAGCCCCAAACAATGAACAATGAGGGATATTTAGCAACATTTGACAACTTTTTAAATAAGTATGGCTTCTACAAACAACATACATTTCAAAACATTCAACACAACTAAAATGTACACACTCAACAAATTTAACAACTTTCTAAAGAAAAACATAGGTTTAATATCAAACCAAATGGAGCAAGGAATATGGAGACCACCTCCTTTTGCCTCCTAAGTGATGTAGGAGTTTCACCCTAAGCCTCCAAGTGCATAAAACAAACAACAAAATATCCTTATCTCTCCCCTTTCAAGTATGCAAAAATGACCATGATTTCCTTTTCACTCCCCATAGGTGAAAATCCCAATCACACTCCCTCCAAAATGAATTCCTCACAAAATCCCTTTTCCCTCTCCAATGGTCCCATAAATCCATCTCCCACAACAAACTTAAGGAATACTACCCAACCACACAAAAACACAATCACAACACTCATACAATATTTAACAAACACCATTTGCACATTTACAAACATAATATAAGAAAATAACAAAGATGGAGATCCTATCTCTCCATCAAGATTCTAAGATTCTTCACTCCACATGATTTTTGACACCTCCAAGCCAAACAAATTCCAAAAGTAACTCCAATAAGCTCCCAATTCCAAAAATGTAAAAGGAATAAAATGAACATGTAACCCCAATTCCATCAAATTCCATCAATAAATAGAAACGAAATGTGAAGATGATGAGGTGGCTCCATGTAGGATGCAACTTCATCATTCCTCCATTCCCAAGCATAAATCAAAACACTATGCCCAAGACAATAAATGAACATGTAAGACTATAACAACCCAAAAGAAACTCAAACTTGCGCACCATGCCTTCTAAGGAAAAAATTAATTGTGGTAAGAAGGAAAGTGTAATTACATTCACCTTTTTACACTCCAAAAAGGATAAATAAGTCGAAAATTAAATTTCTAACCCATAGGTATGGTTGCTGGGTGAATTTAAGAGGTATGGGACAAGCTTAGCTTATTCTACAAGCCTCCATAAAAGCCTCCCAAGTCTAATTCCGAATTTTGGGTTAGAGTACATCACACACAAACCAACACAAATCTAATTTACATTCACAAGATATCAAGGACCATCTACCCTTTTAATTATCTAACTATCACATCTTCATTTTAATTAACAAATTAAGTTGGATTAGCTAAATTAAGACATAATAATAATTGTTAATAAAGTGACAACAATTTCAAAATATTAAATACATACAACACAAAATAAAGCACACACAAAATAAAAGAAAGGGAAAACATTTCACCCCTTGGCCACACACGTGAGGTCACCCCCCATGGGAAACCTCCTAATTAGGCATGAGAAAACAACAAAACATAACATTACACAAGTTGTCAAATTTTGGCCCCGTTGCTCTACACCTGACATCCTTTCGTGGTTGGTCCCCTATCCCCTTTCAATGTGTGTGATAAATATCTCTGCAACAAAAAAAATAAAAACCACTATGGTCTTACGACTGTAATAAGAACATCAATACAAATATACATATAAAAATCAATACTCAACATCCGAAATTAAGTAATTTTATCATCTATCAACATATCAAGTAATTTGATTCTAACATCCATGAGATTATAATTCTAATCAGAACATCTAGAGTATAACATGTCAGTATAAAATCCAAATAGTGCAAATCATCATATATCAACTGTCTACCGATGTCATCTAGTGTAATATAATCAAAATGTGAGTCACAACATGTCAACAGTCCAAATATCAGCATAGTCTATCATATACTAATCAATGTATCAAAATCAAAATGTCTAAGTATCAGTTCAAAAGTAATATCAACATAATGAAAATATTATCAAAAGGAGTGGGCACTACATGATACAACATAAATGTCCATTACCTTGACAAATGGAGTAAGTTTGAATTTTATGTTTACATTTTCTTAGACATTGCAATTATATGCATGTCTTGGAGTTCGGAGTTTTTTCTTAAGTATTGTGATTCGTTACATGAATGGGCATTAGTTCATATCACTGTTCTCAATAGCTCCCTATAGATTATATACCGTCATTTTGTGAATTTTGACATTTTAACATCTTAGATGACTAGTTGAACTTATATATGAATGCTACATTGTTTCTAATTTTATATAAAATGGAGTGAATAGCTGTGAAAATATTTGATGGAGAATTTAATAACCATTTATCTCCACTTCGTCTATATATAGAATAATCTCTATCACTATGTAATCCATATGATTGAACATATTCTTGATGTCAACCAAAGAGAGTTTGTAATTTTCATATGGGGATAAATATTTTTTTGCTAAAAATATTATGGGTAAGTGCATGAAGTTGGTGGACAATTCCGTGGACATAAAAACCCAAAATTCAGGAATTGTGATCGTGGTTTATATACCGTGATCGCGGTTCATGAATTTCAGGTTCAGCAATTACTAAACCTAAAACCGCGATCGCGGTTATAAACCGCGATTGCAGAACTCTAAGACAAAAATTAGTAGTCCCACGGGTCCTCATTTTCCCCATTTTTCATTTCAAACCGCTATTTCTCCTAGACATTTTTCACTCAAACATTGAATACCACATCAAAATTACTCATCAGACTTCTGGATCGTGATAGATTCAACCATGCCACCAAGACGAGGAGGTAAGCCCCTGATTTTAATCTTGCATTTTACGTTATTTTTATGCATTTTCATGGGTTTTTTGAAATGTTTGTTTATATATACAATTTTCTTATTTTGTTAGTTGGTCCGCAAGCTCGAAATCATGCAAACCATCAAAACATTCCTCAAAACCCACCAAAAATTCCTCAAAACCCTCCGAACATTCCTCAAAACCCTCCTCCAAACATAGATCTGCCTCTTGTGGCTCATTATGTCCCCATTAAACCAGCAGGAACACAAGATAATATCATTGGAAGAATATGAGAAAATAAAATTGTCATTGAGAACCTTATTCAGACTATAAGACAAAATCATGCCACAAATCCATCCCGCATGACTTTAGCCAACACATTGCAAACATTGATTGGCAAAGTTGACTCTGCAACCAACCAAATACATAGATGGAATACCTTTAGAGGTGATTGTAGGCAGTGGTATGCAGATAAATTATCCCATGCGGCCGTAAAAGATTAAAAAAATTTGGAAAAGACCTCATTTGTGCATTATTTACTGACCCCATAACCAATGCCCCCCGCAGTTACTTGCAAATGGTTCCCAATCCATTGGTGCCACGATGACAGAATCAAAAAAAAAAATTGGGACCGATGGTGGATTTTTTTTATTATCCGCCATGCAACAACAATGAGGTTCATCTTTATTTTTTGAAGAAATTATATTGTGAGTTCGTGCTTAATGAGGTACCGAATTATTTTGACTTTTCTGACTTTTTTGGTCGAGGAGGCGGCTCTGCATAGAGTAGACTTGGTGCATGCATAGGTAAACCAAGGATCCCCCATGCCCCAAAACCCCCACTACCTTCAGTTATCCCTACTACAGTGAAGGAGGTTGTGGAGATTGACACACTGCATGCATTGAGGGAGCTCACTAACACTCTGACCCAACATAGTGACCAGATTGCATCTGGTCATGTTGGTGGAGGCACCAGTTCTAGGGCACCACACCATTGTGGATCATGTGGTGCCATATGCACTGCGGGCGAGACATCATTTGCTGGTTCACAGGATTTCTTTTCTATAGATGAGATGCTGGGGGATGTTTTTGGAACTAGTGCCACTGATATTGGTCTTTCACAGGTAAATTTCAAATAAATATAAATTATATATATATATATATATATATATATATATATATATATATATATATTTTAATTCACATGTTTGATATTTTAATATATATGTATTTGATTGTACGTCATGTACATACATGTAAAAAACTAATTTTTTATTTTATTTTAAATAGCAAGAGTTGGTGAAGGAAACATCCGGCGTCGACATGCTAGCTACTACAGATGGGTGTGTTTCAAACGTAAGTTTTGAAACTTGTAAAAACTTACATTTTGAATTTCATTCAGATTGCACTAGATTATTATTATAATGTTTTACGTGTATGTTGTACATATTAATATGTTTGTCTTTTATACACAGGAGCCTGACGGGTCATCATCTGCTCTAGGAACTGAGGCTACCGGCATGCCTCACATGAGTTTTACACAAGTTAGTTTCTCTTTACACTTTGTTTCTAATTGTGGAAGTTCATGTGGATTACATGCTTTGGACCTCTATTATGTGGTGCACATTCATACATAGATTTTAATATTGATTTGTACATTTTTTTGTATAGCTTATGACTGCCAGAGAGACTCCTCCATATATGCAGACTGTGGAGGCTGTTGTAGATACTGCCATAGCATCTGCAGATCCACTAACTGAGGTATAATTTTTCAAATTTGTTAAATTTTGGAGGTTCAAATTTTATTTCTTATTACTTAAATCTACAATATCAAATTTTGTATGTATGTGAAATATTTAATTTGAAAATTAATTATTTGTATGTAGCTTACCCCTCGTGAGTCTATTGTTGTCCCTGTGATGCATCAACAACAAAGTGATAGGGATCATGACATTGCGGTAAGATTTCACATGAACTTTAACTAAATTGTACAAGTTTCTAAATTTTGAATGTATTTTAAAATTTTGGGTGTTAAAAACTTGTTGTTTATGAATGTGCAGGTTAGGTTGTAGGCCTGCTTAGAGACGCCTAGGACCACATGGATGAAATCCGTAGTGGCATCTCCCTCCACTACATCCCCAGGTCGTGGACGTGCTACTTCTAGTAGGGAAAAGAGAGGGAAGATGTTTCATGAGTAGATTCATAGTCCACCTGGATGTACATAGATATATATATGGGCCATCTGGTCCTAGTGAACATGTTTCTTCATATAGTCCATTGTATATATATAGCCTTTTATGACCACATGTGGTCCTATATAAATTATGACACACTTAGTTCGAGATGTACACATGTTATGAACTTACATATTTTTA
Organism: Taxus chinensis; assembly: GCA_019776745.2. Classification (NCBI taxonomy): domain Eukaryota; kingdom Viridiplantae; phylum Streptophyta; class Pinopsida; order Cupressales; family Taxaceae; genus Taxus; species Taxus chinensis. The sequence goes on along the minus strand of CM034146.1, from coordinate 347,497,417 downwards.
GAGACGTGCATCTGGAGCAGACTTTGTTTGATTCTTATATATCCATATGTGTTGGTTTTCATAGCGATATTACTAAACTATATGTTTGATTCGATTTCATTGCATGTATGATATCCTTCTATGTATGTTTTCATAACCATTTATTAGTTCTAGATATGTATGTTTGATTTAAAATTAAAAAACCATGTCCCGGAGCACTACATGGTACAATTGTTAAGCAAACCTATTCCATTAAGCAAAACCATGCTAGGTGAACTACAAAAGGGCAATACGTACAATTAATTTTTTTTTAAAGCTAACACTCATCTGTTGTATATCAACTAATGCAAAAATTGATAGAAATAAGTGAGGTAGAGTTCATCTTGAACTATGGTACTTATGGTGTAACATTGAAGATTTTACAAATTTCCCGATTTTCAAGTTTTACCATTTCACATTTCTAGAATTGAAGATTACACAGAGGTTTCAAATTTTTTTCTTTGTTATCAAAACTTATTATTTTTAGTAAGGCACATATGCCAATTTAATAATAAATATAATCATGTCTTCTTGTATTTGGATTGAGATGAAATATTTTCATTAGATTAGGTATTTTTATACATGGTTTCCTGCTTCAAATTTCAAGTGTTTTCGATCTCCAGAATTGCAAGGATCTAAAAAGGCAATTTTTTTCTCTGAAATTTTAAATGGGATGCTATAAAAATTTAGGGTACCAATGGAAAATATTTTTAGATCATCTTCAAGGAGTTCATGAGTAGAAATTATGGGAAAAATTGAAGGGAAATGGAGCAAAAATGAAGGAGATATGAGCAAAAATGTGATTTTTGTAGTAGGGTTTCTTGAAGATTTAGTAGCATGTAACTAAATACTAGCAGCAATGAAGGAAAATGAAATATTAAAAAGGGATTAAAATAATGGCTAAGTGTTTGTTTATACTCACCTCTTAACATTAACCTAGCTAACTCACCTTCTAACTCATCCTTGACCATTCTTCCTCCTCTAATGAAGAATCAACTCATGTCTTCCTCCACGGAAGATCTTGAATGATGAGGCTTTTCCATAGACCATCTTGTTGAATCTGGAAACTACAAATGAAAATTTCTCATCTTCCAAGATGTTCACATGCTCCAATGTGTTGAGTCAATTCTCAGGAATGGCATTGATATTTCCACATTGACTTTAAAATATTTTTCATAACTCTTCATAGGATTAGAGATATAACCTATGATCTCTACAAGGGCTTCTAAGGTATCACTATTGAAGGAAAGGGTCACAAATATTTTCCTAAACCAATTCTTGAATTTTGAATCTTGAAGATTCTTCATGGAATTATTCTCCCTGAGAGGAGTACCAAGCTCATGCATTCTTGTGCCAAGATCTTCCAAAAAATTTGATACATTCTCCTCATGGGATTCAAAATCAAAAATGGCTTCTTTTAGAGCATCAAACCTCTAGGTGATGGTATGAAAAAAAATGTCATACAAGTTCTCTGAGTCAGATGAAAACACACCTGAGCTCACCAAGGAATGAAAATCAAAATTATTCATCTCACTCGCAAATGGGAGATTATTTTCCGAATGGAATTTCTCTTTCTTGATCTCAACTCTATTCCTATTGATTTTCAAATATATGACCAAGAACAATCTAAACAAAAAGATAATCTCAGGAAATAGATCATTCCCTTTTTCAAGGATCATGTTCACCCAATGGTCACATGTCCTTCTTTGCAGTATGAATGCTTGATCTTGCATGATGGACTGGGGGGTTAAAGTTTCAAATGGGAGACATTGCTTCAATTTGAGGCAGAGATGATTAATCTCATGCAATAAATGATTTCACTTATGAATAAAAGGTCCTCACATGTTCCCTTAATTGTTTGATGATTTACTTATACTCATAATTCTGTGTAGTGATCTGTGATGAAGAATCATATTACAATGCAAAAATAATGAGCATATACAAGCACATAGCTGGGGCAGCAGAGGATGGAGAGAGATCACCACAACAACATAGCTCAAGAGAGTAAAGCAAGGACAGTGATGAAGCACCTAAGAGGACCGAGGCAAGTCCAAAGAGAACAAGAGAGATGGAAGGTAAACACGTGACATTGAATGTTTTGAGTCCTAGGAAATGAACAGAGGCGAGGAGTGAGAAGTCATGCCACAGGACGTTGTGGTACCAAATTGACTACGCTGACACATCTAGGTAGCTAGGTGAACACTAGAGGAGGTGGTGTTTCAGTTCACGACAATTTCGTTTCTTCCGGGCTACTTCGTTCAGGCGTAGTCCCTTAAGAGCCCTGAGACCAAAATATCATTCAACTTCAACGGGTGACTACTCGGACTCCGTGGCACCTAGAGATGCCTCATCTGATCTAAAACATTGGTGTATGGACCCTCTACAATATCCTCTCTCAGCTTTTTCCTTCTCATATCGGTGCTCTCTTGTTTGCAAACGCGCGAAATAGTGCAGTTTGAGCCAGTGTAAGGTTGTCAAATGCTATATTTTGCAAACGGTGGGTCATGGCACCAAAATGACTATGCTGACACATCCGGGTGGCTAGGTGAACACTAGAGGAGGTGGTTTTTTGGTGCATGACAAGGTCATTGCTTCTGGGCTACTTCGTTCGGGCGTAGTCCCTTAACAGCCCTGAGACCAAAATATCATTCAACTTCGATGGGTGACTACTCAGACTCCATGACACCTAGAGATGTATCTTCTAATATGAAACCTTGGTGTAGGGACCCTCTAAAATATCCTCTCTTGGTTTTTTCCTTCTCATATCGGTGCTCTCGCTACCCTATTGTTTGCAAACGCGTAAAATAGTGTAGTTTGAGCTAGTGTAAGGTTGTCAAACGCTATATTTTGAAAATAGTGGATCATGGCACCAAAATGACTGTGTTAACATGTCCGGGTGGCCAGGTGAATGCTAGAGGAGGTGGTTTTTTGGTGTGCGACAAGGTCATTTCTTCTGGGCTACTTCGTTCGGGCATAGTCCCTTAAGAGCCCTGAGACCAAAATATCGTTCAACTTCAACGGGTGATTACTCAGACTCCGTGACACCTAGAGATGTCTCATCTGATCTGAAACCTTGGTGTAGGGACCCTCTACAATATTCTCTCTCATTTTTTTCCTTCTCATATCGGTGCTTTCGCTGTCCTATTGTTTGCAAACGCGTGAAATAGTGCAGTTTGAGCCAGTGTAAGGTTGTCAAACGCTATATTTTGAAAATAGTGGATCATGGCACCAAACTGACTGTGTTAACATGTCTGGGTGGCTAGGTGAATGCTAGAGGAGGTGGTTTTTTGGTGTGCGACAAGGTCGTTTCTTCTGTGCTACTTCGTTCGGGCATAGTCCCTTAAGAGCCCTGAGACCAAAATATCGTTCAACTTCAACGGGTGATTACTCAGACTCCGTGGCACCTAGAGATGTCTCATCTGATCTGAAACCTTGGCGTAGGGACCCTCTACAATATTCTCTCTCATTTTTTTCCTTCTCATATCGGTGTTTTCGTTGCCCTATTGTTTGCAAACACGTGAAATAGTGTAATTTGAGCCAGTGTAAGGTTGTCAAACGCTATATTTTGTAAACGGTGGGTCATGACACCAAACTGATTGCGCCGACACATTTAGGTGGCTAGGTGAATGCTAGAAGAGGTGGTTTTTTGGTTCGTGACAAGGTCGTTGCTTCCAGGCTACTTCGTTCAGGCGTAGTCCCTTAAGAGCCCTGAGACCAAAATAGCGTTCAACTTCGACGAGTGATTACTTAGACTCCACGGCACCTAGAGATGTCTCATCTAATCCAAAACCTTTGTGTAGGGACCCTCTACAATAGCCTCTCTCAGTTTTTTCCTTCTCATATCGGTGCTCTCGTTGCCCTATTGTTTGTAAACATGTGAAATAGTGAAGTTTGAGCCAGTGTAAGGTTGTCAAACTCTATATTTTGCAAACGGTGGGTCGTGGCACCGAACCAAATATGCTGACATGTTTGAGTGGCCAGGTTAATTCTAGAGGAGGTGGTTTTTTGGTTTGCAACAAGGTCGTTGCTTCCGGGCTACTTCATTCGGGCGTAGTCCCTTAAGAGCCCTAAGACCAAAATATCATTCAACTTCGACAGGTGACTACTCGGACTCCGTGGCACCTGGAGATGTCTCGTCTAATCTGAAACCTTAGAATAGGGACCATCTACAATAGCCTCTCTTAATTTTTTCCTTCTCATATTGGTGCTCTCGCTACCCTATTGTTTACAAACGCGCAAAATAGTGCAATTTGAGCCAGTGTAAGGTTGTCAAACGCTATATTTTGCAAATGGTGGGTTGTGGCACCAAACCGATTGTGCACACACATAGGTATGGTCTTGTAAACACTTGGGGAGGAATCATTTTCAAAATTTACAACTTTTTCAAAATTTACAACTTTTTCAAAATTTACAAATTTAGCTTCAAGAATTTAAAATTCTCTAATAACAATGCCAACCATGTGAAGGTGGAAGCTTTTCTGGCACCACTAACCTGAACATAAAAGTGTTAGTCAAAGAAATTTAAGTTTCAAATCAAAACCATATACTAGATATATACAAAATACACAAATTTAAAATAAAATATATGAACTTAAATCTAGATCTAACTAACAAATATATATATATCAAATAAATTATATATACCAGACATGAGCATTGTAAATTCATTCCAATGAACCATCAGGATCAGATCTACTTTGAATAGCAGACAAGATTGCTTCATGATCTGACTCTCGAACCTTCTAAAGAATCTTGTTATTAGGCCTTCCTCGATATTTATACAGCTGAATATTTGTCACTAGAACTAGATGCGAATATAAGAGTATTTTCCTGTGTGTCTCAAAGTCTTCAAACACCCAAATAGGGGAGTTTTTTAATGGATACCGTCAAAGCCAAGTTCCAGTAACTACCACTGATCTTGTAGGATACTCAATATCTTCGCCATCTCTAATAGGAGAAGTCAACTTCTTTCTTTCCTCGATGTAACGACATAAGAAATAGTTTGTTCCTTCTTCATTGTCTTCTGTCACAATAACTGCAAAAACATGTCCTACAAAAAACAAAGGTTGAACAACTCAAATTTAAATTATATATTAAAATTTCAATGGACATAACTCAATACAAAAATTAAATAAATAACCATAAATACCTTGTGGCACCAAAATCAAAATTTCATCAAAGTCCTTAGATGTTGCAACTTCATCTACAGAAACAAGTCGTAATGCTTATGGAGGTTGATAACTAGGAAGCAGAGTTAGAGGCCTACAAATCCATCCATCCACCCATTCTTGTGAATCACACTCAGTAGTGAAAAATTCGATACAAGATACACAAAAACATGTCAACTTTCTTGTCCATACGGCCCACGAAGTAGCGCCTAAGCTACAAAATGAGTGCATTTCACTGGACCCAATGAGTGTCATATAATCCTCATAGTTAACAATTTTTTGTTCCTCTATCAGCCAAAAATATATGTGAACTGTGGAATTTTCTTGAGAACCTCAAGCCATATTGTCAATACACCATTCCACTATGCTCTTTGCATCTTTTAATTTAGCACTATCTTTGTAATTCAACTCTTCTCTTGCAAGAGCTCTTTTCACACATGCTCCTGCACCGTCATGCTCTCATTTTCCATGTCCAGCCTCAGTGAAACTCTAAATATGTTACACACCCATATTGACGTGCATTCTGCTCATCCAATAAAAAATTCATGCATTCTTAAACTGAGACGTGTAATTATTTGACCATATATAATGTTGTTTGAAGTGAATGTCCCTATCAGACAAGTTTCCATAAAATAACTGGAAACACCCTTGTACAAATTCAATAGAATGAGTACGATCATCATTGATATAAAAGTGGTACTCTCTTAAAAAAAATTGATCATTCTCTGTACTATCAGGAGAATGTAGAAATGTTATATGCACAAAAATGGAAACTTGTACTAAGTTGTAATATTGCGATTGAACATCCATTTGTGGTTACAATGTGTAATTCTCTACAAAATTGACCACTAAAACAATAGTACCAATAAGAAATGTGTCCTTGCATATCTTGAACTATTCATCCAACCATCGAGCTCTATGTGTATACCTAGCATACTCATAAACAATTTCATCCTTCAATTTTCTCAAAAATTAGAAAACAAGCATTTGTTCTGTAACTAGCTCACACCATTTAGACTCTTCTCCATCTTTCAACTGGTATGCAACTGATTTATATTTATCAAACTCAACTAAATTATGTCCTATTGTACCTTCAATTTTCTCATGGATGTAACTTTCCAATTTAGGTAATCTGTCGCATGTTCTACAACTTCCATCTAAACAATCCTGATTATAAAAAAATTGTCCAACTTCTTTTTCACAAAATATAGTAGCAATGAAATCCCTGGAAGATATTGGTGGAACTTGAACACCACATTCCAATAACATAGTTTAAGAATGAAAAATAGAATGAATACTTAAAAATTTAGCATAATGCATCACAAATTCAACATGTTGCCTACAACAACAAGTGGTGCGAGCGTGGTTGATTTTCACATAGAATGGTTTCAACATTTCAAAAAAATGTTGACTAATTTTAATTTCTAGATTATCTTGTTCAAACTTACGAAAAAATTGAGTTTGAGTCATATCTAAGAAATGATTTGGATGTGGTTCATGATTAGTAGAACCAACTCTCCATTTTATAACATCTCTTGTATTAGGTGAAACTCTAGTGTTATCATGCCAAAATTTAATAACAACTTCTCTTATAGCATCAGAATTATTTTTGTCCTTACGCAGTGCTCTAGCAAAAAATGCCCAAAAATCGATGTTATTGAGTGATTGAAGGATATTATGTCTTTCAATTTCTTTCATTAGAGTTTTTCAATTAACTTGCAACATTCGACTTGTTTACGTAATCAAACGTTGTTTTTTTATTGATTCACTTACAACACTAGTAGCAAGTACATGATGCACAATATTACTATCCCTAGTATGTCTCTTGACACCAATAGTGTGATATGCATCCTGGAGGTTTTCAATAATTGTAGAGGTTTGAACACATATATATTAGATGTTGTCAATCCTAAGGTGTTTAATGTATGTCTCATTTTAATCAATTTCATCAAACTAACCAACAACTGACATCTTTGGGAATCATTTAAAATTTCAAAATGATTATCCCAAATTTTAGTGGCTTTTCTTCTTATTTGTCGTTCAGAAATTTTGTTAGACATTGGTTTCAAAATGTTTTCATCAATTTCAATAAAAAATTTAGGTTTCTTACGTAAAATCCTAGGAGGTGTTTTTGTCAAATTTTTCCTGTCTACAGTTTCAACATGAATTTCCTTATTCACATTTTCATTGTCTCCTTCAATTTCAACATTTGCTACATCGTGAGTATTTAATTCTTCTTCAACATTGACAGTAAAAACATCTTCATCACGAGTATTTAATTCAACTTCAATATTTACAATAGAAACATTACCTGGTTCTTCATTGCTTATAATAGTTGGGGTTGAAGATGAACCTCTTCTTGATTCACGAAGATTCCACATTTGCTCATAATTTTGAATTTTGTTGGCCTCTAATTCGTTTGGTGTTTTTTTACTTAATGACTTCCTTTTTTGACTTCGTTTCTTGTCTCCCATGATGTTTAACTTCCGTTGATAAGAAAAACATGCAAAAAAGAAAAAATTGCATAGTAATTCGTACTGTAAGGTCAGAGAGTAAAAATCACATGGTAATTCAGACATTAGGATGTGTGTAAATATGATTTATAAACCGCAATCGTAGTTTATAAAGCGCACTCACTGTTTATAGAGTGCGCTCGCGATTTGTGTTAAAAAAACCATGATCGCACTTTATAAACCATGATCACAGATCTATCTACTTAACCTAAGCCTCTGGACATCTTTGTTTTTCCCCAACCAAAGCTATGGAAGGTCATTATGAAGTGTAAAAGGTCAAAAAACCTCAAATCTGCTCTTCCAAAGACTTGAACCATGCTAAAAACTGAAAACATTTAACAAAAATGGTGCCATCACATAGGGGAGACTGTTAGTTTCGTAGAAATATTGATTTTAAAGTGAATAGAATAAGATAAATATCATTTTATAATTTTTTACTAACAATAGGTCTTTAAGACATTTTTTCCTGTGAATGTTCATGTCTACGTTTAAGACTCTAACTTTCGTTTTGCTTGTCTAAATGTGATAAAACTTATACCATCCCAAGAGTGGACAAATTCTATACACATTAAAAAAAAGAAATATTTGATTTCGATATTTTTTTATATACTTATGGCAGGCAAACGGAAAGTGCTCCGTTTTCTAAATATTTTCAGACCACTTTCACGAAAAAAATCATTATAAAAAAACATTGCTAAAAAAAATACAAAATAAAATCCATCCTAAGATAGACAACTACATCTAATGTTTCACTAAAGGAAAAAAAAAAAAAACAAGATTTGGTCATCCAAAATACAGGAAAACGGACTACAATCTTATAAGTTTTTTCAAAAAAAAAAACCAAGTCATATAATTTTAAGTGTTTAATATAGCTAAACTTGTCCGTTTTTTTTTTTAAATAGTATTTTAGAAACTAGATTCTGAATGCAATGATTCATATTTATATAAATTTTTATAATTTTGAGTGCGCATATTGCTAATAATCCCTACAAGTTGAGTTTTTGTTGTTTTTTGCAATATGAAGTCCATGGATGACCCTATATTTGTCCATCAACTTCCTACACTTACCCTTATTTTGACGTTTTTTTTTAACAATTATAAAAGTGTAAATTATTATAGGCCATCTCTCCTTACATATTATAGCAATGAACTCATAGTAAGGTATTTATATTTTCCATGTATTTAGAATACATGAATGTATATTCGTAACTTATATCATTTTAATTGATTTTGTATGTGATTATTTTTACATGTGATTACACACTTTTCTAATTTGAATATTGGTAATGATTGTAATTAATCTTTCTAATTTCAATTTTCATGTCTACTTCATTTTTGAAATGATTCGCATCTCAATAGATATCTTTCAATAATTGACACCTAATTGAAATTATTCCCTTGCAAACACAACTCTTTCAAACTATTCATCAATATTTCGCACATAGTAAACTTTAATATTTATATTTAACTGGGAAATATAGTATCAATAGAACTTAATTTTTTAAATTGTTGATTCCTAAGTTTAAAAATGGAAAGAAAAAAAAACCTTTCACAAATAATTTATTGAACATGTTTTCAAGGCCACAAATACTTTCATATTATTTACTTATAATTTACTGGTGGTGAAATATTAAGCTATGAAAAAAAAAAACTCTACATTTCTTAGCCTACCAATTTCTATTAGTCTTCACATTTTTTATTCTTTCTCACTACCTTAAATATTGTACATTAAAATATATGAATCTATCAACTTCAATATGATTTTCCATATCATGGCCTTGCATGAAATGTGTTTGGAAGTAAACAAATCAGTTAAAGATTGTGTGGTTATTCATTTGATTTTCTTGCTATCTAAAAAAATTGTAAATAAAAATTCTAATGGTGTTTTTTAACTAACTTAAAAGTTTTATATTTGTAGCATAGGGTTAAAGTAGTTGTTCAATCATAAATGTATGTCTGTTTAGTTTGGTATTTTATGATATCCTTCATGAAAATGTTTTCCGTTATCTTCTAAAATAATAAGAGGCCTACTTAAGGTTCCAACACTTGATGCAACCAATAATCTACTATATAAAACCCAGAAAAGCCCAGGCACGATGGCACATCACCCAGCCTGAGCTGAGCACTCACCCGAAGCGTGCAAAGGTACCAGGCCTCTCTTTAGAGTTTCTTGTGTAGGATTTTAGTGTGATGAATATACAACATATTCAGAACTATAAATAACCATAAACATTCCACAATACCTAACTAGATCTAGATCTTAGAGAATCATGTACATTAAATGATAAATATAATAAGATTAACCATAAAAGAATCAGCTACATTCATTTTGAAAACCATTATCCATCCAATATACTCTATTACATTACAAAGTATCACCATAAGTTATGTGCGCATAAGATCCAGCAACATAACTCTAGAATAATTCACTACTCAGTATATCTATCTAACTACACATTTCACTACATATTTATAGGGATGGGGACTTTCCCTTCACCGCCTATGCACTTTTCAAAATAGGTCACATGCTTAAAATAGCCATGTGCCTTTACAATAACATGCACACCTACAAGTGCACTAATAATTGACATCCTATAGTTAAAAGGTATAAGTAATCCTATTATTATATTGAACTCATTCATGGCGCTTATTAGATGCTCGTTACCAAAATAGAATTTGTGTGTCGAACAAGTATCCATCGTAATGTGTGCTCCGCATGATATCTTCCAAAAATATCCCGCATCCATGAAAATGGCTAAGTCCCAAATCAACTTGTCCTACCGTTTGTTTCATTTCCTATCCTTTCGTGCCTTTAAGTATGCTTTCTTCTTGCCCGCGTATTCTTTGTGTGTTTTCTCCTTATCACAATATTATGTTTTCTCAACATTACCCCACAGTAAATTATATTGTCATCCCAACAATGAGGATTCTTTCTAATGTTCCTAAATAATAATGAATAAGAATGGAAAGAATGTAAAGAATCATTATACAAAATAATAGACCTTTACTCTACAGCACCCTCTTATTCAACCGAGAGGATCAACTCTGGATATTCTATTTTAATCTTAGCCTACAATGTTTGTCATTCATCCAGCGCAGTCCTTGTTTTCTCTAGAATGTCTGTGGAAATGGCTTCCAGCTTGTCCTGAGTAATCATTTCCTTCTCATTCTGCAAAAATCAGACAACATTGGCCATAACAAACATCATTCCCTCCATAAGATCCATCTTTTGCGCTATGAGCTTCCCAATATCATTTATTCTCTCCTTATGTGGGTCTTGGGTTGTTGCAAGGGCTTCATACTTTTATTTCACTTGTGTCAATACCTCTACATGTCCTAGTGTCTCATCTTTCATGGCCTTTAGAACATCATTATCTTCAACTAGGATTCTGATCCTTATTACTGCTTCTAGTGTTACACAAATATTCATATCTTGGTTAGCTTTCTTCAGTTCATTCTTCAGAGTTTGGAGCAACACTTCATAATTTGAAATTTTTCTGACCATGGAGGCCATTGCTCTTTCTTCTTGTTGTTAAATATCATTTCGCGTTGGCATTTGAATTGGTCCATCTTATAAAACCAAATCAACCAATGTGCGCACATGTTACATTGTCGAAGGAAACTTCTCAGGTACCTTAGACTCAAAATCGGGTCTTGCTTTCAGAACTTAATCTCCAATTTCTTCTACCATGTTAATGAAGGCCTCATTATTTTTCTCTTTTAGGTCCTTCTATCCTTTTAAACAGGTTATTTATATAGTTTTTTCCTTGTTATCTTCAAGTAGCACTCTAATGGTGGCAGCCTTATCAATGTTCCTCGGTGCTACCTTTGCAGATACCTTAACCAAGGCATTGCTCACCTACTCATCAGACATTAGAGTAGGCTTTTCTTTCATGTATCTACTTTGGGGTTCCTTCTTCACTCACCTTGATACACAAGATTCCTCACATACGTCAAAATACAACTCTTCCATATGGGTCTGCATGGACTAGGATAATTGTTTCCTTCTACATGTGGTGGCCATCAGTTACCATCCATACAATTCCTTAAGGCACATTGTGCTCTGAAACCAGGAGCGGAAGATTTTTCTTGTGTCCTCAGCATAGCCCATACTTGGCACAACATATTCTTTATTTTTTCTCTTTGTTCTTGGCCCCTTAGGAACCTGAGCGTCAAGGTTTGGAGTTGGCCCTTCTTCATCCTGAGTAGTAACATGCGTTAGGATGCTCTTGCATCATCTCTTCTACTTCCTTCACCCCTTCCTCTTCATCTTTCATGTATTCATCTTTGGGTTCATCCACATCTTCTAGTTTCATTGGGGTTCCAGGTGCGCTCTCCTCATACTCCTCCACCTCCTTATTCGGCTTCAACTTTCTCGTTATCTTCTCCTCAAGTGCCTCATTCTGAGGGGAGAGTATAACAAGATATGGTGTTCCCAAGCCTTGGGTCTTGGTTCATCTGAATACCCTCTTAAATTAGCACTCTTCAAGGACTACATCCACGTCCATGTCCTCTTCTCTTACTTGCGCCTGTGGTGGAGTTTTTACACGCTCACTCTCCACTTTTTCTGTGGGTTGCTTCCAGCCTCTATGATCCAAGCATCCACTTACTTCATGTTCCTGTTCTTCCTCATCTATCTGTATGGTTACGGAAGGCTTTGGAGTTGGCACATTCTCCATTGTATGTTTTCCTTTAGGTGGCCCTGGGAGCATGAACTCATTCTCCACATACTTATTATTCTCCAACCTAGGCTTGAGCTGAAGATATATGAGTGCACCTTCACTGTCCCCAATAGAAAAACTTACTGGATTCATATTTATGATGTCTAAAATGAGCCTCTCAATGTAGGAAGAATGACCTGGATATACATATGCTTTTATAAGGGTGTGGTAGCCACAATCTACCTTGTCTGCATTGAAGTTTAGTCAGCATGCATTAGTAAATCTATGAACTAAAGCCTAAAAGTAGCATGCTCTGAAGGCATAGGGAAGTTTATACCATGAAATCCATGTCCCATCCTTCATAGAAAATCGTGCGATGCAGAAATGTTGATACATCGCGAATTTTACTACCTTTCCTACTACCAAAGGTAGTTCCTTTGGAATACACCATTCTTCTTCAAACACCGTGAAAAGTTGGTCATACCACATTTCTGCCATTTGCTTAAATTGGTCACTCAATGATCCTTCACATAAATATTTTGCAAACCTTTCCGCGAGGGACTTCTTCTTAGTGGGGTAATCCAATATTTTGTTTTTTGGCCCATTGGGAACTCCAATTTCTACAAAAACAAGAGATAAGAGGACGACGCCAAAACTTATCTTTTCACCTACACGCACTTCCTCAATAATAGTCTCTACAATGTAGCCAACCAAGTTGTATATTTCTCCCTTTGTCATCTTCTTTACAATGTAAAGCCACATGGTGTTTACCTACGACCATCTCTCTTGACCATTCAACTTAGTGAGTAGATGTGCGGCTACCTACACCATAGGGTACTTCCTCAATTTGTAGATGTCCATTCCGCATGGACCCTTGGTATACCCCAACTCCTTTCTTGTGGATATAACCACTTCTTTATCAGTCAGATCACTAACAATGTCTGTCCCTGTGCCCTTCAATCATGTTAATCTCATAATTAGGGCCGCTGTGATCCTAACCCTCCATCTGATGAAATATAATAAGTCCTCGTGGACTCTGCTCATAAGTCATTGGTATAAAGGTTCATGTTTTCCAAAATATGGGATCTCATATAGTTGATAAAATCCCACCTACTTAAGAAAATTTTCCCCAGCGTCGTCATACATTGGCATATCTTCCACCATGCACTTGTTGGTCTTCTTATTTAGCAAAGCATCTAACTCTCCCTTGTTATCAATGTTGCAGTGGTTCTAGTCACTTGCTTTGCATATGCGGATGTGGGAATCCCAATCTTGTCTAACTATTACTCCTTCTGAGTACTGAATCTCTGAAAAATTACTTTTGGGAGTAATTTCAACCTCAACTTCCACCTTTTTCTTTCCTTTTTTGCCTATTTCAAGTTATTTCTTCAGTGTCATCGTAAAATTCCCACCTTTTGTCTTCTATGTCCAGTAAATTCAAACCCTAGCTCAAAATTGCATGCCCTATCTCAAAAACGCATGCCCTAGCTCCTTCTCAACCCTTCTGCTTCACTCAAACCCTCCACCAATGGGGATGTAATCCATTTCCACACACAAATATTCTCTCCACGTCTATTTTCACAACTCTCCACACCTCAATATGATTCGCTTGGATCGGTTTCACTTAGCTCACTCGAATACTTGTGATTACAAGGGTAAAAATGAACCCGCATCACGTCCTTATATAGATTTTCAAAAAGTTAGTGCATTTTTTCTCCTTCACCTACCAACAATCCTCTCATTAATTGACCATTTTCAAATTTCTACGTGGTACAATCTCATCTGCCAGCTATAACCTTCTAGCATGCCTTCCTACCCTATGGCTACAGATTTCTCTTCTACGCACTTTCATATGCCGAAGTACCTCTCCACAGTGCCCTCCCATAGTAGTTTCCACGGCCGCTGCTTACCTCGCATTATAATATCCCTTCATTCATTTCCATCTATGGTATTCTTTAAAAGCAATCTCCTTTTTAACAATTCCTTTCCATACTTGAATAAAACATGTGACCATTTTTTCTCATGTGTACCCATTTGTGAATAAAAAATAACAACCACCACCCCACACCAATGGTATGTGCAGTCCTCTATGCATAAAAATACTACAAATTGTAATTAGCTTCCAGCACACAAATGCACTTATTACACAAAACACCAAACTAAATTGAAAAATCATAGCGACGAAGAAGGAAATACATTAAAGTAAATATAGAAATGGAAACCTATACTAAATGGCAGTATTGCCTTATTACAAACACCAAGAAGACTTATTTATATTAGGGCTTCACCATACTACCTTATTCCTTCTGGTGCCATACCCATGCGTAAAAAGAAAACAATATCCTCTAATTATGAAGTCGTGCGATGTAACATATACAATTGTGCATCTAGCATTATATCTTCAATTATCTACGTGTCCTCCCCTGATTGAATCCTTGATAAGTGGTATGGGCCAGAATTACTTTTAGCTGGTTTTACCACAACTATGAAATCAAATTCCTAGAATAAGAGCACCCATCGACATATGCTCCCCTGTAAAATGACATTATTTACCAAGTATTTTAATGACATGTGATCAGTATAAAATACAAAAGGTGTTGTTAGCAAGTATTGTCTGAATTTATGCAGTGTCTAGATCATCGACAAGGCCTCACACATTATTGTTGTATAATTCTACTCTACAGGAGTCAAATTTATACTACTAAAACAAATAGGATGATCTATAATAACCTCTCTAGGTTGAGTTAACACTGCAGTAATGGCTATGTCAGAGGCATCTGTTGACAATTTTTGCACTTGTACAAAAATGGGTAACTCGAAACTTTGTTACGATGGATGGCATTGGTGAAGTATACCTAAGCTATGGGTTTCTTTCAGAAAATATTGTTACTATTGAATTAATTAATGATTACATGAAATCTACAGCTATGTGTGCTGTTACAAAACATAATAGATCACATATCCTACAATTTCATGCTATCTTCAGCAAAAGAGCACAAGGCCCCGAAGGACAGTTGTGTTGTCTTGATGAAGACACCGAATTGTAGAATGGATGAAGTGTTAGGTTTCGAAGCAGTAATCAAGACTACAGATTACAAAAATCAGAGTTCATTATTGGATGTTACAGGTACTCTTTAATTTTCTTTCCTTCATGATTAAGATATTCAATTATAGTATTGGGTTGTTTAGTTTATCGTACAATCCATATCAGAAAGCAGGAATGCAGAAAGAAATATACAACTCAATTTCATAATTCAATGTTTTATTCATAAAAAAATTCAAATGTTCCCACACAAGCCGTGGGATGTAACTGTAAAGTAAAGTACAGCTACTGAAATAAGAGGTACACATACATGAACGAGAAAATAAAGGAGTATGAGTGAACCCATCATTTCCTTGAAGTTTGTCTTTCGGTTGATGCATCCTCATCTTCAGATTTGTTCCCTCTTCATCTTCATTGTTGAGAGCACTATACCTGAAACCATAAAAGAGGAAACTATCAGTTATGAGCTCAGGTTACAATCCATATTCTGATATTGTCATAATTCATGCACATGGATATCTAATAACAGGAGATATAGATTACTTGAAGATTAAACAATATACATGATTTACTCACTCATAAGGAAATAAAGATAAGAAAAGAAAACATGGACATAAGAGAGGCCAAAAAGCCTAAATATTTTTTAACTATTTTCTCAAGTGTGCAGGAATAGGTTGCAGTCAAGAATAAATAAATCATATCTTATAGTCTTCACTAAGGATAAAGATTGTAGAGTTCAATAGCTTATATCCTATTATACAAGAAGCAAATGACCAGTACATATTGGAATGAAGGAATAATGCAACTCAAAGTTTATTAGCTATGCTAGAAATAAAATAAGTTGCAGTACAGAACAAAGAAGAGAATTGCAGACCAAAGTGCATGTTTCAGATTGCAACTAAAGAAGAAGTATCAGAATTTTAAAGCTGAAGTTAACTAGAAAAATAAGATTACAACTGAAACAAAATGAGAAAGAAATTTGAGAAAAATTTGACATGGCTTCACCGTGTAAAATGGACATTTACATCTTTCCATTATGCTATTTTAAATTAATACATGATTTTCAAAATATTTATATAAATCAAATAAGTGATATAGAAAAGTAGAAAAGTATGCCATAATCAAGATAATAGTTATTATGTTTCAGTTTCTAAAAACAAATAAGCTTCAATAGGAAAATGATACATTCTGTATTCTGAATTAGAAGATACAACTATTACAGATGAAACAGAAAATAAAGAAAGAATTCAAGATACTTCATGTTCCAGTATCAAAAGAATTCAACATTCAAATTTCTATTGTAGAGGTAGCAGGAAATACTGTTTTTAGAAAACAGAGTACATGTTTTTCATTTTTTAGATATAGGCTCATCCATCTATGGTCATTTTGAATTCACATTACAAGTTGCAGAATAAGAAAAAAACTTAAGCAACAGTGTCATGGGTTCATATAAAAGGATCATAGAGTATCTAAAAAACTATGGAGGAAACTAGATAATAAGATTAAGTGCTGGTACTACTTCCATTTCAGAGTTGAATCAGTGATAGCAAATATAACTTCAAAATTCAATGTATAGGCATATGATGAGACCAAACAGATAAAAGCTATGCAGAGTGTTGAACAGGGTCCTAAGTCACTAATAAATTGAGCTTCAGAATCGAATAGAAAGAATACAAACCAAAAGCCACCAAATGTGGAGATTCAGAGATCAACATTTACAATGCCAGATAACAATCTCAACTTGCACTGGAGCATGATACGACATATACCCACACCTCTACCTTGCTATGAACATCATTAATTACTTCAAGTTTGAATATTCAAGTACAAACCAACGGATAAGGCAGGATTAAATAATACATAATCTACATTTGCAGTGAAGTAATATGATTCACATAGATCTACAGTTTCATAGGAGATCAATAAATGATATCACCAGAAGAAAACACAACATGAGTTTCAATTTTTTTTATATAAATGCTCCCAGGGGTAGAATAAACACAACTCAGAATATTTAGGAGCAATTAGAATAGAGAATGGGGTTTTATTTTAATGGTGCTTCAGAGATTTTCAAAATTAAAGAAACCCAGATAATCCTAGGGAAAAGAATATAGAGAAAATATCCTAGAAAATATGGAGATTGATCACGCAAAAATGGCATCCATAGTGAAAAGGAAGCTACCAGAGAAAGGATGAAACTGAAACTTAAACACCTATGTCACTTGTACGACAAATTCTAAAATAATTGGTGAGAATAGAATAAGTATCAACGACTGCAAATCACATAAATTAAGAAATAACAGTGCAGACCTAGTATCTTCACAAGATCTAGGAATATGAATATCAAGGTTCTCAACTACTCAAAAGTAAAAACGACAAACATCTCAAACCCAAATCCTCAATGAAGGAGAAACGGAAGTTAATTATGATTCGGGAAAATGGTTTTAGTCAAGGGGAATAAAAAGTAAAAATAACACACAAATGGCTCTCAAATCAAGCTCAAAGCAGAAAACCCACAACAGAATAATATACATTAGGACAACACCTCCATCGTAAGAACAATGAAAGCTACAAAAGTGACAAATCTCAGAGAAAGAAATTCACTGTGTATAGGATGGTATTGCCGAGAACCTCATTTTGAGTAAAATACATGAGAAAACACAATAACCATAGAGGCTCTTCAAGCTCATCTAATCAATGGCCAAGCATGAATGATACAAGGAAACTAGGAAACGCAAGTATCAGTGCTCGAAAGAAAACCAATACTTCAACTTTTATAAAAAATTTCCAAACAGAGTTAAAGAAATTGTCAAGATTACAACTGTAAAGTAAAAACTTACTCAGATACCTTGATTACGACCACGGATCTCAGAAGAATAAAGCCTGAGATTTGTAGCTATAGCAGACATGACCACAATGGTCTTGCTCAGAATATCTAAACAGAGAAAAAATAACCAAATGTAGATACTTCATAGCCCACAAGGTGGATTTACAAAAAGAAAAACTGAAGCTCAAACATACAGCCATGGACCGCACAGTAGAAAGATCACAAATAAATTAAAACAATGTCAATGGCCGAATCCAAGCATGTGCATGCCGAGAACCTCATGATGACTAATTCTTATAACTTCTTCTTCGTAAATAACCAAGATCGAAGGTTACAATAGTGACGGTGAGTATTGACTATCCCACTTAGAAAGCTCAAGAGCATATCAGAGACAACAAAGATGCAGATGTTTCAGTGTTCACAAAATCGAAAAGGGGAACTGAATTGAACTCAACACATCAACAATGGCAGTAGAATTTTCTCCAGAGCTTCACTGCGAATAGAGCCAGATGAAAATGAACTTGAGTTCATTTTTCATTTTTTTTTTACATATCCCAAACATGCCCGAGTAACCCCAACTCATTTGAGTTAATCAATCAATGATGGAAATCAAATAGTGGAGTAGATCAATACTCGAGAATAGATCTCTCAAATCAATGCAAACCACCATGGTTAATATGTCATCGACCACCTTAATTTCCAGGTTAGAAACCCTAACCACAGGTCAAGAATCAACGACACCTAATCAAACAGTACAAAGATCGATGGCCCAAGATCGATACCATTTTCCAAAGCAAACTCGACCTAGGTTAGATTCCATCGACAATTCAAATGGAAGGGGTGAGTCACCGTGAAGAGGGGGTCAGCCCCACGATTAAAGAAAATTATCATTGCATCAAATTTCAAAAGTCTAAACCATAGACTATGTCCTCATGGTCAAAGAGATCCAATCATTATACATGACAGCAATAATCACCAAAAAGGTAAAGTTAAACCTTATCCTCTTCAAAATGCAAAAGCCGACAAGTAATTGCATAGTCGTGTGTTAATCAAAGGTGGCCGAGTATGGCATGATGGCCTTTTACAAAGTTCCCACGTATATATGTTTAAAACCTTGGCAATGTCCCAAGCCTACAAGAAGAACAAACTCAACAGAGACATGTGCACCCATCTAGAGTGGTCCCCACATGGAAAATTTAGCACAGAGCAAAAGTATTGTATTTTGTAAATGATATTTTAACACTAAGGGACAAAGGGAATGTCAATATCAGAGCTTGATCTTAAAGGTGGTCCCCATCAAGATGTATACTTGAGTGAGTTATGTTTGCAAAATATTGTAAATAATGGATTATCTTTACTCACACACAGAGATCAAATTTTGCATGTGCACCCAAGGGGACAAGTGGATTATAATTTTAGATGTCACATCAACAACAAGAAGACAAATTTGCATGCACCTAGAAGAAGACTTTCTCATCAAGTAAGATTTATTTTGAGAAAATTCTTCACCTTTCTTTTTTTTAAATAGAATAGTCAACTTTAGTTTGACTGATATGCAATCAAAGGCTATTAATGCCTCTTTGCACTAGTTTGCTTTATTTTATTCCTTTATTTATTATTAAATAAAGGATAAAAATAGGATGCATGGGTGAGTACAGCCTTAGTCTATTTTTAGGAAGGGTGGGTGAATCAATTTTGCTATATATTGTGTGCCTTGGCAAAGCACAAAGAGGACTTTTTAGATACATGAGTGCTGAAGCAATTTTCTGGCAGTTTTGCCCTTTGAATTTGAAGTATTTTCTTCCTTTCCAATTATTTGTAGTCTTGTGTATGTTTTCCATTAATCTTTTGAATGTTGAATTCCCTTATTAATCATCTTACCATGATACAAATTCAGTAATCTCTGCATGATATTAATGTGTATGTGTAACTTAGCAGTATTATTGTGATTCTATCCCTCAATACATCAAAGAGTTTACCCTTAATTATCTTAAAAAGTTGGTTGGCATGTGTTATGTTTGTGGAGCCTATTTTCATGTTAGAGTTTGGTACACCTTCCATGTGTTACACTCGGATATTTTTACGGCGGTCCCGCTCGCCGGTGAGTGGGTCAAGGGGGTTCGGGGGGGTGAAGCCCCCCCGATGGGGGCTCAGGTGCGAAGCCCCTGAAACAAATTTTCATGGGTGGTTTATTAACCCATGGGTAATGGGTAACCATTATGGGCTATTTTTGGGCCCATGGTTTTTCGGTACCAATTGTTTTGTAAAACCACCTCTTTGGCTACCTATTGATGTACTTATAAATAGATGGGCATACAATAGGATTGATAAGAGTGTGTTTTGTGAAGGTGAATAGTGTGTGTGAATTCAAGTGTGAATTCGGGAGGGTTTGTTGAGCGCAACTCCAAACAAGATTTGATTATTGTAACTGTGAAGACTGTTGACTTGTAATAAAATCTGAGCAAGTGTTCTTAGTGGATGTAGCCCACATTGGGTGAACCATGTTAAATATTGTCTTCGTGTTATGCATATTTCATTTATGTAATTCTATTAATACTTCTTATTATTGCGATTCTGAGGAATTATTCCACATTAGATATTATTGATCTCTAACAGCATGTGCATCAAAAGTTCATTCCATATCAATTGTGCATGTACTCAGTCAAAGAACTCATACAATTTTGGTGTATCACCTTAGTTTTAATTCATTTTTTACAGTCATCTTTTACCCTTAAACCTCATAAATTAGTTTAGGATACATCAATAATGAACCAACCTTGATACCGGAGACTCACCTCAAAATAGGTATACCCATAGACCTAAGGTGTTTCCATTGTATCTACGAAAGAGAGATAAAATTTGCAAGCTTAGAACACTTGTAGCCATCTCTCTACAGGGTGCACTTTCAAGAGATAACAACATCCACATGTACATGAAACGGTTAGTTCCATGAAGGAAAATAAATAATATGTGTTGTTATAAGTCTCTCCTTCAATGCCTCAAATGCATGTACTGCAATTCTCCCCAATAGAATGTCCCTTTTCCTTTTAGTAACTCTTCCAGGGGTATGGAAATCTTTGCATATCCTTTGATAAATATTCTGTAATACCCTGTGTGACCAAAGAATCTGTGCACCTCACCCTAATTAGTAGGCTCTTCCAGGCCTACAATAAGTTCAACCTTAGCTGGATCCGCTAACAAACCTTCCTTGTAGATGATGTGCCCTAAAAAAGTTCCAAAAGGTGTAGCAAACATGCACTTCTTGATGTTTAAAGAGATTATTAATTGTCGACATCTTTCAAACATTAGGTGTAAACTGTCACAATGATCCTTAACATGTCCATACATCATCCAATCATCCAATTAAATCTACAGGAATTTTTGAATAAAATCTTGAAATGCTTGAACAACTATGCGTGAAAATACAATAGGCACTTTTTTCAAACCAAAGGGTATCACAATATAGGCAAAAATTCCCCATTCAGTGGTTAAATTTGTCTTCTCTTGATCCTCCTATGCAATTTTAACCTAATGATACCTAGAGAATCCATCTATAAAAGAATAAACTTTTCACCCTATACTGCCTTCTAATATTTTCTCTATGAAAGGTGTAGGAAAAGGATCAATCACACATGTAGCATCCAGTTCCCTGTAGTACACACAAATCCTAATCCAACCAAATTTCTTTATACTAATCACCATGGGGCTAACCCACTCTGATTCCTCTAGGGGCTTGATGATGCCAGATTTCAACATTTTTTCAATTTCTTTATTAACTTTTATGCGCAGGTAAGGGTTCATCCTTAAGGTCTCTTCCTGACCGGGCACGCACCTTCCTTTAGCTTAATCTTTATCTATCTTAATGACTCATGCACTCCTTTTAACTCATTGTGGCCCCTAGGAAATAAGTCCTAAAAATCTCGTAGTAACTCAATTATCTTTTCCACTTCAGAATCAGTCCAATAATCCCCAATTATTGCCTTCTTAGATTCAACATTTATGCCAATGTTTACTTTCTTGGTCTTCATAGGTTCATGATAGGCACACACGTTTTTATCTGCACTTTCTAACACTTCATGCATATTTGTTAAATGATCTTTATCCATATTTTCTAATTCTTCGTCATCCACTATATAGACTATCTTTCCTTTTTCCTTCTCAAAGAAAGCATGCTTAAGTAGTGTTGCATATGTCTCTTCTACTTCATCAAAACGCGCTCCTAATTCCACCTCACCAAATAACTCATGAATGATTTCTTCATCCTTTGCATTGTCTCTCATAGTTAATCATTTTATGACCCTTAATGCCTCTTCCACCGAAGGTTTAGTAGAGAAGTAATCAAAAGTATAGTCATTCCTGCAATCAAGTCCTACCAATTTCCAGTCTCCCTATACAAATTTTCATAAACATACCAAGCGCATGCGCAACATTATAAAGTGGAATAAATCTTGTGCACCCATAGTGAAGGTGGTAAAGCTTACTTCCCCTCTGTCCAGAGTCTCTCACACTGTTGAACGTGGTACTGAGCAGGTTGACTACAATGATTCACGTAGATTTGAGTAGGTGTGTTTCTCCTGAAGAACTGAATGGTTAGAGCAATTCTGACTTCATTCCATTCTATGAGATTATCCCTGTGAACCATCCACCAGCATGTTGATGTCCTGTGAAAGGTATATAATAACATATTCCTTCTTTCCACTTGATTTGTCCACTGCTTCTTTATGGCACGCAAGAATATCGTAGGATCTCCTTTTCCAGTGTACCAAGGTACAGGGTTGTTACCTATCCTTTAAATACATTGACGTTTTCTTCTCCACGCAGATATGATTCTTACTTCATGTTGAACTATCGCATAGGTGTCATGTGCCCAATCATCACAAGAAATACTTGTAATATCACTAACAGACCATGCATCTTCCCACTGAAGGATTCCTTCCTTAGATGGCTCAAGTACTTTTAGGTCACGAATGATAAGTAAATAAATTTTGTTCAAGTCTTTGTCACTCAAAGGTTTAACATAAGGTGAAGATTTCTCATCTATCAAAGGGATAATTACTCTTTATTCCTTATTCTCAAAACTTATATACCCCTTTTTGAACCGTACATCAACATTATTTGCATAACACCAAGGGTTCATATGTAGAGCTAGGAAGTTTTCTACTTCTGAAAGTGCTAAGACCTCAAAATCCCCAATGAACTTGGCCCCTTGTATAGTAATGGATGCATCCTTTAAAACTCCTATAGGAGTGGCATTAGTGCGATTGGCCATGAAGAATACATTAGAGGATGATTGTAATGGAGGTCTTCCAATCTGTACTCATGCATCTAAAGTAATCACATTAACTTTCGTACATGTATCAATGAATATATTACTCAAGAGCCACCCATCCATAGCAACATTAACAGTGATCTTCTTGTCATAATCCAAACTATAAGGAGGGAATATTAACATGCAAAAAATTGATGTTCATTCTCAATACCAGTGTGTAAAGTGTTTCCCTTCAACTAGTTCCCTAATAACAAAATGGAATGTTATTCTCCTAGACGCAACATCTTACATACTTCTTTTAAATCGTCAACATCTGAGTGATGAGTTGTCAATTGCCTTCCTTCTTTTGTTCAAATTTCTGCAACTATTCTTTTAAACATTGTATCTCACCCTGTAGATTTCATGATTACCTCCATGTTTTCTTGATAAATCTCCTTCTGATGTGTAGGGTCTAGATACCTTGCATGCAAAAATTCCTCCATAGTAATGGTAGACTTCTGACATGTAACATTTCTCTAGCGCGTGTAGTAATCTTCACAGGTACCATCTCAAGATTCTGACACTAAGCTTTGGCATCCATTGGTCTTCCACAGATGCTGATGTACTCTAACTATCACTGTGCCCTTGTTCCTCTTATTTTTGATTGCTTGCTCAGTATGTTCATATAAATCCAGGCACTCTTCATAGTTATGACTCTTTCCCACAAAAAGAACAAACAACATTGTAAGGAAACTCACACCTGTAATGGTCAAGAGATCTGTGTGTATAACATGTTCCACGAGGGAACTCGTCTCGTCCACCACCATGCGGCCTCAGCCTATGAATTGACCACAGTATCCTCAACCTCTACCACGACCTCCCTTAAAGCACCATTCATTTTGATCATAGCACATTTGAGTGTGATCACGATCGTGTTGCTCACTCTTTATCCTTTAGAGTTATTGGAAACTTCAGCCTTTCGCACACCAATATCAATGGCATCATGGATCTGACCAATCAACCTGCAGTTTTATGTATCGTGAGTCATGGACCAGAAAATATTACAATAGCAAGATACATTCTTCCTTATCACTTGTTTTAATAATGGGCAACAGCTGACATCATGGTCCAAATGACATATCTCACACTCTAACAATAATGAGTGCACTAACCTGCGGGGACAACTATCCTTAGTGTGCCCTTCCACTTCATAATTTATACACCAAATCCCAATACGTGTCTCATGAGATGAATTTACTGATAATCTCTCCAACTATTTTTCCATAGTTGTAATCTATGCTTCCAGGAATGGGCTTACTCCAGTGTCTATACTTCTAACTACCTCAGCGCACAAAGCTACTTCAAGTCCTTTGTGTGGGTCCGTATATGTCTTATGTGGCAATGCCCTCCTAAAAGGTGTGATCAAGCCCTCAATAAATCACTGTGCATGTTGACTTGCATGAATATCATAAGAAAGTTTAGATAACAATGTCTTGAAATGGGCATCATATTCCTAAATGCTCTTAGTAGTGCCCTCTTTGATATCCTTGAGTGCACTTATAATCTTCTCCTCAAACTCAAGGATATGAAACTCCTTAAGGAAATTATCATTTAATGATGTATAATCTATGCAAGTCTAATTTGGGTCAAACTTCTTGTACCAACTATGTGTGCGTCCCTGCAATGTAGTTGCAAACTGACTTTCCTTGCACTCAGAAGCCATAACTCCTTTTGTGCACCACAGTATCTCACACATGTGCACGTGTTCAATAGCATCTTCTATGCCCCTATACTCTGGAAGACAAAGAGACATCTCCATGTAAATATTTTGGGGTTGGTTCAAACCCTTCCCACACGATCTAGAACCTTATATGTTACTTTTGCCTCCAGAAGCACCATATCCACCAGATCTAGAGCCACCTATACCCCCTCAATCCTTCACTTGTAGCCGGAAGCGAACTAGTGGATGTACTACCCTGTGTCTCAATAGTGGTACTAAACTGAACTCCTACAGTCTGCGAAGTGGTGCTACTCCCAGAAGTGAATCCAAAATTCTATGTGCTTGAGTTTGGTACTGACAATGCACCTAAAATGTTACTCCCAAACAAAAAAGAAGACATTTTCCCTGCCATATATGTACTTGCTATATGAATTACTCCTTCTCTTCTACTGCCCAAACTAGCTTGCTGACTACTGGTTGTACTAGATATTATAAATCCAAGCACAATGGCTACATTGCCAGGTAGATTTAGATGCGCGCTCGCAACCCATGTTGTCTTTGCTAGCACACTCGCATGTGAGGCCGATGAGGGTTCTATATTATGCTTGCCCAAATGGGGGACTTCCAAATGCTCTGGCTCCACGCCTCCTGTGTGAGCTTCAAATCCCTCACGAGCCATCTCTCTCCTCAACATCATTCACTCTACAATATCATGTTGCTTCTCTACCTCCCTCTCGCGCACCTCATTATACTTAAGTCACCTTTCTTCTCTCTATCTATTTTCCGCTAGGTCTGCCATCTTTCACTAAACCTGTTCCTACCCCCGCTCATGGTGGGGTTTAGCTAACCTTTGGCTTCTCTTCAAAGATGAGGGTTACCATCAAGATTTTGATCGCTAGTGGAATGCGTTGCAAATAAGTTCCCTTGGGATAATGTAGAAACTAGAACTCAACTACCTTTGGGCAAGAGTAAGTGGAAATTGAGTACTCTAAAATATAGCTATTCAAAAAACCAAGGAACCAAGTATCCACAACATGCGTCCAAATCAAATTAGTATCATAAAGGGCTTGAAATTATTCCTACATCCATATAAGTGTGTGATACCTCCAATTCCTTTTAAACGCATAAGAAACTAGTCACTCATACAGCTCTATCAGAAAAATAGCAAAGAAGGTCTCATACAAACATTCATACAAATTCTGATCCACTCACGCACGTGCATCAAACTCAGATCCGGTGTTGAAGCTCTAAGCGTACTCTTCTTCCAGATCCTTTATCCACTCCACAACATTTGCCAGAGTCAACCGATACGTCTTTATCGCGAACCATCCTGAAAATAGATGAAAAAGAGGTCCCGGCAATGGAACTAATGATAAAGCCTAGAATCTACTATATAAAATCCAAAAAAACCCAGGTGCACTAGAACATCACCCAACCTAAGTTGAGCACCCACCCGAAGGCGCAAAGGTACCCGGCCCCTCTTTAGGGTCATTTGTGTAGGTTGTTAGTGTGATGATGATACAATATATTCAAAACCATAAGTAGCCATAAACATTCCACAATGCCTAACCAGATCTAGATCTTAGAGAATCATGAATTAAATAATAACTATAATAAGATTAACCATACAAGAACTAGTTACAGTCATGTTTAAAAACATTATCCATTCAATATACTCAATTACATTCAACACTGTAATATATAGAAGCTTCTTATATTACAAAACATCACCATAAGTCATGCACGCATCAAATCCAACATCATAACTCTACAATAATTCACTACTCAGTATATCTATCTAACTACACGGCTCACTACATATTTATAGGGGTGGGGACTTTCCCTTCGCCTCATATGCACTTCTCAAAATAGGTCGTGTGTTGATAATAGCCATGTGCCTTTACAATAACACGAACACATGCAAATGCGCTAATAATAGACATCTTATAGTTAACAGGAAGAAGTAATCCTATTATTATCTTGAACTCATGCATGCCACTTATCAGATGCTCGTTCGCAAAATAGCATTTGCGTGTCACGCAAGTCTCCATCCCAATGTGTGCTCCGCATGCTATCTTCCAAAAATAGCCTGCATCCATGAAAATTACTAAGTCTCGAATCAACTAATCCTATTGCATGTTTACTTTTCTATCCTTTTGCACCTTCAAGTACGCCTTGTTCCCACACACATATTCTTTGTGGGTTTTCTCCTTATTACAATATTATGTCTACTCAACAACAATCAAGAATAATTATGAACCAAAGTTAATGCATGGTGCCTTCTTTATGATGGCATGAATCATGTTTGTGAGGCCTTCCTTGCTTCTTGATACCATATTAGAAGAAAATCAAAATGGTGGAGTGTCTTTGAGAATCAAGTGGAGAAGAATGTGTTATTTACATGTTCCCAAGTGATAGCACTTAAGTCACTCTTTCATAAAAATTGACTGATTTTGTTTGCAATGTACATTCTTCTCATTGGACTAAGAGGTTTTACCTTTCTCAAATGAATATCTTTACAAAAAAAATGGTATCTGAGTACTTTAATTTTTTATTTATGTTTCTCTATATTAATTTTCACATATTCCTGCATGTTTCTCTTAATTTAGATTATATGGATTTGTGTCCTAATAGACATTACTTCAAAGCACTACCATAACTTCTATTCGAACCGATAAAGTAAGTAATAACTCAAAAGAAAATTCCAATATTTAAATCTGTGTTAAAATGAATCAAATTGAAAGATATTTGATTTTTCAAAATATTTTAACAATTCAATGCTCTTAGTCATTTTAGCATTTTTAGGATTGAACTAAAGAATTTTTCTCTATCTTTAATTCAATACTTTTCTATACAAATTGTTGTGCCCTCAGGATTTTAGGTCAACCGCATGCTTTTGGTGGTGGGTGGATGAAGCTAGCAGGAGCTCGACGCGATGGGGGAGAAGACATGACCCTTGTCAGGTGTTATAATTGCAATTTACTCGGTATGAGGGTATGTTTTATGGGTTTGCGTAGGTCCTTGGTAAACCGCCCAGCTTTTCTTCCATTGATCTGTCAGCCCTGCAAAATGAGAGCCTTTTTACAGTATGTGCATCAACGAAGGTAAAAGTGATTGCAGGTGTAATGCCACCTCCACAACATTTTTTAGTCTTAATCTCCAATCTGTACCAAAAGCGTGTACAAATGGTTGCAGGTTGTCTTCAGAATAGGTGGTTAAAAGGCGTTCGAATTTCCCCAAGGAAAGGAGCATGACAGGTTTAATGTTGCAAGTGCCCTGCTAGACATGTCTCCACAAAATAGATTTGTTGAATAGACTTTAGAAACTTTTAGGAAATGCGACTGACGGGTGGGAAACCCGATTTCTCAACCATTTTCCATGTTCGTTGTGCATGGATTGACCCTCTAGTGGACGTGCAGGCTATCTTTTGGGCACTATAAACTTCTTCATTTAGATGTCAGTTGAACTTATGGTGGTTTGTGGCTGTGTATAAAACTATTGCAGGCTATGCGCATATTTGAGATGTTGAAAAGGATTTTTAAAAATTCAAGCAATTTTTTTTGGCAGTGTTAAGAATTTAGTCTGCAGCCTTTTCCAACGCCCCACGTTCCTGCATCTCCATGGAGGCCCGTTTGGGAAGGTCAAAGGACCATGCGACGCTTGGTACTCGCCTTTGTGAGTGGTCTTGGTTGTTTGAAAGGTTATAATGCATTGACAACATAGCAGAAGACGTGGTATCCTCATCGACTAGTGCAACTGTTTCACCAAATACAATAAACAGGTGCCTACCAGATCGGTTCAACTTTTCTACCACATTTCCCCAGGCCTGCGTTGAAATAAGAACTCTGTAACAGGGTGTGTACACCCATCAAAACATAAAGACAAGGAAATTTTGGTAGATGTGGCCGCAAATACTCTGGTAGTCGTGTTTGTCAAACGTAAAGGAATAGACGCAACACTTGAACTGTTTGACCAAATGCATTGAATGAAATACGACCGCCATGATCTAGAAAGGTTGAAACGCAAAATGGGAGCCATGGTTCAGGGTATGCACAAAATGGATTTGTAAAAGGCTTTAGAATTTTGCAGCAGGGTTTCAGCCCATCAATGCAGCATAGAGAGTGAATTTTTGTCTTATTATAGTTGTAATGCTCTGTGTATGGAAGCTTGCACTTGTACCTGAACTGTTTGAAAAAATGTCAGAAAGAAATGTTGTTGTTGGGACAACAATGCTTGCTGGAGGAGCACAATTTGGTTTTGTCGAAAATACATTGAAAACTTGAAAGAAAAGGCCTCTTTCATATGCATGCAAAATGTGGACGCATAAACTAGGCAAGTGAACCGTCTGTAAAAGTGTATGAGGAAACGTGGTTGTATGATATGCAATGATTGTAGACAACATACAAAATGGATTTGTTTGAAATGTTTTTATAAGCTTTCAAGCATAATGTAACTAGTAGGTGTCAAGCCAGACGTGACAAACGTGCATGCTTTCCGCGGATTGCAGGAGATCATAGAGGGGTGGGTTGTATTTGTTTTTGAAGTTGAAAAAAAAGATAGTTCACATCCTTTGCCAACATCCTCTTTGTGGTGCCAGGAAAGAATTAAGGAACAATATTTGGACAAATAGCAAGCAAAGTTTGAAGAGAAATGTTGTCTTGAATGTAAAGTGTGGAAGTGTATCGACAACATGAGAACCGTTTGACGAAATGTCTCAGCAAATGGAGGTTTCACGGGTTGGGAATGGAAACCGCCATGAGGACCTTGTGTAACATCTCACCAGTGTAGTTAATAAGCATGTGATTAGTCCTCTTCCTTCCTAGTTTTGTTTTCATGTTATGTTGGCATATGATATTATGAGTGCTTAGTTAAGAAATTTAAAACGTTGATTTTATTTTAATGTTATGTTGGTATGCATAAACCCTTACCCCGCGAGAGTAGCTTTTTCTAACTTGATAACATGGCCCGAGTCATGGAGAAAATTGATTAAATGTAAAACATTATCTAATCTAAGATCTAGAGTCTTTTAGCTATGCATTATCTCACATTTAGAATGAGTCAAATAAAAGGGGCACCTAATCGTATGCTTGCAAACTCGATTCAGAATTGCCCCGCAAAACTAAGCGATGGGTCACAAAAACATTTGTTGTCACCTCACAGCCTTTTCCTATTATACAGAGAATGATGAGGCATATTTGGTCTTCACTATGATGGTTGGACAATGATCACTTTTCATGTCCATTCATCAAGTTTTCACCTCAACATCCCCTACTAGGTGTAGACATAAGCTGGTTTTGCCTAATGTTTATCCCTCTAATCAATAGTCTACTCCCAAAATGTGACACGTGAGTTGGATCGTATTTTTGCCATTGAACCTACCTAAAATTCTTATTATACACCTAGGAACACCTCCTGGAATCTATGCTCATGAACCAAAAATCTCAGTCGCATGAATGCACTTTATACTATAGGCCATTTTGTGGGCAGTAAAACTACTTTGCAAAATAAAGCTAAAAATTTAAAACGTACAGTCACATTTCCCTTGGAGTGAAACTCATGCACACATGTGCATCTTAGATAGGAGTCTTGTCGTTCATAAGTTCAATGTCATTCTTGGTTTATAACATGATCATGCATTTTGAAGACCAAATACCTTCAGTTCTTTCCTATTAGCGTCTCGAAGCAGGGTCTTTGAGAGGTCATTTAGCAGTGACTTCTTTCTGTTAAACTTCAGTTGTATAAATAGTTTTGATCTTAGTTCACCATTCTTTACTCATTCCAGTCGCTCCTATCAAAATAGCAATTTAACTTGTTTTACACCAACACTCAAGGTTTTCATAGAGGTTTAGGCACCATGCACAAGTTTTATGGTACCTTAATGAGATCTTTGAACGTTGACCTACGAGCTGGAAATGGCCATAATATTGGGAGCTCAGTAGCACTAAAAACTCTATAAGATTCAAAATTCGTCTTCATCTTTACATGAAATGATTGTCCACAGCACTGGAGTACCTTTTTGTACATTTTCTAATTCTTTCTCTCTTCTAAACTATGAGAATAGACATGGTTACTCTAACATTGTACCAATTGATGTTTCATCTCTCCTGCATCCTTTCAATCTCTAAACCCTCTTATGCTCAAAGGGCAGTCATGAATATGACCCTACAGTATACCTGGGGGACAATAATTGCTGATATATATGATCTCATGAACCACCTTCCACATGAGGTCCTCGTACAATGTCGCATGCCAACTTCTTGCTAACATGCATGTGAACTGCATCTTTTAGGACATAACTTTTTTTTCATCCATTCTGATAACAAGTTGTGTTAGTATCTAGGTACCAAATGATAACAATGGTATATCTCTGATACCAAATGATAGAATAGAATTAGATTGCAATGACCAAAGAGGGACGGAAGCCTCACAAATATTATTGATCATGAAATTAGATTACATAACAATGCAAGAGCTGTAATATTTATAGATATTAGACAACCTCATATGGATAGACATGACACCCTATCAAGCACCAACTACGAGATGATAAGACCCATCTCACATGCACATGTAATTACTACTAATACAAATATTGAATGTTATCCAACATAACAATATTGAATGCAAGTCACTAGACAAGAGTGCACATGTTGCACATTATTAAATAAAAGACAATGCAATAAAATGCAATAAATATGTCTATGCTAAATTATGCTAACATTCCCCCCCTTAATTTTGCATAGTTTCCAATGAAGTGGAGAGGAACTCTCTGAACAGTGTGAATTTGTCACGTGCAAGTGACTTAGTGAAAACATTTGCCTTCTGTTTAGTTGCAGGACAGAACTGAAGTTGTATGTTGTGCTTCAAGACATGCTCACTGTATGAAATGAACTTGTACTTCAATATGCTTGGTTCTCTCATGAAATACTGGATTGCGAACAAGCTTCAGAACTCCTTCATTATCAATATATATTGGAGTATATTTCTATTGCGGTAGACCAATTCCTTCCAGTATTTGGCGTAGCCATATTGCTTCACAAACAGCTTCACCTATAGCTCGATACTCTGCTTCTGTAGAAGAGTGAGAAACAAAGTTATGTTTCTTGCTTCCCCATGATATCGGTCCAGATCCCATAAAGAAGACGAAACCTGATGTTGACTTCCTATCATCTATGTTTCCTGCATAATCTGAATCTGAATATCCTATCAAGAATAAGATGTCATTCTTCTTGTACTCTAGAACAAGGTCAACTGTACCCTTTAGATATCTCAGCATTGTCTTTGCTGCTTTCCAATGACATATTTTCGGTTCTTGTATGAAGCATGATAAATAGCTGACTGCAAAGCTGATATCTGAGTCTAGTATATTTCAAGTAAATGAGAATCTCGATCAACTACCAATAGAGAGTTGCATTCACCGGTGGTGATGGATCAGAACGAGATAACTGAAGTCTCGCTTCCATAGGTGTAGCAATAGAAGTGCAATCCATCATCCTGAATTTCTCGAGCGTTATCTTGGTGTATTTTAACTGCGGACATAAAAATATGACTCT
Source organism: Taxus chinensis (assembly GCA_019776745.2). NCBI lineage: Eukaryota > Viridiplantae > Streptophyta > Pinopsida > Cupressales > Taxaceae > Taxus > Taxus chinensis. The sequence goes on along the minus strand of CM034146.1, from coordinate 347,464,666 downwards.
CTTTTTGCCATACTTCCAACCCAAGACAATAGTACATGAGCTCAAGATTTGTCATGTCGAACGATCGATTAAAATCCTTCTTTGTTGCATCAATCATCTTCAGAGAACTACCTTTAATCACTAGATCGTCGACATAAACAACCATAATGATAATCTCCCCCCCTTGCTTTTTGAGGTAGAGATTGTGGTCATAAGGATTCCTTTTAAATCCATGAAATATGATATGCTCATCAATTTTGATGTACCATGCTTGGGGGTGCCTGTTTTAGGCCATATAGAGATTTTATGAGTCTGCATACCATCATCTATTTTCCTGGTATTACATAACCCTCTGGCTGAGTCATATAGACTTTTTCTTGCAAATCTTCATTAAGAAAGACACTTTTCACATCCATTTGGTGGACTTTCCAACCAAATTGTGCAGCTAGAGCAAAGATCATCCTGATTGTCTTGATCTTGGCTGTGGGAGAAAATGTCTCCTCATAATCAATGCCTTCTTGTTGTGCATACCCCTTTGCTACAAGCCTTGCTTTATATTTTTCAATAGTCCCATTTGATTTGTACTTAGTCTTGAATATCCATCTACATCTAATGGGTTTATTCCCTGTGGAAGGTCAACAAGTTGCCATGTGTTGTTCTTCATCATTTACTGATACTTTGAATCCATGGCATCTTTCCAAGATTTTGATTGTAGGGCTTCCTGAACTGTAGATGGCTCAATTGTTTCAACAACTCTGCTTATTATGGCATAATTGACCTCTTCACGAGCTTGACTGTGAATTCTAGGTCCAGGATTGGATGATGTGCTAGGTGCTTCATCCAAATTTGCATCTCTTATTAATTGAGTATACCATTTAGGTAACTTCTTAGTTGTTCCATTTGCTTGTAGTGGATCCAAGTTTTCACCATCATCCAATTCATCACTGTCATCTTCAGTGGGAACATCAAATTCTGTCTTCACAAGAGGTGTATTCTGCATGTTTGTTGAGTCGTTGAGTGGAGCATCTGCTTGTTTCTTCTCAAAGAACTCAACATCCCTACTTGTGTATACTTTCTTTACTTTCGGATCCCATAATTTGTACCCAAGTGCTTCTTCACTGTATCCAATGAATATCAATTTCTCATCTTTCATATCCAACTTGTTCCTTCTTGGGTATGTGCATGTTAGCTTTACACCCAAATACTCTTAGGTGTGTAATTGATGGTTTCCAATTTGACCATGCTTCTTGAGGTGTCACTCCTTCAAGAGCTACTGTGGGCACTCTGTTCAACAAATAGACTGCAGTTCTTGCAGCTTCTGCCCAAAATGTCTTTGTTAAACCTGAGTCGTCAATCATACATCGCACCATTTCCATGATAGTACGATTACTTCTATCAACTATACCATTCTGCTGTGGTGTGTGAGTAGGAGGTATTTTTCAACAAATCCCATGAGCTTCCAGGTAAGTCTTGAACTCATTGCTTGTGAATTCCCCCCCTTGATCTGAGTGGAGTGTTTGTATCTTGCGACCAACTTCATTCTCAACAAGTGCTTTGAACTTTTGAAATGTCTCAAAGGCTTGACTTTTATTTCTTAGACAATATATCCAAATCTTTCTTGAGTAGTCATCAACACAAAGCATGAAGTATTGACATTCAGAATGACTTGGTTGCATGGGCCCGCAAATATCGGTGTGCACCAAATCAAGCTTTCCCTTAGCTCTATATGTGTTCTTCTGGAACGGTACTCTGTATTGCTTTCCAACTAGGAAATTGTGACACTTGTCAGTGTTGTGCTTGAGTGTAGGCTATCCTTTCACCATGTTGCCCTTTTGAAGTGTTTGAAGATATCCAAAATGGATGTGACCATATCTACAATGCCATAGTTCTGCAAATTATGTGTCTTTGGCCACTAGAGCTTGACCATCCTTGTGGAAAAAATCAAGTTGGAACATGTGTCCCACGTTGGAGGCACTTGCTATAATCTTGGAACCTCTTGACTTATCTCTTATCAAGCACACTTTTTCTCCATTATTACTGTCAAAATCCAACTTCAAGTTGTGATCAAGGAGTTGACTAACTGATAGAAAATTCTTGGTTAACTTAGGTACATACAATACATCTACGATTTTGCAATCATGCTTTCCAAGAGGTAGTGAAATGTTTCCAATTCCCTTGACCTTGTATGATGAGTCTTCACCTAATGGCACATAGTTCTTGAACATAGGTGAGTCACATAGTGTGTAGAACCAATCCTTGAGTCCAGTCATGTGTGGAGTTGCACCCAAGTCAACACACCAGATGTTTTGTGTGGATTTGGTTTCTTCATCAAATTGAGCAGAATACATGTGGTGTCCTTCATCTAAATCATCCTCATGTTCGGAAATGTACCCTTGTTGTTTGGGTTTTCTTTGCCAATTACCATTTTTCTGCCCTTGATTGTTGTTGTTGTTAGACTTCCCTTGATTTGAATTGTTGTTACCCTGTTGGTTATTGGGTTTTGAATTGCTTAATGAACCCTTTTTGTAGGAATTATACCAACAATCTTTGATGTCATGTCCCCCTCTATTGCAAATAGGACACTTCTCAGTGTTGTCTCTTTGACTTTGGTCCCTTTGTTGACTTACATTTTGTTGGGACTTCTTGTGATTGGACTGAAATTTCCCCTTTCCTTTATGATTGGAAGATAGTGCTTGCTCATCTTCATGATCTGTGTTGTTCATTGCCTCTTCTTGTTGGAGTAGATTGACCAACTTCTCAAAGGTGACTGTGTGTTCACTCATATTCATAGTTGTCACAAAGATTCTGTAGGAAGAAGGAAGTGCTCGCAACACAATTAGTATGAGGTCTTCATCACTTATCTCTTTTTCCAATGCCAATATAGATGCCCTCAAAGTAGCAACTCGTCTCAAAAAAACTTCAACCTTCTCATTGTGCTTGAACTTGAGAGTATGCAGTTGTGATAGTAGGTTGAGGATGGCATTCTTGTTCTTTGCCTCATAAACTATGCTCAACTTATCCCATGCATCCTTGGCCGATGTGGCATCTCTAATGTGGGGTTGCACATCGTCTGTTACATCAAACAAGATGATCAACTTGGCCTTTTGATTGGCCCTATCAAATTGAACTTGTTTTCTTCCATCATCAAGTGATCTTCTTGTTGTTCCATCTACAACTGTCCATAGGTCTTCAAACTCAAGTAACATCTTGATCTTCGGTTTTCATGTAGCATAGTTGTCTCCTCTAAGTAGTTGTGAATCTGGCAAGAAGAACTTTAGTGCTTGTGCACCCATTTATGTAATCTGAATTTCTGAAACTTTGAATTTTTGACAAAGGGTAAGGCTCTTATCACTCCAGGTTTATGGTCTCCCTCTCAATATACCGTCAGAGCCAATATACCAAACCTTTCTATATATGCTCCATTCCAATATACCCAGCAGTACGTGGAAGAAGATCACCCTTTTAATATACCCATTAGTACGGAGAAGAGGTGTTAACGCATGTGAAATAATTTAGTACGTGGTACGTAGACAATACGGAGAGGGGTTTGTGCAAGCACAAACGGATGAGGAAGGCTCAAATGTGTGTGTATTATGTCCTTATTACTCCCCATCGATTTTATCGGGTCGATGCCTAGACGATGTTTTAGGCAGTCTGTGTTAGGCGTTAAGTGTAGTAGTAGTTGCGACGACATCACCCGTAAGCGCTTCCTAGAGGCACCGTATATACCGAACGCTGCTATGTGATCAAAGATCTCGTGTGATAGAACCAAACATAAAATAAAAAATTTGCACTTCTTTTTTTTTACACTTTATGCACCAAGATTAGTACAAAATGCTCCAAAAGTACATCAAAATAAAGTTTTTATGTCCCCCCCTTTTTAGAAAAAAGGGTCTAGAATCACAAAATATACAATTTAGGCCAAAAATATTTTTTACCCCCCAATAGGTGTGTTTCCGCTAAATTTAGCTGTGGCTCTAAATGTGTTTGGTAAGCTTATAAATTTGGAAATCTCACAAAATTTAGTAATTTCTTTAAATTTTCCAAAAAAAATAATTTAATAAAAAATATGGAGAGAGTGGGAATTGAACCGCTGACCTGTTTGTTCCCAAGATCCAAACAAACAATCTGAATATTGTTTTCACCTTTTCTCACAAACTGTGATCTAAGTTTTTCTAAAATTTTGACAGCAGCATCATACAATATTTTTCTTGAAACCCACAAAATTTCAGAAGAATCGGAATCTTGGTTTTTGAGATCTTACCAATTTACCAGCTAGATCTAATTTTTTTTCAGAAAAAAATGATCTAACTTGTACAGACTTTTCGTCACATGTAGAGGCCAAATCTAAAAATGATGTAAACTGAAAAGTTTTGCGCCTCCTTATCTTTCTAGAAAAAAAAATGACATATCAATCCGACATTGTATGAAAAAGTTACGTCCTTTTTTCTAAGAGCTATCTGTTGAAATTTTGTTGACGAGACTACTTCAACCTTTGCTCCCAAATTCTTCACACCTCCACTTTCAGATCTGATTTTTTTACTCCTTTTTTTATATCTGCAATTTTTTTCAAGATCTTTCTCCTTAAGATCTCCAAATCTGAAATATTCTGCCAATATGTTGGATCAATTGGCTATGCTAATGACTAATTAAAAAAAAATTACCTTCCAAATAAGTGGATAGGTCAAATTTTAGTTGGGGGATGCTTGGAAGGAATGGAGGATGCTTGATGCTTCAATGGCTCTCCTTTGATGCAGATCTTCTTCTCTAATGGATCCTCTCCAATAGTGCTCCTCTTCAACCTTGTTTGGATAGAACCTGCTTTGATACCAAATGATAACAATGGTATAGCTCTGATAGCAAATGATATAATAGAATTAGATTGTAATTACCAAAGAGGGACGGAAGCCTCACAAATATTATTGATCATGAAATTAGATTACATAACAATGCAAGAGTTGTAATATTTATAGATATTAGACAACCTCATATGGATGGACATGACACCCTATCAGGCACTAACTATGAGATGATAAGACCCATCTCACATGCACATGTAATTACTACTAATACCAATATTGAATGCTATCCAACATAACAATATTGAATGCAAGTCACTAGACTAGAGTGCACATGTTGCACATTATTAAATAAAAGACAATGCAATAAAATGCAATAAATATGTCTATGCTACATTATGCTAACACATTCTATGCTAGAGATGTTTACTTTATTTATGCACCGAGCCTAACATTGCATGTATATATGTAATTATAAAGAGTAGTTCCACATCATTGTCTTAAAAGAATGTGTAGTCACGTTATGAATTATTGTTTTGATTCAAGGAATGAAGAAGGAAAATAATGATCCTGATTTGTAAAGTATCTCTCATGTTTAAATGGTATGAAATTTCATGCAAATCATTCAATGCTAAAAATAAACTCAATTTTAACATGTACTACTACTCCTAGGAAATAAATGAAGTAGTTACTTTTACAAAATGGATATTCGAGTCCTTATATTCTTTGAAATAAATTGTCTAAATCATGGTTGACATTTGTCATAAGATAAAAAAAATGTAGTTAGTTATTGAATTGTTATGGTTTAGTTGCAATCCCAAAGAAAAGTAATGGTCTTAAATAGTTTATTTTCCCATTATGAATTTACATCATGGATGGTAGAAAGGTCAGTTCTAAACATATCAAAATGTGATTGCTTCCTAAATCCCTCACTATGACATTCTCACCTTTTTTTCATTATGATCTATTAATTGAACCACTACACTGGACCAATGGGAAATACCTTTTGTTGTGCCCTTAATATATGCTTACCAAACTCTGGATACAAATGCCTTATGTATCCTTGCATGTTTAAGCTAATAAATCCTTGTACCTTTACACATTCATATGCACCATTTGATTAAATTTTTGAGTTTAATGTGTGGCATGTGATACTTAATATATACTTTAGTAATCCTCCTACGTAGATACCTTGCTTATATCCTTAATGCATCTTGAAAAGTTACACATAGTGAAGAGTCGCTTGAACTTGGTAGCTAATTGGATCTTAAGGATATTTCATCAAGTTAAATAGCATGAGCATGGTACACCTCATTGGTAAGCTCGTCAAATGGATCCTTGGTGTTTTTTCCCGTATGAAAGCATTGAATGTCTTTTCTACCTTGACCCCATTAGAGAATGTATTACCTTTGGAGCATAGATAGGGTTAAGATATGACTAGTAAATCTTAAGAAGTCGTTTGTGGGTGAATAATTTATACAAAAAGAAATCATAAACATGACGTCTATTAAGATTATATTGGGAATGTATACAGTAACCAGACCCATTCCTATAACTTAATGTTATCCCCGTTTGTTGTTGATAAGATTAAAACAAATTGAGCAGGATCTTTACTCTTGGTAACATTGATTTTCATATCAAATATGAGCCTTTTGAGGAATGCATGTTTGTCAGACATGTATTTAGTTAGCAATTAAGATTTGGAAATTTTCTATGTTTGATAACATAAATGAACAAATGATGACTCATAGGAGTCGAGGTGTAAATTTTGAGACAACAACATATGGCTTACATGTGTAACTTGTTGTTTATTGGAGTAAGGATATCTAAGAAATCAAGATGTTATAAATAGGTAAACCATGGAAACTACGAAGACTGTAAAACATATCCTTTCTTCTGGTCCTCATTAGTGATTTTATCCATGTGCAATGTTTTGCACGCTTAAACAAAATTAATCAGAGTATTTCGAGGTCTTGAATCCCTAAGTGAAAAGCAAGAGTTACACAAATTGTAATTGTTCTATAAATGATGTTAATATGAGATCTATGTAATAGAGTAAATATAATTAAGACATGGGTAATTGAGATGGAACAATGAAATGATTGTTACAAAAATCATATGTACTTTGAATAATGACCAATCACTAAAATTCCTAAGACGATCTTAAAACAAATGAGAGTTAAGGAGGGCATCATTATGATCCAAAACATTTTACTAAAATGGGAAACATACAACCTTGACGTATGAGCACATGTTTCATATTCATAATGGGATTAAACAATGACATAAATTGAAATAAAGTATATGCAACTTTGGGAGCGAGAAGATCTACTTATATGTTAAATGTTCTTCAATCTATAAAGTTAAACAATGGAATCGATCTATAATAAAGATGTAACTATGAATGATGGGTTGTAGAATATGGCTAGCCTTAGGATTCTTGTGTGTGGATCAATCATTGGAATATGTACATCCATTTTGAGTAAGTTTGACCATCATGTTCCTGGTGTTTTCTTGTTGTCTATGTGGGTCCAGGCTTGTGTTAGTGTCCTTTGTGACATTGAGTTACTCTATTTGGGCCCTTGTGGTTTCATGTAACAAGTAATGAAAGTCAAAAAAATATGGTAATTTTATTGTTGTTTTTAGGTGTGTTAATTGGTGGGCATGATAGTTGGTATCAGAGCAGAGGTTCAAACACTTGAAACTTTGTGATTAATTGGTAATGATTCTTGTGTACATGGTTGTGTGTGCATATCATGAGTTTCATGTCAGTTCATGTCGTCGTGTTATGGGGAGCCATAGTGAAGCTCCCTGGTCCACTTGTCATACTAGGTATGTGGCTCCTAACGAGCATGTTGTGTAGTGGGTACCCAAATTCATTATTATGGAGTGGTACTGTGCCAAATCCTATAGAAATTTATAGATTTTATTGTATTGAATTAGGTTAGTACCTTTTTGGATAGGAGTACTACATGGGTGACATTTGGAGATAGATTGGTAGTTAACATGAGGTTGGTTGGTTGCTTTTGAGTTATATATAACCAATGATTATGAAATTTGGGTATGGAATTTGATAGTGGCGACATATATTGGTAGTTTCTGGTGATTTGAAGGCATATTTCTACCTAGGAGAGCAGAGATCATGTCATATATCTTATTAGATCCATATTCTTAATATATACTGAGATGCACACTTGATAATTAGTACCCCTACATGCGGCCCACAAAAGGTTGTATAGCGACTGTAATGTGGATATTTCATGTGTTATATTCATAAATTTTTCTTTTCTCTTTAGGACCATCATTTTATTTAATTGGATTATTAAAAGTCTCTTAGGCTCTTCTTGTTATTTTGGCTTTATTGCAAAATTTTCGTGGTTTCAATGCAGCTACTTAGCCATTTCTCTTTGACTACTGAGATTTCATAGATTTTATCTCTTTTTGGTGACTCAGAGCTTTATTGTTTTTTCTTTGGAGGCCACTTGGCTAAAAAAATTTCATGGTTGTTACGTGGTTGTTTGTGCAAGTTGGTGATCTGGTCTTAGTTTTTTTCTATAGTATTCTCTTATCATATGGGGGTATGCCCAAGGTGTCATGACTACATGCTTGGGGCTATAAGACATGCCCTTGTTTTTGGAGGTGACCGAGCTCTATGCAGTCAATAAGGGGAGGGAAAGCTATAAAGTCCAAGAAATTAAAAACATTCAATTAATGTAAAATGATTAAATGATTAAGTACCAAGCGAATATAGGGAACTTGTACAATAATAAATTTTTGGTAATTGTGTGAGTGACTTTGCAAATCAAACTGAGAAAATGCATTCTTACATAAACAAAAATAACTTATAGAAAAATCAAACTATAAGACTACTCGTGACTATTTCTATTAGATCAAGACCATTTTTAAACCATGTGCAAATGATCATCTCTTATTGAATCTACCTTTATTCATGAAAATGAAATTTCACATGACGACTATGTCTAATTTGCTCTAATACACACAAAACTTTCTCACAATTATATGGATCGCTTGTGAACCATTTTGAAATTGGTATTTTTTGTAAAGATCCTAACTCGTGTTAATGCACCTATGTATTTATAGATTTTGTGAATGGCTACCCAAATTTTATCCAGTAAATTCCCACATTTAACTCAAAAATAAGGGAATTTTGTGCATGCACCAAATTTAATAGGATAAATGCACTGTTGAATTGCAAATCCATTGGATGCAAGCGTCACGGGGAGAAAATTTTCAAAAATTCAAAAAACTCTTCCTTCCACAACAATGCCCACAGCACCCTGACTGACTGGTAGTGCTTTTTTCTTGGTATTCTAATACTAGAAATAAAATTTCTTAATGGCACAATTTGACCAATTTACTTGTTTTTGGATGATAATGACTCACAAACTAGGCTTTATTTTCTTCTTTTACCAAATCTGGTTTTGTTGTTTAACAATTTATGCTTCTCCGATGTGTGTTTTTGGATTATTGTTTTTTCCTTTATTTTCTAGTAGGGTCTAGATTACCTTTAGATGTCTATTATGTAGTGAACTTCTACACTGTGATTCCTACTAGTTCAATCCCAAAGAATATTTTAATACCGTTCTTTTCATAATGTAGATTTGGAATTTGGTTGAAATGATTAGTCTTTGTGAGTTTAGATTGCATATTGAAGTTTCTATTGTGGAAAGGATATCTCTATAAAAATATCTCATATTAATTGGTAAATTTGTTTTCTTAGCAATTGAATGTAGGGGTCACAAGCCAAATGTTAGCAAATCCATTCAATAGAGTGGGTGTTGTAAATTTTGGAGTTGTTGGCAATGCAAACAACTCTCTTTCAATAGGAGATATGACATTCCCAAAGTATGTGAATAACATAGGAGTGATGGATCAGCTTGAAATTTATATAACATTCTAAACTCTCCTTTTTTAGTTGTAAAACAATCCTCTAAAATACATCTAGTAAGCAAATCGTGCTAGTTCCACCTACACCCACCATTTTATGTTGTATATAGTTTTGATATATAGGAGAAACGATTGCAAGCGTTTGTGTCTTTGTAGACTATACTTCATTTTTTTCTTCCTCTTAGTTGTTTGGTATTAAAATATATTCTCTAAAAATTTGTTTGATTTTCTTGAATTAAGATATCCTATGTAGTGACTTAGTGACTAGAAATTTGATAAAGGAAGTGTGTTTCATCTTACATATAAATTACACCTTTGAAAGTCACACTCTTTACAACTATCTATGGTGTTTTTATCCTCTAATTAAGTTAAGATAAACTCTTTGTTTATGAATTCCCTATTTCTAATAGAACACCATACATTTAAGAAAATTCGAACTAGACCATAGTTTTTGTAGAGGAAAAAAAATCGACAATAATTTAATTTACAAAAAGTACTGAGAGTGATTTATTTTTGGGTGGTTGTCTTAGATTTTTCTTTGATTTTATTTATTTGGCTTGCTCATTATAATCCAATCAAAATTGTAAATGTTTATTAGACATCTGCAACCTAACAACATTCAAAGGTCTGCATGACATTGTTGTGAAAGGAAATAACACAATGTGTAATTGTCACTTGTCTTGTGTAGGTTCTTGATTGGCTTATGTCTTAACTGCACTAATGCACCTATGTATTTATAGATTTAGTGAAATAAAATTAAGGCCTTATTGTCACACAAGAAGACACATGACCAATGGAAAAGGTGAGAAAAAGAGCTACAAATATCGACAAAATAAGGTTGGGGGAAAGGAGCGAATAAAAGTGAAGCATTTTTTGACAAGAAGTGACCATTTTTTTCATGGCGTGAAAAGGGTCATTGTTTGTTGAAAAATGGTAAAGAACTCTAGAGAAAAACAAAAAATAATTTAGAGAAAACAAAAAATAAGGAAAAATGGAGAAAACCAAGGCAATATGAGATCGACACAACATGAACATAGAAAAACGGGTTGGATATGAGAGAAAATACATAGAGAGGCTTAATGACACAACTCAAAGAAAAATACATCAATAAGAGGCTCACTTGTTCTGATAATCCATAAACATGTAAATACACTAGCATAATAGTAAATTAATTAGTTTGGCGCCAAAGTTAAGTTTATTTCATTATTTGGGATTGTTTTCTTGAAAATTCATTTTTGTTCATTGTGACGAATAAACTATAAATTTATTATTATTATTATTGAAGAAAACAAACTTCATATATATTGTTATTTTGGTCTATGTTTATAGAGTACACCCAGATTTACAAGTTGAATTTGCATACCTATGAATTAAAGCCTCCTTGACTACATTGTTACAAATAGGGGGAATCCAATCTATCACAATAATAACCCACCAAATATCTAGAGGAACTTATACCCTCTTATAGATAATATTATCAACGATCATCCTCACAAACTGTTTCACTACATCACAAGTTCTATTAAATTTTTTATTAGGTTTATTCAACAATTAGAGACCATTACAAATTTAAGTATGAAAAATTTAAGAAACATGCCCCTGTATTTCCATTTTGATGAATTCGGAGATGCAACAGAGGGCTTCCTCCATTTTCATGGCAGTGAAAACGTGGCCTTCCTCCTCGAACACATGCACTTGAATATGCTTCCTGCATTCCTTCAAAAAATTGCAATACTGCAATTGTCTGTCTTTCAATATATCATGCCATCCAATAAAAAAAATGGGTGGAAGGACAAAACTATGTCCCTCGCTTGTTTCAACTAAAAAATTACAAAATGGGTGATCTCTATTACTTCCGAGTGGCATGGCATGTATCCACATTACATCCATCATATCCACATTGAAAATAGGTGTTCCCTCATTGATCTATGACAGATTCCGCTTTTCTCTATCAAAAAATAGGTACATCAAAATCATGCCTTTGATTTTGATTTCAACTTCTGTAGCCTAGATGCCCAAATGATGTGCAATTTTCCCTCATGCACTGTCGCCTAACACAAACACGTTACAAAAGTCGGCGTGGGAATGGAACCACAAATCCACCTCTACTGCACCTACTTTCATGGAGTCAATTCAATGCAGCGCCGCAATGACATTGTTTATGTTTACTTTCTAGACCAATTACACATATTATACTATCATATTGGCTTCTTCATATCCATGGTACATGCTTTTACGATGGATATTGGATTTTTTTTCCTTTTTATATTTTCTTTTTGTGTGTGCGTGTTTGTTTACGTGCATTTGGGTTACACATCATGATTCTTTCATAATCATTGTGAAAACTCTATTGTACAACAACAAAACAACATTTCTCTAACTTTTACTCTCTAAATGAAGCTCATGCTACGAGCACATTCCTTCCCATCCTTGCTCAAATCCGTTGTTGTCTTCCTATAAAATGTTTTTCCACCGCTTTGCTACATTACCAACCCACTTGAGGAGGAATTCCCTTACTGCTCCTAGTCACTGGGGCATCCAAATACTTCACTAGGGAAAACCTTAATATCTACCTCACTTTCCTTGTCTTCTGCTCACCTATATGCATACATCTACTATCTTTAAGATGTTATTGTACCTCATAATAACACTTTAAAGAGAGGAAAATGTAGACGCCCCAAAATTACATGCCTTATTCTGTCCTGGTAGAATTAATTACATTAAACATATTATTTAAGTCGTATTCTTATGCCCCTTTAGAATTAATTAAAATAATTATAACTACATACTACTACCCCTTTAAAATTAATTAAATTAATTCACGCACCCTTTAGCTAATATAATTAAACATGTATCTATTTAATTAATTAATTATATCCTCATAATTAAATAACTAATTAAATTGGTTATTTAATTAATCTTATTAATCTACTCACATTCCACTTCACTCCACTTCTAGAATCCTACAATGGTGGGAGTAGCAATAATGTTTGTGTAACCACTTCTTGGATGAATTCAAAGATCATCATTGCCCCTACAAAATTTGCAACAACGCAAATTGAATCCTCTTCCTATTTCAAGAAATTGCAATTATTATCCTGGAGCCCATTCAAACTAAGATCCACTTCTCATTGCATTACCATTAGTTATAAAATGTAGACCATTCCTTCACAAACCCATGCTTGGAAGCTTATGCAAATTTCAGCCAACTTCTGCCAAATTTGCAACCTACATCCTCATGTTTTACAAGCTCATATAATTTGCATTAATCCTTTAGAGAATTAATCAAGAGCATCAACAATCCTTCTAATACAAAATTCAACATGTCTAAGTGCTTTGTAATCTCACATGAGGTTTTTCATTGAGAACTCGAAAGAAATGTATACTATGTTTATTTTTTGTCTTTTAACTTTTGTTGAGATTTTCCATGCTTACAGGTGCCTTGTTTGAGGAAAATCCTTCTTGACTCGCCATGTGCGTTTCTGAGATCTACCTTCTAGTGATTAGATTGTTCATAAGGAACATTCTCTAATACCAATTGTAGAAAACACATTTATATTGGGGGTGAATAAGTATTATATAATTTTTACTAATTTAATTTTATCATTCATAACATCAGAAATTACATAAGTTATAAATAGTTGCACAACACGGTAATTATGTGGAAACTCTTTTGGGAGAAACACCACAGATAAAAGACTGCTTGGAGATATTATCCAACTTCAACCACAAAAATAATTTTTTTACAAATTTTTGTATTCATCAACCTACTGGAGACACCAATCCTAGACTCGAAGTACCAACTCATCTTGATTCATGAGCACCAACTCACTGGAGACACCAATCCCCAAGGTCGAGCACCAAATCAGCTTGATTCATGAGCACCAACTCATTGTAGACACCAATCCCCAAGGCCAGGCACCAACTCAGCAATGTAAAGATCCACCCATAGTATTTTCTTCTTTAACTTGATGATGGCATATAGATTGTGTAGAGACCTACATTTTGATTTTCCAATCTTGTTGCCAAATGCACACAAATCACTCTTATTCTTGCCAAATTCATTATAATTAATAGTTTTCACTAATTAACTAATAATGTTCCTTACCAAATTAGCCAATTAACATCACGTTATTGATTGCATAACCCCTTTCACATTTAGGATGCCACTTTACGACAAATCGTAAGCCAAAATCCTCTTCAAAATAGACAATTAGTGATTATAAGCTAATTAAGCCTATTTTCCCCTTGATTTGGTCAATATGCTCTATTATTGACTCAAACCCCTCTTCCAACCACTCAAAATCACCCCATTCACCTCCACAAAGTCTCAGAAAGCTTCAAAATCTTATTACAGCCTCCTAGTTGACCCTAAGTGGTTGACTAAGGCTCCCACACTTTAATTACTTGTTAATTCACTAATTGTGATTAGCAAAGATTAATCATGATTAGCAATTCTAATCTAATTTGGGGTTTTTAGTCCCACATGCACCAAAATACAAGTTTCTCCCAAAAGGAAAACTATAAAAAGGGTGTACCTCATTCATTTATACTTTACACACCATGCTTTGGTTTGCATCTCATATAATACATATGATTCATAGTCAAGTTCAAACCCTTGCCTAAAACCTTCAACAAGGTTAGTAGATGAATAATCTAAACTGACTTAACAAGTCATTTGGAGAGGTCATTTCACCATTGTTTAAGTAGCAACCATAACCATTTTATTTCCCGTTAGGTCTATTTCAGCCCATATTGGGTAATTAATCATATTAGTAGGCATGTTTAGTTTGTTTTGCATTATTTTCATACTAGTTAAACATTCTTTTAAGATTTTTTCTTAATGTTACATTCCTAGAATTAGAGCCCTAGCTAATTATAAGGTGGAAAAAGTTATGGCCTTCAAAATATAGGTAGTGCACTCAATGTTTCACATGCGCCCTTGCAATTGCAAACAGGTGCCCAAGCGCCCATGCTATAGTCAAAAAATCAAAAAATGCAAAACACTACCAACACAGGTGCCCATGCTGCAGTCCAAAATTCATAACAGTCAAAAAGTAGTCCAACAAAGATGCCTAGGCACTCATGCTGCAATTCAAAATTCAAACAAGTGAAAAATTAGGCCAACACAAGTGCCCAGGCGTCCACGCTGCCTCAAAAAATGCAATAAACCACAAACAAGGTTAGCACATGCGCCCAGGTGCCCATGTTACCTCAAAAAATGCAAAAAACTAAAAATAGATCCAACATAGGCACCCAATCACCCATGTTGTCTCACAAAATCCAAAAAATACGAACATGGCCAACACATGTGCACCCCTGAGTGCATATGCACACCCAACATTGTACAAGTCATAACTTCTGCCCCGACCTCAAAATGACTCCTGTTTTTTTACATTGGAAAGGTATAGAAGCAAGATACACAATGGTAACATTAATTTTGGCTTTAGATTTACTAAAAAATTATGATTTTTCATTTTTTAAATGGCTTGTATACAGTTGAAGCATGTATCACCTGCATTATCCTCAACATCGAATTTGGTCCTATAAAACCATCTTTATGACGTTATTTCATGTTCTTGTCTCAAATGACATGTAGATCATTGTGATATACCTCCATTAACAAAGTTGGGCCTACTTGTTATGTCGGTACTCCCATGCAATAGTGAGTTTCTAGGTACTGTGTCATAATACAAGAATGCTTTCCATGGGACTACTTGTGGCCTCCATTTTTCCCTCACACGTGGTATTGCTTGGGGCATCATTTTTAACCCTTGTTGTTATAACATGAACATTTGGGAACTGCAGCTTGATAACAATAACATTGGTGCAACCGTCTTAAACGTTGTTTGTTTGAGTCTGTGTAATTGTATTGGTTTCTTTGTCAGGTTAGCTAGTTTACTTTCTCACATTGCATTGCATTGTGTATGTTGCATTTGAGTTAGATATTGTTTTACTTTCACGTATTACATTGCATTATGTATGTTGCAAGGAGTTACGTAGCAATGGAAAAATGTTAAGTAATTTAGCTTTTCATGTTATCTTACATTTTTGTTCATTTCAATTAAGGTTGATGATGTAGACCTAGGGGAAAAATGATATAAGCAAGTTCCTTATTGAAAGGTTGAATGAAAATATAGGGCTTGTCCTATGTATTCCATTAATCAGTTCTTCTCCATTATCATTTATTATCATTACTAATTTTTCTTCCAAATCACCCTGGGCAATAAACAACCATGTTTATCCCTGTCCTTATTCCTTCTCAATACCTAAGGGTTTCACGCCCGTTCTGACCCATTCTCTTCTATCCATTTCAATCATATTTTCGATTGTCGATTGACTTACTCTATCACCCACTCAACACTGATGAGGCATCCTTCATCCAACTAATTTTTTTCAAAAGTTTACTTGTTTATGCTTGTCTACTATATTTGAAGAGAATTCACTTACTTCACCTCAAACAGGGGCAAATGTAGACACTTAAATTCCACTTTTGCAATCTTGTTTCCAAACGCACGCAAATCACTCTTATTCTTACCAAATCCGTTATAATTAGTGGTTTTCTCTAATTAACTAACATTCCTTACTAAATTATCCAATTAACATCACGTTGTTGATTGTGTAACCTGTTTCACATTTAGGATTCCACTTTACGACGAATCATTAGCCAAAATCCTCTTCAAAATAGAAAATTAGTGATTATAAGCTAATTAAGCCTATTTTTCCCTTGATTTTGGTCAATATTCCCTAGTATTAACTCAAACCCCTCTTCCAACCACTCAAAATCACCCCATTCACCTCCACAACGTCTCAGCAAGCTTCAAAATCCTATCTCGACCTCCTAGTTGACCCTAAGCGGTTGACTAAGGCCCCCACACTTTAATTGCTTGTTAATTCAATAATTTTGATTATCAAATCTTAATCATGATTAGAAATTCTAATCTAATTTGGGGATTTTAGTCCCACATGCACCAAAATACAAGTTTTTTCCTCAAAGGAAAACTATAAAAAGGTGCACCTCATTCCTTTATACTTTACACACCATGCTTTGATTTGCATCTCATATAATACATATGATTCATAGTCAAGTTCAAACCCTTGCCTAAAATATTCAACAAGGTTAGTAGATGAATAATCTAAAGTGACTTAACAAGTAATTTGGAGAGGTCATTTCACCATTGTTTTAGTAACAACCATAACCATTTGATTTCCCCTTAGGTATATTTATGGCCATGTTAAAGGTAATTAATCATATTAGTAGGAATGTTTAGTTAGTTTTGCATTGTTTTCATACTAGTTGAGCATTCTTCTAAACTTTTATCTTAATGTTACATTCATAGACTTAGAGCCATGGCTAATTAGGTGGCAATGGTGTTAGCCTTCCTTGTTTAGCTTTGTTATTTTCTTTGTAGAGTTTGGGGTGATTTCAGATTACTCTTTGCTCCTTCTTATTGTTACTATACACATGCACTTTACTCTTTGCTTATGCACTTCTCGATCTTCGTTCTTCTTTTGTAACTATACATTCTAATCTGCTTGAATTTTCTCTACCTTTTCCTTCACAAATCCTCTTCATATATCTTCATTAAATTCTCCTCTCTTCTCACTCTCTTCCTATTTCTTTTCAAAACGACATCATAACACCATGAGCGCATTTTTGAATTCAACAATTGAATTCATTCATATACCATGTTCATTTCATGAACAAACGTGAATTTTCAATGGGTCGGAATTCTTTTGAACATTTTTCTTGGGTTGGCCTTTGTAAAATGATCTTTGAAAATTTTCACGAATCTCACGAACGTCCCCTATTTTCTCTTGGTCCCATGACAATTCATGACCATCGCAGACAATTCTATACATTTTGGAGATTTCTCTCTGTTGTGCGGCTATCCTCCTTTGTATTGCAACACTTCCTGAATTCTATGGATTTCTCTTCATTGTGAAACATATATCCTTTGTTGAACAGTATTATTTCAAATCCACAAAACACTTTAGTATGAACCTTCAACACATGAGGCACAACAACCACCCACAATACACCACTAACACCCGCAGAACACCATAGAAACCCTTGAAACATTACAGAACCTACAGAACACTACAAAAACCTGCAGAACACTACAGACACCCTTAAAATATTACATAACCTACAGAACAAAAAAACCCATGGAACACTATGAAATAGTTTTCTTTGGCGCACGTTATGTAAAATTCAAACTAAATCATCTTTTTGATAAGGGGCACACATCTGTAAGGAGTAATCAATATTTCTAACATATGAGATACTTATCAACATTCCTTTGACATCAATGACAATATTTCCAAAATCTTTTTTATCATTGTCTTTTCCTTTATGAATGTTGATGTACAAATGCTTCACCTTTGGCTTTAATGTGATAAAATTCTTCACATACAACCCCTACAACTAGTTACTCCACACATATTGCCTTCAGCAAGAAACAATATTTCATCTCCCTCTCTAGCTACTCAAAATCTGAGTTCTAAATTTCGATAAATATCCCCCAACATGACAAACTCAGTTTTGACACTTGATATATATCTAGTAGGGTCTAGATTTCCTTTATATGTCTATTCAATAGCGAACTTCTACACTATCATTCCTGCGAGTTCAGTTCTAAAGAATAATTTAATACCATTCTTTTCATAATGTAGATTTGGAATTTGGCTGAAATGATTAGTTTTTTGACTTTAGATTGCATATTGAAATGTCTATCATGGAAAGAATAGTTACCAAATATGGTGGATTCCATGAAATTTTCCGTAATTTTGATGGTTTTTTCAATCCACCATATTAAACAACATATTTTTCAAGATTAAAATAATAAATTACAGAAAAATTCAAAAATCTAATAAAGGTGGATAAAAAAACTAAGATAAATATAAAACTCAAGAAAGCAGATCTCAAACTTTTGTTTATTATTAATTAAAAACATGTCTTTTAATATTTATAACACACTACATAGTACACAACGAGTGCAAGTAGGATAAAATATTAAGTTGTAAAAAACTATAAATTGTTATGGACACACACAAATTCTTCGCAAATCGTAATTTTGAATCTGCTGTAGAATTATTAAAAAATTCTAGATGATATTTTTAAAACATATGATTAACCATTTTTTTCCATATTTGAAGTTCACAGTTTAATACTATCCGTATGAAATTTGCTACCTTGGCGGAAAGGATATCTCTATAAAAATATCATATATTAATTGGTAAATTTGTTTTCTTAGCAATTGAATGTAGGGATCACAAGCCAAATATTAGTAGATCCATTTAATAGAGTGGGTGTTGTAAATTTTGGAATTATTGGCAATGCAAACAACTCCATTCCAATATGAGATACGACAGTCCCAAAGTATGTGACTAACATAGGAGTGATGGAGTAGCTCAAAACTTATATAACATTTTAAACCTTCCTTTTTTCAGTTGTAAGACAATCCTCTTAAATACTTCTAGTAAGAAGATTATGCTAGATCCACCTACACCCACCATTGTATATTGTATATAATTTTGATATATAGGAGAAACTATTGCAAGCATTTGTTTCTTTGTAGATTATCCTTCACTTTTTTTTCTTCCTTTGAGTAGCTCGGTATTAAAATATATTCTCTAAAATGTTTTGATTTTCTAGAATTAAGATATCATATATAATGATTTAGTGATTGGAAAGTGGATAAAGGAAGTGTGTTTCATCTTACATATAAATTACACCTTTGAAGTCAAGCTCTTTACAACTATCTGTGGTGTTTTTATCCTCTTCTTAATTTAAGATAAACTCTTTGTTTATGAATTCCCTATTTCTCATAGAACACAATAAATTTGAGAAAATTGGAACTAAATTATAGTTTCTGTAGAGGGAAAATATTGAAAATAATTTAATTTAGAAAAAGTACTGAGTGATTTGATTTTTGGGAGGTTGTCTTACTTTATTTTTATTTATTTTTTGTTATTTGGCTTGCTCATTACAATCCAATCAAAATTGTAAATGTTTATTAGACATCTGTAACCTAATTACATTCAAAGGTGTGCATGATATTGTTGTGAAAGAAAATATTTTTTGACCACCTACATTTTTCTCCCAATCACGCATGCATCTAACATCTATGTAACTCATAAATGCATTTCTCTGACCAAAATTTGGTGCATGTACAAAATGCTCTTTATCTTTTTTTTTTTCCTTTGTATATGTTAACAGTGTTTCTTTTCCTCTTTATTAGGCCGATAGGCCTACATATAACTTCACTCAATGATTTTCTACACTTGTCTTGCAGCTCTTTTCCACATGATGAGTGACAACTGGCTGGATTATTGAAAAAATAATTTTTGTAAGCAGTTGTATTTGATAATTGTAATGCCCACTCCTCTTCAACATTGATTGAACTATGATTTCAATTTCAGTTGATTATAATTTTGAACCTTGTTGTTGTATTCTAATTATCATACTGATAAGATACGTGAAACATCATGATTACTATTGTGTTCTTATTTTTATTATTATTGTATGGTTGTACTTTGGACTTTGATGTACATTAGTGTATATTTAGCGTGATGTGAGACAATAGAGTTATTATGATCACTGATATGTTGTGAATCATAATACCATTCATATGGATTCTTAGAGACATGGATATACATTCAGTATGGAATAAAATGATGTGTTGTTAGCCTAGATATATATTAACATTCTGAATTTTCTGAATTTTGATCATATTATGATTTTTGAATTTATTTTGCGATTTATCTAATATTGAAGAAATAGTGGAATTAGAAATACGTGTGAAATTGTGAATGAGTGATAGCATTGCTTAGTTTAGAAGGTGTTGATTTTGTCATATGATGATGTTTACTAATATATGTACATATATTATATCTTTGATGGATTTGATTCATCTACCAAGCCAAAGGAGGTAATGTTTGATTTTGCAGGTAATTATAAAGCAAACAAAAGGGGATAAGAGACCAACAATGAAGGACTTTGCGGTATTGTCAATAGGTCACCATGGAAACGTATGTAAATGTATGCTGATATTGTTGTTGGATTGGTATGAGGTCCCTATTGGGGGTGGCCTCAGACGTGACCTTGGGAAAGTTGTGGTTGTGCCTTTTTTGGTTTTATTTATTTGTGAGTAATTGTATTTTTGTTAATATGTTGAGTCACTTTTTTTATTGCTGTTAAGTATTCTTTTTAAGTTAATTAAATTTAATAAATTGGTTCTATTTAGGATGGGTGAATAAATGTGAGTAGGTAGTCATGGTTTATGTTGGGTTTAAAATAATTTAATTGATTTTGAGTGGTGTGTACTCAATCTTGCATGTAAATTTCAGATTTTGGCTTTTTAGGCCATTTTGGAGGCTTGTGGGACAAGTTTAGCTTGTCTCACACCTCTTAAAATCACCCACCCACTATGCCTATGATGTGAGGTGCCTATCATATGCCTTTTTGTGTGTTTTAATGAAGAAAAAGAGCAATTAATTGCACTTTTCTTACAAGAGCCTTTAATTGTGTCCTTTAGGGGTGTGGGTTTGAGTTGGAGTGTGTAAGAGGGTTATCATTCCCTCAACCACCAAATTATTGTGCGTTGGAGATTGGGTTTGACTTTGTGATGTGGAATGGAGGAGAAATGATGTGGCATCCTACATGGAGCC
Source organism: Taxus chinensis (assembly GCA_019776745.2). Lineage (NCBI taxonomy): Eukaryota > Viridiplantae > Streptophyta > Pinopsida > Cupressales > Taxaceae > Taxus > Taxus chinensis. The sequence continues at coordinate 347,443,307 of CM034146.1, read as the reverse complement.
ATGTCACCTCTCTATCCTCTCTTTCTATTTATTCTAATTTGTTTGAGGAAATGGGGGTTACTTGTTTTATTTTTGGACTCTTGCTTTTGGAGGAGAAATTTCTTTTGGAGTGCTTGTTGGAGTTGGAGATAGCATGTGATTTCTTGGACTTGGAAAGTTTGGAATATTTCTTGTGGATTGGAAACTCTTATAATGGCAAAGTAGATCTTCACCCATATTTTCCTTTGCTATTTTTTTGTGCTCGTGTGTGTGAATGATGATTGTTGTATGCTTATGGTTGTGGGAAATATAATGGTTCTTTCTTTAAGTTATAGGAGAAAATGGAAATGGTAATATTTTAGAGGGAGGCATAAGATTTTTTATTGGGCATTTTAGGAGGGATTTGGGTTGGGGTTTTCCACCTTATGATAAGTAAAATGTGTTTATCTTGTTGTTTTATCGTGGGAGGCATAAGAGTTTGTTTTCTTGAGGGAGGCATAAGAGTTGTTGATTTTTTAGGGAGGCATAAGAGTTGTTTTTTCTTGGAGGGAGGCATAAGATTTTTGTGGGTTATGATTGAGTTCTTGGAGGTTTTAAGGTGGGCACCCAAAACCTTGGGAGGAATAAGATGAATCCCCATGTTCATTTCTCCTTCTTGGCTTGTGTTTTAAGTTTTTGTGCTTGGGGACTTGCATGTTTAAGTGATCTTGATGTTGTGTTTATTATGTTAAATGACTTATTGAATGTCATTGTGGAAGCTATGTAGAGTTTCCAATGGTTGTTTTATATCCCTCATTGATTTTTTGTTGGGGCTAGGGGGCCCAATGAGGAAGAAGGCTTCTCTCCCTCATTAGATATTTGGTTGGGTGGAGAGTGTTTCCTACTCCCCCATTTTGTTGTGTGCTTGATTTTGATGAAAATGGTGGAGCTCAAGTTAAGATTGGTCTTGGTAGCTCTTGAAGAAAATGAAGGGAGATTCCTCCTTGTAAAACTTTTGTCATGTTGTTTCCTCTCAAAGAGGGAGGCTTGTAAACTTGCATTTTAAAAGTAAAGCTCTTGATCATTTTGTTTATCAAATTTGTGATGTTAGCCCTTGTTGTAAATGAAAGTAGAAAGCTTGAAATTTATTCCCTTGTATTTGTTGGAAAGAGAGACTATTATATTGTAAGCATGAACCAAGTTTTTGAGAAATTTTGCATGGGTTAGATGGAGTGGGAAACTTGAAATGGGTTTGAAATGGAAATGCTCTCTTTCAATTTAAGTTGTTTCACTATCTCCAAAATGTGATATGTTTCATTTTAAAAGTATTGAGAATTCTTTATAATGCACTTGTTTTTTTAAATGGTTGTCTTTTATTTATTGTAAGAAGAAAGGGAAATAGTTCTTGATCTATTGAAAAGGAGACATTTTTTGAATACTAAAATTTATAGCTACATTCCTTAGCATATTAGAGAAAAGAAAGTAGTTGATTAAAATTTTTAAATGGGGAAAAATCTTCTCTTCCTTGCAAGTTATATTTGAACGAATGAGAAATTTTATTGGAGTTCTCATTTTCACTTTTAAATGCTTGGATAGAAAGTATTCTTTTTTTTATCATTGCACCCTTATAAACCCCTAAATAAGTGATCTTAAATAATTATTTATACTCTTTTTATATAACGTGTGTAATTTTATATATATATAACATCTATATATAATATGTAATAATAAATTAAATTTTAATTTTAAAAAAAGAGTGAATTTTACCTTTGCCATGGATTGTGTTTGGATGGGGCAGTTGTGTTTTGGTTTATATATATATATATATATATATATATATATATATATATATATATATATATATAGGGGGGCCGATCAAATTTTAATTTTAAAAAAAGAGTGAATTTTACCTTTGCCATGGATTGTGTTTGGACAGGGCAGTTGTGTTTTGATTTAAGTGGAGAATGAGGGGGGAGGGTCGCCGACCCCACCACCCCATTTTTTATATGGAATGGGGGTGCGGTCAGTGACCCTCCCCCAATTAAAAAAAAAAATCTTATTTTAAAATTTGCCATTGTTCAATAATACATTCGGTCAATCCTTTTAGCGCCACTTGTGTATTTGTAAATCTGTGGGTTTCTTTGAGACGTGTGTGTGTGTGTGTGTGTGTGTGTGTGTGTGTGTGTGTGTGTGTGTGTTCACTCATATACAGGTATATTCATCCAAACCATTTGTAAATATACATCATTAAAATAGATCTAAAATGGGGCAAAATTCCCATTAACTCAAATAGGGCAAATACCATGAAATGGCTCAATAACAAAAAAAATGTAGACAAAAGAAAAAGGGGTTATAAATAGAATGAACAATGAAATAGGGAGTATCCATCTGTGAGCTCTAATTTCCTCCGATGGCTTCCTTCCCTCTCCTTCTCTCCTCCCCAAACCTACAAAACAAAATGAGGAAATAAGTCAAAAGAATGATTAAAAACTTTCTAAAAGAGGATTAGGGTTAGTATGAATCCCTAGATCCAAGGGCCCAAATTTAATCCATCCAGTGGATAAGAAACATCCCTATGTAAGTTAGGTGAGAATTAGGGGGGAACATATATTTTAAATAAAACACATGGGTAATGGGGTGAATGAGGCCTAATGGGGGTTAGACCAAGTTGTGCACCCTTTCCCTTTTTGAAATAATTAATCAACTTTAATGTGCATGGTTTTAACTATAGGATTATTAGTCTTATCTAATTAAATTTAGAATTTAATTAGGGGTCATTAATTAAATAAATTTGAGGAGATTGTTGGGGCTAAATAATGAAGAGTAAAGATGACCAATATTTGAATAAAATATTGAGACTTAATAAGAGAAATTAAAACGTAGTATTAATTTGGGGGATGGGTCGATATTAACTTGATTAATTATTATCTGACTGTCATGTTAATGTGTAAAATTTTATAATCGGGATTTAATTAAATCTTGGCTAATGCCCTTCCCTTTAAAAAAAAAAAATTTATTTCATAATTTTCTCTAATTAATTATTGAGTTCTATCGTGGAAAAAATATGGGCGTTACAATAATTGAGAAAATTAGATTTATAATAAACAAATAAATACAAAAAAGAGTTCGACGTACAGGGAGTTGAAAGACTCTAGGGAGATAAATACAAAAAAAAATGATACGGATACAAAAAACCGTTCAACAGTTTCTGCAATAAACAGTTTCCAAAATAAGGCTAGAAGAAACATGAACGCTAAAAGAAACATGAACATGTCTACGATTCGTTGCCATATTTTGTTCTAAAAAGAAATAAAGTGCTTATCGCATCTATACAGTCATGTCTACAACTGGAATGCAGAGTTGTCCAAGACTTATCCAGAGTTAGCCAATAGTTCGTTATTGGATATACACATGCTATCAGGGTAACAACATCCGACGAAAATTAAAAAAAAATGGATTCATTTTTCGCTACTAGTTTTTATCAGTGATTAAACAAATTTTGCTTCCTCATTGCGTGATTAGAATTTCAAATCCTTCAACTAAATTTTAAAAAAATTGGTTTGTCTTGAAGTTTCCTTTTGTTTGCACCATCTTCTTTGTCACCATGGATTGAGAATATAGTGTCCAATTGGTAGCCTAATAGCGTTGTTGCTTCCTCCATAGTTTCAATGTTGTTTTCGGTATAGACACCAACGTGATCTCCGGTGTCATATCTAGAAAAAAAAAAACATGAGACATAATACAAACCAAGGAGAAGACATTCTGTTGTGAAGAAATTGAATGATATTGCATAGATAAACAACAAAAAGGGTATGTAGATAGTTGTGTGTTTTATATAATTTTCTTCAGTGATGTATGGTGATCGATTTTTCTAAACGTGAATCAGTGAAAATACGTTGAAGTTCATTAATTACATGTGATATAATTTTTGATTTTGTAATTTCTCATTTATTTCTACATATATATAGTCAACGTTTGTATAAATTTAATTTGTTTGATGCAATATGAAGTCTTTTACATTTCATGGTGTCTCACAAACTCATCAGTGCGTCATTATTAGTTGTGAGATCATATGTGACGAGCTTTTCTATGGAAGGAAACTCAGCATTTTAGTTTCATTTAGGAATGAAAAAAAACACATGTGAAATTAGAGAACTTGAAACTATGTTTCAATAATATGATTGGCATTTCGTAAGTGAATCGAGCTATTTCTTTTTATAATTTGACATGTGTGACTTCAAATATTTATATAGTAAGACTTTGAATGTATTGGCGGTGTGAACTATAATCTGTTAATAATTTATCATTTATTTTTAGTTTTTTAAATTTATTAAAATTTAAAAAATAAAAAAATTAAAATTAAAATTAAATTATTAATTATAAATAAAATAAATTAAAAAAAAAATTAATTCTAATTAATTTAATTTTTTTTATTGATTTTAGATTTTAATTCTAAATTTTTGATAATTCTTAATTTTATAGTCTTTTAATTTTATAATAGCATTTATTATAATATATATAATTTTAAAAAATAAATTACAATTATTAGTTTTTTCCCTAAACTTTTAATTGTTTTTATGTTAATTTTTTTATATTTTTATTAATTTTTTCTTTTGTTACTAATTTTAATTTTAATTTTCTTCTAATTTTTAATTTTTGTAATGTTCAATTTGTTTTAATTCTAATATTTTAAATTTTAATTTTTTTATTAATTTATAAATTTATTTAATTTTAAATTTTAATTTTTTTCCAATTTTTTTTAATTGTGAATACATTTCTAATCTTTCTCTATTTTTATAATTTATTACTTTCTAATTTAGTTTGTGTTTGTTTATTTTTCATTTTATAATTTTTTTTTATTTTTGTAATAATTTAATATTTTCTATTAATTATTAAGTTTTTATTGTTTCTAATTTACCTTTTATTTATTTTTATAAAATTTTAATTATTTTATTTATTTTAATTAATTATTAATTTTTCTATTTAATTTTATCTTCATTATTAATTTATAATTTTCATTGATTTTAATTTTTATATAATTTTCAAAATTATGTATTATATTTTGTTAATTTTTATTTATTGTTATTTTTGTTTTTCATTGTGGATGAATAATGTATACACAAATAAATCATAAAAATGATGCCTATTAAGATGATATTGGGAATGTATTCAGTAACCAAAACCACTCCTTTAACTTAATGCTAACCCCTTTTTCTATTGATAAGATTAATAAAAATGTTTTGAGCATGAGCTTTACTCTTGGTAACATCCATTTTCATGTCAAATATGAGCCTTTTGAGGAATGCATGTGTGTCAGACATGTATTCATTTGGTAATTAAGATTTGAAATTTTTTCTACTAGATAATATAAATGAACAAAACGTGACTCATAGGAGTTGAGGTGTAAATTTTGAGAAAATGACATATGGCTTGCATGTGTAATTTGTTGTTTATTGGAGTAGGGATATCTAAGAAATCAAGATGTTAGAAATAGGTAAACCATGGAAAAGACGAACAATATAAAACATATCCTTTCTTCTGATTCTCGTGATTAGTAATTTTATCTATGTGCAATGTTTTGCACACTTAAAAAATTAATAAGAGTCTTTCGAGGTCATGAATCCCTAAGTGAAAATAAAGAGTTATACAAATCGTAATTGTTCTATAAACGATGTTAATATGAGATCTATGTAACAGAGTAAATATAATTAAGACATGGGTAATCGAGATGGAACTATGAAATGATTGTTACAAAAATCATATGTAATTTTAATAATGACCAATCAACTAAAATTCCTAAGACGATATTAAAACAAATGAGAGTTAAGGAGGGCATCATTATGATCCAAAACATTTTATTAAAATGGGAAACACACGACCTTGACATATGAGCACATGTTTCATATTCATAATGGGTTTAAACAATGACATAAATTGAAATAATGGATATGTAGTTTTGGGAGCAAGAAGATCTACTTATATGTTAAATGTTCTTAAGTATATAAAGTTAAACAATGGAACCGATCTATAATAAGGATGTAACTATGAATGATGAGTTATAGAATATGGCTAGCCTTAGGATTCTAGTGTGGGGTTCAATCGTTGGAATATGTACATCCATTTTGAGTAAGTTTGACCATCATGTTCCTGGTGTTTTATTGTTGTCTATGTGGATCCATGCTTGTGTTAGTGTCTTTTGTGACGTTGAGTTACTATATTTGGGCCCTTGTGGTTTCATGTAACAAGTAATCAAAGCGAAAAAAACTCTAGTAATTTGTAACGCCCATAAAACAACCCACTTGAGACCCAAGGAACAATTATGGAATAATTTTCTTTTGTTTAAAAGTGTCTTCAACTAGGTTACAAGACATCAGTTGTCACAAACAAGGTTCCAGATCAATACTAATTTACTCGATTGTATTTATTTATTTTATTTTTATTTACAATTATTAAAGGTCACAAGGTCAAAATTTAGGGTTAGAAAGTTCAATTAGGTTAGGAGGGTAATTTCACACTACACCAGTCTCTAACTGGCTTAAAATATTCAACTTGAATTTTCTCAAAATTAATGCTCTCAAAACTTCCCTAAAACATTCACATTGGATAGGAAATTTCCTCACCTTTCCAATGATATAAAGAACTCCTCCTAACTCCTCATATTTCTCAAGTTATAGGCCGACGGACCTTGGGAGGAAAATTTTCCCAAGACCGGGCCTGCGGGCCTAGGGAAGAAAATTTTCCCATGTGCGGGCCGGTGGAGCGGGGAGAAAATTTGGCACATTTTCCTTCTTCGGGATAAAAGCATGCTTTGCCTCCGCGCACTCACGAGCCCGAAGAGGACACGTGTCGGATTTACAACACCCCAGCGGAAAATTGGGCCGTCGGAGTGATTTAAGACATTATGTCTTTTCGACCGAAAAGTGCTAGGGATCAAAATGGTCCACACCTCCACCGAAGCCTAAGGCACTGCATGTTGAGCTCTGATTGGTTGTGGGCCAGTGGGGCGGTGGGGAAAATTAGGAAAATTTCCCAAAAAAATTTCCGAAGCACTAAGTTAAAAAGGGATCCACTCCTCCGCAAATGCCTTGTGGTGCCACATGGCAGCCTCTAATTAGTTGCGGGGTGGCGGGGAAAATTAGGAAAATTTTCCCAATTTTTTTTTTTGACAGTTAGAATTATTTTTTTGATGCCAAATGAAGAAAAAATTCTGACCAAGAACAAGGGAACCTCATGTGCACTGGCCTAATCACCCAGTGGGTGGCTGGGCGCTCACCCGAGGTGTGCGAGAGAGAGCCGAGTTTCTCTTTTATGTGAGTTTAGTGGAAGGCATAATTCATGATCTTGACTTAGTGATTTCAAAGAAATGAGAAAGCTATAAAGCTCAGAACAGCTGCTATACCCTTACAGTCATAGTCAAAAGTAAAAGTGCTTAACTGAATTAACAGAACTAGGAAGTTGTAACTCCACAAATAGACTTAGCATGTAATTAAGGTTCATGGTTATACAAGAACAAGAACATAAAAGAAATATGCAGATAATACAAAAGGAGATATTAATACAAATGTAGTGGTAACCTTATCATATTCATTCATAGTATTACTTCAGAATATCACAGAATGGCAGACCGCGAGTCATGCACCATATCTGAATCCATACATGTAGATTCACAAAATAAAAATTTACATTCCCTATTCCCACATTACATCCTTCCTATAGTCTTCTACCCATTTTATCCCATAGTTCTCATAGTAATTCTTCATAGCTCTGCTTCCTAACTTGTATCCCCCCTACTTTGTTGAGGGTGCACATGTATAAATAGGCATATGAGCTCCAAAAAACTCCTCTGCAACCTCAGATCTAGCCCTAAGTGTCAAGGTGTGGTTCGTCCTAGGCACATGCCTCTCCAAGTCATGATTATATTTTAGGATCTTCCTATCGCAAGGTATATTCCTCCCAGGTCACCTTGTTTGCCAGGATGGAACCTTATCCAAATGGAACATGTTCTTCATGTGTTCTATCCAAAAGGTTGAAAAACGACTAAGTCCCAAATTGTGCTTTGTTGGTGCACATCCTAGGTTCTCCAAGAACCATTTTTGAACCCTACCTTGTGTGCCTTGACTTCCACACTTCATTGGTTCCGCGCGCACTTACGTGCCTTTAAGATTTGGTAAGCTATAATAGGGGCCCAACATTACCCCACACTTCACCTGTTCTCTGCCCTTGGGAACCTCTTCAAAGGATGTAGTACAAAAAGGCAAGGCCTTGCCTTGGAAAAGAATGGAGGGAAAGAATAAAGAATGGGGAGGAGGAAGAGAATAGAATAAAGGGGGAAATTTCTTAAAGAAGAAGGGGGGAAATTCTACTGTAGATCAGCCTCCAGCGTATCCCACACACTGACTTCATCCTATGCCTTCTTGCAAAGGTCACCAACCAATGTGCTTACCTCATCGAAGGTTAACCCTTCCCCTTGTGTGGTTATGGTCTCCATCGCGGTTTCTAGTTCCTTTGCAAGATCCTCTAGGGCATCCATCTTCCTTGTAATGATCTTGTAGAGCTCTTTAAGTTGGGTTTTGATTGAGACCCATGGAGGGCCTCAATAGCTTCAGATTTTCTTTTCTACCTCGGTTAGAATATTTTATCACTCCCGCTCTATTGCCTTTATTCTTCTCCTTGAAGTGCTTCAGCTCGGCCTCATTTTCTACAAGCAACATCCCTGTCACCTTGTCCTGATCCACGTAGTTGTCGTAGGTGATCCCTGCAGTTTGTGTAGCTACTCTTACATCCACAAGCACCTTGTTATATTCAGCTATGAGTGTGATTACTTTCAACTTGTTCTCCTACTCCAAGCACACAGCTATATCCTCCTGCTAACTCCAAGGCCAAAGGCTACCTTTCCATGGTGAGGATCTGAGTCAAGTCCTCAAGACACTCCTGGGAGGAACCATATTTTTACGCTGGGAGGGTTAAGGTTTGGGTGCTTCATGATAATAGCCTAGGAGATGATTTCCACATTCTTGGAAACTTCATGCACTTTAGCTTTCTCCTCTTGTAATTCTCACTGTAATTGAGCACTAATCATCTTTTCAAGGTTGAGTTCCTTTGTTAGCTTAACTACTTCTTCCTTCCTCTTCTCCAATCAGGTCCTCTAAGGCTTTAATATTATCATTTATGTAGAAGAGCCTAGCCTCTACTTCCGCGGAGACTTTATTGAGTGCATTACACACTTTCTCATCTGATAGTTGTTGTGTGTTTATAAGGGGGTTGTCCCCCTTTTCCTCGGATAGCTCTAGTATCGCTCCTTGGCTAACCTCAAACTTGGGCTCATTAATGTGGGAGTTGAATGCCCATGATAACATTTTTCTTGTGCACAGGTATCCACCCTCATGATCAAAGGAATCCATGGCAGTTAGCTCCTTGGTGGGTATGGTACTCTGGAAGCGTGTGTGTAAAAATTTTCTGGGGTCATCAACATATCCCATCATTGATTCTTCCCTCCTCTGTGCATTTACTTCCCGTGCACACGCCCTTTGGAACAATTACTATAAGCGATGGGCCTTTTGTGCTACCCACACTCTTCTCCCTTTGCTCTTCCTTGAATTCAGCAAGTACGAGCCCCATGCTGCGCTCCAATTCCTCTTCGACCAAGGTATTGATTATCTTCTCTGCCTCCCTTTTCACTTTCTCATCTCATCTCCTCCTAAGTGAGTCTTGGGCATGTCAAGTTCCTTAGTACTTTCCTCCTTGCTTGTTTCTTCATTCTTCACGCCTTCCTCCTCCTAGGGTGCCCTTCCTCCTTGCAAAGATGAAATCATCGTTTGTATCTTCTACTTCCTCTTCCTCTGAATCATGGACATTAATTGGCTCTTGATTTACCTCTAGCTCTTCCCCTTCATCATCATCATTTTCACCTATAAAGGCATTCATGTCATCTTATCCTTGGACTCTTCCATCCCCCGTTCTTCTTGCTTTTTTGAAAAATCTGGAGTTGGGGATGTGGTCTTCCCTTCATCTGAGGACTCCTCAGGGGATGGTGGCTTTACAGGTTCTGGGGTCTTCTCCTTGACCACTTTCCTCTTCTTCTTCCAGACATAGGTACTTGTCCCCATGGTACCTACATCTTGCCCCTCCACCGCCCTCTGTTCCTCTTTCTCATCCCTCTTCTTACGCTATGCGCCCTTTCTTCAAAGGGTCTTGGTATGGATATCTCATTCTCCATGCACAAATTTTTGATTTTGGCCTTATGCAAGGTAAATCCTTAGCACTGCTCTTAGCAATCAGGTAAGGTCAAGGGCCTTACAATGTGCACATCATGTGACATGTACCTTTCAACGTATGCGCACTTCTCTAGGGTAGACCAACTTCTTCCTCATTTCCATGTGCTCTCTGTCAAGGGTGGACAAGTCAAGGTTTAATTTCTTCGACTCCTTGTACCTATTCACTCCCGCTTGGAAAAATTGGGTAGAAAATGAAAATGGGAGTTTGCACCAAGGACTCCAACTGCCATTGACCAAAATGAATCTTCCAATGTAGAAGTGCCGGTAGACCGCAAACTCATGCTTCTTCGTTGGTCGCCGCGGGGAGTTGTTCAGGAATCCGCCATTCAGCCTCGAATGCATTCCTAAGGCACGTATACCATTTGTCTAAGCACATCTTGTGTACCCCTGTCATTGATTCACATGTGTATTTCTGAAACCTCTTCGTAGGCGAGGGATCTTTAGCAAGGTACTCCCACACGAACTTGTCAGACGCATCCAACACCCTGATTTCTGAGAACACAATTGTCAATAGAATGTTCCCAAATAAAATCTTTCCTCCTTCTCTCACGTTTTGTTTATGATTTCATCTATTATGTATTGGGAGAGGTTGTATACGGTGCCCTCCACGATCTTCCTGTAGACATTCAGCTAGGGCTTGCTCACCTGGCTCCACCTCTCTTGTCCATTCAGCTTGGAGACAAGGTGTGCGGCCATCTTCATCACTGGATTTCTGATATCCAAGACATCGTAGTACCTTGATCCCTTCTTCAATTCCTGGGATTCTATGGTTTCTTTAATTTCCTCCTCGTCCTAGAGGTCATCTATAAGTGCGTCCCCTGCATAGTTTAGGCATGTGAAGTGTGAAATTAACTGAGGAGTTATGCGCATTTTGTGCACCTAAGAAAGAAGTCTTTGTGTACACGTGTCATCAACCATTGGTACAAGCACTCGGGCTTCCTAAAATATGGTAACTCGAAATTTTTTTTAGAAGCCCTACCTTCTCCATTTCCACCTTGACTATGTTGCTGTAGATTAACAACCCGTCAGATGTTCGTTTATTTGTGGGGCGCACCAGCTCCAGCGCCATTTCCTTCGCAATTGTATTTGACCAGTGATTGTAGTAGATCACGGTCATCTTTCTTATGTGGGAATCCCACTCTTGCCCTAGCAAAATCCCATATGGGTATTGCATCTCTGAGTACCATTCCTAATTTTTATCCAAGGGTATTTCTTCTTCTTTCTTCTTTCCTTTTCCCTTACCCTTTGCCCTTCTTGGATTATACTGTAGGTTTATCAACTGGTTTCGTGGCCTTCATTGTAGCTTTTGTTTTCATTACCAGGTTAACTTGTGAGTTGTTTGAACAATTTCCCTCGTGCACTTGCGCTAAAACCCAAACCCTAATCTCAAGTTTTCTCCTTTGATCATGGCACTTCTTCATAACCTTCCTCCACACCTGTGAATCACTTCTGTTTTAGTTTGTAGATCCAATAGACCGATTGCGCTTAAGTTCTTGGGATTTTCCTATTCACACGAGTTAGTTCTCAAAACCCTAGCTCTTGAAAGAAAATCACTCTTCTTGTGTTCGCAAAGTAAAATAATGAAATGCCCACCCTTGTATTTATAGCTTTTCCCACTTTTATGCATTAAAGACTAGACTACCTACAACCATATAACAATATTGAATATGGCATGTTTTCAAACAAAACCTAACTTTAATGCTTTTCCTCACGCACCCAAATCCTTGCGCGATAATTTTTCCAAATGTGCCCAATCCTTATGTGAAAAATTTTCCAACCTTCTGTGCATGCAAACAATCCATCTTGACAGAAGACTCTTACACACATGTTACCGGCGCCAAAGTCACTTCTTCCATCCTCATGATTCATGCTTTCACCTACCTCGTGTTTTTGCGATTTTCTCCTTTGTACGTGGATTTCCAATGTAGCCTTATCTTGCCACTAATCTGCCTTCTTTTCTCCTAATGCATCTTTTCAACATGATCAATTCAAAGAGTCTACCAACCCAATCCTCCTGGCAGAATAACTCCATGCTTCTCTTTATCACCTCACCCCACACTTAAAATGATAGGCAGTCCTCTGTGCATTCATAATTCAAAAATTAATAAGGTTACCGGTGCCCAAGGTGCAAAACAAAAGAACAATGTGAAAGGAAAATACAAGAAAGAAAAAGTATAAAAGGAAAATCTAAACTAACTGACAAAACTACCTTATTTACAAACACCAAGAAGCATTATTTATAGTAGGGCTTCAGCCTACTCCCATTGAAGTGTCCAGGTAATTTTGTTCCATCCAGTGCTTGTAACTAGCACGTGCCTGAATCAAGGATGTATGAAATTACATAAGGACCCAACCAATGCACCTTCAACTTTCCAGGATGGCGTAGAAATTTTGAATCATATAGTAATACCATCTGGCCAACCTCAAACTATTTGTTCTTAATATGGCGGTCATGCCATGCCTTTTGCTTAGCCCTCTCAGTTGTTTGGCTCCATCTAGCTAATGAGCGCCTTTCATCCAGCTTTATCAATTCATCTATTCGTTCTTCAAGTGCTTGCTCATCGTCCAACCCTCCTGCGCGCGCTATACGCAGTGATGGTAGCATAAATTTGACCAGTAAAACTACTTCCACACCAAACACCAATTGAAATGGTGTGGCCTTGTTCAATCTTTTATACATTGTTCTGTATGCCCAAAGAACTGCTGACACCTTGTCATCCCAATCCTGCCTACCCACATCACATATCTTAGTCAATGTGTGACTAAGGATTTTGTTGAATGCCTCTGCAGTCCCATTTTTTTGAGGGTGATAAGGGGTAGTCTTGTGATGGGCTACCATGAATTCTGCCAATAGAATCCTAATGGTTTCATTTAAGAAGTGAGTGCCCCTATCACTTGTTAAACTTAATGGGCACCCATACCTGCTTGATAATGTTCTCCCACAAAAATCTAGTAGCCGTGGCTATGGTACAATCCTTAGTGGGCACGGCCTCTGCCCACCTTGTCAGATAATCAGTACAGGTAATGATATACCATGAGTTAGTCCTTCGCGTAGCTGGTGAGATTGGTCTGACAAAATCTATTGCCCATTTCTCAAAAGGTTCTGCGCTGGCGATGGGGTGCAAGGGCATCTCATCCCTTCTTCCAGGTTTGCCAAGGTGCTGGCAGTGGTCATAGGCCTTGCAAAACTCAATGCAATACTGGTGAATTGTCTCCCACCATAGTCCGGTGACTAGGATCTTGCACGTGGTTGCATTCCCCGCATAGTGTCCTCCAACAATCCCACCATGGGCTTCTTCTATTATGGCCACGTGTTCATGTTCTAATACACACCAGTGCAAAACCTCATCATGGCCCATTTTATACAAATCCCCATTGATCAACATGAAGGGCATGGTGCATATGGCTAACCTTTTCCTTTCCAGTGCATTCATCCCTTCAGGCACCACACCTTCCTTGAGAAAAACAACAATGTCTTCTAACTCCAAGGGTGCACGCGTCACAACCTGAATAGTTGCGCGTCGGGACATGGTTTCCTCGATACTTTATACAGTCCTCTCCCGAATCAATCCTTGATAATGATCTAGCCCACAATTGTTCTTTCCAGGTTTTACCACCACTCTGAATTCAAATTCCTGAAATAAAAGTACCCAACAACATATGCGCCCTTGCAACACTACTTTGTTTACTAGATACTTCAAGGCCATATGGTCAGTGTAGAATATGAAGGGAGTTTCCAGCAGATATTGTCTAAATTTATGGAGTGCGTAGATCATTGACAATGCCTCATGCTCGGTCATTATATAATTCTATTTTATCCGGTGTCAACTTTCTACTTGCAAAACACAAGGGATGATCAACAATCCCCTCTCCTGGTTGAGCAAGAATGGCTCCCATTGCTGTACCAGAGGCATCCACATGGACATGGAAAGGTTTATCCCATGATGGGAATTGTAGAATAGGTGCGGTGATAAGCCTTTCTTTTAGAGTGTCAAATGCCCTCTACTGCGCCTCTCCCCACTGAAAGGCACTCTTATGTTTGAGCAATATTTCCAAAGGCACGGCGATCTTGGCATATCCCTTAATGAACTTTCTGTAGTACCTAGTGTGTCCAAGAAATCCGTGCATGACACTTTGGCTGGTGGGCTCCCCTAATCCCATAATAACTGCAACTTTCATGAGGATCCACCAGTAAGCCCTCTTTGCATATGATATGCCCCAACAATGTTCCAAAAGGAGTTGCAAAGACACATTTCTTGATGTTGAGGGAAATCCTCAACTACCAACATCTTTCAAACATCAATCTCAAGTTATCACAATGGTCCCTTACCAATCCATACACTATCCAATCATCCAAATATACTTGAAGGAACTTGTGGATGAAGTCCTTAAATGCTTGTACCACTATGCGTGAAAATACAGCGGGCGCATTCCTCAATCCAAAGGGCATGACCTTTATATGTAAAGCTTCCCCACTGGGTGGGGAAAGTTGTCTTTTCTTGGTCTTCCTTGGCAATACTTACTTGGTGATATCCTGAGAATCCATCCATAAAGGAACAGACCTTGTGCCTAGGAACTCCTTCCAAAATATCTTCAGTGAAGGGGGTGGGAAAAGGATCTATGATACAAATAGCATTCAACTCCCTTTAATCCACACATATCCTAATCTGCCCATCCTTCTTTATGCTGATCACCATTGGACTTATCCATTCTGATTCCTCCACAGCCTCAATGATAACGGATGCTATCATTTTGTCTAGCTCTTCTTTAACCCTTACGCGCATGTTGGGATTCATCCTGTAAGGCCTCTTCCTGACCGGGCACGCACCATCTTTCAACTTTATCCTCATTTCCCCCAATGAATGGTGGATGCCTTTCAACTCATGGTATTCACACGGGGAATAAATCCTCAAATTCATGCAAGAGATCGATGATCTTTGATACTTCCTTATCTGAACAGTAGTCCCCAATAATAGCTTCCTTGGGCTCCTTCTCTAAGCCGATGTTAAATTTCTTGGTTTTGAGTGGTTCATGATACATATGCGTGCACATGCATCCACACTATCAACTACATCATTCATCCCAACTGAATGGTCAACATTAAGGACTCTCCATCTCCTCTCCATAAATAACATATACCATATTTCCTTTCTCCTTTTCATCACACATGTGTGCTCAAATTGTATGTCTTCTGGTTCCTTCTCTCTAAATCACGCTTCTAAGATAGGTCCACCAAGTAAGTCTAATAATCTATCTTCCACCATGGAGCAATCCTCCAGAGTGAGGTGCTTGATAGCTTGTACAACACCTCATCAACCGGTTTCTTGGTACTTTGGTACTCGAATGTGTGAACCATGTCATCCGCTAATTCCTGCCAATTTCCAGTCGGGCGGCAAGTTTTAGAATGGGTGTACCAAGCGTGCACACAACCTTGTAATGTCAAATATAGACTTGTGCACCCAAAGGGATGGTGTTAAAGATTCCATGCCTTCTCCCCAGACCCTCTCACATGCCTAGATGTGGGAAGAGGTAGGTTCATTTCCATTGTAATCCTTGATAGCGGAGGGTATATTGCTCCTCAAGAATCAGATAGTGAGTGCAATTCTAACTTGACATGCCACTCCAACAAATTTTTGCTATGCACAGCCCACCACCTCACTACTGTGCCTATCAGAACATAACGTAACATACCTCGTCGTCTCTCGTCCTCCCTCCATTGAGATTCCATTTCTCTTAAAAATACCTCAGGGTATGCATCCCTAAAATACTTGGTTATTGCCTTTCCTCCCAGGAACAGAACTGTATGTGCCATGGTTACCCTGGTCACCAATCCTTTCATATGTTTCCCAATCATTTCATAAGTCCCATGCACCCAATTATCATATGATATACTAGTAATATCACTGACAGATTGAGCATCATCAAACTGGATGACTCCTTTTGTAGGGTGGATGGTCTCTAGATCTCTTCTGGAGTGCACATATATTCTTTCTAGGACTTCCTCTCCAAGTGGTTTCAATATAGGGTGTGGAATTTCCATCAGCAAGTGGTATAGTCACCCTCTCTTCCTTGTTTTCATAGCTTATGTACCCCTTGTTAAACCAAAGATCTACATTATTCTTATAGCACCATGGGCACCTAAGTAACGCTAGGAAATTACCTACCTCGGAAAGTGCCAAGAATTCAAAATCCCTAGTGAACTTAGTCCTATGAATGGTAATGGTCACATCCTTCAAGACACCTATGGGCATTACCTTTGTTTTATTTTCCATATACAACACATTTGAAGATGGTTATAATGCAAGTCTTCCCATTTGATGTCAGGAATCTATAGTGAAAACATTAACCTCCATGCCTATGTCAATGAGGATGTTGTTAAGTAGCCATCCATCCACTACTATGTTCAAGGTGATCTCTTTGTCATAATCAAGGTTGTGAGGTGGGAGGTTTTCATGCAGGATCTACCTTTCGTGTTCTTCCCCTTGGCACGTGGTACCTTTTCTCTCAACCATGCTCCTAGCAGGGGAATAACATTCTCTTGCCTCAGTAGTTTACACACCTCCTTAACCTCGTCCAATTCATCCTTTGGTGCTTCTTTTGGTCTTCTTTGCTCATCTTTTCTAGCTTGCTCTTTTAAGCATTGGATCTTCCCTTGTAAACTCCGAATTACGTCCATGGTTTCCTGGTAGAATTCTTTCTCATGAGCCGGGTTTGGATACTTTCCATGAAATACTTCTTCCCTTGAAACTAGAGGTCTCTACCTAGGCACTTCCCTTGCATGCATGGACTTCACCCTTATTGTTACCATAACAAGATCTAGTTCTGATTCACGTATTACTCACGGGAGCCATTGTGAGTTATCCTTCTTAATATTCACCATGGTAGCAGCCCTTATCCTTTTGGTGCTGCTGACTCATATGTTCGTATAACTTTGGGCACTCCTCATACTTATGTTTTTTTCCACACCAGGCAGCATTTCAGAAGATCTAGACATTCACACTTATAATGGTCTGTGGCTCCACAATTAAAGCATGTTCCATGCGGGAACTCACTTCTTCCCCCGTGGTTACCATGACCATGAAATCCTCCGTGAAATCCCCTTCCATGTACACCTCCATCTCCACGTGCTCTTCATACCGACATTCATCTCCCTTGGAACTGCTGGTAATGCCAGTCTGGCACACACCAAGATCAATTACCTCATGAATCTGGTCAATCAATCTACAATCCTTGGTGTCATGTGTGGTTGAGGTACATATCTTGTAATAACAAGATATGTTTTTACGGATCGCGCGCTATAAAAGGGGGCACCTACTTGCATCATGGTCCCCGTGACATATTTCACAATTTACCGCTATGGCACATACCACCTTCTCGAGTACGCATATCCCTCCATTATCCTTTGTGTGCCCTTCTACGTTACAATCTATGCACCACATCCCACCATGAGTCTCTAGGAACTATGTTGGCAGATAATTTCTCTAACTACTTAGCCATGGTAGCGATCTGAGCCTCTAGAAATGGGCTAACACCAGTGTCAACACTACCAACTGCCTCAACATGCAAAGCAGCTTCCAACGCTTCGCGTGGGTCCGTGAATGTTTTATGAGACAAATCCCTCCTAAAGGGTGTGATCAACCCTCCGAAAAACCACTGAGCATGTTGTGAAGGGTGGATATCATAAGACAATTTAGACAATAGAGTTTTAAAGTGTGCATCATATTCCCGCACGCTCTCTGCCATTCCCTACTGAATTTCCTTGAGAGAGATGATGCTCTTCTGTTCAAACTCAGGTATGTGGAATTCTGCTAAGAACACATTTTTCAGTGCAGTATAATCCACAACAGTCTAATGAAGGTCATAATTTCTATACCAACTATGCGCGCGTCTTTGTAAGGTTGTTGAAAATTGATTGGCCTTTCGATCCTAGGTTGTGATCCCCTTCAAGCGCCATAACAGCTCACACTTATGCACATGCTCTATGGCATCTTCTATCCCACTGTAATATGGTAAGTGTAGAGACATCTCAAAAAATGCTTGAGGAGGTGGCTGAGGCCCTTTTCCTCCTGACCAGTCCCTCGATTTCCTCCGAGTGTTTCCTCCTCGTGCCGAACCCACTAGATCCTGAGCCACTAGCTCCACCACTTCCACCTCCAGATCCTCCTGTGTTAGGTACAGGGCCTGTGTTTGTCATGCCGAATGTTCCTGTCATCCCACTGAATTGTGCACTGATAGTTTGTGAACTAGTGCCACTCCCAGTCGTATTTCCTCCACCACTTCCTAACACGCTCCCAAAACCACCTATATATATGCCTTGTCCAAACATTCCACCAAATACTAGAATAGTGTGTAAAGCCATAGAGGTCCCAAACGAGAAGTTGTATCTTCTGGGTGTCGATCGGTTGCTTCCACTGATATCAAATGGATCAACTATAATTTTTCCTCATTCGAAAAAACCAAGCACCAAGGTTTAGTTCACTAGGTGGGGTCAGATGCATGCCAACAACTCTTCTTTCTCCATGTGATGGGCTCTCATCAGAAGCTGAGGGGTTCTCTCTTCCGCGCTTGCCAAGATGGGGTAGCACAGACTGTTCAGGCTCCACATCCTCCATGTGAACCTCTTCTCCCAAAAACGTCTGCCTCCATGGATCCATCGTAAATGCAACCTCACACCATCTCACAATCTCCCTCTCACGCGCTTCACCATACTTAAGCCGTCTCTCCTCCCTTTCCTTTTCAATCATTATATCAACCATCTTTTCCCCAACCTGGTTTCCTTGTCAAGCGCTCAGAGTGGTTTAGCTGGCCATTGGGAATGCCTCTAAACTCATGGTTACCATCAAGATTTTGATTGCCAAGGGGATAGCCCACAAAAACGATCCTCTGGGCTCCCACAAAAATTCAAACTCAGCAACCTCCAGACAAGAATACATGGAAATTGCATATTCTAGAGTGTATCTAGCCAATACTACCTTCCACCAATGATCTATAGCATGGGTCCACGTTAGATCAACATATTGTAAGTTTTGGTATGTTTCTTGGGTCCAAGGGTGTGATTTATAATACCACCCCGAACCTAGATGCATATGTCGAGAGCCACTCAAATAACTCTACTAGGAAACAACAAGAAGAAGGTTTCATACAACTCATGATAGAGAGTGTCTTCCACCCATCTTCACGTATCAAACTCAGGTCCAATACTGAATCTCTGAGCAAACTCGTCCTCCATGCTTTTAAACCAATTTTCAACACCTTCAAGTGTTAAGCGCTCCGTCATCACTTTTTACATAGACCATGATGTATGCCATGTTCCACTACAACTTTGAAAAGAGGTCCCGGAAATGGAACCAAGATGTAGTCATTTTTACACCCACCAAGAACAAGGGAACCTCATGCGCATCGGCCTATCACCCAGCGGGTGCTGGGTGCTCACCCGAGGTGCATGAGAGGGAGCTGAGTCTCTCTTTTATGTGAGTTTAGTGGAAGGCATCATTCATGATCTTGAATTAGTGATTTAAAGGACATGAAAAAGCTATAGAGATCAGAACGGCTTCTATGCCCCTTTCAGTCATATCAAAAGTGAAAGCGCTTAATAGAATTAACAAAACTAGGAAGTTGTAAATCCACAAATAGGGACTTAACATTCAAATAAGGTTCATGATTATCATACAGAAAACAAGATCATAATAGAAATATGCAGATAATACAGGAAGGAGATCTTGATATAAATTGTCAGTGGTAACCTTATCATATTCATTCATAGCATTACTACAAAACATCATAGAGTGGCAAACCACAGTCATACACCATATCTGGATCCATACATGTATGCTCACAAAACAAAATTTTCATTCCCCATTCCCTCATTACATCCTTCCTATAATCATCTACCCTTTTTATCCCATAGTTCTCGCAGTAATTCTGTAGAGCTCCGCTTCCTTCACTCAGTGTTCCTCTTTTTCTTTGCTAAGGGCTCACGTATAAATAGGCATCTGAGCTCCAACAAACTCCTCTACAACCTCAGATCTGGCCCCAAGTGTCAAGGTGTGGATCACCTCAGGCACATGCCTCTCCATGTCATGATTAGCTTTTTGGATCTTCTTATCGCAAGGTATATTCCTTCCAGGACACCCTATTGCCAGGCTGGAACCTTATCCAAATAGAACACGTTCTTCATGTGTTCTATCCAAAAGGCCGAAAAATGGCTAAGTCCTAATTGTGCTTTGTCGGCGAGCATCCTTGGTTCTCCAAGAACCCTTTTTGAATCCTACCTTGCGTGCCTTAACTTGTGCGCTTCCTCTGGCCGTGTGCGCCTACGCGCCTTTAAGATTTGGTTGCCACATTAGGGCCCCAACAAATTTTAAGAATTCAATTTCAAGAAAATGATCTGCAGGATTTTAAAAGGCAAGCTAGTAGATTTTAACTTATGAAATTTTAATCAATTTTCCTTCTTCCTCTCTCAACATGTCAATTAGACATGGATAACTGTTCTTAGATGGATTTAGGATGGATTTGGAAGGTAAGTTTGTTTCATCAACTCCCAATTTTTTAAAAAAAACAACCTTGACAATCAAAATGACAGCAAAATGAGCCCTATTTTTCTAAGTTTTTCCAAGGAATTTCTTTAAGTATTTTTGTCCAATTGAATTCGTTTAGGGCATACTACTTCAATTTAATCGTTTAATTTTTTATTTCATTGTTGCAGGTTCAAACTATGCATTTTTGGATAAAGTATTTGCCAGTTTGAAAATACAAAACAGAGATCAAATTTTAAAGGATCTATTCACCATTTTCATCTTCCAAGTATTATAATTCATTCCAATTCTAATCTAATACATTTAGTTGATTCAATTCAACTATTCAAAAAAGCTAAAATACATCTCTGATTTCCAAATTTTACATATTTCAAAAGACAGAGTATTACACTTCCTTCATACGCATTTCTTTCTTTCAAACAGAGATTACAACTCACATTTAGATGATCAAATTCAATACAATGATGTAATTTGAGGAAGTTAGTGTAATCCTTTATTGATTTCAAATACAACTTTACAAATTTTCTTTCATTCCTCAAATTCCTCATACAGAATACAATTCTTTCACATTCCTTCAAATGCTGAAAATAGAGTTTATCTCTTTCACATTACAATATACAACTTTCAAATCAATACAACATATTTCCATTACAAACATTTACAATTTCATCCACATCAAGTGGGAAAGTTTATAATATGGTTTCATTTCACAAGGAACTATCAAACTATTT
Organism: Taxus chinensis; assembly: GCA_019776745.2. Taxonomy (NCBI): domain Eukaryota; kingdom Viridiplantae; phylum Streptophyta; class Pinopsida; order Cupressales; family Taxaceae; genus Taxus; species Taxus chinensis. The sequence continues at coordinate 347,421,809 of CM034146.1, read as the reverse complement.
TTTTCTCAGCTTCAGAATAGCAACAAGAAGATTTCACATTCTTCTAATTTGATCACCACAAGAGTAGGGGAAAGGCAACATTCTCCACCCAACCAAGACATCCAATGAAAAGGAGAAGCCATCCTTCTTCATTAGACCCCTGATCCCCAACCACAATGCAATAAAAGATGTGATCCAACTCATGGTAACAACAGGCTTCCACAAACACACAAGCAACATTTTCACAATAAAAACATAGTCCAAAAACATAATGTAGTTTACAACTACATTAAAGCATGACAAACATTACTGAGGCTTCATCAAGCAAGCCAAAGGAGAAAGAAACTATGGGGGATGCTTCTTATGCCTCCCAAAAGGGGAAATGGGTATCACCACCTAAATTACAAACCACCAAAATATAGTATATCAAAACCCTGACATTCCTTATGCCTCCCCCAAGTACCCCTTATTCCTCTCATTTCCTTATGCCTCCCCAACCTCTTATGGCACCCCATAATGAGTAAAGAAATGCAAACTATTTATTTGTAAGGTAGAACCCAAATCCCAACTCCCTCCACCCTTATACCTCCCTAAAACACACTTGTGCCTCCCACAAAATAAACCCCATAGTCTTCTCCTACACCATTCCTAGGCCATCTACCCAACAGCCCACAAACATGCCAAAATAATTCACACATTAACATTTACATTCATAAAAGAAGAGAATTTCAAGATCCATTTTACCTCTTCAAGAGTTTCAAGCCAAAACAATAGTTACCTCTCCAATGATGGAGTTTCGTCCAAGTTCCAAAGTGAAGCAGCAAGGAATTCAAATTTCCATTTAGGGTGCCAAACAATCCTCAAAACCCTAAAATTCAACTTCACTCCAATACATAATAAGGTGGGTGAATAATATGACAGTTTACACTATCTCAAATCCAACCCAAGCTTGAAATCCAAAAAAGTGCAATTAAAACTTATAATTCAACTTACACAAATGCAGCTCCCAAAACAAGTTTAACTTTGTTGGCAAGGAGTATGGACACAGGTAGTTACCCTCCTAAAGAATGAAGTTATTTTACATCCAAAGTATCAAAGAAGCAACCCCAAAACAAGGAGCAAGACTACAGAATTCAAATTTTATACGTGGAAAGAGGGAACCAAACACATGCATAGGAAGAGACTTTGCATGAGGTGGATCCATGGATACCATAAAGCATGAAGGACATGCCACATCACACATCCTCAAAAGGGGAAACCCCAACCCAAAGAATTTAAAAGGAGAAGAAAGCAAAACAGGACGAAGCAGTTCAATATTCATTCATTCTCCAATGCATAACATTGCTAAATTAGGTGGGTGAAAAGTAATATGACATGCATTTACTTACATTACTCAAATCTTTTGGGAGATGTACAACCCATGTGGCAATGACCCCAAAGGACTGACATGAAATTAGACTCCTTCCCCCAACATCATGTACAGAAAAGTGCAATTAAAACAAATTACAATTTGCATTCATTCATTAAATTTTCTATCAAAGATAGACATTATCCCAAAAGTCTAAGTTGTTAGCAACATCAACAACTCATAACCATAGGTAACATCTACTCTTCGGTTGGTAATGGACTGAATTTAAGAGGTATGCCCTCATGCACATATGACAAGTTTAACTTGTCCCACAAGCCCAAAGTCCAAAATAGGACAGTCGCGACGTAACAAGATGATGAATTTGGGGTAGATTTGTAAAAACAAGGAATGTTGGCAAAATTCTGGTTAGTTTGGAATTACTCCTCCTAACCGCAACTATGTATGTGCATTCAATATGTTTCATTGCACTCAAAAGTTAACTTACACATCAAAAGTTAACTTACACATATCTTACAACACAACACTTTAATTCAAGGACAACAACTCTATTAATTACTTTCTTATGACATATTTTAATTAATTAACTTAACAACATGATTCCTCACAATATTACACACCATTTTATGAATAATAAAAGGGTAAATGAACCACAAAATAAACACATGAAAACATAAATAAAATAACCAATAAATAAATACACCTAACCCCTTGGTCACATTTAAAGGTGATCCCCCCATGGGAATCCCTAACACACACAAACACGCACAAACAAATACTAGTTTCCATGGTGACCTTGTTGAATTCATCTAGAATTCCAATGTGGTTGGTCTCCAATCCCCCGATGTTTGTTGTGATATTTTAACCTACAAAACACGAATACCTCCTTCGGCCTCGTGGCCATATCAGAACATCCAAAATAATATAAATAAAATTCCAAAATCATCTAGATATATGGATCACAACAACATCCAAGCAACCAACAAGATCATTTGCAATTTTACTCAACAACTATATCATCATCAAATAATTTCCATTTCTAGGTCTACTCACAATATCCAAATATCACATGTCTAAACAACATCCATAGTATAACCATATCAAACAATATATCAACATCAATATCCAAAATGTCTCTAATAATCATCATGCATCATAACTAAATCAAGCCAACAATAATCCATGATCTAACATCTAACATCATACTATAATAAAGTCCATAATCATGTCCATAATATAATCAGCAGTATCATGATCAGTATCAAAAAAGGTGTCAAAGGGAAGTGGGCACTACATAATTTTACTGTTATTTTTGGGTGTGTTAGTTGGTGGGAATGAAAGTTGGTATCAAAGCGAAGGTTGAAACACTTGAACCTCTTTGATTAATTGGTAATTATTCTTGTGTACCTAGTTTTGTGTGTATAGAATGAGTTTCATGTCAGTTCATGTGTTTTCGTGTTATGGGGAGCCATAATGAAGTTCCCTGGTCCACTTTTTGTACTAGGTATGTGGCTCCTAACGAGCATGTTGTGTAGTGGGTCCCCAAATTCCTTGTTATGGAGTGGTACTATGTCAAATCCTATAGAAATTTACAAATTTTATCGTATTGAATTAGGTTGGTACCTTTTTGGACAGTAGTACTACATGGGTGACATTTGGAGATAGATTGGTAGTTAACATGAGATTGATTAGTTTCTTTTGAGTTCTATATCACCAATTATTATGAAATTTGGGTATGGCATTTGACCGTGGTGACATATATTGGTAGTTTCTGGTGATTTGGAGACATATTTCTACCTGGGAGGGAAGAGATCATGACATGTATCTTATTGGATCCATATTATTTATATATGTTGAGATGCACAATTGATTACTATTACCCCTACATGCGGCCCACAAAAGGTTGTGTAGTGACTCTGGTGTGGATATTTCATGTGTTATATTCGAAAAATTTACTTTTCTCTTTAGGATCATCATTTTATTTAATTGGATTATTAAAAAGCTTTGAGGATCTTCCTGTTATTTTGGATTTATTACAAGATTTGTGTGGTTTCAATGTAGCTACTTAGCCATTTCTCTTTCACTGCTGAGATTTCATAGATTTTATCTCGTTTTGGTGACTTAGAGCTTTATTGTTTTTTCTTTAGAGGTCACTTGGCCAAAATGTTGTTAAGGTTGTTACGTGGTTTTTTGTGCATAATGGTGAGCTGGTCCTAGTTTATTTCTGTTGTATTCTCTTATCGTATGGGGGTACGCCCAAGGTGTCATGACTATATGCTTGGGGATGTAGGATATGCCCTTAGTTTTGGAGGTGATGGGGCTCTATGCAATCAATAAGAGGAGGGATAGCTATAAAATCTAAGAAATTAACAACATTCAATTAATGTAAATTGATTAAGTACTAAGGGAATATAGGGAACTTGTACAATAATAATTTTTTGGTAATTATGTGAGTGACTTTGCAAATAAAACTGACAAAATGCATCCATACATCAAAACAAATGACTTTTAGGAAAATCAAACTATAAAAATTCTTGTGACTATTTCTATTAGATCAAGACCATTTTAAAACTATGTGATGTGCATGCACTAAAATTAGCAGGAACTTGAAAAGGTCATAACTTGTGCTTCGGGTGTCTGTTTGAGTCTATTTTTTTAACCACATGTTTCTATGATACGTATGCACTAGTCAATCTACATAGTCGGTTGGAGCACGTTTTGGCACATTTTTGGGGCCAAAATCTGCCATTTGAATGTCGAAAATTAGGATCTAAGTTGTAGTTTGGGTTTTTCCTATTTAGAGCATTAGTTAATTTTAGTCTCTTGCATTCAAATTAGGTTAGAAAGATAGCAATTCCTCTAATTTAGGCTTGCAGAAGATGCGTGGAAATTTTTGTGCCCATACGAATAAGCATGTGAACTTACTACGAATAACAGGTTCCAGTAAACTGCTAAAAATAGTAAATTTCACCATCTAGAGTAAATTTAGTCAAAGTTAGTTAGATTTTGTTGCAAAAATCAAGTTGGGATTTGTTTTCCTATTTATGAAACATTGTAATAAATGATTGAATAACAAAGAAGGAGATCTATTTTCTTTTGAGTTCAAATTATTTGCTATATATTGAGTGTGTTTAGAATTTGGCTACATTAAATGTGCAAATGATCATCTCTTATTGAATCTACCTTTTTTCATGAAAATGAAATTTCACATGACGACTATGTTTAATGTGCTCTAATACACACAAATCTTTCTCACAATTTTATGGATCGCTTGTGAATCATTGTGAAATTGGTATTTTTTGTAAAGACCCTAACTCATGCTCATCTCCTTACTAAATTAATTAAAAATTGTGGATTTCAAGGGGGCTTTGTTATCCCTCCAAATTATTATCTAGCCCTTTGTATTTGAACAATAATTGTAATTGTTAGTCTTGCAAAGTTAGCAAGCAATCTTGTGTTCAAACATTTATATATTCATGCATGCAAATGATAATACATCTAGAATGAATATATAAAGACTTGAATTAGGATTTTAATTATGGAAATGATTTAGGAATGGATAGATTTTGCTTTTCAATATCACTAGCAAATTCGCAAAGGAAATAACACAATGTGTAATTGCCACTTGTCTTGTGTAGGTTCTTGATCGGGTTATGTCTTAACTTCACTAATGCACCTATGTATTTATAGATTTAGTGAAATCAAATTAATGTCTTATTGGCACATAAAAAGACACACAACCAATGGAAAAGGTGAGCAAAATATCTACAAATATTGACAAAATAAGGTTGGGGAAAGGAGCGAATAAAAGTGAAGAAGCATTTTTTGAGAAGAAGTGAACATTTTTTTCATGGCATGAAAAAGTTCATTGTTTGTTGAAAATGGTAAAGACTTTAGAAAAAACCAAAAATAATTTAGAGAAAAAAGAAAAGTATGGAAAATGTGAAAAACCAAGGTAATATGAGATTGACACAACATGAACGTAGAAAAATAGGTTGGATAAGAGAGAAAACCCACAAAGAGGCTTAATGACACAACTCAAAGAGAAATACACCAATAAAAGGCTCACTTGTTCTGATAATCCATAAACATGTAAATACACTAGCATGGTAGTAAATTAATTAGTTTGGCACCAGAATTAAGCGCCTTTCATTGTTTAGGGTTGTTTTCATATTGAAATTTTGTTTTTTTTAATTGTGACAAATAAACTATAAATTTATTATTATTATTATTGAAGAAAGCAAGCTTCATATATATTGTTATTTTGGCACATGTTTCTAAAGTACAACCAAATTTACAAGTTGAATTTACATACATATAAATTAAAGCCTCCTTGACTACATAATCACAAGTAAAGAAAATCCAATCTATCAAAAGAATAACCCACCAAATATCCAGAGGAACTTATACCCTCTTATTACGCCGAAAGGCGTTCCTTCAGCTGGGTTCGAGCTGAGGGCTCTCTGACGCATGTCAGAGAGGAGACGGCCGAGATGAGGTCGGTCAGGACGACGTCGATCACGGATGCGATCTGGCCCTCCATGCGCTGTACACCTCCATGCCTGGACAGAGACCATAAATTGTTTTGGGCGAAGGCACTGTTAGTCGTTAAATTTCACCTGCGCGCCAGTAAGGGTTCGGTGTATTTTTTTTACACCTCCATGCCTGCCCAGAGATCGTAAACCATGATACGCAAAAGAACTGTTACTTGATAAATATCTGCTGCACAGTTTTTTGCGGTGTACGCTGAAGCATGGCTGCGTCGAAGGGGAGGTATGCGGAGGAGGTACGCCGCTGTTATCCCAAAAACGAGACTAGGTTTAAATATTTATGTGAAGGGTAGCTATTTTTGCTCTTTTCTGTGGGTAGGTTTGGAATTCTGCTTGCCTTCGTGAATGAATAAAACCCTTCGCGTATGGCAACTAACACAATTGTTTCTTTTCCTGTCGTGGGCTTTGGTAGGTTTGGGGTTTGCGTGCTTCAGAGGCCTGCATCTACATTCGTCTAAAATAATTCATGGTTGGACTGTTCTTCGACTGTAACCCAGGTGATGCTCTCGATAAGCTGTGGTTTTTTAGTGTGATGGAGCCAGAATTGCTTGCAGAAGGGGGTAACTTGGAAATCCGTATCAAACCAGATCCTGAAAATCTTTTGCGTGGGTAGGTTTGGAATTGGAATTTCTTGCAGAAGGGAGTACTTGTCACGTTTTTCTATCATGCTACTGAGGCATTATGTGGTTGACATTAATCTTAGAACTCTAGATTTAATAAAAATTAGTATTGTGTTTTATGGAGATATATTTATTTATTGATATTCACTTATATGTTTTGGGATTTTTATGGCAGTAAACAGGAGCGACTGGAGTTTTTATATGATTATGGACTGGCCGTGGGAAAAAGCAGCTCTGATAGCTTTGCATTGGGTGAGCCCCCGGAGCGACAGAAGACTGAGGTAGACAATGAGCTGAATAAGGCGAGTTTCTGATTTTTTTTTAGGTTTTTAGTGTCAGTTGTTTTGGGTTTGATTATGAGGTTTGTTTTATTTTGAGTATTTGTTTTCCCCCTGATTTTTTAATGATCTTTTTTGGCCGAAAAAACTTTTTTGAGGTTTCCAGCCACGTGTAACATTTTGAAGGTTTTAAACATGCCTCGTGTGTATGTACCACATAATGTTTATACTACAACCTTGCTGGAGTTATGGGTCAAGCTATTTCAGTTGTGCATTATCAGTTTGTGTTCTAAGTTGATTTTATGGCATCCCAGAGCCTTCACCACAATCCATGCTGCTGTCCATTTTCTGGAAATAAGTCTATCTAATCATGTTCCAATCCTCATCTGGGATGTCCACGTCAACAGTGCCTTCCCTAGGAACCTGCTATTCAGGAGCTGGATTTATTCTCGGAAAGTTTGTTGTGCCAACAAGATACTCGAGACAGATCTTGCTATATGCTTGATGGAAAATTTTCTTTTGTTTTTCTTTAGTAATCTTCAAGAGGAAATTCACCTGCACACTGTATTAGCGTATCCTTTGCACATATCTATCTCTTGTTGAACACTTGAAGCAAAGTTGACGAGATTGACTTCAGGAGGAGTGCAAATGAAGAGGACCTTTTGGGTCTTCTTCTATTAAGGTAAGCGGTGGCGAATTGCAGACTTTGTTTTTTCATCCCCTTGTCTTTGCTCAAATTTGTATCGGGCCATAGATATGTTTACTTTATGTTTACTTTTGCTATCTTGCCCAGAATGGCCTTTTTGTGTTCTTAAGGGCAAGCTTGTGGTGGTTTCATGGTTGAGCACCTCTGCAAGCTCTCGAAACAAAGTAGAGACATTTTCATACACCCTTTATTCCCCCTGAGGTTTGGTCCAAATTGTATAACTCCGGACCTTATACTTTTCTTACAATCACCTATTCTTCTTCTCTAGCTTACTTGCTCCTACTAGCCCTGCTCAGAGTCTTTTTTCTTCATAAATTTTGTTAGGAGGCTTCATTTCACAAAGTAGTCACCATTTGCGATACCTATTTGGCCTTTATTCTTGTGTGCAAGGTTTCCCGATATGTCATCTTTGGTAATAAGTTGGTCGGCTCGCACCCTTCGAAAGATTCCAATTAGGCCCAGTTGCTGTAGCGGTTTTCCTATAACTCACCAGGTACCTAAAACCTCCTTCAGTGGATTTCTATGAATACACCTCAGATGAATATTGCATAGTTTTAATGCGTATGAGCTCGACCACAACCTATATACCTCCTTCAGATGGTTTCTAAGACGACACCTCACATGATATGCATGAAATTTTAGACTTCAATTCAAAGGTTCAAATTCAAAGCTTGAGTTTAGAAACATGCAACTCTTCTTGTCTTTTCTCACAGGCTTAGCTAGGACTGTCATGGATTTCTTTCCAAAAATGGAAAAATTTTTTCCATCCTTGCGGATTTTTCACCAAAAAAAAAAAAAATGCCAAAAAAGGAAAAAAAAAATATGCACATGTCGGGGGGTCTTCAAAACCCAACACAAAGGGAAGGCGGGTTTCGGAGGCGAAGAAACATCAGGCAGAAACATGTCGGAGGAGCGGATAAACCCGACAGCAAAGAGATGTGTCGGAGGGGTTAGAAAACCCGACAGGAAGGACATGTCGGAAGGGTTGCAAAACCCGACACAAACGCAAAGAAAGCACATGTCGGAGGGATCGCAAAACCCGACACAAAGGGATTCGGGTTTCGGGTTTCGGGAAACATGAGACACGAAACATGCAAATCGCAAGGCATGTCCCGATGCTTGAGAGTTCCGCAAACCCGACACACTACAAAGGCAAATCGGGTTTTGGAGTCGGTAACGCATGAGGCGAAAACATGTCGCGGCATCCTCCAAACCCGACACAAAGGAAAACTTGGAAAATAGCGGCGGAAGCGGGTTTCGGGAAAACACAAACATCAAACACATGCCGGGGCTTCTTTCAAACCCGATTCAAAATACAATCCGCTATAATGAGATGAGTTAGGTGCGGATGTGGAGGTGGTTGGAACAAATTTCGATTTCTTCACTCCTCCTCTTTTTCTTCTATAAAATGTAAGGAGAGGCTCTTTTTCTGTTAGGAGGCTTTCTATCTATTTTGAGATCATGAAAAAAATGGGCTTTTGTGATTGGTGGGATTGCATTACATTTTACCTTTTTTCTGCGAACTCTAAGCTACTATCCTTTACCCTGGCATCATTCTTTTGAACCGCTTCGACCTTCCCTTCCGCTTTTGCTTTTAATGAACCGGACTATCGTGTTCGATTTTCTAGGTGGGGGCGTAGCTTTCGGTTTGGTTGTTTGTTTTGGTGTTTTCTTTCACATTCTTCGTTGATCGTTGCATTTGTTCGTGCAGCACATCCATTCTCCTCTAGTTGTTGCATTGCAACCATGGACACAACTTTAACAGAAGGAGGTATTGCGCGCCTAATGTCCGGTTGCTCGGACACGGGTTCCACGTTCCAGCTCCTCAACATATCTCCTGTGCGGTCTCTGTTGAACAGTGGCACCCAGCATCGAGTTGACCTTTCTGATGGTATTCACATCCAGAAGGCATTGTTGCCCTCCAAGTTTTCAAAACTAGTTGCAGACAAAACGTTGACAGAAGGCACAATAATTCAGCTGCAAAAAACCGTTTGCAGGATGGTCGACCATGAAATGTAAGTAGCCAATATTTTGACTTCCCTCTCGTCTTTTCTATCTCGCACAATGTTTCCTGACATTTTCTTTCCTTGCATTGCATGCGTGCAGGACCGTTTTAATAACCGATATGAATATATCGAAAGAAACATATCCACAAGTTGGTTCTCCTTCCCGGATCCCTAGCCATGTTGTACAGGGCAAACAAGCCTGTGTTGACCACCCTGAGGGTGTGCCCAAAACTTTGTTTCCGCAAACACCGCCTCAAAAGATTTATGCTTCCTCGAGACCAGCATCGAAGGCCATTTTCATAAACGACTTGAACACAACCATGCGTGTTTGGTCCATAGAGGGCAGAGCAGTCGCAAAAAACTCCATGCAGACATATAGTAATGATAACGGCAATGGTTGTTTCTTTGGTTTCGACTTCGTGGATGGCAGAGGTGGTGAAATCCGCGTCTCCTGTTTCAATGAGATTGCAGAAAAGTTCTATGGCACAATAGAAAACGAACAAACGTACACCATCTCTAATGGAAGAATTGGAAAAGCAAAAGAAAAGTTCAACAACCTGAACAGCACACTCGAAATTTTCCTTTCGGCAGCATCTATTGTCCGGCCTCTACATGTCAACGATCAAATCATACCTTTACACCACTTCCACTTTGTCCCCATCAAAGACATACCTGGAAGACCTGCCGGATCTTTTGTTGACATTCTTGGTGTAGTTCTTGTTATTTCTCCACGATCCACCATTCGCAGACGTGATCAGACAGAAACATTCAAGCGAACTGTGCAGGTTGAAGACATGTCCGGATTTAGTGTTTCCATCACTTTGTGGGGTCAACATTCAACTGTGCTTGGAGAAGAGCTAGAAGAATTCCTTTCGATTCCGCAGAAACCAGTTCTTGCTCTTAAAACAGCTCGTATTTCCAGCTTCAACGGAACATCTCTTGATACTATATCCACTACAAAATGGTTTGTAAATCCAATGATTCCTGAAAGCCTCCCTCTGCAGGAATGGATTGCATCTGATGCTTTCAATGTCCTAGCACCATCTATCACAAACAGGGTTCTAGGGCCTCCATCTGCCTTGTCCTCTCCGGCAACAATAGCTCAGGTCCTGCAAATGGGTAACACAGATAAAAATGAATGGGCTACAATTACAGCAAAAATCACAGACATTTCATTGGACAATTTTTATTACTTGGCATGCCCTTTAGTGAAAAATGGTACACAGTGTCGCAAGAAAGTGCAAGAACTAGAAAACGGGTCCTGGTTTTGTGGGAAATGTAATATTCCTATCCAGAAATGCGACTACAAGTATGCACTCCGTGTCACTTTACAAGATAGCACAGGAGAACTTCAATCCGTAACTGCATTTGATGAGACTGCTGAAAATATAATGGGCGTCAAAGCTGAAGACTTGCAGTTTTTAAGCATAGATGATGGTGCAACAACTGAAATTGCAGACCAAGTGATAGGCCACGAATATCAATTTACGCTCTCCATAAAACTTGAAACATACCGTGAGAAGAAGCAATTTAAATGTGTCATTATAAAGTCACACAAACTTGAAGCTGCGGCTTCGCTTCCCTGATTTACGTTTGAGTAACAATATACAGGCTTCACTGCATTTGTGTTCCCCCCTTGTAAAGCTCTCTTGGTCTCTTGATATGCTAGCGCCCTTTCCAATAACTCTTTCTTGCACAGACGAATGTCTAGTTGTTCCTTTTTGCTCTGCTTTTGCTTATGTAAACTCGGGTTCAATGGATATCGATATATATACGTTTTGTTTTGTAAATTTTGTCACACTCTCTATGTTCTTGAATATCAATAATTGGAATTCCTAAGCCTTTTCCTTTAAAAAATAAATACTAGTGATGGTCTTTTATATTGTATGGACATGTTCTTTCCTTCGAACACTTTCCTGTATTCATAACTTTCGTTGAATGAGCTTTGTTAGTGCTATGTTCCTTTACATGCAATTTTTGAGCATAGATGATGGTGCACCAACTGAAATTGCAGACCAAAGGCCGCGAATATCAATTTACGCTTTCCATCAAACTTGAAACATACCGTGACAAGAAGCAGTTTAAATGTGTCATTATTAAGCTTCGGCTTCCCTTCCCTGAATTGTAAAGCTCTCTTGGTCTCTTGATATGCTAGCACCCTGGACATGTTCTTTCCTTTGAACACTTTCCTGTATTCATAACTTTCGTTGAATGAGCTTTGTTAGTGCTATGTTCCTTTACTTGCAATATACATGCGCAAAACAACTTTCGTATTCTTTTCCTTTACTCCATGTATGGCTAGATGCACAGTTTTTCCTTTACTTGTCTCATACTTTTGTTCCTGCTGCAAAACATTGCAGAATTCCCCATGTCTGCAGAGCAACGATTAGCTCGATGAAGAGAAATCTACGCCAAAAACAAAGAGCAAATAAATGCGGATCAGCGCCGCCGTTACCATGCTAGAAAAAGCACACATTGTACATCTTTCTTCCCCCTTCCTGTCCCGTACAGGCCCCTAGCACCTGCCCTTCCATCGCCCCATTCTATCTCTCGTGATGCCTCCTCGTCCAACTCCACAAAAGTTATTCTCTCCCCGCCCTCCGCTCCACTTTGCCCTTTCCTTTCGCAAAACACTTCCACCCTTCCCTTCTATGGGGCCCGTGTACCCTGGGATACACAGCACTTCTCTTCTCGTGCGACACATTCCTCTTCCCCCCCGTCGACCTCGTACTCTCCAATGTCCTCCGCTTTCTCCCTTCCTGTTGATGCTCTGCCGACCTCTTCGCATTCGGTTGTGCTGCCTTCCCCAGCTTCCAATACATGCCAAAACCTTGACGGGTTTTGGTCTGCTGGAATGTTCCCTTCTGAGCCATCCGCCTCTTCTTCGTCCTCCTTCGCAGATGCACAAAGGCGTTTCCGCAAAAGGCTAGATTCCCTTTCCGCTGCAAGCACATGCACTATCTGTTTGGAGAATTACCCTGGCATTCAAACTAGGTGTTGTTCAGGATCTATCCTTTACTCCAGGTGCAGGCTTGAGAAACAAGGACACCGGTTTTCTTCTTGGAACAACATGGACCCTGGCGTCCAGCCATCTGTACTACAATCTTTGACACAAGTTGAAGAAATGTTGATTGCTAGAGTTAACCCAATTCTCCAAGTAACCCATGCACGTGGTGGACAATACAAATACTTTGGGCACACTATAAGCTTCCCCCAAGATATCTCTACCATAGCAAAGTACCTCCCTCGACAGCTCGGTGATTTGGATCTAGTTCTTGTGCAAAAGGCAGGCTCCCAGCAAACAAAATACGATTTCTATGTTAGTAGATCTCGTGTATGGCAGGCACTTCAATACAAAATTTTGCATGACCCATACTACAAGGATGTTCTTGTTGACAATGAGGCCCTCAACGCTCTTCCCGTACAACAAACAAATATTTCCTCCTCCCTCAATTCCATACCGATGGACATCCCCGCCTCTTCAGATGATGTCGCACCTGATTCCGGCGATGATCCTTCTCTCTGCAATTTAATTGACGCCCGCTCTTCTTCTTTCATCCCTTCTGCCCACAACTTCGGCACCGAAGATGAGCATATCTCACAGTTCCTTCTCTCCCATGATCAAAACATGCCTTTCACCATGCCTTGGCCAGACATGAGTCTTTCTCCCATAAATGAATACACCACTGAGGGTCTATTTTCCATGGCATTCCCAACTTTGTTTCCTTAAGGTAAGGCTATGTTTAGACAACCTCGCATGAAAGAGGTACTTTTGCATGAATATGCCCTCCATTTAATTCGTTTCCATGATAACCACTTCGGTTCACACCCCCGGTTTCGCTATTTCTTGCTTAACCTCATCATGCGGCATAGGAGCCAATCTACAGCAGCCGTTTTCATGCAACAAAACCTAGAAAATGCCATACCGCCAACTATAGCTGACCTCCGAAAAAAATTGCTTGAAGACCCTAAGTATTTAAATATACGCTTCCGGATACCTTGATGCGGTTTGGAAATAACCTGCGCAGAACCCGCTCCTTTTGGTCCAAATACAGAGGAGAGATATCAGATATGGTTGAACAATTGGGTGCACCTACGTTCTTCTTCACTCTTAGTGCTGCAGATACTAAATGGCCTGATTTGCATAGCTGTATGCCTGGTGTTCCGCCTCCTGATCATCGGTTCACACAAAGAATTAGAACAAACAACATTATCGACCACCCCCATCGTGTTTCTGCTTACTTGCACCAGAGGTTCACAATATCCCACGAGGAAGTCCTGCAGAAACACCTTGGAGCCAAGGACTACTGGTACAGGTAAACAAAAATTAAATGCTTCGTTTGCCACTCTTTTGCTTCTCTTTATTTCTAACTGCCTTTTTCCTCTAGGTACGAATGGCAACATAGAGGCTCTGCACATGTTCACGGTTTCCTTTGGCTTGATGGCGCCCCCAATGTTGACACAATAGATTGGAATGACAATGCTTCTATTGAAACAACAAAACTGTACTTTGATCAATATGTTTCTGCATGGAACCCTAGAGCTCCTGCATGTAGACCTACATTCTTTCAAAGATCTCTCGAGGATTATTCCTGCTTGCTTTCCTCTTCAGAGGTTCTGGCTTCCAACCCTATGCACGACCTCGAGGAACTTATAAACCGGGTTCAGCGCCACACCAAATGTTCTACACAGACATGTCTCCGAAAAAAAGGTTCCAAAACTATATGTCGTTACAGTGCTCCTTGGGAAACACAGTCTTTTTCTTCCTTGACCATTGATGCCAACAAAAGCGTTAAATACCTTCCTTTCAGGAATGATGACAGATTAAAAATTCACAATAAATCCATGCTAGCTATATGGAGAGCAAACATTGACTGCCAGCCTGTACTATCTCGGCACGCTGTTCTTAAATACATTGCAAAGTATGCCTCTAAAGCAGAGCAACGCTCTGAGACATACCACCAAATGTTGTCTAGGATTTGTTCGCATGCCAGCCCAGATTTCCCTTCCTCTTTTGCAATACGAAAGATGCTCACAGAAAGTGTTGTTGAACATGACATAAGTGCACAAGAAACTTGTCACTTGCTTCTCAAACTTCCTCTTGTTGTGTCCAGCCGGCAGACCGTCTATTTAAATGTGGGCAAAAAAATACTTAGGCGCCTTTCTGCATCGGCTACTCATAAACAAGATACATCACAGCTTCTTGATGCGTACCTTGTCCGCCCACCATCAATGCAGTCCCTTTCCCTTATCCAAATTGCTCGAGAGTGGAATTACAGCAAATACCGAAAAAAGAGAAATGGAAACAACACACTACACCAGCAATTGTCCGCGTGTACCCAAGGTTTTCCATCATTCCGCCAACTAATACAGAGGCTTTCCACCTTTTCTGTTGGTCTGAGCTCCTGCTGTACAAGCCTTTCCGGAACATTCCTTCAGATGTTGGTTCCTCGCCAGATGTTGTTACTTCCAATTAGCGCCTGTTCAAAAGTTCATACAAACCCTGGCATGTTAGAAGAAAAGACACGGAACCTGATACATCTCTAGATGTTTCGTCTGAATCTGACACAGACCCAATGCAGACAAGCGAGAGAATCTATGAATGGCAACTTTTGGCAGGCATCCGTCCGGGACATTCTGAAGGTCTTGACCATCTGGAAATGCTTGGCCTCCGAGAATATGACTCCCGCTATGTTTGGTCCTCAAACAACATTCCGGTTCATTTGGTTGACATCGGTCCCTCTTTTGTCGAGAATGGTAGGGCTAATTATTGCCCTGCCCATACAAATCCATCTAGTTTGCCTTCTTTGTCGACTTTTTCCGATAACTAGCAACTAGCCTTCAATACAATAGTCCACCACTTTTCCTCAACACACAGCCTACCACCCCTTCTTCTCATTATTCAAGGAACTGCAGGAACAGGCAAGTCATTCCTTATCCACTCTCTCCGGTCTGCCTTCTCCTCCCTCGCTACCCCTGCCATTTCGCCCCTTCTTTTGCTTGCCCCTACTGGTGTGGCCGCTTTTAACATTTCCGCATCGACCGTTCATTCCAGCCTCCGGATTCCCGTTCGTGATTTAAAACCCCTTGAAGGCCAAGCTTTGACCTCCTTTCAAGACTCTTTAAAACATGTCACATACATTTTGATTGATGAAATGAGCTTCATTGGTCCTAAACTACTTGCAAAAATTGACTTACGCCTGCGTGAGGCCTTCCCGCACTTCCGTACTTCCCCCTTCGGAAATAGATCAATGATTCTTGTTGGAGACCTTGGTCAACTTCCACCCGTTATGGACATTCCGCTATATGCCAGTAATTCCTACGGTGGATCCCTTTGGCGGAAATTTCTAAATTCGATCTCGTTAACGTCTATATTCTGACAACAAGGCTCTGCTCTGGCTCAAATTTCCTTTCGCAATTTGCTTCTCAACATCCGAAATGCTGTGGCCACCCTTCCAGATTGGGAGACTTTGATGTCTCGCACCGACTCTTGCCTCTCGCAACAAGAACTTCTATACTTCCACAATGCCCCCCACCTCTTCTCAACAAATATTCTTGTTAAAAAACACACTTTACAAATGCTAAAGGAACTCAATTCTCCAGTTGCCTTGTCCATTGCTCTGAATACAAGAAGAAGTGACTACAATGATCCTGATGACGACCAGCTAGAACAAATAGTGCTCCTTTGCAAAGACCAAAAAATCATGCTCACTGCTAATTTATGGATTGCTACCGGGCTTGTTAATGGTGCAACTGGCATTGTCGTTGACATTGTTTATTCCCCTTCCTCGGCTCCACCTTCTTTGCCTTCTTTTGTAATTGTCGACTTTGAATGCTATTCCGGTCCACCGTGGAATCCGTCAAATCCCACCCACATCCCCATTCCCCCCATTTCAAGAGGTTCCCGTACACAACTGCCTTTAAAAATGGCCTGGGGGTTATCGATTCACAAAGCCCAAGGACTCACCCTGAGTCATGCCACCATAGACATTGGATCCACTGAGAGACCAGGCCTTACTTTTACTGCTCTTTCGCGCGTCCCCTCCTTGGAAAAGATTCGTATCTCCCCAGCTTTCTCGTTTGACCGCTACTCAAGAATTTCTTCAGCCTCCCTCCTGCAATTCCGAAAACAAGAAGAGCTTCGCCTCCAATCCCTACCACCATCCCCTATAACCTTCGCCGTCTCAAACAGCCCGCCCCCGTAAAATCCTCCATGCATAGCAATCTCGCCTTCTCCTTTTCACCTTTTTCTCGGTACTTCCCCTCCACTTTCTCTTCTGCATCTAACAACTATGTAAATATTTGGCTTGTTATACTAAATAATTTTAGCTTCTTTACCGCTCTGTTGTATATTTTTCCTCTCTGGCCAAATCGCGAAAACCATGTGGAAAGAGGAGTCGGATAAACAAGGAACAAATACATGTCAGGGATTTTTCAAAACCCGACAGCAAAGGATTCGGGTTTCCGGGACGCGAATGCAATTCGGGTTTCCATGGTGCAGAAGCATGTCGGGTGGCTTTCAAAACCCGACAACAAAAGAAATGCCGGAAGGGTTAAAAAACCCGGTGCACAAAGAAACGCGGGTTTAAGCGGCAGACAAACAAGTCGGGCGAACAGCAAAGGAAAACATGTCGGGGTTTCTTCCAAACCCGACAAAGGAGAAATGTGTCGGGGGGTCTCCAAAACCCGACGCACCAAGCAAATCGGGTTTTCGGGTCGGAAACGCATGAAAAGGGAGCATGTCGGGAGCCCACCAGAAACCCGACACCAAAGGAGCATGTCGCAAGGGTTCCAAATCCCGACGCAAGGCAAATCGGGTTTTGGGGGCGGAACAACATGGCGCATCGAATACATGTCGGGGGGTCTTCAAAACCCGACAGCAAGGGAATTCGGGTTTCCGGGGCGGGAAGACATGGCGGAGGAGCATGGGGGGAAAACATGATGCGCCACCGCCCAAACCCGATGCACATGCGAGTCATACCTCCGAACCCGAAAACAAGGGAAAACTTGGAAAATGCGGCGGAAGCGGAAGTCGGGAATACATGAACAACAAGCATATGACGGGACTTCTTTCAAACCCGATTCAAAAAATATAGTTCGCCATTTTTGGGTGGTTGGGGTTCTTACCTACCGCCACGATGAGGAGTTAAGTGCAGTTCCGGAGGTAGTTGGGGAAGCTTCGAATCCTTCTCCTCTCTCGTTGTCTTCATATAAATGTAAGGAGAGGCTGTTTTAAAAAAGGTTGGACATTCTTGTTTTGGCCCCTCCCTTCTTCTCTTTGGCAGGTGGAGTTGTGGAGCTCAAACCTCCCATTCGAAACTGTAATGCAGCTTTGCCTCTTGGCATTTTGCAGTGTATTGTATCAACCTTTGAAGCAAATAAATGCATGTCTGTGGATGATTCTCAACCCTCTATGTGTTTCATTTTGCATCCTTCTGATCTTTCACTGTGAATATGTTTATCTGTGCATGATATTGCATTGCATTTCTGTGGTCTGTGTTTAATTGGCAAAACATATGTTCTTCATTCCTCGGTGCATCACCTCCTTAGCTTAGGTTTATTTTTATGCATTTTTCTCTCCCTGTCTCCTTGGTAGTTAGATTAGGTTTTTTGGGGTAAACCTCTGCGTTTTATTGGTGCATCTGGACAGAGGAATAGGAGCCGGCCTTCATCCGGAGAGCTTTTCCGATTTCGCAAGGTCCCACACTTGGGAAAAGCTCCATGTTTTGCAATCGCACTGGGAGTCTCAACCGATCGCGTTGCGGAGTCCCAGGGGTGCTGCGTTTCGACACCAACACGCTCTTCATTACTCCTTACGTTCTCGCAAATGTTCTCCTTTTTTAATGCATTGTTTTCTGGTTTTTTCTTCTCTTCATTTCATACAATTCTTAGTTTCCTCTTTACCAAAAACCGTTTCGGCGTTCCCATCGCACACGCTCGCGTGCGATTGCTAGTTGATAACATTATCAACTATCACCCTCGGAAGTCTAACTACAACACAAGTTTCATTAAATTTGTTATTAGGTTTATTCAAGGATTACAGACCATTGGAAATTTAAGTATGACAAATTTAAGAGATATGCCCCTGTATTTCCTTTTTGATGAAGTCGGAGATGCAGCGGAGGGCTTCCTCCATTTTCATGACAGTGAAGCCGTGGCCTTCCTCCTCGAACACACGCACTTCAATCTGCTTACCGCATTCCTTCAGAAACTCGCAATACTGCAATTGTTTGTCTTTCAATATATCGCGCCCTCCAATAACAAAAAACATGGGCTGAAGAACTAAACTACCCGCGCGTGTTTCAACTAGCGGATTGCAGAATGGGTGATCTCTGTTACTTCCGAGCGGCAGGGCAAGTCTCCACATTGTGTCCGTCATATCCACATTGAAAAAAGGCGCTTCCTCACTCTCTGATGGATTCCGCTCTTCTCCGCCGAAAAAAGGGTTCATTAAAATCACGCCTTTGATTTTGATTTCAACTTCCGCAGCCCAGATGCCCAAATGATGCGCAATGTTCCCTCCTGCGCTGTCGCCTGCCACAAACACGTTACAGAAGTCGGCGTGGGATTGGAACCACAGATCCACCTCTACTGCTTCTCCTCTCTCCCTTTTCATGGAATCAATCCACTGCAGTGCCGCGATGGCATCGTGGTAGGCGGCGGGAAGGCGGTGCTCCGGAGCCAACCT
This sequence comes from Taxus chinensis, assembly GCA_019776745.2. Taxonomy (NCBI): domain Eukaryota; kingdom Viridiplantae; phylum Streptophyta; class Pinopsida; order Cupressales; family Taxaceae; genus Taxus; species Taxus chinensis. The sequence goes on along the minus strand of CM034146.1, from coordinate 347,402,616 downwards.
GTAATTCACAGATACAATGATTACGCCTAGCGTCGCTGCCCACTTCTGGCACATGCAGTGATAATACAGAGTTGCAGCGGTAGAAAAGAAAAATCCACCCCCGTGAAAAAACAGTAATACGGGCACCCTGGTTTTGGTTTCCGGAGGAAGGTAGAGTCGCGCCCACAACCCAAGTTTGTGGTGAAACACGACGTCTTTGTATGGCACAGAGTTGTATTCATCTGCAGGTGAAAGCGGAGGTGGCTCCGCTCCCCTCACGACCGATCCATCGCTGTAGAGTTTGATAAAGCCGGCCACTTCCTCCACCACGCAAGGCTCTTCCTTATCACACATTTTTTTTTTTTTTAATTTCTTCCCTCCCGCAAGATTCGAGCTGAACGGTGAACTGCTCGACAAGGTCTGGAATGTCATAAGAGAAAATTGTGCCAAATATTTAGGCCGCTGGTAATCTTGTCTTTCCCTGTGTAGAAGGTTCGTTGAAAGTTTAATTGACCAGTTGTTCATCTCACCTGCCACATCCTTTTCTTGATTAATGTAGGTCTTTAGTACCCTTCCATCGAATGGTCCATATTACACAAGAAAAGGATAAACACATGAGGGCCACATCAGAAATCTTAAAGAACATGAGGACCCGCACGCATGGGCATTAAAGTTATAGATCAATATACATTTCAACATCGCCCATATACACCTCAAATTGGCAATCTATTTGTGCTTCTGATTGCGGGGATTACAATAGCAATGGACATTGCTGTCATTAGTTCATATCACCGTTCTCAATAGCACCCAAGAGATTATATACCGTTATTTTGTGAATTTGAACTTCTACATGACTGCTACCTACATTGTTTCATATTTTATATAGCTGTGAAAAAAATTGATGGAGAATTTAATAATCATTTATCTCCACTTCGTCTATATATGCAATAATCTGTGTTCTATCACTGTGCAATCCATGTGATTGAACATACTCTTGATGTCAACCAAATTAGAGTTTGTAATTTTCATATGGGGACAAATAACTTTTTTTTAAAGAATAATATTGTTTTGACGTGTCTTTTTTTAACAATCCCATCTTATAAAGTGGAAATTATTATAGCCCATCTCTCCTCACATATGGTAGTTATAAACTTATAGTAAGATATTTATATTTCCCTAGAATACATATGTATCTATATTTTCCTAGAATAAATATGTATCTTCATAACATATATCATTTTTATTGATTTCGTATTGTGAACATTAGTAATGATTGCAATTTATCTTTCCAATTTTCATTTCTATTTGATTTTTGAAATGACTTGCATCGCAATAGATATCTTTTAATAATTGACACCTAAGTGAAATTGTTCCCTTGCAAACACAACTCTTTCAAACTGTTCATCAATATTTTGCAGATAATAAACTTTAATATTTATAGCATCCATAGAACATTTTTTAAATTGTTGATTCCTAAGTTAAAAATAAATGAAAAAAAAAAATCTTTCACAAATAATTTATTGAACATGTTTTCAAGGCCACAAAGACTTTCATATGATTTTCTGGGGTAGAATACTAAGCTATGGAAAAAAAAATCTCTACATTTCTTAGCCTACCAATTTTTATTAGTCTTCACATTTTTTCATTCTTTCTCACTCCCTTAAATATTATATAATAAAATATATGAATCTATCAATTTCAGCAAGAATTGTCATTTTGTGGCCTTGTTTGAAATGTGTTTGGAAGTCAACAAACCGGTTAAAGAATGTGTGGTTATTCATTTGGTTTTCTTGCTATCTAAAAAAAATTGTAAATATAAATTCTCATATTGTCTTGTAATTAACTTAAAAGTTTTATATGGGTAAAATAGGGTCAAAGTAGTTGTTCTATCATTAATGTATGTCTGTTTGGTTTAGTATTTTATGCTCTCCTTCATGACAATAGTATTTTATGCTCTCCTTCATGACAACTTTTCCGTTATCTTATGAAACAACAAGAGTCCTACTTAAGGTTCCAACACTCAAGAATAATTATGAACCAAACTTAATGCATGGTGCCTTCTTTATGATGGCTTGAATCATGTTTATGAGGCTTCCCTTGGTTCTTGATACCATATTAGAAGAAAATCCAACTGGTGGAGTGTCTTTGAGAACCAATTGTAGAAGAATGTGTTAGTTGCATGTTCCTAAGTGATAACACTTAAGTCACTCTTTCATAAAAAATGACTAATTTTTTTTGGAAAGTGCATTCTTCTCATTAGACTAAGAGGTTTTTACCTTTCTTAAATGAGTATCTTTACGAATAGAAAATATGGTCTTTAAGGGAGAGGAGCTAATTTTTGTGCACCCTAACTTTATGAGTGCACATAGAAACTTAAACATCATATAACTAAAAACAAAAAATGTCCTTTAATCGATCATGCTCTCCCCATTATAAATATTTGATTTTAAAAAAATTAATTATGTGGAAGGGACTTTTTTTAATATTAAAAATTTGGTAATTTGAAATACAAAGAAATTTCAAGGTGCGCCGTTACTTGAGAGTTAAGTTACACATTTTCTTTTACATATTTTTCATCATTTGATTAGTTCATTGGTTTTATATGACTTTATGTGACATACTCTAAAAGGTGTGTTTTTTCAAAATTTAAGTGGGAAAGTGACATGTACTAGCTCCTTTATTTTCATCTACCCTCACATGTATTGGTCCATGCTCAAGGATTTGCTCCTCTCGCTTACTTCAATTTTTTTATTAATGTTTCTCTATATTAATTTTCACAAATTGTTGCATATTTCTCTGAATTTAGATTATATGGATTTGTGTCCTAATGGAAATTACTTCAAAGCACTACCATAACTTCTATTCGATCGATAAAGTAAGTAATACCTCAAAAGAAAACTCCCAATATTTAAATTTGTGCTAAAATTAAAAAAATTGAAGGATATTTGATTTTTCAAAATATTTTAACAATTCAATGCTCTTAGTAATTTTAGCATTTTAATGATTGAACTAAAGAACTTTTACCTCTCTTAGTTGAAAACTTTTCTATACAAATTGAGAAAATATTTTTGTTTTCCTTATTTAGAATTGCATCGAGACAAAAAGGACTGCATAACTAAAATATGATATACCTTGGTTTATAGGTACATTTCTCTGATAATATATTTTACATAACATTGCATGTTCCTCCACATTTAGAATTATGTTAGTTCTATTTTAGAGGGTATAATTTTTTTGTCCCTTATAAATTCCTAATATGTTTTCCCGAATCATATGCAAAAAATTCAAGGCATTATATACATCCCCACAAAATGTGATGATACAATCATTACGCCCCTATCAGTGTGCATATTGTAACTTTGGGTGTAATTGCTAGTAATTGTTGTGTATCCCTCTCTTTATTTTTATTGGGTAAGGGTAGCCAATCTAGATCGATCACAATAAGAAGAGATTCACATGATGCAAATAAATCCTAATTACCATAATTTTCTATATAAAAAATGCATTTTCTCTAAATCTTTATTTGGCAACCATGTCTCAGTTCTTCTTCCATGCAAGGTACTATTTCCTCCTAATTCATTAATACCTCTTCTCTCAACCAATTGTGAATAGTAATGTTATTAACTAGAATTAACACTTAAAAGGAGCTTGCAAATGACCGTTAGGTACTTTTATTACTAGGCTTATTAGCTTGACCATGATTAAATTTCCTATAACAAATAAATTTTAATAGTCAAACCAATAGGCTTATAAAATTGAGTATTGCATTTTAAGTGTTGATACTTTTTTTTAAAAAATTAATATAAGTGGTCCTTATTATAAAGTAATCCCACTTAGAAGGACATTAATGTTATAATGGTGTACATTCAAGGACATGTTGCAAATAGTCAAATCTATATTTTGTATAATAATTGTAATTTGTAACTCCAATTCATTTATGCAAAATTATTATTAGATCCACAGGGGGAAAAAATTAGTCAAGACCTTCAAGTTTGTACAAAGAGTTGAAATCCGAAGTAACCTTTAAAGACATTTCAAGAAAAAAATATGACAAATTTTTGCTATCAATAAAGATGTTGCTATTAATAAGAGTGCTTGGAAAATAGAGTTTAAATTGAAATTTTATATTGAAAATATTGCTACGTCAGACTTCCTATGAATTTGATGTTAGATTCCACAATATAAACAAAAATATGCTTGATAAAAACTCAATAAATCTAATATATTTGATTATTCAATCGTGACAAACATAATAATATGTGGATATACATATATAGAGGTTTCAACCCCTGATATCAAGCTAGAGTCTATCCCAATCACATAGCCCCAAACTATCTCATCTAATATCTCCAAGAGAATCCCACAAATTTCACATCCCTATGTCACATAACCACTCGCATAATATTACAAACTATATTTGTAATATTCATACAACTATTTATTATGCTCTCTATATTATTATTAATGATCTATTTTATGATAACTCGATATAATAATAATATTACATTTCCTAACATTCCTTCTTATTTCAAACATGGTAAAAAATGTTCTCACCTTCAAAGGCAGTATGCCTAACCCTTTTGGCACACTCATTCTCATGGTTCATGATGAAACACCCATGTTATGATCAACCAAATACATGAGATTTTGAAAAAAAACATACCCTTGATATAAAATCAATGCTACTAATGTTTAAAAATATTATTTAGCTTGCTTCTAAATAATCCAACATTATTAAAATATTCATAATCCATCTTATAACATATAATAACCATGTGCAACTATAAGGTTATATCTCGATCTTTATGATATCCCTTAAGTCACTCTAATCGAGTGTGTATACTTTTGTATACTTGGTTAAACCTTTTTTAGGTTATGAGAACTATGGGCATCTCCTAAGTGCCTACATAGAAGACATTCATGCAAATTCTATGCGGTATTCAACATTGTTCAATTAGGGGATTGGTGATCAGATAATTTTGGGCTAACTAATACATTACTTTGGCCAAAGTTTCAAGAAAATTACTTTGCAAGCTTAGTTTTGAGAAGGCACACTAGCCTATTAAACTCATCTTCCATCACCATACTATTATTGAACGAATAGTGCAGAGCCTAAAATTTTTATTAATGTGTAATTATAAAGATTACAAAACAATGGAGATAGTTGTAATATATATAGGCATTGAACAACTTCTATCCAATCCATGAAAAATGGATCAAATAATCTAAAGTAAGCCATATGCAGAAAGAACATATGCCCCTAATTTCTGCTAATAACTATTGTTAGGAGATATCCAGGTACACACATAATAGAGGTTTCCCACAAACATAGGGATGAGACCCTATCTCATAGTTACATAACAACTAATTACAACTAACACTTATTGACTTAAGTTAAAGTAAAAATTAAATAATTTAACTTTTAAATACATAATGTTATAGGTGAAAATTGTGCCAAATATGAAATTTCACGTGACGGCTATGTTTAATGTGACCTGATACACACAAAAATTTCTTAAAATTTATGGATCACTTGTGAATCATTGTGAAATTAGTATTTTTTTAGAGACCATAACTCATGCTCATCTCCCTACTAAATTAATTAAAATTTGTGGATTTTAAGGGGGCTTTGTTATCCCTCCAAATTATTAGCAAGCCCTTTGTATATGAACAATAATTGTAATTGTTAGTCTTGCGAAGTTAGCAAACAATCTTGTTTTCGAACCTTTATATATTCATGCATGCAACGAATAATACATCTCGAATGAATATATAAAGACTTGAGTTATGATTTTTATTATGGGGATGATTTAGGAATGGATATATTTTTCTTTCCAATGTCACTAGCAAATTTGCAAAGGAAATAACACAATATTGTGTTATAATTGTCACTTGTCTTGTGTATGTTCTTTATCGGTTTATGTCTTAATTGCACTAATGCACCTATGTATTTATAGATTTAGTGACATTAAATTAGGGCCTTATTGGCACACAAGAAGACACATGACCAATGGAAAAGGTGATCAAAAGAGCTAAAAATATCGACTAAGGTTGGGGGAAAGGAGGGAATAAAAGTGAAGAAGCATTTTTTGATAAGAAGGAATCATTTTTTTCATGGTGTGATAAAGGTCATTGTTTGTTGAAAATGGTAAAGATTCTAGAAAAAAAACAAAAAGAAAAGTAGGGAAAATGGGGAAAACCAAGTCATTATTAGATTGAAACCACATGAACATAAAAAAATGGGTTCGATGAAAGAGAAAAGCCATAGAGAGACTTAATGACACAACTCAAACAAAAATACACCAATAAGAGGCTCACTTGTTCCGATAATCTATAAACACATAGATACACTAGCATGATAGTAAATTAATTAGTCTGACACCAAAGTTAAGTGTATTTCATTATTTGGGATTGTTTTCATATTGAAAATTTGTTTTTTTTAATTGTGACGAATAGACTATAAATTTATTATTATTTTTATTGATGAATGCAGGCTTCATATATATTGTCATTTTGGCCTATGTTTATAGAGTACAACTAGATTTACAAGTTGAATATGTATACATTTAAATTAAAGCCTCCTTGACTACATCATCACAACTAGGGGGAATCCAATCTATTATAGTTTTCTAAAGAATAACCCTCTAAATATCTAGAGGAACTTATAGGTTCTCTTATTGGCCGATAAGCCTTACTAGAGACACCTTTCTTGTGTATTTGACATTTCATTATCATAGTCATCCTCATTTTTGTTTTAAAATTCTAATAAATTTTAATGTTTTTACTACCATAAAAAATAAATTCACAAAAAAGAAGTCGATATGTAACTGTTGCATGCGAGTTAAAATTCTTGAGTAACCGTGATTCTTCGTCATAGTCATTTTTTCTATATTGTTCTCAATCTATTATGTTTTTTCATCTCCATTAATAAATTTTTCTCAATGGCACAAAAAATTAGGTAATGCTTAATTTTCACCGAAAGTTGAACCGCACAAAATTAGTTAAATTAAATATTGGGCTGAGAATGGATAAACAGATGGTTTATGCAGAGGAAGAGTGAAAGATACAAATCTTGCAAAGACATAAGTGAGATAAAATATTTAACGCTAAAATGTTGGAGATCTCTAGAAATTCTAGTATAGCTTCTCATGAGGATTTCGCTAGGATCTTCAACAAACAATCAAGTATTCATGAGGTTATGGGAGGAGGAATGGGTGACATTTTTTTTCTTAATTTAGTGGAATTTGAAAAACTAGATTAGATTAAAACAAAGAAATGATTAAACTAACCCATGTGAGAAACTTGAGTTATGTGAAATTTAATGTTTTTCTATACAAAGAATGAAGAAAGACATTTTCAGAAAGCGCATCCAGAAACAACATTTTGTAATTTGCATTTGCACGATGATAGGGGCGGATGCGATGTTATGGAGGCAAAAGAATACATCGATAGTAATTCTAGATGGAGCACAGCGTGAATATTGTTCAAGAAATCAAGATACACTTTCTCATCACTTGTCGCCAATGTGTTTTTCTGTTGGTAACAATCCTCTTTATTTGGGCAACGACATCGACTCTGATAGGGAGGTGAGTGTGAATATTTATATACCAAATCCTTTGAAGTAATAAATTCCAATGAAATAATAATTGATCAGAAGAGTGTGTCAGACCTCCTCCTCCTCTACCCAAATTGGAATTATCAGAAGAAATGGTGAACGAAAAAGTGAGTTTGATACGATCCCATGCCAATTTTTTTTTAGACTTGCAAATGATATTGTTCTTGGTAAATATCCCAAACTCCTCTTCAAGGTTAATTAGTTTTAATAATTTCTTTTCATATTAATTTGTGTTTACGGATTGGTTATGTTGCTTCTTATTATCTATCTCAGGTAGTTGTGTATTTGTGGCTCATCTCAACCATTGGAGGTTGGATTGATTTCCTCTCACTAAACCCAACAACAAAATAATTCAATAACTCATAGGGGCATAGAAGGGATTTGAACGGCCACCCAGATTCAGTTGGATTCACTCAGGTGGGAATTAAAATGTTCATCCGTATGCATCGTGTTAAGCCCCTGTTAATTTTAAATAGGCATTGTTGGGGTTTTTTAAATAATACCAAGTTAGGGTTTCTTAAAAATAATCATTCATTCATGTGTGCATGCGAGTTTTAGATCCAATTATTTTATTTTGTTTGGGTTGCCTATTCTTTATTCGCTTGATTTGTCTTAATTGATTACCATGACACTAACCATCACCCTGTTTAGATCGAGATTTCTATTTCTATATTCAGTCAGTCATGGGATTGATGTCCAATTTCAATTTCTCCTCAAGTTGAATGAAATACAAGAAATTATTTCCCTTTCTTCACCCTTAGTAATTCAAAATTGAACTCAATTTCCTATTCAAACTATTTTTTTCCCCTTGAATTTCTCAAATGTCAATTGCAATCAAGTGTATTGCTTGTAAATTCTTTTCAGAAAGTTTTACTTGTTCAATAAAGTTTTATTTCAACATAAGTATTTCTATTAAACATTGCTCAAACTTAATTGAAGTTTGAATGTTAACGTTTGAAATATCAAGGAATTTAGGCCATAGTTTCCTCTCAGAGACATTTCAACTTGCTTCATATACAAATGCATATCCAGATCAATAAATTTGTACATAGTAAAATGAAGAGATATTATAGTCACAAATTTATATCCATGTGTAGGGCCGATTTAACCCATAATGGTACTGATTTTAGGATGGCTATTAGCGAGAGCTCTGTTTAGCGCAATTATTCATAACGTTCTATTTATTTAATTATGAGAGTACATAACACTAATTAATATTTTTCTATTCACCTACCAAAAGCACTCATGGATGATGTTGCTATGAATAAAACATTATTTTTCTACATATAAATCCATTGTCACAAATGAATGAATCAATCCATAATAGCTATTATTATTTGTTTACGATAAATTTGAATTCATATATTAATTAATAAAGTACACATAAAGTATAATTATTAGCAATGTAATACTTCTAATGATTTCCTATCTAACTCTCACAAGTACCTATGGATGATTTTGCTAGTAGATAATATTATCAATGATCGTCCTCACAAGCCACACTATAGCACAAGTTCTATTAAACTTTTTATTAGGTTTATTTAAGGATTACAGACCATTGTAAATTTAAGTATGAAAAAATTAAGAAATATGCCCCTGTATTTCCATTTTGATGATTTTGGAGATGCAGTGGAGGGCTTCCTCCATTTTCATGACAGTGAAGTCATGTCCTTCCTCCTCGAACGTATGCACTTGAATCTGTTTCCCGCATTCCTTCAAAAACTCGCAATACTGCAATTGTTTTTCTTTCAATATATCGTGCCCTCCAATAAAAAAAACATGGGAGGAAGGACAAAACTACCCTCACTTGTTTCAACTAACATATTGCCAAATGGGTGATCTTTGTTACTTCTGAGTGGAAGGGCAAGTATCGGCATTGCGTCCATCATATCCACATTGAAAATAGGTGTTCCTCACTCTCTGACATATTCTTCTCTTCTCCACTGAAAAAGGGGTAGATAAAAATCACGCCTTTGATTTTGATTTCAACTTCCGCAGCCCAAATGCCCACATGATGCGCAATGTACCCTCCTGCACTATCGCCTCCCAAAAATGTTACAATGTTTGGCATGGGATTGGAACCACCGATCCACCTCTACTCCACCTGCTTTCACTTCTCTGCCACCGCCACCTTCGAGCTCTCTATTCATGGAGTCAATCCAGTGTAGCACCGTGATGACATCGTGGTAGGTGGAGGGAAGGTGGTGCTCCAAAGCTAACCTATAATTCATAGATACAATGATTACGTCGAGCATCGCTTCCCGCTTCTGGCACCAATGGTCATAATATAGACTTGCAGCGGTCATGACGCGAAATCTACCCCCGTGAAAATATAGTAATACAGGAACCCTGGCTTTGGTTTCGGGCGGAAGGTAGACTTGTGCCCACAACCCAAGTTTGTGATCAAACACAATGTCTTTGTATGACACGAAGTTGTATTCATCTGTAGGTGGAAGTAGAGGTGGCTCCACCCCCCTCACAACTGATCCATCGTTGTAGACTTTGATAAAGCCGATCACATCTTCCACCACGCAAGGATCTTCCTTATCACACATTTTTTCTATATTCTTTTCTCCTGCAAGATTCAAGTTGTGAATGAGCAGTGAACTGCTCGAGAATTTTTGGAGTCTTATAAGAAAAAATTATGCCAAATATTTACGTCGATACTTCGACGTTATTACAGTCAGGATTCACCTCAACTGTTCAAGTTGATAATCTTATTTTACCTATGTAGACGGGTTGTTGAGAGTATAATTGCGTAGTTGTTCATCTCACCTGCCACGTCCTTTTCTTGATTAATGTAGGTCTTTAGTACCCTTCCATCAAATGGTCCATATTACACAAGAAAAGGATAAACACATGAGGGCCACATCAGAAATCTTAAAGAACATGAGGAATTTGTTACACCAAGAGGCGTTCTTAGAGTGTCATCCAGGGTTATAATGGTGTGAGTGGTTGACTTTTTGATCCGATATGAAAAAAGAATTAAAAAAATCCTCAAAATGCTAAATCAACAAGAATGGAGCTCTCTCTAATAACAATCCTATAATATGCGCCATTATGGGCTAAATCAGCCCTACACACGGAGATGAATTAGTAACCTGATTGAGTACTCCTCGTTCTACTATATACAAATTGAATGATTTGAATCTGTTTCTTAATGTAAAACGGGCTCATTTTCCTCTGGGAGAAAACTACAGCCTGTTATTGTTTGTTTATTGTATGTAGGGGACGAAGGAGAAGGTTTAGAATTAGGAGGCGCCTCATTTAGGTGGGTGTTTAACTATATGGATTTCATGTTTTCTTCTTCTAAAAACTCGCTACGTGTACTACAACCTTTGTAGCACCATTGTCGACCACCACTCCATTTTCCCTTATCTTTATCATTTATTTCAAGTAGTTGTATTGATTAAAACATTGAAATGCCGTTTCTTGTTATCCTATTTATGTCCCTGCAAGATTTGTCACTTTCAATCTTCCTCTGCGTGAAATCCTCTCTTTATCCATTCTCAGCCAAATTTTTAATTAAATAAATTATGAGATGTTTAACATTTGTTTTGTGTGTGTGTGTTATTTTTTATTAGATATTAATTTTTAATATTTTATTTCTTAATAAATTATGTTATAATATATAAACTTATACATTATAATGTTTATGTATATTTGTATTTATATCCTTATTATATGTATAATTAACATACCTATCTTAGAAAATCTATGTAAAAAATGCCGAGAGGTATCTTTCTCGAGGCACCTAATAAGTGGAATAAGTGCCTCAAGAACGATGCCTCTCGGCATCTTTTACATAGATTTTCTAAGATAGGTATGCTAGTTGTATATACTTGCAACTTTATGGTTCCTTATTGTCATAATTTTTCTGTATGTGCTTGCAATTGCCATCTTTGAATGAAATGTAGTGAGGAAAGGTCTTTTTTATTGTGGGCATAAGAGGGAATTCGTATCGTCGCTATTTATTATCTAGATTTTTCAAGGAGGGGATAAGGGATACATAATTTCTCAAGGAGGGTTGTTTGATTTTGTTGTTTTTCGATCTTCTGGGCCAAAACTATTCGAATATAGATAGGCATGCAAAGAAAATTTTGAGCTTCCCTTCTTACATGAAGGCTCAAATTCCCTTCATCATTTGATGGATGATAAGTGCAATGCAAAAGTCAAAAATATCATCACATAATTATATCTCTAACTAGATTCAATGGATTTTTTATTAGTAGTAGAGTGGATTTTTTATTAGTAGTAGAGTGGATAATATCAAACACTCAACGAATTACTATCCAACTCGAGTCTTTTAGAGCTATATGACATGCCTATTTATAAGTTTTTTTTTCGGAAAATGGGTTTTGATAGCAGGACACCCCCAAAACATTATGAGTGCATAACCAACCATCCAAGTCAGGGTAGAAACCATTGAAAATCCCTCCCAAATATATAACAAAATAGATGTGAGAGGAGAACCATGTTCAAGATAATGAGTTAAGTTATATTTATTGAATGAGAAACGCTATCGGTATTTTGATTGCAGTAAATAATTGAATTATTTTATAATTTAAAAGTGTTATGCAATATAACAACCTTTTCAATTTGTATGCTCTGATCATTTTTTCGCGTGTATCGTGTAACACACTATCTACTTCTTCTCATCATTAATTTTTTAAAATTGAAAATAAAGTATAGTTAACCTTCTTATGGTATAGACCCATGTTTTAAGTCACTAACAATAGAAAGTATATGATAATGTCCATTTTTGTTCTTTTGATCAAATATACATTACAAATAAATTATTTTAATAATATGTTTTATCCACAATCTTTTGGATCACTTGTTGTAATGTATTTTTCACAAAAAAAATTAATGCATTAAAGATGTTTGAAATCTAAAATCAAAAATCAACATACTACTTTTTATTTTAATGTGAACACAACTAACTTGAAGTTTTTAATCACAATTCTTATAGCACAGTTTTAACATCTAACTATTTTTTAAATTTCTAAATACTGAAACAAGACAATTGTACAAAATTATTATTATTATTATTATTATTATTATTATTATTATTACGTTGAGAGGCGTTACTACAATGTCAACCAGGGGTGTAATGGTGTGATTGGTTCATTTTTTGGGCCGACATGAAAAAATAATAAAAAATGCTCCTCAAAACACTTAATCAGATGGAATGGAATTCTCTCTAATAGCAGTCCCAAAACCAACACCATTTGTTGAGTTGTGGAGCTCAATTACTTCAGTTTATCCTACAATGAAAACTTGCTGGAAAATACAGTAACTGGCATCGGTCACCCAGGACCGGCAGCGGTCAGGTACGACCGGTATCAGTCAGGCAAGGAAGGAACTGGCAATGGCTAGGGCTAACGAGCATCGGTTACCTGTGCGAGGATGTTTTAATTAACTCTCAGGAATTAGATCTATTCTTAGCATTAAAGTATTTCTATTGATTGTAATTGCATGGCTAAGTGCCCTAAGTTTATAAACGACTATATACACATAAAATCTAGGGTTTAAAAGTAAGAAAGAAGATGATTAACAAGAATTAGAAAGAACTTGCAAAAGGTTGGTGAGAGAGAGAATTCTTGGTGATGGAGCAAAAATCTTGAGGGAAAGAAATTACTGTACATCTGAGAGGTGTGGAAGATTGTAAATCTTCATTGTATATCTTGTTAAAGCTTTGGATAATAGATTGGATTGTTTCTTGGTAGACGTAGCCCACACTGGGTGAACCATGTTAAATCTAGTGTTGATTTATATATCTTGTTTTATATATTTCTTCTGGTAGAATATCTGCTTTTATTTACATGTATGATTAGATCTGATATATTGTCTGTACAACTAGTGTGCTAACCCCAACAACTGGTATCAGATATTTATTTGAGGGTTTTGTGTGTTGACAGATTTACTCACAGAGGGTTTTCCGATTGAGTGGGAGCTACAGCGATGGCAAAAGATAATAAATACAAGGTAGATAAATTTGACGACCGAAATTGTCAATTATGGAAGATGCAGATTGAGGATTATTTGTATCAAATAGATTTGTATTTACCGTTGGATGAGAAGTCTAGACCTACGAAGATGACGGATGAAGAATGAAAGATTCTTGACAAAAAGGCTTTGGGATCTATAAGATTGAGCCTGGAAGCATCCATGGCTTCCAATATTACAGAAGCGGCTTCTACGGTACACTTAATGAAATCTCTTGCTAATTTATATGAAAAACCTAGTTCTTCAAATAAAGTTTATTTGATGAAGAAACTATTTAGTTCTAAGATGCATGAAGGTGAATCTGCCTCTAGCCATTTAAATGATTTCCGATCTATTGTAAATTAGTTAAAATCGATTGTTATACCATTTAATGATGAAGTAAAAGGACTTTTATTCTTATGTTCTTTGCCTGCTAGCTGGGATAATTTGGTAATGTCTGTTAGTAATATAACATCTGCTAATTATATTTTGAAGTTTGATGATGTGGTTAGTATAATCTTGAATGAATAAATTCACAGGAAGAGTACAGAGGAATCATCATCTGGAAATGCTTTGAATGTAGAAAGTAGGGGGGGCAGGCAGAAGGAGAGATCCAAGAGTAAGAGTAATGGGAAATCAAAGTCAAGGGATAACAGATCTAAATCCAAAGTAAGGGAATTACTTGTGGAAATGTGGAAAGGAAAGAAAGGACATGCAAAGAAAGATTGTTGGTCAAAGGATAAAGAGAACCAACAACCAGAAAAAGGTAAAGAAGAAAATATTGCTGCATCAGAGGTAATGCAAGATGCTCTTATTCTTTCTTTAGATAATAGAATTGAATCATGGGTTTTAGATTCAGGAGCTTCTTTTCCATGCAACCCCTAATAAGGGTTATTTCAGAAATTATGTCCAGGGAAATTTTGGGCATGTTTATTTGGGTGATGATGAACCTTGCAGTATTACTGGTAAAGGGGAAGTTCATCTAAAATTGCAGAATGAAAATACATGGGTATTGAAAGATGTGAGGCATGTGCCAAGCCTCAGGAGGAATCTTATTTCTGTAGGGGGAAACTAGGTGAATCTGGTTGCATGGTTACTTTTACAGGAGACTCTTGGAAAGTCACCAAGGGTGCTTTTGTTGTGGCAAGAGGTAAGAAGGTAGGAATGTTATATTTATCTACTACCTGTATTACTGATTCCTTTTCTGCATTATCTACTTCAGATTCAGATGCATGCATGTGGCATAATCGGTTGGGCATATGAGTCAAAAAGGAATGCAAATCTTAAAGGCTAAGGGTAAGTTATCAGATTTGAAAGATTTAGATCTTGATTTTGTGAGCATTGTATCTTTGGAAAGAAAAAAAGAGAGTGAGATTTCTCAAAGTTGGGGCAACTAAGAAGGAAAGAAATTGGAGCTTGTACACTCAGATGTGTGGGGACCAGCTCAGGTAGCTTCTCATGGAGGATCCCAGTATTATTTTACTTTCATTGATGATGCTACAAGAAAGGTATGGGTTTATTGTATTAAACATAAATCTGGTGTTTTTTGAGACTTTTAAAAGATGGAAATCCCTTGTTGAGAATGAATCAAATTCTAAGTTAAAGTGCCTTAGATCTGACAATGGTGGTGACTACTGTAGAAAGTATTTCAATGATTATTTTTCAATGAATGGAATACATAGAGAAAGAATGGTTCCAAGAAAACCACAGGAGAATGGTGTTGCAAAAAGAATGAATAGGATAATCATGGAATGTGCTAGAAGTATGATGATACATTCTAGATTTTCCTTGCATTTTTGGGTAGAAGCAGTTGATACAATGGTTTATTTTATTAATTGTGGGCCTTCAAGATCACTAGATGGAGGAATACTAGAGGAATCTTAGACCAGAGATGATATGGATGAGTAGGTTTGTGGAAGAGTTGGGAAAGAAGCAAGGTGATTATAAATTGTTTAGTGACAGTTAGAGTCCAATTCATCTGGCAAAGAACCAATCATTTCATTCAAGAATGAAACACATTTAGTTGTAAAAGTGGATATTCTACCAGAAGAAATATAAAACAAGAGACATATAAATCAACACCAGATTTAACGTGGTTCACCCAGTGTGTGGGCTACGTCCACCAAGAAACAAGCCAATCTATTATCCAAAGCTTTGACAAGATATACAATGAAGATTTACAATCTTCCACACCTCTCAGATGTACAATACTTTCTTTCTCTCAAGCTTTTTGCTTCATCACCAAGAATTCTCTCTCTCACCAAATTTTCAAGTTCTTCTTAGTTCTTGTTAATCTCTTACTTCTAAAAACCCTAGCTTTTATGCTTATATAGTCATATAAACTTAGGGCACTTAGCCATGCAATTACAATCAATAGATATACTTTAATGCTAAAAATAGATCTAATTCCTGAGAGTTAATTAAAACATCCTCGCACAGGTAACCGATGTCGGTTAGCCCTAACCGTATGCGGTTCCTTTCTTGCTGACCGATGCCGTCACCTGACCGATGGTCCTGGTGACCGATGTCAGTTCCCCCCATAACCGATGATGGTTACTGTATTTTCCAGCAAGTTTCCATTGCATGCTAAACTGAAGTAATTGAGCTCCACAACTCAACAATCTCCCACTTCAATTTCTCCTCAGATTGAGAGTGAGAAACGAATATATCTCTCTTTCACCATTGAGTAATTCAAGAAGTGTGACTCATTCCTATTCAAACTGATTTTTTTTCTCCCTTGATTTCTCTAATGTCAATTGCAATCAAGTGTATTGCTTGTAAATCTTTTCAGAAAGTTTTACTTGTTCAATAAGTTTTATTTCAACATAAGTATTTCTATTAAACATTGCTCAAACTTAATTTGAAGTTTGAATGTAACGTTTGAAATATCAAGGAATTTAGGCCATAGTTTCCTCTCAGAGACATTTCAACTTGCTTCATATACAAATGCATATCCAGATCAATAAATTTGTACATAGTAAAATGAAGAGATATTATAGTCACAAATTATATCCATGTGTAGGGCTGATTTAACCCATAATGGTACTGATTTTAGGATGGCTATTAGCGAGAGCTCTGTTTAGCGCAATTATTCATAACGTTCTATTTATTTAACTATGAGAGTACATAACACTAATTAATATTTTTGTATTCACCTACCAAAAGCACTCATGGATGATGTTGCTATGAATAAAACATTATTTTTCTACATATAAATCCATTGTCACAAATGAATGAATCAATCCATAATAGCTATTATTATTTGTTTACGATAAATTTGAATTCATATATTAATTAATAAAGTACACATAAGTATAATTATTAGCAATGTAATACTTCTAATGATTTCCTATCTAACTCTCACAAGTACCTATGGATGATTTTGCTAGTAGATAATATTATCAATGATCGTCCTCACAAGCCCACACTATAGCACAAGTTCTATTAAACTTTTATTAGGTTTATTTAAGGATTACAGACCATTGTAAATTTAAGTATGAAAAATTAAGAAATATGCCCTGTATTTCCATTTTGATGATTTTGGAGATGCAGTGGAGGGCTTCCTCCATTTTCATGACAGTGAAGTCATGTCCTTCCTCCTCGAACGTATGCACTTGAATCTGTTCCCGCATTCCTTCAAAAACTCGCAATACTGCAATTGTTTTTCTTTCATATACTCGTGCCCTCCAATAAAAAAACATGGGAGGAAGGACAAAAACTACCCTCACTTGTTTCAACTAACATATTGCCAAATGGGTGATCTTTGTTACTTCTGAGTGGAAGGGCAAGTATCGGCATTGCGTCCATCATATCCACATTGAAAATAGGTGTTCCTCACTCTCTGACATATTCTTCTCTTCTCCACTGAAAAAGGGGTAGATAAAAATCACGCCTTTGATTTTGATTTCAACTTCGCAGCCCAAATGCCCACATGATGCGCAATGTACCCTCCTGCACTATCGCCTCCCAAAAATGTTACAATGTTTGGCATGGGATTGGAACCACCGATCCACCTCTACTCCACCTGCTTTCACTTCTCTGCCACCGCCACCTTCGAGCTCTCTATTCATGGAGTCAATCCAGTGTAGCCACCGTGATGACATCGTGGTAGGTGGAGGGAAGGTGGTGCTCCAAAGCTAACCTATAATTCATAGATACAATGATTACGTCGAGCATCGCTTCCCGCTTCTGGCACCAATGGTCATAATATAGACTTGCAGCGGTCATGACGCGAAATCTACCCCCGTGAAAATATAGTAATACAGGAACCCTGGCTTTGGTTTCGGGCGGAAGGTAGACCTTGTGCCCACAACCCAAGTTTGTGATCAAACACAATGTCTTTGTATGACACGAAGTTGTATTCATCTGTAGGTGGAAGTAGAGGTGGCTCCACCCCCCCTCACAACTGATCCATCGTTGTAGACTTTGATAAAGCCGATCACATCTTCCACCACGCAAGGATCTTCCTTATCACACATTTTTTCTATATTCTTTTCTCCTGCAAGATTCAAGTTGTGAATGAGCAGTGAACTGCTCGAGAATTTTTGGAGTCTTATAAGAAAAAATTATGCCAAATATTTACGTCGATACTTCGACGTTATTACAGTCAGGATTCACCTCAACTGTTCAAGTTGATAATCTTATTTTACCTATGTAGACGGGTTGTTGAGAGTATAATTGCGTAGTTGTTCATCTCACCTGCCACGTCCTTTTCTTGATTAATGTAGGTCTTTAGTACCCTTCCATCAAATGGTCCATATTACACAAGAAAAGGATAAACACATGAGGGCCACATCAGAAATCTTAAAGAACATGAGGAATTTGTTACACCAAGAGGCGTTCTTAGAGTGTCATCCAGGGTTATAATGGTGTGAGTGGTTGACTTTTTGATCCGATATGAAAAAAGAATTAAAAAATCCTCAAAATGCTAAATCAACAAGAATGGAGCTCTCTCTAATAACAATCCTATAATATGCGCCATTATGGGCTAAATCAGCCCTACACACGGAGATGAATTAGTAACCTGATTGAGTACTCCTCGTTCTACTATATACAAATTGAATGATTTGAATCTGTTTCTTAATGTAAAACGGGCTCATTTTCCTCTGGGAGAAAACTACAGCCTGTTATTGTTTGTTTATTGTATGTAGGGGACGAAGGAGAAGGTTTAGAATTAGGAGGCGCCTCATTTAGGTGGGTTGTTTAACTATATGGATTTCATGTTTTCTTCTTCTAAAAACTCGCTACGTGTACTACAACCTTTGTAGCACCATTGTCGACCACCACTCCATTTTCCCTTATCTTTATCATTATTTCAAGTAGTTGTATTGATTAAAACATTGAAATGCCGTTTCTTGTTATCCTATTTATGTCCCTGCAAGATTTGTCACTTTCAATCTTCCTCTGCGTGAAATCCTCTCTTTATCCATTCTCAGCCAAATTTTTAATTAAATAAATTATGAGATGTTTAACATTTGTTTTGTGTGTGTGTGTTATTTTTTATTAGATATAATTTTTAATATTTTATTTCTTAATAAATTATGTTATAATATATAAACTTATACATTATAATGTTTATGTATATTTGTATTTATATCCTTATTATATGTATAATTAACATACCTATCTTAGAAAATCTATGTAAAAAATGCCGAGAGGTATCTTTCTCGAGGCACCTAATAAGTGGAATAAGTGCCTCAAGAACGATGCCTCTCGGCATCTTTTACATAGATTTTCTAAGATAGGTATGCTAGTTGTATATACTTGCAACTTTATGGTTCCTTATTGTCATAATTTTTCTGTATGTGCTTGCAATTGCCATCTTTGAATGAAATGTAGTGAGGAAAGGTCTTTTTTATTGTGGGCATAAGAGGGAATTCGTATCGTCGCTATTTATTATCTAGATTTTTCAAGGAGGGGATAAGGGATACATAATTTCTCAAGGAGGGTTGTTTGATTTTGTTGTTTTTCGATCTTCTGGGCCAAAACTATTCGAATATAGATAGGCATGCAAAGAAAATTTTGAGCTTCCCTTCTTACATGAAGGCTCAAATTCCCTTCATCATTTGATGGATGATAAGTGCAATGCAAAAGTCAAAAATATCATCACATAATTATATCTCTAACTAGATTCAATGGATTTTTTATTAGTAGTAGAGTGGATTTTTTATTAGTAGTAGAGTGGATAATATCAAACACTCAACGAATTACTATCCAACTCGAGTCTTTTAGAGCTATATGACATGCCTATTTATAAGTTTTTTTTTCGGAAAATGGGTTTTGATAGCAGGACACCCCCAAAACATTATGAGTGCATAACCAACCATCCAAGTCAGGGTAGAAAACCATTGAAAATCCCTCCCAAATATATAACAAAATAGATGTGAGAGGAGAACCATGTTCAAGATAATGAGTTAAGTTATATTTATTGAATGAGAAACGCTATCGGTATTTTGATTGCAGTAAATAATTGAATTATTTTATAATTTAAAAGTGTTATGCAATATAACAACCTTTTAAATTTTTATGCTCTGATCATTTTTTCGCGTGTATCGTGTAACACACTATCTACTTCTTCTCATCATTAATTTTTTAAAATTGAAAATAAAGTATAGTTAACCTTCTTATGGTATAGACCCATGTTTTAAGTCACTAACAATCGAAAGTATATGATAATGTCCATTTTTGTTCTTTTGATCAAATATACATTACAAATAAATTATTTTAATAATATGTTTATCCACAATCTTTTGGATCACTTGTTGTAATGTATTTTTCACAAAAAAAATTAATGCATTAAAGATGTTTGAAATCTAAAATCAAAAATCAACATACTACTTTTTATTTTAATGTGAACACAACTAACTTGAAGTTTTTAATCACAATTCTTATAGCACAGTTTTAACATCTAACTATTTTTTAAATTTCTAAATACTGAAACAAGACAATTGTACAAAATTATTATTATTATTATTATTATTATTATTATTATTATTATTACGTTGAGAGGCGTTACTACAATGTCAACCAGGGGTGTAATGGTGTGATTGGTTCATTTTTTGGGCCGACATGAAAAAATAATAAAAAATGCTCCTCAAAACACTTAATCAGATGGAATGGAATTCTCTCTAATAGCAGTCCCAAAACCAACACCATTTGTTGAGTTGTGGAGCTCAATTACTTCAGTTTATCCTACAATGAAAACTTGCTGGAAAATACAGTAACTGGCATCGGTCACCCAGGACCGGCAGCGGTCAGGTACGACCGGTATCAGTCAGGCAAGGAAGGAACTGGCAATGGCTAGGGCTAACGAGCATCGGTTACCTGTGCGAGGATGTTTTAATTAACTCTCAGGAATTAGATCTATTCTTAGCATTAAAGTATTTCTATTGATTGTAATTGCATGGCTAAGTGCCCTAAGTTTATAAACGACTATATACACATAAAATCTAGGGTTTAAAAGTAAGAAAGAAGATGATTAACAAGAATTAGAAAGAACTTGCAAAAGGTTGGTGAGAGAGAGAATTCTTGGTGATGGAGCAAAAATCTTGAGGGAAAGAAATTACTGTACATCTGAGAGGTGTGGAAGATTGTAAATCTTCATTGTATATCTTGTTAAAGCTTTGGATAATAGATTGGATTGTTTCTTGGTAGACGTAGCCCACACTGGGTGAACCATGTTAAATCTAGTGTTGATTTATATATCTTGTTTTATATATTTCTTCTGGTAGAATATCTACTTTTATTACATGTATGCTTAGATCTGATATATTGTCTGTACAACTAGTGTGCTAACCCCAACAACTGGTATCAGATATTTATTTGAGGGTTTTGTGTGTTGACAGATTTACTCACAGAGGGTTTTCCGATTGAGTGGGAGCTACAGCGATGGCAAAAGATAATAAATACAAGGTAGATAAATTTGACGACCGAAATTGTCAATTATGGAAGATGCAGATTGAGGATTATTTGTATCAAATAGATTTGTATTTACCGTTGGATGAGAAGTCTAGACCTACGAAGATGACGGATGAAGAATGAAAGATTCTTGACAAAAAGGCTTTGGGATCTATAAGATTGAGCCTGGAAGCATCCATGGCTTCCAATATTACAGAAGCGGCTTCTACGGTACACTTAATGAAATCTCTTGCTAATTTATATGAAAAACCTAGTTCTTCAAATAAAGTTTATTTGATGAAGAAACTATTTAGTTCTAAGATGCATGAAGGTGAATCTGCCTCTAGCCATTTAAATGATTTCCGATCTATTGTAAATTAGTTAAAATCGATTGTTATACCATTTAATGATGAAGTAAAAGGACTTTTATTCTTATGTTCTTTGCCTGCTAGCTGGGATAATTTGGTAATGTCTGTTAGTAATATAACATCTGCTAATTATATTTTGAAGTTTGATGATGTGGTTAGTATAATCTTGAATGAATAAATTCACAGGAAGAGTACAGAGGAATCATCATCTGGAAATGCTTTGAATGTAGAAAGCGGGGACATGCAAAAGGAGAGATCCAAGAGTAAGAGTAATGGGAAATCAAAGTCAAGGGATAGCAGATCTAAATCCACAAGTAAGGGAATTACTCGTTGGAAATGTGGAAAGAAATGACATGCAAAGAAAGATTGTTGGTTAAAGGAAAAAGAGAACCAACAACTAGACAAAGGTAAAGAATCAAATCTTACTGCATCAGAGGTAATACAAGATGCTCTTATTGATTCTTTAGATAGTAGAATTGAATCATGGGTTTTAGATTCAAGGTCTTCTTTCCATGCAACCCCTGATAAGGGTTATTTCAGAAATTATGTCTAGGGAAATTTTGGGCATGTTTATTTGGGTGATGATGAACCTTGCAGTATTACTAATAAAGGGGAAGTTCATCTAAAATTGCAATAATGAAGGACACAAGTAGTCCCATGGAAATCATTCATGTGATATGACACAGTCTCTGGCAACTCACTATTGCATAGGAGTACCGACATATTAAGCAAGCCACCTTTGTTAATGGAGATAGATCACAATGATCCGCAAGTCATTTGAGACAAGAACAAGAAATAACCTAAGAAAGATGATTTTGTAAGATAAATTTTGATGTTCGAGGACAATGCATTTGATGCAGGCTTCAGCTGCATGTATGTTGTTTACCAATTTTTTTAAAAAATTGAATTTTTTCAAAAAAAATTGGATTTTTTAATGATTTTACTAAAAAGAAATTTTTAAAAATTGGGTTTGTTTGATTTTTTTATGTTTGCAGAAGAAAATATCGTAGAAGAAATAACGAAGCTGTGAGACCTCGTTAAAAGTCACCGTAAGGTAAAAATATGCCCCAGGTAGTAGAAAAGGCCGCCAAGAAGAAAAACATGCCCCAGCGTAGTAAAAATGGGTGTGAAAATAATTATTTGTTTAAAATAATCATCACAACGAGTTGTAGAAGAATGTAGATGAACCATGACATCTTTGAAGCACCTCAGGGGTGTTAAACACGTCATGGGGAGTAAAAATAGGTATATAAGCCATCGTGGCCAATTCATTTACCACATTTACTTACCATTTTACTTTTGATTTCAGCTCTAACCTATGGGAGGAAATGGTGATGGTTCAGAACCGAAGACACCGTGTAGATTGCATGAGAGACTACCTAAGGCTCCCAGTGGATGGACCACAATTACACAAAGCTACCCTTTTTACCCTCATTTTTTAAAACATTTAATTTTTGGTTAAAATGATTTTTTTAGGGTTAAAATAGGGTAAAAATGGGGGGCGCCTATGTTGGCACATGCATGGGCACATATGCGCTGGTGCAAAAATAGGTGCAACTATGCATTGTACTGGCCTCTTTATTATTACTATTTTTAGTTTTATAGGGGTGCGAATGTGCTGGTGCACAACAGGGTGCACGTATGCACTATTTTATAGGATATGCGTGGGCACGCATGTGCTGGTACACAATGACATGCGCCTATGCACACTTTTCTCTTTTTTTATTTTTTCTTACAATGGAGCATGGGCACGTGTGTGTTGGTGAACAAAAGCATGCGCCTCTGCACACTTTTCTCATTGCTACGTGGGCACACATGTGCTAGTGAACAAAGGCATGCACCTATGCCTAAAAGAAACTTTGAAATGTTTTTTAGCAAAAAATGAAGGTTGCGAGGAAAACCTATATGGTAAAAGTAGATGGATTGGATAATAAAATAGAATAATTTAATGATAGAAAAGAAAATTAGATGATAGAATAGAAGAATAAGATCATAGTAAATGACCTGATTGGTTTCGTAGGCGTATTTGGATGTGCTAGAGTCATGGGAGCAACAGGGGCAACTCTAGGCCAACGAGTCAACATTTAGCCGACGTGACCAGATTTTCTTAGAGATCACCCTAGAGGTGATCGTTTTATCTTACATGGCTCACATGCCACAGATTACCTTAGATCATAGCTTCTTCACAGCCTTAGCTGAGAGATAGCGGAGCGAGAGTCAGACATTCCAACTACCTACCGGTGAGATGAACATCACTTTAGAGGACGTGTGGTAGATCTTACAAGTTCCTATCCAAGGTCGTTTGATCACTTATGATGGGCGTCGAGGTCGTATTCAGCGATGGATATCCTAGCTGTTTAGAGTGGTAGACATACCCCATCGGGGTATGACAATCTTCATTAGGAGGTGTATGGTCGATCAGCGGTTGGGATGGGTGCTTGTATTTCTGTTAGCTCTTGTTAGCAGCATATTGTTTCCTGATAAGACATGTGCTCGATTTCCTATAGACATTATTGCAGTGATTCACGACCTTCTGCAAGGAGAGGATTATTGTTAGGGTCAATGTATACTGGCTCATTTATACATGGATTTGAACCTGATAGCTTATCATGGACAGAGGTCAATGGGTCCTGCCACACTTACATACATGGGCTTGGGACCATATTGTGATTGGAAGTCCCTTAATGCATTGAGAGTTCAGATTCTTGGAGATCCATCTATCATGGGATGGGTTCTAGATGGGGCCTCAGATCAGGTTTGGTTGAGCACGCACTATCTTTCTACAGGTAGTTTCACAGCCTTGGGTATAATGGGTGCAGATAGTGGATCCAGGGATGACCCCATTTTATGCAGCATGGTATGCGACAATGATACCATAGAGATTGACCATACCATAGTAGGTATTGGATGCAACAGTACAGGGGGGACAAATCCCAGATCCTAGATCACATGCACAACAACAAGGCACATGAAGTCCAACGGGGAGGAACGTATATGGGAGTACCAATGTAGAAGTTGCTAGTCAAGTAGCAGGTTTTAGTGCAGTATCAGGTAGTTGTGCGACCACAGATATTGGCACCATGGATACCCCTTCAAGTTCCATTACGGTAACCATTGTAGGGACCTTCATCACCCCCTCATGTGATTCCATGACATAGTCCACCAGGAGGTGGAGGAGATGGTGGGGGTGGTGAGGAGATGGTAGAGGATTCTCAGGACATACAGGCTAGTGGGCAGGTGGCTACCTTATAGAAGCAGCTATAGCAGGTGACAACTCTATAGCTTCAGGTTATAGCTAAGAGGGACCAAGTAATTTCTCATAGTGACCAAGCCATTACACAGAGAGATCGAGCTATCATAGAGGGGGATCATCTCGTGATAGAGCGAGATCAAGACAGGATGGATAGATTACAGGTCATGATTGAGCAAGACCAGGTGACCGCATATAGTTTTCATCTACATGTAAAGAGGGATTAAGCTATAACAGAGAGAAATCATGTTGTAGCAGATAGAGCCCAACTTCAAATAGAGTTATCTAGTGTGAGAGCAGAGCTTGATATGCTACAGCAGGCAGGCACTACTTCAGGGGTACATTTATTGATTGGTCAGAGTGCCGCCTTATCAGCAGAGGCTACATATTACCAGATGCATTATCATGTGGTTGTCCCTACCAAGAAAATGGCTCCTGAGTATAGTCAGATAGCTAGAAGCATGTCTCGATCTAGATCTCATAAGCCATCGTGATCAATGCGATTCGTACAGGGTCCTTTAGGAGAACAGGATTCAGAGTAGTATGGGTCATCTCGGCATGACGCAACATTTTCCACACATCCAGCACCTTATATGCCCCCACCTAGTGGTGGACCTGGACTAGGAAGTCCCGACGAGGATGAGAGTCATGATTGATTCTCTTATTGATGTACTAGATGTATTTTTTTGGTGTATCACCTCGATATGAAGGCATACTTTTGTATTGATGTATATGTATTTTTTTTATCATGCCTCATGATGAAAGCCCTTTTTTGTACATATGTATGTTATATAGTGTTTTTTATTATGCCTCGTGATGAAGACGTAATTTTTTATATAGACATCCATGATGGCTCATTATATCGGATGTACTTTTGAGACATATTGTTTTGTACATGGAAATTTATATTTATGATGATGTATGATGATTTGATGGATTACTAATGTAACAGATTTTTCATATGATATATCATGCTTAATCTGTATGTTTTTACTCGTATCACATGTTTGTTAGATTATGAGATAGCCTTAGCTGATGTCCTATTGCATGTTGATGAGATACTTTGAGTAAAACATGTTTTTATTTTTGATATTGGTGTGGGGGGATATATTTGTGGTCATGCGCAACCCCTCTCGCCCCATTGATGATACAGTATCTGATGATTAGATTTAGCATACATGTGTGATGTAGACTTATCATTTATTGATATATGATGTATAGATGTGATGGTTTATTTGATATGATGATGAAATGATAACAAAATGTACAGGTAAAATAACAAGAACAATTTAAACAATTATAATCAAAGTAACACAATTATTTACAAGTATACATGATAAAATTAACTCAATGCAATGCACTACAGACTAAAGTAACATTTAATATAAGTAAGCAAGTGAATCCAATTTAAAGCACACAATACGAAAAAGTAATGCAACTAAAACCATACAAATCAACAACTAAAAGTAAGCAGAACTGTTACTTTGTTTTTGTGGGATAGTTTTGGGATATTTTTCACTATTTTGGTTTTACCTCTAAGACAATTTTCTATTGTTTTGGACTTTTCTACAAAACCTATTTGAATATTTTGATTTTTCCAAGGAACATATCTGCATGTTTTGGTATTTTCAAAAATTTATACAAATATTTTTGATGTATTCTAAAAACTTTTCCAAAGAGAATGCGCAAGGAAACAAAGAAACTTCGATGCCCCCAGTGTTAGATGGGATATACAAGGGCAGAATGCCACATGTTATGTGAAAAAAGATATGTTGTGAAGTTTCCCCCAGCATGAGATGGGATATTCAAAGTCAAATTCTCCACATTTAAAATGTTGAATCATCCGAATCATGGCAAAGAGGGACATGCTCACAAAGGACTTAGACGAAGGCAAATACTTGTTATAGAAAAAATATACCATGCTCCTATACATGAAATGGTTATGAACAATGAACCCTATAATGGCGTCGGAAACTGGTTTGCACCAAAGGACTTGTCCAAAGTGCCACTATTGCGTGGTTTTTGCTATTGGACGCACCTATTTATTTCTCTTTTAATTTTTTTCTATTTTTATACTTTTTTCTAATGTTTTAGAGACCCTATACTTAAGCATAGAAGCACTTAAGATGTATTAAGTTCATGGGTTCTCGAAGCTCTTGTCCATCTAAATAGCCAAGCTTATAGGCACCTAAACCAAACTTAGCAACCACAACATAGGGTCATAGCCAATTCGGCTCAAATTTTCCTTTCTTTTCTCAATCCTTATTGTTTTTCTTTTGATTCTCTTTTAACACCAAGTCTCCTACCTCAAATTGATGAGGTATGACTCTTTTATTATAGCTTCACCGCACTCAATCCTGATACACTTTAAGGTGATTGAGGGTGTGAAGACATTTCTCGTATAATAGCTCTAACTCTATCAGCCAATCTACTTTGTAGTCTTCCTCTTCTATCAGGTAATCCCTTAGCTCAATACACAAAGATGGGATCTCGATATCTAGAGGTGGGATGACTTTCGTGCCTAATACTAAGGAGTATGGAGTGACACCCGTAGGGGTGCAGATAGATGTTCGGAATGCCCAGAGGGCAAGGTGAATCTATAGATGCTAGTTACAGCATGTGGTGTTCACCATATTCTCCATAATGTGAATGAGGGTTTTATTGGAAGCTTCAACTTTCCCATTACCTTTAGGGTAATAAGGGGTCAAAAACTTGAGGGATATTTGAAAGCGTTTTCAAAGTGATTTCATAGTTTTATTCTTAAATAACTTACCATTAATAGTGATAATAACATAGGGGATACAATATTGACAAATTACATGGTTCATTATAAATTTAGATATTTGGGGACCTTTTATATAGGTAAGAGGAACAACCTCTACCCATTTTATAAAATATTTAGTAGCGGTGATGATGAACTTATGACCATCTAAGGATACGGGGTTAAGTTTTCCTATTAGATCAAGACCCCACTTTAATAATGACCAAGGTGTTGTGATAGGTTGTAAGGATTACGTCGGCGTATGTATCAAGTTTTCATACCTCTGACAATCCACACATTTCTTCACATGTTTACAATAGTCATGCTTCGTAGTAGGCCAATAGTAGCTTTCTCTAAGTATTTTCTTTACCAGTACGATCCCATTAGTATGAGCCCCATAGATTCCTTCATGCACCTCCTTGAATTCTTGGATGGACTCATCCAAATTTAGACATCCCAATAGATTCCCATCATAGCCTCGACGGAAGAGGGTGCCCCAAGTAGGGTATAGCGGGCTATATGTTGGATGTGGTTGCGCTTTTCAGCACAAGAAATTTTTGTAGGGAAGGTTCCATCATGGAGGTAATTAAATATTTCAACATACCACATGGAAAAGGGACCAACAACATCACACACCAAACAAGAATCTGGTACATCATATGCTGGCACTCGTAGATTTACAAAAAAAATTGCATATCATTGTTCCCTGGTGGAATTTTCAACATGGACCCTACTGTATCCATAGCATCAGTTGTTTTGTTATGTGTTCATGGTATTTGGTTAAACATGATCTGCTTAAATAACTCCTTCAAAGAATCAATCATTTTTTTGTATGGAAGAAGTTTATCATCTTTTATCTTATATTCATTTGTGACCTGTTTGATAATGAGCATTAAATCACCAATGCAATTGACTTGTCTAATATCCCATTTGACGGCAAACTTCCTCCCTCCGATGAGATCATCATACTCTGCTAGATTATTCATGCATGGGAACCTAAGCTGGAATGCCTGGGGAATCAAGTCTCCCGTAGGACTAATAATCATAACTCTGGCATCTGAACTATAAAAGGTAAAGGAGCCATCAAAGTATAGTTACCATACGATAGATTCTTCCAAGTACATTATGGATGCATCTGGTAATTCCAGACTTAAAGGTTTGGTACCTCATAGTGGAACTTCTGCTAGATGATCTACTAACACCTGTCCTTTTATTAAATTTTCATGTACATACTCAATGTCAAACTCGCTTAACAAGATGATTCAATTAGCCATATTTCCTATGATTGCGGGCTTTTACAATAATTATTTTAGTGGATCTACCTTTAAAATAAGCTTGAATTTATTGTTGAGAAAATAGTGGCGTATTTTCTGGAAGGAAAAAACTACAATGAGACAAGCCTTTTCGATTTTTGGATAGTTGAGCTCATAAGCTATCAATGTTCTTCTCAATTAGTACACATCTTTTTCCTTCTACTCTTTATCATACTGGGTCAACAGTGCCCCAATTGCAAAGTGTGTAGTAGAAATGTAGAGTAGCCAGGGTTCTCCTGCCATGGATGGCATGAGAACAGCGGGTTTAGCCGAGTATTCCTTTACCAAAGCAAATGCATGTTATTGTTCTAGCCCCCATTTGAAGTTGACATCTTTTTTATGAAGATGTGTGAATGTATGACATTTTTCTGCTAGATGTGAAATGAACATTCTAATGGCTTGAATCTTTCCTTGTAAACTACGCAGTTGTTTGATATTTTAGTGATGGCTTGAATATTTTTGTCAGCACTTCACCTCCTTTTATCATCAAAAGAACATGAAAACAAAACTTCTACTACTAATCTAGTTGAAACAACTATCTAGTTTGGAAATTGATCTACAAAACTTTTAAAATTACTCTAAAAACTTTGAAATTAATCTAAAAATATTGATAAACTAATCTAAAAAGCTTGAAAATAATCTATAAATCTTGAATGTAATCTAGAAGGCTTGAATTTAAGCTATAAAACTTGAAACTAAACTAGAAAAATTGAAACTAATCTAGAGAACTTGAAATGATTAACTTTGAAACTATGTTAAAAATCTTTTTTTAAAATGAATGCAAATGGGGTTTCTCCCATTGGGTGTGCCAAATGATAAGACCCTAAAATTCTCAAAGAAAATAGTATGACTAACTAGGGAAGGTTAACACCATTGCTGCCTATAGTTAAGCTTTAAGTCTAAGAATGTAACACTAATGATCAAATTTTAATGGAATGTTAACTGACATGAATATAATTCGAAATCTAGCTAATCATGTCTACTAATGTATTGAATTACTAAACTAACAAAGAACTAAATAGATCTAACATGGAAATCAAATTGGGATTGTTGCTACTCTAATCAAGGTGAAATGGTCTATCCAAATGACTACAAGATCATATTAGATGCCCATCTACTAACCCCATTAAATACTTTAGACAAGGATTGAGCTTGGCTATAAATCATATTTATTATATGAGATGCAAATCAAAGCATGGTGTAAAGTTGGAAGGTAGTAATTAGTCTTATTTATAGTTTTTTGTTTGGGGAAAACTTTCATCTTGGTACATGTGGGACTAAAAGTACAAAGAAGATTAATAATTGCTAATCATGATTAAGCTTTACTAATCACAATTAGTGAATTATCAAGTGATTAAGATGTGAGGATCCTTAATCAACCACTTAGGGTCAATTAGGAGGCTAGGATAAACTTTTGAAGCTTGCTGAAACGTTGTGTAAGGAAGTGAGGTGATTTTGAGTGGTTGGAAGAGGGGTTTAAGCCAATAATAGGGTATATTGACCAAAACAAGGGTAAAATAGGCTTAATTAGCTAATAATCGCTAATTGTGTGTTTGGAAGAGGATTTTTTCTTACAATTTTTCGTACAGTGGAATCATGAATGCGAAAGAGGTTAGGAAATCAAAAATGTGTTGTTAATTGGCCAAAATGGTAAGAAACATTAGTTAATTAGCTGAAATCACTAATTATAACAGAATTGGTAAGAATGGTAGTGATTTGCATGCGTTTGGAAATAATATTGCAAAAGTAGAATTTAGGTGTCTACATGGGGTTAGAACCTGGGCCTAGTGAAGTTGTAGATGAAGTTAAGTGGTCTAATAAGTGTGATGAAGCCTTTGGTATTTTGTGTCTTTCAGTGTCTCCTAAACTCCTCTTTCACATAGATTCAATCAAATCTCCCAACAAGGTGTGGAAAAACTTAGAAACCTTATTTGGAAAAGTTAACACTATGAGGGATCATGAGCTAGAAATAGAACTTATCAGCTTAATTCCTAGCAACTTTGACACTTTGGAAGATTTTTTTACCAAGCTCAAGTCCTTACGATTGTAGTTAAAATAATGTGGAATGGAAAAGAAGGATAAACAACTAGCTCTTTTAGTGCTTTCAAAACTAGGCCCTGGCTACTTTATCTTTGTTTCTACATTTTATGCTACCAAGAGGGATCTTGGAGCCACATGGTCTATGTCATCCTTAGATGACTTCATTTTTGATTTGACAAGTAGAGAGACAATTTAATCCAAATGTGTATCTTGAAGTCATCCAAACCTCAAGACCTCACTTTCGGGATTGGGAAAAAAAATCCTCTAGCAGTCAAGAGAAGAAGAAAAAGAGAAAGGATATAGAAAATAAGAAAGAAAAGAAATCCATTACCTCTTCTAAGTCTACCATTGAAACCTCTGGTTCAAATGGGAATCCTAGGAAGGAAAAGGTTAAGTGTGCCTATTACAAGAAACTTGGGCATGATGAGAAAAAATGTATAGATAATAAGATTGACCACCTCAGTCATCCCTTTGAGAAGAACAACATAGGGGTCCCTGAATCTATCAAACAATTTTCATCAAACCAAGAATCTACTAAGGAAAAGTAAAAATATAAAGAGAAACATAAAGGAAAGGCTCTAGTTACAGTTGCATCCTCATCTACTCCTTCTTGGTTTATAGACTGGTGTTTCACACCTCATGGGTTCATCACAAGTTGATTTGTCTTCCTTAGATCCCTCTAACATGTCCTTTATTACTTTGGGTGATGATACTATAACCATAGTTTTACAGAGAGGGTTTTTTGAAGTCAAAGGTGGAACATTCACAAATGTTCTCAGTGTACCTTCACTATCAACTAATCTCTTTTTAGTGTATCAAATGACTCATATAGGGAAGGGCATGAGAGTCATATTTTATCTAGATTTAGTTGAGATCAGGGAGTTGTATAGTGACACTACAGTAGTAGTGAGAAGGGCAGATCACCATGCTTGGTTATATACCTTCTCACACCTTTCACCTGATTTTTCCCCTACTACATTGCTCACACATTCACATGGAGTTAGCAGATTATGGAATGAGCAATTTGGCCATCTTAACTACTGTTACCTTGATTAGCTCAGTTAGCATGACATGGTTACAATATTGCCTAGAGTTTGTTTCTTGAAGGGAATTTGTGAGGGTTGTGCTCTTAGAAAACACCTTGAAGAGAAATTTTATAAGAGCAAAGTTTGGAGAGCTTCAATACCTTTAGAGTTGATTCAGAGTGATGTCATAAGGGATTTTTCCCATCCTTATTTCACTAGGGCCAAATATGCTCTCACATTCATAGATGAATTTTCCAGATATACATGGGTCTACTTCCTTAGGAAAAAATCTGAAGTGTTTGATTACTTTTGTTAGGAAATATTTGTTCATAGTGTGAACATATGGTTTGAATATTTCTATTATTTAATATTTAAATAATATGTGAGTGTGCACAATTAGTTTTCATGCACAACTCATGGATAGGGGTGTGGGAGTATGACTAGTGATTAGATGAGAGATATGGGGATAAGGTGATGATACTTGACTCTGTGATTATAGGAGCAAGCAATTGTATAAAACACCCTCCAATATTCAATAGAAATTTTTTCATTCTACTTTCATTTTGTCTGTATTTTTTGTACTTTCCATTTTATGAGTTAATTTGATTTATTGTTGTTGAATGTATTTATGCAAATTTAGATATTTAGCATCATTTGGTATCATATCATACTAGGAAAATTTATGAGAGTTGTTACAAAACAAAACCGCAGCCTCTAGGATGCAGATCTGAGATTTTTTAATTTTTCGTCGCCATTTTTTGGATTCTGATCTTTTTTAAAAAATAACTGGTAATCATGTTTTTCTCAAAAACCCAGATTCCAAATCTTCTAAAAAAAATTAGATTTGAAGATATATATTTTATCGTTCTACATTTCAAATTTCAAAATAACCCAGTTTTTGGTTTAAGAGAAAACGTGAAATAGATTTTGGCATCCAAAGAAATTATGGAATTTGTATATGATTTAAACATTTTTTTCTCAAAGTTTGTTTCTACATCTGTTTGGAATGGCGATTAGATGTGGTGTGATTCCGATCTAATCATACATTGGTTTGTGCTTCAAGATACTATCATTCATTGATCAAGCCATGAAGAATCAAATTCTTTATATTCCAGCTCGATCTGCCTTAGCCATGACATTCTACATCATTTTGAAGCTTTTTACAAATCTACATACTATTGATTAAACTTGCATACGAATCTCTTAAATTCCATAATTAACTTCAAATTCCTTTTTAGCTCATCTCAAGATCTACACGCAGTTTGGAAAGGTTTCACTCAAAATACTTTCAACGGATTTGTCAATTAGACTTCAAATACGGTATAGAGTAATGTGTTGTTTTAAGTCCTTCACGTGTAAGTTTTTTTTTGTTTTTTTAGTCTAAAATTTGTAAGTGCACTTTATTAATCATGAAGTGTTAGAATATTTAGGATTTTTTTAAATATTTTAAAATGTAATTATATATTACTTTTTTAATATTATAAGTCAAAGTATTATCATTTATTTTTCATCTTGACATTTATAAATAGTTTTTATCATCCATAGTGTCCTCGTAATGTCATTGTAAAAGTTACAAATTCATCTCAAGCCATTTGTTTAGTTGTGGTCCTATTGTCTATGTCCTACCTCTTACGAATCATTTGTGTGTATTGCCATTAAAATTGTCAACTTTGTTGTGTCATAGTCAGTCATCTAAAAGTGTCGAATCATTGTAGATTTGTGAGTCATTGAAAATTATATTATAAAAAATAAAATAATAAAAAAAATTACCCCACTTGTCAAAAATCAGACACATTTTTACTTTTACGGTACGTCCATAGTGAGGGGGTGCATTATCGGTTGTAATTGATACCCAATAGAATTGTAAAATGAGACTCAAAGACAAATTCAGCTGAGTTAGCAACATCACAATGGAGGCTGGAGGCAATGGAGGAAGCAGGTGTTTGAGCGACCTCTCGTCAAGCACCATCAATGAGGCCGCAATATTGCTTTGGTGGCCATGTTTTTCAGTTGTGTTCGGTGTGTTTAATTTCAGCATGTGTGGTAGTAAATAAAGAACATATGGATAATTCATGTTCATATTTAGAAACATATTTTCCTAAATTTTGTTCTCTTTTGTAAATTGTGGATGAGGAAACGTGTACACTGCTATGAAAGTGGTTGGTGTTCCACTAGAAAACCAATTTGAGATTTTGTGAATCTATTAGAAAATCACATACAGATTGGTTAATGGTTCCACTAGAAAACATGTTGGATGTGATGGTACTCTTTGAAAATCATCAGATTGTAGAACATGAGCAGATACTAGATAGAACTCACCCATGTTCACACTAAGGGAGTAAATGTTAGGAAATATGTATTCATAGTGTGAACATATGGTTTGAATATTTGTATTATTTAATATTTAAATAATATGTGAGTGTGAACAATTAGTTGTCATGCACAACTCATGGACAGGGGTGTGGGAGTATGACTAGGGATTAGAGGAGAGATATGGAGATAAGGTGATGAGACTTGACTCCATGATTATAGGAGCAAGAAATTATATAAAACACCCTCCAATATTCAATAGAAATTTCTCCTTTCTACTTTCATTTTGTCTATATTTTCTGTACTTTCCATTTCATGAGTTAATTTGATTTATTGTTGTTGAATTTATTTATGCAAATCTAGAGATTTAACATCAACTTTTAGGTCTTTAAGGCACTCGCTAAGAATCAATCTGGGAAAAAAATCAAATTTATTTGAATAGATAATGAGGGGAGTATGTTAGCAATATATTTGAGAATTTTTGTACCGCTGAGGGTATTGATCTACAATAAACAATGCCTTACGCTCCTCAGCAAAATGGCATGGCAGAACACATAAATAGGTCCTTGAAAGAGATGGAAAATTGTATGATCCAGTCTAAATATTTGATTTCAAATTTTTGGGTAGAATCTATCAATTGTTTATGTTATATACAAAACCAAATTCCCCACAAAGCTTTAAAATGTATAACTCCTTTTGAAACTTATCACAACATGAAACCGGAAGTTAAGCATTTCAAGGTCTTCGGATCACCAATGATGACATGCATTCTCAAAAATAATCACAGGGAAATGGAGCCTCAATCCAAATCTTGTATATTTTTTGGGTATCCAACTTTAGGGGGTCATATTCACTATATACTTGGTCCATTCTACTACTCATGAGTTGTTCATCGAGAGAACTATTAAGTTTCAAGAGATTCCCACTTATTAAAAAAAATAGGGCCTAAATGGGGATATCTAGGGTATTAATGCTAATCTAAATAGGAGGACTAAAACATTGTAAATGAACTAAAATAGTACGAGAATAAATGTGAATAAACTATTCTAAGTGAAATCAAACCCTAATATGCAAGAGGAAGAAAGGGAATGGCTTAGCTAATTGATGATGATTGTCACAGGTTTTCACATATCTAGACTTGGAACTCAATAGTATAGATGAATACTCAGGGGCCCTGGGAAGGGAAGATTTGGGTTGTCTGAGATGACACAAGTGCCTGGTGCCTAGGAGTGTACTGAGGCACCCTGGGGTTCCCTGGTCTACAGTCTAGGTGCTTAAAATAGTGCAAATCCTCAGAATCTGAATCTAGTATGGTTGTTACGTGTCTATGAGTTCTTCATGTCTGTCACGTGGGATTTGTCAGATGGACTGGAGAATGTCCTACAATGCAAGGAGAAGAATCCAACCCTAGAAAATAAAATATGCATATGAATGGGTTGGAATGACCTCAGCTGTCAAACTATTGGACTTATCACTAAGCATTGCACTACATTATAGATCCTGATGTAGTTCTGGTGTGTGTGTGTGTGTGTGTGTGTGTGTGTGTGCGTGTTGTGCGCTAGGTGCTCTCGTGTCAGTTGTAGTTTGTGAAGTAGCAATCCATACTAGTTATAGAAATGTAAGTAGCATATGTGCGTGGAATAGAATAGAATCCATCCCCCTATGCAGTGTGTGTGATACAGATCTCCTAGCTTGAGTGCATGGAACTATGTGGATGCAATTGATGTAATGGATGCATCCCTAGATGAGGTGATAGTAGTGATAAGATGAAAATGACTTAAGACCATTATTATGGTCTTATAACTTTATATTTATAGCTCTCTCAAGATTAATTTCGTAATTAATCCTGATAAGGTCGATAAGGTTGACTAAGAACAAGATAAGGATGACCAACAGCTAGAAGTGACCCAAAAAGAAGCGGAAGGCGTTGTGTATAAATCGGGGTGCCCAAAGTGGGACCGGGGTGCCACAGTATAGGTTGGGGCACCCTGATTTCAGGGCAGAATGTTGGAAAGGTCATAAAATGGGATGATAGGTATCGATAAATACGTGGGAAAGATGAAACAAAAGATAAGAAAAATGTGGCCAAAAGGTTAGATTAATT
Source organism: Taxus chinensis (assembly GCA_019776745.2). Lineage (NCBI taxonomy): Eukaryota > Viridiplantae > Streptophyta > Pinopsida > Cupressales > Taxaceae > Taxus > Taxus chinensis. The sequence continues at coordinate 347,365,967 of CM034146.1, read as the reverse complement.
AGTACTTTGTACACTTGAGAACCTTCTAAATAGTAGTATAAGACCGGGCTAAATATTGTCTAATGTGAAATATTTGTGTCTACATTATCCCCCACTTTATGTTGGTGAGTGGAAAGCTCAGTAACATAAAGTAGATAGAGATGTGTAGTTGATAACCATGTAGAATGTAGAAGAAGATGTGTCGATTGATTAGACTCAAGCGTGGAATGACTAAAATAAAAATGTGGAGGAGCATGGATTCTAAAGATGACAAATGTGAATAAAAGTGATGAGAGTGAACCTAGGGTGGAAGGCGTGTGTAGATGCTACATGTGTATGTTGTACCTGCATGGTTAGTATGGTATGTACCATCGTGGTGTGTTGTCATTGTTGTTGTTGATGTTGTTGTTTCCCCTAATTTGACTACTTGTTTTTCATACGGTGGACCTACAAGGAGAAAAATACCAAGTAATCAAATATGTATGTATGTAAAAATGTTGTGTAAAATACACTAGAATACAAAGTGTAAATAGAAAATGAAACATGTGCAACTTATCCATGTCTAGAAAAAGGGTGTATAAGGATATCATGTAGTGTCGCAAGTTTTTTGGGTGATCTCATCCACCCTGGCTGAATAAGTGTATGGAGGATATGCTCATTATCCTGAAACTATAATTGCTTTTTCTGAATTTTTTTGAAGAGATATTTTTACTCCACCATTTTTTTTGTGATCCTACGCCAATGGACGGAGAAGTATAGAGAGGCCACCCACTGTAACCCCAGAACCTATAACCGCTCCGCATAATTTCTGAAGGACACCATGTTATGATAAGGTCATTGTGTATGGAGTTCATAGATTGGTTTGAACTCACTCATTATGTATGAATTGGTGTAGATACGTTGTGTTAGTAGAAACCTTCAATGATGCCCCCCTCTTTGGGGGCGCATGTGATGACCCTAGAAGGAGACCTCGGCTCCAAAATAGTACCAATCGTACTCTGACCTATAGAACTCTACCCTTTAGGGGGAAAGAGAAACACTTGGTATATATCAAGGTGCACACAAAAGGGGGTGGCTAGCCAATACATGTGTTAGTCCGAACACATACATGCAAATAAGTGTAAAAGATGTAGACAATGTAGAAAAACTACCAAGTACAGTAGTGTAAACATGTAAGAAAGAAAAGAGACCATACAAAGCAGGTTTCAAACATGGTACATCACTCACGATGTCACAAGACACGCAATTCCATCATGGGTGCAAACAACAGTCAAGTGTGCACACAAGCAAAGGAAAAAACCTGCATACAATAGCAAACAAAGTAGACAAGTAGAAACAAACAAGTAATCGTGGAAACATGTAAACCTACAAAACAAGTGTTGCACATGGAACACCCGTTAGCATGCTAGAGCAATAACCAATATGTCAAAGTGTGTAGAAACAAGTAGTAAAATATGCTAAGTACAAAATGAAACAATAGCACCTGTATGATACAAATATGGATGCCCCCAGTGACCAATATAGTAAAGGTAGAAGGTGAGCATCCATGCCATGTGTAAATGTCATGTATCTGTAATCACACTAAACAAATGTGTGAATGTGCATATGTGTATGATAATGAAATATACAAAAGCAATCTAGCATGTGTAGTAGGATGAGCATGAAAAACATTATTATGCAAAAGTAAATGCTACCAAGACAATGCAGTATGTTGTGGATGGATAGAATGGAATGATAGGAGCAACATTCCCCCCAAGTATATGGAAGTGTATCTAGTGAAGTTCATTTTGTTTTCCCCCTCAGCATTCAATAATGAACCGTAAACGAGAGTGCATGATCGGGAAACAACCCATTATTATTGGTTGTGTCTAGTGCGCTATGATGAGTGTGTATGGGGAGTGGTGATGAAATGTGACATGGGGAGAAGATGTGTGTGAACCCTATAGCCAAAGCATATACCATGACTTTATTGATTGTAGGAGTGATGATTTAGCCCTAAGCGTATATCATTATAGAAGGAATGTATGGGAATGAGATATATGGAAATATGCGTGCGGACCCTATAGCCTAAGCATATACCATGACTTGTTGATCGTATGAGTGATAATTTATCCCTTAGCATATATCACAATAGAATGGGTAGATGGTGAAGAGACATATGGAAATATGTGCATGGACCCTATAGCCTAAGTGTATACCACGCCTTGTTGAACCGAGGAGTGATAATTTATCCCTAAGCATATATCACTATAAGATGAAAATGATGAAGATGGGTGACAATTTAGACTAAAGTGTATGGGGTAAGTGCACCAAGTTGGGAGGCCAAAAGGGGGTCTTAAGTGGACGCATTTTTCTGAAAAATAAAAAACTCCAACCTGTGCAAGTTTTTCAAAATAGTTACACTCAAAATTGGAAGATGTTGTAGAAATATGAATCGTATCATTTTGAGTCTAGTTTATAAGATACTAAATTTTATTGAAAATGGATAAGTTTAAGTGGGTCAAACAACTAAAATACCAACAGGTGCTCCTGTTTTGTTTAAAAAACATAATAGAGTGACTTTCGTGCCCCCCACCATTTTTTTGGAACCATTGAGTATTTTTGAAAGCCCTTTGATAGAAAGATAGCTAGGAGCATATAGTTTGTGTTAGATTCTTTTATAGATTTTTTTAATAAGTATTTTTTTATTTATGATTTTTTTAGTACAGAAATTTTATGTTTTGAAAAATAACAGAGCTCCGACCATGCCCCCCCCCCCTAACTACCTAAAAAAAATCAAAAATAAGATTTTTTTTTTAATATGTATAGAATTATGCCTAGTTTGTGCTAGTATAATTTTTTTTCAATTTCGCTGACCCAAACAAAAGATACGTGATGAAAGATAGACATATTTAAACTTCAAAAAATAGCTATAAAAAGGCATTGTTAGAAAATAAATAATATGGAAACCTTATATTAGTTAAAAAAATTTGAAAATTTATATTTTTAGAAAGAAGAAACTCTGCTCTACGTCGTGGTATAATTTTTTAAAAATGGATCGATTGTTTTATTTTGATTTATCATAGAGGAAGTGACATTTTTTACATTTTCCTACAAAACACATTGTTTGTTGTGTTTGTCCAAGTCCATGCCTCAGGGTTGGGGATCTAAACCGGATCCCAAGCCTTGAGGCATGGCTTGGAAAAAGACAAAACACAAAACGCGTACGCGCTATAAGTTTTTAATTTATTATTATTTATATTTTATTATTTCTTATACTTTAAATTTATTTATTTAAATATAAGAAATTAGGGTCACTCTGCACCTTATGGAACTAGTCTCACAGCTCCATTAGTCACAGTTTAGGAGATAGTTTTTTATAGTATAATCTAGTTAGTACATAGGTAATTTTCAATCTTTCATCATTCAGCCTAAATCTTTTAGCATTTAAATTCTACAATCGAAACCCTAAACCCTAAACCATGATCCCTAAACCCTAAAACCTAAACCATAAACCTTAAACCCTAAATATTAATCCCTAAACCCTAATCCTTAAATATTCAGCCCTTACCCATGCGCCCTAAACCCTAAACCTTGAGTCTTAAGGCCTAAACCCTAAACCCTAAACCATGAACCATAAGCCTTAAATGTTAAACCCTAAACATTGAAAACTAAATCCTAAACCCTAAACCCTAACCCATAAACCCTAAACCCTAAACATTGAATCATAAACCCTAAAGCCTGAGCCCTAAACCCTAAACCATAAGCCCTAAATCTGAAACACTAAACCCTAAACTTTATGACCTAAACCCTTAACCCTCAACCATGAGACCTAAACCCTAAACTATAAACCCTAAACCCTAAAACCAAAATAATAAATCCTAAACCCTAAAACCTAAAACCTAAACCCTAAACCCTAAACCATAGACCCTAGACCATAAACCTTGAGCCCTAAGCCCTAAACCCTAAATACTAAATCCATAGCCCCGAGCTCTAACCCCCAAACCTTAAACCAGTAACTCTGAACCCTGAACCTTAAGCCATAAACCATGAACCATGAACCCTAAACCATAAACCCTAAACCTTAAGCCTTGAACCCTACACCCTAATCCTTGAGCCCTAAACCCTAAACCTTAAACCCTGAGCCCTAAACCCTAAATCTAGAGCCCTGAGCTCTAACCCCTAAACCTTAAACCTGTAACTGTGAACCCCGAACCCTCAGTCGTAAACCCTAAACCATGCACCCTAACCCCTAAACCCTAAACCCTAAACCCTGAGCCCTGAGCCTTAAACCATAAACCCTAAACCTTAAGCCCTAAATGTTAAATCCTAAAGGTCCCTAAACCCTAAAAACTAAATCATAAACCCTAAACCCTGACCCCTAAAGCCTAAACTCTAAACCTTAAGCACTAAATCCTAAACCCTAAACCCTAAACCCTCAATGCTTAACCCTGACACCTAAACCCTAAATTATAAACCCTAAAACAAAAATAATAAACCTTAAACTATGTACACTAAAACCTAAACCCTTAACCCTAAACCCTAAACCTTAAACACTAATCCCTGAGCCCTAAGTCGTAAACCTTAAACACTAAATCCAGAACCCTAAGCTCTAACCACTAAACCTCATATATTTCAAGTATGTCTCATGAGTGAGTTCATTTTTTGAATGTCTTAGGACCATATTTCCTATTCTTGTGCCTAAAACCATTAGTAAGTCTGCTTTTATAACTACCTTGTTTATGAGAGATGGGCATTTCCCTTCGTCAAAATATCAACAAATGAAAGGCATCAAATTTTGATGAATCTCTTTGAATTTTGTTCCTACAACGTCGATGAACCCTTTTTCAGTTAAATACTCTCTGTCAATACTAATAAGAATGGGTAAGACACAAAACATTACAGTGAGTGAAATATTTCACATGCAAAGGGCGTTTCCCTCGTTTAAAATATCAGTAGATGAAAGGCATCAAATTGTGATGACTCCCTTGAATTTTCTGCCTACGAAGTAGATGAACCCTTTTTAGTTGAATACTCTTTGTCAATACTTATAAGAATGGGAAAGACATAGAACATTACTATGATTGAATTGGTGAGCCTAATCCATGAGCCTTAAATCCTAAACCCTAACCCCTAAACCCTAAACCCTAAACCTTGAGCCTTAAACCCTAAACCCTGAACCTGTTTCCCTAAACCCTGAACCTTGACCTATAAAACTTGAACCCTAATTCCTAAACTCTAAACCGTAAACCCTAAATCCTCAACCCTAAACCTTAAACCCTAAACCCTAAACCCTAAACCCTATACCATAAACCCTAAGCCCTAAGCCCTCAACTCTAAGCCCTAAATCCTAAACCCTAAACCCTAAAATCTAAAACCTAAACCTTGAGCCCTAAACCCTAAACCTTGAGCCCTAAACCCTAGGCCCTAAGCCATAAGCCATAATAAAAAACCCTAAACCTTGAACCCTCAAACATAAACCCTCAACCTTAAACTCTAAAAACTAAACCCTAATCCCTAAACCCTCAACTCTCAACCCTAAACCCTAAACCCTCAACCCTGATCCCTAAACCCTAAACCATGAACCTTGAGCCATAAACCCTAAACCCTCAACCTTGACCCCTAAACCCTAAACACTGAACCTTGAGCCCTAAACCCTAAACCCCCAACCCTTAACCTTGAACCATAAACCCTAAACTCTAAACCCTAAACCATAAACCCTAAACCATGAACCCTGAGCCCTAAACCCTAAACCCTAAACTCTAAAATCTAAACTATGAGCCTTAAACACTAAACCTTAAACCCTAAATTCTAAACCCTAAACCCTAAATCATAAATCCTCACCCAAAGGAAGGTCCTAAAAATATCATTCAACGTGTTTCAGTGTGTAGGGAATAGTGTTTAAGGTGATCGATCAACTCATTTAGTTTTGATGAGAGACTACTTCCTTTGAAGGCCTAAAAAGACATTTTTGGCCATTCTGTAGTTAATTGAACACCCTTCATAACAAGCAAAAATGATCTAGTCATGTCACCGAGCTATCAAGGACTATTATTTGTGAAGCATTAAGGCATTTTTTGTCTCCATAAGAGACATATGAGCAAAAACATGTATGAGAATCATGAATTTGATTCCATGAAAGGATGCTTTTAGAGCTAGGAAAGGTGAGGGGATGATCTTTATATGGAGTACCATGTTTCTCCAAATGAGCAATCATCTAATTTCACTTGATGCAATTCACTTAGTACTATTCGTAACAACTCATTCAACACCTAGTAGTGTTATCACACCTTAAGGAGGAGGCACATTAAAATCACCTCATTTTGGCCATAGGATAGGAATCCCATTCAGGGAACAATCCTCTATCTACAAAGTCAGGATCTCTTTTCAGTAAGAAGTAGACAAGCATCATAGAGTTGATTCATGGTCACTAAAGTGGATTATGGACCAAATTTAAAAATTAGTACCAATTCAAGCAGTGGTAGGGCCAAAATCCATTTTACAAGGTTAAAAAACCTTTTAAATGACTATATTCTTTCCCAAAACAAAGACTGACTTCAATATATATGCCCTGAAAGTTTTAGGTCGTTTGCTAAAATCCTGACAATGAGTAAGTACTGACCAGCTTAGATTTTGAAAAACTATCTTCTAGATTATAACTGTTAGAGCTACAGGAAAACTTCCATCAGGTTCAGAGTGACCCTAATTTCTTATATTTACTAAAATAAATTTAAAGTATAAGAAATATTAAAAGTATAAGAAATAGTAAAAGAAAACTTATACTTACTTTTATTTTTGTAAGTATAAGACACCCAAAAACATATACATGGTCCATACTATTCAAAACGTGTACGCATTTTGACTCCTATAAAACACGTATGCATTTTTCCTTCTTTAAAATTCATACACATTTTTCCTTCCTTATAACACGTATGCATTATAGGTTCGTTAATTACCAAGCCAAAAAATTAAAACGCGTACGCGTTTCGTTTGTTTTTGGGTTTTTGTCCACTTTTTGGCTCCCCAACTTCCTGCACTTACCCTATGTCACTATGGGATGGTTAAGAAGGGAGTGGTAATGTACCCTAGGGTGGAAGCCACTATAAGATGATACTGGGATGGGGATTTATCCTAAAGCATAAACCACTATAAGATGATAAAAAAAGGGTGACAATTTAACCTAAGGTGTATGTCACTACATAATGTGATGATGAGTGTGGGTGACGATATAGCCTAGAGCATTGGTCATGATTCCAATGAATGTGGTATGATGACATCTCGCATGTAGGTAAGGTCCATTGGATTGGTAAACCCTTGCCAGTCGAGTATGGACCGAGGAACTAAAGTGTGTCATATGGTAGTGAGCGCATCGCATAGAAGACAATGGAGTGTATACGACCCAGGTAGGTGAATGTGTATTGTAGAAAATGGAATGTATATTGTATAATGGGTAGGGAATGTAATGTAATAAATGTGTAGGTAGAAGTAGAATGTGTAATGATAATATATAAAGCTAGACCCAAGTATAAGGAAATCTAGTGTAGCATGTAGAATAGGTAAGATGTATGAATGCAATGTGGGATGTAGTATGTATATGTAGTGTGGAAGATACTATGATAGGTTCATGTAGAATATGTGATGGTAAAATCTAGACTCATAGAAAATGTGATCCAGCGTAAATGCAGAATGTATGAAAGAGATGCAAAACTAGTCGCAAAGGATATGATGACCAGTGTAGTATGTATAAGAGAGATGATATGTAAAGGACTGAAAGATAAGAGGTGTATAGGATAATGTAGGATGTATACTAAGTGTATAATGAATGATGTAGGATGTGTGATGTACATGATGGAATGTAAATGGTTAGGACCTATAGTGTAGTGTGTGGGGTTCAGTGTAATGGTAATTTCTTAATAGTCTAGTGTGAACCGAAGCACAAGAATGCGTCATCAGGTAATAAGGGTGTGATAATATGTGATGAAAATGTTGATATGAAAAGAAATGAAAATGTATGGATACAAGAGGTAGCGATGTGAGATTACAAGAGGAGGGGGCGTATAATGGCTAGGCCCCCTCAACTGGGTAGGAAAAATAAATCAACCAATAAGGGCAAGGGATAGATGTCCATTGACCCGTACATGAGAGGAGGACAGCGTAGAATGATGCTCTAATAATGTCGGTATAGAAGATGAGCATTGTGTGGGTGAATGATTCCAATATGTATTTAAGGGATGATATAAGATGAACATCGAGACGTATTAAAGTACGTAGGTGAGGGAGATCAAGCAGGTGTCAGGCATAGAGAGGAGGATGATCGACGTGGGATAAAAGAAGGTGGTTATTTGTGATGAGAAGTGGCAATAGGTTTAGGAATAGGTAGATATCGGTGTGTAGGACTAATGGAGAAAGGGGACGACGTAGGATTCAACCACGGTAATGAAAGAGGAATAGGATGTGGTGTTGGTAATGAAAGAGGAGTTTTGTAAGTAGGAGGGTGAGAGGCATGGGTGGCAGAATGAGAAGGTGATGAGATTGGAGGACTAGGAAGGAATCCGTTAATGGTGATAACTTGATTTTTGTAACTAAAATTAAGACGCGGGTGGGGCCTAAAGATGATAGCTTGGGATTCACGAATCTAATTTAGTCTCAAAAGTAGGTCACATCCGTGGATGGATTGACTAACAAGGTAAGGGATGAGAATATTAAGAGGGCTAACAATGATATGTAACTTAACAATGCCAAATGGTCTGTTGAATGGATAATCGATTTTTGAAGGAGGATAACCAACAAAGTGTAAGAAGGAAAAGGAAAATGAGCTAATGGGGGAGGATGGATCAACCTTACTATTGTTGATAGGGGTTAAGGTGATAAGGGCCCATGTATAAATGGTCGGATGTGAATGTAGTGTGATAGTCAACATGATATAAATAAATAATAGGCAGGGTCGTATCAACGTTGGAAACTGATAAATCAAGTGCTCCTACATCAGGATATGGTGTGGCATGGTATGCATGATTAGTGGAAGAGTCCGTAGCCTTTTTGGAGAGTTGGTTAGATTCTTTGTTAAAAATTTTGACTTTACCCTTGTCCTTAGTGGGAGAAGGGCTAGTATATTTGGGGAATTTGAGTTGGTCATTGTCAATTAGATCTTGAATAATTTCCCGAAGTTTCATACATCGTTTAATAGAGTGGCCTACATAGCGATGATAATTGCAACAGAATTTTTCATTATAATATCATCCTTTGGGTCATGATGGGTCTAACTCGAGTGGTGGCGGGAGGGTGATGAGGTTGTTATCAAGGATTTTTTGCAAGATGAGGTGTGGCTCCATAGGGAGGTTGGTAAATGTACACTGAGGCAGTGGGACGATGTCTCCTTAAAAGGTTGAAAAGTGTTGACTATGAGTTAAGTGTCGATAGGCTTAAATGTAGAAGGTTTAAATGGTGTATTGGGTGGAAAATGATAGGAGGATGAGGATTGTTCTTAATACTTTAGTTTTCCAATAGAGAGAAGCTTAGATTTACGAAGCTTAATAGTATGACATAGTTGGTCAAAAGAAGAAAACTTTTCAAAGAAAACACTTTTGTAGAGAGGTGGTAAAAGGTTTTGTATAAATAAATCTTGTAACTCAGAATCGGAAAGGATATTAGTCATTTTGGTAAGATTATTTTAGTAGCGTAAAATATAATTAGCAAAGTATTCATTGGGTCTCTGTTTAAGATGCGCTAATTGGGTGGAGGTATCTTAGAACCGATGTTGATGGAGAATTATGTGAGAAAATTATTGGTGAGATAAGTAAAGGAGGTGATGGAATGAAGAGGTAAATCGTAGAACCAATGCATGGTGTAGTCATGGAGACTGCAAGGAAAATTTTCGGCTAACAAGAGTTGATTGTCAAAAAAATCAAGACAAGCAACATGAAACATGGAAAGATGCTCCTATGGATCATGATGTCCATTAAAAATGGGTAATTTAAGGGTGCCAAAGTTAGGAGGAAGACGATAAGTAGAAATAAGAGGGGAAAATGGGCTATGTAACAACAAGGTAGAATCTAAAGAGGGAGATGTGGTGGCCTGTTGTAACTTGCGAATTTGGGCCTGGAGATCATGATATAAGGAGGTTAAATCTAGATTTCCATTAGAGGATGTTTGTCATTGATGTGATACCAAAGAAGGGGTAAAGTGGTTAGTGGGAGTGGGAACCAAAACCGGAACAATAAAAATGGGTGGAAGCGTAGAGGCGGGAGGTTGGGCGGGAAAGGTTATAGAAGGGTTGAGCTTCACCAAGTTAGTGGCCTCTTCACGAGCCACATGAAAAATTAAATATAAATCATGTGGGCATTCAACAAGGTGATCGTTGATGGCTGTAAGGGGGCTTCAGTAAATTTCTCATGATTTTGAGCCATGGGAAAAGGGGAACTACACCTCAGAAAGTGTGATAAAGAGACGTCGGGTTCACCAAAATGATTAACAAAAATAGGGCCTAAATGGGGATATCTAGGGTATTAATGTTAATCTAAATAGGAGGACTAAAACATTGTAAATGAACTAAAACAATATGAAAATAAATTTAAATAAACTATTCTAAGTGAAATCAGACCCTAATATGCAAAAGGAAGAAAGGGAATGACTTAGCTAATTGATGATGAATGTCGCAGGTTATCGAAGATCTGGAACTAGAACTCAGCAGTGCATACGGATACTCAGGGGCCCTATAAAGGATAGATCTAGGCTTTTTGAAATGACACGAGCACCTCGGAGTGTACTGGGGCACCCCGTGGCACCCTGGTCTATAGTCTGGGCGCTCGGAATAGTAAAAATCCTCATAATCTGATTCTGGTATGGTCGTTAAGTGTCTCTGAGTAATTCCTCTCTATCATGTTGGATTCTTCAGATGGACTGGAGAATTTCCCATAATGCAAGGAGAAATATCTAACCCTAGAAAAATAAAATATGCATATGAATGAGTCGGACTGACCTCAGCCACCAAACTAGTGGACTTATCACTGAGTGTTGCACTACATTACGGACCCTAATGTACTTGTGGTGTGTGTGTGTGTACGTGTTGTGCCCTAGGTGCTCTTGTGTCATTCACACTTTGTGAAGTAGCGAGAAATAGTAGCTATAGAAATTTAAGTAGCATTGTGCATTGAATAGAATGGAATCCTTCCCCCTATGCAGTGTGTGTGATGTATATCTCCTAGCTTGAGTGCATGGCACTATGTGGATGCAGCCCTAGATGAGGTGATTGTAGTGATAAGATTCAAATTACCTATGACCCTTATTATGGTCTTATAACTTTTTATTTATAGAGCCCTCAAGATTAATTTTGTAATTAATCCCAACAAGGCCGACTGAGAAGAAGATAAGGGTGACCTATAGCTAGAAGTGACCCAAAAAGAAGTGGAAGAGGTTGTGCATAGATTGGGGCACCTAGAGTGGGACAAGGGCACCTTGGGGTTGCCCAGTATAGGTTGGGGCGTCCTGAATTTAGGCTCAAATTTCGGAAAGGTCGTGAAATGGGATGATATATATCGGGAAATACGTGGGAAAGATGAAACAAAAGATAAGATAAAGGTGGCCAAAAGGTGGGATTAATTAGTACTTTATACACTTGAGAACCTTCTAAATAGTAGTATAAGATCGAGATAAATATTATCTAATGTGCAACATTTGTTTCTACACCCACTGACTCTTTACTTGAAACTTCTCCATCTACTTTGGCTTCACTCAGCTTTGATGAGTGGTATGAGGATTCAGATCATCCACAACAGGTTCATGAGGAAGCATCTTCTACTTCTTCCAGTTCTAACAGTGAGGAAAGTAATGATGAGTCATCCTCATCTACTCCTAGCCATACTTCATAGGATGAGGATTAGACATATGAATCACCCATTGTATGACCTCTTTGGGCTAAGTAGACACTTCATAGTGCAGGAACTTGGACAGGGGATCCAGAGGATGATAGACATACTCGGGCATACTATCAGAGTAGGCCACATGCCTTCTATGTTTCATTCACAGATCCATAGACATTCTGAGAGGCATCAAGCATACCTAATTGGGATAGTGATATGCATGAGGAATATAATTCCTTAATAAATAATCACACTTGGTATTTGACTTCACTTCCTAAGGGAAGGAAGATGGTTCGATGTTGATGGATATATAGGACTAAATTTGTAGCAAATGGATTAGTTGATAATTACATGTCTCATTTATTAGCCAAGGGTTTTTCACAAGTAGCCAACATAGACTACTCAGAGACCTTTTCACCCATAGCCAAGACGACTTCAATTAGAATCACACTTTCTTTAGCCGCAACACATGGGTGGAGTGTGCACCATATGGATGTGAATATTTTTTTATTCACAGAGAACTACAGGATGAGATCTACATGGATCACCCTCCAAGTTTTCTTTAGGATTCATCCTTTTTTTTCAAACTTAAGAAATCCATTTATGGCCTCAAACAGGGGCCTAGGGATTGGTATGCCAAGATGGATTCCTTCCTCGTAGTTTCTCATTTCACTTATTTTCATTTTGATCACAATGTATATCTATTGTGAAAGGATTATTCATAATGTATACTGGTACTTTATGTTGATCACCTTTTGATCACTGGAAGTACTTCATCGGCTATCTTTGCAGTGAAGATATCTCTTCAAGATAGATTCGCCATGACTAACTTGGGTCTATTGTATTACTTCCTTGAAATTGAGATCACATAGTCTAATTAAGGGATTTCACGTGCACAACCCAAGTACTCTCTCAATCTTTTGGCTCGGTCTCACATGGCTGAATACAAGCCATCTCCAACTCCTTCCTTATATGGATTCAAGCTTGAGGATGATTTTTTCACACCCTTGGTTGATGCCACTTTGTATTGACAACTTGTTGGTAGCCTTATTTACTTGACTCGCACTAGACATGATATCTCTTATGATGTTGGTATTATTTTTAGGTACATGTACAAACCTCATGAGTTGCATTGGAAACCAACTAAGAGGATTTTGAACTATATTCAAGGCTCAAAAAAATATGGGATTCACTACAGGGTTGGTTCAAACATTGACTTGGTCAGCTAATTAGACGCAGATTTGACTGGCGAAACTGAGTGTCGTAAGTCCACTTCAGGTTATAATTTCTCATTGGGGTCTAGTCCTATCAGTTGTTTGAGAAATAAGTAGAATTCTATTGCTATATCATCCACAAAGGTAGAGTACAAGGGAGATGTTAATGCAACTAATGAGGCTATTCGGCTTTAGGGGATTATTTTTGAGCTTGACATCTAGATCAGGAAGTCTACTGTCATCTTTTGTGACAACCAGAGCACCATCCAGATATGTAGGAATCTGGTCCTTCATCAGAGGACCAAACACATTGAGATTTACATGCACTTCATTCGGGAGCTCATTCATGAGCAGGTCATCAATTTGATATTTATTTAGTCTTCAGATCAGGTTGTTAACATCTTCACCAAACCTTTCACTAAGAGAAAGTTTATTCATCTACGATCTCTTCTTGGGGTGTGATCTACATCAACAGCTTCATCATCTTTAGGGGGACTTCTAGCCCCTTCACTTCTTCATCTATATATTTTTGGGGGGGAGTTGTTCTCACTGAGTTTTCTCTTTTTACTCTATATTATGAGATATTACATTTTACGTGTGTACCTCATAAAGACTTGTTGTCAAGACCCACTTTCATTTGTCACTATGCACCTAAGTTGTGCTTATGGGGGTGTTAGTGTAGGATTTATTTTCCTTTATTTATTTTTATTATCCTACTTGGGATATTCCACCTCACTTAGAGTTTCCCTACACTTATGGGTTATGTTTTCTTAGGTGTATAGTTTACTACACTATTCTAGGTGTTGGTTACCACTTGACTACATTGTTCTAGGTGCTGGTTACCACGTGACTACACCATTCTATGTGTTGGTTACCAATATTCTAGGTGGATATTTCCATGATTCTAGGAGGAGGTTACACATTCACCTACTATATGTACATCTCGTGCATTATTCTATATGATTGTATTGAGTTGGAGATATTTTTGCATTATTGCAATTATCTCTCTTGTATTTTCGTAATTTGCAGTCTTGTATGCTTTCTTTATTTTATCTTGGAACAGTGCATGTCTCGCATCGATCACCTGTGAATTCTTCAAACCAGTAGATTTGTGGCACTTCTACGATATATGATACATTAATAGATTAAACAAAATAGTTTATTAGTAAATATTAGATCTTCTTTTATGTTTTCAAGGCGTAAGATATATATAGATTGTCAACTAGTTAGTTTTCCATGTATGTAGGGGGATGTGCTCGTATGAATGAGAGAAAAATATATGGTATTGGTGATGTCACCATGGATTGCAGCCACTTGGTAGCCACCCACAAACTATTTTCCACAGTAAAAAAGAATTTTTTTGCCTTCCTAACTCTAGCATCACTATAATGAAATTTAAATCTAAGAAGCATACAACTACAAATATTTTCTTCATATGATCTGATTGCATTTCATTTCATTATATTTTCAATCTTATTCTTCTTCTTCTTCTTCTTCTTATTATTATTATTATTATTATTATTATTATTATTATTATTATTATATATATATATGGGTTCAATTTATTCCGCCTATCAGTGTGTTCATTGCACCTTGGGGTGAAATTGCTATTTTATATTCTTATGTCTGCCCCACATAGTCGCACTACTATTTTAAAAGAGTATTAGTATAATTCAATGGAATATTTACACTATTTTGGACCTTTCTTGGCCTAGATTATAAAATTTAGTATCTAGCATGAGACTAATCTAACATTTCACATGTGGGAAATATGGTATGTGAAATTGGTAATATTTGTTGCCACCATGAGGGACGGAACTAGGAGTTTACATTTGATGCAACATACCTTTAAAATTATATATTTAAAAAATGTGATTATTATTTATATGGTTTTATATACATGTTATACTAAAATGGGTATTATATATTGATAATTGTTTAAAATAAAGAACAATGTTTATTTATTTATTTGTATTAATATTATTGTAATAATATGGGAATATAGGTAATCGGTTGGATTCTTGGTTTTTTTAATTATGTGGAGTGGAATGTTTACATGCCACTTTAGCTATTGATTGGTTGTGCTTTATTTACATTAGATCTTCACAATTCTAAATTGTTGGATATTCATCAATCCTTTTCCATTATCAACTATTACAGTAATAATAGTATTGACGAGAAAATAATAATATTGAAAAATACTTTGACATACTTGAATTTATATGAAGAATAAGAGTGTTATCGTGTCCCTTTTTGGAGGATGATCTCGGAATACATTTACCCATTCTCTCCTTGTGGGTCTAAGGAGAAAATAAAGGGGAAGATCCGAATTATGTTTTTCAGATGGTTGTTTTCATTTGTTATCATTTATGCTTTTGGAAGCCTTGTGCTCCAATATATAAATTTAAGTAGTTTATTAATAAAGTTATTAAGAGCATGTAGACTCTAAATACCCTTTTGAATATTTAAAACGCACTTATTTAAGGGGTCGTCCATCATTTATCATGTAAATAAGCACTCTATATGGCTTTTTAAGGAGGTTTTTTGGAAATTATGTTATTATGTATAGGAATTTATTCTTATCTTATTGAAAGTTGGCTAGTGTAGCATTTTTACTCTCTCTATCTCTCAAATACAAAATGCCTTGGGTTAAGGATCTAATCCAAGGACGAAAACCCTTGTTGGGAAACTTGTGAAGGATGAAAACCCTTCATGAGGTTTTTGGTGTGCAAGGTGATTTGACAAGTAAAAAAATATATTTTTCTTTCATGTGTGGTATATTTGGTATGATATTGTATTTGTTTAAGGTGGAGTGACATACCTTGGAGTGGAGTTTTGGTATGCATGATGTGATTTTGATAAATCTGAAATTATTTTATGTATTCTCTTGGTATGTTCATTTCTTGAACATCTTCACGGTCAATAGAATTCTCGGAAAGAAATGGATCATATACTGTGAGACAAGAAGTCTCATCGCTTGTGCACATTATTTCTTCTAAGGATTGTGCTTCTAGCAAAAGTGCAGTTGTGGATGGATACTAAACGTTCATGTTTTCTTCACTATACTCCAAGATGTTGACTTGAAATTCATTGGAATTTTCATGAAGAGGATAGTCATGAGAAGTACATAAGATTATTTCAAGAAAAAACACTTCATAGTACTAAGAATCAATAAAATCCATCTCCGGAAGGTAGTTCTTCTCCTCCTCCTTAGGGAGTGCTTCATGTTTCTCATACCTTTCTTGCATAGCCACAACATAATTTATAATTTCAAGGTTAGTTTGGGAAATGAAATTTCCTTTTGCAACTCTCAAGATTCTTTACACATACTCCCTTTTCAAGGATATCATTTATTTATCTCCATAAATAATAAAATCATCCAAAGGAAGAGAGACAAAAGAAAATGCTTTGAGTTTCTTAGTTAGCTTTGTGTAATTCAAAATATTCTTCATCTTCATGTTGTTCATGCAACATTTTATATTTCTTTTGCATCCTTCTCATTGAGATCTTAGATTCTCAATCATCAAGATGTGTAATTCTCTTTTTCTTTCCTCTAGCAGTAGTTCTTTGAATTGAAGACACAAGGATTTGATAGTAGCATCTTTAGATGTAGAAATCGTATCCACTCTACATAGCCTTTTCATAAATTTTCTAAGAATATCACTAACATTCTTTCCTTTTTCTAATTTCAGATTTTTGGGTGAACCAAGAGACCTCCTCGTTGTGCCAAAAACCATACTTTTGCAAGAGCTAGTCCAAAATGATGGTTGATCATAAATCTTGATATCTTGGTGGTCATGTTATTCTTCATTGTTTTTGTCACTTATTAGTTTGAACACCAATCTCAAAAATTCATAATTTTGATGTGGGAAATGAACGTGACATGAGTTCGTTACTTAATAGAGTCACCTTTCAAATCTGATTTTGATATCCAATTTTTTTGGAATATCTATTTTTTTAATTTTTTAGAGATATTTAAGGGTGAAAAAGAGCATGTCACTCCCTAGTGGAGTTACCAAAAAATGTTGGTGAAATAATTTTTTACAATGCATGTTATTAGTTTTCACCAATAGTCATGGGGCTAGGACCCTCCATTTTGGGTATGGGGAGGCTCCCATTATTTAATGTAAACTAACTAAAATTTGATGGGTGGATAGGATGGGAATCACATAATAATACTCCACTAAACTTGTGGCAAAGTTCTTTTACAATATAAAAGGGAAGAATTTTTTATGAGGAGAGGTAAAGGGAAGTAGGAGAAATAAGGAGAGAGGGTTAATGTTGTGAGTAGGAACTATCATATTCTCACCAATAGTAACCCAAGTAGGTCCACATTCAATTATAATAAAACAAAAATGTAAGAAATCGGTAAGACTAACAAACTAGAGACACAAATTTCTACGTATTCATTAATCAAGGACACAAATTTCCTTTTTGGTTATACAAGATCAACATGTATACAAAGTTGGAGAGTAAAGAGGCTAGAGGAACATAGAAAAGGAAATAGAGTAAATATATATTTTAGTTCGT